>CM024191.1:1589577-2976654 GCA_013433145.1 Ascaris suum | reverse complement strand
TAAACAGATGGCATTGTTCATTGTTGAATAAAGTAAAGCAGTTTATCCTCTTATGTGGTGAGGTATTTGTAGAAGTATTTGTTTAGTTGCTTTTGCTAGCTTCAGTAGATATTTATATCGTTTAGTGACTGGTCGTCGCTGACGACCACTGAGTCAGCTTTACAGATTGTTCATCCTTAACGTAGTTATTTTAAGTCCTTTCATGGATCGCTTGTTAAATTTGCATAAAATATGCGCTTTGAATGCATTTATTTGATTAGCATATTGGAAGAGAGTTCAATAAATGCCTATTGATTCTTCATACTTTATCTGAGGCATTTTTATGCGGTTATGATTTTTTGATTTCTTCTGTTCTTAATTGCAGGGAGCGAAGAGAGATTCATACGGTTCACACTATTCATCGGATTCGATGTGCACGGTAGGCTCGTCATCAGGCGGCACAGCTCGTGACGAAACTACTGTACATCCACCTCATCAGCTGCACTCATCGGCGAGTGATCCAACTGTTCCTGGTGAGGGTTTCTCCCAAAAAATTTCTTTGCTTGAGGTGATCGATGAAATGCCTGGCTGTATGAAACATTTTTTTCCTCGCTTAAAATTGTTCAATTTTTTAGTCAGTTTTAATTTCGTTGTTAAGTGGAGTAGGAAGCTTGATGGTGGAAGTGGCAGCCGAAATGCTTTGAACATCGATAACTTTTTATTAGACAGAGAACGCTGCTTTGTCTTAGTTGTTTTTGAATATATTGCCTTATTTGCGTATACAAGTAATTCAGCATGCTGAGATTTTCATATTTCAGCTGCTCGTATTAAAATAAGTTGTTTGTCAAATTTCTTGAGTTTGGCGCTGTCATTATATTGTTGCGAAAATTCTAACGAGAATTGATTGTCTGACTGGAAAAAATTTCCCTTAGGATTGTGCCATCGGATAAGCATTTTGCGATAGTGATCAATGGTATAAGCGCCTAGAATTATGTGACTGATGAACGATAACTGAAGTGCATGCAATGTCACTGGATCTCCGTTATATACCGTTTGTGCTTCCTCCTCCCTTCCCTCCCCCCTCCCCAGCCTTCCTTTTCCTTAGCTTCGCTGTTTTTTCGAACAGCCATAATTGCAGTTTATCTTGCCCACAAACAATATTCGGGACTTTGTCGAACAGCCTAGTAAAAATGAGGTGATTTTCTTGCGCACTTCCGAGGTTCAGAAAAAACTGATTGAAATAAATTCTCAGTTTCATATAGAGATGATCGCTCGTTCAGCACTTGATCAAGCGTAAAGAGCGAGTGCAATGATCGCCCTAAATCCTTTCGCATCTCCGAAGTACATCACCAATGAAAGATTGTTTAAGGTGTTATCCAACGAATTTCCAATGCTCAGCTCGACCAGATCAATGAAGCAAGGCGGCAATCAAACAGACAAAGCTCAATTGTCAATCTTCTTCCTGTGCAGCCAGAGGTTTAGCTACGTTTTTCTTTCAAAGTAAAATGTTAAGGTATTTTCGTATGACAATTAATAAACCTTTATTGTGGGATAAAGATAACCTCAGATGTGGACTTTTGTGCCTTATTCAACAAAGTTTTTTCCCAGATTTTTATTGTACTTTCCAGCAAGTTCATTCAAATGAAAATATGTTCGCATGGCTGCAAGCCTGTGATTGAGTACGCCCGGTGAATAGGAGGCAAGTGGATAGGGGTCCGGGAGAGGGAGGCAACTCGCAAAGGTGGATATTGCTCCGAGTTGAATTATGGGTTGATCGAGGTTGCGGTATTCCATTTTCGAGATGTTATTGCTGAGTAGATGTATTAACTGCTTGCAAGATCTTTGTCCTTATCGCTACTGTTAGCCTAATTTGCAGGTTTTTGACCAAATATTTTTCAGATGGCAGTCTTGTAGGGTTGGAAATAGAAATACTTTTTGTTACATAAAGAGTGGTCGTATAGTCGGTATGCACATCACGTGCATAATTTGGGGTCTTTTATTGGAAGAAGGTGGAATTCGGCTGGTTTGTGGGGAAGTTTTTGAAGTTGTTTTTGGTTACTTTTTGTCGCTCCTTATTTCATCATCGGAAATTTTTGCAGTTGAGTCAAGGCTGCGTGCGAGTTATTTAAACAGTTTATAATTTATCGAGAAGAACTGCGAGGTTTTAGTTGGAGAAGTGCATTGTGCCGGTCTTAATTGGCGTTTTTAAAGTGCATTGAAAATGAGAATCTTGATGTACGCTTATAGACAGGCATTTGCTTCAGAGTGAAGTTATTGAAAGGCGCAGTCCCGCACCGTTTCCGGTTGAACACGCCGGTCAGAAGCTCCTCATCAAGGTGCTACAGGTGAGCCCTGTTGAAATGCTCGTAAGTCCAAAAGTTCTGCTGTTTGTTCTTTTTGGCCGTTTGTCCTCTTTTATTGGCTGCAGCTTTTAAGGGAGGAATTAAGCAATATATTTTTCATTCAAGTTTTCTTATCAGAAGTCTCAATGTTTTATTGATATCGTGTGAAGAAGCCTTATCTTTGCTTGCAACTGTTTGCAGCTAGAAGTGGAGCCGAATTTCGAGCCGATATTTGGAAGTATCGCCCTTTACGATGTAAAGGAGAAGCGCAAGGTGAGACGTTTTCACTTCACTCACAAATCTCCCCCTTCACTTCAGTTCCGTCCTCTCTCCTTTTTCCTCCCACTTTCCGCTCATTTCCGACCAACCTAATGGATATGTGTAATCCTTGTCCGATTGTCGAAAACTTACAGCTTTTTAGCATAAATATTTTCCAGAGAATATCACACATAGCGACTGAATCTTAGAATCTTCTTTCTTATTTCTCTCTCTTCCGTCTGCTGCATTTGCGGTAGCATAGCTTGCCGTCTTCAGTTTCCTCACTCCCTCGTGAAATGTTATTCATCGTTGACTTGCTATGCATATCTTTGCGAGTTCTGTGGAGATGGGCATGAACCCTCTGACTTTGTCATTTCAGCTCATGTACCATTTATTATTAGAGCGATTGTCGCACGTACTAGGATTAGTGGCATTAGTGGTGTACATTATAGCACAGCAAAGGCATGTCATAACGATTTATGCAACCGTAAGCGTAGAGAATTCACTTCAGATCTCGGAGAATTTTTATTTCGATTTGAATGACGATTGGTTGCGTGCAATGATCTCGAAACATGTTGGTCGTGAGGATGAAGCCAGCAAATGCACTCAAGCAGTATTTAGTATCAGCCAGTCTATCGCTGACGTGTTTATCGTTGTTAAGGTTAGCGGACTTTTCCTTTCTTCTCAGCCTATTTCTTCGTAGTTCGCAGTCTCATTTCAACGTAGTGCATCTGCAGCTTTATCTGATTTCATACTGCTATTGAAGTTGTACGCGAGAACACTTTAGAGGTTTTGGATAGGAGTTAAACTTTTTAGTTGCCTATGTTTAGCTGCTTCCGTTTATGAAGATCTCGGACTCAGCAATCGACTTCTTAGAGCGTTTAAGCGTACACTGTCCCCACTTCCCTGTAAACTTGAGGCAAACTGTTAGGCAAGTGCCCTAAAACCTAAGTTTTGTGTTTGTTCCGAGATTAGCCGACCAGTTTGCTGCAGAGAGGGGTTTTCGTTCAGGAGGGGAAGAAAAAAAAAGGCTCCATCAAAGAGCAATTTTTCGGAGCGAGAGTTGAGATGTAGAAGTTGGAGAGAAAAAGATGAGAGAATGGCTACCTGACGAGGAACCCTCATCGTTTTGAACCAGAATCTTCAGTTGACGAGTCCCGGTGAAAAGCCATTTTCTGGGGTAGAGATTCCAACGGAAAGTTCGGTTAATTGCGACTCAACGGAGCACAGGTTGGGAGACGAGGAACTCCGCGCCACGCGAGGGCGAATTCCCCTGGAGCAAGAAGCTTTTGAGCCACTTGTGGACCAGAAAGAGATCATCAGTCGTTCCTTCTAACGCGGAAACTTTTGGCAACGGGAAGTTAATGGTGAATGCGCCACCAGTTTATAAAATGGTTGTTTAGTTGGAGAAAGTGTTGCAAGCGTGTGAAGTGGCAGACGCAAGCGATCCGTACCTAAAGGAGGAGCGGAACAAGGAGCGGTTGGTACAGACTGCGAAAGCGTTCTGCGATCGACTTGGTGCATACAGAATGCCGCTAGGATGGATTGCTATTGATTTGAGCAAAGTTTTATGTGGTGCGCACTCCCTCGAAAAGATCGAAGTAATGGCCGCTAGCACGATGACCGTCACTTCACAACAAATAAGAGGTTTAATCGGTGCCTTGTTTTAAATCAAATCGATGTTACGGAAGGCGGTGACTTTTTCAGCTTATTTGGGAACTTTTTCGTTTCCAAGATGGAATAGACGGAAGAAAGAAAGGAAAAGGAGTGCAAAAAGGAGAAAGGGGAGGACTCTGTGGTTTGAAGTTTACCTATTATAGTAGGGGTTTCTAAAATTCGAAATCGGGAAGTCTGTGCATTAGTTGCAGTGATTGTTATGAAGAAGATCCTTTTCAGAACCAGTGTACTATGTAATCCGCAGCGTTAGATGGTGTAGTTATTACGACGAAAAGGAGTTTATGCAATCAGGGCTTTGGAGGATCAATCAGATTGATGCCTTGAGCGGAGACATTCAATCACTTTAGCCATTGAGTATAGAAGCAGCAAGCTGTTTCTGAGCCGGAGGAAGGAATAAAAGAAAGTGAGGCAGTGTAATTTTTTCGAGGTTGCAGGAACAGAAAGCACGCCGAACTCGCCAGGACCGCATTATGATACAGAAAGTATCATCAGCGCTGGCAAGTTGCTTTTTGTTTTATTCTTTTATGTGGTGCTTGATTGCTATTGCATCTATTTTCTCGTATTTCTATCTCCTGGCGGAAGGTAAAAGCCGCGTCGCTGCAATGTTCATGTTGTGCGCCATTTTCGTATTATCGTTGGTGGTATATAACAGCTGGTTGAGTTTCCTTGGTTTCCTGATATTTGAGAAGCTATGTTGCGCTTTTTCATATTATTCAAAGGTGGAGGTGAGGAGGCTGTTCACAGGTAAAGTCGGTAAGGACTAGACAGCATTTAGTCGTCGGGAGTGTGTATCGTTACGTTTTTCGATTCCTTCTCCTCTGTCCCCTCTCTATTTCTGCTCCGTTGTCTCTGCATTGAAAGTTGTTTGTGGTTGGGATCGATTATTGATTGCTTGCAGATCGTGCATCATGTTCTACCAGTGGTACTTTTCGACGTATCGGAAGTGGCACTTCGTCGGCCACGATGCTGGCTGCAGTTCAGAAATGCCGTACACCCGTTCAGCGACGCAAGATGTTCGGTGCGGGCCCTCAGATGTCGGCGCCATGCGATCCGGCGCCTCCAACTTCAGGAAGCGATTCCATCGATTCACAAGGAAAAGAGTCAAATCCTGCATCTTTAACACTGTCATCGCTTCAACCTCTTCTTCTTGACTTGAACTCATTCTTTAGACAGGCGTGTTATTCTTTTTATTTCTTAGTCTTATTTACTGATTTTTTCTGCACACTTCGTCCTTCCACTCCCATTATCGTCCTTTGATAGCGTAGTTTTCACTTTAATGCAAAAAACTTGAGACTCTTAAAGGCAACAGAAGTTTGTGTTGATATGTCGCAACTAGTATGCCATACCATAACTAGTATACGCCGTAACTAACATGGCAATATGACACGAAGGAGTGCTAACTGCGCATATAGGAGTTATGTTACGCTGTATTGGGAGTACGTAAATTTTTGAACTGCTTATTTACGAAGCACATTTTCTATCGTCATCTTAAACGGATTAGGAGTTAGATATGAAATACTCGAGTGGTTTGTTCGTGCTCAAGTTTTTGTGCCTAATTCAAGCAATTGCAAAAAGAATTCATTCATTGCAACACACGGAATTTGTCACGCGTGCTGTTTCTGCTGTGAGTTCAATCTGATATTTGAAGTTTTAACGTTTTATGAAATGTGACCTAATTTTAAATAATGCGTGCGATGCTTCACTCTTGGCCAAAGTGAAAGTGCTCGACGTCTAAGAAATTAGAACTGAAGACAGGAATCCTATGAAATTATTCTGGATATCGTTACAGGCGCGTTGTTGACTCCGCGGAAACGATTGGAAAGTAAAACGTGACAGAGTTTTTCAATTTTTTGTACCATAGTTTGATTTACGATAGCAGAGTTTTGAGGTCTGACTTCAAGACTCTGCGGTCATGAAATCACCAGTGAGGCTTCTTATTGACTGAATAACTCATGCGAATTTCCAAAGTACTCAAAAAATTTTCCATCCAGAGGAGTGAAGAGAAATTTGTTTTAGGAGTCGGAGCGTTTAAGTGATGATGATTTATGTAAAATGCTGATCGAAAGTCGAAAAGGTGGTTCAAAGTTGGCTCGCCTGAAGACTTTCCCCGCGAAATTCAAACTAGAGATATCCGGAAACGGCATCGAGGAATGTCCGATGAGGTGGTGTGTTCATCGTTTCTTCGTGTATTCAATTCCACTGCGACGTATGTTCATTTTCGAATATACGTATAGAAATACTAAAGAGAGTTTGACGTTTCCATTGGTATTCTGATCGACGTTATCCGGTAAGCCAGGTATGGACCACACCGATCGTCCACCGTCTTTGTGTTGAAGTGGCCGTTGATCGTCAGTCGAAGTGCAGTGCAAACGCTTTTGCACTGAAATTAACTGTAATCGTGATCGCCGGCGCGCTATCAGTATTTTTTAAAAACCTTTGCTCAGTGTTGTTCTTCTTTTTAATAATCATATTTTGGAGATTTTTTAATGTTTTTAAGCTTTAGCTCCATTAAAATAAGCACTTTGATTGTTAGCCACCGACAGCCTTCATCGGTTATTGGCACTAATATCCAGTGGTATTGCCGTAAGACATTGCCAAGCAAAGCTCATTCTGTTCATTTTCAGGCTTACACCTGAGCTTCTACGTGTGCATCCTTATGTGCCAGGAAATTCCTCCGACATTGTCAAAGAAATCGCCGAGTTTCCCACCAAAGGAGTGTATGCAGTAAATGCTTGCTACAGGTTGTTTCTTTATTTTATTTGAATGGCACTTCGCTAGGGCTTAGATTTCTGGTGACAGTTGTGATGTTAAGAGCACACCTCGATGCTGATTACTTCAGCGTTAATGCCCGAATAGTTCATGGTTTTTAGAGAAGCAGGTATGTCCATACGCACGCCACTAATATATTTATTTCAGGTATGTTTTGGCTGAGTTTGCGAAGGTTCATTTAAAGCTATTAGTAATAAGATTCAGTATAATAACTTTATGGCTGCCAACAGGTTCAGAGAACGACCTCTGAAAGCAGTTAATCGGAATCCACTGAGTAAATGTGTTTCATTTAGGAATCTTTTATACGTGTATCCTCGCTTCGCGAATCTTTCAAATCGCTCTGGTGCGTCGAGGAATATCTCGCTGCGGGTTGAGCTCATGGACGCTCATGAGCGGCCGATGCAGCTCGTTTTCGGGAAATCAAGTTGCCCTGATGTGAGTGCGTATGCGAACACAGCAGTCTGCTATCATAACAAGTTAGTATCCGTGTGAGATGTATACATCTTATATGTTTATGACTGCTGCATTTGTTTAAAATTTCTCCTTTACTTCTTAGGTAATATTTTTTCTTTCATCATAACTCTTATCTTGAAGTGATTCAGTTCTTACCGATGTACGTGAATCGTCTGTTTTATCTCTTTGCTAGTTTTTTTTTATATCCAGGTGGTCCTTCACAAATCTCATTTTTGAGGAAGCATGATGAAGCCTCAGTTTTATGTCGCCACGAAATATCTTTTGATAATGCAGAGAAATTGGATGGGGAAGGGAAAGGTGATGCACCCATGAGGCATAATTAAAGAATGAGGACGTCGAAAAAAGGATGGGGGAGTCATTATTTTTGTTTTGAAGCGGCGAAAGTGGGCGGACGACACATCAGAAAATTGCGTTCTAACCAGAACAGGTAACCCCTTGCCTCCCTTCTCTCCTTCCTTGACTGTCTTCTCACCTCCCACACATGCATGTTCCTGTTCTAGACCTGCGTGCCTTGGATTAGGATAAAAACCAGTCCCCGCCACTTTTGTGGCAACCGTTTTCACAGACAGAGCAGTTTTTGGGATGGAGCGACATCAGAACTGATTTCTCGGCACTTTTACGTCCCGCTACATAGACCTCCTGAGATCGTCAGTTTCCATCACATTTTAAACTTCATCGATGCCCAGTACAGTCTTTTTCGTGCTTTCCATCAGCTGCGTTTTCCACTTCGTCCATCAATGGGAGACTTGTGTGGTACACATATGAAGATATATTCATTCACTTTATTTATATATTAATTTATTTGTCAAGTTATTTGTGCATCGATTAATGCCAAAAGTTGTTTAGAACTCCGACTTTCTACGACGAAATAAAAATTGCACTTCCGGTCGATCTGAATGATGGTCATCATCTGTTATTCACTTTCTGCCATATAACGTGCAAACAAAACAAAGTCGGCGACGAGGTCGAGACACCGATTGGATACTCGGTTTGCGTCCTTTTAAAATTACTCCATTGTAAACGTTTCTTCGTTTTCCTCTTGTCTGTTGAGGTGAGAGGAATGAGGTAAAGAGAGCCGTATGAAATTGTGAAAGGGACCTCAGGAGAACTATGAAAGAAACTGGAGTTTATTTTTAAAAAAAGCTTTGCTTGACGTATATAAAAAAGGAGATGAGATTGGTTAGTGCAAAAGGAAGTTTTGCTTTTAATTTCACTTTTCCGGACACTGTGTACGACGAGGTGTTTTTCTTACTTGTCTGGTTCTATTAATCTTTTCCAACCCTCACCCATTTCTTGTTCTGCGACATCTATCTTACGTGGTCACGTCCTGTTCGGATACAATGTTTCGAGATGGCTGGGAGCGTATTGAGCCGTTGATCGCATCGAGAGCAGATTTTCTTTCGATTTCTCTAAGATTATTTTTCGTCTGTTTGATTCAACGATATTTCTATTCCAATCGCTAACGGGAATTAATCACTGGTATGAGAATGAGAATCACAGCATCTTCACTGTTAGTTGATAGTTTTAATAAATCTGCGACTGTGTCTGCAATCTCTGCCTACGACCCAAAAAAACGGTTTCAACTAGAGGTTATAAGATATTTGCATAATTTAACAGAAAGAAGTAGTTAGCGAGAGCTTCGCCAGTCTTAACTCCAGGCTTAATTCTAAACCAGCAATTTTACCTCCAGATTGCATCTTCCTTAAAGCCATGTCTAAGCAAAATACCTCATAAGTCAGTGTTATTGCGTTGCTTTATTGTTGCTTCAACAGTGCTAAATCGAAACTACACAGTTAACGCTTTAGGATGTTCAGTGCGTTGTGGTATCCTAATGTCGTCGCTATGCCTCTGCGCGAACCGACCCACCTCTTTATCGTTCAAATCGCTGACTGAGCAGCCTAGATATTCTCGGCTTTTGCGAGGGTAGTTGAAGCAGCTCTTGTTGCAGTCAGCGTCAATCGACGGTAGTTGAACATAGCCCACATAGCTTATAAATAAGCGATCTTCATAAACATGTGATCTTACCAGCGTGAAAAAAACATCGGGTTGCGGTTTTGCCAGCGTTTCGAACATGTCGACGCAGCTATCGTTCTCAGTGCATTTGAAAATCTGACACATTTGTCCGGTACCTGGGTCATTTTCTAAAGTCTCGACATATGCCTCATTTTCTATAATTGTATATTTTAGTGGGTACCACTTTATAAAGACGGTCGACTGCAAACGGGTGAATTTACCTTACCGATCGCACTTGAGCGTCTTCCAACCAGCTATGGCTACCTATCACCGGATGTGAATCTGCCTAACGTAAAATGGCTCGATGGTCACAAGCCACTCTTCAGCGTATCACTCGAAGCGATTACGACTGTACACACTCAGGTATTCCGCTCGTCTTATTTCCTTTCTTTTTCGTTTTCCTAACATTCGTTTCCACTTAACTTTTGGCTGTGAACGTTGTTTCTTAATTAAATTTACGTCTAATTATTTGGCTTTACTGCAGAAAGGTCTCAGATAGTGCTTTTTTTCAAAGTGGAGCTCTTTACCTGTCCTTTTCCTTCTTTCTGTTGCTTTTGAAGTTCGTTTCTTCTTGTGGCAAAAATGACATTGTTTGATTGTTGTTGATGTCTGTTGTGTCTGTGTCTGGATTCTTTGTCTTACCGGATCGACAGGTAAGCAAGAGCAATGAAATTAAAGAACGTTGGATTTTTAAAGTTGACCTGCCACAAAACATAGAAAAGGTATCTTCTCTTTGTTAGGTTTTTGGAGGAGGCGTATATTTGAGGGTGGAGTTGTGAAGACTTGACGCTAATATGTTTCCTATTGATTTTACAGACATTCAAAAGATAGAGTAATGGTGTTCCTACCTTCGATTCACATTGGCTCGACAAGTGCTTATGTCATTTTCAGATATCTTATCATAACGGTTTATTTACATTGTCAGCGAGGTGTGCATAATTGGAAGTTACTCATTCGAGGTCTCATTGCATAAGGATTAATCAGACTTCTTCTGACGGTTCTCTTCTTGTTTCTGAAGTCCTTACTAAAATGAGTAAAATTATTGGCGAATTTTTTTTACGTGATCTCGCCTTGATGGAATTTTTAGCAGAGTTGTGTGAAGTTAACGTTTATTAAAGGATCATCACTTGGATACGTTCCTGTTCGCATGCCAGTCATTGAGTTCGACGGACAAGAAGAATCCACCGGTGAGCGAGATGGATCTGAAGAACGCAATTCGGGGTGTAATTAAGGCACGACCTGAGCCCATGGTGGCATTCTTGTACGTTGTCCTCGACAAGCTGCTAGCGCTGGTCGTCAACCCGCCATACTCAGGTCCATTTTTGGAGTTTCCCAAATATTTGCTCGAGTGAGGTTCTTATCTCTTCATGAAATTGCCAGTTTTTGTGTTCTGATGGTCAATTTCCAGCGCTACTTGCATTTCTTTTTTAGCTGTTAATTGGTCTTGTCTGTAAATGCAGTTGAAAGTATAGATTGCAACCACAACAGTGTATGGACAAGAAACAAGAATTAACGAATGAGAAAGTAACTGATAACGATGTAACCGACTGCTCTTCATTCGACTTAGGTCTGATGAAAAATTGGGACGGTCAGCTGGTCATTTGAATGCTGCAATAGGTGTTCATTTGATAGAAATGTTCGTGTTGTGTTTGCAAATAGTTTATTTCAGTATCGGTATCGGGGTGCTGTTTCGAGGTTCTCGGTCATCTTGTGAAAATCTGCACAGTTCTGCTTGATGGATTCTGTGATGCGCATGGTCGTAGTTCACTTCTCACCACTTACGTTCAATATCATAAGATTGCACTTAAGGGTAAGGGTTTGATTCGAGCTATTCTTATCATCCGGCTTTTCATTTCGATTTTGGTAGATGGAACAGACGCTGGCGGTGATTTCTATAATGCTACCTTCGGGTGTTTTTACGTTAGGTTTGCACTAGAAGGTATGGTTCGAAAGGTGAGACGGATGAAATTTGAAATGCCACAAGCGGAACAGGATTAAAGTAGAGCCGGTAAAAGAAATTTTAAACCGCCGTTTCGTTTCTTTTTAACGAAAAGACGAGTGCAAGGGGATTCCTCTCATTGAAGGTCGTATTACAGCTACAGGCGTGAATAAATGAGATCATATTGGGATAAAGGGTTTCTTCGTGATAATCAGTTCGTTTGCTGTGTGTAAATTTGCCGCAAAATTTCAGAATCGACGATATTGCCACAGTACGTGCCAACAAGGCCGAATCGTGAAGAAAGCACTGCCCATGCACCGAGCTCTCCAGAGAGCCAGCATCTCTTCGACATTATTAGTACGAGTTTCATGATGTTTGCTTGAAGTTCATTTGTGCAGGATCATTTGTTCGAAAAAGGATCTTCCTAAATTACCATCCGGACCGCTTTGACTACTGACATTGTATGCGGCTGGAGAGTTGGAACAGTTTCATTCCTTAGGAAGGAATCATCGGATCATCATAGCGGAGAAGCATTAACCTTTTACTGAAGTACTGAGAACGAAGCGATCTGGATTTTTTTTCCCATTGATAAAGCTATGGTCGACATAAGAAGGCCATAGTTTTTCCTGAAAATCTTTATCGATTCGTCATTAAGAATCTCAACAATGGGCACTTTGATCTCTTTATTTGTGAATGCCAAATATTAGTAACTCATGTTGGCTTATAATAATTAACAGCACTCGGTTCTCCTACTGTTTCTTTTTTAGAAGATTTTGAGCGGTCGAACTGTATGAGAGCAATTGGCGAAAGTGACGAGAGAGGAGCAACCAAGAAGGTATTGCTTTTATTCGGACAGTTCATCTCTTTAGTTGTTTCTGATGAGGCTACCTCTTTAAGTGGATTCATTTGCATATGTCATTGTAGGTGATGCACGAGGAATTGGCACTGCAGTGGGTGATGAGTGGAGGAGCAGCTCGTGAGATGGCATTTCTAAATGCGTGGTTCTTTCTAGAGCTTATGGTATTTATTATTTTCTTTGCCATTTATTGTTTTTCTTCGAAGGGATTGTCGTTTTTTACCCATTCTTTTCATTGCCGTCGGCAATATTTTAGTATATACTTGTTTGTGTGCCGCATACGCGTGCCTCCATGTGTAACAACTGCCCTGACCTTATCTCCTTACGTGTCAACATGAATGAGGATGAACTTGATTCGATGGGCTCCATAAAAATGTCTATTCTAATATATGTTCTCTGGTTTTAGTATCTATTGTCAGATGTGATATGCTTTTGCAAGATTTGTTAATTTTAGATATTGGAAGCAGAACGCACATTGGAGGTTTTTCAATTTTTCTTCCGTCCCTGAATGATCGTCTTTTCGCTTATAGACTAAAGCTTTCCCCGGAGGGACTGTATATGGAACCATCAGTGTTTTATCGTATATTACCTCCGAGAATGGTGCATTGTTTGTAACTTGAAATGAACCATCAAGAAAACTTTACAAGGAGATAACCTTTGCTTTGAGAAGTAAAGTGAATTTTCTACGAACTATTCTTTCGAACTCTATGTAGTGCTTGACAAGACCTATTGTAACAAGTAGGATGAGGTGGCATAGTTTATGAAACAACATGAACTCTCCATTGAATTAGTTACCATTTTGCACCTTTACCTCTCTCTAGCATACCTCCGGAAGTACTTATTAATAGTCTTAGTATCTGCTGGTGTAGGATGTGATTTCAAGGTTGATACGGTGTGAGATGTCTGTAGGTGAAATCAATGGCCGAGTATCTATCGCTGTCAAATCGACTTTATTTGCCAAGGAAGCTACGTTTTGGAGACGCATTTATACAGGATCTAAACGCATTGTCGCAGGCAATGGTCGGAGAAGTAGTGAAGCGTACATCCAAGGATCCTAGACAGGTTACGTCCCTTATTTTGCTGACCTCATCACGACGTCTATATTGCTGTAGCGTTTTTCAGCTTTAATTTCATCAAAATTTGGCGTAGTGCTATCTGTTCGTAGAGCTCAGAAGTTTGAGGGCATGTCAGAATTTAAGTGGCATGAATCTGGCGCTTCGGTTCTTTTTTTTTTCGCAGATTTGCATGTTGGCTGTTATAAAAATGGTTGGATGTTCCCGCTGAGAGCGTCAATTAGGAGATCAAGTGGGATCATTTTGCTCTTGAATCTTTGCGAAGATGTTAGCCATGTTTGACGGGCTAATTGATTCTTTGACGTATGAGCATCTGACATTCATTGGTTTTGTTTGTTCCCATCAATTTTTAATATATGCTAGCAAAGGTGTGCAAACTTTATGCTGATGTGTGAGGTGAGTGACAACCCCTTGAGAACACAAAGAAGAGATCACGAGGTGATGGTAAGAAGAAGAGGGGAGGAGACAGGCATACTTGTATTTGTTAAATGCTCCTTTTTTTGACTCTTCAACAGCGTTCCACTTTTTGTTGTGTATCGGAGTCGTCGTTGCAAGAGCCATCTTGGATGAGCATTTTTTTTTTGTTCTGTGATGTAAAGGATTGCCTAAGCAGCGAGCACCGACAAATGACGACACTGCATGAATGAAAGCGCAGTGCGCACAGTATATGTGAACATCGTTAGTAGGAAAGCGCATCCATTTTGCGACAATGATGAAAGCGTCTTCTGTCTAAACTCAACAGTTTTTTTTTTCATGTGATTTGTATAAATGATATATTGCAGTCGCAATCCATTAATGCATCATGGGCGTTCTTCCTTCGAGATTCGTTCTCGCTTATGGATCGCTCGTTTGTTATGAATCTCGTTAAGCAATATAATCGAGAACTCGCCGCTAAGATTGTGTAAGCATTTTGTTGAGTCATTGGCTTCATATGCATTGATTGGACGGTAACTAGTTATCGTTTTTCTTTCTTAATAAGAAAAGTGATGCGTACGCATTTTATGAGGACAGAAGAATTTTTCCAGTTATTTGATCGTAAACACAGAAAATTTAAATGCCGATTTTATGCGCATAAGCAGATGTTTCTTTTCCCCGAGACGACTGCTGAGAATGAAGTGCACCTGTAGAGAAAAGGTTGAGTTTTCACATAGATTTAAGGTTTTCAGTTCATTATTTTGCAGTGTTTCAAGCGAGCCATGTACGACAACGTTGATGCTGCTTAAGCTCGATTTTGTAAGGATCATCTCGTCACACGAACACTTCGTCGTACTCAATTTGCCTTTAGGTCTTACCGGTCCATACGGAATGGTGAGCAGTCATTCCGGTGGATCATTCCATGTATGTTTTTTAAAAATAATCTCATCTACCTGTTGTGTTTTGAGCTTTTAGCTCTACGCATGCATCAGCTCTAGTTTATCTTTTTTGTTTTAGCAGTTATTGAGGAATGGGATATGATTGGGACCCAGTTCAGCAAAGATGCTGCTGATTTATCAGAGAGGAGGAGGCAATGGGGTAGGTGGAAAAGTGTTCTAGCGGTGAATTGACGCTTTATATTTTTGAGAATCCGTTCTATAATGAGGACTGTTGCAAGCTTAGGCAGACCTCATGACTGAGTGCAGAATGTGTTCTTTGATTTTTCATCGTTGCACCACAGAGGTGGGATTCGAACATTTTCGAACGAGCTGTAAAGTATTAGTGGCTAATTTCGAGAATTCAGTTTGATCATTATTGTTGGTAACCGTTGGAACGAATTCTTTCTTCACCTTTAATGACTGTGCGTTGTGGCTGAGAAATGATCTCTTTGGCGTTCTACCCCATCTTTCGGATTGTTGTCATCTTAGATATTATCATAGCGCTGAGCTCTTTTAAGTTGTTCAGTAAAATTGTTTGCTCGATGGAAGCGGGGAAGGGAAAGGCGTTCTGATTAATTTTTTGGAGTCAAATGGTCACATTTTTAGTGCTGTTGACGCAAAATTGCTATCACATTTCAATTCATAATACTTTCTAATGAGCGTTGTGTTTAGTCTGCTTCGCCCGCTTTAACAGTTGCGTCGAGTGGTTCTTCGGAAGGAAGCGGTACGGCAACATCAGGATCAATTGGAACAACACACAGTTCAGCACCGCAACTGCAACCACCCAGCCCTAGCAACTCCAGTCTTAGCAGCAGGTTGATCCTTTTGTATTCAAAACATCATATTTATCACGTCCACTTCTTTCACTATGTCCCACATTTAGTTCCTTCAGTATACTTAATACCTGTGATTTTTCTAATATCGAATCGTCTATCAATTTCCTGTTAGTCTTAATTTCTTCCCCTGAATGTATTTCTTTTTTGATTTCGATTCCCAGCTGAAATATTTTCTTACGAATATTGTTGAATATTGCGCAGTGCTGACTTAACAAGGTGATTGTTCAAGCTTATTCGGACAGGTTTGACTCCTTTTCGTACAGCTACCCTAAATACACGAACTATGACGAGGACGGTAGCGTATGAGTGCTGACTTGAGCCATATTCTCTAAGATGTGAAGCGCAGTTTGACTTGATCGATTTTTTATGACCCTTTCATCTCAGTAATGATATACTCGGTTTTTATGAGCTGTTGATCTCTGATTAATCGAACACAGTTAATGATCGTGTGACGGGGATCATTGCCGATATCCATAGAAGCTTACTTTCTATGTTTCGTTCTACAGAGCATCGAGTCAGGCTGCCGAATCTCATGGCTCAGTTGGTTCGGCCGAATTGACTGCCGATTTTCGTTCACGGCATTTTATCATCGGTCTGGCGCTTGCAGATCTCGCAGCAGTTTTGGAAACTCCGAACACTCTTCTCCACGCTAGGTGAATTCGCATTTCCATAGTTGAATTTTATTGGAGATTTCCTGTTCCAAATTAGAAATTTCGGTGCTCATTGTTGCATCATTAGTTGTGGGATGGTGGGCTTATTTCAGTTTTTAAGGATTGGAACAATTCTCAAATAATTCGCAACGTGGGAATAAGGCTGTGAAAACTGACATGGAAAGATATTGGGTGGATGTCAGTTTATGTGGTACCTATACAAGCATACGCGGGCTTTTTGCCAGGCGCATTTAATGACCGCCTGGCATCTCTGTTGGAGTGTCGGTCAACGGTCCCCATTGCTGTCGTGTCGACGTGTAAGGTTTGATCGGTCAGTTTCATTCGCGACTTAGAAAACTCCAGTCTACCTACTGTTCCTCTACAGGTTGCAGAACCAAAATTGCTGTCGGGCTGGAAAAAGATTGCTTTGTTAGATGTACTTGAAACTCATATAGTGTTCAACAAATTTGTTATGAATGGTTCGAAACCTGTTTTGTGTTATTGAAAGCGTTTAGGGCTGTTGGATTGATAAGAAATTTGTTGTCTTCCCATGAAGCGGATTCCCGCCTACTGGACGCGAGTGTGAAGTCGCGGGTTGCTTCACTATATTTGCCATTGGTGGGCATCGTTTTAGACGCCAGTTCACAACTCTACGACCCCTATGCGAGGGGTTGTCCTTCAAGAGGCAGTATCGGTTATGCAATTGCCTCTTCATTTTCCAATAGGTAAGCTCTTCTATTGAGTTCTCACCTTTATATACAGCGGCTAGCTTTGTTCTACGTCACTTCTTTCGACTTGCGACCTTTGATGTAGAAGAATGGTTCCTGACATGAAACTTTTGCTGAATATTAGCTGCGACATTTTTGTGAATGTGGTAATGCATTATCTTCATATGTGAATTATTCCTAGAGCACGTCAAGAAGGGATGTCTTTACTCACAGGTAGCGTTAATATAAGAAGCTAGGCTCTGAGCGATAACAGTTTACATGTGAGTCTTTTATGGGCTTGCCCTGTGATTCCCAGAACAACGTTGTCGTTATTCGCAGTCTGCAGCTATGATTGGCCAGTTTCTTCTTTTGGATTTTGAGGGTTTTTCTAGTTATTGGTGATATTTGCATATTTTTTGATTGATGGCAGTATTTTGCATGATTTATTATTTTTTAAATTCTTCAAAAGACATATGACTTGTTACTTTTAAGCCGTTCCTTCGCGATGGAAACTGAAAGCGGCATAGTAAATGATAAAGTGATGATGGCGATTGGAGGATTAAGCAGCTCACCACCATGTTCGCCGCCTGCTGAACGCACACGAATACCACTTATCAAGCCGACGCTTTCCTTAGAAATCACTCGTCAGGTGATGAATCTTTCAGCTCCTGATAAGTTTTGCAAGTGAGCATCTAACTCTGCAAGTAGTGGTTCAACGTTCGTTGCGAAAAGCTACTGTCTTGCTGTGGTGGAGCTATACCGCCACTCCTTCCACCGATAGTCCTTTACCTACTGAAGGGGCTTAGGCAATGGAATGGAGCTTGACCTCTGCCCGTCCTGCAGGTGTAGGAATGTTCGAGATATTGCCTTTTATGGGCTTTGCATTCTAGCTGAATTCCACCTTAGAAGCATCTCCAGGTAGTCACCATAGCAGTAGATGCATCAGCTGAGTGAGTTCATGTCATTGTAAAACTTTGTTCATCTTCAGCGAAAATTGCTCAAAATGGTTGTGCTGTTCGAACGGATGCGTGCATTTGATATTAACTTTAGGCATTTGAAATGTTGCCTACTCTACCACCTAGCGCTTATTGACAGATGCAACAGGTAGCGTGCAGCCAATTCAGAGATAACGCGCAAGCGAGTGAAAAAGCGGTTGCAAAGAAGAAACTTTTCAAGGGCTACTGCGTGCTGAAAGATAGCATTCAGAACCTCTCGCGCGTTGGAATTCAGCGAGCAGAGGTGCCTTGGCGCCGAAAAATTACATAAGGAAGCCTATGCTTACTACTGGCCAACACAGGCAGGCTTATGTCCATTGATTTTCTCTGTGCAGAAGGAACTGTGCTTCTCGGTTCCGCAGATATGTCTGAGTGCAGGCTGGTTTAGTTGAATGTTTTAACTAACGGGACAGGAATTTATAGGAATTTAAAGGCGCGGATAGGCCCATTTATCGGAGATGGCTTGGGGAGCCACAAAATTGGTTTATGCGACACTCAATAACTTAAAAAATGACGAAGAGGGCGTGTAGGCTTATTTGGTAGCTTAAGGGTTTCTGATCAAGTAATGGTTCTTGGACTGGTATTCCTTGTTGTTTTGGCCTTTTCTTCTTCGACTCGTAGTCCCTCATTACTTAAGAACTTTTGTGGTTTTCTTCCAGACTGCGTGTTTGCTCATGATAGTTGGCGGTAATCTTTTTCAGTAATTCACTGCGAATTTCGATGAGCGAGTTGATTACTAATTCTTTCGATTCAGCTGGTGGCTTGTTTGTGCTGGGCGATCAAGAATATGGATAGAACGACGCTCCGTCAATGGATTCGTGAATTGTCACCGAGCCGTCTTTTGCAGTTCCTGGATGTGTTGCAACTGGCTGTTTCCTGTTTCGAATTCAAATGTTGCACACCGGCGCAGGTTTTTCTCAATTTTTTCATGCTGTTCTTCAATACCGTGCGCTAAAATTACAGATAAGAATAGAGTTGTTTCGTCCAGGTCATGTGCAGCCCTAAAATCCGATGTGAGTGCCGCAAGTATTTTATCTGAGAATGCTTCAAATGTTTTATGGCAAGGAGTGAGGAGGTGAACTTGGAGCAAGGAGGTGGAGGGAATGATCTCCACTCGTTTGCGCCTTTCAGGAAGGCGATGAAGTGGTGATCACGCATTTGCAATCATTAGTTCTATCTTTATCATGGATCCTTAAATACAGGGAAATATTTTTAAAGGATGGTATTTAGGCGAGTAGCGATGCAGCAAGCGAAGAGATTCGTCAAAAGTTAGAAGAAGCGATAATAGGGAACAATTCTTCGGCGAAAGAACTGCTCAGAAAGAAGTCCCGTGGCGCGTGGATAATGATGGAATTCGGTGGCGTAAGGAGGCACTTGGCAAGAACTCGTGGAAGAGCAATGCCTACAGCAGTGGATGTCATTCTTCTGAGGAGCAGCCGAGTTAGTTCGCCGCTTTTAAGGAAGTTACGCTATACAAGTTAACAGATTTAGTATGCATTGCGTGGTCATAGACAAGTAATATCCACTAAGCCAAGGCGTTTGCTTTTACGAAATATGAACGGAATGCTTTTGCAGTCAGCAGTGCAACACAGGAGCAATTCTGTTAATATGCTAGTTTGCTGTTGGTATATTAGTTTCAAGCAGTGAGGAAGGAAATTGAGGAACAAGCCAGTCGAGTTATGAGAATAGTACGGAAGTGATTTTATTTGCTGGAAGTAGTATTCAGTAGCAATAGCAAAAGGTTTTGTTGTGTGCTGCAAAATAAAATGAAACGGCAGAGTTTTTGTCGTTTCATTGAGCACTTTAGAAGTAATGGTTGCGCTACTGTCATCGGATCGTTTTAATGAAGTAAGCGGTGAATTTCGTGACTGTTTTCTGAATTTATTACTGAAGTGAAGGAATTCTGACGCACAAGAGTGCCACATTGCAGCTTTATATTTTCGTCGTTAGTAGTGCTTATTTTAATCTTCCCATTAATAAACTTGAGGTATCTAAGCCTTCGTTTTTTGCAGTTAACGAGCAAGAAATTGCACTGGAGGCATCATTGTGTACCGAAGTCTCTCTCACAGTGTTAGACACATTAGAAATTTTGGTTCGCGTTCTCTCAGTGCCCGGCTCTGATCATCTCTTCTTTGTGTTACCGTCTGTTCTAAGAGTCATTGTGAGTTACCGTTTCAGTCCGTAATCGAATTTGTTGTCATATTCAGTTTAAATTAAATGAATGCCTCCTATTTTGGAAAATTCTTGTTTTACGTTTGAATTTAAATTGAAGTTCTTTCACTTTGCACACTTTTAATGGAGACCAACGATAAAGACTCTATTATAAGGTATTTCTTGCGTTTTCATTTTTTCTGACGAACATTATTTTGAGGGGAGTGTATAGTGAAACATGATGATAAATCGTACAATTTTTTTTCGCCCTTCAAATTTCTTTTTTTTTTCCTAAATTGACGCTTATCGCAGTTATTTTTTCATGGTGAAGGTCGCGTCAGCTCGAATCGCTCACAGAGTTGAATCAGAAAAAGGAGTCTGCAGAGATTAGATGTCGTCGACGAGATAAGATCAGATAGTTGCGAGCGTTTTTACGATTCGTTCACTAAACATATTTGCGCTAAATTTCGTGTCACTGAAGGCGCATTTCTACTGGCATTATGTTTTCGCTTTCGACTGGATTTTTACTTAGACGTTAGGATGTTATGACTCATATATATTGCCGATATAGCTGGTCGGATAAGACCGCATAGAATATGCTATCCATACTGCGTAGGAAAATATGCATAGTGTTAAAGACGTAAACATCAGCGGCGCTTCATTTGAGCAGGGATGGAGGAAGAAATGAGAGGAAGTGATGCATCAGCACACGAGGATGTGATCAGAATATAGCTACTTGCCTACTAGACACCTCCATTTCCCCCCATCGGAATGCCGACGAGGTTATCAGTCACTAAGTTATTTGCGGTGCCTCTCTGCAACAACGTCTTAGGGAGCGCTGATTGTTAAATAGTGGTTTTTTCTGTTTAGCAGAGGTAGAGGGGGAAATAGTTGTCATTAACAAATTTACCATTGAAACGTCAGTAGATGACAACGAAACAGTATAACTTACCTGTGCAAGTAAACAGTAGTGAACTATTGTTGAGCGCTTGTCGCTATAACATTTCCCTATCAACCAAACCATGCTTGCCCTGCATTTCTTCCTGAAATCTGAACCGTTCGGCGCTCGGGCAAAATCTTTGCTTCCCGTGCGTGTAGGTTAGAGGAGATTTCGGTTACTTAGCTTCTTTTCACTGTATGCCGTGGACATGGTCGAAGCCAGAATTACGAGCTAGAAAACTTTTTTGCTGGGGAGAATGGAGGAAATTTAAGCCCCAAACTGTGGGGCAGAGTAGAGGTTTTGATTTCCAGTGATCCTGTTTAGACTTATATCCATATTATTCATACTTTACTTTCCGCCTGCTTACATCCTTTCGTTTAGGAAGGATAGTCACCGCCAGCGTAAGAAGAAAACGTTTCCTGGGTTGCAAGAAGTCGCAGCTCATGTTTAGGCTGGTGGCGCGTGAACTGAGGGAGAGATCGGGGTCAAGTGCGGTACCCGTAAGGTGCAGTTTTGGGAGCCTGATGATACAAGCTGTGCGGCGAAGTTTCATGAACTAAACCTTACTTGCTGCATCGTGGTGCCTCCTCCGATTTTGTTGGAAAAGACACTTGCTCAGAGCTGATTTTTTTTTTGATGCCGTGCATTTTTCAGTTATTCTAACAAGTTGTGAATGAAAAGGATCGTCCAGGTCTCGGTAACAATACGGCGATATGAGCACAAACGGGTTTTACACTGGCATTAGAAAAATTAACAATCTAATGATGGAAGGTTGAGCTGAAAGAAGCCTCTTTCGTTTAATGCGTTTGCAGAAGCCAGCGACCGAACTGATTTCTGTAATTTGCTTCACTGACCGTTGACGTTACGTTATGTTTCGTCTTACAGAGTGACATGAGGTAGAATTTTTTTAGAGGTTATGACGAGTACATTATTGCACTTGATTCGATCGCGGTAATGGTCACTTTTAAGGCTGTATTAGTTCAGCTGCGTAATCAGGTTTGCGCTGCGCGGTTGTGACTAGGTGATAAAGAGAGCGTGCAACCGTGCATTGAATTCTTATGTTTGTTTTGATGATGTACCGTTTTGCAGATGCACATGCTGGCATGCAATCAATCCGTGCATAGCCTCGAGAACATATTTGCAAGCCAAAGGGCACTTGTTATTAAATATCCCGACTTGCTCTTCGAACAGGTGAATTTTTTTCTTTTTATTGCACCCTTTGCTTTCATTTGGATGTCGCTGAAGACTTATTTGTCTGCTCTGAAATGTACGCTGGTTATGCACCGATGCGTTCCAACGTCAGGATATATCCCTCAGCAGGGCGAGTGGGCTGCATGTTTGAGCATCATGCATATTTGTTGATTTTTCTGTCGGTTAAAGCAAAGGTTTTTATTTTAAGGAAACTGAGCAATGCGGCGAGTTATGTCTGCATTTGCTACGCCACTGCGCCTCACGATTGCCGGCCGTTCGCTCACAGGTATCGTTTTTGCGTTTTGTGATCGGCATCGTTTGGATTGATCAAGTTGCCTTTTGTTATGCAATTTTACATTAAAGGGTTTAATGGATAGAAGCAACTCCACTGATGTTGCTGCTTGTCGTGTATTTCGGTTTTAGCTGCATAGTTGGCTTATAGTCGCGGCAAACGTTGGTCTGAGTTATTTGTTTTTTTCTTGCTTGTGTAGAAGATTCTGTGTTGAAAAGCAAGAGTCTTCACAGCAATAAAAGAAGTGATGAGAGTCAAATGAAATCAATGAATTATGTCAGTCATTGGATTCTGCGGGCGTTTCCACTTTCCAAAATCCAAATGTTCATAGGCAGAATAAAAGATTTCATATGATCCGTATCTTTCTGGTCACTTGAGAGAGATAGAATTTCTTCGTTGAACCCGCAGCTCTCTCTCGACTTGTTCTTAATCACTGCGATGCACTTTTTTCAGTGGATAACAAGCTTCACATTTTTTCGACTTCTTTTTTTAAGGCAGCAGCGTCGCTATACCTTCTAATGCGGCAGAGTTTCGAATCGGGAGCTAATTTGTCAAAAGTCAAAATGCAAATAACGATGTCGCTGAGCACACTGGTCTCGACAGGCACAAGACACGGCGACTGGATCAATGAAGATTGCCTGAGGCGAAGCTTGAAGACCGTGCTCACCTATTCAGAGACGGATGCATCGACAGACGCTCAGCTGCGATCTACCACCTTCTCTGAGCAGGTATTTCCTTTGTTCTTTCTTGCTTCTTTAAAGTCTTTGTGTCAAAGCATACCTGGAAGCGGAATGTGCGCAACAAATCGATCTCATGTTGGTGCTGCGATGACGAAGTCCAATGAGAGGGGAGATGAAGAAGCTGAATAGAGACTTCGTTTTCTTGTATAGCTCCAGGACTAGAAGCGAAGTAATGGGAAATTCTGAAGATTATTTGCAAAATTGTGAATCCTTGAAAACAAATATAGGATGCGATCGAATTTGATATTTCATGTTTTTCTGATTTCACTCTTTCAAAGTCCCAAAGTGTTAAAACATGCAGATGTGTGTAACCATAAACAACAAAGGAAAGCAAAACGTTTGCACGGCTACGATTCGAGCGAGTAAACATTCAACGCGTAAGAGGAGTAACGGTGTGTAGATCGAAACGGCGCATCCGCAGTTTAAAAGTGAACGGATGAGTGCGTTAAGGACATCGGCAGGAAGCAGATTCCACACCCAGGAAGCACAACGCGAAACTGGAAGCTGTGCAAATTATTGGGGTGTTAAAACACGTCTCAAGGCGTGCCAGGCTCATAGCTAATCTCTTAATTTTGCCTTTCCTTTGTTTCGATGGGACAGTTCCATCATCTCGCCAGTTTCAGTGGTCCCGTCTGAAAGCTATTCTCTTGCCAAGATCTTGTCATCTCGGAAAGAGTTAAGTCATCTTGTGACGACGCTCATCACAAAGAACCAGGACCCGCAAAGGCAGGAGGAAAAAGCTGGCGCTATATTTGTCCAAAGTTCAGAAGACCGTCGAAGTGGAAATAGAACAAAGTCCGGTACGTTCAGTGAGAGCGGCGACGACAACGTTAAAAGTATATGAAAGTGTGGCGTGTTAAAGAACAGCAATTTTTCCCTGCCGATATTTTTTATCCTTACCCGAGAGGGAAAGAGATGAGGAGATGCGGGTTCTGCCCTTGTACTCCAGCAATGGGAAGATGAGTCCTGCTGTCTGTTGCTGGCTGTTTTGTCCAGGTATTGCACCTTTCCTGGCAAAGAAAAGTTGGAACCGCAGTTCTTGTGTCCACCAGAGCAAGTGGTGAGTTCATTGTTAATTAGAACGTAAAGCGTTTGATGGAGGAATTCATGCTCTTATTTCATCGAAGCGGCAAAACTATTGTTTGTAGGTGAAGGATCTGGTGTTCAACTTACATATGATTCTTTCGGACACGGTTAAAATGAAGGAATACACCAACGACTTTGAGATGCTTATCGACCTCATGTATAGAGTGGCAAAAGGCTACCAAAATAATCCTGATCTAAGGTTTGTCAAAGTTTCTTCTGCCTACAGAGCAAATTGGGCAGGTTGATGTAAAAAGTTGCATTTTTGGCTTACAATTCGCTCCTTTTTGTAATGCTGCCCGTACATACAGGTATGAGTGGGAGTTTGATTTCTAGGATGCGACGCAGTGCTAGTCGAAATGAAAGGATGGAATGTTTTTGCCACTAGCGTTGTGTGAATTATGGGGAATTTAGCAGATGGCAAAGCTGCACTGAATCAGTTCATTTTGAAGGTTCCATCGGTCGCACTTATAAGGCATATTTGCTTTAGGTTAACGTGGCTAATTAACATGGCTAATAAGCATGCAGCACGTGAGAATGCAGCTGAAGCAGCAGAATGCATGCTGCATGCATCAGCGCTCGCTGCGGAATATATATCAATGCGTCATCACGAGCCCTATCTGCCTAAGGGGGCGGTCGCTTTCGCCGAAATCTCTGACAATATTCTTGAGGAGAGCGCGGTTTCCGACGATGTGATCAGGTTTCTTAAGATCTTATTTCCGCAGTCGATCGATTTCCGCTTGTATTGGTTTCACTATCGCATTCATTTTTATGAACTTGTGTACTATTAGAGGTGGAGGAAGTGTCTGTGTCAGTAACCTTGTAAGGTTTCATTAGAACGTTGTCATATCTTCATTATTATTACTTTTTCTTCAGGTGAAATAGGTTGGGTATTACAAGCGACTGTCTTATAGGTGCTCTTGGCGATTTTTTCTTGAACATTATGTTGTCATCCAAAACGGATTTGAATAGCTTAGAGCAATTGTATTTTGCCTTGTGAATGCGATCGTTGATTTTAGGGTATATTCTGAGTGTTTTTCTGGTCGGCAGTTGGTAATTGGTTGTATTTCAATGTTTTTAATATTTTTTTGTGCTTAAGTGCGGATGAAGAAGGGATCTGTGAGAGTCGTCATTTTACTGAGAATGGTCTCGTGCATCTGGTCGAGAAAACGGCGCAGTTCATGGAGAAAGCGCAGATGTACGAAATGATGCCTCTTGTTTATAAGGTATTACGACTTCCTTTTTGTGCCTCTTTTTCTGCTCTTGCTGTTATTGAACATGTTGGTGCCGCATCCCATTTTGTGGGTTCTTTTAATTCTAAAACTTGACACAATAAATCTTTCTATCGGTAAACGGCGGAAACACATCTTTCTGGCTGACTGATACAGCTGTTATTGTTCAGTAGGTGGAAAGCGAGAATTTGATATGTTCAGGATATGACGCGCAATGAAATGCCGACCGACCGTTAAAGAATTTGAAAATAACGGAAAGTTTACCTGATCTGTGAATAATATGCAGTTCCAAGTTTTGAGTTTCCTTCGCAAATTTTAGTTTGTTTTTGAGGGTGAAGGGGTGACTGACTGTTAATTTATTACAGTTCAGTTCTGTCTGCAAAGTTTTCTTTAAATGGAGGGAGACAGATGGGAGGAGAGAGAGCTGGAGTAAAAGGGATAATTTCTGAATAAGAGGATTTTGAAAACAAGCGCCGTGATCGACTAGTTTATTACATTGACTTTCAAGAGATATATGCTTTACAAACCTTTTATCTTATATTAAACGAGTTGTTAACGTTTAAGGTGATCACACCGATTCTTGAGCAGAATCGTGATTACCGACGTTTAGCGCAGATTCACAACCGTCTGAGTGATGCACTTTCGCGGATTGAGCCTACAGTTCCACTTATCGAAGATATCGCCGATGCGTGGTATTCTCCATCACCTAGGTGAATCTTTGAAACCTATTTTAGAATACTCTTGCTAGGTCCAAAGTACAGGTTTTAAATGTCTTGGTATCCGTCTAAGCCTTCTACAGAAAAGGGGGAACGTCCAAGAAGCCTGTGGCATAATGAACTCCATTAAATCCAAACAACGATCAGTAAACATAGGTAATATGCGATCAAGCTTTTCTCATAATTACGCGTTTTATATTGAAAATGTGTTATTCGGAGATGGGTGATGTAAAGTTATAAGGGCAACATATTTCGTTTATCTTTAACTTGAGCACTCGTTCCACAAGTATCACGAACGGGACCGGAGCTAATATTGTCCAAATCGCTTGGTTTGCTTGCTTATATTTCTGATGCGTTGTTGCTTCAGTCGATTGTCTTGTCGTACCTGACGGCTTTCTCTCACAAACAGCTTGATATCTGTTCATTTTTTGTGCTTTAAGTGCTGACAAGCGTTGCTTTGGGACTTACTTTCGGGTCGGTTTCTACGGTAACCGATTTGGTGACTTGGATGGAGCCGAATTCATTTACAAAGAACCGGCAATAACGAAGCTGTCTGAAGTAAGCCATCGACTGGAAGCCTTCTATACGGATCGGTTTGGCAAAGGCGTTGTCGAAGTGATCAAAGATTCCAACATCGTAAGTGATATCGTCCCTTTTATCTGTGCTCTTAAGCGCTTTTCGTTACTAAAAAAATTACGAGAGTGAATAAAGCTGCTTGCGCTTATATGTTCACTTGTCCGCTACCAAGTTTAAGTATTATTTTTTGACTGTCTTTCTTTGAAACGGGATAAAGAGGAGAAACTAGAGTAGCAGTAAGGGGTTCAGCGGTACTTAACTCTAGGCAAGGTGCAATGTTGGGCATTTCTGTGGCACGTAGCTCGCATGAACCCATACAGGATTGTTTTGAGACAACATTGTGCACTTGTTTTGCAAAGTTGTTTGACTCATCTCTGTACGTTGTTCTGTGTTCCGCCTTCCGTTACTTTTTCAGTTGATATTTGAGATCGTTTTTTATGCTCGCTAATATTTGTTTGAGCTCTTTTTTGATGCTTAAGGTGGAGCGAAGTCGACTAGAGTTGTCGAAGGCGTATCTGCAAATTACATATGTAGAACCCTATTTGGAAAGGTGGGAAAGACGTCGTCGGCCGACGCACTTCGAAAGGAACCACAAGTTGAATCGATTCGTTTATGCAACTCCATTCACGAAAGATGGACGACCCCATGGTGATCTCGGTGATCAATACAAACGCCGAACGGTGCTTACTACACAATACAGGTGAGAAGTGGTTCTTAGCTTTCGTGACGAAATGCTTGGATGCTTCGTTCGTTTGTTCCTTCAAGGGTTTGTTAGGCTCCAAGAAGAGGGAACCATAATTGATTTTTTAAAACATTTTCCAGAGTTTTCCTCTCTGCTCGACGTTGAAAAAACGACATTAGCTCAGTCTGTGCAAAATTATTGGCTTTTCATTCACATACCATTGCTTCCTTTAATGTTGCTTCCGTTTGCAGTTTTCCGTATGTGAAAACTCGATTACGGGTTATAAACCGTGAACAGACGGTTCTTACGCCAATCGAGGTTGCCATTGAAGACGTGCAGAAGAAGACTCGTGAATTAGCAGCTGCAACGGCGCAAGATCCACCGGATGCAAAAATGCTCCAAATGGTGTTACAGGGATGCATTGGAACTACTGTCAACCAGGGGCCAGTTCAGGTTCATAACCATTTGTTTCTTCTCTCATGTTTTAACCAGAATTTTGTTACTGTTTTTAATGTCGACATTATATTCAAGGTAATATTCAAAACCGAGGTAGTTTTGATGTTCAGTGTGTAATGCGTTTGTGGGTGATTTTTTCACTCAAAGGCGAGATTTAGAAAGGCGTTTGCACAATCTGCATTATTTCTGTGTAAGGATTAAAACAGATGATGCGGACACCTTTTGCACATGTTAACTCGCATTCCATTTATAAATTTTTTATTGTTGGTGTTGAATCTAGGTGGCGAATGTGTTTCTGACTAGCGTTGTTCTTGACGAGAGAGGCAAGCCGATCGATAAGCTGCAGAACAAGTTGCGTTTATGTTTCAAGGATTTTTCGAAGAAGTGCGCTGATGCTTTACACAAAAACAAACAGCTCATTCAAGCTGATCAACAAGCCTACCAGGTTGGATTCCTACCTGTTTTTTATTTAGTGGCATTTATTTCATCTTGCTGTTATTGTCCACTTTTCCGATGAGTGAATAATTTTTCTCATAAGTTCACAATGTCAATGTGTTTATAGCAAAATTTAAAAATTATACGAAAGAGTGCTCTTATCGCTGTAATTTTTGAAGTATTTGGTGATCGCTTTCGAACGCCTTAAATATTTGGTGCTTAAGAGGGCATCGGGCTGCCATGCAGAGCGTTTTAGGGGGATGAGCGTTTCATGTTTAACGTCTATTTGTTAGAATATGAATCACTCGTTGTCTCGGATCCCCTTCCCGCTCGTCGCCATCCCCCATGAAGCTTAGCTTTATGAAACATTGTGTATCCGGTCACTCGCCTTAGTTCAGTGCAGCAGCAACTGGTGCTCTCATTTCAGTAGCTTCACACGTCCAACTGCATTGGCTTTTATTTAGGGGGGTTACAATGGTTTCCTGTGGTTCCCTAGCCTACAAACGCGGCTCATCTGACTTCTTTCGTTGTTTAAAAAAGGGAAGGTTTCTTTGAGGATTCAGCCGCCTTTACACCAGCATTTTGAAACATTATATTTGCACAAAATTTCCTCATTTTCTGGCTTGCAGGCTATATTTTATTGGAAGGGACTGAAATTTTTCATTTCCTGTAAAATCTGCTCATGTTCGGGGAGCTTTTTGGGAGTGCGGACCGCGTACCGATCGATTTGAATATTGTTTTGATCTTCGTGAAGGATTCCTACTTTTAGAACGAGCTACAAAAGAATTATATCGAATTTACAAAACGAATGGCGCCAATTGTTGGGAGTGGACCGGCTCGAAAGGTGAAGTCGTTAGAAGGTCATACGCTGAGAGCAGCACATGCGGCTGCCCTAGCCGCCGAGTTGGGTCCTGTTACTGCTGTGTAATGTCGCTTTAATGACCGCAAGGCGCGCCTCGAATGAGACATCTCTGTAGGAGAAAACTGCGAGTTGGATTCACTAGCTGTAACCAAGCCGTTCTGATTTTCTGTGCTGCATATGAGGCTGTAATGTCTCATTTGTTGTAATTTAGCGTAATCGGTGTTATTTCGGAAGATGTGCAGAAAAATGTCACAAATGCTCGCCAAATCCTCAAATTAGTTGGGAAGACCAGGTCAGTTAGCGAATGAGCCAGACATCTGTTGTTCGCGAATAAAAGCGGTTTCTTCCTGATTCGTACGAAAAAAATGTCAGTGGAGCTTTCAAAATATTTCTTCTGGCGTCACTGATTTGTTCGGCTACAATCGTTCACACAGAGAGTCTGGTCACTTTTCAACGAAGATAAATTGTTCCGTGGAGACAAGTCGCTTTAATTTTTGTTTTGTATTTAAGGCATTAAATGTATTTTATGATGACTTGGTTGACTATTGTGTTGTTTCGAAGTGTTCTTACAAACAATACTGGTGTATAGTTCAGGCTTAACCTTGTGAACGCCTCGAAAGGCTGACGGAAGCCCTATTTTTAAAAATTATTAGGCTAGAGTAAACTGCGCTTAGAAGTTTTGAAACATGCGTGATGGTGAAGACGGCTTCTGGTCAGAAGTTTGAGAAATTGGGGTGTGAGGACAACGACAACACAGGAAAGGAGACGGTGCTTATTGGCGATAGGAATGTTTTATGTTACTGATTCTTGCAAATATCCGCTTCATCGAAATAGGTTCCTGCAGCGTGGTTGGTTGGGGATGGCCAAATACACTCGTTCACTATAAGATAGCTTTGTGAGACCTGTCAACGCGAAGTCGAAACGTTGTGCTCATGTACTTGGTGCGAAAACTGGGACTTCGAAACTTCTGCATCCAGTTGGTGCACGAACAGATATCACATCTCTGGCTTCTTGCTGCACCCTTTTTGAGGGAGTGTTTCGAGGTCGATCCTAAAATGCGGTGGTTTTCAAATAAATATCAGAAACGGTATGGTGTTTTTGTAGTACCAGGCCCCTCCTGAAGTGCAGTTCCCGGTGTTCAACAAAATTTTCCAAAAAATTGAGGTGGTGGAGGGGACCCTATGCAAAGAACGAGGAATAAAGGAAGTTGTGGGAATCCTGGCCGCAGTACGTCTGTCGTTTTCCTTTGAGTTCAGCTCAGCGAGCCCATCGTGGAGAAAATGCTAGGTTTTAATCTTGCCCTGTCGAGAATTTGCGTAATGAGGGTTCCCAAGTTGCTTTCTTCAGTTGCTAGCGAAAGTGGAAAGCGGAGGGGGGGGGGGGGGGGGGGAGGAGGGATGTGACGGCTCGATTATGGTGGTGAAGGGCGCATGTCGTTTCGTTTAAAATTCCGTGTGTGGCCGCCATCATTGTTAGTTCGCCGATCTTTCCATTTTAAAGAATGCTTACGAAATACCTACTGTTGTAACTTCCGAGGAACGAGGGAGGATCTAGAACTCTGAAGCTTCAACACGGTTACTACCGTCGGCTTGTGCATATAGTTACGGCACGCGCGCAGTTGGTTCTTTTTTCTCCTTTCATTTTTTGAGTAATGGTCTCTGTTTGAAACGTTGCTCCTTCCCCCATCTTTTATAAGCTGTTGAATCGGCCAACTTCTCTCTCTTCCCACGCTGTAAACACGTCTGCTCGGTTGTTCCTTGTTTAATTAGATTGTTGCTGGGCGGCGAGTGCTGCTCGTTTTCTTGGACGTCGTCGCAACTTGTGACTCTTTGTATCGTTGGTTCTGATGCATCCTATATTCTGTTGGCATTGTTTGTTGCTTTGCACTCTTATATCATTGTTAATAGTATATATTATTCGCCTGTTCGCATATTGAATTACGAAAACCAGTACAGTCTAAATGAGAATGCGTGAATATCAAAAACAGTGATGATCTGTGTTTTATATGGTCAGCATTCCAACATTTCATCGTGTAGAAGCTGATAATGAAAAAGTAAGTTATTCGAGGGAATGCATACAGGAAACGAATTTTGAAGGAATTGATTTCTCTATAAAGCGTAAAAGTATCTGAAAACTGAACAGCACTGATATAACAGTGATTGGTTTGTATGAGCAAAATAGGATGCCGTTTTATGCAAAAAAAAAAGACAACAGGGTTACAGTCGAGAGCCCATTAAGTATTAAAATTTACAAAGGCAACATTTCAGAACAGAAGTTTTTGCGCTGTATGCAATGACTTTGGGTCAACATTGAAATGAATAAACGATGAAAAAGCCAACGATGTAACAAAAAAAAAAGAACGAACGCATTCCAGTAAGTTTTGAAAATATGCGTAAACAGTACTTGTAACAATATTAAAGGATTGTATGATCGAAAACTCATTAAATGCTAAGGGGGATTTGGTAAGTAAAATAAGAGAATATGAGGGAAAAAATATGGGAAAAACTTCAAGAAGAATTTTAAAAAAAGTTGCTATATGAGAATTCACAGCTCAACTAATAGATTTATTGTAGTCGTAAATTAACGAATATAGGAGACGATGATCATTTCGCTATAGAATATGAAGGAGCAAATTGCAAACTTCATGCTTTTAAGCATTAAGAAGTCATAATTTATTTCGATACTCAGCAAATACGATACGTCTTTAGTTATTCAAAAAAAAAAAGAAAGTGAGAAGTGAAGCAATTTGAATAAAAGTTAATTTCGAACAATGAAAGACTGGCGATCGCGTTTTTTAAAATTAAAAGAAGCAATCGCTCTCCAAAGCTTATCAGAGACGGAAGTATTAGAGAGTGGAATGAAGACTTCCTCATTCATATTATCGCTCGTATGGATTTCCAGCGAATGAACACAATCTTCCACCGTACAGCTGATTAAAGCGCAAAACTATTTTAGTGACGAAGATTTCGATGGAAGTTCCTATGAAAATTAATCGGAAACGATTTCATTCATGTGAATATGTGGATTTATTGCATACTGTGTCGAAGCAATAACATTCTTTTTTTTGCTAAATGAATCCAAATAAAATCGTTGATTTTTACCTTCTCAAGGGCAAATCCGGTGTTCTACTGCTCTTTTATTTGAAACTCCGCGTTCTTCCATTTCGTTGTTGCTCAAAGCTATTGCTTCTAAGTTGGTTTCTTTTTTTTTGTAGATAGCCTTGTAATTTTTAAACTTTTCCTGTAATAATCCTCTATAGCGACCATTCCATATTCCTTTAATTATTTCACTCCGAATCAATTTAGTAAATCGTTTATGTTTATACGATTTGTTCAGTTTCATTAAGGATTATTTTCTGCGAATATAGCATCAGCATTTATCGATAATTCCATATACTTTTCATTGCATCTTATTGGTTATTGCGCGGAAGGTTTTAAGTGAGCTCCTAATGGACTCCTTGGCTCTATCCTACTGAGTCACTCCCCCAGCATCCTTATCAGAACGAGAGAGGTGGAGCAAACCAACCCCCCCCCCCCCCCCCCTCAATCGAAGCAACAGTGGTTGACTCGTCAGTTTCCGAAGGGCAAAAACCGAGCCTATGCGCTAACCTTCATGCGACCTTACAACTTCACCTAAGCGGAAGTAGAATGGACGTGGAGAAAAGTTTATTCACAACGAATGCTTCGTTGATTAGAGTAATAAGTAAACAAAAGGTGAAAGTACTCAGTTCCTTTTCATTCGTTATTGTTCCCGATTTCCGTTAGCACTGCTGTACCATGTTGGAAAACAGGTAATAAAGTTTTACCGAAACCAACATTGCGACCATTTTGCTGTCTCAGATGACCAAGAGCTTCAACAACTACTAGTCGTTCTTTTTTTGTCACATTGGCTTACCGCTGATCCCTTATTTTCCTTAACCCTTTTATTTCTTTTAAGTCCTATAATTCATAGCACTTCTTTATTCGCTATTCAAGTTGTCATTTCAACGAAATTAAGAAATTTCAGAAGCCACTCATGTTGCACTTTGCATTCACGTTCACATTCACACTTGCATTTCGTTTCTCGTAAGCAGTTTATTTCGCTTTTCGACATTTTCCACCAATAACTTTTTTTCGTGTAATAAATTCAAAATCTCCATCCTAACATTTACAGTCTACTCTCCTAATTTCATCACAACTCGTGATTCACACATTTATCATTAAAAAGTTTCAGATTAGTATTACTTTGCTTAAAAATTAACGAAAATTTCATAACACCTCTCAACACTTGTCGTGGGAATTATTTGCTGAGGAAATGATGCAAAAATTCTACCGAACTTTTTATTAACTAGTTCAAATAACCGTTTTAGTGGTTGATACTTAACTGATTCACTTTTTTCTTTGTGTAAATTTAAATTTACTTACTTGTTAGATCCAACCAACCAGATCAAAGAATAAAATTATCTGTTTTCCTTCGACATTATCGACCAACTATCATGCACACAATTCCATGAAGTACTAAACCTCCCCTCCTCTTGATTTGAATGTCCCCGGAAGGGTTATTTTAATACTTCAATCGTTCGGTTTTAAGAAAAGCCATTAAAAACTTATATCAAGCGAACACTAGTTATGAGTCTAAAAGGAAATTGTCGCAAAATAGCTGCTATTGTTTTACATAATATAGATCTCATCAACTCGTTAACAGACATTAATTCAGCTTGTAACTTGATAAACTCCAACTAAACGATTTCAAACTCTCTCTAAGAATCAATCTATTTATGAAGTTATTACCGACAATTAAATGAAATCAACTTTCAACTATAGGAATTCTTTACATGGAGTTTTAGGTTCCGAGCAGCAAAAATTTGAAGCACAAATAAATCGATGCTGCAAAGTTAACTCAAAATTTCCGTTCGGAGTTGTCATTGTTTACTGAAACAGTGCTCAACGAATGAAAATTGAAAGCGATAAAATTGCCACATATAAAACAAAGAGTCCATACAAACTATGATTAGTCAATTAGCCACCTCTTACTTACTTTTGCGTTACTTTTTCCCATAAAAACATCATCAAATAATACATCCATCGTATACCGTTTCTTTCGTTTCAACCATATCATTAAGTCTTTTTTCGTTATCATTTCCCGCTTTCAAAAAAATAATAATAAAAATATTCAAATATGCTTAAGAGATGAAAATGGAAATGTAGTCGACTTATGCGATGCTTTTCGCAATCGTAATTTCAGCGTTAGAGCAATCGCGCTTACAGAATCTCTCATATTTAAACGGCTACGAAATATGGAAGAGAAATTGCATATATTATGAATTTCAATCTTTTCCAATAATTCAAAGAACGGAGTATAACAAACAAAAATATGAAACTTTTAGATAATGCAAATGATAATTTTATTCATCCCACAATTAAAAATAAACAAACGCAACAACCGAAATGTTTTTCATAATCCAGCTTTCCAACAGAATATGCACACAGTCTCACCATTAAAATCCTGAGACGCAATGACGAAGAAACAAAACAGAAGAGAAATAAAGAATAAGAATAGAATAAAGAATAAGGAATAAAAAGATAGAAGGAGAATAAAAGAATAAAAAGAAACTGAATAGAAATACTGACGACGTAGCAAACGCAGTTGTTGAGACGAACCAAAGTAACACCAATAACAGAAACTCTTTAACGGCCACGATTTGTAAACGCAGCTCCTCTCCCGTACTTTTACGAATCTTTTGAATGTGGAAATATTTTCTGAAAGAATAAAGTGCCAACATTGATGAGGCAAAAAACATCACAATCGGTAAAAGCTGAATAAAGATGGGATGAAATACGCCGATCGAGACGTCCTTCTTTTTTAAAAGCGATTTTGCCCCGATCTGAAATATCCACCCGCTTTTATCTCTTTTTCGATGTGGCCAGATGAATTTCAGTTTATTTAATCTAAAGTACGGGAATTGTAATTTTCTTCTCACATTCAATTCCGAAACCCTAAACAACAAAATCGAAAGAATTAAATTCCAAAGAAGTATTTTTTAATGTGCACCTTCTCATCCTCTTCGGAATTCGTAATACTCTCCGTACTGATAAGCACTACATGCTAGTAAGTGATTCCTTAATTTCTATACGACAACACCCATCATAAAACACACTTCAAAAAGCCCAATTACTAACAAACGATTCATTTTCGTTCAAATTTAGGCAAAAGGGGGAAGCATGGCCTGCAATCATCGTACACAACACCAACTAAAAATGGCTTCAAATACACATGCAGCATCAGGTAAGAAAAACAGGTTGTACCAGTCGAGCTGGTATTGCAACTTTCCTCGAAGCAACTTGCAATCACACTAATGAAAGCGTCCGTGCGAAATGCTATGAATATTGTTCCGGATAAGCGGTCGCCCAGAAATTACACAGTGACAGTCTCACCATACTGCTTCTAGGGAGAAACACCACTGCAATCTGAGGGGAGAACCTGAAGAAAGCAATGATAAAAGGCCACAATTAATGGGATGCCCGTGTTCTCATCACGCAGTACGAGGAAGTAGTAACCTGTGAGTGTTACTATCATTTTATAGGCATTGCAATAACTGAAATAAGATTAAATAGAAAGGGTCTGGAAACAGTCACAACACTTCACAAAGGCGGCTAGTCGGTAAAGGCGATCAAAGTAAAATGGAATTATATATAAGAAGTAAATAAAGAGGAAAATGAAAGCATCGCAAATACGAATGAGACAATAAAGCCTATCGGCTTCCCGCGAATGAGCAGAGGTATTTTCTTTGACGCATTTACTTCAATTATACCAATATGCAGTCTTTCTTGCATGCCAACGCCGTGAAGGGCACAGCTTTGCAGCGCAAGTTACGGAATCTTACCGTCATAAGGTATTTCCCATGCATCAGGTTGCTGAAGGTGGCAAATGTGAACTTTATGCCCTCAAGCTGTAGTTTACGTTATATTAGCTGTGCTCATCTGTTTTCCACCTCCTCTCCTAGCAACAGCCGAACGGCCTACAAAGCACCTAAAACATACCTTTTTACACCCATAAACCTGCTTCCGCAAATGTCACGGAAATCATTAAATGGAAGCATTAACGAGCAAACGGCAAAAATGGCATGAAAGTGCTGAATTCTAAAAAAAATACAACTTCTGCGACTTCCAGCAGTGTTGTTTTCAAATAACAAACCAAATCAGCAAGCACTATCATTTAGTTATGGTGTCCTTGACTTATCAAAGATCGCCTTAGTTGGCGTATGTTATTCGTCCTTAGAAGAGTACATAACCACATCAGCACAAGGGAAGAGCTTGAGCAAACAAAGATGCAGAACACATCAACGAAGGAAAGTGAGTCTGGCTCGATTTTACCAAAAGACCCTCTAACTACCGACCGCCCCTTCATCATTTTCGCTTCAAATCTTTAAGAGGCAATCGGGATTCGAAAGTGAGAAGTGAGGCAGCATGACGAGGGACTACGTTTATCGTTCAAAGCATCCGGTTAGTTGTTCGCCTACCGATGAGAAAATAAAACTGGACTGCCGGAAGACCATCACCTTTTATGCATAGCCAGTAAGCACATTGAAAAAATGGTACACTTCATCGACGTCATAAACGCCCACCGCAGTTGAACACACTGCACACTGCACTGGATGAAAGAGATCCTCGCGTCGAAGAGTGCTCGCCTCCGATGCGCTCACAACTGTGTTCGGTTTCGGCCGTGCTGGAAAAAATTTGTCTTACCCACTGCATAGTAGTAATTTCTACCTACTGCTCGCGATGCTAAATCTGCTAACGGCTCAATTACGTATCACAAGCAAATCGTGACACCACAAACCAAGCGTCTGTTTTGAATTAGCATGCATTCGCGTCTGCAAATGACTATTAGCAACTACGATCAAAATTAGATTCAGAGAATCGGAAGGAGGCTCGAATAGCCATCTCTCTTCTCTAAACAACTGATTAAAGCGCTAACATTCTCCACATTTTCTTTCTAAATCAGAAGGAAAAACAGTGATGCTCAATGGCATCTACAGCTATTCCGACAAATGAACGCATACCACCTTAAATTTTTATTAAAATCTAGCAAACAGAAAAGCAAAAAAAGTAGATAGCGCAAAACAACACCGAAATGTGCACTTCATAAACCATTTCCAAAGTATAGCTAAGTAATAGTTTTTGGAAGAAATGCATTGTTTTATTCATAAGGAAGTGCAGTTAAAAATTCATACCTGCTTCACATTTCTTCATGTCCTTCCGCTTCTTTTTTCCACTTTCTGGCATGAAAACGGTCTCTTCGACCACAATCTTGCAGTTCTCGACGAACATCGCCCTTAAAAAAAGAACGCTCAAATTGTTGCAAAGTATTTCGATCCTTGCTCAATTCACTGATATTGCAATACAAAAGTCCTATCAAGAAAGTCTTCCTATATTCCGTTTCACCACATATTTTCAACGAAAAATAATTGTAATATACGAGGCCCAACCAGCAAACATCTCATATGCGCAAACATTTGCCTCATCCTATTCCAATAATAATTTTTCGACCAATCTAGAAATTCAGAGCTTTCGCTGCTCGACTGTTATCGGGAACATAAAGATGTGAAGAATGGGGGACAATTTAGGTTCTAAGCTACCCACATCTAGATAGGTGAAAAACGTTAATTCAAATTCCTTACAAATGTTCGACAGCGATCGACACAATTCGATTCATGAATAGTAGGAATATTTCATCATCAATCAAAAATATGGGCTAATTCAAATTTTTAAATGCTTTCTTCAGAGAGCAACTTTGGTTAGTTCCTTGTTTCTAAAAACTGCTTCCTTACGTCACCAGTAACAACACTGTGAATTCAACCCTCTAACAGATCTCTACACTAATAGCCTTAAGGCGTTCAAATGTTATGCCACAAAGACCTATTCACGTTATCAGAAAGGATTACGCACCTGCGTTTCATCAATCTGGAGAACTAGAGCTAACATTGATTTGTTTGACTGTTTTTTATCATTACCTGTGCAGCGAAAATAATGATAAAAAAGAAAGACCTGTACTGATTCCGGTAGAGCTGATGCCTCTGACACTGTCTCGTGAGAAGAGTCATACAAGCCGGGCATGATAGGACCGCGTCGTGTCATCGTTCTTTTCCTCTTGAGCAACAAACGACGCATCTGCCTTTTGCCCTTTTCTTTCATCGTTGAACAAACCCAATCGCCTGCGATGCTCTCTTACCTCAAATTAGAAATAATCACGAACCATAACAATCTAAGTGGCAAACAATAACGCAAGGAACTCTGCATTAGCTGCATTTCCTACCATCAGTACTGCATTTACAAAAACTTCATTCGCCAGTATGTCCCTCCAGTGATGGAAGCGAAGATGCAAAGCGGCAAACCTTACAATCACGCACCTCGATATCACACTTTTATAAAAAGAAGAAAACTGATCGGAAACTTCCCTACCCGGTACCTGAACCTCAATCGAATATTGTCAAAGAACTCTAGAACCTTGCAGGTACCTGCGCTACTGGACAGCTACGGTATCTAGCATCTTAATATGACGCAAACTCCGACGACCTGATGACGCAGCGTGAAAGTGAATGCTTATAAAGTGCGAATGATGCTCACCCACTGCTCGTTATCATCATCCTCATTGGCATCATAGAATTCCATTTCTTCCTCTTCCCCTTTCATGGCTTTATCCGCCATCCTTCGCAATAAGTTGTTGGCATCATCGAAAGCCGTTTTGCCTTTTTCGGTGCTTTTAGTCTTCTCGTCACTTGTCTCGCATATTCCGAATACTTGTGGTTCCTCTTTGAATGATACCTTCAACAATTGTGCTTAATTTAACAAGTCGGCTTCTAGTGAAAACTATCCCTTTCAACCGCCTTCCCCCCTCCCCCCAATATGTTAAATGTTGACGCGAATGTTACCTCTCGCAGTATGCTTCCGCCGATGACCTAATATGAAATCTCACAAATTCTTTACCATTCGTCTCATGAAACTCACAAACGCATAGAACGAAATTCACTTACCGATTTCTTTGGAAGTTCACTTGCCCCAGCACTCGTTGAATCCCGTTCGCCTTCTCGGCTTTCTGAATCATTTCACTTTGCACACTATTATTTAGCGTCATTATCTCGCCTTACTGAAGCGTTTTCATTTTCGCACTTGCAAAAGTAGGGGTTGTGATTTGTGTTCAGTGGTACTCTCAAAGCTCTTATACTCGCTAATTTTTCAACGTGCAAATTTAAGGGAGCACTACAATCCCCATATTGGTAAGCGAAACCAGCCAAACCATGAAAATAGTCTTTATTATATCGTTGTTCGCTTCAAGTAGTAAAAAGAATATTTACAAAGTTTTAATAGAACGTTTTTCTTTCACATCAACATTTAGAAAGTCATAGGACTTACTTACAAGATGCAAATTAAGAGGGAAATAAAAGTCATTAAGAGAACTAAAATATCTGTGGAACCTTCAAAAATGCATGCGTCTCACAGAACCGACTTCTAATGCTCCAAATACGTGCAGCACTTAACCGATTCCTTAAGATTCGCATACCCAAGCGTAATCCAACAGCAATTCCTCCTCTCGAATCGACTGATGCTCAGAACTGGCTCCTATAGGACACATCCACTCATTTGTACTAGAAAAAACCAACAAAACTGAATGTCACAATTTCTGCCAACAGTTTCATTCTATTACTAGCTTGTACTTTCCATATAAACAGTACATCAAATACAAACCTTCTGGAGAGGCAGGCAGATCAAGTAGCTCCATCTCTGTCGTACCTTCCTCTTGATCGGGTTCCTTTTTAAGGATCACATTGGTGCCTTCCACGACGACATTCGGCTTACTTACTGTACTTGTTGACGGCTTTGCTTCAAATAAATTTAATCCCAAGACAACCGTGTCGGTTTTGTCTATGTAAACAAATGCTGGTATAGATGCCAGATTGCCGAATTAGATGCAGTTACATATCTGGTCACAAATTCTGGTCTTTTGAAAATGACCTTCTCTAACTTATTACCATTACTATAACGACAGCTTTAAACGACAATGACTGAAAGCATAACTATCAGTTACAACGAAAAGCGGAACGAGCTCACCCCATCGATATTCATGTCTCGCTTTTCTAAACTATAGCATTCTGTTTCATACATCCAAAACCTATCTTCAGTATACTTCATAGTGTTCCGCTGCTAAAAACTACATCATATTACCTTGATTCCAAAAAAAGAGGTGGAACTAAATCGAAATATTTGACGGCATGAAACTAAACCTCGTTCTAAATTCAGATAAACTGCTCCACAGGGAATGAATCTGCGTGGTGCCAATAAACCATTTTTTAATCATTTCACTTAACACAGCAAGCGTCTTACTCCAAACATTAACGTGCCATGCATAAATAACCGAATTTCGTAAATCTACGATGAGGATGGCCAATCTCGTGAAAAAAAAACCCCTACGTGTGGGCAAAGGCTGGTTACTACGTATAAAACCAACAGGCGATCAAGCGATCCGTTTCGCCCGAATGCCGAACGTGCACAACGAGTACTAAACGAGGAATTTGTTTTCACAAGGCTTTTGCACATAGTCAAGACAGACCACGTTGTGTAAAGGTAAGTCTAATTGGAAGAGAACGGCAAAGCTTCCGGAAAACCGCTTCCAGCAAAAGCAAGATGATGAACTCTGCGAAATTTCGATCATTCGGTCGTAGCATTCTCGCGCAAGCTCATGGCAAATTACACCTGTTGCAAGCAAGGTTGAATTTTTGAAATAATCAACAAAAGAAAGGTACAAGTCGATGCATTTGCTTGCATGAATTCCGATGCGTGCGCAACTAGTCTCTCGTCAAGCTCGTCGTCCATATCTGACTCGAATTCATCTTTCATACGACTCTCTCTTCGATCACGTTTATCACCTGTAATCATCACAGTACACTTTCAACTAACCTCGTTCGCAATTCTCTGGCATAGTTTTTCTTTACTTGACTGTCCACCACTATCTACCACTTCCAATGATTAAATTACGTGATTAAATTATGCTCCATATTGATTACAGCCCCTTATGCAAAGACGCTCAGTCACACCTGCACCTGGTCCCATACCAATTATATTTTCTGCCACTTCTCCTTAAAATACAGTACTATTAGAAACACTAAAGCTATTTTTTATGGGTTTAGACGGACAATTTACACATGGAGTTAGCGACTCAGCATGAAAAGGGGGAGGGGTGTATTTAGCGGTGTTTACCCAAAAAGACCAAGAAAACAGGAGTTTTGAAATAAGTGACCATGTCGATGATCGTAAACGCTTATAAAGGAAAGCTGCAGAACAGACCACGTAGAAAGGTTTTTTTAATAGCAAAATATTAAAATAAACACCGGCAGCACTTCAAAGCATCTCTAAAGGCTTTCGGGAATGAGATTATCACAACATAAACAGCGATCACAAAAACCGATAAAACGAACGCATATGGCATACGTTTTTATGAAGGATTAATTTGCTCATAAAAGATTTTACAGTGGCGTTTGCATTAGCGAACATCGATAAACTATCGAGAAGAGGCACTACGCCGCCATCAGAACAACTATTCATGTTCAAGTAAGTGCAAAATAAATATATCAGCAGCTGAAAGCACGTATATAATAGTATTCTCTTGAAAATATTCTACTCCAACATTGCGGATATAGGATACGCCATTTCAGGCTGTAGCCCACAACGGCGCATATGACCGAGTCGCATAGGCCGCAAGAACCAATAAACTAAGAAACATGCCGCACGATCAAAGCACAACTCAGTACGAAATTTATCACTTTTGTCTAGTTCAAAATTACTGGTCCTAAAGCCAAGAAAAATGAACATAAGCGATACTGCATGAATTTCAGACTAAAGCACTCTTGGTAAAAAAAAACCTCTCCTTTCATTGCAGTACATTACAGTGGAAAAAAAAGAGTTGAAGTTTCGCAGAGGAAACAAGCGTCACGGACTAGCCCGAACGTCAAATACTTCAAGGCAATGAAAGTTTTCTGGGAAGATCTAATATTAGCACCTGTTAAAGGAATGACACTTTAAACGCGTCTCACAGGAGAAGATGCTACTTCGAAAATGTTGAAGCTTGAAATTATCGTCATGCAAACTTCGGGTAATGAATATGTCAAAAAGGAAGTGAGTGAAAGTCCAAACCCTGTTTAGGTTTCTGCTGGCAACGGCGGACCCCAGCCAACTTCGAGATTTCTTCGCTGAGCTCGTCATTTGAGCTGGAAAATACAATCATTTTAATCTTCCTTTCAGCAAAAGCAAATACAAAGAGCACTTTAGGTGAACCATGACCACAATCAAGTATTCGCAGCTGCAAAACTACAACGCAAATACGATTGGGGTACAACCGGGTGAGAGGGGCAGGACGTCTTTATCGACTAACGACGAAGGTGCGAAAAATTGCGCGGAAAACCTGCAAACCAGCCCCGTCCCGACTTCCCAGCAGAGAAAGTGGGACCTGGGGTCATGGTGGTATTTAAAAAAATCAACAATAAGTACGACAGTAATAAAATAAACTTAGCGATAAACAAAGAAAACTTGCTCGTGAATAATATCTGTCGAGTCGATTCAGAATGCTAAACTGCTGTATGGTCTCCTTATTTTATTTCTGATACCAGATTAATTGCAGTCCTAAGATAAAAGTTAATGCGTTCAGCACTAAAAAATTAGCACAAAATTACTAAGTAGCATTGGTAGCAGTAAGTAACATAACAGCAATAACGAGTACTACGGACTTGATGGCAATATAGTTTTCGTCGTTCAAAACAGCATCAAATAAATAACGTGGTCTTCCAAATGTAAACCAAAAAGCTGCCCTGATCTCCCCGACGCCCAACAAAAAAGACGACATCGATGTAGCACTTTGGGTTCAGAGACCACTGGGACGTCAAACGACGGAGAGATGGGGGAAAAATGAGACAGGGGAAAGGGGTGCATGAAAAAGCAAGCATTTTATCGATTCATATGCTTAAACTACAACAGAATTTGTAGAACGAAACGCGACTGCTTGTCTTATCTCCTAATTGTTAACTGCGGACGAAATGGAACTTCAGACTCACTAAGGATCGGATTTATTTAAATCGGTGCTCCAAGGTTCTGCTATGAATAAAATACTTCGGACTCATTAGTGAGTGAAATTATGCGTATTTTAAATTCCACAGGCCACAATTCTCTCCACTGTAAACTGCGCGATAAAGCATATCGGACAGCCTATAGCCTGGTATGCCTACAAAGATGATTCGGGCTGAAAGGATATCGTATTTACATTTTATATCAAACAAACACAATTGATGTCTATACCTTCCAGCTCATAAAACACTTTTGAGAAATTTGCTCAAACACATGGTCCCAGGTAGATGTCGTAAAGAAGAAGATCACAGAGCAACACCTCAATTATCTATTTCATAGCAAAAACAATGCGTATCATAATAAAAGGAAGCTATAAATGAGCCGAGTAATGGCTCAATTAAAGATGTACAAAAAACAAACCTATCGCTATCTTGATGCTCCCCGTCACTATACCATCCGGCATGATCACCTAAATAGTAATCGCTATCCAGCTTTTCGAACGGTTCCAGTCGATCCATTCCAAACAATGCTCGCAGTTATCCTCAAAAAATACATCGATTTCGACTGGTCTGCTGTAGGCCATAGGCGAGATGCTGACCACAGACGTGACAGCAATAACACAAAGATCATCAATCAATAAATTCATCCCATAACGGCAACCTGCTGCAGTTGAAATTACTGGTAAACATCATGTCGGATTCATCAAACAAAATAAAACACTATAAAAGTTCATTCTATATCGAGGATTATCCACAAAGCATGCTAATTACAATATGGTGCATTCGTTGAATATGCAAATAAACACAATAAAATGTTCAATAGTTCATTGCCACAAGCATTTTGAAATAAACCCACTCGAGAGAATCTTCCAACCGTCATGGCCTCCTCAATGAAGTCTCACTGCATCGAATGACATTACTCAGTGTAACACATGCTCCTGAATCGGTGTCTCAGGTTCTTGATTTAGTACCGCTGACATTTACAAACTTCTATTTCACTGTGATAACAGTTATTTGCAACTCACATATATCCGCCTCCAACATTTACATTTATTAGCTGCCAAACGAGTATAAACTTTACTGCACATAGTTCCATACGACATGCCGGCGGTTGCGCTCCCTCTTTTACCCCAAATTCCATGCAATACCCAGCACGCTCTATCTCCACGTTAAGAGTAAAAACGTGGGGAAAAATATTATTGTGATTATTGAGATGGGTAACATATGCTATCGGGTCAGCAGTTCCACTTCTTCCGGTCTCTGCTCGTAAATAAATTATCATTCTTAGTACATTTTACTACTACTATATTCCTTACTACAATATGCCGTACAATTTAGTAATGCACCCAGCACTGCTTAGTTGATATTAGCAGTGCTGCCTGAACTGCCTATACTTCAGATTGCTATTACTAGTGTTACCTGCTAGATCTTATACTGTTCTCCTATTGCTTCTGTTAGAATAATCCTACCTGTGTCGCTTTCCGCTACCTGCGCAAATTACCACAACCACCTATATAGTACTAAGGTTTACGAATATACAACAATAACACTACATTGCTTCTCAACAGTGGACGTAGTACCACTCATTATTTCAAATGGCAGTTGCTACTCCTTCCACCACTTTAATGGTACTTGTCTCGTGAAGTTTTCAAAGTCTTGGTGAAAATCTCCACTTTCAACGAAGGCAAAGCTAATGCAATCCTGAGGATGTAGCTGAAATAAGGATACAAACCTGTCCAAATTTTAGAAAAAGGTACCTTCCACCTATTAAAATTAGGATTTTCTTCTCTAAACATTCCAAGACGGAAGCTGAGGCAAAGTGGAGGTGCGCTAAAAATAGAATGAACGTCAATAAATTTTGCTGAACATCTTTGAGTTGATCGTTTCCTTCCTTGATCTTGTTTGACTGCCTAAGCCTCTTTCCTGAAGTGCAACTTGCCACAGGACCGCGATTTTACGTCTCGAAGCTTAGAATTCTCTCGCTATTCAATTATTGTAAAATACTACAGCCAATATCCATCAGGACCTTGCAAATTAAGTGTCGCCCTCTCCTCCCGCTCCCTCCCCCACGGCTCCATCTTTCTTTGAGGATGCTTTCATTAGCAAAAACCTCAGATACCTTTGTTGAAAACAATGAATACCAGCCCGAATAATCAAAAATAGACACTCGCCTTTGCACGAAAACAAATAAGAAATAATGCGATCGCACAAACGAGTGATTTACTTCAGTGCCAACAATGTATCAATCTCAAGAGATCGCAGCATTCAATATAACACAGACATTCGATACACATAGATACAGCAAATTAGACAAATGTACGTTCTCTAACAACGATATGAAACAGTGAAATGGTCCACAAATTCCTCTCGAGAAAAGCTCCAGCTGGATTCATCGGAGGTATTATCCTCATGATGCACAAATGAAAAACATCCAAATGTGTTTGAATCATTGCTACATTTTATTAATGGGAATGCCGGTTTCCGAGTACGGAGATCTCGGAACACCATTTTCTGATAAATCGATAACTTTTGATCCCTCTGGGAGGCGAGATCAAAATTTTCGATTTTCCATGGACATTATTTTCGGCGCACTCGAAAATACTTATTAGTAGCGTGGTTTGAAAAAGTTCTGAGTATTTCCTGAATTTTTCTACCTTTCTTGATTTGATCATCTGAGCACCTCAAGAAAAATACAGCTACCTCTTAGATATGGCCGCATGAAAAAACCATAAAATCGATAAAATCGGCCATTGCGCTCATAGTTTATTTAACAAATATCTAAATTGAAGAAAGAATCAATCGGCCGTTACGTTCCTCAGTTTACTAGTAAGTGCCTTATTTTACTTTGTGGCACATTAAGCTAGAGCCAACCCCGTATCCCAAAACAAATTACACACAAGGTTTTAATACAGCGAAGTGCAACCATAACTTAAGTATGCAAAAATATAGTATGATATCAGCAATTCATAAATGGAATCAAATATGATACAAAATAGTACAGTTTCAAAAAATAGTACAGTTTTGCAATGCGTCGAAAGTATGCACACTTCAAGAAACCCCAATAACAACGAATATCATTGCACACAGATGAATTTAAAGAGGGGGGGGGGGGGAATTTGCAAGTTCTGTTGTTTCTGAAATTAGTGTCACCACTTCGACCAAATTTGCCATTATAATATGCAAAAGGGAAAATATATGAGTGTCGAGAAATGATTCACTTGTAAATATCACTCCAAAATGATTCGCTATTCCAAATTTTGCACTGTGAGTTTTAATATTTATCCACAAACTCTTTGAAAAACTGCACAACTATGTTTCTGGCAATTAAACAGAGTTGCCAAATTTTCTGTTTGACATTAATGAACGGAAAACCCAGCGATGAAAAGAAAAAGGACGGGAAAGGTAACAAAAAGAAAACAGTGCATAAACGATGTCATAGATTTTCCGGTTCCGAAAATAACATGGCGAAGTAACTTTTTCCGGTTCCCGAAAATAACATGGCGAAGTAACTTTTTCCGGTTCCGAAAATAACATGGCGAAGTAACTTTCTCTTACAAAAAACATTTCGATGAAAGATATTTAAATTATCTACTCTGCATAAATGATGCAAAAAAAGAGATATTTTAATGCTCTCCATTTCTTAATTGTAGGAACCCGGTAAATCTTCGGCATTCAGTAGAGCACAAAACTGACTAGTTGTATTTATTCGCCTAACAAGTTAGCAAGTAATTTTCATCAACCTCAAGTCGACAACGAAATAACGCATAAAAAGAACAACAGCGCCTTTTTGTGTTTCACTTCGAAGATAATCTAATATAAATATTCCACAGCGATGGTTCCCTAATATCTTGCTTGCATATCGTTATGAACCTCATATGAAAGGCTTCAACTTTTCACATTCGTTGCAGATTACAGCCTCTACAGTTCGTGCGCTTAGTACTCATAGGCTCGAGTCCCAACGGATACAGAGAATCCAGAAAAGACTTAAACTATCGCTTTGGTGACACTATAATTCCATTCGAGACTGTCGTCTTCAATACCTACGACTCTTCTTATCAACTTCATAAAAAGGTCAACTATCCTAAGACTTCCTCAAAAACTCACCAGGCGAAGCAGAAATTTGTCTCGACGTTTCCCTTCCCAAGAAAATTATGGTGACCAAACTTCCGCTTGAAAGGGTAAGAACCCATTTTCCACATGACGGCCCACCAGTGTGCTTTTGCATCAAATGTGCAAAAATTTTATTGAGCTGATGAAGTTGGTTCATCTTCTTCCGGCGATGGGAGCGCTGGGCCGGATTGGTTCCCCGAACAGGCAAATACAACTTGAACTCGGCAGGAAGCTCATCTTCTGCGTAAAGACGATCTGCGAAATAGACGCGTCGTATACGGCAGTTTGCATGGATCTAAATGAAATTATGTCATAGAAATAAAAGCATCCAAACAATGAAGTCGATTTAATGACATCATAGAAAGAAAAACCAGGCCAACATCACAACAAGCACCCCATGATGGCGTTTTAAAAAAAGACAAGCAAACTGAACCAACCAACTTCCCAAACGGATAAAGGATAACAATTTCATTCCCAAGTAGCACACGTAAAACAAAATTGATAGAATGCTACCATCATATTTCCACTTCCACGTCCAACCCATTCGTTTTTCCCTCTAACAGTAAAAAAGAAGAACTAACATACGAATTTCCGATGGTTTGTTATTTTAAATTAGCTCTGTTGTTCAAGACGCTCCGCAACGTTTCGGAGGGTTCATGAATTGAAAAGGACTCTCATACATTTTTTTAATTAGAAATTCTGGACAATATCTGTAATTATCATCTGATTCGATATACTAAAATGCACACAAACACAATTAATTTTTGCCCACTGCCATAATGAAGACCTCATCCGATCAAATAAAATTCAGCATAAGCCACTGCAACGAGTGGCATCTGTTAAAAGAACCTTACGAAACATTATTCTCTCAAAAAGTGCGCTATCTCATCGCCAAAGTTAGTCTTGCATTCTCCGTAATACTTAAGAGAAAGTAATCCTCGTGCTCCTTTGGAGCTTCATCGTTCTAAAACAGCGCTAGCGCACAGATCACACTGTTGTCTGCCTTCAAGAGATAACGACTCTCTTACCTTCGCAACGACTCAACTCATCGAGTCATCGTGATCCCAACCTAACGGATCAATCCACCAACAAAATTCTAGTCAAAACCACTACAAATAAACCAGATTTGTTCTCCGCTGGAGGCAACCACCGGTATGATTCATGCAACTTATGCGATCATGCAAAAAAAAAAAAACATTCATAAACTGAACACCTGAACCCGCAGTGTTTCGACGTATCCGGTACCATAAGCTCGTTTGGTGAAATCCGCTAAATTAAACTGAATTTGATTCCAGCCGTCGTCCAGTCTCATTGGCATCGTACATATAAATGGTTTGACGCGCGTGTTTGATTGGTAATTCGATGCCCGGAAGCGTCTCTTGACGCCTTTGTCATCAAGGATCTAAAGAAAACTGCTGTGACGATACTCGAGGCGTTCACATAGCCAAGAAATATTATGCTATAATCAGCCAACTATGAAAATCGATAACCGAAAGCAGTAAACTAAAGCTATCGACTAAAACACACTCATGGTCTTCCCATCTTCCTTTTCGGTATTTCCCAGTCGAAATCTCTCCAGTTCGTTTTATTTTTTCGAAGAGATGGACTTCACTTTTGACTGCATGTAGCAAATCAATTCGCACCCCTTCAAACAGGTCCAAACCATTTGAAAATCAAAGGAGGATGGTAAAATACGAAACGATAATACCTCCCTCCCTTATTGTACAGGCAAGACCTCTAATAATCCAGAGAGGATGCAGCATTAAACAGCCGTCCTGTCCCCCCTTCCCCACCACTCAACATTCTTTGTACTCCAGGTCATAATGGGCTTGCTCGTAACAAGTGCACACCTCTCCTCAAAACGTCTTTCTCCAACAGCCCATCTTTGAAGCCAATTTAAGCCTGCGATCTGTGTTCATTTCATGACAGATGGTTGCCTCAACTCCTATCACTTCTACCACCACTTCCCTAACTATCTAACATTGCAACTCTCGCTATCCTTAAGCAGCGGTAATAAAACAACAGGAGATTAAAGCAACTGAACCAACCTGAACTTCGAATGTGAAGTATTTCTTCATATTCTTCACGATCATCACCAAATATTGCAACTTGATGCCTAACGTTTTCTTCGGGTCCAATGGACAAGAGATGTAGGCGGTACTGAAAGTGATTTTCTCACATCGAGTAAATTTATTCCGAAATAATATAGTTCTTATGCAATTTTCTTCAGGACAACATGCAAATGCAACAATTTCCCTCCCTCCTCTCCCCCTCCCAACCTTCCCTTCAAAGAACAACTGTTTTAGAAATTAAGCGAGAAAAGTCGTGCACCATTCGAATACACTACATCACCTCAACCTGAACAATAAAAAGCTACTGAGGTTGCATTAGGGAACCGAGCTTTTTCCTTCATATCAGCGACGACGTAAGTTCAGAAATAAGGAAATGAAAGGCAATTGGCGCAAAACGCAACTAAATCACATCCTCCTAATCGAAAAATTTACAAATTTGCCCGAGAAAGTATGGGCATTCTTATAATTTACTTCTAGGCTACGTCGAATCACATGGATTGCTCAAGTTCTTCACGGGACTATCCAAAATGGCCAGAAGCAACAATGGCTAATATTTCTAGGAATAAATGGCCATAATGTGCAAAGCAAAATGATAAGCTTAAATAAAGACACATACCTTACGTTGGCGCCCATTATTTCGAGGATAAGAGATTGTATTTCATCGTCAGTTATTCGCTTAATGTGTCCATTTCGAACCTGTAACAAGGCTGCAATATTACGTCCCCCAAAACAAAGACAGCTATTCTAGCGTACGTAATTCAACGCGCACCAAGCGGTACATTTCAAACATCAAGGATTGCCACCTACCTTTCGGGTGCAATGCTTCAAAAAAAAATTCTCAACCTATCCATATTCATAAATATTTTCGAGACGTACAAATTCCTTTAGGATTTAAAAAAGGATGCAACAAAGGAAACAGTCATTCTTCCTGGTGGTACGACTAATCAAATGATCGTCGCTACATTCATAACGCTACCTTGGCACAGAAATGAGAGCTTCATCTAAGAGCGGGAGAGAGGTGGGAGGATAAGAAGAGGGGGGAGGGGGGAGGGGAGGGTGCCAGATAGGTGGTGGATGAAATCTCAGGTCTACATCACTGCAAATGCCTAAAATATCAAACTGATAAAAGCTCACCTTCTTATCCCATATCTGCAACGGTTTGCTCCCGATACTGTATAGAATCGACAACAGGCCACTTTGAAACGTGTTATGAAACATCTGAACAGACCGGTAAATCCTTTCAACGCATAATAATGTCTGAATAAAGACGCAACGGTTCGTACGAAAAACGCTAAGATTAATAGCCTCGAAAATAGGGAGTATAACCTCGACGAACTATACCACACCATAATATAACCTCGAGTTAGCCTTCTAGCACTGCCACACTGCCGGCTATTCACCACAAAACCTTGAAAACATTCGGCAAGCCATAAGCATAGGATTCATAAATGTGTTTTCACTTAGAAGGGAATCGTTTTCGCCCCAAAACCTCATTGGTTCAAAGTATTTTCGGCTTCTATGACTAAAGAGGAAGAACAGCAGGTTTATTCGAGGATAGGTTTCATTTGAAGTGACGATAGGCAAAGAAAAGTGGTATAAGGCGCCGCCGATGGCACCTCTTCTCTTAATCCTGACTTGCAAAAACTGACTTTTACAATACCGCGTGAGGTCGGTGTGAATAAAACGCATGCATGGACCGAGTGGCGTATAAATGGTGGAACAGGTTCGACACAGCTATTGAAACATATAGGATTGCAGGGTTGCGAAGAGGCAGGAAAAATAAACAGTAAACCTCGTCGTGTTCGGGCAAAAATGCAGTAGAATGAGAAGGCTGGAGGAAGGGGGACATATGTGCAACACCATTTACATAAAACAGAATAGCAGCGCAGTGAGATGCAACATAAAAATTTTGTCATAGGTAGCTAACACTATAGAGTACTGATAACATAGTGGTATTTCGAATTTCACCTCGAACTCGGAGATGGGTTGTCAGGAAATAAAGATGCCAATATTTTATGCATTTCTGAATATTAAATCACTAATCGTTAACAACGTTCTACAACAACTGTCACAACGGTAATCGTAAATAATGCAAAAATTCTGCATGCGTGAAACGAATAACTGCATTGGACCACCCAAGTGTGCACGTACATAACAGGTCATCTCCGTCATGAACCGTCCAAATATTTTATCAAATGCCATTTCCGCCACCAACATTTCTTGAAAGTGCGCTCAGATAAAAAGAGATTTTATCGCTGCACATATTTCAAGATGGATGGTTTGGTGGAGGGAATAAATCGAGAAAAAAACCTTTATAATGAGGCATTTCTAAAGTTTCACATAGCAACAAATGGGCAACGATAACTCATTACACCGACATATTACGAGTTTTCAACGATGCCGATGCAAAAAAAGAAGTAAAATCCAATGAACGGATACCACCTACTGAGATATCGACTTATTCAATGACTCACACCTTTTCTTGAAATTCTAACAAACTATTAGGCAATTAGTATGTGGAAATCACAATGTCGCCTTAAAGTGGCCCCTATTGTACTCTTTAATAAGCCTTACTAGCTACCAAAACCGCTCTCTTTGAGCGATATGGCTCCACCAGCTGTCGCGTCCTTTCATCATGATTTGTGTTAACTATTCGTCTATTGGTTTTTGGTCAGCTAGTTTTGTGATGCATTAACGTGAGTGTATAGCTGCCACAGTTAGGAACGCCGAACACCGGAAAATGACCATCAGCGCAAATAAAAACCAAACAAGTAAACCATTATTCTAAGATTCCGTCGGCGAATGCCCCACAAAATTTGCACAACCGTAATAATTTTTTATGGTTGTTGGCGGCACTACATCTCAAGGTAAGGACGAATCGGAAAGTTTGGATTAATTCTCAAGGTACCATTCCAGTGTGTCGAAGTTTTCAGATTTCAATGTACCGTTTGAAAGATTTAACTGGCATAAGGAAAGAACTGGATAAATGCATAAATGCTCTCAGTTCAATATAGCTTAGAGATAGCCATTTAGCTGGGTCTGCTTTGGGTCGGGTTTTTCATCAAGCCAACAATTAGAGAAGGAATTATCCGAGTGAAGGTGAGCTTGTCGAAATGTCACTGCAACAACTTGTAACAACACAGTGATAGCGATATCAATCATTCGTGGTGGTATCACAGCTGCAAGCTGTGTAACAAACATTATTTAGACGATGAGCTGAGCAATCCTAGTGAGTGTAAAATGAAAGATGCTGGCTAGTCACTTCTCGATTTCTTCGGTGCGCGACGCAGACTCTCCCTTAAGCCGTTACAGATGAGTATGATACACATAAGGCGCATAATGCGCTTTTATGATTTAAATAGCGCATAAAAGGTGCACTATTTTACAAAACTGTTCTAAGCCATAAAGAACGAGGTCAGGAAAGGTCAGGAAACAAAACTATCCTTGCTGAAATGTGCTTAGCCTTGGATCTTACTCCCTCACGATTAGTCGAGCTGCCTCATTTGTCAAGAGTACGGGCGCAGTCTACCTGCATCTGTTCTGAAGATGTAGCTGTGGCTAACCAATAAGCGTTGCGAGCTTTTACGAGGCCAAAGGAATTGAAATATGATGATTGAGATGCAGAATTTCGAAATTATTCGATCATTTCCTGATCTTTGACCGATAGACGTCGAAGAACGCTCGGTGAAACAGTTAACATTACACAAATGAGAAGAGCATTTCCTTAACGGAAACGTGTTCAAGTTTTTTAGTGATATGTGGAAATAATTAAGTGCTGTCGGTTATGACCCAACGATGGTTTCATCCACCGTCACCAAATCGGCATAAACATGAAAGAGGATGACATGAAGTTTTAGAAGAGGGGCTCTCTCTTAAATAACCAAACTATGGATGTGATTCTCTAATGCTTTTATTAAACGAGTACTGCCAAGCCTCAATAATACCGGGAAAAATGAGCAAAGGGATGTGGCGAGTAAGAGGTTTTCCGATATCGCATGTACCCTTGCTGCGAAATTACGCATCTGATTTATTGGGAACGGAGTGTACCAATATATTCTGAATCTTTCGCTATAAGGACAGAAGCGTTTGTTACTTCGAGTGGCTCAACAGTTTCAAGTTACACTACTTTTTACAACCTAAGAGTACCACAACTTGGTGACTCACAAACATAAGTGAGCAAAAGAGACGCTAAACTGAGAACCTCAGATGTTTTAATGATGTCTTTCCGGTTTTTCGAACTTCTAAACTTTTATGCACTCAGGTGCGAATATGCTAATCTTTGCGGTATTCATCAGCACCATCGAATTATGAGCCATTTCTTGAAACAAAATTGCACTCCCCTGTTTCACTGCAATTGGATATTGGCCTTCCCACATCATGAGTAGATGATGTAAATAGAATAAGCCGATATCCGAGTGAACGTAAAGCCAACTGCCATCTAGAATACTACACGAAAAAATGAACCGCTATATAACAGCGCTAGAGGCATTGATGAGCCTGCTTAATGGGCGCTTTTGTCGGGTGGCGCCTTTCTAGCGGCACGTAGGTTAAACAAGTGCTAAAGAACGCATAGCGTCGATGCTTTACACATACCCTTGAAATATATAAATACATAAAACGTCATTTTGCACGAACAAAATGCGCCGAAAGGGAAAAACGAAAAACACATCAAAACAAGCAACGCAATGCAAGTATCTGCCATACTTTCCGTTTATAAGCTTCGGAGCCAATGGTAATGCAGCATTTCAAAACTGACTTATATTCCAGGAGGGACAGGGGACGAGGAAGAGCAGTAGCAGGCTTACAGAGAGGAAAGGAGGAGGCTCGTCAGCTTCTAAGCGGATATGAAAATAGGATGTGATCCAATTGCAGTTCATCATGGAAGGGCTTGTGTGTGAAATGAAAGGCTTTGTCCAACGGAAATATATACCCGTTGTATATCGTCCGCATTGCTAAAAAACTGGTGCGCATTCCGCATCCTAGACAGAAAGAGGGAATTCCCGAATGAGGAAATAAGATGCATATATATGTTTCCAAACACAGCACATCAGTCGTTCTCTGCAAAGCTTGTGGATATATTACGTTATCACCTAACATTACTTCCACCTCCCCCCTTCCCGCTTCCCCACCCCCCCCCCCTCCCCCCAAATTGGAGCCAGAATTCTCTCTGACCATCTTTGACGAAACGATTTCGGAAAACTGGCAGTGGGAACGTTAGTGAATAGCCCTCACAGATTTCGACGCAATAAACCCGATAAACCCTTCTGTTCCCATAGCAACGTGTGACAACATCATATTGCCATTTCAATAGGAAACACTACACAACAGAGATTTCGTAACGTTGAAGCGCCAATGACATCTACCAACGGACCAGTCGCGTAGTGGGTGTTTGTTCCGCCGTTTACATTAGCTTTCACATTTTTCACCATCAATTTCCACTGAACCTTGGATTTGGTTTTCTGCCAACACAGGTGTAATTCTTGAAGCGTCTACCTTACGTCAACGCCGACTGAGTCAACTGATGGACATATCCAGAAAGTCCACTGATTCACGAAATCAGACGTTTAGTGCAAAAAGCAACCGAAAGAAAATATTTCGAATCGGAAAAAAGGCATCAGACAAACAGCCAATAAAGCTATTCAAATAAACAGTCGAAGCAAATAACTAGCGAATATTTCCGTGTTGAAATCTTCGAAATGGTAAGCACTTTAATAGTGCATGCAAGATCACATAGCCGTTCGTAATACCAGTTGCAGGAATTGAATCTAATTGCATAATGCCGCAAAATTATTATAGATCATTCAACGGCTGCTTCAAGGTGAATTTGTTCGAAGGAACTCCGAGCTTCTTTGGAGATTTTTTTGTGTTCGCCGCATTAAAATGGATTTGCACTTGCAATGTTCCCTAAGGTAACTAGCAGTTAGTACAATGAGCTTTCCGGGCACCTCGGAAATAGCACAGGTAGATGTTGCTGCCCGTTCATATTGAAGCCTTCTATAGTAGGTCAGGTTCACCTTTGTATTCACCTCTCAGACATCATTTAATAGGTAAGTTGTTACAGCGTATGGCTAGGATACAGTAAAGGTGCGATGGTTTAAACTGCCTTCATAAGAGAAGTAATAAAATTCTAACTGCAGAAGTATAAACAACACATAACAGTCACTTAAACTGCTAGTTATGTGGGCAGTCAGCTGTTTCAGCGTCAGTGCAATTCATTACCGAGCGGAAAAAGTCTCCATCTGAATTGAGTGCACTAGGAATGTAATAACTTAATTCGGACGGGAAAAAATTTCAACTACCGGAAATGGAATACCAGCGAACAACGTCTTAGAAGTTTATCAATCTATGATAATGTGCACTCATGGAAGATGAGTATTTATGAATTACTTCAGGTAGACTTCAGGCAGGTGTGAACATGATACGGTTACAGTGATCAAAATGACAAGCAATGCGGAAGAACAATTAGTGCTTATCTTGGAGAGGCTCAACAATTCCAGCAAAACCTAGACCGTTGTAATAATAAGCCAAGAATGTGAGTCCGACATGAGGAATTCGCAGTTTAGACCTGTAAATATTATGCTTCTGTACTTAGCCACATTCAGACAAAATTCTTCCAAACATCAACAATAAATAGCCATAAAAAGTCAAGTCAATCTATGGATGGATTAAGCTCCACAACGTCTAATGGAACGTGGATCAAGCTTACCAAATTTCACAGCCGCGGCTTCCGCACATTAGTTTATACCTCTAATTTTGAACACGAAGGGAAAACAGAGGACGTCAACTCCAATGGAAAGTGAATGTTCGCAAACAACCTGGATGTCCGATCTATAATTTGCTTTACGGCAGCAAAAACTGAGATGAAATATAATGATGGAAGTGTACAAGCCATCCCTTCTTGTCCCCCCCCCCCCGCCCCACTCCAAAAAAATTGTTTTTTTAATAACACGTCCCTGTGAAGTGCGTTCGGATGTGATAGTAAGGCATAACATAGTGGACACTGGTGTAAGTTTTACTTCTTCCGCCGATCCAACTTCAGCTAGAATTTCGGCTAGCACAATTTTGAAAGGTCTGTCGGCAGTTATGCTCATGCAAGAATGCACCAAAACTCACTTGGAGGCAATTGATGAGCTTTTAAATCTCAAGTGTGATCTTTTCATTGCATCAATATATGGGTAGGCTGGCAAACGTACATCGAGTGACTTTCTTGTGGAGGAGTTTACGTATATAGGAGTTGAATCTAAGAGGATCACAGTGGATCTAACTGAGAGATTCAAGTTATTATATGGTTTTGTGCATCTTAATTCCTCACACTTCACTTTCGTATGACTGGAAGAATGTCTGTGACAACCTGTCTTTACACCTTTAACAACCGAGTGAATTTTGAAGCATGACAAAACACAAAAATACTTCTCTGATAACGAAGTAATTAGGACGACGGATGGATCTCTGTTTCATCATAGTGCTCACAATTTCACACACCTTTAAATAATTGCTATTGTCTTTCTGTGAAGAGTTTTTGTAGTTTTATAACAGGTATTATTGCACCCACCGGAAGGAGAAAGCGGTTAAATTTCCTGGGACAACCTGTTTGTGTATACTGGTGTGTATAAGTGTCTACCTTGGCTTTATTTCATGCACCAGCGTAACAAATGAAAGCAAGCTGAATTCGTCTCATGCCGAACTGGTGGCCTACTCAGTGTACATCTATACTGAGAAAGCCACCTTTTTTGTAGAAGAGACTCAGTACCCGCTATGTGGACACAAAGTCCCTCTCCCTACCCTCTCTCCAACATACAAAATGAGACAAATACATACAGTAATGCGGATATATAAATTGTCCATCCCTTGGAAAATGCAGCCAAAAAGTGTTTCACGCCTTGTCAAGTCCCAAAAATTATAATGAAAGATGCTCCAATGACATATTTTCCTCTTTCTTTCCATATTAAGTTTTGAGTTCACTTACAAAACATTTACTTTCTGCCATATAAAAATATAAACCTGCAAAAAAAAAGACATAAAAAAGACCTATATGTAGTGAGTGATACAATTGAATGCTTGTTTACGTATCCGTTCTGTGAATATATCGTCCACCTGCGACTCTCTTCTCCCCCCACCCTCCCCCCCCCCCCCGCCCCAACAATTATAAAACGTGTTTTTTTTTCATTCAAAGAAAGGAAAACGCAGTGACAATATGCACATTTTTTATCGGTCCATGTTGGCAAATGTATTGCGCATTGATGTGGTGTGAATCCCCGATCCTCGATACTCGAAGTTTGCCCACGGCGGGATTGGGATCACTCGGTTCCACCTGTGTAGCACTTTTCAAATATGCACATTGCCCCATCCTAAGTCATCAGTGCCCGAGTTGGATCAGCTGGTTGTTGGCTGATGAGTTCAGACGAAAATTTGTAGCTGAGACGGATTCGCTACGATACTATCGCTTCAGAAAAGTTACCTCTTAATCTAACAGTTTCATTCGTACCAACGAAAAATCATATTTTATGCTCACCAACGAAATCATTCACCTCCATCGTCTCACAACGTAAGTCCTTCGACTTATGTCGTTTTGTAAACAGCCGATTAACGTTGTACTTGAAAGCACCTCGCGTATTTCACACGACACGATGAGCCGACGTTACACAAATTGCATCAAATAACGCTCGCATTCGATCGGTCCGTTGCCGAATGCTTAGGCGATGGGTGTTTAATTAGTGTTGTTTTTGTTGGTATTCCAGGTGATAAATGCTCCTTCTTGATTGATTCCTTTGTTGTTTTTTAGCAAAGTGAAATCTCTCAAATGACTACATTTGTTGCTATCACACTGTGAGCTACAAACGGCAGATTAGCCACAATATGATATTGTAAAACATTAAAGAATAGACTATTAGAAAACAGAATTGCTTAACTCTTCACAGTAATGATACTAATTAAAAATTTTTGCTGCTGGAAAGTAATTAACGCTAACATTTTAAATGATATATAATAAAGACGAATTTCTAGCATTTCCTCTAAGATTTCTAGATTTCAGAAACTTTTTTCCCCAGCGGCGATCATTCTCTCATATTTTTGCCAATGAAAATATCCACTATATTGCATATTCTAAGCAAAATTTCAACAATCGACAAAGAGATTCCAATTTTCCCTCATAAGAAGGTTATCACTTTTCTAAAAGAAATAGATCAAAATAAAATCCTCGTATAATATTTTGATGGGGTTTTCATATTGAGCGTTCCAAATTTATTAAAAATTGATATGGTCTTTTTTTTTTGCTCTGGTATTAATAACGAAAGACATTAGAACTAATGCTCGTTATTTTACTCTTGTGCATCAATGAATAAGTTTTCGGCGTCTAGAAAACGGAAGAAATGATCAAAACTCCAGAACAAAACAATTTTCCCTTTCAGCCTTTTTCTTTTTTTTTTCAACAACAGCGCCTGGAGACTGATCTCTGTTTCGCGGACCTGTCAACGGATATCCGTCATTTTCATCAGTGTCACATTTTTATCAAAATCTGCGTCCTCCTTCTTCCGACTGAGCCCTTCAGCTTGCCCTTACTTTTCTCTCTCTTTCGCTCTCCTCCGAACACTTGCCTAACATCTTGAAATATTAGATAAGCTAGTGTAGCTAAATATTCATCGCGACCTATTAACCGCGCTACGTGTCAATAAAAGCAATCAATAAAAGAACCTAGCAGTTGCCTTTGCGAATAATAACGCAACCTTGGCATATTATACATACTGATAATTCTTGCATTGCTTATACAGGGTTATAGGATCTGCATAACATTTTCTGCGCCAACCTTTGCCTCATCTCTGCTCCATCCTCTCCAGCTTTTTGAATTTCATCGCTTTGTTTGTTTTAAACTCTAGTGTTCGTTACTGTCTCTCCGTCTGCACAGTTGTACTTGGCGTTTGTTTAGTATAGTAGGTGATGGCCATTAAAAATCGATGGTCATTGGCCGAAATTCTCAGAGATCAGTGAATTTAGGTGATTGAAGTGTTTTTAATTGTTGAAAGTTTTTATGTATGACATATGTTTCAAAGGTGACAACGGAATTAATAGAAAATAAGAGCTAGATGTCTAACAAGATTAAACGTAACAGCTGTGAGGAGAGACGCAAAATGCATCGCCCCTCAAAGGGCGTTTTCCAACTGTTGAGCCAACTTGCCCAGCTTTACTCAATTAATCACCACGTTAGACAGGCAGATTGCCTGAAAGCTTGCGAGAATTGCGTATAGATCGACCAATCGCAGCACTGTGATATTTTGATTTCGAAGCATTTACTGTCTTCAACTATTGCTAAGCTAATCCGTTCTCGCTCGTTGAGTGATCAACAACTTTTGATCGTCGTTCAAAGTTTTCATCTCCGTTTGTTACAATATCAAAAAATGATGTCTTTGTAGCGTTAATTTAACTTATCAGTAATATGATGCGAATATTTATAGTTCTCTTTACTATTAAGCACCTCTGTAAGGTTATAAAGAGATCTCATGCGCAAAACTTTCGTACGTTCTAAAAACTCGTTGTTTTAATGAATTTTTACCTTATATTACTCTTTTCCGAATTATGTACAATTTTTTTTGTATAATAAAAATTGCTTTTTCTTATATATAAATATTTTTCCAATTCTTCTTTAGAGTAGCAAGTTGCTTTGAATTTTTTTAATAAACGCAGCACATGATCAAGGGCTTCTTAGTTTATTTGAAGCGTGAAAAAGAAATCGCTAACCGCTATGTTAATCCATTCAATCCTTTGTCGTCTATTCGCTGATTTTCCTCGACGACTTATCATGTTTCTTAATATTTATTTTAAGCTATGCATAAGTCGTTGTTAGTACATTAATATGCTAGGATATGTCCACAAGGTGAGCGAAGAAACTGTAATGCCAGCACTCGATTAGGATTCTTTCTTGATAAGCGTCAAATGAAAGCTGATAATTTCAAGCCATTTTCGTATGACGCTAAGCGAGTTGTGAATCATGAAGAAGCTCAAATCTGAAATCACTCTTTGCTAATTTCATATTCTTCGTTTTATTCTTTTATGGCAAAAACACTCAGTGTTAGCTAAAATGAACAAAACAACTTTTTGTTTTTACACTTCTGCAATTTGCTATTATGATCGTTTCGTCTCATTCAAAGATAGATAAATGCCCTTTGGACTCAAAACCTGGGATTTTTGTGCTGCTCAGATTTGTGGCACAAATTTATTACCGTGCAAATATGAATTTTTAGAGCACGCGATTACTAATTAAAAATGCACAACAGCTGTATTATTTTTAGAGCCTATGCATTTCGCAAATTTCGTAGCCTTAATGTGAAGAAAAGCGGAGCGAAATATTTTGAAGAATTTCACTAGTGGCAAAAAGGAAGAAGTCTTTTTTCCTGGCCTCTTGAAAAGGAAACCTCCTCTCTATAGCCGAGAAAAGTAGAAAACAAAGTTTGGTATAATTTACCCATTCCGTTTGCACTAGAGCGTCTCCGAGGAAGTAGGAGTGAGCGAGTCCACAGGCCCATACGACTAAAACAGCATCAACTTACTGTCAAAACCTATTGAACCTGTCAGATGGCGCATTTACCATAACATTTCGGAGCGTTTGATCCTCTGTGTAACTATCAGCTATATAGACTCAAAGCATAAACGAGTTTCTTTTCAGTTTCTGTGCGAGGATAGCTGTTAAGCGCAGCTAATAATGAAGATCTCGTCTATTTGTATTCACTTCTTCCCGATCTGAAATTCTTTGCTAGGCCTTTCTTCGTTACTGTCTTGTCGACCTGGTGCTGCAGTTGACCTTTTATTTTTTTCGACGACTCGCACTCCAGAACTTTCCTCGGAGGTAGACCTGCAAATAACTCTTCAGAGACGCTTCACTAATTCTCAATATTCCTCTAAGTTTGTATAATCCTTTGGGCCGTTTCCATCAAAAACTTTATAGGCCCTCAACCCTAATCCTGTCTGCCGCATATGGGTATATCGGCCAATCCAATTCACCTATCTTCGGCGTATCACTCAAGAATGTCGCTAGTGCACAATGAATTTTGCTTTTTTTTTTTTTTAAATCATTAGATCCTTCACTAAACAGTTATCATAATAGCTTCACTGATATACGTCAGCTCATCTCCATTTGTGAGACTGAGCTGTTCATCTAGAAAGACATTCTTTGTTTCAGGATGCAAATATTTTCAAAGTGAGTGTCGATAAAGTCTGCATAGGAAGATTCCTTCAATTCGCTTCAAGTACTCCTTCAAGAGAATCATAATCAATAACGCTTACAACAAGCAATGATGAAGACGTTGATAAAGTGGAGAAATGACTTCGAATTTATTGAATGGAGGACTTTTCTGCAGATACCGCAAAATAGTGTTTGCAGATATTTCTGAGAAATAAAATGTTGAACGTACTAATGGAACGATTTTTAAAATCAAGTTTTTAAATAAGTTGAAATAGAAAATTAAAACCAGCAATCTCGCATTTATTGATAAAATTTATAGTGCTTTACTGGCAAGATATAATTGACGGTAGACACATATTGGAAGGTTCATAGTCGGGGGGTTTCACACTATTCAGGACTTTGAATAGAATATAGGAGTCTTTATTAGCTATAGGCACCTCACCTTCTATCCCTTTCTTCACTTTAACTGATATATGCATAGAGTTAACGCCCTTAGGGAGTTATTTCAGGTGAGGCCAGCAAGTAGAAGTGGAGCGACGATCATGCGAAACCGTGAAAAAAACAAATCACTCGACTAGGTTCGATATTTTAAAAACGTCTGAATATTACTTTAAATATTAGAGAAAAGAAAAGAAGAAAAATAACTATATCACTTCAAAGAGAACACCACAACTGAATCCTCATCTCGATGTCGTCGAAGCAGGCTACAAGCAACTTAAGTTGCTTCTTTGCGATGCGCGCAAGTTATTTCCATCAGCCGTTTTGACGAACATTGCGTCCTGATGTGACGGCATATGAGTATATCAAGTGTAGGCGGCTAAGTTTTTTCTAGCTGATAATAAACTTTCCTTCAGTGATCGTCTAACACACCGACGTGCCCAAAAGAAATGCCCTCTTCAGGTTTATGCGATATTCGAAGCGGCGAAGGCATTTTTGGCATCCATAGATAAATAAGCTCTTACGTGTGTGAAATTAGCGGGATCTTTGCTACCAAGAAACGAACGAGTGCTGAAATGCCACGTGCGGCGGATCGAATTGCTGCACACCTGAACATTCTACCTACTGACGACCGCCCCAAACGAAACTATATGTTCATACGCAGAAGGAATGAATCAGAGTCATCCGGACCTCATGTTAATGCTGCCTGGGGGAGCAGGTTAATGCTCCTTTGTTGCTGTTTATTTTCGTTTCTTCGACTATGTCCAAGTTAGAATAACGACCTCACTTTTTCCAACAGCTATAAATGTCAGAATAAGAAGGGTGCAAGAACTGCAAGCAGAAAATGCAGATATCGCAAATTTTCTCGTGTAAAGATGCAGAAAATAGGCAAAGCGCTTCATTAGCCACGTTAGAAACTAACGTCGCTAATGAAGCGCTCCAATTATAGGAAAAACTGAAGCACTTCTTAACCCGAAAGCAATCACTTATAAGGGATTGGAAGCATACCGAAACTCCTTCATGAATTTTAATTTTATCTTGATTTGTGGAAGGAAATATTATCATGAAATCGAAAAGTTTCCCACAGAAAATTCCGAGAACTATATTTCCTAGGTCACAGTTAAACTCCTCGTATCGAGGCAGTACGGCTGAAGTATCCAGATAAATAAATGATCGAGCAAAGAAATTTCAGCGGAGTTACAAGAAGGTCGAATGATGCACTATCCTCCAGGACTGTCGTTTCGGTAATGACCGACGACGAGGGAAACGTAGTGGTCGAGAAGGGGCCTCTCATGCTTACTATTCTTGAGAGCGCTAACGTTGATGGTGCTCGCAATCTGAACTCGCCTAATAAGGCCACAAGGTCTTTTCCAAGGCATACTTCAAGTCACACATGAGCATTACTTCGCAACTTTTTTTCTAATTGTCAAGCAACTTTACAGCTGTCACTTTCTCGTCGAGACATGTGAGAGCGATATTTGGCCAACGTGCAGCGTTAGTAGTTTCTGCAAAGAAAATTTAAGCAGCCAAAAATTATTTTGCTGCCCCTCAACATTTTACTTCAGAACGCCGGCGCTTATTCACTAAAACGAATAATGCATATGTTTACGTAGTATTTTGATCCAAACATCAGCGAAAATTCTCTTGGCACTAACGGGACCAATCGTCTACCGTCTTTTGCAGCCCACTGGATAAACTAGCTAGAGCCAACCAATGCAGTCAGTGAAAGCTCTGGAACTAGCACTAAAGGTCAATCTTCAAGTCACACCTTGCGTCATTGCTCAAAACCGAGCTGTTATAAGCAGTTAGATTACATGAAATGTGACATTCTTCGCCATAGGTATGTGTGGGCAGTAATAATAATTGTATTCGTGATATTGGCCGGTCTACAAATATGGTCGCAAATTCGAATGTATGTAACGACTCCAGTGGCGACAAATATCGAGGCCTTCTATCCTGAAAAATTCGCTTTTCCAACCGTTGCCATTTGCAATAACAATCAATTCAGGTAAACGATCTGCTTTCTTATTCAGGTAAATACAACACCAGCAATATTCAATACAGGTAAACACAACGACACATCGAATACACCGAATTAGATTCAAAAAGTGACGCTCCTTAAATAGTCTCCACTAGAGTCGAATGGTTGCGCTCTCTGAAGTAAATTTCAAAACATTAGAAATATTGTCGAGCTGTTCTCGTTTATTGTCAACTCAATTTTTTCTCAGATTTCTCCGGTGCGTAGCTTATAGGAGGCTAGTGCATCAACGAGAGTAGTAGATGAAAGAAACTGACTATGACATTGTCGCATGCAACGCCATTTATAGAATCACTACGCAAAAATGAAGTGGCAAGAGAATCGCTAATAATTCCCTTAATTTTCCTTTTCCCGTTCTTCGTCGATTTCAATCACACGATTTCACACAATGAAATTAAAAAAAGAAGGAACAAATATCCCTTATAGGCAATGCGCTCTTCTCGTTATAATCAGACCAGCGATATTGGTTCCAAATGACATAGTGAATTACTTCGGATGACGCAATGAATTCGCAAAATCAACAAATTCTTTAGAAAAGGTGTTTCCCGAAAATGCTATATCCCATTTGAAAACTGCCATCAAGTATCTTCTTTCTCATAAAACGTCTGCAGTGATCGTCCACCTAGGTGCGTATCAAAACCATAACAAGATCAAAAAACCATCTAGGTGCAATAAGCTCATAAGTAACAAGAAGCGATTTCCAGATTAACCTATCTAACAGGACCCACGATCCAGAATCGTCGAGCCAAAGAAGGTCGCGATACGACGATCAGTAAATCGGAAATGGTTAATTCGACGGTGTTTGATAAGGTGCTCGAGAAAGCATGGGATATGGACGCAGTAAAGTTCCTCAGAAATGCGGCTCACTGGAAATCGCGAATGATACTTCGGTTGAAAACTTGTTCATTCATATATTAAAATTCCAAGCTCATTGCCAAAGGTTACCATCAAGAGACGTTCGTAGTAGGGATTTAATGTAAAATGCCGAATAGCCATTCCAATTGAACTGCGGCGAATCGTTTTTGTTTCATCTCAGCCTCGCAAGTCATCTTGTTTCAAATGCCGATAGGTCTGATCAATGAACCTCCTATGAAGAATGATTCCGTATTGGCCGCCACCATTTGATACAGGTGATGATGAACCTTATATTTTGTTTAGGTGTACATGGCCGAATGGGACGAACTGTCGTTTGTCCGATTTCAAAGCTGTATGGACGTTGACGGGCTTGTGTTGGGCTATTAACACCGATCCACAAAATCCTCATTATATTTCGTCAAGCGGTAACGCATATTTCTAATATTCATCTAACTTGCAATAATCCTGACATAAAAGCGTTGCAACAGCACTCCGAAATCGGAGCAGATAGCAAGAACAAACGGAGAAACTTGTCCGGAAAGTGATACAGCAGTATGCTATCTTGTAATTTTGTCCAACCTACATCGTCCAGTTGCCTGGTTGCTGGGCAAAATTGCCCGGTTACCAGTTACAGTGCGGTTTTTTATTCGCATTAACTCCCGTCTCCTACGATCAAAGAATCACGCCTAGACGGCGACCAGAGACCCTCCAAAAGTTCAAAAATGCTCCATGCACCATGGAACGACTGCATAAATTTCGACATTCCCCAACTGTCCACCACTGTATGTAGCTAGCTTACTGAATGTTGCAATTGCTAAATGATTCAACGCCAAAAGATAGCAAGAAAATCTGGAAGAGGACGCTAGTGAAAAACTAGTAAAACTAAAATGTTGGTAAAATTTAAAACCAGTGGTTTGAACAGGACGCTAATCCGTAGAGAGGGTGAGGGGGGAGGGCGTTTTTACGTTATAAAGCATTACCAGTCCCCTACTTAATAGAAGCATATCAGCTCTGGGTAGCTGAGACAGATCTGCAATTAACCAATGCTCATGAAAGCCAGTGTCTGATTTCGGAACTCTCTATCACGGAACACTGTTTCATCTGCATTAGCGCTCATACACATACATCTTTTGCTCACACTTCATGACCACTTACTAAATGCCTAGCAGGTTCCACAAGCAGAGTTCCCTAATCGGAAGGCAAATGCGTTTTCATTGGCCATACTTCTGAACGAGATGCCATAGAGAAAAGAAAAACAAACACGATCTGAGTGCTTTAGCTCAAGTTTAACCAACTAATACACATCGGACTTAAAAATAAGAAAAAACCTCAATTTTCGCAGACCTTCTAATCCCTTTAATGACCTGAAAAGACGGTACGCATAGCCAGGAGATATTAAGTTACTTCTTCAGAGAAGTGAGGCATACAAGTTCCAAATGATAAAAGGTGATGTCGAAAATCATCGAAGGGTTGGAAGAGTAGGAGAGACGAAGAGCGTGGAAATGACCAGCCAGAAAGCTAAGATTGTGGGAATGCATTATTCATTCCGAAACGTTATTAAACAATCCAACCAATACATTTGCTCACGACTAATTCACTCCAAATAGTCAACAGGTCACAACCCCGCTCTTCCGGTCGTGAGATCCATCGGACCGATACTCTCCGTGGCAAATTCACGCCTCACGCGACATCTAACGGCGAGAGGGGTGGGAGGGGGGGGGGGGGAGGGAGCTAAACGTTGCCTAATGGTGGAACAACTGTTTCCATATGGGTCGGTGGAAATTTGAATAATTTTTGAAAGCGTTTGGTGGCTGCTTGCATTTTGCTTGCAGAAGTGAGATTAAGCGCGAAAGACGCATGACATCTTCTGATTTCATTGCCGCTTCTTGCAGTCGTCGCGATGGTGGAAATTCCTATAATTTTTTATTCGCGGATAGATGAATTCACCTCAGTCCTTTCCTGCAAAAGGAATGGTCGCAGAAGGAAAACTAGCTCTTCTTTTCTGTTCATTTTTCATGGTCTCTGCAACATTTGCACCTTAGTTTCATCCGCTCAAAAAAAAAAACGAAGAACACCTCTCCTCCATCTACTAATATCGAATAAGCCCCCTTCTAAGCATTATGCCATCCCCCTCAATAGTTAAAGTAAACAACCTACAGTTTTGTTTGGTGCTCATAATAACTTTCAATGTGTCTATGGCACTGCATACAGGTAGTGGTTATGGACTGCGTCTATTACTGAATATTGAACGTTACGAACGTGTCGAAAGTTGTACACCAAAATTCCGCACAATGAGTTTACCGGGAGTGAAAATCCTCATCTATAACCAAACTGATTTGCCGGCGTCATCACTGGACGGTGTCAATGTGCCACCTGGATACAGCATGGATATACCGTTCCGCATTCAGCATGTAGGTGCCAATTTATTGCTTCACATATTTCTCCCTATTTTCCCTGAATGACGATGATGTCAATCACCCATTCTATTCGCTAATAATTCCGCTAATCAAATTTAAAGAAAACAGTTTCGTTACTTCCATTAAATACACACCTTCCGTACATTAGAAAACAACAGTTGTAGCACAACAAATTCCATCTCTTATCGTTAGTGTTGTTATCATTCGCTACTGAGAAAGTTTTATGTATTTACGAAAATAAATTCACTCGAATTATTGCACTGTTATTCTTTTAGAATTTAATAACGGTATGGAACGCTGAGAAAATCAATCAAACATTTGAACGTCGAATAATACTTATACAACTTGATATACTTATACAAGCAGCTTGAGTATTCCTATGTTTAATGTATTAGTTTCACTTAACAGCCGAATCGTATAGCTCCTGGATTTCAAACCGAAATTATACAGTAATTCGGCGAAATAGGAGAGATACCGTGAGCAGTTTTTTTTTTTTTTGATTAATAAGACTTCTTTGCAGAGGATGAAATTACCAGGTATGGGTTGTGTGCAACTCACCGATGAGCAAAAATCACAACTATTACCGTTTGAGCATCCAGACAATGTGCATTCATGCGCCATCAGAAATTTCCTCGCGGAAATCGAAACACGTTGCACTTGCTCAATGAGCAGAGCGTACAACCTAAATGCCAGCCGTTAGTTGATTCTTTAATCTTCAACACGTATAACTCTTCAGTTGGCAGATGCATAAGTGCTCGTCACTCAAAGGTACTAAATGACGAAAGTCGTTTTGTCTGCAAAGAATTGCACAGTTCAATAGCAGGATCTTAATAGTGGGATTACGCAAATACTTGAATGGCACTAGGAGTGTATTTTGGGAAATGCGAATTAGAACACTTAAAAAACTCTCAAAATGCAATAATATTTGATAGAAGATTATCCTGCATATCCTCCCATAATCCCCCGCTATCCTTTCTGCATTACGATGAAGCATAATGTGAGATAGAGTGGAGCGTTGACGAAAGAGGCGATAAATCTTCACCACTCTCTTTAAAACACCATTGTGTGGTAAAGTATTGAGAAAACACTTCGGACTGAGTCCGGGTTAATCCAAGTTTGTTTGATAGTATTTTATCGTAGTTAACCAGGACTGTAGCAGGAGGTTTTGTACAGTATTTGCAAGTTCTGTGACTCATTGATCAACAAATCTAGAGGCTGAAACGTTTTTTGAAATGACTTTGCCCACTTTGAGCACAGCCTAATAAACAGCAGCGCAGAAGCAAGCTTCCTGTTTTAACCCGATGTATTGATCCTGGCTGTTTTCCAAGGCGATAAATCCCCAGCCCAATTCCTGCGTTTGGGTGGTCATATGCGGATGGCTGCTGAATGCCGAGATGAGTAGAGCCAATCGTTTCTTAGGTGCTTATCGGTTCTGCAATGTGGAGCAGTACTTTGGTTGCGTGCTGCCCGTGCTCAAGCACAGAACCGGTGCGGAAATGGACAAATTTAAATGCATTCCTGGCTGTGAGCAGATCGACTATATTGCTTGGCAGGATATGAACCTACTTCCGAATAGTATTTTCCCCTCGCTCATCGACACTGCAGAGGAGGAGGATGTTGATGACGTGATCGATGACTACGACAATGAAGAAGAGGTCAGCTTTCAAACAGTCATATCAAATTAAACGATTTAACTTACAAGCCTTCATGTGCCTTCAGAATTTCGATTTGTTGCACAGGTGATAGCAATTGAATTTTTTGTAAATGAAAGCACTAGCACGAAGTTTAACAGTCGTGTTCGTGAGAGTGTACTGGAACAGAACTAAAACAGTTATTTGACAACATACCTCACAGTCCTGCCAAAAAGGAACTGTGATGATCCTCTTCGTGAGATCCTTACCTTTTTATTAAACATCACTGATATCATTGATATCGGTCACTGTGGTGGGAAGGTGTTGTTCTCTAACCAAACTTTGACGCCCGCAATTACGCGAAAGTGAATCCATTAGACATGACGTTGTTGCATCTAAATGTTGGAAACATATATATGGCTTTCCTTTCAGTCCAAGTATCTGGATCACGTTAATAAGGACGAGCTTTTCCAATGTGAAGAAAGCCAGCTGCTTAGCGACGAGCAAGTAAGTCCAGTAACCAATCCTTCAACTAATGGTCGGCGTCGCAAGCTCTCATCTCTGAAAATATGGCTGGAGGGTGGCCGATTTATGTATGCCTAAAAAGAGAATAATTGCACCATTGCTTTTTAGTCTTGGTCCTTTTTGAAAGTGCAGATGACCGCATTGTTCTGGTCGAACTTATCATTCTGTCGTCAAATAGGTGAGCCTCGAAGTTGAGTGATGAATAGCATACTTCATATCCTTTTACTAACAGTGAACCTCCACTAAGGTGAAACAAGTCAAACGTTCAGCGCAGAGGGCTTATGAAAAGCAGTCACGCTACCAAGAAGATATTCATCTACGTACAGAGCGTCTCATCAAGAAACTGCAAGATGCCACAGAGCAGTAAGTTGATGAAATTTTTGAATGTAAAATCTATAATAATATAAAAATATTCACTGTGTGTAGGACCTGGCGAAAACGTTTGAAGAGGACAGAGCTAGATTCTAAACATCTGCAGTTTTAGCGCTTTGATCGCTCTTTTGGAAAGATCGGTGTTGAACACCGATGAAGAAACACTTCGTTGTACACCGTGATATGCGCTTTTTGTATTCTTCTTTGTCTGCGGCATTTTCTTCCCTCAAAATCGTCACGAACGATCAGGTGGGGGAAATGGGTGCGGGGAGGGGAGGGGAGGGAAAGGGTGACACACAGTGATGGAAGAATAAAAATAACGACATAAAAAGCTCTCAATCGGTGAAGAGAATCTGCCTTTGTGTTGTTGAGCATCAGAACAGTTTCAGTTGGAAACGCTACCAACTGCGTCCAATGCTTCGCTTTGAAAACAACCCCTGAAATCCATCACGTTCATATGATGCCTAGGTAGCGTGGATGATTGTTTAGGTGATTCGCATGGACGGAAGTATCAGTGGAATGCTCTAAGAAAAAGAAGACGAGAACCTGATGCAACCACCAGAAGTTTCGTAAATCACAGAATTGATTATGTCTTCTCTTAATGATACTATCTATCTATTCACGGTGCATGCATCACTATTGTTTCAGCCTAATTAAACTCGGCTGGGGTTGGAGTGATGAGACTTATGTCGGCGCCTATCAACGTCTCAATAGGTCGCTTTCTTGCTATAGCAGCATGTCTGAAAAGCACAGCGAGATGGTTACCGTTCTCACGGATTCGTCGGTGCTTAGCGAAGAAATTCGGACTTCGAACGTTTTCCGGGAAAGTTTTTCTTATTTACGCTCCTCTTTCATCATTATTTTGGAATAATTTGCTCTAAAAGTGGCCACATTAAATGCCAGTTAAATTCATCATATTACATTTTCAATTGCCCTTGCTTACAGAACGAATAAATATAGAGTTGGACTGTAACAATAAAAGTGTTGAATACCTTTTTCATTGCTGTTAACGAGCGATATTTTTCGCTTGAACCGAGCTTTCGAATTGGAATATACCGGTCACTGTGGGCAGCTTGTTTCAAGTTGATTTGTTCGATACAGCAGTAAAAGTTGAAAGTCGACATATGCGCTTTGACACTCCTCACGTTTAGACTCTCAGATGTTTGAATCATATTCGTGTGGAAACTTTTTTATAATAAAGCAAGCTATGCATACCTCTTAATTAAGACCTACTAGAAATACGACAAATAATTGGCACAAAAAATGTATTCAAACAACTTTACAGTTGATAGCTGCGGACGCGCATGAACGCAACCCTCATCGCTATAAGACGTTAACTGAACTGCGACAGGTGTACGGGGAACGCGTAGATGATATCATCAAACAACTAAAGACGATGGAAAATATAATCAAAAATTTCTGGAAAATGTATAAACGAGAGACGTTCACTTCTACACTTGGCATAAATCTTGATCGAATGGATATGATCTTGCAGCTTGTTGAGCAGGTAATGTTTTCTTTCCAAGGATGACACTAGTTCTCTCGAGGTGGAGGTCCTGCCGTGAAGATAATTTCCTATCAAAGACAAACTATAAACAATACCTTAAGCCGCCAGACTAGCAACGCATTTGCTACCTCTCTTACAAAATGTGGAGGAATCTATGGTATATGTATGCTCGGATGCTTGAGCCTTGCACGGTTGCCTGAGCACTTCCATTGAAAAGACACCTGTGCAGCGAGCACTTTGGTAAGAGACTTCACAGCACAGATGTCTGCGCTATGAAAGGTGGTAACTTCCCTCCCCCCACCCTCCCCTCCCCCACCTTTTCATTTCGCACCAAAGTCCACAACTTGGAATGTTTCGTGATGATTTACAATTCAAGTGCCAAATTCGTAGCGTTAGCACAGCTCTTAAACAAATCGTTCCCCCGCCCCCTTCCCAACCCCTCCCGAAATTCTCGCGGATTCATACTTTTGGAATAAAGTTATGCTAGCACTATTTCACACTAGCCGATACAAAAATTCTCTGAATTCCTGCTCGTACTATTCGAAAAGTTTACCAGCACTAATTCTAATGCATTCTCCTTTCAACTTCAATATATACTCGTTATTTGCATACAGTCATATCGCAAATCAATTCGTTCACTTCCACTGTTAATGTACAGAGTAATATTTTAAATGAACTGTTTCTATGTGTTGAGTAGTAAAATGTCTAAATTTTTATAGTACAAAATGAATAAACTACAACGGCGTGCTTGGGCTGAGAAGATGCAATCACGCAATATGCGCCATTTCTTCGATCAGGATTTCTATGAGGTAATCAAACAACCGTTTTTTTTTAATACCTATAGTCGTCGATTTGAGCAACTTCCTTTTTGAATGTTATCTAATAATACTACGAGATATAGGTGAGAAGAATATTCCGATAAAGATGAGGACAGCAACAACAGAGAACGTTTTAAGGCTCTGGAAAAAGATCTGTGCTAAATTTTGAACCTTATTATTTCTAGGGATGGTATAACCCGACGCTTAAGGATTTTGATGAAAGTCTCGTTCGAAATATCATGAATATCGAAGAGAACGACTTACCCTATTTGTTGAATACGATAAAGAACGGTACCGGCTTGAAGGTATTTCAATTACCGATCAGTTATACTGATTTTTCCGAATTTTATCACACCTTTAAACCACCCAGGTAAAAATCCATTGAACATTTTATGAGCGCTTACATATAAGAAGATATTAAGGATAGCTGTGCTCTCTTGTTGGATATTTTTGCTTCCGCGTGTAGCAGTTGATTAGCCGCTAATCTAAAAATTGTCCGAAAGAACGTGATCCTAGAGGCTACGGATCATTGCAGTGATTTCAAGAGCGCTTTTGCAACTGCTAGCACCCATCATAGTCATGTATCAGGTATGGATGCAAATGGGTGGTCTTACATCGACTTTTAGAACTGCCCTAACATTAAACTTATGGGGCAGTTGGACGATGATGCATTTCTCGGCGTTGCAATTGGCAGGCTCATCGGAGGCTACAACAACTCGAACTCAACTTGCTGAAGTAGCCAAGCACTATGCACAGTGTTTCCTTCAGAATAAAAACTTTATGTAGGTAACACAACCAAATTTCAAGTATTCCTGACACTTTTTTATGCATTCTACGGCACATCATAAACTACTATTTTAAATGGCCATCCATTACGGCATATGGCCGACAACGCGTTAGCAGCACATGGTCAGTTGGCAAATTTCAGCGGTGAGCAAAATTATCTCATCGATTAAATTTGCCCTAAACGTGAACAAAGGACATGTGGAAGCGACAGTCTGTGAAAGTAAAAAAATAGCCAAAACGGAGAGAGAAGAGAGATGACTGGACCATCGCCACCCTCCTAATATCTTAGATACCTTAAAGAGAAGTGGAGTGCAGATAACCAGAGAAAATAGCGAAAGAAGGCTGCAAGATTGTGTTGGATTGCCAGCCTCTTAGGCATCACACTCGAAAAACTTCTGGTTATACTTCCACTTGAAGGTATGGCTCATGGGGCATGAATTCTGATGAATGAATTCAAAAAAAAAATTTTTTTTTTTTTGAGACCGGCTCAGTGTTGTATTTCGGCGACACGACCGACAAACATATGAAACAGTTCGCTGAATTTGTTGATGATATTGTGCAATGTACAATAAACGACCTGAAAAACGAGAGTACCGCTCTTTTAAAGACATTCAGGAGAGCAATGCACGAATTCCAGGTTATTTTTACATTGCCTCTCGAATTCACTGAGAATATATCGCTTCTGGCAAAGATATTCACCAGGTATTGTATATATATTAGAACTGTAAAAATTTCACTTTATTATATTAATGAAAATGAAGTTTTTCTTGCCGATTCATGAACTGTATATATTTTCGATGATATTTAGCTTTAGGTTTTCGATTTAATTGATGAAATTTTAATCAATGGCGATGAGAAATGATAATCAATTATTTAGTGGGTAATGAGATGATAATAACTTTTTTTATTAATGGAAGAAAAGTTTCTTTTATTTATACTATGATCACCTTAATGAGTAATTGATCATCTGAATGAATAATTTCTCTGATCAGCAGAGCATTTTAATTGCTTGTTGGCAAGACATCAACCGGATAGGTATGTGAAAAAGAACTGAAAGCATTTGTTTGGTGTTTTCCTCCTTGTTTTCCTTCAGGCGATCAATTATCATTGCAAGTTTATTGCTGAAAATTCCTCCGGGAAAAAAAATCGCATCGATCAGTTATTGATGACATATTCAAAGATTCAATAATCCGATCAAATAAACTAAATTTATAAAGTCGCAATTTCATATATTCACTGCAAAAAACTGTTGCATTTTTTTACACAAAAAAAAAAAATTATTGATTTCTGGATTTAAAATGAAGATGAAAAGAAGAGTGAAAAAATTTCAAAATGAAAGAGAGTTTTCATTTTTCTGATGGTACTGGTACACTAAAATTATATTATGTGAATCATGTTCCGTAAGTACCATTCCGCGAAGGGATTAATTTAAGATGAACATATGTGGTCAAGGTATAATATATATGCTTTCAGTCGGCCTATACAAACTTATTCAAGAAAGAGCTACCCGCTTATCTGGCTAACTTTGATTTCAGTGCAACGTTCGTCGAGTAAGTGCTGTTTGCACCGAGTTTTCGTTGGTGCTAGAGAATCTTGATTAACTTGCACAACGAGTGCTCTCTTGATAAAGTCTTTGTCATGATATGGAGATGCAACTAGTAGTCTCGGTTTACTTTTGCAAAGAAGAGAGAGGAAATTATGCTAGGATGTTTTCAACTTGACGGAGTAAGACGTTAATATAATGCGCCATTTTTTTGTCCAGGAAATGAGGTCCCTTATCCAGAAAACGAGATTCCTGAAGACGTCGTAAACTCATACATGCGCATCGTCAAACAAGCGCCTTCTAAATTACGTCATAACATCAACGTAAGATGACGATTGGTTCAGTTTGCAGCAATGGACTCATGGAGAATATGTCTTAAAATCTCGGCAGCCTTAAATGAAGTTGTGAGAATATTGCCCATACATGGCTGAACACATAAACCCAAAGCATCATACATGCCTCACTCAAGAAGTTGGTCTCCATCATCACATTACCCCGACCACCACCACGAAACCTACTACTTAAGGCAACCAAGGAAGAAATCTGTGAGAAGAACTGAATTTACTCTGTCAACAATAACGCAGCGTAAACGCCTAAAAATTTGCCTTTTGAGGAGTGCACATGTGCAAATTTCATTTCCTCACAGGATCGAAGTAAACGTAATTGTTCTTCGTGAAGTTTTCATATTATCCGTTCACACTCTTTTGAAACTCGCTTAAATTTCCGTCTATTGTGACTCGTTTTCTCCTTTTAAAAAAAAGGTTCCTTCAAAACATTCGGAAATTTTACTTTTTTTTCTCACTCGTCATTTTGAATTCAGTCGTCAGTTAATTTATCACTTTTTCTTGAAGAACTAAAGAAAATATTTCTTTGAGGATTATTTTAGTTTTAAGAGGACTTCAAGGAAGTTCAGAACCGCCGTAAGCAAAATAGCTAAAATTTCCTTGTCAGTCCTGTCTACTCAGCAAAAAAACCTCTCTAGCAAGGCGATTAAGATTTTGCATTGATCAGACTTAAACGAGACATAAAAAAGAAATAATCTACCAACGTAGCAAATCATTTCAGGCAAAACTTTGCAATGGTAAACGTATTTCTGCACAAAATGAATGTTGAGATTTGGCGTCAAGAAGGAACATATAGCATTTGGAGTTTAATGTGTAAGTTTCACTTCTCGCAAATTTATGAATATTTGAATAACGTCATATGACGTCATCAAGACATCTAAATAGCCCTCAGCAATTCTTCACATTTCCATATAAGCCACTAATATTTTTACTGCACCTGGCGCTATTTTAGCGCAAACTTTTCGGTCTATAATTTTCCAATCGTTTATCTCTTTCAAATATTTTTATTGGTCTGTATTGTGGATCTGCTAGCGGCGACGTTGAAGAGGGAGGCCGAGTGTGGCATGCGAAAGCGCATGGGGGTATTAGAAATGGTTTGTTGGGGAGCACCACGGCTCCCAAGCTGAGTAGGAACAGAGATCGGTGAAGGGTGACGAATGCAAATGCCCATTGGAGAACTAGCGAATGAAGAATGACGGATGAATACTGACGGACTGAAGCTCTACTTATATAGGCCCCAGATATCGCCTAGGGCAGCACAAGAGCACATAAGTCGATCAATGGCATTATGTGAAGAACAATGAACGAGAATCACCCTATGAGTGAATGTATTCACACTGCAATGTTAAATCAAAAGCAGATAATCTGGGTGGGCTCTTCAGCGCTCTACCCAAAAGTTTGAAAGTATTTCCCTTGTTAAACTCCATATTTTTTCCGGTTATTTGAAGAATTTATCAGGATCATATAGAGAAGTTGCAGCTGGCATTGTTTACAATCGATCATTTAATTAACAGGTGATGTAGGAGGTGCACTGGGGCTCTTCTTGGGTGCGAGTATGCTAACCATCATCGAACTCTTCTACTTGTGTTTCCACTATGCACTGGCTGACAAAAGCTGTGGAAAGTGCCAGTCGCCGAAAAAATTTTGGTAACAATTTTTTTCAATTCCTATTAATTTTCTTCAATTCCTATTCTTCATATTTTCTTTTCATTTTTCTTCGATGCTACTGTATGCATATCTAAACAAGTTGTGCAGTTCAATTTCTTGCGTCACCTTTTCGTAAAATTGTATGCGCATTGCACTAGAATAGCAGTGCACAGGAATAATGGAAGTGATTTTTTTGAGTGCCTATAAAATAACGGTCTAAATCCTCTTTCACTGAGTTTGCTAGTCCATTCACGAAGCCAATAAGGAAATATTCTAACATTCTCTAACACTGAAGTGAAAGTACGATATCATCTCGCCAGTAATTTATATAACAACAAAAAATACTGCAGAGTTCTTTGTAATTTTGTCGAAAGTATGAATGCGATGCATTGCACCATTAAACGTTTTTCACAGAAAAGAAAAAAACACAATTTGTGCGTCTATTATATTTTTATTGCAGGAAATATGGCTTACCTTTTTTTTGTTTCAGATGTATAAATGATGATGTTAGATATGTGAGAAAATTCGCACCAATGATTGAGGCTATTGTAGGATAGATATTAAGGGAGACAGGTTAAGCGTTTCAAAATTCAAGGTTTTTCTTTTCCAAAATGCAAGCATTAACTCTTTATGTTTGTTTCCTTGATTTGTGGATTTATTAGTGAATTACTATAGGTACGCAAAACTCCATCAGGTCAAATCAGAAATGATATACGACTGCTTCATCTATAAAAGTGAAAGGAAAATCGTCATCTAGTAGGGTGGACCTATATGAAAATATTACTTTGGAAAGTGAATTCTGATCGATCGAATGCGCAACATTTATATGCCTGTTTAAAAGTTGCGTTCACTGAATATGATGACCACGATAGGAAACCAAAACTCATCTTCATCAGATTGTCCAGTTCGTCTAGAAAATGTAAAAATATGGTGCATCACAGCAGGAATGTTAGAGGTAAAGTCTGATGTGAAAAAAGTTGCTCTATCAGTTTAGAAAATAGGTTTGAAAGTAAGGACACATATCAATGAGTAAGAAGGCAGCAGTGAACTATTTTTTTAAAATTTCAGGCTATGCCCGAAGAGCGTGCAAATTACCGAGCCGTTACTGAAATGGAAAGACAAAAAGAAGGACGTTGACCTAACGAGTAGTGTTGGACAGTTGGAGACAGCTCCAATGGATAGCTCATTAAGTATGGTGAACAGCATAGAAAGCCGGACAAGTCGAACAACAAATAATGGCAGAGTCTACCCTATCAGCCCAGCCAAGCCGATTCGGCCCACGATTTCAGCTATGCGAGACAATCACCTGAGGAATCAGATTTTGGATCCAGAAGAAAACTTCTCTACAGAGGACATGCAATCGTTGGATAGTAGTTCTGGTAGTCGACGTTTACACAAAAAAGAGACGCTAGGTGTATTCCCGCTAGAAAATATTGATGAACGCAGCTCACTAGCTGACGAGTCTTCTGATATGAGAAGCTACTATATAACAGGTAGTGAAGGTAGTGAAATCCTTCTTAACCAACCTAACATGGATGACTCTATGTCGTCGGCCGTTGATCAGCCGGCATTGTTTGTTCCAAAAAGTGAAAGGCAAACGGTTGTGTAAATAACAAATGTATCTGTCAGTGCGATTAAGCTTTATCGATATTGATGCCCAACTTTGAAGAAAAAAGGCTTCAGCATTGAAATAAAATTCAGTAACTGTCGGTCAGCGTCTTCGGAATGTGTCAGCGCATATCACGACACTATTAAAGCATGATGTTGCATCGCCACACAATTAGAGATGAGCAAATATGACAGCATTTATCCTACCTGCAAGAAAAAATTCTCAATCGTGACTAGTGCACTCAACTTTTTTTGGGCTTTATTGTTTTGCATAAATTTATTGAAAGCATTATTGAGAAGATATTGCACTTTTATATGTCAGTTGTGTGAACGTGACCACCCTCATTGCCTATATATTTTTTCTTCTTCATACTTGGAGGTGTATGTATTTTGATGGGAAAACCTACATTCCTAAAGCAGTTGCCTAAGTACTATGTACTTTTATTGGACGGCATTTTCAGCCAGTTAAGATACCTTGTAAGGATAGGAAAGTGTGCGGTAAATAATCTGTTTTATTGCCTTTGGGAATCGAAAGTAGCGCTCGATGCTTAAACGTTTACTTTATGGACGGTCTGCAGTGGGCACTAACGGCGACACGAGAATTTTATCGGACAAGAAAGGCAACTCGAAGTGCAGTTCGAATGCGTTAACATGTCTAAGCGTCATGAAAGATGTGAAAAGAAGTCTCTTCTAGGCATTTCAATGGATGGACAGCATTTCATTTGTGTTCTGCAGAAGAAACTTTTCTAAACATTGACACCATTTAGTGACAGCGGTCTTCACAGCTGACCGTTACAAAAATCTGAATATATGCCTACCTATGAAACCTTGACTATCGATAGTAATGTACACCACGACGAAACTATTAGGCAAAAAAAACAAGCACGATGAAATATAGCATGTATGGTCCACATGAGTCTCTAAGAGTGTGGAGAACGAGCGGATAGCATCGTTTATTGTAAAATCAGTGGTCTAGCGTTTCCTCGCGGATGTGTTCTGCGTGACACATGTAGAAGTTAAAAGAGATAGATTGCTAGACAATGCCCTCTACCTCTTCTTTATTTTCAGTGGATCGTTATGTGAAAACAATTTTAGTGATTGTTGATGGTTTCATGATCAGGAATTGGGGGGAGGCATCAAATTATTAGTTGTTTCATCGTTAGCTTCAGCTGGCTGCCATTGGTGCTGTGCTAAAAATATCTCAGCGACTGGTTCGAGCATTAAGCGAATATTTTGATGCATAACGCGCAAATCGCATGCTTGTTTTTCCGGTTTAACAGAGGCGCTCATTTGCTTCGTCAGCTGAGTCAACTGTCACATTCTCAGCGGCGTTGTTTGATTTGACTGATGTTCGTATAGAGAATTCCGAGCATTCCAATGCCAACGTTATGCGGCACATGCTTTCATGCGTAACACCTGAACGATAATGTGATGACGTACATCGAATTGCTCATTGCAAATGAAAAAAAAATCAACATATCACTTGTTGATGAAGGCAATTGTTGACCAATGAGATAGATATGATGGTGCATTGTTGCGCTTAAGCTCCCCCATAGAGCAATCAACGCAGTCGTCAGATGGGTGCGTTTGCGATGGGCATGTGCCTTGTTAAAAACGGATTGAAAGGACAGCGCCATTAGCGAGACGGAAAGACGCGATGCAAACAGCTTCTCCCGCCTACGTTGCCTCAGATGCTTGCAGTCAATACTTGCAACGAGTTCTTCTAGTCGATGATACCTCGTTGTTGGTCTCTTTTGGAGCGAATACCATTTGCATATTTGGCGCCAATGCATCAAATTTGCTTTGCACTTATTTTCATTCGTCAGTTCTACTCGAAAACCTATTTCCTTTTGAAGTCACTACCGCCAGTTTGAGTATTCGGCAGGTGGGCGGCGGATGGATGATAGTTCAAAATTATATCGATGGATTGGCAACCAATTAAATCTAAACTTGAGCTGGAATTGATAGCTAAAATGGGTGGCTAAACGAGTTGAATGGCCGCATGTTATAGATTGTCGGCAATTTGTTTGTCGCCGCTATTCGCAGCCAGTCCTACTCGATGCTTAATAATCAGTTGATATAGTCACGTTGCAGTATTTAAAAATGTCGCAGTAGACCTCATTATAGGTTTCTAGCCGTTCTGAAATTGTGCTACTCAATGAATATCTGTAATTAATTAAACCACTGATAGAGAAAGGGTGCTAATTTGAACGAATTCGCTGAAAACCTTTCACGTAGCATTCTTATGTGAGCGCAGAAATGCATTTTGCGTGTTTCTTAGAAATTTTCGAAAAGCGCCAGGGCTACGCCGAAACGAGGCTCGTCTCGCTCCGTAAAGATCTAAACAGCGTCATAATATTTCCGACTCTGTTCACCCTAAATTCTTCCTCTTTCGCTCATTGCTTGTTGCTTTCCTTCGCTTGTGACCATAGTAATCCTCACGTTGCCCAAGTGCCTAAAAGGAACTGAACGATTAATATAAGCACATAGTTGAAATATCACCAAAAGATTTTCAATAAAATCTAATAAGTAACGTATTCAATTACGGTATCCTTTCATCGACCGGTAATTCGGTTTAGATTTCACCTCGGTTGAGTTTAAAATGTTTTTTCAAAGTGTTCTCATTATGTGCATTCTTTGATACACAAATGAAAAACTATGCTTTTACTCGCTGTGTTTCGCAGACAGTATTTATTCGTTGATATTTTTTTCTACCTCATCATGATTGTATATAGCCATTGCCGTCTACCTCTATATTACACATATCCGCCACTTTTTTCTTACACATTATGAACCGTATATTTCATTCATCTACAAAAGAAATAGCAATAGATCAGTTATTTTTTTCTGGATGAGACGAGACTGCCGGCGTAAGTTTATTTGCTTTCACGACGCTCGCTGTCCTACACAACGGTAGCTTTTTCTCTAGAAAGGTAATCGAGAATATGTGTCAGAGGGGCGCGAAATGTGCTTTTGAAATTTAATCAATTTAAGCCGACCATCAAATGATTGCTATCATCTCAGCATGATGGAGATAAAAATCCGGTTTTATTGTAAGATATTTACCATTTATATGCATATCATTTCATCCTAGCTGATTTCAATATTCAAGGTAACTAATGCCTCTTAAGTACTGTTTCTCATCTTTACTCCAACGATCAATGCATAATTTCATCAGATTTTTTTTTTTTTTTTTTTTTTGCTTAGGTCCCATTAGTTCTATAGTGTGCACATAATGAGCAGATAAAGGCAACAATCGGATTGGTACTAACATTAACTGGCATCGCGACAGTTACGAAACGATGCTATGTGCACATTAGTAGAACTGATCGCACTTATTCAAAAACTAATAAACAGTGAAATCGTCCACAGTAACTCAGTAGTGCAAAATTCGCTAGTCAATTTAGTCGGGGATTCACTCTCGTCTCTGGGCAAATTATTCACTGGTCGCCAAATGATTGCTATCATCTCAGCGTGATGGAGATAAAAATCCGGTTTTGTTGTAAGATATTTACCATTTATATGTATATCATTTCATCCTAGCTGATTTCAATTCTAATCTGATATTAGGTTTATATATTCATCAGATGTGTTGCGTTATGTGCAGATCGGAATTGATAGGAACTAAGCAAAAAGTACTGGCCGGTAGAAATGTTGTTATGGGAGCCTCTGGTTAGTTATTTCATTTCTACTGCGATATTGCTGCTGATGTGAAAAGAAATTGATTACTACTAGTGCGTAAGACGTGATATGTGGTTTCTGGCAAATGTGGCTAAAACTGCTTGAAATCATGCCTACTAGCTGGGCTAACGTGCTACAATGACTAGGAATCCTCTACGGGAGTAATTTTCCAACTTTTTTTTGCAGTTAGGTCTTCTTTACTGATTACCTTAACTGTTTTCATCCTGGTCAGTTCTCCTCTCCAACTTGTTTGGAAAAATTCTTTATCGTGTTCCGAAGGGGATTTTCGACGGAATCCACCGATTTTTGGGACTCACTTCCTTGAGTGAGTTTTTAATTTTTGCTTGCCCCTACTGCCAAACAGCATTGTTCCATACAACACAGTGAGTAGAATCAATGCAGAATATATTTCATTCATTCACCGAAATGCTAAAGACGGCATTTTATACCCCATTTTATGCGTGACAATCGGTGCAAATAAGGTAGGTGCATAACTAGCTGGAATGATGCTCGATCCAGTTGTCCTACAGTTTTGGTTTCCGAGGGTTTAGCTCAATTCGAGTCAACAGCTTTGTTTTGAAGGAAGTTTTAAATGTTGTTTGATGACTCGGAACCAAAGGCATAAAGTATATGATGATTCACCGAGGATTCAGTGAAAGCTGAGTTAAGATATGGGCCATGCGAAGCAATAAAGAAGTTTACAGACATAACTTCGACAATGTATTTTTGCAAACTCTTTATTCACAGTCAGCAAAGAAAAGATAAAATAATAAGAGAATGAATGAAAGAAAGAACACAAACGTATTCAAACGAGAGAGAATGTTAGAGCATATTCATATTAAGTGGAATTATGCGTGGTGGAAAATCGAGGGATACCCACTGCAGGAACCCAAAAATCAAAGAACGCAAGGCAATCCATGGAAATGTTTTTCCGCCTCAACTGCTCTTTCCTGTGGTTAATCCCAAATGCTGGCGTCTCTGAACGTTCAACACACTGTTCTGTGCGCAAGTTTCGCAATCATACTGCAAAAAAAACATAGCCGATGCTCTCTTAGTTCAACAAACAAAACGTGTTTCGCATGGAATATCAAAGAAGCCTTTTATAGTGTTACAACAAATAAGAAGGTGGGATTTAACAGGACGATATTAATAACTGTAAATGAAATACTTTGGGACGAATATTGTAATGTTGACTGTAAGGTGCTGGAAAGGTGTTGTTAAAGCCAACGAGGTTACTTGTTTTTTAACTTTCTCTAATAAGCGTCCGAGTGGAGGTGCGATAATCATACGTAAAGACAAAGAAATGGCGACAACACCCAATGCAAGTTCCAAGATAATGTTTCATGTGTTTATCCTGTAACGTAAAAAATAGACAGTTAGCAACCGTAGATGCTTTCACTGAAAGCTCTGAAGAATGAAGATGCCCCTCTTCTTCTTCCCCCAAACTGGGACAAGTTGTTACACCTGAATCTCGGATTTCTCAGTCGGAGGTGGATAAAGAAATTTCATTCAGTCGGAGGGGTATTCATTGCGGTGACATATGATAGTTACCTTTGTTATATAAAGCATCTAATTGCGATTTTTTCGATTGTTCGATGAAAACGATGAAAGGTCTTCTTGCAAGATGTGAAAATCATAAGCGTGGTCGTACTCCTCTTCAAATATTAGCGTCATTTATATCGATTACAAAAATAAATGTCAACGAATGCGTATGCGCTACGAGAAGCATTAAAAATGCATTGTGGAATGAGGCAATCGTCGTCAAATGACGGTAGTGCATTCTGTAATCTGGTGTCGTTGTCGATGCGGCATTGCACAAAACGGTGCGATGAGTTGTCGCCTTGTAAACAGCGTTTTCCGGTTTTCTGAACGGAGCAGTGTGCTGCGAGACACATTTAAAAAAAAAAAACAGTCAATCGATCTAAAGTGATATTCGTCGTCTCTCTTAACTCACGTTTTCTTTACTTATTCCATTGCAATTAAAATGTGCTCTACTAGTTGCCCTTTTCGCATTATCTCATCTCAACTTTTCTGCGTCTACTAAGCAGTCCATAAGCTATTCACTTCTATAGTTTCGGTGTTGCAACGTCACTCATAGCCGATGAATGGAATATCAACCGACTTTGTTTCTGAGGTGTTGCCAATCACCTACGTTCCCAGTTTCCTAGTAGAACTGTGTTGTTAGCGTTATAGCTAATTATTCGCCTCTAGATGAAGATTTCTGTGAAGTCAACGTCCAAGTTCGTGCATGTTTGCAACATCTCTCAACCGCTGTTTGTTTCATCGGTGTTTTCAATAATATTTGAGATAGTTTATTTCAAACTATTTGCAATACGTAGTCATCCAAAGGACGACCTTCGCACGATGTTCTACCTTCCGTTTGTAGAGCTCTATATTGTCACCTCGCCTTACCGAAATCAACGCCGCTCAATTGATTTTTGCATAGTTACACGACAAAAGAAGGAAGAAAGTCGTGTTCTTGAACCATGCAATGAAAAAAACAAACAGCATGTTGCTGAATGAGTGCCGTCATCAACTGCAGTGGATATGCGAAAGAGAAAAGCATCTAAAAGGTTATTTTCGTTTTAGATTATCTTACAGGACCTCATTAAGCGCATTCCCTTTATATTTTCTCCTCGAATCTCTAGTTGATTTCAAGGTGATACTGAATTTAATTGCCGCAAATACTTCGATAGTCGTTCTTTTTGACGCTATTATTGCCTCATTATTGGTGAATGTTTTTTTTTAATCTTTACATCGTCATAGCTTCACATAAGCAGTACAAAAGATATCTGATAGGATCATTTTGTTCACCTCATTCCATCAATTTAATACTCTCGTTGCGTCTCTTCATAGCTATTATTGCACGGATAAAAGCATAACTTCTTCGTTGAAACAGTTCTTAAAAGGTTCTCCGAAACACTTATATGACATCATTATTGGTTTCGTTGGAGTCAAAACTGCGGCATTAAATATGAGGCTGTGGCCGCTTATCAGCTGAACTGTTAATATGAGATACTTCCAAAAAGTCATCTCGCATCAAATGGCACTTGCTTGGATCATTATGAATCGTTCAGCATTCATCGAATGCTTTTTTATTTTGGTGATATCTCTGAGTAAAAATTACTTACTTATCTTCTTAACGAAGCCAACATTTAACGCATTCGGTGATTTAATTTTTATTTTTATTAGGTTTCATCTTATTACTTTATTATATTTAAGTTTAGCATGCAGCACACCAACGCTTATGAAAAGCCCTAAGCATCAGTTGGTTCATAAAAAACCGGACGTTAACAGCACTGGCCTGAGGAAGCGATATAACGCAGTGACCAACAGAGTGTAACAATCGACACAATACCACTACAGCTATTTAGAAAACTGCGTCACCCACAGAAGTGTATGGATTAAGTCGTGGATACGGCCGCAATACAAAGCCGCTCAAGCAATGCGACCAGTCAGCCTGCTGTCCCGTAGTCTCGGCGGTAAGATGAACCATTGGAAGTTAGCTGGCTGTCTATGCTCTCTCAATCCATCCACATTCCACTTCTTTGTGCACTCTGCCTTGACGCCTTATTCTAGATGTAATTTCACTGAAGTCATCTCGACGGCTTATCTATTCACGCGGAAAACTTTTTCTGCACTCTCCTCCCCATTAGCTCGAAACAGCATATCAGCAAAGAGGACGAAATGGAAAACACGCGAGTGAAACCAAAATGAGGTTGCGAATAAGGCAACAACCAATTCCGCGCCAAATCTCTTGGATTCTTTATTTGTCTTACGTGATTGCTGGAAGTATAGAACTTAATTAACGTAGTTATCAAATCTGTTTCGAATTGAACTCATTTTTGTCTATGTCATACGTATTGCATTCTTTAGAGCATTATTGCGTCGATAGTTTCACTGAATATGCGTTCGTGTTTGTTTGTTTTTTTTTTTTTGCAGCGCATATGCACAAGTTTAGATGCTACATACTGCTCATATTTCGATGTAATTTTCTAACTGAACGTTTCATTAACGAGCGCATATTGGGTTTTCAACTCTTTCCGCTCCGTCGTACTTTTACTTCGGAGGATTTTATGGCTTACCTAGCTGGTAGGCTCAAACAGGTCGCTTTGCAAAGAATGATTCTGTTTTAGTGGTCTGCAAATGATGAGCTTAAGTAGTCAGCTAGTTTAACTAGGAACGGGCATGAAAAAAAAAACGACACTTTCGAATAAACTCTACTAAAACTTTGTTTTAAAAAAGTTTTCCAAGTTTTTCAGTGTTTATCTGCAAGATTTTCAATTATTTCTAGCGCTTCTCTAGCATCTGATTTCATTTTACATCCCGAAAACCTCTAAATTAATGTCTACCTTCCGTCTTCCTCAACGCTATAAATCGCTTTGATAAAGGTACTTACGTCAATTTATCTCCTAAGGTCATTATGTTGGAAAAAAAAAATGAACGCAAACTTCATTAAAAGCGTCACAAGTCGTTCATTGTTTGCCGCAGCAGATATTTATTAATGCCTCTGAAAAAAACCTCATTTTAAGGTTTCATTAATCTGTTTTCAACATATTATCGAATGGAGGGGAATTTTGTTGCAATGTTTGCTTTCGATGCGATCGATATGTCCAACATAACTGCAGTGTGCATTCTTAGAAAGATCTATGTATGTTAACCTCGAAAATGTGAAAGGAAGAAAGAAACCAGTAATGCATATTGAAGAAACCAATCGGCCGAGTTCACAATTGACCGAGAAATCGTCGTATTTCAAGAGGCATAATAGGAAAACGGATCATATCCATACCTTATATCCGATACATTCAAAGGTCATCACTTTTTGTGAACATTCTCGTCGACATAATTTCTCATTTGTAAGCCATAGAATTAATTACCTCAATGCTTTGCTTATGAGCGATCAGTTTTAAGGCTTATTTTAAAGCAAAGAATATTTGAAATTTTTAACAACTCAAAACGGATCCGTCGGAAGAGATGTCTCTAAAAAAACGTAGCTGAAACGCATGAACAATTTTTAAGTGTCATAAAATGCGGCCAACGAGCGCAATTGCACGAATAATCAATTGGCCGTAAAAACGGCGTTTCGCTGCAAGGCTATTCATTGTGTCCCTTTTTTCACTATATAATTCCACTTGTAATACCCTCATCGGTGCTTACTGTTCTTTTTTGCTCATAGAAATGTCTAAACGGCTTATGGATATTAGACGTGGGTATGATCGATACCACATTAAATTGCCTACTAAAGTCCACATCATATATTTCATGCTTGCAACTTATCACTGTTGGAAATTGTTTCGACCGCAGACCGCTTATCGTCAAAGTTATTTTGACCTTCTATACGTACGTGGCCGCAGAGTGCAAAACTCACTTACTGTTTACCTATGTTCTAGCCTACCAAACCTCCTCAGTTCTCGTTATTCGCCTATTACTTCCCCTGTTATAGCTTAATTAGTGCTCCTTTATGTATCTTATTTCCATCGGATATGGATCATCATCACTAACGCTAACATTATCACTACTATTACTACTTAGTCGATCCGATCTGTCATCGATCTATGATCTTTCCATTTGCCCCAACAGGCCCCTCTCGCAGCCATTCTCCTTCCTGAAATTCACGCGAAAGTAAATCTGTTACCGTTTTACATTGATTCTCTGAGATCTTCAGAAACCTTAACACAGCAACTTCAGTTCGTTTTTTTTCCGTTCGACTTTGTTCTCCTCCACTTAGAATAACTGCTAATGCTTGTATAATTACATTCCTTGCAGATACGCCATTATTCAAATGAATCCTTTCTTTGGAATATTGTTTGGCTTTATTTGATTTCCTTTTTTGTAGCTTGCGGTCAACAACGAGAGGTTTGCATTCGTATGGGCCGTATTTGCAGTAAAATTTGATAACACTGGGACTCGAGATGTATCCGAGTTTCTTAATACTAGAATATTTCGTCCACAGGAAAGAACTTAGCTTGTGACGTCCTTGTTGGTGACCTCCTCCGACGTGAATCTAAAGTTTGATAACAACTGAGGACAATAGTCCAGCTAATTCATTTTTCTAAACTCTTCTTTTGTGGCATCAGCTCCTGTAAACCAACTTCCGTTTATGATTTAAAATCTCAGTGAGCCCTCTCAACGAATTTTGCTGCGCACTCGTTGCATTTTTTCCTTGCCGGCTAGCTTGACATTTGAAGCATTGTCCATAAATAATTCTAACATGTCGTCCTATTGAAGCATTTGTTTGCGCTGTGGCGTCTGCTAAAAAGTTGTCTGTTTCATTAGCTGGAATGCGTTATGTTCATCGCTATTATACGTCTATACGGAATATTAAAGCAGATGATTACCGTTATCTGTTCATTCAACTACCTCTTATATAATTCTCTCTTCTGATATTATGCTATATAAAGCTGATCCATTATCTCCACCTTATTATGCAGATTAGCAGTAAAATATGCAAATGCGAAGCTTCTATTAAGCTGCATCCGCTAAAAGGAGTCAAATTTGTGATCAGCCATTATTGCAAGGAATTTGATTTTTTTTTCTATGCGGCCATATTCTTAATTTAATTTACAAAGTCGCGAAAAAAAAACGGGAATTACCTCCTCAAAAAAAGGGTGTAAACACATGTGACCATTGAACGACTATTAACCACTCGTTTGCTTCTGCTAATGATCAAGTTCGAGGGTTTCATTATATCTATAAGCTCTAAAGGAACTAAACGCTCATTCATGTGAATTTATGCCACTTTTCTAGTCCGTTCATCACTATATGCGAAGTCGATGATAGGAAATAGACAAATAAAATGGGGAATTCCGTCTAAGAGAATTACTTTCAAATTACAAATACTTTTAAATCGTTTGATGAATAAATGAAATGATTCTAGAAAATTTCGATTCGTTTGCTTCAATTCAGTAAAAAAAAAAAAAAGATAAAAAGCGAAATTTTCTTTCTATTAGGTAGCTATCATTAATAAAGATTAATAATAGAAATTTCTCAGTGGGAAATTTGCAATTCCGTTCGTTTTGCTCCCTATAGCTCATAAAAACGATCATTATTTCGTAAGCTTTGACGATCGGAAATATAAGCTATAAAATAAATTTTCTTATTTTATATAATGCATTAGTAAAACGATCAATCTATGCATATGTCGATGAATACTTTTCGTTGAATTTTTCACTTTTATGCTGCATAATGCAGCTTCGAGAGTAAACCGACTAAATCCCAAACGCTATATTGGATATTTTTTTTCCCCTTACTATTGTAAAAGATAATTTTCTTTGGAACTTTTTGGTAAAAAAGAAGTTAGAATTCGATAAAAACAATTGAAAGAATTTTAGAAGAGTTTTGCTATGATGATTTCCTATCTGTTTTTGTCAATCTGTCTATTCTTCTATGCGTTCACAAATTTCTATTTAATAACCAAAAATGGCGCACTAATTAAATTTAGTCGCTTCAAGCTACACTATAGACTTTTCCATTTTATTGAAAAATTGAACGCACCACAATAGAAACTCTTCACATAACGTAGTAAAGATAAGATTAATAATTCGTTTTTATTTGTTAGTTCAAAAGTTTTTCCAAGCATGAAATGATTTTTTCCTTCATTAATTGAATCTTTCGTATTGCAAAATCAATTTTAGAGTGGGCTTATGAAATTTGTCTAACTAAAAAGGGTCCAGTCTCTTTTTGTTTGAGAAGAATGCCCACCTGAGTTTTTTTTTTTTTTTTTTGAAGAAAGTAACAACGAATGAAGACACAAAATTGAAAGCAGGAAAGCATGAGGGAAAAATCCACAATATGAGGCCGCGTACGACTTTTGGCTCTTGTATTTGTAATTCCATGGGCAAGAATGTTGTATCAATTTTTTCCTGCTGATCAGCATACTCCAGGTGAAACATCCGACTCCCATCCCCTCTCCTTTCTAAGAAATGGAGTTCTGATTAGAGCTTAGCACTTTATGCATCGACGTAAAAAATATCGTTGCAAGAAAATGAGGATGAAATGTTTTCTGCGTTGAATCGTCTTAAACAGTGTTCTGAGGCAATCGGCAAGGAGGGAAATGAATCAGAATGCCACGTTTACCCGCTTCTCGGACCGCCGGAAGTCCTGGATTTAACCTTTCTAATGAGGACAATTCGAAGATAAGTTGTGTTTCCACGGGCAAGAAGGCTATATTAATTTTTTCATCGGATAACTTTTTCATCAGAAAACTACGTTTTTTTTTTGTAAATAACACAATTGAAAAAAAAAAAAAACTGCACTGAATAAAGTAAAGCGATGAAACAATCGGATAAAATGAGGCGTTTTGAATAAAGCATCAATTATTCGTTGCACAGCTTAAACGTTTCCCAGCAAAATTAATTCCTGCTTATTGATCACTCTTGCTAGTATCAGTTAATGTAGTTTTTATTCACCCCCGCCTCAACTTTGCCACTTATTTGTGCCACATTCTCTTTGATTTCCAATGCAAGCGACCGAAAGAAGAATTATAGGTGTTTTTTGCACTCTTAGCAGCAAAAAGCTTCTTCCACGTCAATAAGAAGGATAAAGGAAATCCGAGCTTAACGCCCTCAGTACCTTATTTAAGCACTGTGTTTCATTGCATAGGCACACTTTTGTTTGGCGATATCACCTGACCCCGGTATATCAAAGGTGGATGCCACTCACAACGTTAGGCTAACTCCAAGGCTCCTACTCATAATTTCAACAATCCTCCATCACGAAGTTCATGGTGAGGAAGGCTTAGATGGACAATCGACGTGCCCGACTGCAACATCCGTTAGGTCTTCGCTGTTACAGCACTCTTACTTACGTATTAACGAGCAAAGCAATTGCCATTTAACAGCGACTTGCTACTTCATGAAGCGGCAATTGAAATGCCGTCAGTATCGCCCATTTTTGTTGCTATTGTCGCCTCAAATATGAATAACGGAATAATTCAGGAAACGGATATATGCGATTTAATAATTTCATGCGTTAATTTCTATAATTGTTAGCAAGTAATCTAACATTTTTATTATGTTCCTCATGAGTTATTTTATTTAACTTGAATTATAAATTGCCTTACAATTGTGTGTAGCGTTGTAAAATTGAAATGCGATGAATTCTTTATTTTTAATAATAAAATAAAAAAGCTTAACGCATTTGACGTTTAATTTCTTGTATTTATTGCTCTATTGAATTTGTGATATTGTAAAAAAATAGAAGCGAAAAACTTTTCTTTTCAAATTCCAGGAAAGGAAATTCTTTTTTGTGGAAACGGTGTTTTCGCTCAACTGTATGCTGGCGAATGTATGCGTCTTTTGGTGCGATTCGCACTAGCCGCTTGCGCTGTGATCATCTTGCTTATTTGGCTTGGCATGTCACAAGCGGTCAACAACGAAAGGAATGATCCCGAAACAGGTTGTAAACATATTTTAACTTTTCAATTCCAATGTTTTACGGCAAGCGTGCTGAAACGATTCTTTAATGCGCAATTGTTGCTTGTTGATTCGTTTGGTCACTGGTCATTTTGCAGAAATGACCATTAATCACTTATGTTGTTGATTTCGCAGTGAAAAAGTCACAAATTATGATAGGAAAGATAAAACAACATAGGACACTCTCGATGAGGAAGGTTGGAAATAAAATAGCACGTATGACAGCGAGAATTTTGTGACTTGAACTGATGAACGGATGTGAACGGATGTCGTTAAACCTATGAAATTGATCGCTAGGAAAAATTCTATATCAAAGATGAATACTAGTTAGATATGAGTATTACAATAACCTGACAGGTGACTGACGTGACCCGTTTATGAGTTTTTTAACCGCCGCTCAACATTCATCTATTTTAGGATGTTCGATACCAAAAACTTTGGTTTATTGTGTCCGTTTTACTCAATCGTGTATAGGTATACAACTTATTTATTGCTTGCGCACATTTGTTTACTAACCCATCGTCTAATTTATAAGTTAACAGTATAGTGGAAAATCGAGGTAATTGATTTTAAAAAAAGTTGAGAATCTTGTCACAGAAACCGATAAGGAATGCGCTTTGTATTTCGCTCACATAATCGAAGTTTCCATTAGAAAAGAGCAAAATAACGCCTTCTTATTTCAAGTGATTTGAGCGCTTATATAAACGTTTTACTTAAGAATTTTCTGTGCAACCCAGTTGGCGTTAAATGAAACTGAAATATACGCAGATTTTATGCAATTTCAAATCGGCAACTTTTGATGTAGAGGACCAATGTGAATAGCATTATGTGAATAGTACACATCAGACCCGTCACACCCTATGATTCTAGCTGTAGCGATTATCAACTTGGAACTATCGAATGAAAAAACAAACACAGCAAACTGGCATTCTTGTGAGGCGAACCTGCGAAAGCTCATTAAAAACTAGGTAAAATGATGCCGGCGCTTAATGTCAGATAGAGCATTTTAGCATTCATTCTGTTGCAAAGCGCTAGCTAAATTCGGCCTTTGAAAAGGGGTGCTCTAACATAAAATGGCCAGTTCGGTGTCATGGCCCCTTTACTCAGAATCACTGAGGAAAAGTCGAAAGTGAACATTTTTCGTTTGCTATACCGTTCAAATGGCGCTCATTGGAGCGTACTCTTTATTGTGGGGAGTGATTGGCATCGCTATAGGCTATCATTGAAAAGCAAAGAAAGTGAGTGATGCGTATTATCTTGTCTCTTTGAGCATCAAATTTCGTGTCTCATGTCTTCTCACAGAGTTGCGACGAAGTGCGTCAATGTGTCATAAATTTTTAAATGAGATGCCTGAAAGCAGAAGAGGTTTCCTCTCTATGGAAATGAAGTTTTACAACGTCTGTAGAAATAATGCTTGAATATGGGCTCCTATCTCTCCTTTCTTTCCTCGACATAACCGAGCAGCAATAATAAGTTCGACATCTTTCGAGGTTCGTGACGTTGAAGAAGCAACACTACTACATACAATCATTACGGCCTCAATCTACTATTGTTAGTAGTGCTTACTGCTGTTAGTATCGCTACGATTAGTACTAATCATTGCTGCTAATAATGGTAATTAATACTACCATCGCAGCATCGCAGCTTACTGTTACAGTATTGCTATTTATACCCCTACCAGTACTATTTAATACCACGGTTGGTGAATTCCATTTCTATGAATAATTAGTTTATATGGTGCAATTGGTACTTCTCTGCTACTATTATTGTCGCTTGTTAGCGTTGGCGGTTATCGAAGCGACTGCAAAACGTGCAGTTTTGAATATCAAAGGCCAGCATGACAACGGCTCCATTGAAGCGATGAAAATCAAATCATCTCGAAAAGATGCATCAAAGAGCAGCTCGAGCGATGAAAATGAAAACATCTGGAAATGTCGGGAAGTTCCTCTTCTGCAGATGTTTAGTATCGTCGGACTTTGCGGAGACCAATAAAAAATCGCATAAAGAGGGAACGCAAAGAAGGATCGGGCACTCGCTTAGTATGGCTGGCACGGTCATCAAGACCGTGCTGATGGACACTCTTCTTTATTATTGACCGTTTCCGTCAGTAGCTAAACTCTTAGCCTCTCAAATCTCGTTGCCATCAAACGACATCGCCCGTGAATCACTTCTCAGTCTAACGACTTAAGCCCTTCGTTCTTTTCTTCTCATTGTAATATCAAATAAACGGTATTTTTTCACTCCGACTGCCGGTAAATGCAAGTTACAAGAACCACTGGCACTACATCACCAACGACTCCTCTGAGTTCGTACAGTAAAAGTATTGGTTGAATTTAGTGTAAGCATTAGTAGCAGTAGTAATAGAAATACTAGTATAGGTCAGTAAGGTTAGGTGGTAGCGAGGTCACTAGTGAATTACATCAGTGATAATACTAAACAGTAAAACCAGGTAATTGATCGTCTAGTAGTACAGTGATATCAGTAAATGGAGGTGACGAGCGGTAATTACATAATAGAAGTAAAGGTAAATACTAGCAATGACAGTGGAAATACCAATACGGTAAGGTCGCATGAGTTGACAGTCTCATATTGTGCTTCAATTATTTTTATCGATCGTATTTGCATGGCTAAACGCCTCTTTCCTATTTCTATATAGGGTCTTTTTTCTTCGTAGCAGATATATGTATACTTATGACACGAATCAACAGAGCCAGCATATGTAAGTACTACTGCTGTCACTAAGCTTTTGATTAGTTGGGGTTTTTATATGATGTTCAAGGTGGTCTAATATTCAGGACAGAGTCCATACTGGGCATCAAGGAAAGCAATTGTGCTCCCTTCAATTAAGGGAAACTATATAGATTTGAAGAAATATTCTGTTGTTCGCTAATAAAGGGAGTTAGTTACAAAGGGGTTGCGATATCAATGACGATCCATCACTAAAAACCTCCCTAGGCAGACTAGAGAAAATGAAGTGTCCATCGGAGTGCACAATTGACAGTGTGACGAGAACTTCACTTCATAGCGATAAATGACGTCATAAGTATAGAAATTTCAAGTAGTTCCGGTGAATGCGTCAACAGGCAAATACTCGTATATGTTCATCAAGGTAACAGCAGTGTCGTCCATCCTTTTTGATATCGCAAAAAGTGCCACAGGTAAATGGTAAATATTTGAACAGATAACTATGAACAATGTAACCGATTTCTACAGCAGTAGTCTCCTAAGTTCTGTGAGGACATCTTAACGGTGGTCAATGTGTCCATAGCATCCAGGTAGCGATACATCATCTAACATCCGCTCTTCAGGTAAAAATATGAAATTAATAGGTGTAAACGAGTTAATAATGAAGAATTAATAATTAGACATTGAAGATGAGACGGTCCGAATTCTCTTGATGTCAGAGCAGCAGAATCGACAGCTACAACCAATTAGCGTTCCGCAGATCACTTTCAATGTTGCCGTTGTGTTAATCGTTTCTCTGCTCAGCGTTGCTTTGCTCATTACGGGTTCGTCTCTTTATTTATTTATTTATTTATTTACTTTTTTATTTTTCGCTTTATTGTAAGGGGGACGGGAGGGGGGGCAAACCCTAAATTTTTGCATGAATGCCTTACAACTAAAGTTTCAAGCTCAACCATAAAATGTTAATATAATAGGCGCATATCGAGTTAGGTTTGTCCATAACCCTCCCACTTGTTTTTTTAAAACGCATATTTCGGGTATTAAATGAAAATTTAAGGCTCATTAATTGACTCGCAACGTTTCACGTAACGAATTTTCAAACTTAGGCGTTAAAAGCATCAAACGTGATTGGCGACGAATGATCACCTTTTGTGGCCTTATAGTTTTACCCGCAAAAAAAACGTTAAAGGCTCAGAAAATTCGGCACCTTCGAATGTTTTTTCTTCGGACTGTTAAAGTTTTCAACTTTTTGCAGTATTTTCGGCGAAAATTGCAATATTTTTGCCACCTACATTTAACATCAGATTGCTGCTCATTTCCCCTAGAAATTTGAAAATGTGTAGGAGAGTTGCCACAAAATACAGAGGAAGGCGACGTTGCCACTATTTGATATGTTGCACTATTTGGAAGAGAAGTGCGTTAGAATTGAAAGATACATCAGAACTAGAGGGAAAAAAGGGTAATGGAAGAATTGATGCTGGCTAACGAACAGAGCAAATTGCCCAAAGTGACAAGAATATTGTCTCCCAGTTTCTGTTTCTTTTGCACAAGCTAAACGCCGCTCGAATTAGTAGCCGATGCGGCTCGGAATCAGATTTTTTTCGCAAGAACAAAGCCAGATTAATCTGTGCACCGCTGATTTTTGCTTCGATTACATTTACACATTAGAGGGAAGTGATAACTGTCCTCTCTGATATACACATCCCTGACCATTTTTGTCTTTACAACTCGCCGCTCTCATCCCCCTAGAAGAAGGAAAACGATCGCAAAAGGTTCCTAACTGACGTTATAATATTTAATAAACTTCTCTATATATTTACCTTGCAGGTATCATAGTAGTGGCGGTAACACTTGATCCGACAATGGCCGACAATGAAAGCGACGATGATGAATTGGAGGAGACCAAAACAACATCTCTACACGGCAGCAAATTTGTTCGTTATACTTTCAAAAATCTTTTAATTTCATTTGGTTGTTCTATTGTTTCCTCGGGCATATTTTCTAATAGCAATATGCAACAATTTGTAACAGTTGAGATTAGTATCGTAAACTTGATGGATATTGTAGTTGAAACCTCTAAACGTTCAATGTGATCTCCATCCGAAACTAGTTGTGGTGGTTTTCATGTTGCGGTGGTGTTAAGACGCTTTTTGTTCTAATACAAGTTGATATGCTAAAAACGTTGCTTGATCTGAAGCGACCGAAGGATATTGAAAAAAAGATGTCTTCCTTGATTAGTTTGGAATTATGAGTTGGATGGCGTAAACACATTCAATATAGGTGTGTTTCAGTTATGGCATCCAGGCATTTCGTCGCCATCAGGACGTCTTCTTCCACAGTTCGACACGCTCAATAGGTTACAATCCTTGTCGGATGTGACGGTCGCTTGATGCGACAAAGAGCAAACAAAGCCACACAAGATAGCTTCTCATTAGTGCGTTACTCGAAAATTAAGAACTTCACTGTAAATAAACGGGACGGGAACAAAACAAAGAAATGCTGGAGACAAGCAGTGCTGGAATTCGGATTTTTCGCCCTGTGGGTAAGGGCTTTACCCATTCCGCCGCACTTCACATACCCTTTCTCGACTTTTTAATTATGCAGCAACCACAGAAGAGGAAGCTTTTACCCGATGCCTCGCAGTAGCATTCTAGATTCCTAACGGTTCGTTTAAAGAAAGCGAAAGGCGAACAAATTCTTTCGAGGCATAGAACGAATCATTCAAAATCTACAGCGATAGGCGTGTTGAGCGCAGTATCACACCACAAATGTTTCGTTAGTAAGCCGTCTGGCCGTCAACTACCATTTAAGTGTAGACTAATCCATGTAGGTTTTCAAGCAGCAAATACTGAAGTCTGAGGTTGTCCCATGCTAAGCCGTTGAAAATTGGGGGGGGGGGGAATTTTTGGACACGGCCATGGCGTCTCTCAGCGTAGCCTTGTCATGATTTAGAGAGTCCGCGACCATCGTTTAAAAACATCAGAATCCGTACCCTTGTGTGCTTAGCTGCGAATGTGCAGTTGGCCCTTTCGATACATTCTGAACTTGGCTCGGATGCTTTCACAAGTGCCAAATTGAGATTTCGTCGTGGCGGAGAGTGCGCTAAAGGTGTTTTGCCGTCAAACTTGCAATAACTTGCCTCTTGTATCAGCATACAGTCATGCAGTCATGCCGCTGGGTGAATTTCATCCCTCTCCCTTCCGACGATTTTTGAGCGAACTTTCCATACTTCCTTCGTCCTGCTCTGGATTCTTGTCTACGTATATTAAACGCGTTAGGCATTGACGGATTGCTCCACTTAGTTTAAGCAACGCCATACTACTAAGAATTTCATTTAATTTCTCTGAAGACAAAAACCAAAATCTGACTTTTGTGATAAGTGTCACTGCTTTCTCCTATTAAAACAGCGTCGAGAAGGAAATGGACTCTCCAGAAAATATGCTTTGATTGATTCTCATATATTTACACCTTCTGTTTGGATTTCCACGTCGGAGAAGATTCATATGAGTCGTTTGTTGCCTCACTCTTAGGTCAATTTTCTGTTATGAAAATGTACACATGAAAACTCTAGCGAAGCATTTCAGTTCCTTCATTACATTCTCTAACAAATGTCGAGGAGACGATATTATATTCAAATCCATGAAAACGGGACTTTTAACAACTGGATTATCACTATTTGTGTGCATAAGAAATTGCTCGATAATTTCGCTAGAAATGCGGCAAAGGATATTAACATAAAACTTAGTAATGTTTTTCAATTCTTTCTAGACATTTGGGAGGGATGCGAGGCTTCTGGATTCGAAAAATAATGAGTGGTGTGTTCGTTAGCAGACGAGCAACCGACGCATGTAAGCTTTATCCTATAAGGAACGGTGGGTGGGAAGGATTAGTGATAGTGAAATAGAAACTCTCGAAATTATGTGCAAAGAATTTTATTATAGGGTTCCACTTTCTAGGATGTGTTTTGTTTTTTGTAACACAAGTAATGCAGCATACAGCATTATTTTCATATATATAGATTTAGATAAGAGACCGTCTTCTGTATTCTTTGCAGAATGAGATGAACGCGACGAGCTGTTTTGTCGGTATTTTTATATGCAACATTTTTCGACGTATAAATTGGAAAAAAGAGAAAAGTGCAAGGGGCTGAGGCAGTCAAAAGGGCACGAACCACCTTTGACATGGAAGTTGAAGCAAACATACGAATAGATGAAATCATTCACAGCAGGAGTTAGTTTCTGGATGTTCCCTGTCAACGCTATTTTTAATGCAAGAGCAACAACTTTCACGAAAAAAGGTCAAACTTTGGTTTTCTGTTCTCAGAGAAGCTAAATGAACTTCCTATTAGTAGACGTTGTTTCCATCGAAATTGCCGTCCGACAACATCAAACACGGTTACACATTCGATGTAGTCAATAACGAATCGCCTCTAATGAGCTTTGCAACATAATCCAAAACGAGGTGAAAGAAGCATGGAAAATTGCTCCGAAAGTCGCAGGAAGGAAGGAGGATAAAATTCATTTACAAAAAACAAAAATAAAAACCCACCTTATCTGGCGTTAAAACACTCTTGGCATACTTGTATGCTCATGTAAGAGTCAAACTACTGCATATGCGACGGTAAGACACTCATACACACTTGAACACGTGATAAACTGTCAAGTTATTACATGAGAAGCACAAAAATGCCAGAGGCGCACTTATCCGCTCGATAAACTATCGACTTGACGCTAGCAAAGCGCTTAAATATCCGAGGCAATTTCACTGTGTAGATGAAGGACATCAGCATGCACCCCATCTCCCGAAAACTAGCATAAGAGGAATTTTCGATTAGTTTTCTGTCCGGAATTTTGGTCAGCGTTGCGCCAGTTGAGAATGCTTTCAAGGCTGATTGTAATGACATTATACACTCATATTTTTGTTGGACCGAAAAAAAAAACTTGTGGCCTTCAGTCCTATAACGATTACTTCAGCACTTAATGCCCCTATAATATTTTTACGGGATTGAAAGTGGTCATTGTTTTTCAGGTTGCTTCACAGGGGTTCCATTTAGGAGTCTATTATTGTTTGCAATCAACATTTATTGCTTAGTTATTCGCATTAGGCGTTTTAAAGCATATCGATTCGCTGCAAAGAAATATAAGAATTAAAGGCTTGAAGCGGATTTTTCCGAATAGTAGGAAAAAATACGGGAGGAGATTCACTTACGAAACTCTTATATTTCAGGCCACTTTTAATTGTTGCCGTCATATTGCTGTGAGATATTTCGTCATTGAAGTTTTCAATTATAAGCTCATATTTGAAATCCAACTTCTTCCTATTTAATTGCCTTCCGTAAGTTGTAAAGCACGGTGCCTGCTAAGCTAGCTCGCAAATCAAAAGCAGTTCAAGTTCGAGCATTTAACTACGTATAAAAATATGCGCAAAGGAAAACAACAGAAAGAAGGATTAAAACAACCAAAGCAGTCGTTATAATGATATTAGCTAAGAGGATTCGACACATGCACAACGATATTCCGCACTAAGCTAGTAGACACCGTGCAATAAAAAGAAAACTGCGACAGATGGGTCGTTGAAGTATTGCCACTAAGCGACTATGTTTGCTTCTTATCGTCAAAACCGAAGGTGATTTCATTTCATAGGATCTTCTGAATCCCCGATGTACTAAGTTCGCCACGTAGTACCACTGATGGTACCTCGTCGAGATACTTCCGGAAATATCGATGCAATGTGCGAAAAGTGCAAGATCTTTTCTGGTGGCAGTAGGATCGACTGACGCAGATATTTGTCGTGTATAAAGCGGTGCCTAGTCAAATAATGTATTTTGAAATGTACTAATAAAATATTCTTCCATAATGTTATCCAATTTGTGCAATGAGTTTCTGCCCTCATTGAATACATGATAATTTAGCTGTAAGCGAACACTATCAAGGAACGTTGAATACCTCAGACAGGTAGCATCACTTATTATCCGAGAAAATAGCACTAAACAATGACTGCAATGGGCGAAATGCGAAGAATCCAAGCAATAATCCCTTTCGAAATGAAATTACGCCCAATTAGTATATGATTAAATTTCATCGGATTGATGAGGCACTGCAAATTGCTTACGTTGAGGCGTATCACGGGTACGGTAGATCCATTTCCAGCTGAAACGCAAGACAAAGACCACCTCGGAGTCAGAAATGCTAATTAAAATAGGCGCTAATTAAAACAGCGCTAGCTATTGTACTTAATTGAAATAGCGCCAGCGCGGAGATGTCACATCCACAGGTAACACAAACTTCATGGTTTGAATACAGGCTTATGGACAACGTTCAAGATTCATAGCCTATCAGTGAAATGATGAGATAAAGACGGCGTCTGCATTAGTTCAGTCAACTGAAGTATTTGTGACCATGAAGCAGAATATCGCGAGCTTTGTATATCCGAAGAAGCTTTATTTCTCTCCAAAACGAGCACTTATGAATCAGGTGCGAAGCAGATCAAAGTTGGCTACTATCGTGAAACGCAAACTTTCAAAAGACATTCAGAAAAGAAGAAAAACATTTGGAAGATACCGCAAAATAAATATTTCAAATATTGGGGAATGTGCGGAGGAAAAAAGCAGCCGTAAAAGAATTCGACGTCAAAACATAGCGAGCGTATCGGTGACCAATTATGGTGCAGCCACAATGAGTGCTTTGAGAGACAGCAATTTTCACTCTGTAATATCTTAACGAGCGCATTCCGGCCGTTTCGGAGTGATGGATGCCAGAGTGAGCATCCTCTCATATTCAATGAGAAGGATGTATCAACGAAACTGCCTAGGCGCTCATTTTTCAAGGTCCAACTTTTCCTTTCAACCATTTTATTGAATGTTTAATTTTAGCTCTTTCCTTTCATGAGGTATCCTAGTATCGGTCTATTGTGTTATAAAATCAACTGATTCAAGATCGTTCGTATTGTGGATGCAATTCAACTCCTGTATGCGAATGCCGTTGAAGTATTTTACCACATAATATCGAGGATGACCATCCGAGTTTGAGGAGAAGGCAAAATGCGTATTCGTAAAAATGCAAACTTAAAATTGGGGCGGTGGAGAAATTAGTACAACAGACAGAACTCGACAAATCCCACAACTTTTCCGGATAATTTATTTCGAATTATCATATTCAAATAATATTTCCGATACGGTTCGAACTAAAACGCATTGCTAAAAGGGTTTTACTGTTCGCTGAAATGTGGTCAGCCACGCAGCCCGACACAAATTATATTCAGCAACGTCAAAAGACAATGGAATTTTAAAGGCTGTATGTGAATTCAGTAACCGTTTTGGAAGAAATTTACTATTCCTGGCTCTTCCACTATCGTTATGCGCCCTTCGGGCTTCCAGAAAAATCCTCGTTGGAGATTATGCTAATCCTAATCTGCAGTTCCACTTGCCACTTCAACCTCCTCCATTTGGCATACTTCTTCTTCATCGTGAAAGATTGCTGAGTGACCAACGATTTATGAACTTTCAACGCTAGATGTTAAGCAGTGAGAATACTAGAAAAATGTCAACAATATTCTCACCCACCAGTGATGGGAGTGAGAATCCAATGATTTCCCAATCTTTTCCTTTTGCAATGGGGGGGGGGGGGGGGGGGAATGCACTTCACCTCCACCTTGGAGGAGACGGGTGAGTGGTGAGCAAATTTTCGCTCTTTTGGATGGAAAATTTAAAGAAACTCAAAACTTAGGTAGTTTGGGAGATGGGAGAGGATAAACCTAACGCTAGCAGCTGTAATTGAAGAGCACTGAAAAGATGCTTGAAATATGACAAGTGGGAATGAGAACAATGTACCATCTGAATGGCCGAAAGATTTATCGAAATGCCGAGAGAAATTGGCGAACAATTCTACAAAACGATGCAAACATTTTCAACAACACATCTCACATAAGCTGGTAGAAAATAGTTCTAAGAGAGCGCTATAACATACCTTCATATACACATCACATGCACTGTAACAACATTACTGAAAGCTAGAAATCCTCGAACTGCACAATTCGACTCTTTAAAGATCTTGCTGCTCATATTTGCGTTTATCATCTACCGCACTTACATCAAGTATTATCTTCATTTTATACTCTCGGACGTAATCTACTCTCTGCAAACATCACGAATCCTAAATCCATACAGGCATTTTCCTTGGCAAGTTCACATATAATGATATTACTGTTACATTTTACTACGAAGCACGTCACAATCGATCGAGGTACTTTTATTTCATTATGCGATATGCAAAATATAAGTGAAAAGTAGAGTGGTCGATTCCTGATACAAAGCACATAGCAAGGCATTACAGCGAAACAACCCAGTAAAGACAGTAGCAATGAAAGAAAGCCAAGAAAAATAGCAACGATGCTTGAGATAATTCGAAACAACACAGCACATCGGACTGGCAACGCTCAAGAAATACGATCGAAGTAAGGAGGACTACCAAGTCACCCGCACTCACAAATAGTGCCTCAGAAGAACACTATTCCGTCTAACACAGCTAACACAAAAGTCAACAGGAGCAGAAAGAAAAGGCAATAAATCTGCATAAATCAGTAATGAATTGTTTTGCCAGCATCGAGATTCACTCATATAGATGGAAGAAAATCAAACAAGTCACAAGAAAGTAAAAAAGCAAGGCAGTATATAATTGTGCCGAGTGATTGCACCCCTAACTTTTTCCACTGGAACGGGAGAAAGGCAAGAAACAACGACTTCGCTCACCTAAGAAAGGATTTCAACAGATCGCAACATAATGCTTATTGAGACGTTGGTACACCACAAAAATCCAAAACATGTTCTGTTACGATGCTTTAGTTCAATGGGATATTACATTGGATACATGTAAGGTTGCCTGATGAAGCCTCCATGAAGTAAAACGTTGAAACAAAACATCAGCCCTCATTCCTTTGATCACTGTCTCTGCAACATAAATCCTACGGATATCAGGAAACGCATAGCACGGTTCCGCATCGCGACGAGATCGATTATTTCACATTGCCGCATGCTTGCTCTTTGAAACATTCCTCCTTCAACCTCCCCAGCCTCCGCAAAAATATTGTGGTCTCAAATATAGGCAATCGTAAGCATCACATTCGTGCTTATACACGTCTAACCAATAAACCGAAAAAGAGATTCAATCGTAATGTCTACATTATTTCGTAGCTGACAGTTCAAAACGTGGCATGTAGAGACCAAACTTGTGTTCAATTCCACTGAATGTGGCTGCTGCCAGACGATATCCACCAATATGCTCAGGATTCGAAGAACTCACGTCTGCTGTCGCTTGCACGGATACCTTAAAGTAGAAAACTAAGCTTTCCTGTGGTGCTTAAATCCTCATCCGTTTCGTAAGTGTACGACTACACATTTTACTAGCCGAAATGCAGTAAAACCACCTCTTTCCATCATTTACTTTTTAAGGACTTGCAATCCAACATGATTCCAACATTTCTACCATCCAGTCACCAACTCTTATTAATAAACGTTGTTCTTTAATGGCAAAATTGATCAAAAATATGCACCACCAGAAAATAAGCTAAATTTCGGGACTATGAATGCACAGAACTCACAATTGAGACACACTAAAACAACTGTACTAAAGGGTTGTTGCAGATCTCTCCACACACATACACACACGGGATCTGCCTAATGTACCCAAAACGATAGCAACATTTGGTTTCAATTATGCAATTATTGAAGGAATACCAATAGGTGGTGTCTTCCCTTTGAAAAACTAAGTGAAGAAGCGAGTGTACTATATGAACTGGCACGAGCCTTTCAGTCTGCCATCTGAGCAAAAATTTTCATAAAGCGCCAATAAAGCAACATATACGAAACAATGCTTTCAAATCTCTCATTAACCCGACCAACTACACAAACTCTCCATAAAAGGCTCGTCTTTTCTCGCAAATCGACCGCTGTATAACCGATGCAAATCTTCTCCCACTTTTTGATGTCTGCAACTTCTTGCAATGCTGCTGGACAAATGTTAGCTACGGTGTAGGAGGTTATCCCAGGTGTACGTTATACCCACCAATTTTGGCAACTCCAGCATCAGTGGTTGCCAAAATGAAACTGCCGAACATACAGATGGATAGACAAACAGACACATGCACACATACCACATATGCGTATATACACTTTTAGCGACGAAAAAAGCAGGACGTGACCATGTACGCTTTGCAAAACCGCATGAAAAGCCATCAGATTCCACCAGAGGATTGGGAAGAAGTGAAGGAAAATAAGCTCGCCTAGGAACGGATAAACGTAAAGAACGGACCTGGGAAGCGATAGGACGATTGCCACCAAAGTCGACGTAGAATATTCTCTGCAGCAGCTCATATGCGAATAACGTCACCGCAAACTGTGGGCTTGACCGACATACTCTAGCTGCCGTTCCCTTCCAGAATGCCCTCGGGCCTTCCTCCCTCATCACCTTAACATCAACAACTACTTGACTATTACTGCATTCAATTTCAAAACACACCTGTGGTACTTTCAAATCTCAGCATTTCAATCGACTGCTATAGGCACACGCGAGTGCGTGGTCAGATATACCTATAGCAGTGGAAAATTGTGAACCACAAAATATGTGGGAGGGAATTTGTTGTGGCTATATTCCGAAGTGGCGGTACGCACTAGGTAAAACGTGTTTTTAAAACGGGAAATTTTAATGGAGATTCATCGTCATTTTGAGATTCACAAGAGACCTTGAAATGATGTGGCCGATGAGTTATGAAAAAATTGCTTGTTGTATGTTAAAGCGATTGCATATGGCAGTTCTGTCGTTCTTGCGAGATAGTTGTCGTAAGAGCAGTCAAGCATCTTCCGAAATTTGCCGAACTGATGTCTTCATTAAATCGGACTTCAAATGGAAATCACTTTCCATTAAACATCGACCAGGACCGACATATGGAGGAAGTAACAGGAAGTAACGTAGTAAACTTTGCTAAATTCGTGCAGAAATGTTCGATCCCGAAAAATGGAACAGCAACGAGCAACTTGTGAGTGGATGCCGATGGAATCAAGACGCGTATTTTTTCCTCGTCTTCGAGAAACCCAAAGAAGTGCCAAGACTACCTGACATGCCAACAGCATTACTTCCTCTCTTATACTGCAATTTTCATCGCATGAATTACACACGATTAAGAAGGACCACAGCGATGCACATTTTATGTTGGCGAGTAATCAGACATCTCTTTAGACAAAAACGACCACCAACGCAGGTATGCAAGTCAAGTGAAGCGCGCTCTCAGCTCAATTAGGCTCAAACAAAGCAATACATCTGAACGTAACGATAAACGGCCATATAACCACTTCGAAATGCAAGAGTACTGCTTTTCTACGTACTATTTGCATCAATTGATAAATAAAATTTGTGCCCAGTTCTGTATGCATGCTTCTGTATATGAAGACGTACAGAAGGCATTTTCTGTTAAATGTGAAAGATTACGGTGAAGGAGCGATATTTCACAACGTCGACTGCAACACTCTAATTCGACTGATCTCATTTGATCAAATAAAACTGCCCCGATAGCTAACTGACCTTTCTGGCACAATCTAGCAGACCATCATAAGTCGTTTGCCCAGCTCGTGCTGCAACTTGTAGACGAGTCTTTATCACGTCCGCTGGAGTAACGAGTGCAGCTGCCGGAACGCCAGCTATAAATGCCGATGCAAATAGCGAACCTGGACTGTTGTGACCCTGCAAACGCCTTATTTGCGAGTGATAGCGAAACCTTAAACGAAAAGTGCCGTATCACGGTTACAGATCGTACAACAAAAATACAGCAAAGCAGGAAAAGGCTCAGCCGTGTGGTCCATCGGGCACTGAATTGCAGCCAAAACTGGCGCACTGACCACGACGGTTCCCAACATGATCCGCTGCACTCACTGCTGAAGAGGTCATCTACCTTCATAATCCCAGCACCATTTAGAAATTAAAATCAACATATTTTTAAACTTGTTCTGTTAAGAATTGAAATAATAAACAGCCCGCATAGTACAGCAAACCGCATTCGAAAACTTCTGTATTACTTGCATTATTGGGTTCACGTGAAAGTATTTAGGTTCTTTTGATGAGAACTGAAGAATATAATGGCGACTGTTAGTTCACCGCCTCCGTACTTGTTACCTAAGAAATACGTGTTTTTCAAAACATCCACCTTGGAAGTTTCACGAATATTCTTCAGCTAATAATCCACTTCACAGAAGCACTTTATGTCCCCGAGTTCGCATCCATATATTTCTGGAAGAAAATGAGATTTTTTCAGTGCGTTTTGCGACTTCAACTAGAACGACAGTGGATTCCGATAATCAGACCACCGATGGGATACTAAACGCTAAACGAAGTAAGCATCTAAGCAATACCTCATATGCGAACAATGAGAACTATGCAATGAAACTTCATAATTTCTTGTTAATTTCTGATATCTTTGATAATGAGAGAGAGAGGCGTTACACGATCAAACGTCTCCTAAACAATACTCTTTTCAAGTATTTTTGTCATTAATCGAAGCTGCTAGATCGGAATTTTGTGCACAGCGGTGTCCTGCAGCATACAGTCAGATACAGCTTTAACCACGGTTGTCCAATAGCATATTTTGGCTCTTTAAGTTCAGTGTAAGAACCCATATCACAGGTAAGAAAAATGACGCCGAAGAAAAAAAGCCATACATCGCTGTCGGCAGTAAGCAGTTTTGAGTGTGCGTAGACAGGAAAATATATCGCCGAAAATGGGATATCCCTGAGAAAGCATGCCTTTGCGCCCTTGTACAGACCGAACAGACCCAGATCACGCACCACGCTGAGGACGCTCACCTGAAGCACATTCTCTTTAGCCGAACTAAATTTGATTACGAGAAACATCTAATCGTCATTCTAACATAAAACCATCCCTTCAATTAACTAAACCGCGTACGTGAACTAGCAAGTGCTCTACAAGGAGTGCACTACAAGGGCTAAGAATATTGTTCAGCTTTTAGCTGTAAAATCTTAACAGCAACCATGACGATTCCCCTTTATCACTAACAATGCGTGGTTAACAAAGGGTGATAATAACGTCAGCGCAAACGGTTACATACAACACTTGAAAATGACGGAGATAGGAGCTAAAAAAACGACTGGGAAACTAGTTCTTGTGAGAAAAGCGCTTTATCGGGTGTTTGGCAAGACCGAAGCTCCTCTACTTCACAATCACTTCGATATCAATATGAGTAGAGGCTTCATCTCAGAGTGTGCCGCATAAAAGTCATTATGGCAAGGAATCGAACTCAAGCATTCAACTCCTCAACCAACCGACCATTAAAAAATAAGGCAGAAATATTCCCCACAATTACACTTGAGAAAATGGTTGAATGAAAGACTTGCCTTTATTTTTGGTTCTGTGGGAACAAGTTGTATTGCCCGAACTGGTGCAGACAAGCAACACATTAGCTGAATTTTGCTAAGTATCAACAAATAAAAATTAACGAAGGTTTACCTTGGTAGCAGATTTCACCTCTCCAGCAACCTGCAACCGAATTTTGACGATTTCAAGTGGATTCGTGAATATCACTTGACTAGCACCACCACAGCCACCAGCCAATATCTCAGCCCATAACGGAATGTGTCCATCAACAGTGAACTTGTCTCGTACTGTGTCGTTTACTGTAAGCTTGATCGCCTTCTCTGGCGCCACTCCAATGATCTGTGGCAAAAGTCCACGGTAGAGTCCGAGGATTCCTGCAATATTCTCGACTGAACTCGAGAACCATCTACGCCAACGATTGAAAGATTGTGAGAAAAACTATGAGAACATGCACTTCCAGTAGGAGGAACTGAACATGAATCACAAACAAAGGAAGCGCTAATGGTGCGAGGTAAGCGCCTTTGATCTATACAGCAATCTCCACAGGTGGACGGCTAGAACATTACCTGGTCTCAAGCGTCGAAGCGAAATTTAGAGCGAAATGGATCGAAGTTTTAAATAAGCACGAATGATCGATTATCGTGATGCAGTACTCTGCATCCTATGCAATACGAAGGGACACTTGTGTGAACCATCCTAACATCAACTACAAATATTATACACATCCAATAACAAATCAAAGTGACAAAGAAATGGAGAGAACCAAATATAGGTGCATCCTATCACGTCATAAACGAACTGATCTCACCCTCCCCCTCTTCCCCTTCTGGAACTGCAAGATGGCAATCGCGGTTAACAGCAAACGAGCCGATTTCAGAAATTTTGAATCAAAAAACTCATTTCCGACTACAGCCAATCGACAATCAAACAAATCCACCGATGATCTTCACGAAGCTCTCATAATTATTTCTGAATTATGCAAGACATGACAAATCGCAATGATTGTCACTAAAACAAAAGTCATCACTAAGATATAAAAAAGGCAACCTTCAAATTTAACGACTTTTTTGAAGCAGTCGAAGCTGTGCTTATAAGCCACCTCCCCTACCAATGGACCGCTGCGTTGATTCTGCATGCGTGTCTTTACAAGATCGATTGGATAAACCGCTGTCGCACCACATGCTCCAGCTATAGAACCAACTGTGAAGCGATAAGCACTTTCCAGTAGCTAAAATTCTGCTTCTTTTCAGAATATCACCACAGCAAAGACGAATCAACATATCGAGAATGAAGCTGGTAAATGCACTGCAATGCGATAAACGAGGATCACTTCCACTGCGAATTTTTATCGGATGTGCCAAACTACAGATATTATCCTCATCTTGCTAAAGCAACCCGAATAGAATCCCTAACGTATTCGGCGATAATCCTCTCCCTTCAATAAACCATTTTTCCGTGAATTGGAAGTGTGGATGATTACGGTTCTGAGTGAATGAAGTATACGCACGACGATGTGCAGAATGCATCATGCACGAGCTATGTTGACATAGTTCTGACAGCTCACGTAAATAACTTACATTAGGGCTGCAAAAAGAAGAGAAAAATCTATACGCCAACAACATCAACTCAATGAAACAAATAAACGAGCGCTCACCGCAGTTACCACACTTCGCTCTTCTTTTGTGCTCACTGCCTCTATGGTGATCGGCCTCGGGATGTAGGAGACGCGTTTGAGCCTTTGCGGATCGATGCATTCAATGTCGCTTAGTGAGAGCGTCTTCTTGCCCGGATGAGCTGCCTCGGCTAATTTAAATAAAATTTCCACCTGAAATGTGCGCTTTTGACCAAGAAATATAAGCTCACACATCAACGAGCATGCATACTGAAAGTGTTGCAAGGAATTATAGATCAAAGGATATACTTCATGCTGGCAAAACGAACATTTTTATGCAGCAGTTCGTTGATTTAAAATGTTCAGAAGAGAATTTCATATCCTTGGAAAATAAGAAGAGTATAAATGCAAAAAGCAAAGAATGTCACAGTACATGAGTTATAAATACGAACAGCAATTATGAAATTCCCACTCATTTTTGACCTCAAAACCATATACCAGAAGTAAAAAAAATAAGGACCCCTTTCCGATGCCTAAAGCAAGGAGGCCCGCAATAAGATACTCTCAACTGACCTCATAGGGTGTGATCTGAGGATAGGTTTGCGTCGCATTTAAGAACTCTTCACGTGTCATTTCGTGTAATATATTGCCACGCGTATTACTCATAAAGATCCGTTTTATGAGTTCCATTTGGGATAGCAAACTGTTGAAAGCCATATAATATGGATATGTCACCTGAAAACAATTACCTGTTAGAGCGCGGCGTACAGGTATATTTTCCAATACTAACTACTAGCCTCTGATGACAATCATAAACTTCTTCTCTGAACGTTCAACTGCAGCTTCACGTTTTGATAACCGCCCATAAAAGACAATATAATACGGTAATTTCTATTTTTGGGTCTTCAAATAAACTAATCTATGCACCAGTAAACCTCCCTCCATAATGCAAACAATCATCAGAACTTCAAAAATGAGAAGCTGAAGTGATAGAAAGCACATGCCAATGAATGAACAGTGACTGGAGACAAAACATTTAACAAAGGTAGAGCCTCACTCTTCTTATGTCGTTACAAATACCTTCATATCGACCACCACAAAAATATCCTCTCACATGCAAATTCCTGTCGCCATTATAAATTCAAAATATAAATCTCACGTTTGCCACAACTAAAAACTTGCTAAACTGTGAGTCGAACGTGGATAGCCGCCTACATCCAATTGTGTATTGCAGCATTCAGTATTCTTCAGAGATAATACCGAAAGCCATGTACCGTTAAGCTTTTGATCGCTCGCCAACAAATATGCACCGCTCAGTCCCGTCATCCCCTTTCCTATCTTTTTATATAAAACTAGGAGCATTTTTTCATCGACAACATTAGCAATGACGGGCGATGAGAGAGGTTCCCATAAGGACATACAATTAATGGCGACCATCTTCGTTCTTATACAGAGTGCATTAAGTGCCTATAATTAAAGTCTGATAATCGACGACATTTCCACTTTTATATAAACACATATCCCCTTTAGAAGAAACGGAACCACTCGTGAATCGAAAAAATCCACGAAATCGGTTACTGCGGTACACAGCAACCTCTTCTTAGAGTCGATTCTTTTGGAGTGCTACAGTGCTTACAGTGAGCCTGAACTCAACGAGATCGAGCCATTTTATGCATCTCAAAGGACCGTAGAAAGTTAAGGCAGTTTAAAGAAAACGCAACAAGAGAATAAATGAAAACAAAGACAACAACAAGTCCATCAACCTGAAACCTCTTTCTCCCCTCTCATCCTCCCTTTCAAATACCAAATAAAACGATGGCATGGGTTATCATTAAAGGAACTTCCCGTTGAAATAACATTCTTTATTCTGGTCCTACTTTCTCGCAAACGACCATGAGCAGTGCAAGTGTTTTAAGGCAAACAAAGAAGCTTCCGAACACACCCTATCTCCAGTAGCATCCCCTCCTGAAACAGCCACCAAATTCTTGCGAACAAAATCCGTCAGCAGATGCTTCTTCACAGTCGTCATGATTTTGAGGAAATCGACTGAAGAAATCGTTCCATCCGCACCTTTATCATACCTTAAGAAAAGGCAAACTTTTAACTGTCTCTATTGTATATGGATATCTGAAGTGAATGAGTGGTTTCAACTCAAAGCCGGCAAACATCACCTGAAATGGACGAGTGGAAAACGATATCAGCATCGAAAAAAAGCATTAACGACGCATCATGCACTTTTGCAAACAATACCAGCAGGTACGACAATAAGACACATGCTATAGGCACTTAGAAGCTACTCACACCTGTTCTCAAATACCGTCACTCGTGACCTCGAAACAACATTAAATTTCCTGAACTGTTAGATTACCCCCCCCCCCCCTCCTCATCACAGTTCACCATTTCGGTGTTCGAAGAGCGGTGCCTCGAAAATAGAATCCAACATCAACATCGACTTTTCGAAAAAATTGAAAAGGGTATTAATGAGGAAACTCACTTCTTAAAAGCTTGTATGCCCAGCTCCTCGTAAAAATCGTGCAGAAGTTGACAGAAAGCCAAGTATCCTAGAGAACGTTTCTTGTCCCTATAAGGATTTTATCTCAAATCAAATGAAAAATAGCCATGATCAACCAAAATTTTGCAATCCTTAGAATTCAACCAAGTCGCATAATAAGGCTATGGATGGACGATAATTCCAGCTGTTCAAAAATCTGCACAGGACCACATTCTTTTATTGATGGCAATCAATCAACGAAAATATGTGTCATGAGCTTTTCAGAATGATATCGGTAGGAACCGAAGCATTCTTCGCTGGATGGATGATAGCGATAGCACTTTCTTCGGATAAGGCAATAAAAAAAATTCGATGAGTATGCAAAAATGTTGAGCCATAGAAACTAACCTGCCAAAATAACGCTTGATGAAGTCGGAGTTGAAATCGAAATCCACCTCGGCGAGCGGCCTCGTGTGTCGAATGATCTTTTCGAACTCGTCGCATGTTATCGATGCGGATGCATTCTTGTCGAACACCTCGAATGCGGTCAAATAAAGTGCATCCGGGCTAAAGAATTTGTTGCTTTGGTTGCTCACGTTATTTCAACGTTACGACAGAATCTGTGTCCAGCAGGTGTAAAAACCGATTATTTCAGCAATTAGTATTGCGTGAATCTGAGACACGTCAGTCAAAGGAATAGGAGAAGAGCTGACATTGGCACGTATAAATGCTCGCCAATGATTGCAATCACCAAAAGCCCATCTCCTCCGCTTTTATCCATTGGGTGCACACGAAGCAGGAAGTAATTAAACAACGCGTAGTGAGAACAATGAAATTCGACTTAAATAAAAGCGAAATTAACAGCAATCTGAACGATTAAACATCAGAAGGAATAAAAAAGTTCCAATTGGGGGACTAATAAATTTGTGGAAAATGAAAGGAACAGATATGTGGAACGAATTTTCAGTTTTGATGGGGTGAAGGAACAAGCTGAGAAACACTCAAGAGAGTTGGTCTTGAATAATTCAGATGAGGATCCGGTATGCTTTATTTTATCACATGCTGATGTCATATTTCCATCTCGTCTGTCTGCGTTTTCTTTCAGTTCTGTATAGGAAGACCGAGTTTCGTTTGATAGTAGCTTCGGAAGTGAAATAACTTACTGATTATGTGAATCATGAAATATAATGATAGAACTGGACAACATGTGTTTGATAAGCAATGAAGGAGGTGGAAAACTCAGCGTACGGCTAATTTCATGGACCTTTTCTAGATTCGACCACGAAATGACCACGGTCGATCACTACACTAAATGACCACTACGGTAATATGTACTTAAAAATGGTTGCTGGGTGAAACCCATCCTGCAGTATAATAAAACTTTCTCTATAAAGAAGTTCAGAGTGTTTTCAAATGTCAACTTCAACTATTCAAAGAGAGCGTAAAGGAGTGTTACAGAGTACGGCAAAAGATGTCATCGTTGTTGTAAATCATAATAAAAAAATTTCATGCCATAGCTTTTAAAATCGTAAGCAAAATTACTAAGCCTCTAAAAAAATCCGCAAGGATGGAGATGAAATCGAGAGCTTCCATCTATAAAACGAAAACATCGGAGAAATTCATCGAAGAAATGAAAACTCCCTTCCTCAAATTTTAGTTACCTTACGTCTTTAAACATACTCTATCCTCTTTTTAAAATCCAAGTTGACACCACAAAATGGGATATTAAAGTAATAATGTGAACCTGCAAAGGACTGATTCAAATGCACTGAATTCCTCGAACGAGATATCACCATCCTTTGTTCTGTCCGCGGCACCGGCCAAAAGGCGAACCGTCTCCCTGTTATAGTTATCTTCTGTATATAGCCCCAAATACCTGCAAGGAACACAAGAGTGAACTTCGATGTTGAAACAACAATTAGGCATATGACCGTATTGAGTTATATGAAATCAATTAATGCTATTGCCGTGTCTCCTAAAGGACAATTCTGACCTAATAATCCCCTGCACGAGTCACTTTTAGAACGACGCCTTATGGCTCTCTCACTCAATCACCTCAGCTCAACATATAAACACAACTCGAGATAAATTTATAAACCATTTCACAATTTTACACTGCAATCGCTTAATCTGGCTAATGGAAGTTGCAGGCAAAGATGGGAGACAACCTCCTCACTTAGCACTCACCTCATAAGATAAGAATAAGCAATGTTAATTACAGGAGAGGAAGTACAGCATAAAATGCACACGATCTATGATTTTACGGTGACGAGAAGCTTCCTTCAACTCAAATATTTAAAGAAAAACTGAAAGAGTGCACTCATCGCATATCTTCACCAGAAGCACAAAGATGCAAAATTTGGAGCAAAGGAATCTACCTGCGAATAAAATCCTCAGCGGTCATATAACGGACTCCATCCTTCACCTTGCTTGCATATTCGTTGAAAACGGCCAACAGAGCATCTGAGTCTGCTCTGGCAATAGGCATCTGTCGTGCTGATGTGCAGTTCATCTCGCAATGTGCACGTCGCGAAGGAACGACGTTCGCCCACCATTTCGGTTGTCGCATGCATTGCGCAATTGTAACGAACTGAAACCGTCCACCTTGAAGGATGAATATGCTGCGTCAATAAAACAGCCAATAATAGCAAAGATTTGTGCCTCCACCAGTGGGATAGCCATGCGATGAAAGCAGCATGCAGGTGCTTCTTCTTTTCTCCTCTTCTATAGGCTGTACTACACTTTTGTTGTGATACTGCCTATCATCTTTAAGCACATCTCAAAAATATCAAGCGTAGTAAGTAAGCCATCCTCTGAAAACTTCAACGAGAAAACAAACAAATGGAAAAAAATAAAATTAATAAATCAGTGAGCTTAAATGGAAAGTAACTCAGCCAAAACAAAACGGTAAGCGCAATGGAACATATGCTTAGCACAAGAGGATACGAGAGGAGGGAAGGAGAGATGAACGGAGGATGGAGAGTGCTGATAACAGATAAGCCGATAAGATAGAGTTGGGAAAAATGCTCGTTTGTAGAAAGTTTTCCATGCTGCAGCTTCTACTTTCATAAATAGGATAAAATATTAGTGGGAAGGAACATCTCCGCATGGTGTGAAAGGTGTGAATGTCATGTTAAGATCCTCTAAAGGCAAGCAAAAATATATATAACGTTAATTATCACAGTCAAAACATACAAAGTCGTCCTTCATATCCCACAATCCAAAAACAGAAGTAAAGAAAACGATATCCCGACGATATAATCGAAGATATCGACAGGCATGATGCGACCACAGTTTCAGTAAACTCATTTACGCATACTAGCGCAAGAACTTGTACCTTGGAACATATAACGTTGGCAGACGTTTCGCAACACCTTCGTTGCGACTGAATGCTTCCGTATCTTTCGGCCATTCCAAATTCTTGGCGCTGTGTACTGCAGCTTTGCCGCATTTGAAATTTTCCCTAACAAATGAATGGCAACTAAGATGAAATATTTATCACATTTCAATCGTCCCAGCTAAATATTTTGGAAAAGCTGACCGGAAAGGAGAAGGGATACAGAAAAAGTAGTAGGTGACCATGAAATCCTTGCACAAATTTGAAACAACTCTTAAGCAATAACTATAAAATGTAAGAATATCCAGTGCTTGTAATATGTGGAAATGAATTTAGCTGCCCAAATTTTTGAGTTGTTAAATATTTCTGTGCAGCGCATGCGATCAAATCGGGAATCATTACACGGTTTCATGGAGACGTCGAATTGCGTGGATCAGCAACTTGTTGGAAACAGCTAAGAGCTTCTTTTGCTATTAGGCGTTATCGCAAGACCAGTAGCAAGGAAGACTTCCATCGGAATCGTTGCCTGCGGATTGTCATCATCATTACTGAGTTGTGAGAGTTTCAATTCGATGACATCCTAACTAGTCTGCTAGTGAAGTTTGGCAAGAAGTTACTCTTGATCTAGCAAACGCATCACAACTGGAATGACGACGTTTGGGGACCGAAATCTTAGAGTGCCATGGAATTGTCGAAAAGAATTAAAAGTCGAAGCTGAACATGGTTTCAGCTCGAGTTACGGTTGTAGGTAAAAACCCTTTTCGTTTTCTTCGAAGAGGAGATGAAAATCAGTCGAGATGCTTACCCCAAACGCACCTGGAGGTTATGCAAACCTGGAGCACGGAACACACCAGGCAATAGCATTGAGCATTTCAACAAGATTTTGTACCGGCGTACAAGTTAATGATGGCTCATGCTTGAATTCAAGTTCATTCTTCCGAATTCATTCCAATTCGGAAATGGTTTGTTCAGCCCATATGATTACTCTGTCTAGAGTGTCAGTATATATTAGATTTCATGGAAAAAGCCGGCTCGAAGCTATACAATTCACCGGTGCCACCGAAACTACAGATGAGGCAATGATGTCAATTTTCATCGAAACGTTGAGAAAGAATATGATCAGCTTCCAAACTCGACTCCTCGTCCGCATCAAAGCAGACTGAGGTCAAGCGAAATAACGAATCCAACCGGCTCTCCTTTAAATGTTGTCTTATGAAGAAATAGACTTTGTGCAAGAAGCTTTTGGTCCACTCTGTGGAGTAAAGGTCTCTTTGGCGATCAGCTAGGATGGAGTAGAAAGATACGACATGGTAGAAGGATGAGTCGAGCGTGCAGCAAACCTACTCAACAGCCGGTGAACAATAGGACTATCCAATCGATGTTCAAGACACATAAAGCATACGAGGGTAGATCCTTTTCTGAAGCAGGGCAATCCAGTTGCGAGGTTTTCGGAGCAACTTGGATAGGAATAGAAAAGATCGGCAAAACTGATGCAGCTGCGACCTGCCTACATGAAAAGGTCGACGGTCATAATGACTAAACAGGGTTACTCAACGAACTTAAGTAATGAAATTTTGTCTGCAACAGTTTATAAAAGGTTGGGCAACTGTTCACAGGATAGAGGAAAGTCTTATGAAAAATCCATCGTTAATTTGCATAAAATGCAATGCTCTATAACCTGCGTTCCTCTCTTAATCGAACTCCCCTCATATCATCTACAGACATTTCTGTTGCAAATATCCCCGGTTTCGTACATCCTAATATATTTCATGGAACTCAAATTGCGTCATGACTTTTAATGCTGCTGGTTGAATGATGTTGTTGATAAGAACAAACAACAACAATAACAACAAAAATCGCCGAAAGCGCAAACCAAATCATTTGCACCGAATAAATTGCTGATGATTTGCCGTCGGCGCTGTGAATCTAGTGGACCGTCGAATTTCAAGTATGAAGTTCCATTCGCAATTCGATTATCTAGAAGTGTTCTGCTTTTAAGCAAACAAAAACACCTTCAAGAGCACATCGTCATTTATATTAAAAAGGATAGCAAGCATTCATATAAATCTTAGAAAATTAAAAATCACATTAGACACCGACCAAACTATAAACGAAGTTTGCCGGTCAGAAACGGGCCATGTGCCAAAGAATATGAGGCTATCCGTTACATCTTTCCGCTAAATTCGACAGTGTATCTTATTGAACGGACAGTGCATTCTCTTTTGATATCGGTAATGTTCTGCACCTTTATAAATTCCCCGCAGAAGGAATCGGCTGACCGGAAGCGATAAGGTGGAGAATTAAAGGAACAATTTGCAAGTGAACTCATAGCAACGCTGAACACTTTCATTTCGAACGAGTTGCATATTGAATATTTCAAGCAACGGAACATCACCATCTCGAGAAAAAAAATCCCTATTTCCCAGCGTGCAACAAATGACGAAATCGCAGGAATATCAACAAAACACTCGCACTGAATATATTCGAGAAACCTCTACGAAGATTCTGCCGAAATTTTGAAAACCTACATCTCATTCGCAGATGACGACCCTCAAGGGGTACACGAAACTATCAGGCAGTAGATGATCAGGTAGACACACATGTGCACAGACAAAACTGCTATAACGCGCTCCAAACGTTACACATACCTGTTTCGGCCATTAAGCGGTTGAGCGTAGTCCGCAAGAAGACTATGTAATGAAAGCACAGGAAGTAACTGGCTTACGATCACAGCCAGTTGGTCGCTGTGAGCCGACTCGCTGAAACAATACCTTTAAGGTAAGACGTCTACCTGGTGAGGAATTCAGAAACTTCCCAATGCAGCACTAAAAAACAACCTGTAAAACAATACAAATGCGCTCAGTGAATCTGTTGAATACAGAACGATCGAGCTGGAACTTGATACCATCTGCACGCATAAACACATCTGATATACACAGTTGGAGTGCCTCACACTGATATACTAACATATAAACATGCAAACATGACAACGCCATAAGGTTTTCTCTCATTTTAGTGTGACACATGGTTCACTGGTTATTCCTATTCAAACTCTTGCCCTAGCGCATATCTATGCACGAACATTTGCGCCACGGCGCAACCATCCCAGCGCAAAGGTTTTTTTTCCGCTCTACAGCGCAAACGTTACACTGTTGAAAGGTTCCTCGGCTTCAAATGAAAATGTCACATTCGAGCTCCCCAACAAAATTTCAATAATGTCTCGATTATAAAAGGTCGGAGTCTCTATGGTTGCCATCTTCCGAAAAGAAACGAGAAAAACGAAATAAGCAAAGCAGACTTATAGTTCTCTTAGTTTTCCAAGCAGGTTTATCGTCGTTATTAATTAAAAGAAGAAAGCATTGCGCACAAGTCCGGAAAAACGACATCCTGCGAGACCAAGTCAGAAAAAAAGAAGACGTTGCAAGCGCTGACTGAAAACAAGAAAGGAAGTTGCAAAAACAAAAAAAAAGCCTAGAAGGTCACTGACTGCTTGTGCAATTCTTGAAAATGTCATGATGCTCGTTTTTGAACGATCCACAAAAAGCCGATATTCGAAAAAAAAAACGAAAATTGCCAACCAGGTGCAAACCTGTCCAATGTGGAGAAAGAAAGGATGAGATGGTGTGCTAGACATCAAAAGAAACACTTGACGCAACCCTAAAACCTCCCAGATTTCCGAAAAGAAAAATATATTCGAAGAGAGTTTCCTTAAACACAAAGATGAAAGTACAACCGGAAGGACAGTAATAGTAATAGCTCTGATAGTGTGCATTAGATTAATATAAAAGATAAAATCAAAATATCAAATAAAGCGAAAAAAGAAAGTGACAGATGGATAAATGCAGCAAAAATGTAGAGAAAGAAGTTACGCACGAAGTAGACGATATTTATAGAACAACCTCATGTAGATAGTGGAGATCAAGATCAAAGCGTTGTGAGAGTTTCGATAAGACAGCATTTTCCAGACGGCAGCGTTTTGAAGGCGAGCGAACTTCGGCGACAAAATTTGTGAAAAGGTGATCGGCGACTCAAAGTGTTCAGTAAGAAAGGTATTCCAATAGAGCAAAGCATTATGCGCCTATACTCCGAAAATGTTTTGATGAACTTATTGCAATCAGTGACATCGAATGCCTTAGCGTAATCGACACACATCAAACTTCTCTAGAATCTGACATCCAGATCGTTGAAAAAGGCCACAATGTACGCACATATAGGGATGTCTATTATAAAGTTGAAGGGGTTCGTACTTAGTGAATTATAGCTAAAGAGGCGCAGCGCGATTGAATTTTTCATATTGTTCCGACTACCTTGTAAACTTAAGGACATAAGGCAAGGACAATTGGCTTTAAATTGCTGATTTCAGCAGACTGCCGTTTATCTAGCCGCAAAATTTAACAGAAGCTTTCCGCACTATCCCTATATGACCAGTAAAATGAGCGAACGAGAAAACAGGTTGTGTCGAGATGAAAGGAGCATCTTCAGGCGCTTCAATGATTCAGGAACAAATGACAAGTCATCAATATACGAAAAGACCTCCCGAATGATATCGGTGTTAGTGCTTATAAAGGGTCGCTTTCCCACACAAAACTTCAACGCAATACCGGCGTCATCGTTGAATACTGGTATTAATCAAATAACTAAAATTCGTTACTTTCAGTGTTCATATGATCAGTGTGCTGTTTACACAATCGATCGATAGCGTGCCCTCAACTTCTTTTTTGATAGATAACACAAAAATATTTAGTGTTGTCTGCGCAGAATTCTTATCTCATAGTTGGCGGCATTGTGTGTGGCAGTTTTTCTTTGTGTTCCCTAATAAATTGCCACAATTCAAGGCTTGAAACACTCTTGCTACGATGAAGTCCCTACTGCAATTTTACTTCGCAAGTCGGACATTCGTGAAGGACGTTTTTTCAGAAGGATATGGCATTGAACTACGAGGTCAAGGTATCTAAGAATATGAGCACAGAGTTCGTCATAACATCAATCACTAGAATGTAGCGTTAATAGAATTGTACATGATATAACCATAAGCATCAACGTCCATGTTGTTGATTTTAAGTGATAAGTTGTGCTATAGAAATATACTCGCTGATAAGGTAGATGGGAAGACTCAAATACTCAAATACTCAAATACTCAACACTCAACAAAACACCCTGAAAATGAAGAATAGCAATAAAGGATGCATTTCCCTGCAAATAGGTTCGAGGAGAAGAATTCAACATACTCGAGTGTTCCTAAAAATCTAAAAACAAAGAGTCGAAGTGTTAATTAGCAGCACAACCGGTAAGTGCCCTCATCTCGACAACGGTTGATCGGGACTGGAATTGCCGCCATTCGCTGGAATTCTCGTTTTCGAATTTCTTCTCTTAATAATCTCTTGCGAGTGTCTTGGACAAGACCTATTTAAGAGTCAAGGACCATATTTGACCTCAAGAGAGAGCTACTGAAGTGTTTCACGAATTAAGACGCGGATCAGATCGAAGCCGAAGCAGACGACGGTGACTCCTCGGTATTAAACAAAGTTCTTGCGTTTCAACGCATTTCTGTCGAAAGATAAGGTTGAAATGTAGTGCACAAGCTCTCCAATAGCAATACACAAAACGGACGGTGCTAGATGATACATGCATACCCATGGATATTCTGAATACTCCAGTACCCACCTTCCCCCCTTAATTATGCGAGAAGCGCATAATCCGACTAGAAAAGAATTGCAGTTATCGAATAGATGCAACAAAACCAAATAAAAACCTGGCGCAGCTTCAGGCAGACCTTTATGCCTCTTTACTATTACCCGTCTTCCCATACCCCTCGAGGTATTCGCTTGTTTTAGTGAGATGGCTTCAGGTGGGTACAACTCTTTTATTTGATTCGCCTAAAGTGCGCCGTTTGTGACAACAACTCGCCGACATAATTTATGAAGTGCGCACATCAGTTGGGGCAGCACGCCCCTCACCGAATTGCTCCCCCTGTGATACATGCAATGCATTTCAATTTTAATGAATATAATAATATTTATTATTTGTATAAGGATGGCAGAGTCAGTGTTTTGCAGGATGTGTAAAGAGTGTCGGATGAAATGGTGATATTAGAGAATAGAGAACTGTAGGGGGCATACTGAATACAAATACAAGAAGACATTAGCCGCTTTGCGAACGTTGAAACGTTTATAGCAGTTTTACGAGAATAAAGCAGAATAAATTATCGCGTTAGTAGTGAGCAGTGGAAATGACCAGGTTGATGGGTCGCGAAAAAATTGCACACGTATTAAGTTTAGCATCATTGATACATGGCTGAGACAATCGACGATGACGGGGTTGACTCCGCTTCAATTAGCATTCTCACTTCACCGCTTCTTACATATATGAAGCTTTTAGCTGAACTTGAAGCTAAAACAACTTCCCCTTCATTAAAAACTTTATTTAATAACGTTCGTAAAAAAATAAATAAGTAAGTAAGTAAGCAAGTAAATAAATAAATGAATAAGTAAATAAATAAATAAATAAATAAATAAATAAATAAATAAATAAGTAAACAAATAAATAAATAAATAAATAAACTGTCCCAATTCGCTTTCATATTCACTATTTTACTTCGTTACTCCTTTCACTTCTGTTTCCAATAATTTTTCAATTAAATGAAAGTGACTATCATAAGAATAAACACTATGCTATCATAAGTGTAATATTACAGCAACAGTCATATTACAGTAACAAGTGACTATCATAAGTAATATTACAGTAACAAATCAAATAAAATTGCTATAAGGCAATAAGATAAAGACACAAAAGAAAGATATGCAAAATTAATTATGGTAAGTTTATTGCTATTAAAAAAAAACACTGCAAAGCTCAAAATATTTATAATTTGTGATCGATCGAAGAGCATAACAAATGAATAGATCAATTGTTCAGGTGAATGCAAAAATTAACACCAAATATCGGTTATGAGTGAATATGAGGATAAGTCCAATATATGGAGACAGTGAGTTGATACTCACAGGAGGAACCTCTTTGGACACAACAGATCTCTGATGGTATGAAGAGGTAAACTACCTTGAAGGTGGAGGTATTTTACGTTTTGCAACACGGAAATTATTTCGGAACGGACCGTTCTAAACGCAGAATTATTGAGAATGATGTCTGTCATGGTAGAGGTATCGTTGCAGGCAAGGCGACAGCCCTTGCCTTAGTAAATTCGACCACACTATTAAACGAGACGTTAGGAAGTCCTTTCACGATATTTAAACACAGGACACAACTAGGTTTCAAAAGACGACATTCTCGCAAATTACAGCAAAAAACCAGCGTTCAAATTTTATGGTTGGGACGATAAAATCCTGCGCAATCCTGTGAAACATCTTGTGAGTGCAAGATCGTTAGGACATTTCCAACAGCGCGAATATCAGCAACAAAATGTGGTGACCAAACAGGTGAGCAGCATCCAACAACAAGGTGGGATCATACAACTAGCCATCTCCATGACGTTCCAAGCATTTATTTCTCAAAGTTTTTAGAAATAACAGCTCAACATTCTCAATACTTCGGCGGAAACTCCCCGGCAACTTCACGTCGTGAAAAATATTCCCGATCGTATTTCCACTGTGTCCACCCGGAAAGGCACCTCTTACAACGAAATCATCGCAGTGGGCTTCTATCATGCGAACAATGCACGAATGAGCAATTAGCCTTAACAATTGACGATCTTCAATAAAGTACCATGCAAGGGCATTTATGTTTATTCACCCTATTCTGTGTCTTAACCCAATCAGTGACAATTCCCTCGATGAAAGATAGATGCAACACCTTTCATTGAATCAACGCAGGTTACAGTAGTGCGATGTACTCATTTATGAATATTAGACATTGTTAGTCACAGGCGCACCATAAAATTTAAATCGAATGTTTCTGTAATTTTGCCACAATAAATGGGGAGCAAAGCGCCGTAGCAGCCGAAAAATGAAAATTTTTCAATCACCAGTTGAATATCATTCAAGATGGTAAGTAAGTATTCCCTCTCCGTAATCAAGTTCAAAAAAGTTGCATTTTTCGATGAGGTAACAATTTGATACCGTATCAGTAGAATTGTCGACTGCTCTCTATTACGGTGATTTTCGCCCTGAAGTTACTTTCGGCGGGAATGGGAAAATATTCGGCAGATCGACAAAAATCTTCCATTTTTTGCAGATCAGATCTGATATCACCGAATGTTATGGCTATGAACGCGTTGTGTGATTTCTTGTTTTTGCAAGTTAGACCTGAAAGGCCCATCAATTCGGCGTTCATTTTGTTGTTTCGTTTGCGTTGTTGGTGATTCGTTTGTGCGGTTGCTATGGTGGTTTCTGCTTTCCCTGTCCAACTTTATTAATATACGTGGAGGTTATCTGTAATGTTGACGCCGATACTCAGGTGTTGTTCGTTGAGGATGGCTAATGACGTTCGCGTTGTGTAAATGTTTATCATTGCGTGCTGATTTGTGCATGTACATGCAGTACTGGATTGACTTGTGCATCAAAGCGGAAACCACCTAACTTAAAGAATCTATTCTCACTAAAGGTTTATGAGTACTTATGCTTCTGTAATGTTGCTGCCACCTTTGATTATTTTTTCTTCCATTTTATTCCGATATTCCGACTTTGGAAAAAAGGTATATGAGTGTGTGTAAGCACAAAGGTAGGTGGCGGAACAACCGGCGGAGATAGCAGGAAAAACAAAAAAACAAAGTATCTCGGCAAACAGACATCAGACACATTTTGACGTTGGTGTTGACGACGGGAGAGGGCAAAAAGGGGCATTTCTAAGAAGGAAACATGGGGAAAGCGGCGCTCAATTCTCTGTGAAAGAATCAAATCAGGTTCGAATCTGTGACCCTTCAGTAGTTCCAGGTTAATGGTTTCTTAGATGAACTGTTGTAAATTTTGCGACAAGCCATATGATTGGAGTATTTTTTTGACGTCCCTTGGCAGCATATTATCAGAGGCCAAAAACGGAACCACAGTAGTAAATAACGTAGGCACTCAGTACTTATATACAGTGGGTAAATAACATAGCTATATGTATACATAGGTATACAGTAGTAAGGGTACAGGTGTAGCAACAATAACGTAGGTATATACAATAAATAACATAGGTCATTCGATAATATTCAGTACTTATATACTCCAAAGTCCATAACACATAGTTTCCGATTTTCGGTAACCTTTCCTTCATAGTGCTACACCACAACCTTCAATGATGATCAGTGTCAGTTGAAAGGTCAAGGTCACGACCACACCTGTAGAAGAAAGAACTTCCCGCCGTAGCGTGGATTCATGTGGGAAGTTGGCACGATCCATGTGGAGTTTTTCGTAGGAACAACTTAACTGCCACAATTTGGCCAGTCGTCGGATGCATCGAGGTCTTTTGCAGCGTGTGAAAGTCGTAGGTAGAATTGTGTAGTGGACGATTTTTTTAAGTTCATATTTCGAGGTCAGCAGCGATGAACCCCTTATTGTCTAAAGTATTTTTGGAAATATTGGTAATTCGCTCTGGCTAAGAAGTAGAACCCAAAATACTTGTGCATAATCGGCATCCTTATCAATGCGTTTGCATGTCCCATTTCCTCAGCTTATGTGTGATCGCATCGCAGTCGACAAGTCTGTATTGGGGAAGGAGAGGGCATATACCATTCGCTAGTGACGATTTTGTTGGCCTTTATTTCAGGAGAGAAGGTGGACTAAATTTTAATTACTGCGCGAGGCGGCGAAAAGGAAATGACCCACCAATACGTGTATGCTGAAGAAAAAACGGGGGAGGTTAAGTGGAGGGAGGAAGTAGGATCTCAAGGGAGGAGGTAATGAGGGATCCGTTTGAGGAATGCTGCATTTTCTGCTCTTACAACTCAGATTTGCAGATTGCTCCCTGAATTCAGGGTCAGAGTAAACCAGGTAACCGGTCGGCTATGGACCAGTTGGGAATGGGGCTGATGAGAGGCTTACAAGCAACAAATACGGCATAGGTTTTTGAGGCTGTCGAAGCAGCAGTTCAAATAGTAAGGTATAGGGGGTGGATTTGCCTTTTGTTGGTGTCAAAGCGTTGGTTGACAAGTTCATCCTCTTGTTTTTAAGTGAGTGTGTTGAGAGCCTTCAGCATTGGAGTCCATTGGTGCCTGGTTGCTTCATTTCTAAGAGGAAGCTGCCTCTGTCTGCCTAGTATGTATCACTCTCAGTTTGCCATTCGACAACTCATATTGCATACCTATTGATGCTCAAAGACATCGCCCATTTTCTGGTCGATCCCTTAGCAGATGGAGCTTTTGTTGGCCATCGAGTCCCAGCCAAATAAGTAAACGACGTAAAGTATGGAGTTAAATTCATGCACCAGTAGGAAAAGATGAGGATCACAGAATGCTTTTAGTTCAGAAGGTTACGTAAATTATTGCCTCTAAAACTCGATCTTTTGGTAGATGCTGCACTACCTCAGCCTGAGAAAGTAAACCGAATTCTTCACAGTGAGATACTTGTAACCTTTCTTTTGACGCTTCCTGTTGTATTCAGACTTAGGTATGCATTAAGCCCTATATCTTGCAATCCGTTCGTATAGTCGTCTTTAAGCAATGGTGCTTTCGCTAGCATGCCTTTGTTAATCGTGCTTCGTGCATTCTGTCGAATATGCATGGCGACGGCTGACGTGTTGGCGGGCCGATTCATTTCCACTACCTGCTTCATTGGCTTTCATTCGGTCACTGAGCTACCCCTCATTCAACATTCAACAGATGATATGCCATTTTTTTGGAGTATATTCAGAGAAAATGTCACTGGGATTCAAGTGGCACAGAGCATGAAAGAGTGGTTAAGAGCCAGCATCAAAAAAGTGCTTTTGGTGGAGCGGGCAGCAGAATCCTGGGACACCTTTGTGAAGCAGGATCGGAAAGAGCCGTTTTGAAATGCACAAAAAATATGCAGAGCTGCAGGCTGATTGAAAGTTTCTACGGCGTCTCCAAGTGGGATTTTTTCATTAAGAGGGTGTCGAGGGTGGGATGAGTTCGCAGACCGTCCTTTACTGCTGAAGCATTGCCACAGTAGCCTCTCATCGATTAATTTTGTTGATATGATGCAGTACAAAATCCGACGTGAGTCCTGCTTATAATACCTTGGCCTAATCAGCACAGTTTTCAGTTGGGTTTCAAATGAACCCGGAGGACTCAGGGACTTCTGAAGTCGACGAGCTGGATGCGAAGAAGCTGCGTCACGAAGACGTTATGCATTCTTCTCCAGATCTCGACCAGGTCGGTTTTTACTGCTTATTGCCTGTTAAGCTTCGTAAGCAAGAGTTGTAAGGGAGACCGTTGTATGTCACTAATGCAGGGTGTCCACTTAACCCATCCTCTGCCAGCCAGCTTTTCCTCATCATCGAGTATTTGTGAGACATCCAGTTGCCATAGGTGAAAGTGGAAATTAAGTTGTAATGCTGGAAGCTAATATGTGGAATAAAGTTATTCAAAAGTGTCGTACGTAGATGTGAATGTTTGCGGTTTACGAAGGAAACCCGTTGCCATTATAACGGTTATTTCCTCCGAGTTTGTTCTTTAAAGCCTTCTGATGAAGTGACTGCAACCACTTGTTCGAGGGTGAGCCATGAGGGGAAAAAGTTGGGAAAATGGCTGCGACCTTTGAAGTTTCCAGAAACGATTTCTGAGGCAAATTTAAAACATTAGAAGTGCGCATAAAACATTCCTTGCTAATAGAGCCATTTTGGTGTCGGACTTCATCGTCAGCCACCAAACGAACAACAAGAACAACTGCGCCAGAATGTTTACAAGAAAAAGACTTTGAAAGGAAGAGAAAGAAGTCAAGAACATGCCCTGCGGGGAAATATTGCCTGAGATGTTTCCATCGTCGAATTTCAAAGTATATCCGTGATTTGGGCTTTCGGATTTCTTTCTTCTTTAATTTCTTAACTTCTTGTTGTATATGGTCGATGAACTAAAAACATATGATGCGCACATATTCATTACTCCATGTTTGTATTGCTGAGCATTGACGATTTCTTCCTGTCGAGTTGGCATTTGCTTTCGTAGGTTTGGCCGATGTTTTGTAAGGTAATTGGCAGCAGTTACATACTGCTTATTGAAATCTCTCTTTGCATACAAATGTTGCTGGCGCGTTACGTTGTATTCTTGTTTATATTGTAGACTTATCTCCGCATTATGTAAATTTGAATAGACACAACAAAAATATTAATGCTCGTTTTGAAAGGGCCGAGAGCAGACTGTTTCTCTTTGGATTTTTCGGCGCACTCGCCAGAGTGGCGATTGTTAGGAATTAGCACAAATTTGGTAGATATGCGTCTGCAGTAGCAAGAACTCTGCAAGTTTCCCACAGACGCGTTGTCAAGGTCCAGCGACGGTTGCTACTTCAGAGGTAAGATTGTGGGAAAAGGACTGCCTTAATCGAGAACAGGTCTGTTTAGGAAGGTAGCAGGGCATTTGTAAAAGTCTTCAGTATGAGAGGAGATGTTTTCTTCAGGGTTTTATGACCTCTGTACCGTTTACGTTTCAGGACAGCGCCGACTATAAGCTGTCACGTGTACGGAATTTGTTGAAGAGGATTGTAGATGTGGGCAATTCGGCCATAGTAAACAGATCTTTGGAAACGACGAATTCTGAAGTATTCACAAGCGAAGGTACTCTCTGCTGACTTTTGCATTTTTCTTTTGCTTCCGCTTTTCAATTTTTATAGTCTGTTGTTCAGTTCGAATGCATTCAATTCTGCTGCAGTTGTTTCAGCTACGTTGTTTTTTGCAAAAATCAGCGACTGAAATTAAGTGAGTGTTTGTGGCTGATTGGTGACTTACCTCGAAAGTTAACTAGTAAAGGAAGTAATTTTGAGGGATTAGAACCGGTTGTAATGCAACAGTTATAGAAGACTATTACTGAGGTTGTACCTGAAAGATGCTTGTGGAATTCATAATTCTTCATAGTGAATTCATATTAAAGAGGAACTCATTGATAGGTAATAAAGGTGCTTTAGGAAATAAGGTGTAGCATTTGAAAAAGCCAGTTGCATTACGATCCATGCATGTATAGGTGTCATATTTATCGAAAGGCGTTACAAAGTAGATTGTGTCTACGTCTGCTGTAAATGCTTAGTGTTGTTGCATGTTTACTGCTTGCATTGGTATAAGTGTACGTGTGTTCATGCCTATATACATTTGCATGTGTAAATTTATATGCAGCATTATCCGTTTATTTGTGAAATAAGTGCCAATGAACAGTTATGCTTTCAGTTGAGCTGGCAACATTCATTGACGATACACTCATGCAAGCCATCGGCACGTTGAAGGAGTCAAGGCAAGATTTTACACTTTTGTACTCAGTACGATTCACCTCTATCGAATTTTGGCTAAGTGTATGAGGATTGATTGCCATTTGGGTACTTCGGACGAATTTAGATTCAGAGCTTTCTTGCACTTAACATTCAAAGTTCAGTGCCATTCTAGAATGTATTTGATTTATTATGATACATTAAATTCGTGAAATCATTTCATTGGGGGTAATTCTGAAGCGTTTTTTCATACTTTTTCCAGTATTTGTTTTTTCTCAGCCTTTACCTTTAGTTGTTTGTTTTTCCTGTATATGAAATCTATTTTTACATCTGTTTCACTCATTTATATTAGGTTTATTTTAATTTTGTGCTATTTTTCTGCCTTGTATTTTTTCATTTCGTTCATTCATATTGTTATTCACTGTGTTATTTGTTCCTACGGAAATTTTCCTTGAAAGTGCTATGCACATGTTGGGAATAATGGATAGAAACAAAGAATTATTAGGTTTGATATTACTGTGTGGGAATACTCTCTTCAGGTTTTTATTTTCAGCGATGTTCAAATGGAGGTGGATAAGAGTTCACTAGGTGTGCGCCTCTATGAACCGTTATTCGATGCTACTCTCGCGTTGCCAACGGCCTTGATGAAGTATCTGCTTGCTGTTTTCACGAACATTGCGTCCGAAGAGCAGAATCAGGTTAATTTCCAACTTATTTTATTGCGCTCAGGTACGTTCAACTGCAAAATCTTGTGTTAGAAATAACTTCGTTCCCGGTACCCCTCCTCTCCCCCTTGCCATCATCACCCTATCGCTGCATCATTTACAATGTCATATTGCAGTCTATCTTTATTGTGTTGTGGTTTTTATTGTTATATTACGTCATCACATACCGTTTTATGTTTGCATGTTGTCAGAATTTTAGAAAAAAACCTGTCTAGGGGTCCCTTTTTAAAGCTAAACGTCTTTTAAAATTTGGATCAAGTTAGCGATTGGTGGGCGGATCACGTTCGAGGTTCCAATGCATTTCATTTTCTGACTATTACCCCTGAAACTGGTCGGGAATGTCTTGATATGTGAGGTTTTCTCCAGAAGGAAGCATTTGGATGCTTATTTGCTTCCGAGACGACGTGTGAAGGAAGTTTTGTGCTACACAGTGTTATTGTGTAAGTGGCATTATCCATTTTGCCTAAGAAAGTTGTTGAGTACAATAGGTGTTTGCAGGTATCGGCACTTGATGTCCTCACGATTACATTTTTTTCTTAACTGAGACAGGTGAACTGCGAAGTTCATCGGAATAATTATAGAGAGCTTGCTGGTCGTTATCAGCAAGTTTCGTTTTTTTTCCGGATAAGATTCCAACATGTTCTATCCATTTGTTCTCCCCGAAAGGATGAAGAAAATATTTTGGTCTTTTATTTTTTATTTTTTAGGGCAATAAAAATGAACTGCATCATGGCAAAAGTGTTTTTCAGTTTCTGATGGAATACGAGCGTTCGTTATTGGTTTGCGTGAAGGCTAGGCTGATGGTCCATACTGTGTTCGCTCTTCGTGGCATGTTTGGAGACAGGTAAAACATTTCAGTTGTTTCAAATTTATATTTTATAAAAGTAGGTAATAGTGAGAATTGTTTTATCCCTTTCCACTTTCCCTTCAACAGGTAATGCAATAAACTGCAATCACACTTGCGAACTATATCAGCATATTAGGTGCATAGCTTAGCATGCATCGATTTCAGGGTTACAGTGTCCACCTTGTTCTGTTCACTTAGGTTTGGCAATATTTATGTTGTTCTTTTGAAAGTTGTTTGGAAAATGTGAACGCATTCACAGACGATAGATTCCTAACGTGAAACGATTGGTTTCTTATAAACGGAGCAGCGCGTTCTGTTCAGATATGGTGGTTTTTATTTCAAAGGTTCTCCTCTGAAGCGATGGTCGCGGTATTGATGCGGATGTTCTACCAGCAGGCGTTGCCGTCTGATTTCCTCAAGGAATTCGTGCGTTATTGCGCGGACACAGCCCTTGTTGGGGAATCCGCTCTAGGCGACGTAAGGCTTTTCCATCATTGTTGAGTTCGTTCATCTCACCCGAACCTCATCTTGTGGAAGGGGGCTTCTTTCATGTAAGGGGTTTCTTTTTTCCAGGTATTACTGTAGTGTAGATCTTAAGCTGCAGGGCTTCACTTTTGGAATGAATCCTAACAGCATTGTTCTATTTTCAAAAAAAAAAAGAGATTTCAAATACTAGAAATCCGACTGCCGGTTCCTCTTTCCATGTTCTACAGTCAATGCGTAATTTCTCCGTATTGATTGTGGTGATGAAACTGTTTTCCAGGAGTAAATAAAGAAAACTATAATTGGTTGTTCTTTCATTTCAGGGCTGTGATCTCATTTTGAGTGATCAGTTAATTAATATATTGGTAGCACACTCATGTGGCTATAATGGACTGTTGCATGGAGTAGCTAGATTGGTATTAAACTGTAAGGCGGAAAAAAGCGCTGTATGCTATATGCTGATAGGTCTACTAGAGAATTTGAAAACGCGGGCAAGTGAGGGTTTTCCGATTATCAGTGCGATCACACCTTTTCGATTGATAGATCTATAGTGGAGAAGTGGCAAACAAAAGTTATGCGTTAAACCAGAATGCGAAACTGTTGATTATTTTTGAGATTTTCAATGCAATTCTGGATAGTGCCCGGTATTCGGTATCGCGGCAGTTAATGAGTGACGAGAATCAGGCTGACACGGCGATGTTACCGTATGGCCTGGTCGAATTTCTGGTTGCGATAAAGACAGCGGACGGTGGCCGACCCATCGCCAATCTGGTGAATTTTCTTTTCTAATGGAATTTTTTTTATATGGGGACATAGAAAGGAAAGACGAATGGAAATGCTGTGGGAATTGAGGCCAGAAGAATATCTGGACGAGGGGTAGCTGATCTGCACGAAGGTCAGTGGCGAGGGTCGAATATAGGTTATCAGGGAGTTATTTAAAGTGAAGTCATTTAACTCGGTAACATTGTTTTTACATCATCTGAGGCATTCTTCTTTGTTTCTTTCTCTGGCAAATATGAGCCTGCCATCGTTCCGTAGAGCTATATTTTATGCGTTGATCTGAACGTTTATGGGTTGCTCCATTAGATCAAGTAGACAAACTGTATGCGTGTGGCATCGTGAATAAGAAAGCAGAATGCTGATCCAACGCTCATGGGACAACACTTAACGACGCTTGGGGTTGTCATCCTGGAGAAAGGGGAAGTTGGCGGCTCGAAGCTGTTTAGGAAGAGAAGGATATCGTTTTTGTTCCTTACATTGAGAGTCACCCTTTCCTCCTTATACGCTTCTTCTCAAGGGTTAAGATGGAACGTTTTTATTGGGAGGTGAGACGAATTGCCACACTTTTTGTGAACATCAGAAGGGAAGCTGTCAGACATTTCTTGAGTAACTTCAGTGCTCGGGCTGTTGCAGAGGTTGCTACCTTCACTTTTTGTTAGCCGAAAATAAGCTTTTGCGGTTTGGCCGATTTGCTTAGCTATGAGGTTAATGTAGTGTATTCCAGAATTTTGCTTCCGGCCTCGCCAAGGCCAGATTTGCTCTACGACAACGTTAGGTGGTGTAGTTTTAAATAGGAAAGATTCGTAGTTTGGAAATGACCCCAACGGAGCAAATGTTTACGTGGGTTGAGATATTCGATAGCCTCACAGTCGATAAGAAAACAGGGATAGTTTCGTCGATTCGTCTATTTTTGCATAACATTCACTCATCGTTGTTGCCGGAAGTTATAATGTGTTGCGCACTTGGCCTTTCATGCTCTCTTTGTTGAAATTTGCATCGAGTGATAAAGAGGGTTGACATTTTTCTCTGTAGATGGTGTCGCGAGATGATTTCTTGCCAGATGTGAATGGTCGAGCTGCAGGCCGCGTCATTTCGGTGCTCTCATTCTTGGGACCATTTTTCGAGTACAGCACTGCTCCAAGCGGTGATGGCGAGGTAACATCAAACAGTATCTTTTTCTTGAGCCTTAGCCGATGTAGTATGGGGCTGTGGAAATTCCAGCAGAACTAGGAGAGAAAACAATGTCCCACAACGGGCATACTTTATTTCAAGATGTGGAAATATTTGTTTTTGTCGTAGAATAACTTCAAGTGTTGCAACTATTTCTGAAACTCTGTACGTTGATCTCCCTTAAAGATCACCGTTTCTCTGATACTTAAATTCTGATTCTGGGGACAGCTTTAAGTGAGGATTAAGGACTCACTTCATTTATTCGAAATTCATATCTGTTCGTTATCACTTTTAACCGATTTTTTTGCGGTGCTCCGCTAGATAATCATTCATGCTTATCGGTCACGTCTTCGTATTTGCTGATTGAACGTGACCAACGGGAACATTCGAAAATGCGCATCTGAGAGAAACACACTTCAAACAGTGATACTGTAAATATTGCTCGGTTTAGTTGTCTGCTGCATCAGTTTGTTTGAGCGTTATTGAAGATGTTTTCAGTATGGAGATTAAATTTCATAGCGTGCCAAGGCGTGCGAAGTTCCGTCACCGCAGAGATTTTTACGGAAAGATCTTAAGGAACCAAAAGCCTACATCTAAAAGGCTGCGGTGCCTGAAGATTTGCGTTTGACGTTCGGGCTAGGAGCTAGGATTAAGTTTACTAGAACCGAATGCCTCTAACGGATGTTGAAAAAAGTTTGAGACAAATAAGCAACCTGCTTCAGGGCACAAGATGCTCAAGAGATCCTGTAATTAGAAACAACAGGCCTTAAGAGTTAGTAATATTAGGAAGAGGTTTTTTTTTTTTTGAGAATGAGGCGAAATCGTCTTCTCCTTGATTTTCTTGACAAGCAAAGAAAGAAATCCAGAGCCGTAGTATCTCTCGCACGGGCGCCCTAATCCTCATCGAGGAGTTTAAAAATCAAATGCATTTTTTTCTAGGCTTGAAAGGGTTATTACTTGCCACTTTATGCTGATATGGCATTTCTCTTGTAGCATAGTTGTTTAGGAGAGATGACAACGGGAGAGGGGGAGGGGGAGAATAAGTCGATTTCCATCGCTTGATTCAAGCATCGAAGCTGAGCAACGATTTCTTTTAAATCTACTCGATACATGGGGGAGTTGATTGCAAATTTGCAGATGAATATTTTCATGACGTTCTTCAAATGCGACGATTTGCCAGACGATGATCAGAGATCACTCATGTACGCTGTCTATCAGGATAAGTTACATGCCACCAGGGTAATTCGTCTTTCCGTTTTGTTCGATTGTTTCAAAAATTTGCATTTGCGCGATTTTTTCTTTGCCGCTTGAAATGTGAAAATGGCACTTCCATCTGATCGATTTAACAGAGATTTATAAAAATATTGTTGCGCCTGAGATGACCTGAAAACGAGTTTTCGTATTGCAAGTTTTGATCTAGGAAGTATTGGCGTTTCGGGTAAGTTTTAACGACATGTCTGCGCTTCTTGGTGCGATGTCAGTGCAGTGGACACTGCTTGTTTGGTGAGCGATGTTGAAGAAAGCTTTTCCTTACATGGTCGCATAGTGGAAGCTTTTCTCTCGCAGTAGGGAATCCGCTTTAAAGGAAGTGTCATCAGGAAAAGGAAATCTATCGTCTTAAGACGGGGCCTTTCTGAAGACGTCTTCTGCTAACCCGATTTATGAACTAGTCGCTATTGCTTTTATAAGGGATGTGATGCCCATTTTTCCCGAGTGAGGTCAGCCGAGGTCACCTGACTCCTGTTGCATTTCTAGGGAAACCTACTCACCAGTGCCTCTGTTTAAGACTAAACATATCATAGAGAGATAGAAAATCATATAGCCACGCGCTGTTATGTCTGGGTGTCTGTTTGCTGTTTGTTTTGTTGGTAAATACCATTGTTGAAGTCGCTCCTATTCGCATTCTTTTTGGATATTACACGTTCTCTTCGAAATTGTCGATGAAGTGAATGTCACTGCTGATGTGCTTTAATAAGGGAAAGCTCGGCGATTGAATGCCTCGTGAGTGCTCAGTTTTCGTCGTTTAAAGTGATATATGGTTGCAGCTTCATCTTCTGCGCATAATGCGTCATATTTTGGTCAATGCGACGTCCCGGACTCGTGTACTGGATTTCATCACTCGTGTGCTCGCACTCAACGTGAAACGCCGGCAGCTTAGTGTTCGTTCCTGTTTACGATCTATAAAAAGCGGATGTTATGGGCAATCGACTTATTTTTGTATCCCTCTCTGTAGTAAAAGCGCTCTCTGTTGGTATACGTCATAAATGGAGGAAAGTAGTACATTGCCACTTCACACAAGCTGATCTGTCGAAGTATATTTTTGGAATATTTGATCTGAAGCGGCGTTAATTATAAGGCATTAACGAAAAGATGATGCGTCAGTTGAATTCCGAGTTGTTTAATAAACTCATTGGTTGCTTCTTTGCCAGTAGCGATGGGCTGTGTGTTTAATATAAGCAGTTTAAAGTGTGTTATATTGTAGCCGGATCGTCAGAAGTTGGCTTCGGATGGGTTCATGCTGAACCTTCTGGACGTGATGATCGGTCTTTGCGACAGGGTCGCTCTCGAGAAGGTATCGCTGCAATCGACTACTTGCAACAATACTAGCTTGCTTTTATTTGAACACTGTTGATGTAAGAGTTTATTTGAACTTGTCGCGAACGACTGTTTGCCTTGTGGAAAGGCGTGTCTTCAAAAGGTATATGGTTGTTTCATGAGCTGAATGCAAACACATTTCAGGTGCATCAGAATTATTTGTTCCATCCGAATAGCAGGGTGGATGTGAGGGATGAAACGCGGCTCAAGTTGAGTTCCGAAGAGGTTGCCGAATTCGCGAAAACAGTAGGTGAGCAACGAACGCATTGGTTTGCGCGGCGATTCTGTATCGGCCAGTTTTGTAGCCAGTCTGACACCTGACGCAGCACTGTGTTCCAAAACCTCAAATGAAGGTTGCTTCTAGGCTGATGTAGAAGATCGAAATTGGCCAGACCACGAGCTCAGACAAGTATTTATCCTCGAGAGTATGCAAATGTTGAAATTTTGCGATCATCGCTGACAATGTCCGGTTACCGCAGGAGGAATAAGTGCTAGTCGATCCGTTATATTTTAAGTTGTGCAAACTAACTTCCAGCAGTTATTCGAATTTTTTAAAAGGGTCTTCAAAAAGGAGGCGTTCGCCTTAGCGATTCGATCATGTTGTATTTCGATGGAACGGCATCCTAAAAATTATTGGATGAATTTTGTGGATTTTTTGATATAATATCAGTCAATTAAGGCGAAGGAGAAGCTGAGGAAAATCGTTTTTGTGAATGTTCCTTTGCTTTCACTGTAAGTTAACCTAACCAAGGGATCGTATTTTATGATCGTTTTGAGTTTATATCATTCGATTTGCTGAAATTGAGCGAATGAGGTTGCAGATACGAATTTCGAGGTGAAATTCCCCACGGAATGCTTCTATCTGACGATGCAGACGTTGCACGTTTCGATTGCATCCGCTGTGGGACATTTGAAGACGTTGAAGAGGAATCTATTAGAGGTTGATGCGGGCGTCAACGAGCTACAGAAACAACTTGATCGACTTGAGGCACTCATGTTAAGGGAGAGGGTGATGCTCGAATCCAAACTGCACCAAGCCAAACTGATCAGAAGGGTTCATTTTGTGTATCACTTACCGGTTTCATTCGTTTATTGCCTAGAAAGCGCGACTATATTTCATGGGAAAGTTGGTAGTTTTTCATTAAATCAGTTCTTGTCTGGTCCAGATATAGGTTTTTTAAAATATAGATGCCTGGTCCAATCTGCATTCGCTATAGCTGTGGGAACTGTGAACTAAGTAGCGCTTCGTCGAGCTTTGTTGCAAGTTTAAATGACCGGAAACGTGTTGTGTTGGGGTACAAGTGAAGTGTTGTTGCACGTTTCTCAGAACGATACGTAAACAAGTTCACTGCATTGCACATTATGATGTTACAAAGCCGATTGGAAGCTGTCAGTAATCATTATGATTAGATGTGTAACGTTAGTTGGAAGCCGTCAAGAATGGGGTTATGATTTGGTGAGCAACGACCGCTTCAGTATCATTTGGTAACATTGTTTTATGTACCACTTGTCACAGCAAAGCTGACCACACAAGCAGCTGAAATTAAGTGATAGAGGAAGAGTGGCAAAATTGAAACAACGCGGCGGTTTCTTATGACATATTCACTGATGACTTCATTTGCAATAAAAATGTTGGATTTACCTTTTAGCCGTTACCTTGTTAAAAGTTGAGCCATTGAAAGGTTTCATTCAGAATTTGATTTGTTTTCAAAGGACGTTTCCTCAAGAGTTCATGTCATGTTTGTCTAAATCTGGCCAATGATGCAACATTAGTATCACGCTGAAAACAAACATACTGGAACGAAAGAAAGTAACATACTTCAGTTGTAATTACGCACTTCGGATGATTTAGTTGAGATGTCGGAAAGAATTGTTGGTGAGTCGGTGTTCATTTCCAGAAAATCATTCGAGCGATAATGTGTATCGAGGCGGCGTTGAGTGATCAGAGTCTGCTCACCCGTACACTTGAATTCTGCAGCCGGCAATTGACGTTCCTCATCAACATTATTAATCCACACTTGTAAGTTCACATAGTCATTGTTGTCATCCTAACAATCAATTTATACAAACTCAATTTTGCTTTGAGTAGAGGTATTGCTTAGAAGTAAGTTAAACATAAAACACGCCATGTCAAGCAACAATTCTTTTACAAATGTACGCCTACGAGCGGTTCAGCTAGCAGAGAAAAAAATCTGCGGAAATTGTTTGTCGGTGTTGTTTTGGCTTCTTTCATCAGAAGGACTTGATGGCGTTTGCTCCTCTAACGTCGTTGCCATTTTTCAGCTTCCAAGATGGAGTGCTACCAGCTGAAGCTCCCAAGCTATTTGGAGCGATGCCGGAATTCTACTTGGAGAGCTGCCTCGATTTTATCGCCTTCTTGCTCAAGTATGTGTACTTTTAATAATTTTAAAGACCTAGCGTAATGGATGCAGCCTTCGATCGGTTTGTAATACTTCATCCAGCAACTTTGGGATGGATTCGTGTTAGAAGTCGATAGAAATCTATTCAGAAAATATGGGACATTAAGTTAATACATGAAGTTGAAATAAAAGTGAGGGTGAAGCGAAGCGCGATGAAGGAAGTGAGGTGAAAATTGCAGTCAAGTGTAGCTTGTAGTATTTTTGAAGATGCCTCTTGCTGCGTCGAATAAGACCTAAGAATTTCAACTTTTGTTAGGTCTTTGGGAGGTTTATTTAAAAAGTTTTATTGAGAGGAAGCTATTTCTTTCCATCACTTTAGCGGAGTGGTTTTGCTTGGTAGTATTTAGGTTGTTTGCATTTACAGCACCTGTAGTTAATGTATAATATATTTGGGATGGGATAATAGCTCAGAAGAAAGCACATCATTGGGGGTTCAGTCCTTGCACTTACAAGATTCCTTTACCACATGACAGCTGCCACATTTGCAGGACTAATCCGATGATTGTTTTGGACAGTCGCGTGGATCTTCCACTGCAATTGCTCGTCTTTATATGCAGCACCCATTACTTCAACAATCCCTTCTTGGCGGCGAAGGTGAGTATGACCCTCTGTTTCGGTTATTTTCATATTTTTGCCTCGCATAAGTCAAGCTGATCTCGCATGCAAGTTTATGTTTGATTATTGAGACGCACTGCTTTTATCCCATACAAAATTCCCACTTTTATTTCTCATGCTTGTTCTTTCGTGTTCTTACCAAAGTTTTCCTGAAATGAACCTCTGAGGTTCAAATTTCATCAGCGATACAAAGCTTCGCGCTAAGTGTTCGCCGGAAAGAGTTAAACGAATTTGGCAGATTGAGAATCCTCCGTCGCTTTTGGGTTTTGTTTCTACGAACCGACTTTGGATGAGATATAACGGCTTTAGTAGCAAACCGTGCCTTTTTTGAAAACCTACCGGGATGTTTAGAGCTGCATAATTTCTGATTGTGAGACTCAACTGTCTTAGACTTTAATTTATCGAGTCACTTAAAGCGCCAATTTTTAGAGCGATTGCAAAAGTTTAATGTTCTTAACTCTTCATGTCCGAAAGTTGCCGGGTTTTCAAATGCATCTGGACAAGCCACCAACTTTTCCGCCATTCAGTTCTGGCACTCACCAGTGTCTGTACACTTTTCATATCGGGAACTGGCCTTTAGCAGCCAACTGCAGCTTGTTGTCGTCTTTGAATTTGCCCCCTTCAAGGCACTACTTTGGGTATTATAAACAGGACGCCGCGAAGGTCACGTCGGAGCTAGAAAAGGGCGTGCATGACGTTTTGGATATTAACTTTGCTGCTTGAATGGTTGTTGAAGAGTTACTTGTAGTAGACCGTTGTCGTTAAACTGCTCTGAGTGTCCTCTTGATGATCACAGTTTTGCATTACGGCTGCATGGTTTCGATATAATTCCTTTAAAAAATACTTATGCTTGGGTGGGGAATTATAGTATTTTTGCTAAGTTTACGAGAATTAAAGGTTGTTGTGCAAGCGAAAGCATGTGGTGTTAGTGTATCTTTGAAGAGGATATGATAGTGCTGAGGGAATACTGGATGAAGGTGTTCCATCACCATCGCCATAGGTGCCAGTCCATTAGCGCGTAATGAGGAAGTTATGCTACTAGAATGCTGTACGTTAATTGAAGGCGATTCTTAGTGTTTTTAAATCTTTTGTGAGAACATAGATTAGCTTGCAAACGTTGCTTACCTTTACAGTTGTTCACATCGCCATAAGAAATCCATAGATTATAGATCCACCATGGAGAGGGAAAATAATCCACCGCAGTTAGGTAGTTTCGTTTTTCTTCAGATTGAGACATGCAGTAGTTAGAATCTATTCGTCTGCATAGCTTGTCACGTTTCTTTACGCTGGATTCTTAGCGAGCCTCATGCCTCTGTAGATGTGGTCTGTATGTGTCAGCAGGTTGAGGTGAACGTGCAAGGTGTTTTTGGGCAAGAATAGCGAACGTTACAGGTTGTTGACGTGATGTTCATGGTGTGCCCGATGATTATGCCAGCCGCGTATCATTTCCACAAGAGCATGATCAACTGCCCATTGGCGATTGAGAGACTCTTCCCTAGCCTTGTCAAGTTTTACGCGGGTTTGTTCGCTTTTCGATTTCATTTCTTTCTTTTGGAATGACATATTCACAGTTAAAGTTCTGATGCGTCTTTCCACTGCGTTTTTGTCCTCGATCAGTATCATAACCAGGTGTTCTCGTTGATTTTTTTTCGTGTCCCGGTTTTAAAGCGAAAAGTGAGGAAGAGGGTGCTCAAGTTTTCCTCCGCCAGGCTCATAATTACCATGAGCTGCTTTGTTTTACTTTTCATTGGTGAATAACCGACCACGCCCGGAAACTGATATTGATTGGTTTGCATCCATTTTCATTGTTTTGCTTTGTTCTACGTTCTAATCGAATCTTCATTTCAATATCGAAGCATTTGCTTAGGGTTTTTGCAGATGTGGAAACGACAGGTGCGAGCTCGGAGTTCTATGACAAGTTCAACATCCGGCGCTCCATCCAGGTCATATTCCGCTCGCTTTGGGAAAACACCGTCTATAGGAGTCACATGATTTCGTTCGCGAGGTATATCTCTTCAACACAGTCTTTGAACGGCGGCATCGGCAAGCACCGTCGTTCGATAAGTGCAGCAAAATTATAGATAGAGCGGGGGATCGACGGAACTTGTTTGAAGAGCTGGAGGGGGATTGAGAAGGGCATTCTATTTTTGCGATGTGCGACGGCGGCGTCAAAGCATGAGTGTGTTGGTGAGCACACGAAAAATAAATGTGTGCTGTTGCATCGAAGCTGTGGCAAGAGAGGTGGTGATTTTTCGGATTTTTGAGCTTCATATACTCGGATAAACGTTTCCGTCGTTTTTTTTTTTTAAATATCAAGCAATCAGAGTCGCTAAACGGGAAAGCTGAAAAGCATGTAGTGCAGCGTGAGCGATTTTCATTGCTGTTTTTTCGTCTTGCTTTCACTTATCGTTCGTCATTGTATTTAAGGCTTATTTACGCCACATCAACACATAATTGATCGACGTTATCTCTGAGTTACAGATCATCTCGGATTATTGCATTTGAAAGCAAATAATATGGAGGTGTGTTAAAAAGTAGAGCATTTTTAAAGGAATTGAACGATTTTTACATGAGATAAGAATATTTGCGAACAGTGATTGGAGAAAACCGTTGCAACATTAAACGATGTGATTGTGCACTTCTGCAACAATAACCGGCAATTCCGTTTTCGGATCGTATGATTAAGGAATTTCTTTTTTTTTTGATGTTCCTTTGTGGAAGGGTATTTGAAAGTTGGCGACGATATGATGCGCGTGAAAAAATGTGCAGTAAATATATGTGCTCAGGGCGTGCGGGGAGGATTTCATCCGATTCATCAATATGGTGATAAACGACGCCACCTACCTATTGGATGAATCGTTGCTAGCGTTGAAAAAGATTCACGACATCGAGACTCAAATGGAGAGCTCCGAATGGTCGACGCTCAATGAGGAGGAGAGACTCATGAAGGAGGAGGCCCTCAGCGAGGCGAAACGTGGTGTGAAGTCATGGCTCATCCTTGGCAGAGACACTCTCGATTTGTTCACTTACCTCACCGCTCACGCTCCTCAGCCTTTCTTTGAGCCGGTTTTTCTTTGATTTTTTTAAAAGTTTATTAGCTCAAAGGGGTTAACTCCAAATTGTGATCGATGCGTGCACAGTTCCCAGTAATAACTCATCTCTACTTTCATCGCAGTATTTGCGTACAAACGTTTTCTTCGGGTAACACTGGAGCCGACGAAATAAAATTAAATGCAGCTCGTTCTTAAATAGCTGGCGTTTAAATATCTGGTGATTGACGTGACCATGTTTACGATTACCTAAGTTGACGGGCATGTAAGGTGCTGATTGGTTATTGTCGGAGTCAACGCAACATCCAATTCGTGCGGCACTTTAGTCCCATCTTTCTGAAAGGTACGCCGCATTGCTCGCTCGACAAAGGTCGATTCGTCGTTCCCTTTGAGTGATGAAAAAAATGAGGTTTTTAGTGGGATAGTGCGTGAATTTCGATTGGAACACTGAACGAGACATTCTAGAGGTATGAGGTTTGTTGCAGCTGCTTGGTGAGAGGCTGGCGTCAATGCTCGATTACAACGTTTCGGAGCTGTGTGGCCCCAAGTGCACTGAGTTGAAGGTGCGTGATGCACTGCGTCGCTTCACGTGGGAGCCACGTGCGTTACTGCAACAGATCGTGCACGTCTACCTGAACCTCGCCTGTGAAAAGTTCGCTGAGTATATCGCCAACGATGAAGTAAGTTCGTGACATGACAGAGGTTGCATTGTTCAGTGGTCTTTGAAGTCAGCTGTTTATGCAATCCGCCCGTCATTTGTTGCGAAGGACAGGTTGGCTTGTTTGTGAATGATGCACAGTTAGTTTCCGACGAGTCCGTTATCAAATGGAATTTAGGAAAGAAAGTAAATAAAGACATTTTGAAGATTTACGGGGATGTTGAAGGAAAACAAGTTAGAAACAGGTACTATCGCCGGAAGGTAAGGAACTCCAAAGAAATTAAGTAATACGTTGTTAGTAATTATGTAATTAAGTAATTTTAGAACACAGTATTGCTCATTAAAGGCTTGGTCATATTCAAGACAAGACTGTCCCCATCAGTGCCAGGAATTGCTTATGGAAAGGACATCAACATACTGCAGAAGATTAGAAAGGCAACACTTGTTTAAATGATCAGCTCAGAGAAATCGGTCCCTTCATTAAATATCAGGAAAAAACAAGCGGAGCAGAATCGGTTTGACGGTGTACTAAGAAATTGGGAAGGTCTGAGCTAAGGATGTTGCAGGGTAATTAAGCAACAACATAAAGACGTCATTGCAAAGCGCACCGGAAATGGTATCCATATGAAGCGAGTAAAATTGGTTTTGGAAGTGGGCGTTTTAAGCAACAAGCAAACGGATTTATTAGTGGATGCGTCCTGCGATACGTGTTAATGTTATCCTTCCTGAGAAAATAAAAGTTTTCCATTCCAGTGCGTTCTTTGATGTGAATGTGGAGCAAAATCGGTGGTCCTTCGTGTTTTTATTTCGTTGAGGGGAGGGGGAGGGGAGTGGAATTCATAGAGTGCTGGTGCTATCTGTTCAGGGTCAGCTAGAGCAGACAACAATTGATTGCTTTCTTATATATGTTGTTCATCTAGGCAATAGATTTGATGCAAACTTTTTTGCTCTCAGCTTTTGCCTCTTGCGCCCATTTCGCCCTCAGTGAATTCGATTATTAGCTTTTATCTTCTCATCCTAACTCCTCTTTGTGTTATGTTGGCCCACCGTCCTTAGGTTAAGTGGCAAGTAGTATGAAGAGGAGTGGAGAATGGGATCGTGAATGTTTATTTCAGCGCTCGTACTCACCGGAGATGTTCGCGATGATGTTGACTCGACTGAGCACGAATTCGATTGTGCCTGTGAACGAGGTTGAACGTATGAAGAACCTCGCTGATATGACTGAAAAGATCTGGAAGGAGAAGGCAAAGAACGAGGAGGATTTCGGAGATGACATTCCTGACGAGTTCAGAGGTTACATTTGCACTTTCTCTTTTTTGTTTGTTGGATGGAGCTAAACTGAACGTCCGATTTGAATTATGGGTGCAAAGTAATTGAGAAATTGGCAGATTATTCGGTACGATGTTTTAGCGTGAGATTGTTACTTCTTAAAGAGTCTTTCTCTGGAACGATGTTTTTGGTGAGGTATTTCCGCAGCACAAGTTAGCCGGTCGCCCTCTTCCTTTCAAAGATAAACAGATGTGCAGACGTAATCTAGATCATTTTTTTGGAGTTTCATAGCTCCGAAAGTTTGAGGGGTTCGTAGCTTTTTGAAAATTAAGGAAGCCGTTTTGAGGTGTTAAGCGTTTTAACGCTTCTCTCATGCATATCTGAATCGAAACGTAAAGAAAAAAGCTATTTGAAGAGCTTTGCCGTTTTCATGGGAAAAAGTTCAAAAAATCGTTTGAAAGTTGGTGGATGAGATAAAAAAGAGAAGGGACTATAAGCGGATTAATCAGTTTATTTTGCTTATTTATTTACTCGTTTGTTCACTGAATTTATTAGTTGTTTATTGTTTATTACTTATTTATTTATTTGTATACTGATCAGCATTAATTTTTGGTAGATTTTTTTTTCATGCATTTTGCAAGAAAAGTGTTGAATATGAAACTGAGATTGAGTGAGATGGCATAGCTTAGTGGGAGGGAGGGGGGAGGGAGGAGGAGAGAGAATAGGGTATTGCTATGTAATATTGCTGAGTATGGTTACTTACCTGAGCTAATGTATTCTTTCTTATCACTTGCTTTCTAACGTCCACTGTGGAAATGCCTGTCTATGCAAGTCCTTTCCCATATGTCGCATTTCGACATGCACACACCTGGCGAACCTCTAACTGGTGCTGCCAGCTGGCTGGAGTGCGCACCTTTAAACAGTCATTATTGCGAATGAATAATGTTTCAACAGAATAGTTAGGAAGTACGATGTTTTACGTAAAGTGGAAAATATAAACATTTCTCCGCTAGTGTGAGCATGTGCAACTTTTGTGTAATAATAAAGTCTTTGTCGATCACCGGTGAGGGCTGGTCACGCACTTGTGACGGTGATAAAGGAGACGTTTACAGACCCGGTGATGAATACGCTTATGACTGACCCAGTTACGCTGCCTTCGGGACTGAAAATGGATCGCAAGCACATCAGGCGTCACCTGCTGAGCAGCCAGACTGACCCATTCACAAGACAGCCTTTGCACGAATCGCAGCTTCTTCCTGGTGAGCACTATAGAGGGGCTTAAATGACCTCTTGACTAAAAGGTGTGAGCGGCGTTAGGAGTCTTCCCACAAGAGGAAATGGGAATCTATGGCACCACTTCTCCTCTCCACTTCTTGCTTTCCAGCTCTCGGAGATTCGAACGGTGACATTTTGCCTTGAAGCTGACCTCAATTTGCCAAGTGAATACTGTGTGTTTTGATGGATAGTTAATAGCAGCTTCAGCGACCTTAGCGAAAAGCATCGGTGTTCTTTTGTAGTACAACATGCGCTCGGCGCAAAAACATATCGTGAGACATGTGTACTCGTATCGGCTAGAGTTTTAGTAAAATACAAGTGCGGAGTAGCAGGAGGATGTGATTTCAGGCGATAAAGCCTTTAATAATGTCTGTTCGATTATCCATCCCCCCAAAAAAGAGGGACTGTTATGAGTTCCGTGTTGGTTTTGCTTTCACCTACGAAGTCGGTAAAACTGTAAGAGAGTAGTTCGTACGTTGAGTGGATGGAGCGTGAATAAAATGTGGTGTCTTGGGTACAACTTTTATGACTCTGATGCAACCATCCGCACGTCTAGTCCTGTCGGTTTTGTGAGCGCATTGAAATTTTATATTTTTTAAGGGAGCAGTTGCAAGGGCACTTCAGAGATATTAATTATGATGAGCTATTCTATAACCTGTTGTAGTGGTGTTTCGTCTTGATGAGCGTTTAATCGGAACTCTTCTTTGGATAAGAATTCAAAAAAGGTGGTACGGGTTATATCCGGAATCGTGCTGCTTTGATGCCTGCAAAAAGCATGTATATAACAATGACGGAAGTTTATGCACCTGTCGTATGTTGTGTGTGGGGGGTGGGGGAGGAGGTCAAGAAATCCGTCTTTTCACGACGAGAGCTTATCCGCTCTACGCGTCTGTGAAATGTTGGCATAATCGTAATGCTCCTTATATCGTACCTGGTGGATGGTGTATTATACGTGAGATTTATTAATTCAGAATTGAATGATGTAACCAAAACGGCTATTGTTCAGATGAAGAGCTGAAGGCGAGAATTGAAGAGTGGATCAAGCAGAAGCTGTCAAAAGGCAAATGAAATCTCGCTTCTCACCAAGCACTTGTTGTTGTTAATGGTTTCCTTGCCGATGTTTTTTTCTGATTACCCTTTATGCAAAATAACACTCCCTGCAATAGTTGGTTCTTAAATCAGTTGGAAGTGAGGGTCGGGAAATTATTTGAAATCATACACAATGAGAAATTAACGCGAATTTCTTTCGTTTTACGGGTCGTGAAATTTCGGCAACGTTTCCGATGAGCAGCACCGTCCCTGCGCGAGAGCTCTCCTTGGGTTTATCTAGAGTGGTCGCCGAAGAAGGTATTCATATAGATGGACTTCAACAGCACCTCAGTAAAACTTATATCAAGCGATGGGGCGGGGGGGGGGGGATAAAAGATTCTTATAGGAGGAACCTTTTGCACACAGTTGAATACTTTTGTTCTCAGAACCTGCAGTTGTACTCAATGCAAAGTTCAAGAAATGGGGCCGTAAAATGTGTGCCATGTGGTGTTATGCGATGTTGCTTTGATTAGTGGCATCTGTTTCCTCTGCTAATGATTGTTAAGAGTACAAGAACCCGAAGGATTGGTATTTTTGATGACCCTGACCATACGATCGGGGAGGAGGGAGAGGGAGCGAGAGGGAAAGTTTGCAAGGCTGATCTCTTGTTCAAGATGAGCCGGGGGGAGGAGGGAGGAGAGGGGTCCTATCGATTGATGTGCACCTTCATCTCCCAATTGTGAAACATGCGCACATATGTTGTTTCCATAGTGTTCTCTTTGTTGCATTCAAAACGACAATTTTATTCGCCAAAGTTAGTAACAATTGTGCTTTATGTTTTTTAAACGGTGGCATCTATTGTTCGGCCTTAGTCGACTCCGTTTCAAGGTGAGGCATGCATTAAAACGATCTGAGTTCAGTTTTTCCTATTTCCTCGCTAAGTTCGGGGTGTGGTTCTCAAGAGCTATAGATTTTAATGGGAAATTCAAAAATATATGGATGTTTTTTGGTACGTAAGTGGAGTTTCGAACGGTCGAACGATGCAGGTTTTTTATAGACAGGTTTATGCTTGGTGAGTTGTGTTATTGTCATAATGCCGTCTGAAATGTTTGGATGTTCAATTGAAAGGTGGGCGTGAAGCGTGCAGATTACTGACTTCGATACACGATTGGCTGTCATGAGTAAGTGATTCCTGAGTTGATTACCATTGATAACGGCATGTGTTCTTGCGGGTCTCTCCGCCGAGTGGCTAACACCGGGCGGATATGCTGCTTCGTTGGGGCAGTGATTATGCGATTTTATGTGCACACTTCTGTCTCTTCTCTCAGTCTTCCCCTCGAATCGTTTGTACAGCTCATATGGTTTATGTTTTGTATCTGTCTGTTCTGTCGTATCCTCTTCAGTTGTATGTTTTTGGCCATAGTGAGAGTTAAGACCAAAGGGAATATATGTCGGATGTTGTCGAAATTAAAGGCTATACCAAGAGATTCGCCAGCAGATTACATTCGTTGAGTTATTTTTCGTTCGATTGCTTCGCTTCCATGATTGTCTTTTCCGGTTCGTTTGTTTGTAAAAGAAGCAATGAGAGAAGGATGTTGATGAGAAGTCGCTCAGAGCTGATGCAGGGAGAGTTGTTCTTATCCAGTGTGCTGGAGTGTTTTATAAGATTGTTCGGCAGAGAGTTGTGCTGCTTAATGGTGTTTGAATGAGCAGCCTATGAAGATGTGCTCGGAATAAATTGGGTTCGTGTTGAATGGTACCTTCAATAAATACACTCCGCTTGTGTTTTATTCAAGGCGAACCAGCTTTGCTTATCGTCACCTTTATGTTGGTCATTTGGTGGACTTAGCTGTTCTAGTACCTTCTGAATGTCGTTTTCTTTCAGGTATATTTTCCTGCCTTCATCAGGGGGCTGGTGAATTAACAATTAGAAGTTCCACTATCTAGTCGGTAATCTTATTCCAATAGGACTATAACCTGAACTTTAACTGATGTCTTTAGGCCGAAGGATTCCAGTACCTTACAGTATGATGTAGTAGGTTGATTGGTTGCTAGTTGTGCGACGATACTTTTGCATATCGTTGACCGTGTGGAAGCGCTACCAACAGTTATTTTCAGTGTCTTTCAGCGTGCAGTTTTTACTACACCTGCGGCGGTTCTCCGTTTGGTTTCGAGAAGCTCCGGCCACCGCCTTTCGCTCATGCTCCGATCTTCTCTGGACCACTCTTTGATTGTGCCAAAAAACCGCTTAAAATTACAAGGTGATTGTTATAACACTGCGATGTGTGCAGTAATTTGATCGTCAGGAGCTCAGAGCCATCGCAAGGTGCAAAGCCACTGCATGCGTCACGTTACGAGAATCTGAAATAGCGCTTTAGGCGTGCCTTAATTGCTAACAACATGTTTTACTTGACAGGGCACTTTTTGGCGATGTTCATTTCCGACCAGTTTAGGTTAGTTTCAGGAAGCATAAGCATAGACCAACCGGACAGAAGATGACAGTCGGATGAGGGAAGGATGAGCTGGACTGCCTAGTCGCCACAAGAGACCAGCTGGTCTGAGAAATCTAGTTGCCGCGAAATTCGTCCGCTACCCACATTTGACATGGGCCTGTCCACACTTTGGCAGTCTGCTGATAAAAAAGTGCATCGAAGAAAGACGCATGCGCGCATTAGACGGCTGCATTGCTGAATGCGAAGAGGATCTCATGTTGGACGACGATAGAGAACATTATACATCCATCGGCCAAAACAAAAATGAAAGCGGCGCCGTCATATACCTATAGTTTCTTATCGAAAACTTCCAGGAAGCTGTCATCGGATAAGGTTAAAATAGCAAAGGGATAGGTGAAAAGGCTGTCTAATCGAACTTGTTGCGCACGCGCTGTTATGTTGCGAATTGAGCAATATTTTTGCACCTCAGTAGGATTGTTCACGGGTGATGGAAAGGTGTCTCGAAAGTGATATGAGGTCACGTATTTACGAATGTTTGTCTTTTATGTTTGCAAATGAATTTGCAGCGTACACTCTGTGGACATTCGTGGAGCGAAGGTTCGTTTGTGTATAATATACCTATCGAGTGTGCATGCCTATAGTCCGATGAATATCACCGCATGATGCATTCTTTCTACATCAGGCGTTGCTGTTTTAATTTCTAACGACATGCCTCTTGGTGTAGAGTTCTCTCGTCTGGGTTTCTATCCTTTTTGTCTTTCGACATTTTAAGTTGATATTCTGATTGGTGTTTCAAGCCGTTGATGCGTGGCGAATTTTGACGAAGCCCTTGAGTTAGAATTTACAAAAGCATTGGTGTCCCTGACTGATCCTCAAACCACCTGAGACAAGAGTTTTTAGCGAGCCTGGATTCGGGCGCGCTCGACGACTTCGGCATGGGAGCGTTCGCTCGCATACATTCCTACATATGCAATTGCAAATAGTGAGAACCGTGAAAATTATTTAAGGAAAAGCTGCTGTGTTGGACTAGAACTTTGGTTAGAAACTTTTATTCCGACGAGAACATCGGAAGGTTTTTGTTGTATCTCTAGCAGCAACAACGTTGAGAGGTGACCGACTGCGACGCGAGGAGACACGGAGATAGTCGGAGTACTTTATCGAGGGGCACCACAGCTCGTAAAGAGCAAATTGGAGAAGGCGAGGCGTCCCAAGAGAGCTGCCGGTTGAGAGCCGTCGATGGAGAAGACTGACTCCGATGGGATGAGGCCCGCCTTATATAGGCTTCAGGCAGATCAAAAGCACATAAGTCGATCAACGACATGGCACGAATACGAACAATGACATGGCGCTAAGAATAATGCTATAAAAGCAAAATGGTCACTATTACATCACAAATAGATATCTTGGGTTGGCTCTTTAGCCCATACCCAACAGTTTTCCTGGTGATTTCTGGAAATGGTCTGTGGGAAAGGGCGTGGGTTTTGCTTTTGACGCTTTGCTGAAGTTTATTTGACGGAAAAGTGAAATGCACTATGCTGATCTAGCATCAGCCATGCAAAGGCATTTCTGGGATGCAATGAAAAACAATGAAGATGCCAGTCTGGCAGTGTGGAGGTTTCTCGAATTCCCTAACCGCATACCTTCGAAACAATTTTGAGAGAAATTAGGGCTGATCTCAATAGAGTTTTCATCATCAGCGCTCCTGTCGTAAAATTCGAAGGGATTATTTGTGTTTACATATTCGAACCCACCGTGAGCAGAATTCACATCCAGTGACTTGTTTGCTGGATGCGCCTTATGTAGTGTTTGAACGATCGAACTTCAAATGGTATTTTCAAAGAACCGCTGCAGTAGCGCTACGATATGCGTAATATGCAATATTTTGATTGCGGTTAAGGTGTATTTGAAAGGTTTTGCTCTGAAGACATTAAGAGGGTCCGCAGTATTTGTTGGTCGTTTTCAGACCAGCAAATACTCCTCACTAACATGCTTCAAGCTTTCACAAGTAAAGTTGACCTGTGGAACATTGAAGGATGTCGTTGAGGAAAATGCAGTTAATCGTGTATGGGCGTTATCCTCGAAATTATTTGCCACGAATTCGTCGACCATCTTTGAAGTGAAGTAAACAAAGCTAACAGACCAAAAGTAGTTACCACAAAGATACGTTTATGTTCTTTGCTATGGGCAATGTTTGTAGCTATGAACTATGAGTTGAGTAGCATATTCATAAATTTAACAGTTTTTGCGCTCGTAATTGTAATACACCTTCCGGCGGATGGAGCTTTCCAATGAAATATAATTTATAGACCAGCATGGTTCGAATCTCATTGAATGATTATGGTAATTACAGTCCCTAGCTTTAGAAAATCTAGGAAAATCCGGTCTCATTCGTCAGTGCTTCCATCAACCACAATTTGTTTATAATTGCTCGTGATCGCGTTTTCAAGTTGTCGAAATGCAGAAAGGTTTCGCTGATTTCATATGTACAGACCTTCGCTAAACATGTTAGAGTAGTAGCAGATGAAGTAAAGAGGAATATACACCCTGTTTGTCTCTTGGCTAGTGGTTTCGGTCAGAATTTTGATGGAGTATTATGTTTATAATAGCATTCTATAAATACGATTATCCTGCGTTTGTACTTATACTTGTATATTTCAGTTTCCGACATCGATGTAGATGTACTTAGCTGTACTGAAGTACAGATAGGCATACTTTGCAAGTACAGTGAAATCTTAGCTAGTTACTTTTAGAACTCAGTAGATTTTCTAGCTACAGATAGCTAGACAAAGCAACTCAGTTATTTGCAAGAAAATGCTATCGGGGATGCTTTGGTTAAGCTGATTCGGCTGTTCTGAGTCGATTGAGCCCGTTCGGTTATCATAGGTCGACTGCCGCTGCTGTATAAAATAGGGAGACAATTTTTTCAGAGGCAAACATCAATGAGGTTGGAAAATCGCTAGAGAAGCCTTTGCGGATGTTTTTAATCAGTGAGAATCCGCATTTTAAAACTAGTATCCAGGAGAAGTCGCAGAGTTGGACGAAAGCATTGAGGTCAGTGGTTTCTGCCAATGTTCACTGATACACTTGAACATAAACTTTGCGCTGGCTGCGTCCGAATTTGGCGATAACGGAATAGGTTTTCAAGCATTGCGGAAACACCGTACTTTCAGTGTGCTTTAAAGACGTCGCTTTGCGGCTTGATGGGAACCTTGCGCCGAACTACGCATAATGCGGGTAGAGAACATCCAACCATTTTGGTCTCGAGAGAAATGCAGGAAGGTTCATTGTTCAGGTGTGTGTAGGGAGGAGGGGGGGGGGGGAACGTTGTGGCTTTTCTCAAAATTGTTATAACATATGGTTATTGATTATTGATTTATAGGTTAAGAAGTAATTTGCGAGTTAAGGCTTTGTAGTAGTAGTTACTTGCAAATATGCTCATCTGTTTTTTTGTGGTGGCTGTGACGATGCAATCCGAGTGCCATATAAAGCACTTGGGGCGCATATAGAAGATCGATAGCTGAGGTGTGTGCAGCATGCCAGCAAATCTATACACTTTGTGAGTATTCCTGCCCCATATAGTAATGGCGTGTTTCCCGTGGAAACGGTTAATCTCACTCATTGATAGTTTCGCTTTGCTAAAATTATCTGTCATATACCTTTATTATTCAGCGATTAAGTGATGTTTAATGTGATAACTTGGTTTGCTGTTTCTCTTCTGCAACTTTTATTCGTCTTCTTACCTTTTAGATTCTTCTACCTGAATCCATTTAACACCAAGCAGGATGATAGTATGTTTTACTTCAACATAGAAAGTGAGAAAAAAAATAGGTGGATAAGGGAAAGTTGTATTGCTTCTACGGACAATAAATTTGGAGAATTTTTAGGAAATAATTGACCGAGAGGACTGTCGGGAATTTCAAATTTTGAAGTGGGCAGTATGTAAGTTGTCTTTTATGGGCTTGCTGATAATCTACGAGGGAAGAAGGGGAAAAATGGGGAACGGTGAGAATTCTGCTTCGAAAGCGTACAAACCTGTATCACCAGAGGCGAAATGAGTTTTGTTTTTCCTTGTTTAGCGACTCAGTTTGCACTCGCGGCAGAGAAATTCGCCAAGCGTTAACAGTTTCTCTAGAACAAATATGATTATAACGTCCTTCATGATATTCACACAGCAGCTTGCAAAAAATTACCATAGAGGAAATTCATCTGCCCGGAGGGAATAACATCAAATAAATGAGGGGAATACTAAGAGAAGCTTGCAAACTACATTAAATCATCGCCATCAAACGTAACGCAAAGCACCTGAAAGGTTACGCATATGATATCGAACGGACATCTCGCATTCGCAGGCGCAAACGTTACTCACATATGCTTTCTGTGGCGTAAGTGTAGCCAATCGGCCTGGGCTCCAAGTAGTGAGTGAACGTTTTTTTTTTTCAGATTTGACAATCATAGCAGAGCGGACGATAAACACCATATGCACCATCAGTGTCTATGTTTTGTTCGTTTCTGGTTGCTAGTGCTAGCATTAGTATTGGGAAATTGCTAAGGAAATAGTGGAAAGGATGATAGAGATGGCTTGAAGGAAGATATAGGTTTGTTGGTGGAGTGATCGCTAGCAAGACATACTGGAAGATATAAAATGCTTAAATAAGCCTACTGTGTGATGTAAGAGAAAGAGATAAGCGAGTGCGTTCAGAGTTATACGTGAGGGTGGAGGGTTAACGTGCAAAAGCGCAAATGAATGTAGCTGCAAGACGGCTGTCTCATCACTTCGAAGGTATGCTTTCTTGAATTTGCGTTAAAAACTGCAGTGCGGATAACAGCTGTGCTTTTTTTTTTTTTTTTTTTGAAAGGAAGCGCATTGATGGAGAGCGCAACTTTACACCACATAGTCCACCGATTTTAACCTCATTGCACCCGATAAGAGAACAAGGCAAACGGCGTGCAATATTTTTCACGATTCATCGTCATCAAGAGAAAAATGTTGAATAAGGTGAACTGAAAATTCATACCTTACAAGACAGTGCCTGTGTATGCAGTTGAAAGCATTCATGAGTGCGGTTAACGAATCGGGAAATCTGAACAATTGAGGTAACAAGAACATAGATGCCTGTGTGTTCATGTGTTCAGTATCAGGTCGGATCTGCGGGATCGCGTCCGGTGCTTTCTTGTTTGTGAGGTTTCTGGTTCCCATCCTTAGTTAATTTCAGGTCAATATGCGGTCATTTTCTGAGGGTGATTTGAATTGTTGATACCAAATGAATTGTTATCTTCTTTCATCCATCAGATTTTGTGCTTCTACCTGTAGGTGGAGCGTTGCGGGTGGTCTTCATCACCGCAGTCTATGCATAAGTTTATAATCTAAACGTAGCGTACTATTTCGTCTAAATATTTACAAATATAGGCAGGTTAACCGAAAACAAGTATGCCGATTGAATTTTTGAAAAGATTCTGAGAATTTTGCAAGCATAAATTATTTTCAGATCGCTTTTTAATTGCAATGATCCTATGGAGGGTGATGCGTTCGTATTAAATGCACCTCACTTGCATATGTCGGAATTCAAACTCATTTACTAATATGGGGAATCATTAAGATGAGCGATTGATCTATAAAGGAATTAGTAGATTTACATGTCTGTTCGCGGCTGGACGCATTTTTTTTCTGCTAGATTCAGTGGGCAAGAATTCGCCGTGCACGCAGCTGCTTCTGCGCGTACTCTATAGAGAAGCAACACCAGAGAAGCAAACAGTGGGCAGTCGTCCTCGACAGCAACTTATAAGAACGTGGCAGCTAGCGATTCGGCACGTCAGATAGACGCGCTGCCAGTATTTAGTGTCGGCAGTAAGCCTGAGTGGGTGCTGTTGCAATCGGTTGTGCTCTGCTTTTACCAGCTTATTCAAGTGGTGCAGGATACGGGGTACATCGATAGCTGTTACCAGCTGCGTGGTATTGCTGTGCCTTACAATGAGTTAAGCATCAGAAACGTTGCCTCAGGCTACATCAGTGCGTCGTTTTGGTGTTGCTCTGCTGGGTGCCCAAACAATCGCATCTCTGAGGACTACGGGAGCATTCGAGGCTATCTTTATGTACCGAATATGCATCTAAAAGATTCGGAACGTGACCCCAACAATGCTTTTATTCAGAAACTCAGATATTTTATTTTTAGTTGTCCATAGTTGATGCGATGATGAGATTTGGTGCAAGAAGTGAGAAAAAAATATTTCTCCTCGTTCTGGTCGTCACTTAAGAGTTAAAGTGAACTAAATGAATAGGAGCGTTAATGAAATTTTTGATGTCGTAAGTGAGTGAAAATATTCTGCGTATATTTCCTTTTGCTATTTAAATTGGCGATGCTTTTTATTAGTGCAAGCGTTTGCAATGTTGCTTTATGTTTTTATAGAGAAAGACGATAATATAAGATGCCTAAAATATAAAGATAGCATTAATAGTCCGGTGTTAGAAGATTAAATGCTAACAATGCACGAATAAGAGTCGATAAAATGCCTATGCGAATAAAAGGTGACAACGTTTCGGCCCTTATCCGTTGACGTGTGCACCCGAGTTATGCGCGGGCCATCGTCACAACGAAACGCATAACCCTCTTAGTAGGAAAAAATAGACAGTATGCGTTGAGAAGAGGATAAAGAAGAAAAGAAACACACAAGTGTGTAGATAAAATGTCTGCTATGAATATATAATGAACAAGAAATTCATGAAATATGGAGCCCACCTCGTCACTGCTATCCGCTTTCCTTCTTTTTTCCAGAATTGTTGTTTGAGAGTTTGAATTCGGTCCTCTTTTATTGCCGTTTTCCATTTTAAGCTACAAAAAGGTTTATCCTAAGACGCAAATAAGAGCTATGTAAGCAAAGTAATAGCTAGCTAGCTAGCTAGTAAATATAAAAGCGCACAAAATGTCGTCTCAAGTCTTATATAAGCTCGTTTGAGGTGATTTTACTAGTCAAATTGAGCGAGTTTTCGTTTCTTCTTACTTTAGCCTTAAGGTTTTTCTGCAAGCAATAATTGTATCAACCTGAGCACACTTTGATAAATGATTCGTTTTTCTCTTTTTCTTTTCTTCTCATAGCTGCGAATGAGAAGGAATCTGTCATTTTGAGAGATTTCTGCAGCTAATGTCCATTGTGCTGTGATTTTCTTACAAGAAACCTACTTATTGGGGAGACAGCCATTTCTGAGAGATTTTAGACCGTTTGCCGAGCAGTGTATCTCCGTAGGCCAACTGGCTTGGCATTACTTGTAAAAAAGTATGTTGATTGCATGGGCAGCAAATGTTTATTCAATGTCATTACGCGATTGTATGAATTTCTGTGCAAAGCACTTGGTGGGTTTTGCATGCTTTTGTTCGTTTGTTTTATTTCTCCTTCTCTAGAAGAGAATATCGCTTTTCTGGATGTTTTCATTTTCCAATCTGATTTTTCCTGTTCTTATTTTGTACACTCATAAAACCTAATATACAATAGGGGGTAGAAACTTCTCGCTTCTAGCAAGACCGTCAAGACCCACAAAAGATTTCTTTGATGAGGAATAAATCCACTTTCGTTTGTTTTCTTAGGTAAGTAGGCTACAGGGATTCAGAATATAGGTACAGCACTTTTTATCCGAAACTCACTAGGTCACAAAAATAGTAACACGCGTAGGTATGATTTAAAAATTCGATCACTGCTTCACAACTAACTCATTAATGAGAGGATCATTTTGATAGTTAGACAACGTTATATGTATTTGTTTAGTTGATCGTATGGATGATGCTCTCGGTTTAGGTTGTGAAATATTACCGTAACAGATTTTTGAATTATTTTCTCGACGTTGAGATTAGAGATGATATTGTAATTAAATAGTATAAAAAATAAATAAAAAAAATCACAGCACGAGTATATTATCGCATCTAGTCATTGCCGATCGTTTATCTATCACTTTTTAGCAATGGTCAGGGAGAATATTGAAAATCCAACTGCTGTTCACATACGTTTATTATTGCACTCAATTATCGGCTATTGTTCCACAGTAGTTATGCTGTGTTGTTGCTTGTATGAAGTGAGCATTTTTTTCTAGTACTGCCTAGTGCATTATATATAAGTGGGCTTTTAATTATTTGATTACTGTATTTCAGTGGTCGGCACATCCGACAAAGTCGAAGTCGAACGCTTCAGTCCATCTTAATTAAGATGATGAACGTGTTCTCGAACATCTTCAAGGTTTGTCCTCTAAATTCGAATATTTTTCGAAATTATTTCGTGGGTATTGCGGTTCAATCTGTAGTTGATGTTTATTACTTCATTTGTTTTATTAGGTTCAATTTCTGTGTAATTCCTCACTTATCGGTTATCAGAGTTGCATCATTTGTACTCTCATAGTGGATATTGAAATACGTTAATTCACAAAACATTAAACGAGCGGACTTTCGGTTGATATTGCTGCGGTAAAGCGGATCTTGTTTCCTTTTGGGCATGATGCTGTACATCATATAAATTTGCCTTTACAAAATGCATTATTGGCGAGGTGGTTCTGGTTTTTATGGGGTTTTTGTTCGACAGTTGCAATCCAGGCGCTGTCCGAGCCACGAAATTTGATGGGTTGACGCGAATTACGGCTGGATGCCGAAATCTGTCAAAAATTGCGTGCATTTTGCTGTCAAGCGGATCGCATTTTTCATCGATTGCATTTGCACATCGTTACTGATCGGATCGAGCAACTGCAGGTCGAGATCCTGCTGTAGGAGGTGATGTGCTTTGCAACCTGCTGGTCTCATTTCTTCTCTTAAATAGTTTTGGGAACAGTTGTTCGATCGTATGTAGTGTTGCAGTTGTATTTTATTCAGATGAGCCGGGGCCGTTCTTGTAATTGTTTGTTTTCCCTATGCGACCGATCATAATTACTAACCCGGTCGACGTAAGATTGTCTTGACTGGTATTGGCAGGGGCTGTTCCCTTGGTATTTGGAAAGCGGAATTCCCTTCGAGGGGGAAACTACCTGCAAGTTCTTCCTATAAATAATTCCTCTCCTTGTGCGATTTTCACGGGATCTTTTGTGTAATTGGAAAGCAAGGCGAGAAGCACATTGCATCATTAGTTCTGTTGACTACTCAGAGTAAACGAAATCCGCCATGTCAAGACTTTAACATGAATTCTCACTGCAATCGCTATTGCTTTCCGTCGATTTGCACAGCATTGCAAATAGATGCTGGCTACTGTTACTTATTGCGTGCCTTAAATCACTCTCATCCGCAGGATTTCATTGGGGGGGGGGGGGAGGGGGAGCGGAGGGGAGCTTAAATTTGGCCATAATTTACTACCGATGTCTCTTAGAGAGAAAGCGTAAAGTCTTTAAGCATTTCAGCGTAAGCGCAGTCGAATAAGCTCACTTCCGTCCGAAAATTCTATAAGGAAAATGAAGAGTTTCTCGAGAAGTTCTTCAGCGCAACTGCCATAAGTTGCGAACCGCCTAGCGCATTGATGAATTGAACACGTATTTGAGATTCGCGTCGATCCATCTTCATTCCCCTTCTTTAATTGCTGGATGAACTCTATGAAACGTTGCTCACAATAATACATATTTTCAACAATTTTTAAAATCACCTCTAAAAGTAAGTTTCATCAGTGAAACTGATTGCTGCTGTGAAATCAGAGGGATAAATCGCAGAATACTGGAGAACTCTTGAGTGCCGTTCAAGTGCATCTTTGTTGTCCTCAGTGTTCAGTTTTCGTCCATTACCGCCAACGATTTCTAGAGAAATGAAACTCGCAGGTTTCTCTTGCCTCATCCTATGGAGGGGGCAGGAGAAGAAGAGAGGGGAGAAAATTCAGTGAAATTCCATTGTCGACACAGACTGTTCACAATAGCTGCGGGAAGGCTTTTTTGTGTTTGCAGCCTTCAGGGTTCTGTGTTTTCACTCTTACCTTCTGGGTCCTAGCTGTAGTAGCCCGGAATTCTTTCGTACAAGCTTCATATCGGTTTGTAAACTGGAGTACTTTACGACTGGTATGATGCAAATTTCGTAGATCTGAAAGCGATAACGGAAGAAATGGCTTTGTACTCGCATGTTTCTTATCGGGAACTTACGATGAGGGGTGAGGGAAGGGGTTGAAGGAAGAGGTAATACGGTATTTTGGACTCGCCTTAGTTCCAGGGACCGACGGTGGGCTCGTCGGTAGTGGCGATGTCGGCGCGGCTTGCAAGCACAGAGGCCACTTTCCAGGCGAAACCGTTCAAGCTGCACAAACTTGACTCAGGACCCGACGTGAACATGCATGTCACTAAGGAAGACGCGCTTCGTTACTATACCCAGATGCAGGTACTTTCGCTTGTCTAGTTTTGTCGTTTACCAGTTTTATCTAAAGGAGCGGAGGGCTGCTGGTGCGGTGAAATATCAAATCTTTTTTTCTTTGATGGGTTGTTTATTAAGGTCCAATTGGGATCAGAGCGCTTTTTATATTCTTCCTGTTGTTGTCACTCGACTAGGTGTTTGCAAATGGTGCTCCTGAGCTCGCTTTGTGCCTACTGTTAAGGATTGATTTCTGTTATGCAAGCAGGTTGGTATCATCTGCTACGTGATCAGGGCGCAGATGTGTGATTTCTGACGGAAAATGGGCCATATGTGTCCCCAGCTTAGAAGCATAATCCGTCGAAGAAGCATGGCCAGCCATCCTTGAGAGCAAAAGGCTTTCTACCAGAACAGTTCGCTTATAAATTCGATAGTTCCTGTCGTCATTTATCGCTCCTTTTGGGTTTTAACTGGTCTCCTTTGCGGCGAAGTAACAGATGCTCTAGAATGTCGCGTGATTGAAAAAGGGAAATATTTTTGGGTGGTCGATTGCGCCTAATTTTAAGTGCGTAACTATGACCTGTACATTCGCAAAGCTGTGCTGATTTAATTTTGATTATGCATATGGCGATCCTGCTGACTGCTACTGTGTATATTATGCTGTTTGCTGGAGGGTAGGATACTTGACTGGTCTTGTCGGAGAGCGGAGTTAGTGTGGGCTGCGAAAAACGATCATTTAGTTAACTCGGCCTCATAACCCTCATCCTCCATTCGGCTCATCTCAAGCCTCCTCCTCCATTCCACCCATCATCACTTCATCACTGAATTTAGCTAAGTTATAACGGTTACTCTTCTGGTTTCGTCGTACTTTCATTGATAGGTGGGGTTGATTTGAATCTTATTGAGAAGCGGAAGTCGTAATTCAAGTCTTATTGTATTGAACAACGAAGATGAAAATAACTTTTCTCAGACAATCCGACGAATGGAAACAGCGGCTGGGAATCTGTACAAGGAGAAGAAAGTCCGAGGTTTCTGCCATCTATATTCTGGTCAGGTCAGCTATCATTTCCTTCTGATTTTTTAATTGCTTGATCCTTTTTCTTTCATGATTTACGGAATGAAAATGATTAATTCGCATAATTCTCCCATCTATATTCAGGACAAGCTGACTGGCGATGGTTTCAATAGGCGCTCCTCAAAGAGCCTAGATCAGGGCTTGGTTGAGATACACGTAGTGGCGTATTGATTAAAATAGCCGGGTAATGTTATTGAGTTGCCAGCCACCGCTGTGACCCTTTTATGGCTGTACTAATGATTCCATAAAGGAAGTGACCGGAACAGGGCATTCGTCGGCAAATCGTTGTTAAGATAAGCGCGAACAACACTCCAAGTGCGCGAAGAATCATTTGCCTTTGTCGATTCGGATTCGAGGGTGATGCCAAATTTTGATGCAGGAGGCGTGCGCAGTGGGCATGAAGGCCGCAATGGAGCCTGGAGACGCAGCTATCACCGCGTATCGGTGCCACGGGTGGACATATCTGTCTGGATCGCCGGTCGCGAAGGTCCTGTGCGAACTTACTGGTGAGTTTGTTGTGAACCGGTACCAATAGACGCATAATCATATGAATTAGGAGCCCCTTTGAATCACAGTACTGTATGGCTAGCCTGGTCCTTAGTATTTTCTGGGATTTGAAGATTCTTGACACAAAGCAGAAGGCGGAGGTTGATATGTAATGCCTTCGGTATGGAATCTTATATTTAAACTCTTTGTTTGGTTGGTTGCAAACCTTTTTTAAATCGCTTTAAAGGATTCTGGGTTGGCTTCATGTTGCCATCTGGCCGGATGGCTGAAAGCAGCATTAGAAAATGCGTTTCTTGATTGGGCCACTCCATCAATTTTCCGTTAGGAATCAGAGAGAGGTGTTTGAAAAGAAAGAATCGTGGATGGAGGTTTTTTGTTGGGAATAGAAGGCAATCGTGCCGGCAGACCACAACACGCTTTCACCTAGATTCTTAATCGCTTGTAACCGATGTAAGTTGTATTAGTATCGCGCATGTTTAGCTTACTGCCCAAATTTGTAAGGTAAATTTTTTCATTCCGTATTTGCTGCAAATAGAGGACAATTATTTTGAGTTTTGCTCCAACCACGCCCCAATTTTTGCAATATTATCAAAAGTTTTGGAATATGAGACTGGCGATGAATACTGTTCTGAATGAGTGGGAAAGGCTTTCTTTCACTTGGCCCTGTAACGTTCTCTCCTCTGCTTAGGCGTAATTCCACGTGTCTTCATTATAAACATACATGATATCTTTATGCATAAGGCACTTTTCAACTTTTTCTTGCCACCTCCAATTTGTGAATGCTAAATTGTAGATCGCATCCATCAGTAACCCCCGCCGGAATTGTTGGATGTTATATTTGATTGATGAACAAGAAATGTTTTAGGCTCAAGGAATTATTAGCTCTATTAGCACACTGCGCTTGTCATACCGTCAACGGGTGTAAGCTACTAGAGTGCATTGTCAGCGAAAAAATACAGATTTCTCCGCATATACCTCACTAATTTTTCGTTGTAGTGCCCTTTCCTTATCACTTATCTCTTATCTCTTGAAAGTTGCGAACCAAGCTGATTTTATAAGCCATCTACGTTCGTTTTGTACATGGCTAACGCTGTAAGCTGTAACATTTTTAAGCGAACAAATACGGCAACGTTATTTAAGGTCGTATAACGGGCAATGTGTACGGCAAGGGTGGATCGATGCATATGTACGGTGAGAATTTCTATGGCGGTAATGGTATTGTGGGTGCACAGCAGCCACTCGGCACGGGAATAGCTTTCGCGATGAAGTACAAGAAGCAGAAGAATGTTTGCATCACTCTGTTCGGTGACGGTGCCACCAACCAGGGACAGCTTTATGAGTGTAAGCGTCCGCTTCTCATTCATTTAGTTATTATTTGCCAAACATAACATCCGCTTAATTGTGTAGTCTCAAGAATAAGCTACATGAAACGTGCATCCATTGCGTAGTTTAATTTATTTCTCCATTTCCGAACAAATTATTTCGCCAACCTTTGGATCCTTTTTTCGTAAAACTAGTGGACCTCTAATCTGCGTTGGCGATTTCACCTTGAGGACAAAAGTTCGGAGGGGAGGTTGGAAGTGCAGATTCTTGATGTTGGATTATTCTTATATTGTTTGGGTGTGACGAGAGTAATGTGAATCCATCTGTCAAATTCCTGTGTTGTACTGTATTGATCTGACAGATCTCTTGTTTTTGAAAGACGTGGGGATTATGGATGGGACGGATGAAGTTACAAGTGAGGTAGATGAGGCTATAAGTGAGGTTCTGGCTAGGTGCATGAATAGGTGACTGTCTTACATGTTTCAGCGATGAACATGGCTAAATTGTGGGAGTTGCCGGTGCTGTACGTGTGTGAGAACAACGGATACGGCATGGGCACGTCGGCAGCTAGATCGTCGGCCAGTACTGATTATTACACGCGCGGTGATTACGTTCCAGGTTTCTGGGTATGTTTAATGATCGATATCTACGGCAACTAATAGCAGCTGCACATTTCGAATTTGTTCCTAACTCTGAATTGTTTCCCGTACACTGTGATCAGGATGTACTAGCTCACTAACACGATTTAAAGCCTTCTATTAAATGTTGGAGGTTCACGTTGATACGTCCGCCGTTTATTTATTGGCGTAGTGTGGCAACCGATAGGATGTAGCCTGTAAGATGCAGGCTCTGAATGAAAAGAATAGCGAAGCGTACAATCTGTTTCGCGATGTCTCAAAAATGGAGGTAAACCTTATTTATTTGTGAAAAGAGAGAGTGAGCGATGTTTTTTGATTTACTTGTTAAGAGTCTTATAAAGAAGCATCATGTGCACTTTCACTACTAGAAAGCAGAGGTCGCTCAAGAAATTACGTTTTCTAGCTATTGCTGGGAGGTGCTTCCGACGTCTTCTTTGAATTTTTAGAGAATCTGTAGCCAGATATTTGTTGCTTTGAAATGTTGTACTCTTTGGGATGATCTTTGTTGCTTCGAGGAACTGCACCGGAATTCTGCCTGAAGGGTCGCCGGAGTTGCAGTGTCAACGGCAAGAATCTTATAATCCGATCAGGAGGATATATTGAGTTTGTTTCCTTAGTTTTCGCTGTCAAAATGAATGATTTCAGGTTTGTCTCTGCGTCTTGTCGAATATCCGAAAGTGAGGATACTAGCAAATGATTTATGGTCGCAGTGTTGTGATTTTCCTTGCGTTCGAATCCTTCTGGATTATAAAGGCTTACAGATGTGTTCTTACAGAGCTGATAGTACTTCTTGTTAATGACTGGTTGTTCGCAGGTCGATGGTATGGACGTGCTGGCTGTGCGTCAGGCAATCCGATGGGGGAAGGAATGGTGCAATGCGGGCAAGGGACCACTCATGATTGAGATGGCCACCTACCGATATGGTGGTCATTCGATGTCCGATCCTGGAACAAGGTGGGCTTGTCCTCATCATTCATTTTATGGTGATCATCTGTTTTTACTGCTTGCCTCACTGAGTTCTAAAGAGGAGAATATTGGAGAATGGCCAGAGTTTGGGCAGTGGAAAATATTTGTTTTGAGAGGTGATCAAATCCGCCATCACATTACTGCATACCAACTCATGAGTATTATCCAATTTCTGATTAGTTTCGGGCAAAATTTTTGGGGGATATGCGGTCTTTGAACGTGATTTTTGGATGATTTTTCCAATTTCTGCACTCAGAATGACCAGTTCTCGTGCATTCTCACCATTTTATGTTCCTTCCAATAACTTTCGAGATCTTAGTTTACAGGAATGTCTCTGCCCCCCCCCCCCTACCCGCTACCTTTCTCTTCCCTGGTGGGTGGGTAAAATTTGCACACATGTGGTTCGAATTTGCGATCGTAGATTCAAGTAGTTCTATTTCTTTTCCAAGCATCGTTATGTGTACTGAATTAAGTTTTTTTTTTTTTTTGTGAGCTGTAGTGGTCAGTGGATCTACTGACAGACTTGCAGCTACCGAACCCGAGAGGAGATCCAGGAGGTGCGAAAGACCAGAGACCCTATCACCGGCTTCAAGGACAAGATCGTGACGGCAGGGCTTGTTACGGAGGATGAGCTCAAGGAAGTTGATAAGGAAATTCGTAAGGAGGTTGGTTCGTTCTTGCTTCTTTTCGCGTGGATGTTCATTTTAAGTGGTACCGTGGGTTCGCGTCTTGGTGCTATGAAAGGATGATAGTGGCAAGGTTGGAGAATTCAGGGCGAATAGTATAGATAAGATGATGAATGGGTGTAACAATTTGGTGCACTGCTGAGCAGATCCATCCATACTAACCAGGAAACGTCGTTGGTGGGTTGATATGCAAATGGAGGTCAAGCTCATATGTGCCTATGCTTATACTCTATCTTCATGGTTCCGTGAAGTTGGCATTGAGATGGCTTCACGAACTGCTTAAAACAACTCTTTCTTCTCTCTAAGAGATAAAGAGTCGAAAAAAGGAGTTGACATGAGCTAAGCAGATTCTCGGCTTTTGTAAATAGCATTCATGGAAGTGAATATTTTGAGCATTTCATGTTAAGTATGCAAAATCTCGCGAACCTGACTCCTGAGCGCAAACTTTTACGTAACAAGCATTAATGAACAGAGCAGTGAACAGCACGGAGTAACAAGTAGTAATGAAGGGTTTGAAACCTTCGAGAGCAATGCAGAACGGTCGCTTTGAATTTGTGCATGAAATGATGCATTGCGTTTATGAGGCGCTTGATGCGACGATGGCTGCACAGCTTTAGCGGCGCCAGATTCATATCTGCGTTCATTGCCAAAGATGTGGTGGAATTGCAGGTTGACGCAGCGGTAAAGCAAGCACATACAGATAAGGAGGCACCGGTGGAAATGTTGCTCACTGATATCTACTACAATACGCCCGCTCAGTATGTGCGATGCACCACTGAGGATGTTCTGCAGCAGTACGTCACCTCCGAGGAGGCATTCAAAGCGCTCAGCAAGTGAACTCTTGTTGCTCACTCGATGTTGTTCTCCCATCTATCTGTCCCATGCTCTTGCAGTCAACCACTATTATGGATCCACTTATGTTCGAATGAGCTGTGTTCATGTCTTTAAGCTGGTGCAATATAATGTTGTGACGGAGGTGAAACATTGTTTTATGGGAGGTCTAAATCGTCCGGTAGAGGGTGGGGGTCTTCATCGCGATCGTGGTAGTTGCTGTGAGGTGAGATGGTAACACATTTATGACTCTGCAACATGGTTTGCAAATTCAGCTTGTTTGTTGCTCCCATTGAGTCATTTTCTAGTAGTGTGCATATTTCATTAAGTCCGGTTCAGTGCTGTTCTCGTCGGTCATGCACCGTTGGTGTCCGCAGTAGTGTTTGCTATAACAGTCTTGGGTTAGTCAGTGTTGTTTCTCGAAGTTGGAGCGTTCCGCAATGTTTTAGGCATCTCTCTGTAACTATGTTTTACTCATCGGTCGATAAACGATCGCCCATGCTGATGCGTTTTGCTTTAGTGTTCAACACTTTTGGCATCTGGCTGTATAGTATTCAACTGCGATGGCTTGCAGTACATTTTGCACGTTTGTTTCTGAGTTAGATCGTGCCCCCACAGGGGCTGACGAAAGTTTTTCTTTGGTCGAGACTGGAGTTGGAGCGAAAGTCCGGTTTTGAAAGGATGATTAGTTGAAAAGGAATTACGAGACACCTGAGGCAAACATGGTGGAGGCTACTGGTAATCGTTGAAGTACTAGTAATGTTACGCTAATTGTGAGAGTTTCGAACGAGTATCGGCGCTGAACAATGGTTCATGTTCCACTGGATGTTGTGAAATCAATAAAATTAGGTAACGACGCACAACGTGGGTGCGAGGCCTATCGAGGAGGGGGAGACAATTCAGCGGTAGTAAAAGAATAGCAACCATCACAAGGAAAGGAATGAGGCGGCAGCGACCACACCAACCTAAAAGCAAGTGTCACGCATCTATTCAGGGAGAATTTATGAAACATTTTGGGGGGCATCTGACACAAAAGGAAGAAGTTAAAAAGAACGGAAGCCACGCATCTGCAGTCGTTAAAGAATGCTGATGCTTTGCCGATACACTCAAGAAAACCGACACTGGAATTGTCGTCGCCTTTGGTTCACCCTGAAAGTTTTTCTCAAAATTCGCGACAGTATTTTTTGCATATATCAGTTTTTGTATGCAAAATTGAACATTTGTATCGGCAAGAGTTTGTTTTGGGACGACTAGTTTTCCGGAAAATACCAACAGTTTTTTTCTGGCGAGAAGGGAATACAGGTAGAGGGTCGGATAAATGCATAGTAAACCGGAATACCATCCTTCAACTTTCATTGCGGATCCAAACGGGCACGAGGTCCTAGCACATGTCGCCATTATATTTCTTCTATATTGGCGGCAGATTTTCGCAAAGACTGTATATGACAAAGTGGGAGTGATTTTTTCATCTCGGAGGTTATCATGGCTTCTGTTCGTTCTCGAGGAGATCTCAGATAAACTCATAAGAGCTGCACATCAGCCTGTTTACCGTGAAAGAAGCAACGAGGTAACGTTCGTTACTGCAAATAGTCCGTCGAGCCTGTTTTGAACGACGGGTTCGAAGTTATGGAAAACATCGCATCTTTAGGCCATCTGGCATTACTGTGAAAACCCCCAGTTTCAGGGTCTTTTCTGATGATCGTCCTATGGCTTCAGATTATACCAGAGTAATGCACCAAGCTTTCTTTGCTATTGAACGCGCTTTTAACATACCTTAGAACTGTCACCTGTTACCGTTATGCTCTTTGCTCAGTATAAACTACCTTCACAGAATCCTGGCGAGAATTCATTCAGACTTCAGACGTCCTGAAGTTTTCAAGCGGAATTCAAGAAGCCGAGTTCGAATATCCAAGGTTTAAGTTTTGTCCATATGTGGGGTTTAGGATAGTTGTCTCACAGTGGAGGCAGACGAATGAAAAGGGGGGGGGGGGATTCACAAGTGGTGAAACTGCATAACAGCATAACGACGGCGTGATCCTATGAATAACCCACGAGTATGAAAATGGACGTAAATTTATGAATTGCACTTCTCAAAACTGAAAGATCTACAGCCCATATCCCGCGAGAAGCTGGTCGACGTTTCGATGCTTCTGAGTGACGGCAGTGGTTTAATGCAGTAGGCAGCAACCTGAAATACAAAGCGTCTTAGGCGGAATTGAAAAATTTTTGAATACTTTCATCTGAGATCACTTGAATATAGTGCGTATTTCTGTGCATTTTACTGTAAACTTACATGTGTTCTATATTTGGTGTGTAAATGCGAGAACGCTTGAAGGTTTCACCAAGTTCAGGCAGTACTGTGACTTGTGATGATTGAGTGGAGGCTTTAGCTATGAATTGGTAGCGTTATGTGTTCTCGTTTTTTTGTGCTAGGCTTGTCACGATAATCCATATACTGAAGGATTTTATTGAAGTTAGACTTCAAGGGATTTCGTTTATGAAGCATTCCCAGTTAGCCATACCAAGTTTAGGGGTGCATCGGTGTCAAAAACATTTGGAAGCAGAGCTTCCGAAGGGATCCGATGCTTATTGCCGAAGGCGTCTTTCACAGTAATAGGCAGTGAGTGGGTGTGCTTGTCGAAGAGTCCAATGGTGAATTGAACTGAATGGTCTTTAAGATCGAACACCTGCTGTATCCTATGTAATCTGCAGGCGTAAAACAAATAAATAGGCAAAAAACTATATAACAGTCTTCTGTGACATGGTAAAAGGACAATAGGGAAGTTGACATAAAAAGAGCATTTAAAACCGCAAACAGCTAAACGACATACCTATGAACCGGTAAGAATCCATGAAGGAGTGCTTTGACTTCATCTGATTGGTTGGCTGTCGCAAGCACTGGCTTACCTGACTTCTGAAACAGAGGAACAGGCAACAATTAGTGTAATGTTTAGAAGAGAGGATGGCAAAACGTAATGAACATTGCTTCCTTTAGTGATTCAGTTTGAGTGGTTTGGTTGTGCAACCACGAATAGCGCATTTCATGTTGCCGGTCGACCACCGCGTGCGTATTTTCGATGTTCGTTTCAGGCTGTAACGGTGTGAAAGAAGATTAAAATGGTCGAATTACAAACGGTGTCCCTGAAAAAGAAATCCAAGAAGGTAAAAAGCGGACAGCACCCCAAGAGAGTCAACAAACGGTCACCTGCTTCAGAGTCGAACCTGGCTTCAGGTGGTAATTCCTCAAGCTTTTGTATGGATGTATCAGTATGCGTTCTCAGTAATAAAGACTATCAAAGGTGAAATACTGGGTGACTTTTGAAAAGCCAACTTAGCGTTATGGTCATTTTTAGGTCTCTGTTGAAATACATATCTCTAAAACTAGGTTGTATGGATGTCTTGGGACCGAATTCCGATACTGCAAGTTGAAGGTGACAAGTAACCATCTCATTCCACAGGTGACAAGTAATCCCATATCCTCCATTTGCTATCTTGACCAGCAATAAAAAGAGGTACACTCTGCACGTTCGTGAAACGACATCCTGTGCTATTGTTACTGAACAGGAAAGGAGCTATGACACCCCGAGAAATAGTGTCGAACTGGGGAAAAAATTCAGAATGCGAGCACTCCAGTTAGGAAGAATCTCAAGCCCGTGAAAGGTCGTTGTTTATGAAGCCCATAATGGCACCTCATCGTTAACGCGCTGCGTAGCTGGTAGCTTATCTCGCTGTCACAAAGGTTCTTTTCTCAGTTTCCTTACCTCGATAACGAGGTCTTGCGAGTATCCCTTTTTCCTGTTCATTACTGCTTTAGGAATTCAGAAAACTGAGGGATCTAGCTTTAAAGGCCAGAGAATTTGATCATGTTTGGAGGGTTATTCTTTTCGAACGAAGTACCGAAGAGGAGCTTTTCTGGATGTTTGGAGGCTGTCGATTGCCCGAAAAATTCGGAGCGTTGTGGCAATTATTGTTTTTCTTTGCTCATATTGTATAAGATAACCAATATGCAAAAGTCTTTACTTGCAGATGGAGAAACATCGCACAAATTGACGCATCAACAAGAATTGGCTGCAATAGCGAAGAATGACCCCGAATTTTTCAAGTTCCTGCAGCAGCAGGATGCAGATCTTCTGCATTTCAATGAATCGGATGTAGACTCGATCAGCGCAGGTATGTGGCGGTTCGTTTCATAAATTTCCACCTTCTCAGTTTTTTCCCAATGTGCGCAATTTTGCAGTTTTTTGAGGATTGAGGAAAACTGTTAAGCTTGAAGAAAAAATGATGTTTATTACTTAGGACCCGGACGACAGTGGTGGCCAAATGGATCATTCAGGAGTCTCAGTATATTAGAAGTCATTTTTTTCTTTTGAAATACATACGAGAGAAAGTTTGCGGTTGAGATCTAGTAGACTGTAATGGGCAATTGTTTCTATGAATTTCGGTGAATGAGCGTAGCGGTTTTTGGATTGCCACCAGAAACGTTGAATCCAATCTGCGTTTAGTGAGGTGGCAGATTTGTTGATTTGGGGAGTTTAGCTGGTGGTAAGGAACGATGATCACAGGTAACTTATGTGTTGAACATCTCCTTTTGGATCGCAATAAAGTGTAATGGTACACCACTTATAGGAGAAAACGGTGACGTTTCTGTTACGGCGATGGAGAGTGATGCAGATGAGAGTGCAACAAACGAAACGTCTAAAGTGAGCGTCGACGATGACGGCCGTCGAATTGTAGATCAGCCATCTGTTGATGCGTTAAGAGAAGCATTTGTTTCTTCGGTTTGTCGCTTTCTCACTTTCTTTCTCTGCTTCTCACCCCTCTGCCCATTTTCTCCTCCTCTCCTTTGAATCTTAGCAACTCATGAAAGATATGCAAATTTGCACTTGATGGGATGAACCTCAGGAAGTTGACGATGAGTGTAACTTAACGTAATAAGCAAAGACTATGTTTAAGTTTAATCTTTTCTACGCGCTTTTACAAGTGGATTAGTGGTAGTACATCTATATGTGAATATGTATATGTCTATTTACTTGTCCACTCGGCAGTAGTTTCTGAGGAAGTATTGAAACTACAAATACAAAACCTGCCAGTGATAATGCGCGTCATGGGATCATTTCCTATTCCAACATTCACTTTGATCCATCCACCATGAAAGGTGTAATAAACGACTAAATTTGATTCTATAGCCGGTGAGGTTGCAGTATATATCGGTCAGGTGGCAGGGAGGCGGGTGTTTTGTGGAAAATTTGCAGAAGGGTATATCAACTTAAAACACATTTTCTGTAGCTATTGCGTCTTCGATTTTTCCTCCTTCGCATACTCCCAAAAAATTGCATGGTTGGATCAGTGTACTTTTCGGTATAATTTGGCTTGATCATTGAGTAAAACTGCTGTTTACATTGTGCGTGTGTTGTTTTCGAGCTATTGAACTGCGGCAGAAATATAGTAACATCTGTGCCGTATTGGATGTTTTCCAGCAGGTGATTTCAACAGTTTATTAGGTAAAATTACGCATCTTCAACACTTCCATTCCGTTTTAAAGTGAGAAAACAATTAGAATCAGCATCCGGGGTGCCCAATCTAGTAGCTCAAATCGCGTATATTTTAAATGATCACGTTCTTACTGCATGCTTCTGGGGAATGATGCAAGTGAGTAGCTGAAGAGATTCAAGATATGCTTTTGTGGAGGCCATAGACGCTCAGATAGCGTTTTGGAGAGGTAGAACATTTCAGTAGTGAACGTCAATTCACTCATCACGTATGGTGCATGTCAACTGTGCCATGAAAACATATTGTCGGCACTTATTGAAAAGTCATTTCAAGGAGAAGACACCATCTTGGGCAGTACGTGCGGCAGTGAAAGCGTTCATGGCATGTGTCGCGAGGGTAGGCGCCAATATCGACTCACCCAACTTAGTCATCAACGACGACAAGGGTTTGTTTATCTCAGTATAGCAGCAGTTTCGTTGAGCTACTGCGGCTGTATGCAAGATGACTTTCTTAGTATGGTTGCTTGACTAAATAACGCTTAGTTATTTTCGTCTGACGAAGGTGATGGCCCGACAATATCATTTCCAACTGCAGTCTGTAGGGTTTTGCGGCGCAATATAAACCTACCTTTACCTGTTTTCCACAACTACTTTTTCATAGCGTATGATTACCGCATTGCAATTACAGTTTTCGAAGACGTCATACGATTATGCTTCCGGCATCTCGGCGCATCTCTCTATGAAGTACTTGGTCCAACCATAAAGTGGACTGCGAAAGAGGAGCCAGGTGATAGAGAAGAGTTCTCTAGTGCGGTGGAAGGGACATGCATTGATCGATATAAGAGGTGGAGAAAGTGGAATGCCGTCGCGAAACAGTACCTTCATGCACTACTTCTTGTGAGTTGTTCCACTCAATACAAGAGTGCATTTCCGAGACGCATTGGAATTTTATTTGTGCTCCTTCAAAACGGTGCTTTCTTGCATTCTTCTGCCAGAGGCTTTCTGAGAAATCGTGGTTGCACACTTCCACTGCGCCGAGAGAGGTGGAAGAGTGAGGAGAAGGCTGGGGGGAGTGATTGAAAAAAGAAGTGGTTTCAGGATTTGGACGATGTTTGTTGTTACGGAGTAATCAGATCCGCAACCTTCAGATTGTCAATCGAACGTCTGAATTAATTTAGTTTGAACTTGGCTGGATGTATTGTTATTAAATATAGAATAGCCTTCTAGCGAGAGGGTATAGCAGGTTTATTTTATTGCAGTTCTTGAATGAAGTACAAAATGCGGATGTTGTGGTGTGCACATTGCGAGCTGCAGCAGAAGTCGCCGAGCTTTATGTCCACTTCAGTAGACTTTCGAGAAGCCTTATCAAGGTTCGTCCATTCGTCCTATTGTTGAACTTTCAACGAGTCAATCTAGCTTGCTAATTGCCTATGTATTTTATGTACAGTTCTTACAGTTGTAATTATTATAAGGATTTTTTGCTCTTCATAGGGATCTGATCGCTGTTTTCTATGACAGGAATTGTTTATGTTAGGTGTAAATTTGATTATCGTTGCATTTCTCACGGTAGATACCTGATTTATGAAACCGGATAGGTATGGCCGGTGGAAGTGATATCTGTTTCGGTGGCCTGTGCAGTGTTGAAATGATTGGAACGAAATCAGAAGTCGTTAATTAAAGTTCATGTCTAAATTTGTAGATCTGTAGCGTTTAATTATTTCTGCGCAGGTGCAGTCAAAACTATCGCCTCACGAAAAGCCATCCATTGGAGGTAATCGGTTGCACTGCTAAGATATTTTTGCCAATCCTAGTGCCTTTTTGACTGCCATTTGAAGGTGCTTTATAAATGAGACTTACGGAAAGATGCATTTCAAGTTTTAATTCAAGGATTTCTGCATAGAACCTCACGAACGTAGAAGATAATGGCTTCATTTTACCTAAATTAATTCATAAGTAGAACGATGACGTGAAAATGAAGTTCCAATTTTTCGGACGAAGATGAATCTTGGGATAAAACTCAAAGGAACTTTCTTTCGCTTCTTGTCTCTAAGACATATTCCAGGGTATCAGGGAAGCAGAACACATTTCAGGCTGTTGTTCGAATTTGGGGTCGCAAGACCTTAGACTGTCGGCTCGCATCGATGCTTGTTCTCTGTAAAGTCGTACGCGTCAGTAAGCATTTCTACCCGACGGTCTTAAAGGTTTTCAATTTTCATTGCAGTTTTTTTTTCAGGCATGCGTAAGGTTTTTAACATATTGCATTTACGCCACTATTTCTACACAGGAATGGATGAAGTCTAGGTGATACGGCCTGAAAAGTGTTTACAGTGACTTCAAAGAACGATGCGAGAAAAAGCCAGACTTCAGCCTACGTTTCCGGTTTCTTTCTAGGCACAGACTTACTGGCGCATGTTTCTAAGAAGTCTCCCATCCTTCTCCTTTTCCGACCTTCTTTTAAGCGTGCTTCACTTGCCCCGTTTCAGTAATTATCGCTAACAGTGGATGATGGGTGGTGTTATACTATGACAGTGGATCAGAATTGTGAGTGTGCCACCTTTTGACCCGCAATGACAAATTGCTTGCAGTCGTGCTATTTGGAGTACGTGTCGAATGTGCGCGAAGTGACTCCGGAGACGTGGAGTTTAATAACGTTCATGCAGAAAGCATTTGCCGAAATAGTACATATCTATCCGGCAGTTGCATTTCCATACGCGTTCGTTTACGTTCGTCAGCTGGCTATACATCTGCGCAATGCGATGATTGCGAAAAGAAAGGTTCTTCCGCTTATTTGACACCACGTTTTGATTGTTTAATTGAGCGGCGGTGTTCAATTGTAGGTTGTATGAATAGCGTTGCTCACTGGGACAGCTGGAATGAGCCAGGCTACTTATGAAACTCGAAGCAGTTACCTGTTGCTTCAAGCACACCAATTCTGCTTCCCCCTACCATCTCCTGTCCATCCCCTTCCCCTCCCCCCTCTTCCTCTGTTCGCTATACTCGTGTTGCAAAAGAATGATAGCCCCCAATCACCACTATCGTTTTGAGTGTCCCTTCACCGAATCCAGTAGCGGGTGCAGCCACTTTTTGGGAATTGCGAATATATAAACAATTGGTGCTTATTTTCCAAGTCTGTTAACGTTATTTATCTCGAAGCAGATTCAGATCCTCTGTTCGTTGAAGTTTACTGTTGGTTCTTGCAAGAATGAACTTAGTTGAAGGTTAACGGTGACGAAATGCCGCCTGTCTCACTCTAAGTCTCTTATTGACCGCATGTGGCTTGCATTGGTCACATCTGATATTACCCTTGTGATTGTGGTTCAAGGTGATATTGCCGTAATTTATTTGCGCATTTGCAGGAGTTGATTCAAACGATCTACAACTGGCAATTCATGCAGTGTATTTATATTTGGGCAGAGGTCATTGTTAGAGCGTATAGTATTCAACACGAGGAAACTAAGGCAATCACAGAACTTGTCTATCCTCTTTGCCAGGTCATCATCGCTACGATGAGGTTTGCGGATATCTGTCGATTTCTTATTCGCATTCTTTAGTTGAACAATAGAAACCCCTTCCGGCCGGCCAGTATTGCTGGCATTTCTGTCGTAGCGTTTTATATCGTTGACAATAATTTTTGCACCGTTGGCAGAGTTGGTATGTCGCAAATAACGCATTGCAAATTGAATGCTGTTGTCGACCTGGCATTAGTTTCCGTTAACCTCGGAGTTGTTGTTTATCTTGTTTTCTCGGTTCTTTGACCTCTTCATTGGCGTCAAGATTTGGAAGCTATATTTGTGAATGGAAAGAGACTCATTTATACACAAAAACGGGAGCAACGAAAAGCATTTTTGCAACATTTCACTGTCAGACGGTACCATGCGACATGGCGGCCGATCGTTGCGAACGTACTTTGCGCTATCACTGTTTCTTGCATGTAAAAGAGTCTTTTCGCGTTTATTTATTGAATAGAACGAATAGGCGCATTGGCATCGACCGCATGGGAGCTATATTGAGTTCGACTTATTCTTCTTGTCCTTTGGTTGTCTGTCTTTTTGAAATTATATTGCTTTAGCACCATTATCTTAATTACTCGACTCGATTGTTGCAAAAGCCCACCTCAGGGAGAATCGGTTGTTTTTTTCGGCTCATCTTCATCAACTCTCCTTTCTTTTATCGTCTTAGTGCTATGCTATTTCCGCAAAATTGAAACAGTTTTGTCATGCGATATCTTCCTTGCAGGTTATATCCGTCTATGAAGTATGTTCCTCTCCGACTGCATTGCATTAAGGCTCTTCTGCTGCTTCAGGTGAACTGTAACGTTTACATACCGACGCTATCACTAGCTGTTCAGGTACGCCTTGTTTACTTCGTTTCGGTTGTCCACGCCTTATTATCTTTCGTTCTGTTAGTTACTCGCATCCAACAACCTCATTTACTTAAATATCACTGATATTTTAGAAACCATTTCTCGACTCTCGCAAATGAGAGTCCCCCAAATATTTGCACATATACTGAAGTATTCCGGAATACAATCCCTTTGAGAGGGATTGTATTCCGGAATACTTCAGTATATCAGCTCAGAAAGCGGTGCTAAATACATCACCACGCAGCATTAGGGCCATTTAATTCAGTCTATATAAATATTAATTAAATACCTAAGCGAAAGATGAAATGGAGATAAAACAATAAGCATACGACATACCAATTTGTTGATGGTATGTGATACGCTTATTGCTTCATCCGCTGGTCTCCGCTTTGTAACAGAGCGTGAAAATATAAACCCCGCTGCTTGAATAAAAGAACGCCTTGCCGTTATTTACTTCTTTTCAGCAATTGGACGATGTGGGATTAACGTTGAAGAAGAAACCATCGAAGGGGAAAGGAACGATGAAGAACGTCCATGTAAACTGTCTTCTTAAGGTGCGTCATTGTTTCTTAAACGACAAACAGTCTACAAATGTAATTTGATATAGATGGGATAATCGTGTCAGTTTATCATAACATTTGGGATTTGTGCGCACTTCAGGCATCAAGTTCGCAGCTCGAGGACGCAGGATTCAGACAGATGCTGGTTGAGGAGCTGTTCATGGTGCACCTTGAGGCGGTGTATGTCTTGAGATCGAGCTGCGCATTTGCGGACATCGTTCGTCCATTCGATGGCCAGGTCATCACTTTACGCTAACCTTCTCGCAGATTTCCTCATTCATTAAAGTTCTCCAGTAGTATCATGAAGATTTAGCGGCATTTTAAAGTCGGCTGAGCGACTCGGTGTTCGGTGACACAGAGCGTTTCCATCGATAGCTAGCTTTTCATGTTTTCCACTTTCGTTATCTAATTAGCACCACCTCCGTCCCTCTACAGCCATGTTATCTGCCTTATGACGTTTCTTTTGCTAGTTGACGCTATTTTATGGATGTCATATTTGCCTAGGTGTTTAGTAAATCTAGATAGCGGCGACGATTTCACGGTTCTTCGTAATGTTTTGCATGCAATGGACGTTTGTGACTGAAGTTTGCTTATCTCCTCGAATTTGCGAAAAACCAAATAGTGCTTGAAATATCTGGAAGGGGACAAGAGGAGCTTGTTTAGTATTTTTCCTGACTTTAGGGAATGCCATGAATGTCAACTGCTGTGGCTAACGCGGTAGGAGGATGTTAAGTAATAAATTCCTTTCCAAACGTTCACTTGTAAAAGCTTACAGATAAAGCGCTTTCTAAAGAGCTGTATGAATGCCGATTATGTGCGGTTGTTCAAGTCGCTGAGCAGTAAGATCAGTGAGCACGCTAAATGGGTGGATGCGATTGTTGCTGCCAGAGAGGTGCACCTGAACGATCAATTTAATTTGGTAGGTTTTCATCAGACCTTTTATTATTTATTAATCTTTTTATTCGTTTTAAAAGATTAATTGAATTTTCTGGAAGATTCATTACTACGATATGGCTCGCATCATTCAACCCTTTGCAATTTGTTTGTTCTCTTTTATTTTTCTTCATAGACTTTACTCTCTCCTTCTGTAGTTCCTAAGGGTATCCGGACGCGTTTACTGTCACTGTGCGATTAAGTTGCTTAAGTAAATGAAATGACCTGTTGTTATCCTTGCTTAAAAGGGCAAAATTTGGCAGAGGTTTTTCATCCACTTCAGTTAGTAGTTCAATATCGAGAACAACCAGTGGCATAGGAAAATTTGTGCACCTTCATTTCCTTTATAATTCTCGCAAACAAATGGATGGACCTTAGCGATCATTCGTCAGCTGCATTATTTCTCGTTAGTTTCTGTTTGCTAGATGTAATTCGCTGACCTACACGTCCATTTTCCTGCTGTACATGCCATATACTATCATTCGAGATGCCCTCCTCAAGAAGAAAATTGAATTTAAATAATTGTCCCGGAAGGTTATTTCAGGGATCTCTAGAAGCAAGTTTAGCCTCGTCGGAATCGCCTTTCGCAAAGTTTTATCAATCATGGCAGGCATGTAAGGTGCAAAAGGAATCGACTGCACAGGTTCGTTGGAGATCCAGCAAAGCTTATTTCTTGGGACTGAATGCCTAGTGCAAGGGGTATTTTTCCGATGCATTTTCATGCATTTGGACCTCCCTATTCTCTGGACAGTTAATTTAACGTACGAGCGATCAGAATAAAGAAACTCGTTTATTACCGAAGAGTATCAACGAGGAAAGTGTCTTGGAGGTCGAAGAGCATGGTCAAGGAAGTTAATCCATGTAGTGTCGTGAGCCTGCTAAATTGGGGCGGAAAAAGGAGTGGTTGCATGAAGAAAGGATTCTTTATCCTATGTAATGAGATCATCGTTTTGAGGATTTTTAGATTGTCTTGTTTGCCCTGCGGCTGTTATCATATGAAAAGAGAGCACAAAGAGAATGCCAACTAAAAGGTAGGTAGTCGACCGGGCGAAACGTCGATTCAATCCCTTCCACCATATCGCTTTTGTGGATGACGTGTTGGCATGGAAAACGAGGGTCGTAGCGAACACTAGATAGTTAAAGTCAAGGTATAATTGAACGTTCTGAGTTTGTCACTAGATGTGTTAATGGTTGCTGATACTCTGTATGTTCATCTTGCCTCATGAAGGTTGTACTAATACAAAGTCGCTTGGCGCTGCGGTGCTTTGGTTACACGCGTGGAACTCATCTGCGAAATGATCCCATTCTCGACCAGGCCCACGTAACAGGTCTGAACGCTCGATTACTTAGCCGAAAGTTGGTAGAGATGTGGAGTTTAAATAAAGGTGAAGCATGGATGCAGCCCATGTCTAGCGAGATGAGAAGAGCAAAACAATTTTAGTGCCTAGAGCGGCAGCAGTCTTCTCGCACAGCCTGACGTTGCCCCTACAACGCTTGATCTTTTTACTGGTCGGTGCTTCGACTTGTCGCCATTACGGCACTTAACGGTGCGCTTAGAAGTCAAAACTTGTTTACAGATGTTTGCAAGCAAAGTGACATCAAAGAAGGAGGACAGTGCGAAGGAGGACGCGAATGGACGGAAAGTTGCTAGAAAATGGCAGGAAGCAAGAACGGAACTTCCTGCTGAGGTGCATGAATGCTTTCTTTTTTAAACTGATCATGGAAGGCTTAAGAATGAGAGTATTACCTTAAGGTTCGCTTTGTGGGTTAACTTACTTAAGTTCCTTCTGTTAACTTAAAAACTTGTTAAGTTAAAAGACTTGAACTCAAGCTTAGAAACTGAACGCTCAGAAAAGGTTCGAGGCGCCGTAAAGATTTTTGTAAAGGTCCCAGTGTTCAATATGTAGAGCATTTTTGGAAACGTCTGACAGCTGGGGACATCTCAAGCCGAGATTTTCGGCTCGATCCATCCCCACCAGATACCTTCATAGATTTTCTCAGATACTCAGTGATTCTAATTTTAAGTGAGCTTCATATCTAAAGAATAAAAGAGTATTCGCCTTGAAATTGGAGCGACAGACCTTTAAGTGCTTTTCCTTCTCATCCTTCCTTTCTCTTCATTGTAACTAATTGATGGTCGATCCAGAAAGTATGATGTTACATCTTTATTTTGTGCCTTGTTGGCGAGGGTCTCATTTGTAGGTCATGGAAAGCCCTTTTTTCCATTCAGGTGCAAGGTAACGGAAATGCGCGAGACATCCATGCAGGGTCGGGCACCACACCGAAGACAACTCGAAAAAGGAAAAAGCTGAAGGCAGCGAACAAGAAGGTCCACAACGAACTAACGCTGGAGGGAGACCAGAACGGCACAGACGACCTGGTTGACTTTGTGATGTCCGACTCGGAGTAAGGTTCACTGCTTGCTTTTGAGACTGCTGAGCGAGGGATTTATTCTGAGCACTAGCTCCAACGGCAATTTCTCCCTCTCAAGAGGGGAATGCAAATGCAAGCTTTGCATCTATCAACGTCCTGCTCTCTCGCAGACTTGCATGTTTCTTTATGTTATGAAGTCCTAAGACACAAACTGACAATCTGTTGCTGCCGCTGTTTATTTCGATCCAAGCGTGAAGTTGTTTCGACGATACTGATTGTGCTATGTTTTGTTAGATCTGTTGTTGTTGTTCTGCCAGCGTATGAAACTTTCCTGTCCTCACATTCTTTCCCGTTTTCATTCGTTTTTTTCTCACATTCGAAGCGTCGAAGACCGGTTGTGTGGATCCAAATGAGGGAGGTGGGGAGGGGAGAGGAATCTTTAAGCGGAACTCTGAAGAGCTGGAGGAGAGCTACATTCGCGAGTATTTCGACTAACATTAAGGGAATCAGGCCCTCGTCTTCGCTTAGAAGACCAAAATCGACAGAACGAAACAAAGCGCTAAAAAGAATCAGAAGATTTGTCTAAGCTGGCAACCTCCACCATCTTCTCTCCACTTTTGGAGTTATTACGCGTCGTTTGTGGAAATTTTAGAGGGAAGGAGGGGCAGCACTTGGGACGGCGATTTTAAAAACTGAACAAAAGGATGAGCTGAGCTGACAAGCAGCGGGAAAAGATGAGCTGATAAAAACATGCGCCCATGCGTGCCACCATAAGCAAAAAAGCCTCGGATATGCAAAAGACCGGAACTGGTCTAATCTGAGTCAGTGAGCTGCCACGTTGTTCAGTAAAACGATGACCTTTCAAATCGACAGCTGAACCCAATGCAATCATCATAGGTATGCACTGTCTCGTGAGTGTCAGTTTCTATATGGTGGCCTCAATTCACCGTGGGTGATACATGGGCCTTTCCGCCTGCCGTATATATCACACTTTTTTTTTCAGTTAGCGAATAAACTCACACTCACCGTCAGTTTTAGAAACGACTCCATTCTCGTACAGTGATATCTGGAAACTTGATCTGAAATGCGCAAAATGCGAACATGTCGTTTTATTTTGTTGTGAGGGGCGGGTCTGCATAAGTCAGATAGTGAATTAGCGAGAGAGTCGAAGGATAGATTTATTCGTAGGTAGGTCGTTGTTGGAACTAAGAAAATAGCAGAAAACTGCATGAAGGGTGTTAGTAAATGGCACAGAATAATGATAAGTGAAAATGCGCTTTAAGACAATAGAAGAATGACTTTCGGAACTCATAGGCCTATTTTGCAAGGTAAATATTTGTAATATTCAGGAATAATAACAAATACATCAGATCGGTAAAGGTATATCGTTGCACCCATAACGTGCCTATAAAATCGCGTCGGAAATATTCACTAAACATCCTCGAAATAATGAACGGATTCAGTGTGTCACGAACCGAACATAAGTCAATCGAAGTCGTCTGGAGCGGTCGTTTAGTAACTTATTATCACAGATGAAAAATTAAAGGATCTTCGGAGCGGTAGCTGATCGCTGTGGACCCAAATATCCACTTAGCCCAATAATTAAGTGATTACCCCGTTAATGTTCCCTTCAAGCTAATTTCGGCATTTTTCCACGGCGTGTATACGCCCATTTGCTGTTATAATTCCAGCCATTTCATATTTTTGCCCCTTAAACGATGTATAAAACAGTTTTTACGTTGCCGATACGAATCCGGACTGCAGGCACTACACAGGCTCGTTTACCGGTTTCCATCACCTTGACGGTTGAGACAGGTCACGTTTGCTTCCGGAAAGAGGTCCACCTTGTTCTGTGCCCTTCACTCTTACCTTGTTAGCGAACACTTAGGAAACAGAATGGACGGGTAATTTTATGTGGAAGGCAGTGTAAAAGAACTCGTCTTCTTAAACATTCACTCCTCTTTTCCGAAGTGGATGAACGGTGGCAAAACTGTGTCAGAAGAGGAAGGGACTGTCGATAACGGCAGCTCCTACCGCCACACCGCCTTTATCGACGTTTGCCGCTTTGCTGCGGATGATGTGTCCGTGAGCGAGGTTTTTATACACTTTCTCGCATCCGCGATCAAATCCTGGTTCTGCATAAAGGCATCCGTAGATACCCAACTCACCGACCACTTCGCCCAACGTCACCTCTTCAAACGGTCGAACTAAGTAGTTCTGAAAACTTTCATTGCTGGTTTGTTGCTACTTTCGTGTGTTCAGGCAAGGCTGTTTTTGGAAGTGGTTGAATAGTTCAGTGCTTTATTTTCTCCAGCCACTTTGCTTCATTGGCCTATCAAAATACTGACGAAAGGACCCATCCTCAACAGTAGTCTTGCTTTGCTGCCAAAGGAATTGAAGTAAAATTTATCCGCTTTCGGGCAGTCTGCTTGGGAAGTCGAGAGATGAGTGGTGTATGACGGTACGTATGGCCAAGTGAAAGGTTCCTGCAAGGTCGCACTACGGACAAAACCTTTCAAAGTGCAGTCTTCTATGAGATGATTTTGATGCAAAATGGCGGGATATCTCATTGTGTCATGTTAAATAGCAGTCGCCATCCACACCCTAGGAGAGAAACTGTACTAACGGTAGCAAAGTGAAGGAAGAATAAGAACTCCAGAATTTCATACAGCTGCAACTCTAATATCCCAACAGCTGGGGCTGACTGATTACTTCTCAATGTCTTGAATCCTCTAAACATAAATCTCGCCAGCTAAGCGACGAAGGAATGGTACAGCGACCCTGTCAAGAAGGATGCATCTTTCCTCGATCAGTGAACCTTTAAACGATAAAAAGGATGGCTTTACCTTGACACGCATTGGCTGTATCCTCTCCATGAGGATATGCGCAGCGCGTTCATCGCGACTCATTTCTTTCAACTTCTCTGCCACTTCCGATCCATAGTAATTACCTCCACCACCTTCTAATTGTGGCTTCAACACGAAACGTTCCGGGTATTCAATAGCCTCCTGAATTACTTATTTATCACTGTCTGTTGACTGCCTGTCAGTGTTGTTATTGCCACATTCAAAGGGTGTTAGGACACATCAAGTAAAAGTCAGGAAAACTGTTTTCACCTTCAGGATAATTTGCGTTTCTTCCTCGTCGCTTTCCAAGCCCCATAATCCTGCGAACGTTGCTCTTATGCGTTCACAATCCTCCTTCAGTTCAGGTAGAAATCGTTCCAGTTGACCGTCGCACGCCAAAACCTTAACCATTGCTTAGATTGTTTGCTCCATATGGCACATTTCTTATTAAACACATAGCCGCAACCGAAAAATACCCATCCGCACGTTTGAGTGCGCGTTCTGTCTATTTGCCACTGTTTATTGCTTAGGTGCCATCATTTCTATGTGTGCTTAGTGCAGTGGACCTAATAAACGTACAATACCAATAATTATAATGGTAATGGCATAACCTGGAACAGGATATGTGCATATACCTGTCTCAGGTTTGTAATAGAACCAGCTTTCGTAAGGCTCAGGCTTGGACGATCATCATTGTTTGACGACGAGTATGAAAACAGCAGCTAAAGTCTTGATCTTCCGCAGATCCCATCTGAACAATGTTCTCACTGTTTTCATTTCACACAAAGCAACCTAAGTGGGAGTAAAACTAAAGTTGGCTTGATTGTAAGATGCCATCTTTATATATATATATATATATATATATATATATATATATATATATATATATATATATATATATATATATATATATATATATATATGAACAGTTGAGCAATTGGCCATACCTTGCACTTTCTATTTACTGAGGGGTTATTACATGCATTGCCGAAAGCGCTGCTTGTAAACATTAAGGATTTGCCAACCGGAAAATACGCACTCAAAAGTTTCCCTAATTTCCATTCACAGGTAATCGAATGTCATTCCAAGCAACGCTCACTGTTTCGCGCCACCCAGTCTGCGTTGTTAAAGCGTCGTGAAGCCGATTAAGAGCGGCATTCCGGCCCGACCTGTTGAACTTTTTTCGTATTTGCGAGTTGCAGGCCAATCCAAGGGCATTTCACCGCGTTCGATAGCTCCATCGTAAGCCGTGCATTCCACTCGAGTTCCGAACAGTAGTTATCGGGCGAGTAGCCAGCACGAAAATACACGATGGATACACGCCTGCACGCATCCAACATCAGATCATGACCGCTGCGGCCTCCCAAAGACAGCCTTCAATTCGACAAAATTCCAAGAAAATGTTACTGTGTTTCTCATCCTTCCAAAAGCTTGCATTTCATGACAGAATCCGTTTTAGCTAGCTGTCGTTTGTCAGCAGCTCAGGTGCAGCATACAGCATAAAGTCAAGGTATCGCCAAGTTGGAAGGGTTACAAACAGCATGAACACGTTAGTGCATTTCGGCAAGCCGGATATGTTCGACAAGAACTAGTGTACCACGCACCTTTCTGCGCACTGAGTGAGCGTGAGCCGAACGCACTTTGCTCGCCTACTGCTGAGTTCGTCGATTCGGTATTCCACATGACGCTGATCGACTTGGTTTTGATTCACTTCTTCCACAACGAACAATATCAATGCCGACTGGTCACCAATATCTAACCTTTAAAAGTCATACCTTGTGGAAACGACTTAAATCACACACGAACGCATAATTATTAAAAAATATTTACTCAGTAACGATTATATTGCGTGCAGTTTTGAGCTACTCGTGGGCTAACTCCGAAGTTGGATCTGAAAGTCGAATGCTTGCCCTAGAAGGGAATGGGGTCGAAGGTAGATTCTTTTTCTCCGAAGTCAGCGTCACGAGTTTTTACTGCTTTCATTTCCCGACTTTTATCGACATCAAGTGCAATAGTATCCAAGGTCACAAGAAATGAGCTTACTCGTATTGCCTCGAATGCCATCAATTCGGAAACTTCGACTTTTTTCGATACAAACCTTCAATTCGACAGTGTCCGTAGGCTAACTTAGCAATCGAGGGCCCGGTACTGTCAAGGATCAATGACCGTCGCTTGGCTTCGCTCCTTATCGGTAATTCCAGGTCATTCAAGTAGGCGACCAGTGGTAGTAATGCTACTATCAACACTAGCTGATATCAGGGACTATCAGCACCAGTTGAAATCAGAGGTTCCATTAGTGATAATACTACTACTGTCAATAATACTAGCTAATGCTTGTAACAGTAACACTGTTCCTAATCAGTACCGCTACAGTATTTGATGAGGCCGATCAGTATCACTAACGGTCTCCAAGCCAAAACTATACTAGTTGAGTTGAACTGTTAGCATTAGCAAGAAATATTCGTTGGGTCTAGTGCTGCTAGTTATTTGACTCCCTATTACTAGCAGTAGACTAGTGATACTTACTAAATGCGCTTCACTATCGCCAACAGCGTCATCTATTACGGCCGACGCAATTTTCCGCTAGGAAAAACTATTTCCCTGAACGCTGTATTTATTGTTCTAAAACAGTCCCATAATACCTTCATTCCCATCAATCCCCTTCTGCCGCCCGACATCCATCCCTCTGGCTGCAACATCTAGCCTATTAATTTCCATCCCGCTTTTCCTTCAGACCTCGAGAAAATTCCAAAAACTGCAAGGGAAATGGGACAACTTTATACGCTACGATTGAACGAGGTCATTTCTGCATTTTTTTTTCTGCCAGGAAAGAGAAACTGCGAAATGCATTGTAACTCTATACAACCTTCACATGAGAGGGCCTCAGTTTTTCACCAAGCGTATGTGGGGCTGTAAACGACAGCTTGTCGTAATCAAGGTTTATCTAGAGTAGTTGGGCCTGCAAGACCGACTTGATGCATGTGTCGGGAGAGCCCTGTTCCCGAAATAAAACTCGCCACGTCACAGCTGGAGGCCTAAGAAGTGGCAATTTGATTTTGAAAGGTCCGATATTCTCTCGACTCTCAAGACACGAACAAGCTGTCCCGTTATGCGTTGAGTATGTGCCTGTACGATGCGAAGAAATAAAGTCTCACCAAGCGTCATAGATACCTTTAGCGACCGTATCGATCGGACGATTTTCAGGCAATGCATTCGCAATAATATCATCGGGAACGTTCAGGTCCTGTAGTACCCTTCGATGGAGGCAAGATGCCATTTCACTTAGCCAACCCATACTCGCCGCAATGTTGTTCACTTCAACCTTAAACATGCACTGTCCAAAAATGCCTTGCTCTAGCCCAACTGTATACAAGTCTGACCCGCCAGCTAAAGCTATCGGCTGTGGTCTTCCAGTGCGGTCCTCTTCCTCGAACGTTTTCTTAATTAACAAGAAATAAAAAACATCCAATTATTAGAATGTATCATGGCAAATGTTCCTTGCTTCATCAAGCAAGAAGTGCATAAGGCGATCAAGTACAAACAATGCTAGATGCGAACCTGTTTCAACTTAAATTCGTCACTACGTTGACCATCACACATATAATCAGCTCGTTGGATCAGCAGCGTCTTCGTTTGTTTTATACCAGCTTCATGCACCCGCTTCAGAATGTCCACAAAATGCCTCAATGATTCCTGATTAGATTCGAACTTGAAATGCACTGAATTCATTTTGGCAAACAAGTAAACAACGACCAGTATCCCTAACTACAGTGGAAGGCATGGAAAGAACAACAGCTTTGGTGTTCATATTTTGCACAGCTAGTGTGCAGTACAGATCCATGGTCGTGGTGGAAGGACAGCGGGGAAACGAGGAACAATTCAGGGCTAGGAGTGAGAGAATGAAGTAAAACTTTAGGAACTATTCAACGGTGGTGGTTTATCATATTCATCACACTTGGAAGCAGTCAAGAATATTTTTTCACTGACAAGTTTTGCTAGTCACCACTAGCTGGACGGCCTACTCCTTCCTCCCTTCAACCCTTCCCTCTATCCACTAAATTACTGACAGGGCTGATATAAAAAGAGGGGGTTCCTTTTATTACGCCAATAAACATGTTGCTGTCTAACTAAGCGAATTCAAAAGACTGAGCTCAATGGGTGACTACCCTTGCCGAAATAGTTAAGGGTCGGGTTCGAGCATGGTCATCGCCTCGCAGGAAACATGTTGCTCCCGGCAACAGCGCATCCTACCCTCCAGAAAAAAATGTTCTCATATATATGAAACTGCCATCAGGGCACAGCAAATAATTGCTGAAGTAAACATTTGGACCAGCATGTGCTTTCATACACATAAACAGTGAAACACTAATTGAAAGTGGGTGACAATTGAAGAAAACTAGACGTAATCCTGTTGTAAGGTCATCAGCACCACACAGCCACACATAAATATTCGAAGCAAAAAACGGCCTGATTGAAAAATAAAACCTCGTGAAATCATCCGTCTTTACAACTTCAGCGTGCGACTCTATCAAAAACTCATAATCCCACGACATCCGAAAATATAACAGATTAGTCGCCTGAAAGCGTAAAATTATTGGGCATTCAGTACCAATGACATCAAGGCTAAAGAATTTATAGACGACATCGCCGACACGTTTCATTCGCGTGTCTCAGACCTTCCCTTCATCCGTCTCACATCCACCTTCCCCACTCCGCCGCCCTCTCGCCTCGCATCGCTGTTGGATAAACCCTGGCCAAATTTAAAAAAGGGACCTTTCTACAAATGTGTTCCAGGGATATTGCAGAGGAATAATAGCCTGAAGGATGCGATGCCTATTTCACGGTATCGGTATACATTCCTGCCAAGCACCATATCTCCCCTGCCAGCTGGTGCAACTCCCGCTAACCATTTCAATGTACTCAGCAGACTTTGGTAAATGTCTCCTGTTTAAGTGCGTTCCTGCGTATTTTTTTTTTCTGAGAGAAGAAATCAACCGTGCGAGCATGCCCGCAAAAATTTGTTTCAGGTACGGAAAAGGTGGAAGATCTGTTAAGCCGAGACGTTGTTTGGTAAAGTGAAAGCGTTTACCTGCTGGACATCAACAGCCTGCTGAAAGATATGCCGAGGAAACGGAGAAGGTAACAATGTGAATGGCGCCGTCTGGCAGATATCGCTGCGATCTTTATGCTGCGGTGTTCGCATTACCATTCCACACCCCTAAACAGGCATTGTTTAAAGATAATAAGTGCTTTGCCAACGACATAAGAAAAGCGCGCAAAGGTTCAAATAACGAAGATAAAACAGTTTACCTTGCGAGGCACCTTGATAACCAATTTTTTAACCATTACCACTCATGAAGAAACAACATACTGAATAAATAAAAGAAGTAAGCTGTGGATTAAAGAACATGTTAGAGGGGAATAAAGACTTTCTCAGTCGTACGCTTCCACACCCATTTCCCTTAAATATATGCCTCCACTTCCACTCTTTTTTTTGCTCGAATAAAGCTCAATTGAGAAACTTGCATAAACGCCCTCTTTAAAAGCTTACCACTCCTCAACACGCATCCACTTTGGAAAGTTGCGAATGCCATAATGGCTAGAAATTACAAACGACGAGTATGGGAGTTCTAAAATTCGATGGAGGGTTCTCTTATGATGGAGAACAGTGACTTATGTCGAGATCGGTGCACAGCAACACTGGCATAAAGCGCTGATATACATAAAACGAAACTAAAACTTAGATGAGTGATGAATCGGCTGTCAAGACCGTACCTTGCGTCATCCGGCATGCTCCCAATCAAAAGAAGGCTTGAAAGCGACTTACATGAGCCCAGTCCACAGCATCCTCAAGCATGTCTTTTAAAGGAAGCTCGTGGAGTGGTAGTGAGAAGGTGTATCGATTTGGGATATTAGAGCCGTCTGACTGCTGCTGCTTTCTTTCCGCATCCACATTCATATTTATAAATCAACAGCCGAACAGGCAAAGGCAACTCTGAATCTGAAAACGAACAAATAAAACAAACAGTTAGTTTAATTAAATAGCCTCCGTACCTATTTCTCTCATTCTTAGTGCCCTGCTTCCTCTCCTGAGATGAACAAAGACATTAGAGACAATGCTTACGGGCAAGTCAGGAGATAATATGCAGATTTTACTGGACGAATAATTGAAAATAAATGCCCGAGAAACAGCTCTAGAAGACGAGCAAATATGCACACATCAGGTGAATGGACTTTCGCGAGCGGAAGTGTGCAAAATAGAGACTTTGATGTCTCGCTTCGGATTTTCAACAAAAGTGTGGATGAGAAATATTCGACATGCTCAGCGTGAAGATGGATTCTTTTTGGGGTTATAGTGCACTGTTAGGAGTTCTAATCCACCGGTGCCAGGCGGCGTATTACTTTACGAGGATGACCCTCATATTACCATCTAGGCAGAGTGGGGGGAGGGGGTGGGGAGGGGAAGATTCACCTGATAAGGTTGATATGAAAATCGGGTTTATTTATTATTGCATCCACCTTCAACAAACGAGATTGACAGCGCAACCTTTCAACATCTACTTTCAACTTCCAGTTTAACTGTAGACTCTTCTTTTGGAGAAGGGAGGGGAAGAGGGGAGGAGGAGAGAAGCAGAAAGCGGCAAAGCATAGGCGCCGAGAGCTGCAAGATTAAAAACTGGAGGCTGCTAAAACGAAATTGATAAGTGGTAGCTAGTGGGGCTTCCAAACGCTCGCTGGCATATCCCAGTCATACAAGAACGCGCTCCATCCTCCATCATAGCGAATTCCCGGCGGATATGCGATTCTTCGCAATTCCTCGCAACCTGCACTCTGAAACGCTAAAACTGTCGCTATGTGACGCTAAATTCATCTCAGCGCCTGGAAGAAATGGCCAAGAGGTTCATTAAAAACAACCTGATCAACAACCTCTTTGAGGACAACTCATCGTCTCTCCATTTTCGCCCAGAAAAACATATCAACAGACCACCGCCACTGACTATTATTTTTTGACCCCTATTACTTTCTCTGATTCTGTCTATTTCGGCGGAGATGGTTAGGTCTTTCCACTGAATTTCCTTCTCTCTTGTCATGCTGCGTAACAACTAGCTCGGTCTAGCTAGACTGGAATTTTCCAAACAGTTGGAGTCGAACTTGGGTTGCGGAAATGCACAGAACAATTCAATGAGTTTCATGTGCGTTCAGGCAAAAAAAAAAAACTATCGAGAATGTTGCAATGAGTTAACCGATAATGGTACATCGGCAAATAGAAATCACAGTGAACTGCAAGCGGCATGACGAGTTTCGATTTAAAAAGACTGTCATAGCTACGCACCATCTCGCTATTCGGCTGGTTACAACGCCTTTCCCAAGCGGAAATCGAGTTTGAAATACTTCGAAACTTGCATTACTCATATAAACAATGAATATGGCAGGCTACAGTGCTCGTTAAGCAATCGCCAGCTATACAACGGTCGCGTATGTGAAATTTTGGCCGACATAGACAGGCCGTGTAGTTTTTTTTTTAGAATTAAAGAAAACAATGACGAAATAAGACAATAAACGGGAGGATCCGAACGTCATTCAATGGGAACAGGAAAACGAAAAGAAATATCGCTTTCCTTCTTTTCGAGGTACTCTTATGGCGAATTTCTAATGAAACATTCGCATTCCAATGAATCAACGCCTTATGTAAGAAATTCGCACCTATAGTCATTTGATGTGACGTCATCGGAATATTTGCGATATGTTCACCAATATTGCAATAAAGATTTGATGATATGTAATCGTTTTTATTGAATTTAATTTTGTGTCCGACTCAGAGATTGAATTTGCAATACAATTTAATAAAGCGAGCATACTTCAGGAGCTATTTCGAGAACTTCAACGTAGAGTTGCTTATCCATTTGTTAACACTTGAACGCTATGATTTATTATTGCTGTTATTCTTTTACCGTTGAGAAGCAATAACATTCAAAGTTGCTCATACGCTTCAATATTCGAACAGTGCAGTGTTCACTAAAGAGTTGGTGGGGTCAGAACACTCTCCGGCTTCACGTCGCCAAGTTTCATTTCCATGCGTTTTTTGCAAACTTCATCAAAACACATCACGTGAAGTTTATGTATTCCTGCACATACGCATGTATGTACGTCTGTCCGTCCGACGACGAAATCAGGTCGATACGAGTATCAGTACATTCACCGGTGATCTTCCGGTTTCACACCATTTGACCATTGTTTTATTGACAGTTGTTTAAACGTGTTATGAACTTGCGTATGCAGGTTTTTTTTTTCTTTTTGCATCCAACGTAGCACGGATGAGTAGAGGATTTTCAGGTTTGGAGTTGTACAGCTGATCGGGTTTTTTTTGAAAAAAAAACAGCATTATTAAGCATTGTTTCGTCGTTTTCAACCAGCCGATTTCGTTTAAGAAACTACAAAAAGCGCATATGTCGTGCTATCTCTCTAGATTGCATTTTATTTACGTTTGCAAGTTTTTTCGGACAAGCTTAATGACGATAATTTCAAACTTTAAAGTGCAAAAGTTGTTTTTTATGAATTTTATGGATATAATCTATACAATAGGATAAAGAAAAATAGTACGTTTATTGCATAAGTTACATAGAAACACTTCAATGAAACGCTGCGATATGCGTGGAAATGAGATATAAATCGTTGTTGAAGCTTCTCTCATCTTGTGCACTCATTTTCCCAACGATGGTACCAAATTTTTTTAAAAATAGGCCACAGATTTTTATAAAACAACGGGAATCATGATTTATGTTACACGCTTTCATGTTAATTTCAATGTCCAAGAACAATTTCAGGTCAACCATAACACCGAGGTGGCCGATATAGTGAATTGTACAGATTATCACACCGTAAATACTGCACACTTGTCGGAAGTTCGGGAAGATTTTCTGTGTGAATTATACTATATTTTGGAATAGGTATGGGGAAGCTACCGTTTTCGATGCGATAAATGAATGCCTTCAGAGTATTTTGACGAGAAATGGAGTTGCACGTTGCACCTTCACAGTAACTGATAGGTCACTTTACGTTACCGGCTTATAGTTGAAACCTATTACCAAGGAGTGAACGATGTGGTTAATCATTGACGTACAGCAGAAAAAATAGTGGCTCACGGACATTGCCTCGGGGCGTTCCACTGTAAATTTTAAACCAGTTGAGAAGAACGATCTTATCTTGAACTGGAAGTTTCCATCCTTAGGAATGCCTCGATCCAGGTTCGAAGGTTCTGCACATCCCTTATGGCCAAATTTCCGCAATGAAAATGCATAAGGGAATGAAATAAAAAGTCCTTGTGAAATCGGTGCAAACATGATCAATGATTTTCTACCATAAAATTGTTTACAGCAGTCAAAAACGATGTCAGTAATTGAGTAGTGATGGAGAGGAGACCGATGAACCCGATGAATCGAAACTGTTCTTTGACGGAGGGCTATGCGAGAATAAACACATCAAAATTCAAATTAAACTGTCAGAAGTACGACCTGCAAGATAGGTCAGTGGAATAGGTCCACAACTGGTCAAATCATAACGAGAACATTTCCTACGGATGGGTACAACCAATGAAGTTTTCCGCAATTCATAAAGCGATACCTTAGTTTGGCGGTCCAACGAGAATGAAATATATACATTTGCAGCAATTAAAAACGATGTTTTTAAAAGTATATGGAAACGATGAATGTTATCGGGAACAGTGACGTTCTTAAGTGGCAAATCCTTTAAATTCAGCTAAAGTCCAAGTAGCTATTTGTCAGAGGTCCTGTTAGTTTGATTGTAGGGTGGACGGGCGGGGAGAAGAGGAAGGGGAAAGGAAAATTGACTGTCTAGGCCGATTAGAAAAATATCAATAGAAGAGAGATATAAAAACGTTGGGTTTAAAACCATCAGCAGCAGCAATGCTTCCATTACGCGTCTCCAACGCCATCATAGCGATTCCAAGTTTCAGTCATTTCACTGCGACCAATGAAAACATTTATGGAACCTAATTCTGTAGCACATCGAAAGAAACTATGTATATAAGGTCATCATATTTTGAAAAGCACAATAAACGGGTTAGCAGGGAAAACTCTATTTTAGTTGACCTCATTGACAGAACCAGCACGAAGAGACCGCCAATTACGCATATCGCCGTCATTGGTTGCATTTCATTCAGATTTCGCCCCATTCCCCCCCCCCCTTTCTTTCCCTCCTCCTCTCTTCCCTCTTTCTCGCGTTTATCAACGAAATTTTTGAAGAGCTCTGCAATGCAAAGAAAATTTCAGCTGTATAATATCTAACAACAATCAAGCATCAATCTGTAATGTGTAACGCATTGCAGCACAAAGTGACATCTGCGATCTCACACAATGGCAATCTTACGTAGAATAGGTCTTTGTCGGCCCACAAAAATAGCATTCTGCTGCGTTAAATAACACTGTGTTGTATTATTTCAGTAGTTGTTGCAGCTAAATGTTACGACCGAATCCTTTTTTTCCCGCACACCACGTGCACTGAAAATTAGCCGCCGTCTATTGCTCTCAAAGCCCACTGATGTGCCTGTTGCCAGCTTGTGGCCCCGTTTGTATTTACCCTCCCCTTAAACCTTGGAACCATTCCATGATAAGTAGTTGTTCCCTGGTTGACATTTCCTAGTCTACCGTGATCCGGAATGAACAGATTTATCGACGGTGAGTCATTATTTCGAAGATAAGCTTAATGAGCTAGTAGAGAGGTCGGCATTTAAGGAAGTATGATTGCTGCTGATGCCAGCCAAGAAATGCTGTTGTTATAGAACTGTATAAAACCTATATGGATGATGTGCTATTGTGGCAGTGAGGTGACCTCAATTTGACTGCTAGAAAGCTGCCCGAATGGATTCGATGCGTACATGGTGCAAGAGTGTATGTGGGCAGCAGGCGTCGAACAACAGAGGCTGCAAGTGAGCTCCTAGTTGCCGGAGTGACGCTAGCAACTGTTGCTGCCAGTTGTGCACCCGTTCAGGGTTAAGCACGTTGATCATTAGAGCGCCTATGTGGAAGCGCATCCTTTACGCTGCCAACACCTCACTTCCCCTCACTGCAACTCCCTTCGATCAACTCTCATTCGGCCAAAAAAAAACAGTTCACACAATTCCTGAAAGCGTTGTAACGAATTGGCCCGCGCTTTTGTTTTTACAGTCAGTTTAGACTCGTTTGTTTTGTGTTGTCTAAGCGATCTTATTGTTGATGTGCGGAAAAATTCGATATTCGCCAAAATTCTATCATTTTAGTTTTGAAGCAAAGAGAGATACTCTTTAAAATTCCTTTGAATATTGCTCACCGGTGATGCAAATGCATTTTTGCTATTCTTTCTAGTGTGTTTACCTTTTCCGCATTTAGTGGATCGCTTCTTTGATGTTTGCATATATAATTTAATATGCATACATAAATATGCGTTTATGTATTTAAAAAGGAATTTGTATATAAATGTGCATGCACACGTGTACAGGTATTTAATATACATGTGAATGTATATGCAAATTTTGCACGTATATGCACAATGGTTCGTTATGAGCATAATATTGTGCAGTAGCATCAGTCACTTTCAATTCCTACGTAAGTTTCTTCGAATCCCAGTGTGGGTGCTGGTTGAGCTGTCGAATCCGTCATATAATTGCCAGATACCTGTATATTCTATTGGATTTCCGTTGGGAATCCACTGTTTTGATTGTCGGGCTATATTACGTTGAGATTTCACGACGGCGACCTACTTGTTTACTCCAGTTGGGAAATGGCATTGAAGTCCTAGGAACTCAGGGTAACTGGTCAAATTGCTTACTGAGATAATTGAAGAAGTGGCTGAGAAGCGGGCGAATTCTTCCTCTGTACTCATGTGTAGCTGCTACCCGTCGATCGCATTTTCCTCCCGATACTGTTTCATTGATTCTCCTAAAGAAACCTCTATTATTAGGTTTATCGCTCCGTTTGTATTCTATAATATTGTGCCACTTAGTTCTTTCAAAAAGTTATGGACGATTGATTCGAGGTCGCGTTAAAAACCAACTCTTTGAAACGTTTTGAAGAAATGAACGGTTATAAGCCTTGAAGGCTCTCAAGTGGTGCCTTTGCATATATTCCTATTCTAGAGGCAGTTGTGGAATAGTGCATAAACTGCGTCCTCCTTCTCGATGCAGCAGTCGACGTCTTCCTTGCACCCACTTTTCTTCGGGATTTGACAGTCAAGGTAATAGGGTGAACTCGTTTCTTCAGTGGACGACCCACTGACCATCAGGAAGTTGGAAGCGCAGGCGTATGCGTTGTAAAGACGTATTAGCATTTGACCCGTCGAGCAGTTGAACGTACATCTGGAAAGAAGAGCGTTGACTCACCCAACACTTCTGACGTTGATCTGCATTTTTTTGTAAATACTGCGACTTCATTGACTTAAGCGAGATCAGACAGCCTTCAAAGCCGGAAGATACACGAGCACTTCGCCGTCAAATTTCTGAACTGTTGTACGCATTACTGAAACTAGAATTGGCCCAGAGAAGTGTATACCAACTCGCATTCTCACTGTGTACCTTTATTCGTGGTAGCAATGAGGCCATCTACAAGGGGATACCATTGCCTGTGAGTAGCTCCTACAGGATGTCCCTGTTGGGGCTGTCAAACATGGGAGTTAACTGAAGGCAATAGTCATACTGCTTTTAGACTGTTGTGGATGATCTTCCGGACCACAGTTATGTGTGCTCCTATAGCCCGTCTGGAACTGCGGATATGGGCGTCCCTCAATGTAAGCTTGCGATTGGGTCGTAAACATTCATGTCTATTGTCAAGTATAGTAAAAAGTTATCCCTCTGTGATTCTGCGGTAGGGATCTTAAGCATTTATTATACCGTAAATAAACAAGGTATTTAGCACCGCTCTTAATCAAAGTATACGCTTCATATGCCGAACCTTACGTCATAGTCAGCAGCTGGCGTAATATCTTCACTCTATGATCTGTGAGCCATATAAGGAGCGCGGATGGAGCACCGTCGATCACTGAAGACTGCGGACTGGAGGCACTCAGCGGCTTTGTTGATTTGTTTTTTTAGTTTAGTGGGACTTGTTGATACAGCTTCTTTGAAGGAAGCTTTTAAGATTGTGGCAGGCGTTAAATTACATTCTCTAAATATTTCCTCTATCGTTCCGTGCATCCTTTCCCACTTAGAAGAGATCCGTTGTTTTCTGAGAATAACGAGTTGCATATTGGCGATGCTTTTCCTTCCTATTTTTGCAGCAGTAGGAATATTCGACCATTATCCTCAACCTGCGTATCGCTTTGGAGCTCGAAGATTCTTACTTCCTTTTTTTGGCATCGAATGCCTGTCTTGAGCTGTACAAGTTTATTTCTAAGTTGCATTTAAAGTGGTCAACTTTCTGTCTTTAACGATTTGCTGAATTTCCTCTCATAGAGGTGTTTGTGCTGCCAAAAATTTTCAGCAGTTTCAAGCGAAGCAAATATGGAATCACCAAGTGTAAGTATCAAGGAATATTGCAAAGTCATATTGAAAGCCGCTTAGGTGTCGTGGTGTAATCCTCATCTCATTTCTTCTACCGCTTTCTGTGGTCAGATTTATAATGTGGTCGTATCTGTGCGTGCGTTATTAGCACAACAGAAGAAGTCCCCGATATCTTTTATGCCGCATTACACGATGTGAGCATCCGTTTCGAAAAGAGGAAATAGTTGACTTGAATATGCAATTTTAATTTCCTGCTACGGCCACTTTCGGCGTTTGAGCGGTTTTAAAGTTAGCTTACCCTTATCCGGAACTCTCTGAACTTGTCGCAAGAGCTGAATCGTTTTTCTCTGTTCACATAAACAAACATTTCCCGTTATCTGAAGTCTCCTCTGCTCAAAGCTGTCACCTTTCTAACGACATAATGCGTTCAGCGAGCCGAAATTTGGTGCTAGCGTCAATACAAGAAGGTTACCCGCTGATAGCGCTTGAAGTTTATGATCTAAATATTGCGGCTCATTGTAAAATTCTTCTTTGCATTGAATACATAGAAAGCTAGTCGGACGGTTAGCAGAAATTACAATAACTGGAGTAAACACATCTAAGCGCATCCACATAAGTCTTTCAGAGACCATGTTCTATTCAAATACTGAATCGTCTAGATCTCTTACGACTACGACACATTCTCCGTGATTGTGTTGCGAAGACGCTAGCGTATAGCCGATGAAAGGACGAATTTCAGCGCTGTCCATTAATCATAAATATAAGTCCAGTCCTTATAGTCTTGTCTCCTGGTCTCGCCACCCCTGTTTTGTTTCACATGCTGGCGACAGGATCTGGTTTGCGGAGATAGTCGACGTCCATCATTCACGATGAACAAGTCAAAAGGCTACATATAATGGTAACTCTGAAGGCACACTCGAAAAATATTTAACATCACGATTGCATGGAAAGCGGAATCAACAAAAGACACTTCCACACGAAAAAGACATTCCCAAGTGAATAAAAAAGGAACAGATCATTGAAAAAATTACACTGAAACTAAGCGTGACCTAAAATGATTTTCCTAGATAAGAATATGAGTACAGTTCGTTTCACTATGTAGATTGTTTTTAAGCTGTTTATTAGACGTTGCAATAGTGAAGAATTTAATGGAACAGTTATTTAATGAATTATAAACATTGACGAGAGTACGCAATTGCTGCGGTTTGCTTTAAGAGGAAACATCTTTCCTCAGTGAAGGAAATTTTTTTCTCAAGCAAAGCGTCGGAGCTTTTCCCCACTTTATTTGTCCTCTAAGCTCAGATATTAATTATCCACTCATTTCTACCGACAATCACATTTTTCGCCAACACAACTTTCGGCAACCGACTATATTTCATGCGGAATTGAAAAAATTCTCCAGCCTCAATTTATCATTCCCCGCGTGTTTGTCACGTGTCCTTCCCCTTTCCTCTAACCCACCTATCCTCCCCTTCCCCCCTCTCAAGGTCGAAATTGTCGCATCTACGCGGAGGCAAGGATTAGTATCCTACGTATTTCTTGTGAGGGTAACATTTGCAAGATGAAGCAAGCGCATTTGCTACTGAGCGAAATTTTAATTTCTTGTGTCTATATGCATAAATAAAAAAAATGCAAATATGCCATCAATAATTATGTAAATTAGTTGGAAGGAGACACTTACAAGCAGAGACAAGTGTTTTCTTCATTTTTTGCCCTCTTCAAAATATCGGTTGTGGATTTTTTCGAAGTCGTCAACATTCTACGAGACAAACATTTTAAAGTGAGGAATTAATTCACATATTCATTGCAATAAAAATATTATCAATAAATATTTCCATGAGGAAAGGATTTAATGAAGCCGAATTCTTACACTCTTTGCAATAATTTCCATATGCAAATGAAGTTATATTTACAAATTTCTAAAACATGGAAGAGCATTAAATTGAGCGATATATTCATAGAGAGAGGGCAACTTGTTGCGCGCAATTTCTAATGTTCTCATTGAAGTAATTATTTATTTATTTAATATTTTATCCACTTTTTCGTTGATTTATATTTATTTATTTGTTTTGCATGCGTAGATAGAGTATTTCGAACGAATGTAAGAATGATAAGGACGCTGAAAGAGCACAGAAAAATTGCTGTTCGATATGCGCAATTTTGTGATGATGTTAGCCGAGTTTATGCATCCAATAGGCTTGCTGTCAATTTTCGTCAAACGAACTCTTAGTGAATTTCGTTGTTCTCTTTCGATTTTAGAAGACATTTCTTATTAGAGCGTTATGAAAGATTATTCTCTTTGTTGAAAGCTCTTCAAATTCACGCTCATTATTGACATCTACGCTCATAATTTCTCCCGACAATTTTATTGCTTTGTTGTGCTAATTTCCACTTTGGTGAATTTTTAGACCTCACCATATTGCTCACTTTATAAATTTACCTTGGTATCTCTCGAATATTGCAAAGTTACCTGTTTGTGCTTTAGATTACAGCTAGCAAAATGAGTAGGTATTACCTCAGTTTTGAGCTCATTCATGTGTAGGAGCTACCGTCATGACGAATAGAGCTGAATTGATGAAATGGCAAAACTGATGCGAGTGAACAAACACTCTTCCGGGTCAATATTCCTTACTCTTGAGCATGAGAGAATTCTCAAATTCGACTTTTCAGATAATCTTTGAGAAAACCTAGAATCTCTCATATTTCAGCAATAGTAATTAAATTATTCTCTTTTAAAATCATAACTACCATCTTTAACGCTTTTCACCGGCATCCCATCGGTTCTTATACCGTTGGATCAAAGAAATCAGTGAATGGAGTTTGCTATTCTTTTTCTCGGTCTTTCCAATTTTGCTGCAGTTGCGAAAGTGACTCTCTGTGTAAAGGAGAATTAAGTATTTCTCGAAAGTTCGTAAGACTGAAAATAGAAAATTATTTGATATGAACAAGTGATATCGTTTAAGGCTTCTGTGTGAATGTTATGAATCGTTATCCTCCTTACGAAAGATCGTTGGACGAGCCCGTATGGGGGCGGGGAAGCTATGAGGTGAACCGTTCTCTGCCCCCGCTACAGTCCGGTGGCGTCATACCTCCTTACCCTCCTCAACACACAACGCTCGTGCACTCTTCAACTAAGCCACCGACGGAATCCGATATCTACAGGTGTGTCATTTCCAAATTTCTGCAAGTTGCCAAGAACCGATTGGTTTATAGTTGTGAATTTTATAATCCTTTCGCGAATATAGACCGTTTAAATAAGTTTTATTTGCAAGGCCGGTCAACAGTCAAGAAAGAGCGGTGGAAAGGTTCAAATGCTGCGTGGGATTACGTCCTCTACTTTTCGCAAGCTGTGTGTGAATGTTTCTGTGAGCATTACTAGAATAAATGAACATCCGAAGAAGGGGGCACTAGAAAGCACTCAGCACGATATTCACATAACCATGATCACTTCAGCAATTTCTATAGTAGTTTGAAGTCAAGAAAGTCAATTTTTTTCCGCCCATTTGGAAAGAGCGATTCTTTGAAGTCGATATCTTCTTTAGTAAATTCTGTGAAAAACTCGGAAATTTATTATTGAAAACTCGGAAATCATACTCATCAAGGAAATATAATGGATCTAAATCTAGGCATTATAAACTCGGCGATTCGTAATGAAACACAAGTTTATTGAGTATTAAGCATTTAAACAATAAAATGGCGCATTGAAAAATTAATATAATTATAGGGTGGGCATATACGGATGGAGGAAACGATGTCTCTATTGTTTCATATGTGTGCTCACAGTTGTCGTTGTACTAAATTTATCGCTCACCATTTGGATGATCACTGTACTCGATCTCTCATCGGTGAGTTACTTTATTTCTCATACAAATTTTTTAATTCTAGAATTATTATTTTACTTAATCATAAGATTTTTGCAAGTAATTCCTATTTGAATTAATTGTCTCTATTGCATGAAATTACAATGAACTCTTAGAAGTTCATATAAATACATTTAGTGCGTATTTATTTTGATGCAATAATAGGATTCTTTTTGAGTGATACATTTGCTCATATTTCATAGAGGCAAATCAGATATCTCACTGTGTTGGTGGTGGATTAAGTGTGATTTAGCTTTCATAATGAGGGAATCATAAAATATTCACGCTATCACCGCAACAATATTTCCAGATCTATGGCGAATTTATTTATTCGGAATAATTTGGCAGTTTGTACAAGAATAATACGTCAGTTATTCGCATCAGCTTATAAAGCTTCTACGCCTGGCTACTCTTATCGGCATGGAGATAGGTAGATTGGAAAGGGGTACGGTGTGAAGATAGATCTGGTCTGAGCCATTCATACAAGAGAACCAAGGAGTATGGGAAAGATACAAAAGTTGTACTGAGAGGAAATTTTCTTCTATCCGCCTTGCTAGCATAGAGACTTTTTTATCTCGATCTGCTGCTGATAAATTTTCGGCTTGCATATCCGATTAGCTTAAATTTTTTCCTCTCTTTGCTAATGTTCTCCCACAAGGAGACCGTAATCACGAGGTTCGGAATTTCTGCAAAATGGTGCAGGTTAAGAAAAACTGTGAGCCACATTCTCTCAGCGGTGCAAAGATCGTTGAATATATAGCACGACGGAGATGCGATTTTATAAATTGGATACGATTCGCGTCAACAGTTGCTTGAATTGCTTGAACGCATATTCTCTAAGAAGATAAACTTTTCGAGGGCACTGGGAGTTTTAAAGGTCGAAGGTCAAAGATTTGCGGACAGCCTTTATTATTTGACTACTCAAAACTGTCAACCTTTACACTTTAATTTATCGCCCTGAATAAAACGACCTGAAGTGACTTATGTAGTGCAAATTTCCCGATGTGAATTTATGATTCCTGTATGTGACCGACGAGGTTAGTCGATTTGAATACACAGATTTCCAGGTTTGAAATTTTATGGTTTTTGTTTATCATTGCAAATTGAAAAGGCGTAAGAGACTTTTGGTGATGTATCACTTATTCCGTCTAGCACTTTCACCACTTTCGCAGCTTTATCGAAATTCCCAACCACTCTTTCCGGATCTCCTACATACACTTGCGCGCCTGCCTAGTTCGTCTCGTCAGCGCTCATAGAGATTAGTGAAGCAAATGAGATACGTGATGTGGGCAGTATAGTATAAAAGATCAGGAAGCATTGCACTACAATATGACAAAATGGAGGTTTCCCAAACTGAACGTCGCGACTTCGAATAGTGTCAGAAAAAATTTCAAGGCATCGAAATTTCGGCGAAACGTATCCCTCGCCAGCGGCCTTTTCTTCAAACGGTGCCTTCTTTAGAAATAACGAGCCTTGATTGTTACTGAAGGCTAGCAACAATGCAATGTCACAGTTCGTTATCACGAAATTTCAAGTAAAAAGGCTGGTGCTGTGATATTTCAGAAAATAGAAAATCCATACCTGATTCAGGATGGCATGGGAGCGCTGAAGATCGATGATGATAGGATACGAGTCATTGGGGAGGCACAATTCGACCGACCCGTACACTTCAGTGAGCTATCTACCGCAGAGGTTCGAGCCTCTTTGTTGAAATTCTCGTCCATATTGATGCACATAGCGTTTTGGTTAGAGTTTTCGAGAGTACTTCGCGTTATGCAGATTTATACAGCAAGTTTAGGTGAACAATGATGTCAACGATCCTTCGCCACAAAACTGATATGCGCTACCCTATTAATACTTATCAGCTATAACATCAAGTTCATATACAATAGCTACTATCAAATAAGCATTTATAATGTATGTGAAATGATTTTTCTATTCACCACTGATGTCGTTCTTGTTTTCATCAAATCCAAAGTCTTACGCAACAATCCTTCAAGCAAAGTTTGTTTGCTCTTTTATATATCCCATTTGTGGGTCCATTTAACAACTCCAACAATATTAGCTGAATAGAATTTCGGGTTCGCTTCCGGTCACAACCAAGAGCTACTCCTTATATTAATTAAAGTGCTGATTGAGTGGATCACCGTGTAGCAAGAAATTCTAACAAGCTTATCTCTCAAATTCGATTTCATCCAGGCTTAACCCTCTCTGAATTCCTCTTGTTGTGTTTGAAAATACCACTCCCGTCTAACTTTCTGAAGTCCACACTGTCAAAGTGCAATACGAAAATATTTTCGCGTATATTTGTTTATGGTACTTAGTCTGTTGCAAATGTTCCTGGACCTTTATAACTGCAAGGTAAAGGAGTGACATAACGATATACGATTGATGGCCCCTCGTAGCCAAAAACCTCGATGAGCAATTGCCCATTTGCCACATGTGTTCATCTACTCGCACATATGTGCTTATTTTCTCTTCAACATCGCAGCGTTAAGTTGGGAGATGCCAATTCATCAGCCATGTACTATAATATGATCAATGCACTTTTCTCAGCGAATTTTTTAGTGATTGACTTCCGCAGATGTAATACTTGATGTATCAACGTTATCATTCTTCCAGCCACGCATCGTTTTTTAAATTTGTGAGTTAACGCTCATTTTGTTGCCATTCGATTTGGGGCGTTTGCGGCGTTATGCATAGCGACTTTGCAGTAGTATGTGATTGCACATGTTATCTTCACCGGAATTCCGGAAATTTGCGGTATTTGGAATCCTTCGAAATAAAGAGATTCTGAACGGCTTTCGAGAGCCTTGAAATTAAAACTTCGTGGAGGAGCATGAAATTTTACACGACGTCCAAACTTTGGAAACTGAACAGTTCTAGGAGGCTTTCGAACGGTCGTCGATAATCTTTGAAATGCATGGTTTCATGTTATATTTTCATGAGCCAGCACTACTCCATACCCTCCCATAGGCTGCTATTCTTCGCTCCTGCCATTCTTACTTCTTATCCCTTTTCTTCCTTCCTGTTCCTCCACATCCTTCGCTACTGTAATAAGCCTTCGACACTCCACTAATTCGTAGGCCCATAAATTGATTCCTGTTATTTCAAGAGAGAATAAAACATTGTTCTATGCTTTTGCACCAGTGCATTCTGGCGACCTTGGATCCTGACAGATACATGTATTTAAGGTACATAGGCAAGTGCCACAATTTCCATTGGGTAGGTTCAGCAGCGCCGGGAAATCTGCTTATCCTTACAGCACTTTCCGCGAATTGCCAAAATTGCAAGTTGTCAGAGCGTTGAATCTTAACTTTGAGGAATAAATTTTAAAAAAGCGCATCACCGCAAAAAGCCCAACATATTCGCTTCATAGCGTCAACATCTGCATTGACAGTTATCACCAAAAGCTTATCACCACAAACCCCAATAATCATTTTTTTCGTCTAATTTTTGCCTCTTCATTAGGGTTGATTCGAGCCCAGAAACCCATCACTGCCATATGCTTCTGTGTGCCCTTTCTGTCCTTTCAATACTTTCAGAGTCAGAAAATCGTTAAGGAAAAAATCCGATGAACATGCTGTACATATTGGCAGACTCTAGCACCTTATTCCTTCCCAGTTAGACGTGTGCATAACTTATGAATATTGCAACAGCCTCGAAATAGGAGTTTTTTGTGCAACTGCTTAGGTCAGGAAAAAGCTCTTACAAGAATATTTATACAGCCAGCCGGATGCTCGAGAAAAGTGACAATGCCTTTTGTTCCATTATTTTTTGTGCACATGTGAAGTATTTCACATGAAGAGCGCATTTCGGCTGCATTATATTTTTTCATATCTATGCGCACATGTGGCTATTTTTTATCTTTATATCCTTATATATGCTTGGCGTTAGTATCTGTATAAATGCCTCAGTCCTTGAAGAAGTTGCAAAATTTTCTGAATATGTTCAACGTCACAGAATATCCTATACCATCTTCTAAGTTGATCCGTCAATTTCCGAAAGCGTTTGTAAAAAATATTCAAGCTTCTAAAAGCCATCATATGAAATGACTTCTCTACATCCGGTCAGGTCATTTCATATCGCATTTTACTATATTTGGTTAAAATATGACCATGTTGTTGTGTATGTTTCATTATTCATTGGTACTTACTGAATTGGTTGGTTGATGAGCGAAGAGATACAAAACCGAAAATCGTGTCAACTCTTCTGGCGCGTATTCCCTCTATTTTAAATATTGAGGTAAATATAGTGATGATGCTCTTCGCACCTTTCTTCGCAAACTACTCAGTAAGCGCAAATGTGTGGAGGTAATCGGTTGGTCAAGAAACAAACGTAGAACGCTATAAAATGTTCATTAATTGTTTAATTTTTCTTTAATCCTTTGATCTTTAATTAATTCTTTTAATCATTAGTTGTTCATGAACTTTGCCAAAGATTTAATTACAAAAGGCAACTCTCCTTATGTGCTTTCTTAATTATTTCAGGATGAAGCACTCACAATAGATTCATCACGGGGTGTATTCATAAAGGCACGTAATATGACTGGCCATCAAACGGCCATGCTGAATTTGTTCCAAGATGGGCGCACAGAAGCCGTTTGCGATCGCTTCGAAATATTCGATAATGCACGAAAATTGTTGTTTTTCGCCGACTCGAATGAGGTCGGACTCAAACTTGAGAATCTTCGAATACTCGGTGAGTGCTTATCTTTCATAGATGTAGGGCAATACTCCATGGTCTATGCAGTCCGACCTATTCAAGTATAATGGCTAACTCTTTTCACTTTTTTGCCGGCACATTAATGCGGATAGAATGCGCTGCTTGAACAGCTTTATCGCTGTACCTAATATAAGTTTTCGTTGCTGCTCCTCTTAGCGTCATGAAAAACACTTTCCTTCTCTTTTTGTTGGCCATTTTGCAGTCATTTGGACAATCAGCAGTTATTACCTAAATCGCAAACCCATACTATCTGCCTGCGTTTGTGCCCATTATTTGTAAATACAGGGGCGAAAAGGCACTAGTTATCATTTAGCCCTTGCTGTGTTGCGACGCAACAAATGATGTTTTTTATACTTTAACAACCAGAACTATATTATTTCTCTCAATTCCAGTATATTTCTGAATTATTTTATATTATAATATATATTCATTTGCTGAAATTATGCGATCACACTTTGCCTAATTCTCATTACACAATCACTCCGCATTTATTATACAGTGTTTTCGCTCTCTGTATGACATTTATGCTTTACTGTATCATACCTTAAAGTATAATTTATAGTTCGTTTAATTAACTATGGGAAAGAGGAGTCTTACAAGAGAATATTAATATTCATGCCAACTAAAATCGCTGCTAAGTAAAGTAATAGGTTCATTAAATGAATGACGCACTGTAATAGCAGAGTTGAACAGCAGAGAAATGAAAAGCAGTGAGCTGATGAGACACTCCTTGATGTACAATTGATAGCGTAACATGTTTGCATCAAACAACGTGCAAAAGCACTCATAAAATAAGCGAGGAGGGGTGCCGTCTATTCAGGCATATGAAAACGTTTCGTCGATATACCTTTATTTTCTAAGATTAACGGATGCACCAGCTTGGTCAGGTGAGCTTTTGCACAGCAAAATTGAAATGGCGATGGTTTCCACAGTGTTTTTCAAAATCATTATGTGCGATTTTCAAAACAATAGGCTATAATATATTATTTTATAGCATAGTATAAAGTGGACCTTAGCGGATGCAGAAAGCCAAATTAGTTAGATCGTGGCCGTTTTCTAGCCCGACGTCGTCGGTAGTGTTAAAGCCCTTCATGAGGTTATTTTGAGCTGTCGATGCTTCCCATCTCAATCATGCCGTCAGGCGGCTGTAATGTTTCCTTTAACCGTTTTTTAAGAGACATCCCAAGAGTTCTTCCGGTGTAAGCTTCAACCGAGTAACCAGAAGAACTAAACCTTAGACACTTTAGAGGTGCAGTTTTTTGCTTCGATGGGAATAACTTAAGGCAGAAAGTGTTATCGATTATTCAATTAATTCATTTGAGCATATGCACGTTGCACATGCCCTAATTTAAAATAAATATGTTTATCTTTTCTGTTGCTAATCTTCCATTGACAAGTTTATTGCAACTATATGGTGTTATTAATATATATCACATTTTTCTCCTAGAGAAATATTTTATACGTTAGCTACCTTTGTTGACTAATTACCAACATTACACAGCATTTAGATACCGGTCACCTGCTAATGAAATATTTTATACTCGTTGTTACTGTGCGAGAGTGTCGAAGTGATATGAGTTTATTTTATTGAGAAACTATACAGCCTCGGTCAGTTTTGTGTGTTTGCAGATGATGGTGGGAGTGTGTTCGAAGGTGCGATTCAAACGGCGTTCATACGACCTGAACCTGATACACCACTCAGGTTCATATTGAAATCAATTCGTGTTCAGTATATTGAGGTGTTCCTCCTAAAAAAACAAAAAAAAAACAACCGACTCCAATGGATACAATCGAAATACCAGCTACTTTATTTCGCAATAGCGGCGCTCTTAAATTTAAGTAGCGCGCCGACATTGCCTAGTTCTTTGCTGGCAAGAAGCAAAGGGGAAAGGAAGGGAGGGAGAGGGGAGGAGGAAGCACTAGGTCAACGCGCCTGTATGAAAAGAGATTTATTAAGTTGGCTTCGATAAAACATTTTGCATCATGACAAGTTAGCTGCTGTTGTTCGAACATATCCAGTGACGATATACCTATCGAAAAACGCATCCGATCATAGTATTTACTCAAATGGCTGATGCAGGTATCACGCTTCTCATTTTCATAATTTATACGTATGTGACGGTCATAGATGTCGGCGGTTCTTCACGTGTAGATTCTGTGTCCAGACGAAAGTCCCTTACTAAGAACTCAATGATTAACTGATATGGTTGTGCTTACTACTTTATTTATTCGTTTATTGTTTTATTTATTTACTAGTTATTCATAACAAATCTACTCGTTCTACTGAATTTCAGTCTGGAATCGCCTACTCGGAACTTGAACCTAGATGCAGGTCAAGATATTGAAATCATGAGCGCGGCAGGCGAAATACAAATGTCTTCTTTATTGGATATTAACCTCAACTCGAAACAGGTTTTGCCGATCTTTACAAGCCTGCTTTTGTTCTCTTCAATTTATTCTCATTGACTGCTTTATTTATCAGTGTGCTTGTATCATATTCAAAGCGCACTGTGCTGGCGTCATGTCTAAGCGTATGCATGTTTTCTGTGTGAGCTTGGCTGTGGTTGTCGATCGGTCCCATGGTTTCAACTTGAGAATGGCTGAATTCAGCGTAACGAGATTTAGTCGATATAGCCTACACAATAGGATGACAGTAACGCTCATTCCGTCCTTCAAGTTGATCTATTATTTCTAAGTAATTATAGATGTTTATATGTGCCAGGTTCCGCAAAATCGAGCAATTTACAAATAGTTGTGACATTTCCGTCATGTATGTGAATGAAAAAGGAGCCTTTAAAAGTTGCCATAGAAATCGCAGGTTGGATTTTTCAAGAGTACGATATATCCACATCCGTAATCAGTGCCAAAAGCTAATGTGCGGAAATTGCATCTCTTGTTGATTACGCGATCAGTTTATTGCTTCCATGTTTTGCAAAAGTCCTTCATAGCACATCGAGCCCTCTTAGCAGTCAACAGCAATGAAATCGATTGTTATTTAGGGTGAAATTCGCCTCGAATCGGGCAATGTGTTCGTCTCAGGGCTGCTTAGGAGTGAAGGCAGAGGCAACTCGCAGTACCAATTATGTATCTGTCAAAATGGACGACTCTTTATGGCGAGCCAAGGAGCCGATTGCAGAGCTGATCGCAGTGTTTGCGAATAATCTTTTAAACTATTGTTCTAACGAAAGCACTAACTGCCTTGTTATGTACAGAGTCGATAAAACATCATTTTTCTTGAAAATTGTTTTTCTTTCTTGACGCATAGAAGAGTTACGTCATTTGCTTGACCGATACACTTATGAGATAAAATATTGTTTCTCACAGGTGTATCTGCACTCAGGTGAAGTAATGAGAATGTAAACAGATAAAGAACCAACCATTAACATCATTTCTTATGCGAATTAAATGCCTTCCGTTTAATGCGAAAGGTATATCGTCAGCATGAAGAACCATTGGCTAATTAATTGAGATCCTCTTAAACCTATACGCTATTTTCATATTTACGTGAAAGGTGATTGTTCTTTTAATAGAACGTTTCAAATTTTGTTGCTTTTTGCCTCTTTGTTTTATGTGGTTGGTGATAAATCGTTGAAATGCGTTTTCCGGCCGAAGAAACAATTGAAAGATCAGATTATATGGGTTAGCACTGCATGTAAGTTTGCACCTTCGAAGATCGGAGCAACTTCCACTGTGAATTATCAACAACGATTATAGTTACTGCAGTAATGCATCTTGATCATAACACAACTGATCGTCCACGTAGTTCTGAAGGAATGATTAGATTCCATTATTCGAGTGGACGTAAAACGCGTCCCGATCGGACTGCAAAATTACAGTCAGTTTTTAGACGTATTTGGATATCGATAAATCCTTTCAAATCTTTCAGATGGATTTGAAATTCTACAACGAGTGATCGTATTGTATGCGTTAGGCTGACAAGGTTTTACAGCTTTAACTTCAAGGTTGCGATGCTGAAATCTTCGGCAGAGAAGGTATACCGACACCTGTATGCGAACTCAAACGTTTAGTTTAGCAATAATACACTTTACTAACGCAATTTCAAAAATGTGCACAAAAACTGGGAAAGCAAAGTTTTTTATAGCTTAGCATAGAAGAGGAGGATCATATCGTTTCTTATAGTTTCCATCCTAAAAAGAGGGTTTCGACAGTATCAGAGCATTTTTTAAAGATCACCGTCGTCAGGCCTTGTATGCACAGCTGATCGTTGAGACTGAGCCCAATTCATATGCCATACAGTTCCACCCTCTACATGCGTTTACACTTCGGCAATTGAAGTTTCGTTGTACTTTGTATCGATTTCACTGTTTTGTGTTCGTTTAACTTTGTTGGATCGTGTTTAACAGTTTGTAGTTTTCGTTCATTCATTTTATGACTCTAAAATTTCAGGTTATTTTCAGTTAGACGTCTTAGTCTTGGAGGTTTCTTTCTTTTTTCTTCAAAATTTTAGAACTTATTGAACAAAATTTTCTCTTACATTATATACTCCTTATCACAGCACCAACAATTCACATCGATCTTAATTTCTTAATTCACTGTTCTCTTCCGTATATCGCTAGCGTCAAAAAAGTCAGCATGGCCAATTCACAGAGACACTTCTATAATGAATTTCCATCCATCCTTTTTGCTCCCATTTTACTCAAGAAACTCTCGTTAGCATGTTATATCACCTCAACTGAATATCAGCATCATACACTTTTTTTCTCCTCCATAAACTTGTACTTTTTAAATGCTTTTTCTCGATTTTTCATGATCCTCTGCTATAAGTGCACGAACTAGTAAATAGCCAGTCATGTGGCGTCAACTGACAGCTATCTCAGCATACAGATCATCCAAGAATAGGTGGGTGGAAAGATGTGATGGAAAAGACGAGACCATATGCGTCCTCACGTTTGCTTCGCTTGACCAGCCATTTTTTTTTCACTTACCAACAACCAACTAACGTGCGAAATAATGTTTTGATATTTTGGTCGACCCTTTCGTTCGCGCAACATTTTTGAAAAAATGGTGGATCGGTGTGAATTATGGGATAGGTGGTAACCGTAAGATGCGTAATATACCCGACACGTTTCCAAATTCTAGCTTCAGTGGGGAAACTACTGAATAGACAGATAACAAAGATGCACACATACACATACACAGAGATAGGATAAAAGCTGACAATGCATAAACGTTTGCGAAGTAAATTTGTAAATACACAAGCTGATGATGTGCTGTGGAAGAGTTGTTCTTTTGTCAGTTAAGTCTTATTTCGTTAAAAAAATGGAATAATTGGCGGCGCACAGCTGGAAGGAAAATAAATAGAACTTTAAAAGAAAGAACGCTGAGTTACTTTCATTTCTACCACCATCGGGAATTGAGCAAGTTAGTTTTCGGGTTCTTGTTGTTCAACAGGTTGCTTATATATGTAACATTTTGGTTTGCTCCCTCAAGCAGTTGAGTTTACTCTTTCAATAATACGCTACAAAGCATAATTTAAAGCGGTTGAATCTACTGCCGTTGAAAAATTTCCTACTGGATCCCCTTCCCACTAGCCCTACCGCATTTTCTCTTTCATTCCTGAGGGTGAAATAAGAGTTATTTCACTCCGCCTATCACATATTCGCCTGCAAGAGTTCTGAGCTGGATTTTTCTACTCATAGAAAGTCGCTTTGCTTTCTTGCAGGAAAGACTGATGGTTGGAATTTTATGATCTCACTTGGACTGCCTACCTCACCTTCACGCCCTTTTTTCATTTTCTGCCCGCATGCTATTCTTTATTCGCTGATATAATCCCGTACATTTGATGGAGTTTTGGACAAATTTTCCGTCCTCCTGACTTCCCGAGTAATTTTGCAACCACTGCACAGCCTCTTGGACCGTTATATTTCTCACGCTAGATATTAATTCAGTTTGCTTCATCCTTCGACCTGGTATCATATGAGAATGTGGCCGAATTGGTATTTGACGTGAAGCAGAGCTGGGCCGCTGACAGCTCTCCTTGAAAAATGCTTTTCCCATTATACTACTGCAGTCAAAATAAGAAATGCCTCTTGGCAATACGATTACCGTAGCTGCAAATCTATTTTAGGTCATAGTAGCGACCGATTACTTCATCCTTTTACCGTCAGCTGCTGAGTTAGGACTTCAAAAACACAAACAATTAGCAGTATGATTTGTTATTCTCAAAAATGAACTACCTATCAATTCATTTATGCTAAGGTAGCTTTTCAATTAGACTTTAGCGCAATTTCAACATTGCAGCTGTCTAATATTTAATGCGCGCCGTTCAAAGCTGGATGATGCCAACAACGATCGACTTTTAATGGCTCAATTTTCATAGCAGACCACCCATCGCCACACTCGTCTTCATCGTTCACATCTCATCATTAAAACCAATCGCTCCTTATTGGTTTCACGAAAAACATGCAAAAATCTCTGCTGCAAATCGTGGCTAGCCACATTCTAGGCGCAACGATACTTCTGCTGTTGACAATGCTCTCAACTGCGATGTGCTGAAGGCAAGAAATTGACATTCTTTGTGTGTGTTTGAGATTCACGTTAAGAAAAGAGTCGCTTTTCCGGTCCCCAAATACTCTTCCATGGAAAATGAATTTTCGATTGTAACAATATGAAGTAAAGTATTTCTTAGACAGTTTTAGCGTTGTCCACCTTCGTTCTGTTTCATCTATTAGCTGGAGCTATAGCAATGTTTTGGTGGAATAGGTATTTGCAGAAAACTTTGTGGTGAAACAGATACTGAATACTCGAGGTTGAATAATCGAAGCTGAAACCCTTATGAGGCTTCAAGTGGCGTTTAACTGCCAGCAAAAGATTGTGTGAACAAATTGCTGCCATTCCGCATATTCCGCTTGATCCGTTGTTTACTTTTGCTCGACTTTGGATATACTCACACAGTTGCCTCCTTGTGCTTTACAGCTCATACTCATGTAGCAGTACACGCTTCAGTGATATTATGAGAAGCAAATGATAATGCTGATGGTTTATTCGCATTAAACATAATTACATAATAGTGATATATCCAAAAGCTCACGTAGTTTTTAAAATGCGGAAAAAGCGATGCCTCATGTCTCATATTTCAAAGTGAAATATTAAAAAATGAATGGAAAATGTGAAAGAAAAGATTCAGGCGGACGGAAATTCCAGAATCCTCTGGGCGATCTTTGCCGATTTGCTTGATAAGGGCTGTATGAGTCGCAACGTTGCAAATAGACGAGCTTCCTTCTTCAACAAAAGTGCATATTGCCTTGATCTGCATGGGCTGTGAAAACTGCAGTGATAGTATCAAATCGACTGCAGAGGTGAGTATTATTTTTGTTAGAGAACTAGCTTCCTCGGGCTAGTTCGATTAGTTCGGATCCTCTGGATCCGTGAGGCACAAACGCACGATCGGGACAAGAATCCCACAGCATCTGCTAACCTTTTTCGAACGAAAACAACTGTGACACCTTGGATGAAGCCGAGACAAATTGTTTTTCACGTTGTATTGCAGCAGTAAGTATATATCGCCGATATAGAAGTAGTGAGCACAGAATAACATCCGTATCCAATTTAAGCATTTCTATGTTTCTGCTTGCGATGCTTCGCGATACGCAAACCGCTCTCTTTTCTTCAGCTTCTCTTCCCTCTCCCAACTTCACCTGCCTCTGTTGTGTAGTTGATACAATGTTGCCCATAGGAGATGAGATCAGTGCGTATCGCTATGACAGAACTACTGGTGGAGAATCCAGAGTAGGTGTTTTGATGCAGCAAATTAGCAAATCAATCGTATTTTCGATGTGCACTAATGAAATCATACTCGTCGATCTTTCCGATGGCTGAAACTACTTGCTTTATATGGTCCACCTACAACCTTTCGTATGCCTTTCTGTCATGGGTAGCGGGAATCACTGCAAACTCATGGCTTCCATATATTTGGGCCAGGACATTTTAACGTGCCCCATATCGACTGGGCAACTCTCAGCATTCGGAATAAACTTGATCTCGCGAAATAATAAATTTTGCCCTCAACGGCCTATGTTAACTTGTTTGAACATCCTCTTGCAATAATCATATTCTCGACCATAGTTGCCCACTCAAATGCAAGTGTTTCTGAATTTCGTTACATTTCCGGTATTTGACTATAAATGATCAATGTATAGTGAACTTTTTAAACTCATTTGCCTTTTTCCGCTATCCATGGGGATATCGATTGGTTTTTACTGTTTAGTTGTGATACAGACGCAGACTTCTACTACAGAAGGTTCCTTCCTATCGTTGGAGTGTTGTAAGGAAATCAATCTTTGCAATGCAGTGTAGCGATGAGTAGTGTTTGCAAGTCGGAGACAGTGTGTTTTTCCATCTTTCCACAAGTATAACGAGATGTCTGAATGCCAATTTGGCCTGATATCGCAGATTCACGTGTTCACAACTGCTAATCTGTTGTGTTGGCCTCATTAATACACTCAGTGATCAAGAACCGGATCACGTACTCCTTGCGGATTTTTCGAAGACATTCCTTCGTGCCTATAACACTAAATCTCTTCGCAGATTGGCCAGCTATGCGATCACAGTCGTTTTCTGTCTTGGCTCACTGACTTTCTTATGACTCGATTTCAAATTATGGCTATCGGCACATCTCTTTCAAGCAGTCATCCAATGATAACTGATACGCATTAGTATATAGTCCTCCACACAACCTTTTTAGTGGATTTAAATCGTCTAAATTAATTTGTTAGCGCAAGATGCAAAGTGTTCGCGGCTGATGCGAAACTCTAGAAACTTCAGGAGCCGTCTAACACCTTTCAACTCAATAATTTCGTTAATGTGCCATTGTAATAATTGTCGTCGATGTTTGGCGTTAATAACCCTCTTCTGCCTTAATCAGTGAGTTTGGTGTATTCATGTACTCAAAATTTTCTTTCTTTCGTTATATAGCAACAATGATGCAAGAATTATTGAACGCATCAAATACAGTGCTTCGCTTTTTTCTCATAGAAATAGTCCCACTGTAGAAAAAGGGCATATATAATACAACTGAGGCCGCTGCTTGAATATGCTAGCATACTTTTTCACCATACCTTGCTCTCTATATTGATTTATCGCAAATTTTTTCAGCAGAACCTGCCACACCGCATATTGCTTGCTGCTTTATCTTCTATCAGTTCGCACCTACCGAGAATGATGCACATTCTTCCACATTGAAGTTTGAGCTGAGGATAACGAAAAACGACCTAGTGATTGCGGGTAAAGTAATGTGCATGTGATCATTGTAGTCATATCTGTTCTAAATTCCTTCTGAAATCCAGAAATGCCACTGTTCCCTCTCTGAATGTATTCGACATGTAACGCCTTTCGATAACATTATATCGAGTCATCAATCCTATCATTTTTCTGCAGTGCACTCTCCTATAAGTGTTCACCTCTGTCGATTCCTCGTTCAAAATTAAATGATTTCTGATTCTCTCATATCGACAACTTCCTTCTAACGAACGACACCAACTCATTCAATGATTTTAAGTTCATGTGTCTTGTTGTTCATATAATGCAACGGGAATATTGCCTACTATATATAACGAAAATATGCGTAAAGATTACGATAACCTCAGCAATTGTTTGATAGATTCGACGTATTAAACATATTAAATAGTTTTGCAATTATTCAATGCCTAATTTCGCAAATCCAGTGTACAGTATTTCCTGCTTCTTCGTTTTATTCGCATTGCACAACTTAACCGCTCTAATTAGAATGTTTTCCCAATAGGGGATCGCAATGTGGCTTGTGGCTGCTTTGTTTTAATGTTATGAATGCATCACATGACTGAAATATTCTTGTCATGAAACAATCTCAGCAACGATCTTAAGTGTTGAAAAAAACACTGAGCGGATGTTTTGAGGTTCCTGTTTTGAAGTCATACTCCGATAAATTGACACAGTCTATATTTATTATTCGCTTAACGCATAGTTCTTCTTTTTTTGATGTCTCCTGAAATGCTTGTTCATTCGTCAGTTAATATTCAAAACAAATAAAGCAAATTAAGACTGTAAGAAGAAGCAGTGATAAAATAAATGGGAAAGAGCGGTAATAAAGGATGAACCTATGAGGCGAGACTGTGAATAAACCTGTGATCCTGTCGAAATAAATCCAAGCAAGTTGTAAATAAGTGCTGCGTTTATTTGCAATTGGATAGCACAGTCATTAAAAAATTTCACCAATGACTATAAAAATGGGGTTGCACTGTGATTGAATTTGTAGTATTCTGTAGAAATTGGAATGATGTCCGGATAAGTTTGTAAATTCTCCACTTTTTGCACTTTGCACTTTAATTGCACTTTAGTGGAATGAACGTGTAAAGGGGGAAGAAGAAAAATGTGGTGGTTTGAAGAAGTGTATCAACGGGAAAGCTTTGTTCAAGTCTGTATAGTGGTAAATGAATGAAGTGAAAATCCAAATGTTGCAAAAAATATATGAGCTTGTTCCTGTGTTGTGAAGGATGTTTGCTTTTGAATTATTTAGTCATGAATTTGAAAAGTAGGGGAAAAAATTACGCGGAAGTCTGAAGGTCAGTGCGTTTCTACTGTGAACTATGAATTTATGCCGTTTGATTTATTCAATAGTACCAGTAAAGAGGCAAGTATAACCGAGTTTGGCAAATGCTTTTCCTTCAGTACACAATAGAAGTGAAAAAGAAATAGAGGAAAAGACTTCACAGCTGAAGGCACAATGTATATATATATATATATATATATATATATATATATATATATATATATATATATATATATATATATATATATATATATATATATATATATATATATATATATATATATATATATATATATATATATATATATATATATATATATATATATTTGAAGCGATGTGCTGCAGTTTGTTTCTAGGCACCTCTAGGCCAATCCAGCGTCGTTTGCTGTTTGTGTGAAAGAGCAAGCTTTCAAAGCTATTTGCTTGTGCAGCTGCCGCTGACCAAATGGCTGCCTCATTTCGCATCTCTTAGCGCGAACAACCGCATAAGTTGGCCCACCTATAAATTAGTGCGTGTATTTCGGCGCATCGAGTTCGTATTTACTAAATGCAGTATGTGACTGTGGCACGCAAATTAGCGCATGAAGTAAGAGCGTTGCCTTTGGTTGTCCCCTCAAATTTGCAACGCTGTCACTCGATTCTGAATCTAGAAACGGACAGAAAACCACCTTTTATGGCAACTTTTGGTTGCAGACAAGATTGCCTCATCGTTACGTTGGCCAGCCGACCAGCTCTCGATGCTCACGAATGCGTTGTTGCGTTAAGGTATGCTTGCAAGTCCTTTAAGGCGCAGCTGTCTTATTTGCAGCACTCAAAAGCAAAAACCCCCCTAGCAATTGTTCCACCTCGGTTCACACATCTAACAGCCACATCTTTGATTTGCCGTGCGCTTTCTGTATGCCACATTCAGGAACCCTCTATTCCTTTTGCTTTGTTTCTATCGGAAAAGTTTTATTGTTGGTTACGTTGACTTTATGTAACGACTCGCAAATTGCTTTATTTTGAATACCAACGACCATGGTATTATTTATACAGAAAAAAAGGAGTGCGCTATCAATAATGGTTATGATAAATGCAGTTATCATACAATATATGGGAAGTTGTATTTTCTTATGAGCGATAAACCGCAGTGATTTTTGATTATATGGTTTAATCGGTTGCAGAAAGAATTGCCAAATTGAGCTGCATCGAATTGCACAAATACAACCGTATTGATATTTATTTGTCTCAATTCTAATGCGAGTTACATTTGAGCGTAACTCTTTGTAAAATTCACTCATTTATTGCAGAATTGTTTTTCTTTTTTCCTCTCTCCCTGATATTTTGAAGAACATCATGTTTTTTTCTTGAGAAGGCTTCCGCACTCGTTATTTAATAATAAACAATTTCGGCGTGGCAGAATACAGTTCGCAGTAGTACCATCATTTCCTCAACTACAAGTTCTGCTCGTGAAATTTGCGTGAAGTATTCGCATCGCTTCAAACATTCGTGAACCTCTTGTCAGGTTCAGCTATGCGCATTTAACATCATCGGCTGTTAAAGCTTGGCCACTCACAAAAATTTGTAGTGATAACGCATAGAGCATTTGGAGGCGTTGTGTTGACTAAAAATTACTCATCCTATGTACTTTTCTTTCGAAGTTTATAATGTATTTTATAAATGTCTTGTAGTGAAACAACATTTCTGTGAACTTGTAATACCACAGAGAGGAAAAATGCGTCCTGCAGATTTCATGCAAATCACGGTTCTAAAGTAAATCTCACCTCATATTTTGCTTTGTGAGGAATCAAAGATGTTCGCAGAAGGAACTACATGAGGCGAACGACTGAATGATGTTTCCTATTTGCCGGTTTGCATTGAATGAACTGACACTTTTATTGCGGTGGCATGCATTTTAAAGTGTCCTGGAATGTGACAAGATTGATTTATGAGCTCGTCTGTGCCATTACATGGTCAAGCCTTTAAAGTCTGAAGACATGTTTAGTGAATTTGTAAAGTAATTCATTTTGCACTGTATTGTTTTGGATTCGCTACGCTGCGAAGTGATGCGCCTCCAGTTTCGAATATCTCATCAGTTCTATGAGCATGTAATTTGCTGAAGCTACTATGCAATGGAGACATCTGTCTTCACCGACCCATTGCAGTGGCAAAATGTCTGTCTCAACCACTACAGGGGCTTTCAGTCTTTCAAATTTTAACGTCATGCTTGCGCAAACTAATGATGGTTTGGTGTCATTGTTGGCGTGGAGTTTGAGACTACGCGTTCTCTTAGAATTCGCGCAAGCTCTAGATTAGGACTAGAACTAGGATCGAATTTCGGCTAAAATGAAGAAAGTGTTGATGATTTGGCTCAGCCTTGAAAGTTGGACTTTTTTCCGATTTATTTTCTTATTCAAATGAAGGGACACAAAGAAGCATACGTCCACTATTAAAGTATTTATTCAACGTTTCAGCATATAAGCACATTGTAGCAACGAATAAAAACATCGTGCTTATGTCGGCTGATTCAGCTCGTGAATAACAAGCTTACCCTTCTTTAGCGCAGAAAGGGACGGTTGCATCTCTCGTTTAACCATGCCAAATGAGGTTCTAATTTTAAAGGATGAGGGACGCCTTGATCAAATGTCGGGCAAGTACCTAAAGACTTTCTGATTGTGACTATGGGATAATCGGAGATCAATATCGCTTTCGGCGTTGTTAAATATTCATCTGTTGTTTAGGCTGATGATGCTTAGGAGGATCTTGAGACATTGCCTGAAGTTATCCTAGAAATATGTTCGGGATCATAAAATAGGCTGATCAAGGTGAATATGTATGGGTCACGCACTTTGGTGTTGGAGTTTCATGTGGGTGACACTTCTTACTCCAACCTAATTGAGAAGTTACGCTGCAGTGGATTTCGGTTTTTTCAAGCTGGCAGTCACAATCCGAGGTGGTCAACGCTGAAAAGAATTGAAGATTTGACAGGAATCAGCGAAATTGCAAATTCAAAAAAAAATTGTAGGAAGGACTTTAGAATGCAGCCTTAAATTTTCCACATATAAGACGTCTGTTGCTTGCAAGTCTTCCAAAAAAAAACTGCTTTGCCATGAAATTTATTACAAGTGAAATGCTTATGTGCATATATGGTTGAGATTGCGCGATCGAATTCACCGATCACGCTCTTCTTAGTGAGAAGCATGAGTGAGTGAGTTGATACGTTACTCTTATAGAACGAATATCGTGTTGATTCGAAGTACCACATAATTAGGAAAAAAACCTCCTCCGTCCAAACGAACAACTCTGAAAAGTTTTAGGAGGAGAAATAATCACTACTGAGCGCCCTTCTTTTGAATGAATGTTTCATTTCTTCTTATGGTCCTCGAGGAGCCAGTTGATTATGTGGCCGTTGGTTTGTGTCGTTATATAACCGCACTAGCTCTATAGTTTTTGTGGTCGGAATTGTCATTTAATTGATTGGAAAATAAGACTCATGGTGTAGGTTGTATAGGTTACAGGCATATTGTGATTCTTAAACTGCTAGGAAGCCTCAGAAAGTCCTTTCTAGACACTGTTTGCTTGAAGGTGACCCAGACGCCCTCGGGACGCTTTTCAGGTTTCTTTTGGGGAAAGTGAGCTTGATTATCAAAAAATGGCAAAGAATTATAAACCCTTTTGAGGTGTCTGTCGAGCTCTTGCTTGCAAATTGTGCTACACGTAGCTAACCTGGATTCGCACCGCACTTTACATAGGTTATCGGCTTTTACGTTGTCTTTCTTGATGTCATTGTATTTCTCAGCTTCATGGGATGGACTCACAGCGGTTTTTGTGCCCTGATCCTTGAAAATTGAAATTTCGTGTCAAGGCACCACAGCCACATTGTCAAGGCACCTAAAATTTATAAAATCCTGAAATAAAAAAATTTTTCAGTTCAGTAAATGTCTGGTCGTCGTATACACAACTAGTAGATTTGTTTTCGAGCGCTACTTGATCCCACGGCAAATCTCTGACAACAGAGGTCCTGTCTACGAAAGAACAATAGTGGGTAAGAGGAGTTTGTGGAATCAAACACAAAAGAAAAGCTTAAGCCGCACTTTATCTTTCCTTTATTCATGTTTGTTACCAGGGAAGCCATATCGTCTCCTTGTTTAATGTTGAAAAAACTTCAACGCATCTTGAAATCAGATAAATAAGCGGAAATAACTTAAAACTAAATTGTTTTTGCAGCGTTTTTAGTTACGAGCATTTCAACCGTATTTCACGTTTCAGTGGTCAAGACTTTCGATGTCATACGCGTGTATCCTATTTTTAAAAAAAATGAGATTCAGGTGAGAACTGTGACTGCAAAGAGAACACGAGGTTATTCAATGAAGTAGAGTGAAGCGCCTGAGTACAACTTTTCGCGATTAACCAAAACATTTTTCTCGAGGCATCGTAACTGACGAGTACGTAAAAATAGGAACAAAAATCAGCTCACTTGAAGAAACATAATTATGGTTTGCATGTGGCGAGAGGAGAGCTGGCGACTGGGAAGGTGTCGTCGTCAAGCTCAGGCGCCGTCAAGGTCCCAGAAGTTGTGGTATTTTTGGTTTGTGAATGGGTCGGATTATCTCTCTAGAAGTGAAAGCCAAAAACTGACAATCATTTTTTGCTAAATATGCGAAGGTTTAATTTCTAATCATTAAAGAATTTTAATAAATAAAGCAAGATATGAGTGTTCGGAAGCTTTTTTGACTTCTCACTTTGTTGTACTGTACGCTCTCACTTCTGTACTCAAAAACATAGGAATAGATACAGTTCAGATTCATATAGGAAAATCTAGCGAAGAAGCACATTCGTATGGGCGTATGAATAAGCGGGAGAAAGGGAGAATCACTGCTTCGCTTATGCGTCCATTCGTTTTCGTATCTTCTAAAGCGTCCGTAAATACGTTTTGAATTTCCTGTGCAAGATGTTCATTATGTTTGCATGTATGATGGCAATTTATGATGGTCAAGGTGTGAGAGGCTCAGGCTGTGAGACAAAAGCTGTCATTAAGTTTAGGTTCTATATACCGTGGAACTAAGGTTATCACATGAAATCGCTTCTGATCGTTCTGATTAGATTTCAGCTCAAGAAGGAAGGAGCTGAATTTAGAGGATGTTTTAAAGGAATGGATCTTTTTTTCGAGTTTAGAACGTGCATAAAACCCCCAAAGGGTTCATTATTAGCAGGTTGCATGGCATCGACAAAATCTAAAGAACTTTTCTCCGCAAGTGTGACAGAAAGAAGTGCTACTCTTTTCTTATATAATATTTGCATCTGCTTGTGCATTACCGTCTAGCAGCAGTGAAGTAGTTCTTCTTCTTCTTCTAAGGAAAAGAAACCTCATTTCATTTCCACTCCCTGCTTTAATTTTGGGAAGGGCGGCCTAATGTCAAGGAATGCTTACAAAGCGATTGGGGAGAGGACTTTTCAGTGGTCTCATATTGACAAAACTATTCGTTTTCTCCACCTTGCTTCAGAGCTTCTTCTCCTCCCTCAATGCTTTCCAGTTCGCGACATCCCACCATTTCTTCTCTTCCCCAATAAGACAAACAGAAGCACTATAGCGTCCAGTCTGTACCGATAAATACCTTTAACATCCATGCTGTTGATATTACTGAATAAATATAAAGCATTTTTATGAGGTCGTTTCTTGCAGGAAGTAATTGCATTGCACTAATCACATTTGAGTTCCATGTTTTATATAACCTTCTAAAGAGTTAGGGAAGGAATGGGATATGTAGACATCATCTTAAAGATGTGGAGGATAAGTAGTAGAGTGTCTTGTGCGTTCCTCTACTACTGTTTCCTCACCCTTGTGTCTTCCTTTCCATCCTCTTCTCTGTATCAATAGTGTCTTGCTATTTTATTGCTATGCATAGTAACACATATTGCATCATAATGCATTTTATAACAGTTAAATATTACTGTTCTGCTGCACTATCATATCACTTTTGATAATAGCTGTTTGATTAGTGAAAGCATTACCCTCAGGTGAGTTCTGAGGCAGACGCATTCACGCACTTGTATTTGCTGCTTAACTCATATGAGCTGTTTTTCACGAACAATCGAATAGACCTCATCAACACATAACGCAAGACGCCTGTATCAAATTGTCATCAGTTGTAGCGATATATAAGATGATAACAATGATAATCAAACCTTTCACTCATCATAAAACGATGGTTGAGCCAGATTAGAGCTAACATTATCGTAAGCACATAATATGCCAACGTATATAACGTTGTTCTAACTGACGTCACTTCTAATCTAATTGGTGGTGTTATAATGCTTATCGGGTGTGTTGCATTCACTGGAACCGATGGGATGTAACATCTGCCAATGACAATGGCCAATGTAGCTCAGTCGGTTAGGACGTCTGATTTGACGGCTGAAGGCAGCGCGTTTCTGTAACATCTGCGGGCGACGTTTCCACTCGTCACGAAGTGGCCGTTATCATTTAAATCTGAGCGGAACTAAGTATGTACTGATTTTCGTGTCCCGAAGCGGTACCGTATAGAAAAGCAGTGGAAAAGGATCTTGTATCCAATACCAATAATAAGACCGCAATAAGAAAACAAGTGGAGAGACATACAAGAGGAGATGGCTTTGAAGGTATTACGTCCACTAAACTTCGCGGACCTAGCTTCAGTGGTTCCCCGGTTGAAAGTACCACTTGGCCGGAGAGATACACACAGTACATAGAAACGCAAATTTATAACGCATATAAAATCATGCGATATTCTCAACTACCAAAAATGAGAAGGAAGTAGAAGTTTCTACGTTGGAAGGGCATCAAATCGAAGTCACATTGAAGCCTTATAACAGGTGTATTTTTTTGGAAATCCCTTAATTTTGTGAATTCCGTCGCAAAAAACCTAATTATGCTGGATCATATCAAAAGCACCGAAAACGACAGGTAGCTGCGGAAAGAAAAAAGATTTTTTGCTTTATTTTGAGTTGCGGTTATTCATACCTTTGAGGACGGCTTCTTAATTGGACTAAAAAACGAGCACTTGAATATTTTAATTAAATCAGAATTATCTTCCAAGTTGCACAACAACTAAAACCTCATGATCTCTCGAATCTCGCTAAATTCCTAGTTTCATTCGAAAAGAACTCGCCACCACACGGAAGATGCCCATGGTTGCAAGACCGTGAGTTCCATAAATGAAAAAAATCTAAAGAGAGGACGATGTTAGGCAGCAATCCTCTCGATTCATGTCGAACTAAGCACGGGCCTCTATCGGAGGCGCTTTTTTCTTGTTGCCGGTCGACTTGAGCAATATTAAGATGGAACGTGTAGGGTCCACACAAATTTCTTGAATCGTGTTCTCTTAGCTTATACGATTCCCGAGTTGAGACTACTGGAAATTCGACATGACGTTCGCACGAGTCTGTCATCACCGTGGTGGGTCTTTGCCTAGTTTATACGAATTTTGTTCGAAGCATGACTCTCTAGTAACACTAGGCACAATCAGATGCGTTCATGTTTCTTCCTTTTACACCGATTAGACTACATGCACTTAACTGGACCTCTAGAATTCTGACTGAGTTATCGTATAGCCTCAAATATAAGTCACGGCATTATGGCATTCTCGCACCGACTGGAAGCTGTTGTATTTACCTAGGAGGGGGGATATTTTCTGAAGTAGGCTTTTTTCGTTATTATATGATTTTGAAGCTTTGATGGACCATGAGATGTATGTAGATGCACGCTTAACAAAACAAGGCTTCTAAGTAGGGGCGTTCGTTTTCGCTCGCCAAAAGCGTTTTTTGATAAAGGTGAACGTCACGGAATTCTTCATCAACCGATCAGTTCGAGTCAAGTGAACGCATTCGGCATCGCTCCTCACTCTCTTCATTATAGTGATTCCTATTTCGTACTGCTCCAAGACTAGTGACAGCACACCTGGCTCATTTCAAAATAGGGTTTATACGAGCTGCTTTGCTGTTTTGAACTTGACCGTCAACAATCACATGAGAGCAGGATCAGCATTACTCAGTCCAATGACATAATTTTGAATGATCGGCAGTCCATCAGACGAATCAATGAAATGCAACGTTCGTGACGGTCGTTTCTGGTAGGCGCAAGGCATATTAGGTGCAAGATATGTTAGGCGAGGTTCAAACAGCTGGAGTTTAGACAGTAACATGAGTGTCTAGCAACAGCGGTAACTGATGGTAGAACAGGCAAATATTGAAAAAAAAGTGACTCGCGCCGCGACAGTTTCGTTATTTGTACGGCGAGCGTCACAACGGCAACGTGCGCACTCTATCGACCTTCTTATCTACGTGTGTGCGCTAACTCTCAAACAATGAATAAGCTGTTTACGTGCTATTATGGACAGCGCCAAAGTGAGGTATCCACTTCCTGCAGCATTTTCTGATCATTGTACTATCGGTAGACGTTCATTGCCTATATTATTCTATTCACTGCAAAAAAAGTGCTATAGGTGTTTCACATGAGTTGTACCCATAAAACAATATTTTCCACCCTTTGTTGAAGCATCCGGAAAGTGAGCTGTAGATATTCCACCGGAAAGGCTACCTTCATTTATTCACTCGTCCTATCTCTTGACGAGCATTAACGCTTTTATCACTTTTCTCATTCCTTCTTAATTTCCGTTCAATTTTACGAGTTTATGCCATAATATTTCTTCATCAAAAAAAATTCCTATCTGATGAACTTTTGAAGAATATTTGAATATTAATGTGAACACAATTTAATGAATGCTTTCAAGGTCTAAAGAAACCGCCAAAGGTATCTGAATTGCAGCTTGCCGATGTTCATAGTGGAACTTGAGCAAGTTTGTTTTCCTCTTAGAAACAAGCAGCTTGCTATCTGAATGCGATCTATGCAGTTAGTTTTTTCTAGATTTTCCTAACATTACACACAACATCATCTCTCATTCTGACGAGCCTTAATCTCATTTTCCTTGATCTTTACGGTATCCACTTCATGTTTCTTATCAAATGATATGCGGTCGGAGCATAAACACTACAAGAACAATATAGTGTCAGCCATGCTTCCTTACACTTTTCGAGAGCAAATTTTTATTCGGAGCAAGCACAGCGTTATTTGCATATTTTAAACAGGTGCAAAATTATGAGCAAAAATCCAATTATTCGTATCATCGGCATTTTCGTGTTCTCTAGGTGATCATTTTGTTCTTCGTCTTTTGATGCTCCAGAACTCGTGTCAGTGGACCACTGTCATTCAGCACACATTAGCGCCTAAGTTTTTGAAATATATTTCGCAATAAATTTGTCAAATCAGTTGTATTGCATCATTTTAGTACATAAACTTTGAATAAACTAGAGAGAAAATAGCGTAGATAACCGTATTTCCCAATCTGCTGCTCACCTATGCACAAGTTCCTCCTCGAAGATACACCTTTCTTGGAAAATTATACCATAAAATCGAAGGTAATACGACCATCTCTGCTTCTCCTCACTATTTGACTGTAATGGTTCTCTCCAGAATTGCCACAGTCTGCCGTGATGAGACGTTTAAAAGAGTAACTGAGGAGTAAAATCGAGATATATGAGTATATTAATGGTCAGAAAAATGAAATCTTCTTCGAATACCTCCTTCTTCACCCGCTTCCTCGGATATGCATCCCTTGTCCCATTTTTGTCTCTGAGATGGGAGCGAGGAATCTGTGAACTACGTGGCCCTGTGGGCACCGCACGGAACCCCTTTGTGATCTCTTGGTTATGTGATTGGGGAATCTGTGTCCCTGTTATGTAAGAGGAGAATTCGTTGCCCCTGTCAAACAAAGGTCAAGTCAGTGACCCCCTGACCCCCTTGTGCTTGGCGCCGCGTATGCAGGGGCATTTATGCGCACTTTGAAGTTGTCTCGAACGATTCGGCACGTCATAACCGCTAAATTAATAATTCCTGATGCGGACAGTTGCGCCTATGGTATTTTCACATATAACTAGATATTTTGTCATGTGGAGAAGTATGCTTTGAATATTTATTATCGCTATGCAGTATTTAATTCTTATGTTAACAGACAAGTACGTTACGGGTGTTGCAACACTGTATAAGGTAAACTGCCATTCCTTTTTGTTGATAAATTCTTTTCTGCCTTTCTTCTTGCAATTTATAGATGATTTTTTCATGCTTCTTTTGCGTTGCTTTCAATTTCTATTGATACTACTAAATTATATGCATTTATTATTGCCGATGACGAAGTTGCAATGCTGTTTGGTGTTGTTGAATGTTGAATTTGCTGAGTAATATTGTATTGCTAAGAAATTCGTTTAGTTTGAGATACGCTTGCATCCGTTCTACTAAGGAAGATATTTGTGATCTTGATGCTATAATCGATCCAGCACTTCACTGGATGCGGCAGTGTTCCGCTGCTGCTGAAACTTGCTTTGTGCTTTGATATATAGACGTATGGAGCATTATCGGAAAGCTTTCATTATTTACTGTCCACCCGTTTTATTTTTCTGTTTTCCTGTATGGTTCTCCTCTTTGGTTTCTGATATCAGCTTGTTTGAGAAAGCCCGAAACCCTAGAACCACACCGCGTTTCGCAAAGTCCATAATAGCACATAGCAGCCAAATTGCGCCGCCAAGTTGATAATCTTGAATCTGAGACTATTAAAATGCCACATGGTCAACGTTGATTTGGATTTTTATGTTAAAATTGTGTGTGGAATTTCCGAAATAATGGTGTCAGAAATATTTCAGTGTGTCCCTCCCCATAGTCAACATGAGTATTAGTTTCAGGTCGCCGAAAAATTTTACCAACACAAACAGTATCCCTGCATAGCTCTCACTTTCGTGTTCTAGTTGTCTGGAATCTGCTTCCTGTCGTTATCCATTCCTTCAGCCCCTAAGCTGCGTTTGAGTCGATTCAATCGAAGCGCTATTGTTGTTTTCAGCCACTCATATGTCTATTCGGTTCTGTTATAGCCTTGCTCACATTTTGCTTTTTCTTGTTTCCAAGCTCACATATTTTTTATGCCTTCCCCTTTCAAGATATTAGAATAAATAATATCTAAATATTTCCTCTTAGAATGAAAAACCGATTACTTACCAATTTCCACAGTGCAACTGCTCTATGCAATTAAGACAGCATAAAACAGGAAATCCCCATAAGGTATGTGATTGACCTCGTACGTTGGCACCTTTTGCTCTGATTTATATAATTGCCGAAGGAGACTTTCATACAATATAAACAATGCAGAAGAAGAAACTCTAAATTTTCATGTCAAAGGTGGTTCGTGCCCTTTTGACTGCCTCAGCCCCTTGCACTTTTCTCTTTTTTCCAATTTATACGCCGAAAAATGTTGCATATAAAAATACCGACAAAACAGCTCGTCGCGTTCATCTCATTCTGCAAAGAATACAGAAGACGGTCTCTTATCTAAATCTATATATATGAAAATAATGCTGTATGCTGCATTACTTGTGTTACAAAAAGCAAAACACATCCTAGAAAGTGGAACCCTATAATAAAATTCTTTGCACATAATTTCGAGAGTTTCTATTTCACTATCACTAATCCTTCCCACCCACCGTTCCTTATAGGATAAAGCTTACATGCGTCGGTTGCTCGTCTGCTAACGAACACACCACTCATTATTTTTCGAATCCAGAAGCCTCGCATCCCTCCCAAATGTCTAGAAAGAATTGAAAAACATTACTAAGTTTTATGGTAATACCCTTTGCCGCATTTCTAGCAAAATTACGGAGCAGTTTCGTATGCAGATAAATAGTGATAGTCCCTTATACAGATAAATTGTTAAAAGTGTTGAACGTTACTGATTTTCATGAAACGTTACTGGTTTTCAAGAAAAAAGCCGAACATGAATTACATGATCGTTTCTTCTGTATTCTTTGCAGAATGAGATGAACGCGACGAGCTGTTTTGTCGGTATTTTTATATGCAACATTTTTCGACGTATAAATTGGAAAAAAGAGAAAAGTGCAAGGGGCTGAGGCAGTCAAAAGTGTACGAGCCACCTTTGACATGAAAATTTAGAGTTTCTTCTTCTGCATTGTTTATATTGTATGAAAGTCTCCTTCGGCAATTATATAAATCAAAGCAAAAGGTGCGAACGTACGAGATCAATCACATACCTTATGGGGATTTCCTATTTCAAGCTATCTTAATTGAATAAAGCAAAAGCGTTCATGAAAATCAGTAAGTCTTCGATTTTTCATTCTCATACCAATTGAGTGAAATTCTCAACATCAGTATGCCGCATTATTCGAAGTTTTCATCCGGCAGTGCCAAAGAGGATTGCAAATTCTTTATGAGCAGTACCAAACACATCTAATTACTATGAGCAGAAATCTAAAGTTGAATGAAATGGCTACACCTAAATGAAACCGGCGTCACAGATTCCCCTATACGATTACATTGGCATTCAAGTTGATGCATATAAAATAGTGATGCTATGTGATGATTTCTGTGTTTATTGAAGCATTAAACGCTAGCAGTGACCTTTACTTTCGAAGATGTGAACGCCTTTATGTGATACATAAATAAATACTCATACATAGCACATATACAAAGGATATGTATAACCTATCAGTATAGATAAAAGAAGAGGAAGGAAATATGGAAAAATATGATTTGTTTCATGTTTAGGATTTGTTTTTAAATTTAAAAAAAATTGCACTTTTTTTTTGCTCAAAGTTTTTCATGCGAATGTTTGGAGAAAACCTCTCAAGAGAAATGTTTTTACATCTGTCCTATGTAAAGGCCTTCGTTTGATGTTATGTTTTCAAGTTTTTTATTTTGTGCTACCTGAGGGCAATTTCAATAACATGCTGTCAAATCTAATCACACATTAAGAGAATCAACAACACCACAAAGTCGTGTCGGTCGGAATGTAATAGTTGAGTGAATTCTATAACAGAGGAATCCGGTTACGACTAGTTGTTGTTTTGACTGCTATGATTGCTACGAAGAGAAGCGATCAATCGAACACAACGGCTACAGTTACTGTTTTGGCGTAAAGTTGCTGAAAATGCTAAGAGCTGCCGCCTGCAAGTGTACGATCCTCTTTCATTCCATCCCATTCGTCTCTCCCATCTTCATCGAGAATCGATTCTTTAACTTTAAACTGTGCTGATGCAGACGTAGAAAAATCCCCTGCAAACCTTTGTGCGCTTCTGTGTCTGTCTTCATATGTGGTATGCGCGTCTTGACCTTCGTTCCTTGCAATTGCTGCATGAAAACATCAAGTGATTCAACGCTGTGAAGGTGTTTTAGAAGGCTTATTTATTCAAAGTGCTCAAACTCTTGAACTCTTTTACTTATTTAATATAATTGATAAATTAAAATATTCACAAATTCGACCTCCGGACGGTCATATTACATAGACTGACCCACGTCGCGAAAAGTTGCACTCCGAGTATTGGAACTTCAACTACTTTGTTTCGTTGCGAAGTACCAATGACAAACATTTCCAGCAGTGCACAAACTCTCGTTGAAGAATGTGTTTTCATGCGTGCGTTGCTAGCTTAATTGGATGCATATTGAAGTAGATCGAGCGATTACTCAAGGTTCGCAAAGGGTCGAGTTGGGGCTGGATAACGATCTTAGCTTCTCTGGACCTGCATGGGGGAAATTTGAAAAAATTAAAGTAAATTTAGAGGATAATCTTTCCATTCTCCATTGACATAATTTGAGAAAAAAATCCTAATGATGAAACGTTTCCGGTTTCGTTAAATCCTCTTACTTTCGGTTGTACTCTCAACAATGCTTGTCTTCACTTGTATATATTATAAATAAATGTTCAATGATTATTTATACTTAAGGGAGAAGGACCTATATGAATTGTTGCTGGTTTAAATGAATAATCAAGGCGTTGTTTAAAAGCGAGCCGGTTTCTAATCGAGAGCACTTTCAGTCGGAGTGGAATATGGAAGAGGAGGCGCGTACAAGGCGCAAAAATTTTTCCTGGAAATCAGCACGTTCGGTAAGCGCACCATCGAGAAAGAAGTGGTACAAGCGAAGTATGTGCATTTTAATCAATTATTTTTCTTTTCAAACGGAATTGTTTTCTCATCACGCGTTCTTTTCTTGAAAATTCTCGACGAATTTCCAAATACGTTTGATTTAGGAAAATATACATTGATGAAATCCTCTCACAGCTGCCGAATTCTCGCTCTTTCCGGTTGATCTGGAAGTGAATGGGAAGAACATGTAGCGTCTCTTTAAGCGAAGAGGTGGTTCAGGTTTGTCGAAAAAGTGCTAAGCAAGCCACAACAAGACGCAGAATGCTATGCGAGCAAAAGGGAGGAATTTATCAATGGCTAAGTTTTCAAGTGCGCGCATAATCCATTCAATGCTCATGAATATTTGTGCAAATGTGACTGAGCATCATTGATGGTGAAGTTTTTTGTTGAGGCTACAACAACGTTGAAAAGTATTCATTGAAAACAACGACAAAACGTGCTTTGAGTTTTTTTCTTGACGGATGTGAAATCCAAAGTGATTTACTTTAATGAGGTAAATTCCTAGGTGAAATGGTGAGAAAATTTATAAGATAAAATTCCGTTAAAAAAATTGGTAATAAGATGGTAAAAACAATTTAAAAAGGTTCCGTATCGGTTGCAATCATGTTGAGCTTTAAAGGTCTCAAAGGAGAAGAAATTCAGGAAGCAGTTTAGTTTCCGATTTCTTTTGCGATAATTTTTAAATTTACAAGCCTTCTTTTGTGGAAATGAAAATAAACAGAACCTCATAAATTGTTTAATGTTGCGATGATATTTGTGCCAAATTTTTGTGAAGCAGCACAGATTTTTCTTCAATGAAACATCGAGCTTTTAATACGCACTCAATTAATAACACACAACTTGTTTCATTGAGTAAAATCGTATAATTTTTTTTCCTTATCTCTTCTATTCATCTGTTCGTTGTTGTTTTCTTTTGCTGTTTTCAGCGTTCGTTTATCTACTCTTGTGTTCAAGAGAATCATGTATTGCTTCTAATAACTGAGCAATTAGTCTCGAATAAAATCAGCTCGTTTTAATCTTACAAACATTGAAAAAATCCATATACTTTCACATATAAGTTATCAGTTAAAAATCATATAAACGCTATCAAAAATATTTTAAAAATTGTTTAGTAGCGTTAAATTTGCATGAATAGCATCGCGTCGATAGTTTTGCAGATAGGTAGAAAACGGTTATTAATTGACTTTTATGTAACGTGAATCAATTGCTAGGAAATTTATAAGGTTGTGTTGCTTATCGTTGATGCATTTTAAATGGCTATAGCTAGCATTCCGCAAATCCTCACCTTTTCTTTGGTGGTTTTCATATCTTTTTTCCCTAGCATCTCAACATTTCAATGATTTTCAAGTTGGTTGCTCATCCTTCAAAGTGTTTACTTTTCCCCCTCGATCTTTGCAATGATTTCAGCCGATTTAGGTCATCGAAAGATACTTTTGCTACGTATTCGAATTTTTTCTTCCAAATTTTCAAAGATAGTTGAAGTCATTCAATCAAATTTGAGTTGAAACGCCCAAATCTGCCTTTATTGCGTGCCTTGAATGTTCCTTTCGTGAAATATGACCGTTTTTTAAAGATGTATTTTCCTTCTCGCTGAAAACTGCTGTTTATAAGCATGCATGAAACTATAATCCATCAAAAACTAGGGTGTTTGAGCTGAAACTAGTGTATATCAGACACATAGGGAAAATCTGTGACAGCATCAAAAGCGTACGCAGCTTTGGTTGATTGGATCGTTGAATCCTATCTGCAGAGCAGTCCTCAAGTGATTCACGTCTGGCGTTACCTGGGAGCTACAGCGGTTTGGTTACTAAGTTTCACAGTTTTACTGCTGGCTCATTAGTTCTTCTTTATGTCATAGACTAAGCCGCAGATTCTTCCAGGAGCTGAAATCGTAATGGTTGTTGTGATTTTTCCTCTAGAGCACCATATAAGCCTTTATTAGGCCGTCTCTTTTACAGGAGTATTTAAAGGAATCTTCCGACCTAGACTGCTTCCACAGAACATGGAGCGAAGGATTTTTATTGTGATCAAATATGACACGTTTAAAATGGATGCGCTTTTTGCACGGTGTTTCAAATCTCTTGAGCCATTCAGAGAGATTTTGTGGCGCTACTCGAAGTAGTTTTCTGCGGTCAACTGCAGCTGATTTTCTTCCTTGAACTTAATTCATCGAGAATGCTGACTCATATTTTCAATGAAAAGATTTTTGCCCCATTCAAATTATCGCATCGAATTCTCTTCATCCAATTTTAAATTTTCTCAAAACATCCAAATGGAAAGGTGAAGCAGCATCGTCTTAGAGAATTCACTTCATGGGAGGAGAACAAGATGCAGCTAACTAACTGCTGATAATTACTTTAAGAAGAGTGCTAAAAACATCCTTTCAAGTAATCTCAACAATTCAAAATAACGATGGAAAAATATGTTTATTTTGAAGGATTTTACTTTCGATTATAGCATAATTTTTTCGCCTCCAAGTTGTGTGGAAGTAGAGAAAGCTGGAAATTTTTCTATACCATTGTATGTGATGTGACCGAAATGAATTTCTTCTGAAGCACTTGCAATGCTAACCGCCATTGGTCAGAGGCCACAGAAAACCTAGCAATTCAAGGTCACTCTGAGCAAAAATTGATTGAGGTGGGTTGACTGAGGTGGCTAGAAATCCGTCTGTGACTGAAAATGCGGCTACATCAACAGCAGTGCGTTTAATTCTGAAGTCTATTCGAGGTCAACCGATCTAGTCATGGAGGAAGAGAAGAACTTGCTAGGAAATTGACTTTTCTGGTTAAAATGACGAAGATTTCTTTCGGACAACCCAAATCGACAACAGGGGTCAAGTGATTAAAATTGGAGAGCACGTTCTGCACCAAAATAATAATGTTTTGCTGGGCAACGCAGCTGTCGAATTGAAATATTCATTATGCTTACGCCGTGAAGAGTATATATGACTCCTTCGCTTGTGTAATGACTTCTCAAGAATTTCGAATTGAAAGATTTGCAGCGAAAGCTGCAAAAATTGCTTTCTGCAGTCTTACTCCCCATTTGCACACTGCTAGCTTTTGCGATCCCATGATCGCACAGATCTGAGGGGGCGGGCGATGGTACACATCTGCTCTCTTCAAGTGCGCATTATGTCGCACTCCTCCAACACCAGAACATATGCAGGAAAAGATTGTGCAAACCACATTTTTGTTGCCGAGAGGAGAACATCAGTAGTGAACTATGACGGTTTATTTGCAAAACAAACAAAGAAGTTGAGATGGCTATGTTCTTATTCGCTGGCTAACAACGCGAAAAGTGGTTATTTAACAGATGTTTTCATCTGCGACATGAAACAGTAACAAGGTCGAAACTGAAGTGCTAGACACTCGTTTTCTTGGCTTTTTTCGTTCGTTTCATCCGGCGACCGTTTTTATACAAATACTCTGGTCGTCTCTCTCTCTTTTTTTTTGGTTTGTCGGGTTTGTCTGTGTGTGCGTTTAATAAAGAGATTCGACGATGAACCTCGTCGATCACCTGTGGGGGAGTGTGATTGATTAACTGTCTTGAGAGGGGATGAAAGTGGAGGGTGTGGGGGCGGGAGTGAGGGTAAACTCTCTGCAGTGAGATTATATTAAATACTCTCTCCAACAAATGTGTTATTTACCAATGCTAAGGTCACAGTAGCCGGAGTATTTGGAGTGCATGTATGTGGGGCTGAGTTCGCGATTCCCAGCACCATCCAGTCGAGTGTTGAGGACGACATCAAAAAGCATTCCCCGCGACTTCTTTCTCCTCAACGTTTTCGGGCTGGAGGGGGAGGGGGGATAGCGCGATTAATTTCACCCATTTGCATAATGTTTCTTCCCACATTTCAGCATTATTGCTCCTCCATTTCACCGATTTGTAGGTGTGCCAGAGATTAGCAAAGCATACAGTATGCGAGTAAGTTTAAGATGATATTGGAGCACTTTTGTAACAATAGTAGAAAATGTGCCCAACTGTCACTTAAAAAGATGCTTCATTTTATATACCAAGACCATAATGGGACTAGTAGTGGTCATCATACGCACTTGTAATATTGCACATACTTGTTATAGTGGTTCATATAAAAGTAGTAGATTATGTGTAATTTACATATCAGTTCTAGGGCATACTTCTGGCTTCTTTTTCTCCTCGAGTAGTTTTTGAAGTACCCATAAATTAACTGCAGGTGGGCTTGCTCCATCGTCTTACATGGTGAGGTTGTTCTTCGTCACGCTGGCGCGTGAATTTTATCCTGCTGTAGTGTGTAGTGATAGCAGGCTAACAATTTAGGGGAATTCCGTCGCAAGAACCACCTTTATCGGCTCCCTAAACAATTTTCGAATGCCCCACAGGTTTGCTCTTTTGCATGACCATGTCTCTGTTGCATTTTTATAGTTCAGTATGTTATTTGTAGTGTCATTCAGTACTGTTCACTAATGTTCACCTGGACTGATATTTGGTTACCCTAATCAGTTTTTGGCTACAGCAGCCTTATTTGCGCGTTTTCAGCGACCCTAGTTGCGAAGTTTCCACATCCATTTGCTTCAGCTATGCACATAATCAAAAAGTCGGCTATATTGTGATATTACGTAACCATAAATGTTTAAATTGGCTCATTTCTGCTGCTCTCTCTTTAGAAGAACATCACTATAGCTGTGATGATTTTCAGTAGATTTTGTTTCATTTCGGTTGATATTTTGGAGGTGAAATAATTTTCCATTTCAGTGCCAATGTCAATGCGTCGTATGGGATCGCAACAGAATCTCTGTGATCAGGTACGTCCTGCAATTCGTGACGCATGCGAATTTTGACTTGGACGATGTATGTAGGTGTTATTCATGAGGCGCTAGAGCATGAGTATCTTCACTGCTTCGGATCAGCTTATTCATTAGCGATACACGTAGTGGTTGGTTGTTTTTTCGAAGCCATCGTCTTCTCTATTTTTTGAATGGTGCATGTCACCATACCCTTCCCTTCCTCGATTTTTCTTGATCCTTTTGCTGATTTCTACTCCAAAAGCAGTTTGTGGCGACGTCCAACTTGTGCATTGTGCGCATTTATGTGTGTTGTGTATATTTGTGCGCATGTGTATTTGTGTATATCTGTTTATATGTATTTGTACGTGCATCTATGAAGTATTATCCATGCCTTAGGCACGTTTCATGTAAACCAAATACAGGTGACAAATCAAATCGCAAGTCACAGTTTGCAGATAATCTGACAGAGTTACCAATTAGGTGGTCATTAATGAACATATGCGTGATTCATATCTATTACCTGTTAGTAATTTGTGGAACTATTTGAATAGGAAAGGAGATTGCGAAAGCACATGCCGTGTCGATTGTTGTGATGCGCTTCTTCATTTATGCTAGATTAAGAGAATGACTCATCGAAAAATTTTAATAAAGGCTGCTAAGGCCCGGCTCTCTACTTCTCTTTCGACTAGCTCTTAACGAAAGGAAAGCAAGTTTCGTTTCGTTTATTTAATTTCTTTATCTCCCGTTACCCATCCACACTATCTCCCCATTCCTTTCTACAATTCTCTCGTCCTTCGCCACTATTTAACGGCGGGTAAAAGTCCTTTAGTAGAAATGGTCGCAAAAAAGATAAGTATTTCCATGATTGTATCCTGTGAGGGTTGAACCTTTAAAACAAGGTGTGACTTTCTGTGTTTTAAAACAAGGAATTTCTGCAAAAAAGCGTTTTGTGAGCCTTTCTTCCCGGAAAAAAGTTCACATCAAATACTGTCAGTTTGCAGAGGTCTAGAACGGCGGAAGCTCTCGTGATGTACTTTCTTTCCTGATTTCAACTCCCCTCCTCCTCCTCCCTTCCTTCCCCCCCCCCCCCCCTCCCCTTTCTTCAGCAAATCAAACATGTGCTTCTTGATGATGAACATAAAAGAATACGTAGAAGAATATCTGTTCGTTATGCAATTTGTTTAATGCATACCTGTTCATCCCGTCCCTCCGACCTCTTGAGCTTTATGTGAGCACCCTACAAGTTTGCGTTGTTTCTGAAGCTTTTGAAAAGTATTAGTAGTGGTAGTGATGGTAACAGTAGTAACGACAATAGGTTAATATTGCTGGCAGTGGTAATAGCACTGGCAGTGAGAGTAATAATAGTAATAGTCATAGTAGTAATAGCGGCATTAGCAGTAAAAGTAACAGTAGTAAAAATAATAATAACAATAATAACAACAATAATAATAACTATTAGCACCTTCTGAAAACCCCCCAACTTTGCGACTAGCCTTGTCAACAACGATGAGGAGGAAGACAGCGGGAATAGGAGAGAGATGGGAGTAATACCGATATGGAGTTACATTACTCCTAGTTCAGGAAGTCCGAATGATACTACACACGCATGCGAACTGTAGTGTTTTCTGTCGCTTTTTTTTCATTTCACTTCTCAACTGAACCTCAGTTATACTTGCAGTAATATTCGTTCCTAAAGTGATCATCTTCAGTGCCATCATTTCAATGTTGCAGGTTGGAGTTGAGTTGGAAGAAAGGCTTTATGAAAACAGCAAGAGACTACTTTCCTTCTAGAACAATATTGCGTGAGACTAAAGAATTCAGTATTGATGTGCGAAATGTTTACTGATTTCATTTGATAGATACCGCATCGGGGAGAGAAACGAAGATTCCCACTTATTTACTTGTATTTCAAAATGCGCTTTCATTGCAACGTTATTAGCTCTCATTTTGCACCAAAAAGATTTCTATACAATTTTCGGCTTTTGTTTTGCAGAATTTTAACCACGTATCGCGACGATTGGTCGGTGCAATAGCCACTTGGCATGATATTCACGCCAACCTATTGCGTTTGTCATTCGACCGTGGTGAGCAATCAACAAGTAGCGAGGAGGAGGATTTGAGTTCAGGCAGCGAATATTTCTCATGCTATTCGGCTTCCTCCTCGAGAAGTTCCGACTCCCTTCATGGTTCGCTTTTCATAAGCTCTGGCTCTTTTTCGTAAAAAAAGTTTATGGGGAATGGCAAAAGATTTTCAATGTGAGCATTATACAGGTAACAACAAGAGCAATGCAGGAGGGAAGAAACACTAAAACAGGGGGGTTTCGTCGTCATACGACATTATTGAGTAACAAAAAGGTGGAGCAAGGAGCAAACATTGTGTGAAGAGGATATAAAAAGGAGCATGAATCAGGAAGGTAAGTGGAAGGAAAGAGAAGGGAGAAGGATAAATGAGAACCAAATACCACTGCGCGAAGAAATGAGATATAGCGATTCTCTCAGCTAGTACTGCACCTTTGCTATATTACCTTTTTTTCGATTTTTTCTTTCTTGTAACATGTCTTTGTTTGATTCCGTGCTACTCCATCATCTTTCAGTTATTCGCCATACTGTATTTTATTTTTGTTTGCCTTTCTTCTTCTTCCTTTCTCTTCTTACTCTTCCTTTTCTTCCCCCTCCCCAGTCTCATTTACCTCTCTCCTCCCCGACAATTCGCTCATCCTGATCCATTCAATTCTCCTTCCCCATCATATCTTCTTCACATAATCTTTGCTGGTTGTCCCGCTTTTTGTCATTTTATGATGCGTTATGACGGCGCAACGTTGCGACAGTGTTTTTTTGGTCACTGTTTTCGGAGCATAAAAGAGCCTTTCCTACTGCTAATTGCGTAATACAAAAAGGCGTATATGCGGACTGCACTGCTTCGTTATGTTCGAAATGAATAGGCATTTGGCTAACAGAGAATTTTATTCTCAGACGATAGTTATAATGGGTTCTATTCCTGATACATATGTAGTTCTTAGGTGTGCATTGCGAGTTTCTGTCTCTCCAACTCCATTGAGGATAGCACCGTATAACCTCAAATAGAAACATTCAGGTTACTAAGCTTCATCTATGAATGACAGCTATATCAAGGTCTCTACGAGGCGCTATCTAGATTCCTGTTTTCGTGGTTTGTTGTTGCAGTGAATGCAACAGAAGGTCCCGCCCCGTCCTCTCCTCCTTCTGCCTTCTCGTCGAAGAGGATACGAGCGACCTTTAGCTGTTGCCGATGTGTTGCTATTGCGGAATGCCCATTTTGCTAGCAAAATAAAGAACACCTAAAATATAATACTGAACAAAAGGAGAAGTAAAGCACGCGATCACGACGATCGAAAAGCCAGCATTCATTAAACCGAAACTTATGAGAGGTCGAAAAGCTTTCGCGAGTAGTATATGCGAAGACTGTAAACGCTGAGATAACATCAACAGGAAGTTTATTCCCTACCCTGACTAGCGGGAAAATAAAAGAATTGCGAACTGAATTCGATATTTGGGCTCGCGGAAAAAAAAATGGAAACTTAGATCTGAATAAGAGAGTACTGAACCAAATTTAATATCAGTAAAACAGTAGACAATTTTAAAACATAATATGTCTAACCTGAGGGGGGGGGGGATATTAAAGCGATTTTAGATCGATAATGCGCAGGCGAGTTTGATAGTTTGGACCTTACGGACCCGGAAAAACTTTTCGGAAAGGCATTCTCGCGGAAAATATTTGGATATTTTCCAGCACATTTGCTTCTGACTTTACGAATGTCGGCCGGAATGGGCAGCCGTATTTAAAAATAAAATGACAGTATGCAATGAAGTCCTTCTTCTAATGTTGAATGCAACTGCACTGAACTGATCGTAGATTGCAAGTTGCCACCTTATACGCCCCACTGTCACCGGCTCGCAGGGAGTCTTCGAATGCAATGATTTATCTACGAACACTCTCGAGTCTCGGAATGAATTGGCAGATGAAATCAAAATCTCGGAAATTCCTAGTGAGCATTCATGCTTCAAACCAATACTGAACGTTAGCTTAAATCATAGTGAAGCTGTCTTAATTCTGAAAGCGGGTCACTAATCGATCCATTAACTTTTATGTCAAAAGCAAAAAGGTCACAGGTACAGGTAAGAACGCTCGTGACGTCATTCAAGTGCACTAGAAATAACGTGGGACACACTATATTAGCGTGCGAGACGTCACTAATCATACCATATAACTGGGAAAGGGATCGCCCACTTTCCGAGGATTTCGACTGCTCAGGAAACAACGAACCCACTTTAGACGCTTCCCCGCATATAGTAGGACGAAATTTTGAATAAAAGTTCACTATGACTGATGATATGAAATGCGTTGGCGTAGTCGACAAATATAACATCAGTTCGATCATTCAGTTCAAAGTCCGAGTCATTGCAACATTCGAACAGATGAGAAACTGTAGAATTCCTATTGAGAAAGCAAATCGGTTCGTACTTAATAAATTGTTTCGGAGGAAATGATTGCAAAGGGAATGTTCTGATTGCTGATGTGGTATGCGCGTGGGTCGGGAGATATTATCGCATTTTTGAGCATTCCAACAGAAGAAGAGTTGCTTAATCTGTTTCTCGTTCACTGACGTTGTGCATTTTCTACAAACTTATACTCTTTGAAGATTTCGCATTCTGTCGACGATGCTGTTTTCATGCAGTTGAAAAGTCATCAAACTCCATGAAAGGCATATCAAAAACTACCTCGATGAATCGGAGCTAAACGTGCAAATGAATTCACATATGATGCCATAGACGTCGGGGCATGTACATTGTACAGTGTGCAGACAGAAACACGCTGGTGTTATATTTGGCCGGCCTGACAGAAGGGCAGTGCTGCGGGGTGTGTGTCTGTGCTAATTAGGTATGCAATTGAAAAAAGTGGGTGCTGAGGTATGCAGTGACTAATATAGGTGCAACGGCAGGTTAGAATATATGTTGTTATTATGCAAATGTAAGATTTGTTTATTTGTTTACAGATGAGATCACATGCAGGAGACAGATGATGCTTCTCACGAGGACGAACCGAGAAACAAATTTCGCTCACGATTATCACTTTCGAATCCCGAGCTTACTAATCTCCAGTTAAAGGCGATGTTTCCGGAAGTGTCGAATCATTGGAGGTGACCAAGTCAAACAAACATGCTGAATTCGTTTTTTTCTTTTTAAATTTCCTTATTCACCTTCCACCTCAACATACATCAAGGAGCAAATGAAGATACGGCCATAATATATTGTTCAGTACGTTTATGCCACTGTCTGATGAGAGACTGAAATAGTTCCTATCCACTGCGAACACTCGAAAACCTATGAAACAGAGTTTTTTTTTGCCAATTTTCAAGTGCAAGCTAGTTCAAATCTAATATGTTTTTAAACGTCCTGTCAGACTTTTCTTGTTAATACTTTTTATTTAAGTGTTGTTATTTCAAGAAATTTTTGTGCCGCATCTAGGCATATGTTTCACGCTGTCGTATTGATTGCAGTTGTGTATAGAGTAGGCAGCTTCAATATTTCAGTGATATCCCGACTGTGCGTTGATATCCGTATGATCCAAGCCAGCATTTTTACTCGGCCGGAAATTTGTTAGTGATAATATGGAAATTTCAGCCATTGGTGGGAATGTTAGACACACAGCTTAAACAGGCTGTCAGTAATGCGCAATCAGCTCAGCTTATATGCAGGCTGTCGACAACATGTGACGCGAAAGCATGCCAAACAAGAGAAAAAAGGCAGCCAGGTATAGCTTGGCGCGCGGTGGGGGAGGAAGTATGTTTTCCACTATTAATTTTAAAGCATTCACCGCTTGACGGAGCTGTGGGATCTGAGAAATTCTTCAGGTACTGCACCTGCTACAGATCGCTATGAAAGTGTTCATTGCCTTAGATCTTTACGGCACCTTGTGAATGCCGTTCAGTGTGCTTGTCACGTCGGGTCTTCACCGCCATTCATCATGCTAATGACACGGCGACGATAGTTGAAACTACAATCAGACATCGAGTACAAGCATTTCATGGGAGTTTCACCCATCGGGCAATTACTGTACTAAGGAGCATCTTCGACAAATCGCACTATGAAGTACCTGGATTAGCTGAACGCTACTAGAGGGATCTCTATGTGGAACTGAGCGTGACACGACACACGTGAAGTGGTATGATCTCTCATCGAGCCACTATTTTCTTGAGGCAATAACCAAACAACTCGTTGGCAACTACGAGATTCCTCGACGAGTAATTCCAACATCTTCCTCATTCCGCCTGTACCTTCCAACATTAATGCCTGTAAAATTCTGCAACGACTTCTAACTTTACTTTTTTCATAACTGCTAGCGGAATAGCGTTTAATGGAACTTTTTAAACGTTCGTCAAATTTCGTGGCTGAAAATGTTTTCTGTAATTTCGACTTTCCATACCTTTTAAGGCTGTCGTTCTTGAGCTCTTGGCTCGATTCGCATGTATTTGGCATCATCGTCTTCTCTTGAATGGAAGGAAGCTTCTGATAAAGTTCGCGTTCTTCACTATGTGTTGCTTATTAAGGTCGGAAATTTGCGCAAAAATATTTCGAAAGGAATGAAATTACAAAATGCACTTTTCTGATTTTGATTTTGCCAATTTTGACTGGAAAAATAAATAAATCTCTTGCACTTATTGTCCAAAAAAAGTGATTTCTTTAAAGCTTTGCCGGAAAATGGGATACGGAATACCATAGTACTGCTTCAATAATGTATCCTTCTTATGCTCATTATTGCTAAAAAAAAACCTGCTTTATGGAGGCGAAATCAGAGTTTATTATTGAGTTGATTGATATTATGAGCTATATCACATGCTTTCCTGACAGTGTCGAAATGTTTTCCATGTGCTTCTCGCATCTGTTTTCACAATAAGCTTTTCGTTTCCTCGATGCGAGATTGTTGGCGTTTATAACGTTTTTTTTGACAGGTTGATGTGAGAGCGTCTCAAAATTCGGCTCTCTCCATACTGCTCAATCGTATTGAAAGATTAGCCCATTATAAGTGAGACAGCATTTTTCGTTGAAGAAGCATTATAGGAAATGAGTGGATTATATTAATTAAAAAAATTTCGTTTGCAATCAAAAATCATCGCATTAAATGTTTATCTTCCTCAGCATAATTTATACTTTAAAAGAAATCGCGATCATCAACTGATACGTTGCAAATTTCAAATGTCATATCGTTACATTTTTAGCATTCTTAGCGTCCAATGTTCATTCTAGCAAACACTTCCCACTGCATTTAGACTATTGGCAATGGTTTGGCGGGGGGGGGGGGGGGGGGGGGAGGGGAGGGGATAGATAGTGAAGGATAAAAGCCTTTGTGAGAGCAAACCCATCAAATACTTTGTGGGAGGCAAAGAAGATTCTTTTTGTTGAGTTGTTAACTGCTTGCTTCTTTACATCTCATTTTAATTGTAGTTTTCTTTTTGTGCGCAATCATCATTGATGAATGCGGCGTCATTTGAGCGTACAAAAATTCTTTGCGCAATCACCGCTTCAAGGTGTCGTGCATTAGTGAAATGCAAATCGTCAAGTTGGTGTTTACAATCCAATTTAGCAGTCCACACTTGTCGAGAGAATATGCACGTCAACTTGATAATTTTGGAAGGGGCAAGGGATGAATATTGCGAATTCATTGCGGTTATAAATTTTGCTCACCTTAGTATAAGGATAATTAACTAGCGAGACGCAATGTTGAGATTTTCTTCATTTCTTTTTCGTTATTTTTTTCACATTTGGAGTACACAAAGCGGGCTACAGCAGTGGTGATGAGTCAAACTGCGTTTAAAACTGTCTTCTATCTATATGTCTGCTTATCTCCTAGGCTAAAATCAATTTCCGAAAGATTATAGGATTATGAATATTGATAGTTGCAGACTGTGGCCACAGATGATCACAAGCCTAATTTCTGTTCAAACCATTCATTTCTGCATTGTTTCAATTCAGTTAATATAATTTTAGAGCTGCTTGACATTAACTGGAGGAATTTTCAAAAAACAGGTTTTATACTCATCTATTAGGCATTAAAATTCGGTTAGCATGCTGCTTGTGTATTGTCTGAAGACGAAAGTCAGATATTTTTACGACACCACCTGAGACGTGAAAATAATAATGAAAGAGCAGAAGCATTTCATGCTCGAAGGTTCACGTCTCGTTCCAGTTTCATTCAGATAGATTACGCCATCACATAAATGCATCATTTCGAAACGTTCATCAAACGCACTTTTTATCGGAAGCGTTTGTGTCGATTGATGTTTCTATGAAGACTTTTTGTCAGCTTCGTTGCCGACAAAGTAGTCTATGATTACAACTTCAAAAAGTCATCCTTCAGCAGGCGACAAAATTCCCAAGTAATTGCTTCTGCAGTATTACTATTGTTAGGAAACGTCCCACCTGCTTGAAGATGTGCTCTCACTCTTAATAGAAGCTTGTAATGTAATACGGTTCCGCACGCGACTATGTTTTAGTTATTGTTTGCTTCAAATGGACATACATGGGAACAATTATCGACGTAATTTTCTTCCTGAACACAAACGAAGAACCTCTTGATAGAAGAGCAAGGCTTCATCGAACAACAAGGAGCAAGATGATGACCGTCATCTAATATTGTTGCTTATTAGGTGAAGCTGTTGAGGGGCATCAAGGCACCGAGTGATCTATACGAGCACTGAAAAGTGGACACGTCTTTTAATGTTAGCAGGTGTGCGAGTGAAACGACAACCGGAAACGCGCGACATATTTCCCTAAGAGGCGAATAACTACCGAGTGAGAGTTCATGTAGGCGCGGCTACGTGGCGTCGACGGCCTAGAGATTTTTGCGATAACGCATACCGAACTCAATGTGGAATCTGCTCAAGTTGCTTGGATGTTTGCGACGGCGCTTACCTGATGACCTTATCTCCCACCTGTCCACATCACTTCAAATCTTATCAAAGCGGCGCTTTCTGCCAACATATTCTAGTGACTTGCAGACGTTTGGTGCTCAAATTGTGCAGTAACTGATGTCGAACCGGTGCTGTTGCATCGTAGTTGCCGGTTTTCAACACTATGTTGCTACCACTGACTCATAATACTTGTTGAAATTGATTGCTCTCGGCTACATTGCTGTGAAAAGTGGCATCAAATATTTTACGCACTATGGCAGTTTTGAAAAGTTTTATTGAACTTCACGCTGAAACCACACCCGTTGACTGCGCTTGACTCATTTTCCACGTTACGAGGCTATAGGACAACGATGACACTTACCATTCTCGTGGAAGCTTTCGAAGGTACGCGCATGCAATACGACACGTGCTGTGAAGTCACGGCAGGTATGCGAGATCGAATGCGTTAATCCCTAATGGCTTCTTTTTCGTAGCACTTCACCATCGTCTGTCGAGCCGAACATTTGCTAATCCGCAATGAAATTGATTGCGAATTGATTGTTACACCGGGAGCACTAGCCACCTCACATCATCGAGAAACCATCCAGTCAGCGCCCGCAGCGCAGCATCGCATCCCTCATTTCGAAAATGCGATTGTTGAGGCATTTGTGAATCCAACGCCTAGTCGCTAACAGCTCAGGCGCTCTGGGCCTTCACCATATAGAAGTATCGCACTAGGATATCCATTTTGATTGTGGTTGCAATGTCTGTAGTCGACTGCAACGGCAGTAGGGACTGTGATTGTAAATCCAGTCACTCGCCGTTCCTCTCGTCGAGCACGAACGTCTCGCCACGTACGAAGCCTGCTCACGAAACACGCAATCGGCCAGCAGAGAAAAACGCCTTTCGGCGTTGTGCTCAAAAGCTCACCCGCGAGCAATCTCTTTCACATTCGCCCCACAGTGATCGTGTCGGCGGCGCTGTGCAGCATCACTCATCAGCATCTCGGTCGTTGCATCACAAAAAACTTCTGAGCAAGCCGAGCAGTGCAACAGTTTACGGCGACGACTCTTATATTAGCGAGAAATCGCCAGTGCTGAGGAGTCTACCTAGTTTCCGAAGCCCTGAGGAAGGGCGCACGTCGAGTCCTGCATGCGTCGAAAGGTCAGTGCTGCGAACGACTTCAAACAGTGTCTTCTGCTATAAAAGTACGTTAATTGAAGACGCCATCATATCCTCAACGATGAGAAAATCTTTTGAGGGTATGAAAGCGGCTTGCTTCGCGCGTAAGAAGAACCCGCCAGCGCAGCTTCAAAAAAAACCACTCGGCACATCACTATCATGGGACCCGGAACGTCAAAGTCGATCACCATCATCCGGCTCCCGCTCCAGAAGCCATTCAGTTTGTTCGGAGCACAGCGAACAGAGTGATATAGACCAGCAGAATCGGCTGGCACTGGAAAGCTCCTGTCTTCACTGCTCAATTACTGCACGAAACAGAAGGAAGCAATTCCGCGGCGCGATTGAAAGCACTGCACAACGTCTTAGGCGAAATCTTGGCGAATATAAACCGACGAACTGGTCAAGGAGTACAGAGGAGCAACAGCAGAAGGATGCACCCGACACGCCCGACATCGTTGTGTCCTCAGTGAGTTCTGAGGAAGATGTGGGCGGCTCACTGAGAAACACTGCCAGTGAGGTAGATAGCGTGCCAACCAGTGCAGCCAGGTGATCATTTCTCTTCCTCTCTGCTCTCTGCTTCGTTTGTTTCAAGTGCTTTTTACGTTCTTCGCAAGGGGGAGGGGTGAGTTGAATACTCTAAGCCAATAGATGCCTCTATTTGTATCAGCTTTGCTTAAACTAATACAGCGATTGCAATGCTGAGAGCCGGATAATTAAGGTGATATTTTGCAATGGTAAAATTAGGTCTTGTTCAAGGTATTGCACCACAGGTATACTCAGACGAAGCGGTCATTGCTGATCTCAATAAACTAAATGCTGCGACCTCAGAATTCCGACGCACCTCAGCTATTTTCCTTGAATAAAACATTGCAACGTCATTGCTATGTAATATTCAAGGGTAGACGTCCACTCAAAAATTAGTCTAAAAGAACGCCACTGACTAGAGACGCTCACTTGATTGTGCACTGTTGAGTTCTAGCAGTTAGCAGTGTGCCTATCACTGTAGGCTTATAATCAGTGTATTTTAAAATAAAATTCCAATCGCAAATCCAGAACATGCGCCGTGAAAATAAATTCACTCATATTCCTCTAATTAAATGTTTCCAAAATAGACTCGCTAACAATGAAATAGTCCTTTTTATTTTCAAAAAAAAGGCCGCATGTCATCAAACTTTTGGTCGGGAACGTTTCAGAGTACTTTCGGCTTGATTAGGCACTACTCGTTTCCGGTTGGGATGTTGTCTAGTGGTCGCAAAATGTGAAAAAGTGCAGTTTTGAAGGCTGTAGTCAATATGCTTTCACACTAATCACTTCTAACACCTGTTTTTGTTGCCGTTCATTTACTAATGGTGCTCTTATTGCGAGCTGACGTCAACTACAATTCACCTTTCTTATATTTTTCGCAGTAATTCTGTTAGATCTTCCGCAGTCAGCTGTTTTTCTGTAATTTATCGCATCATCGTATTTTTATAAGTATACTGCGTTTGTCCAAGCTTTTTAAATACCTGTCCATTGCCAGAGCTGATAGTGTTCAAATTTCTAGGGCACTTAATCTGGCCTAGAAGAGTTGAGGAACTCCTTTGATCTTAGCGACACCTAACTTGATAAGCGTGATAAAGAGAACACAGGAATAGCCTGGATGACGAGTTAAGATGACGTTAACTAAGAAAACCAATACTTGATATAGCACCACATTTTCTGATCTTGATTCTTATTGTCACGATTTGCACCAACTGTTTATTGTTCTACGACTGCTTATTTTTTCGTATAATTACCATTTTCATTGTCTACTTTTAATGAATAATGCAGATAATTCTACTATCGCGATAACATTGCTATTCGCCATACCTGACTATACATTACGTACAGTAAAAGAGCTACAGAATTAGCGAATTTTTGTGCGGAAGTGTTCAGCCAATGCGGAAGGAGAAGAAATAGTTGAAGGTTGAGATAAGCAATTGAAAATGACGTAAAAAAAACAGCAAATGAGGTGCCCCATTGGATTTTGGTATGAGAAAGTACAATTATGTATGATGCATTTTATCATGAAGGTAGAGACATGAAAACAATCACGTTTCTTTTTTAAATTTATGTTGTATACTAAAATAAGTTCATATTCCAGGAAATTCTAGTTTCTTTCATGGTTTATATATAATTGCAATAAAGAGTACACCTGACTATGGCGGTTTAAGGAGTTTTAACCTAGCTACGGTTTGACAATTTGTCAGTACTTTCAATTTTGCTTTACAGTTGTGCTTTTCTCAATTTTTTATTATGTTTCTCCATTCGCTGATGATCCAGTGCACTCACTGCATTGCGGTAATCTGAATACTCTATGCTGTTGCAAATAATGCATGTGCAGGCAGCCTCTTCTCCCCCTCTCCACCAGTCCTTCCCTCTCAGGTGCTGAGGTGCACGTGTCAATTTTAGGAGACCCTTATTACGGTAAACGTGCATGACCTTGCGAACTGCAGTCATGAATGTGCAGGTAACCTCTTCTACCGCTTCCTACCGCACATCAAATTGAAATGAGCGGTCGGAACATTTGAAATGGGTTGTTTTGCATCCAACTTAAAAATGTACGGATACTCAAAAGCACCCTGAACCTTATTTTAAAATCTTTGCAATAATCTTGCTCCCACGGAGCCTACAAACGTGAATAAATTTCTGAGGCGCCTCATTTGACGTCTCTCCAAGCTAGCGAACGAATGTGCAAAAAAAAGCGAAATGCTCGATGGGTGACAACGAGTTCGATTTGCGTAATTTGCGCCTTAATTACTTCGGGAAGAGTGCATCGCGTAACATTTATGTTTTAGCGGATGTTTCAATGATTATTCGTCGTTGGCGAACACTGTTCGCATTTTGCGCAGCGTCTATCCTGGTTGACCGACTCCACACATTATGGAAATAGCAAAACCCATCTGTAATTTCCGCTCTTCCGCATTCACAAATAGTATATTTAAAGCTGAAAAGCGAGCCTTACCTGCAATTTGAAACCATTATTCAATTACATTCATCTGCTATTTTGGATTTGCCTTAAATTGCCCTTTCATTATCCCGAAGTATATAAAACATTCCCATACCTCCACTGCATTGTAGAGCATCGTTCCATTTGAAGCTTATACATCCGTTCGCATTTTAGTGGATGTGACTCCCATTAAAGTTTATAGGTATTTATGTTGGCAGTTGCCATCGCTGTCGTCATTGGCAAAACCCGAAATAATTTAGCGTAGACGACGGAGCACTTCTTGTTAGTCTCTAACAACCGAATGTGTGAAGTGAACTCTTCTTGAGAATTCCTCCTGCCTAGTTGAAAATATTTGCTAGTCAATAAAGGACTTAGTATTCAGTGCTCTTGACCAGCTTTCTGTAAACAAAATCAACGTCATTTTAATTGCTAAGTAGGAAGCAGCGTAAGAATGAAGTAAGAGCTAGCTTTTTGTTTTTGTTTAAAACCCTAATTTTTGAGGGTTTCTCAAGGAAAGCTGAATTTTTCCACATTCTGAAGTGATAATTCATTCATGGTCACATATTTTCGAGAGTGACGTCAACGCTTCATTAGTGCCACATAAAATCTGTGGAGGAAGGAAATGTGTGCAAGAGAGAACGAGAGAAGCGGCATGGAAGTGCAGATGTGCGTTGATAGTGAGAGATTAGTACATTCGGAAGAGCAAGCAGTAAAACGCTTAAAGAAAGTGCAACAATGCATATGCTATTGCTGCTGTCGATAATCCACCAAAGGCGTCGAATTAGCGATTTTTATGAGGAGAGGGATTCGAATATTTCACAGAAATGCAGTAGGCAAATATTTTTTCTTTCTTTTCAAGAGAGATTTGCATTCACTGCTAACAGTGGGATATTAGTTGTGGAAGATGCGCCTTTTATTCATCAATTATCAAAAAGAGAAAGGACAGAGATATGCAGCCAACTTAACTGCGCTATTATGGAAAGGCATACCTTTCATCTGAGCTACTAGACTTGCGCCTCAGTAGTTGGCGTCGTGGAAGTAGAAGGGGAGGGAGGGGTGGAGCCAGTTTAAGTTTATTGATGCTAAACAGAAGGGATGAAGCAGTTGCTTACTTTTCTATATATCAAACAGGGATGCGCGCTTCAGAACAATTTTTCAGAGGACAAAATTTGTAACAGAGGTGACCTGGTATGATGCGTTTATCCGGTCCCACTTCTTCCTAAATCGCATCTGAGTACTTGCCTGCGAAACGTTTGCAAACTGTGTCTGATACTTTTTAATGTTGATGCCTACATATGCTTCGATGCCAAGCGTGAAGCGATACGCGTATCGGGAAGGATAGAAGAAGCATAGTGGAGCAACTTTTTGATTTACAGAGCTCGTGGAGTAGGTGAGTGCTTCTCCTGGTCAGTTAAGAAGGGAAGAGAGACAAGGGAATTACCAGCTCAAATATAAATAGGATCAAGAAGCCCCTGTAAAGATCTTCCTGTCTGGGACGATAACCTCGGCTATAGTTACAGTAATCGGTGGATGGATGCTTCTATGTGAGGCGAATTCGTTTTGCATTCATTGAAGCACTTTCGTTTGCAGAGTAGAATTTTGCTAATACACTAGAACGTCCTTCTTGTTCAACCACTTTCCAGTCCTAGAAAATAAGCTGCCAGGGTAGATGATAACTGAATACTCGTAGCACAAAACCTTCCGACATCCAAAGAAATTATGTGGGACTTGCTATATGAGACGTTTTATTCGTGATTTGAAGGATGTGGAAACGTTTTATTCAAAGCTGAGTAATACCTTCATGGCTGAGGTCCGTATCCGTAGTCTCACTCATGCGTATCATTCCTGTGGGCATCATGGTTCATTGCCTTAAAAAAATTCGTCTACGAGGATATGCAAAGTGTTGAATACGTTGCTCTACGTCTCTATACCTGTGCTGTTTAGTCTGGTTCATGTGCTCAGCGCTCATACGGTAGCGGAATACGAGAGAGAGAGAGAGAGCGGATTGCTTAATGCCGTCTCAGTAATCAAGTGATCCGTCTAATGCTTGAGAGGCATTCACATACAACGACTTGAATTCAATTTAATTACATCGTAATCTGGACAATCTATGAGTATTTTTCACATTTTTGCGTAACTGAATATTTTTCGCTGGTTTTTCAAGCATTTTTATAGTCAAGCAATTTGTCGTAGAAAAAGGTTTTTAAAGCAAAACGTCCTTCTCACCAATTAATGTCGCTGCACTAGTTTCAGCTCCTTACTTTGATTGATAACTATAATTGAAAATTCAACAATTCATTATGTTTCATAAGTGTATGATCTGATAACAGATGAAGAAATTTGAGAGTGATGGAAATTCTAGCGCAAACGAGAAGTTGCAAAACATAAAAGGAGGTCTAAATTAGGCAAACCATATGAATAGGGAGACCCAGTTAAGCTCATATTGCTGGGTGGTGGGGCATTAGTGATTCGCTTAGCGCTTTAGAGCCCACTTATATACTCATGAGGATTTTCCCAGAGTTTCAGACCGGGATTCCTGGAATTTCGAATCTATTTGAGGCTTCCAATTCCAGTTTTCGAGAAAACTTTTCCGGTGCAGCGCTAACACCAATATTCTCTTGCTTGACTGTTGCTCTTTCTACGTTTCACCAATCCGACGTTCAGCTCTGCTATGAAATGCTCTCTTTAATTACACATGCTCATTTCTGACCAAAAATGAGTTCACTGAAGTGATTCCTATCATCCGCACGTTCCGTTTTGATGTAATCTGAGGTTTGTAGGATTTCTTGTATTTATTTGCTTGCGGACTGTATCTGCAAGTGGACAGATAATGAAGCGGCCTTACAAAGTATTGTTTTAGTGCAAGACCGATCGGACGTAGTAACAGTGAACAAGAAAAACGAGTGCCGATCGCCTTTTCAGACACTATTCTCATATTAGCCAATTGCTACCAAATATCGCACCAAATCCTCAAGAAAATAATCCACTTTTGTAACATTTGATCGTTCAATTATGTGTTTATGGAGAAAGCTATAAGACGGGATATGAAGCATTTAAATTGGTGCTTGTTTCTTGCATTAGCTGCATGTCATCATAACAACTATGGATTTTGCTTATTTGTTTATGAATATTCCGCTAATTTAGACGATAGGTAGAAGTCAGCTTAGAAGTCAGGCTTTCGGAGCAACGTTAAGTGGTGTGAGTTGCTTTCAGCACGCCATCTACTTCAGCATGCACGAGCCCTCAGATCCAATCGCAAGAGCAATACTTCTATTTGGATGCATCGTCAGTGGAGCTCGGCAATGCCGAAAACGACGTCTTCGAGCAAGCGCCAAATATTTCCCCAGCATCAGCTGGTATCAGCACTAGTTTGAAATGTTCTTCACGGGGTCTATTGCTGAGGCCGCAAACAGGTGCCACGACGCCGACGCGTTCAAATTCGTTCGACTTTTCGGCGTTGAGACGCGATGTTGAATGGTTCAGTGTGAGTTCGGAGGATAGCTCCGAGGAGGACAGTGAGCAGCCAACTCCAGCGGAGTCAGTGCGTACAGTGCGCTCACGCTCGCACGACCCGACCGCATTTCCTGAAGTAATATTTAGGCGACCGAGTCGCATTGAGCATCTAAGCGACCTCTTCAGGTGAAGTCAAATTCCACAGACTTCGTATTCCGGATGAATGCTCTAAAATTCTGCTTCAAACACTGCAATTTTTATTCTGTTAAGGCACTGAGCTTAAAAAATTAGGAAAAAGAGGGCACAACGTTTTTCAAAATTCAAAAAAATTTCTGGCAAAAGTGTTGTGCAAGGTACGATAGTCGATTATTCTTTAGACAAAGCAGCAAAATTATATCGTTGCACAGCTCAGAAAATATTAGCACTGTGGAAATACACTTTTGAAATATCCATAGATAGGTGAATGCTATGAATCCCTATAAGTTTAGACGTGCGTTGGCTAAGTCACCTGTTGTGAAGAGAACGGCTGCAATGCAAGTTCAAGATGCAAGGGCCGTTTGCAAGCATCGAACAAGTCGTTATTGGCTCGACGAACAGGTTTGGTATATCTATTCGCACATTACTTTTTCTCTTTGCGCTGAATTCACCTGCTTGTTAATTATATTATTGGCAAGTATGAAACGCCTGCTAAGGGGCAAATCTAACCGAACTTCATAGGGACCACGATGTACATAACCATATATTAGACTTTTTTACTTCATTGTAATATAGTAGGACTCCCGATACCCAGATAATTGTTTTAGCTGCAATGGGAATGTCAGAGATGGCTTGCAAAAGAAACTCCCAAATTTTCGAATTCACTGATTCATAACTCATCAAAAAATTATTAAAAAACTGATTTATTTAATAATATGCATGAGGTATCCTAAGATTAAAGTTTACTTCAATAAGGGAATGCGACATTCCGAGTCGCCGAAAGAGATGAAACAAGAGTTCAGTTGTATAGATTTGTCAAATGTAAGCATTGAATCGTGAGAATAAACCCGGCGGCAATGTGTAATAAATCTTGATAAAGATGAAAATAAATGAATAAAGATGAGAAATATTCTTTTATGTTTATGTTTGGATTTCCGTGAAACGCTGTAAAGTGGCGCCGAACATGAACGTTATCGCTGAAGCGATGTTCTGTTTTGCGCTTTTCGGCATCTATAAAGCAAATACATTTTTCTTTTTTGTCATAACGTTGTCTAATTCATTTTAATATTATTTTCTTTCATCTATTTTCAGCATAACTCCACTGTACTTAATGCTCTTTAATGCAATAGGCAAAGATTACTTTTTCTTATAATTGTGAAAATTTGGTTTATCGCTTTATTGGAGTGAAATTTTATAGAAGGAAAATATTTTAGATGAAAATGTTTCCTAATGGAAATACTATTTTCAGCTATTATTCATTTATTTGTGTCGTTTTTTTTCTTTTTCATAGAAATTCAAAAAAAAAATGTGCTGATCCTTAAAAAATTGCATAAATTCTCATAAAGTTACTAAGAATTCGGATGAAATGCACTTTTTTGACTTGTTAATAATCTATTCGCTTTCATTCCGTAAATATCTTAATAAGCACAGTTTTGTCTATTTTTCTCATATTTATTTCTTTCTTCTATACGTCTCAAGAAATTTCCGTTGAAATTTGCACTCTTATACTCTTATTCAACAAACTGATTTAAATAAAGAGGGAATACCACTCCAATGAAATTATTATAGAATTGAAAAGATTTTTCAAACAAACTAGTTTACGAAAATTTTCTTGATGTTCGCAATTATTTTTCCTCTTTGCTCTAAATTCTAAACATGCAATGAGACTACAATTTCTTCTTATTTAAATTCGCAGTTGATGTACCCTAAGACCAACTTATTTCAATATTTCATCGATTATATGACAATAATAAAAGTAGGTTGATTATGTCGATAGATGCACCGGCTGTGTGAGCTGATGTTGATTTATCGCAAAGAAACATTTGAAACGCTCGTTGGCGAGTGCTGTTGCTTCATAGCGATATCGCACTGTTTTGTATTTATACTAACGTTATGTCTGTTTGCTGGTCCTCATTACTTTTTCCCACTAAAATACAACAATATAGTTTTGCTCGCAATGCAGTTGCCATATCGTCTCATAAGCACAATGAGGATCATTTCTAAAAGATTGCATATATCTAAGCCTACATATTTCCTTTACAATTAATAAATCTGACAATTATCGGTAACTGCTATGCAGAGTGTAGTATTTATGTATATTAGCTATTTATTATTGGGGTTTTCATTTTGTTTTCTTTATTTGCACGTTCGCATGCTATCATCACTTGATGCTACCGAGGAAACGGGTGAAAAAGTAAAGGTCATACAGGAGAGGCATGTTTTGTGCAAGTCAGTCCATCTCTCAAAGTAATCGTAGCAAATGATCTAACTCTTGTTGAGCGGTCCAGTATCTACGACAAATTAAATAATGAAAACCAATGAAAAGGCTTTAGTTAAGCATTTCCGTGCTCGAAAAACCTCAACCTGAAAACTCTTTGATCTAAGCGTTCTTGACTTGTTATAGCCATCATTTCCTCGTCATTTGGTCCTTTAGAAGCAATACTACAGCACTGTCAGTAACCATGGGTCTGATGTTTGAGGGTACATGGCAGGCAGGTCGTTTGGAAACATAATCAGTTTTCGGCCTAGTGTGTGGATGGGTTGCTCTTTTTGTCCGCAGGTCATAACTGTAATCAGGATGCCGCGATTCGATCTTTGCTATTAAGGAGCTCGAAGTGAAAATTTTCTTTCGTTGCATTCGTGGTCGCCATTTTGTTATGTTTGTTTTGGTTTTTTTTTCGCATGCATATGAAGCAACTGCGTTTCAGAGCTCTTACAAAATGCATTGTAGTGGTTTTTCTCCTATCTGTTCCTGAACCTCGGTGTGCTCGAATTTTTGTCTACATCATTTCCTCAGTAGCATTAAAAAGTGGTGGTTTCAGTTAGCGATAAAAATGATTTTCTCTAGTTCACCAATTTTTATCCCCTCTCACTAAGACAGTTGCAGTGTTTGCTAAAAGCTTGGGATAATTTCCTTCAGATTTTTCTTGATCGCCAACATTTTAGCACTATCGGATGACAATGCTCGTATTGATGGACAGCTTAACTCGTTTAGTTTTCATTTGATTGACAAACACCTAGCATATGAAAGACCATGCCAGCTTTTCGTAGAGAATGATGATCACTGTAGTGATAGCCCAAAAATACCACCTTCACAATCTATTGGAATGGGTGTTTTTTGTCATAGTTAGCGAAAAAATACTGATGTAAATTCCACATCTTGGAGAATGAAAATCCTACAAATGGAATGTGAAAGGCGCTTTTTGCGGACGTTTTAAAAGTAAAGAGATTGTGGCAAACATTCTTCGTAATGAATACTGTACGGCGACAAATCAGATTCGATTAGACGTTCGATCGATGTCATTGATCACTGTGGAACTCTTGAATTAATTTGCGTATTCAAAGATTCAGGTTGTCGTCAAATATCGAGAAATGTCACGAACAAAAGTTTGCTCACAAACGAAGGGTACTATGAAATGCGAAACTTGCTACTTAATAAAAAATCGTTGAAAGAAGTGGAACACGGTGAGGAATGAAAATGAAATCAACCTAGAATAGATTTCACAAAATACGTTTTTCGGTGATAACTACCAATAGTGTTCACACATCCAGTCGTATGATCGGCATTGGCTATCAATTATAAAGAAATGTATAATTCGACTCGTTATCGTACCACAAGCTTGAATCATATAATAAAGTATGCTAGAAAGATCTATATGATAATCAAAGAATTTCAGGGCTACAGATTCCATGATCTGAGGATTGGATTGTTGAACAAAAAAGCATAAAACATGCGCACTAGTGAGCACCAAAATGAAATCGCCGTGATGCAATTTTTCAAAGAATTTGTGGAACAACCAAAAGAGAAAATCACTACTGCTGTTGACACAAATAGTTATTGCAGTTGGCATCAATACAGAGATAATTATTTAAGTGAAATTGGCAAATGACAGGTGCATTGGTGTATCGGAGGAAGACGGGGGAGGAAGTAAATTATTTCCCGTCGTATTGCTGCATACACATGCATATTTCGGAAGTTTAAAGAAATGCTGTTTGCATGATTCAGCCACCAACATTTTGAGCTAAAAAGCGCTAGGAATTTCAAAGTTTAGGTGAGAATAGCGCGCCAAGCTTTTTTTAGACGAGTAAAATGAGCTGAAAGTCAACTTGCCATGTCTACTGCGAGCTTCCTGAAGCGCTTTCCGATACAGCATAAACTTATTTAGGCTTTCTGCGTATGCGTAGCCCGCGATGATATTAAAAAATGGGCTGCTGCGATAGACATTTTGGGTATGGCCTGAAAAAAAAATGGGCAGCCACGAATGGGTTGCAGTGAGGCGACCAGTGCACATGCTTGTGAGGATCGAGCTATTCGTCTATGGCTTTATGGGCACCTGGTGCGAAAAAAAACTATTCTTGTTTAGTCGAGGACCTCAGAGATTCAATTAAGGACAATTGTCAAGAGGTCATAATTTGACAGGAATAAGATATTTGGGACTCAAATCCGAGGGTAATTTGTATATTGCGCAAAAAATCAGGAACGCGTGAAAAATTGCTACAAAAAAGATTTGCTTCTTTATTGCAACCTTCCCGTAGTCGGTTTCCTAGGCTGATGTGAACTTTACGAGCCCCGGATGGAAAGGTGACGCCGCACTGAAAGGAATTTCAGCGACAAATATGCTGTATGGAATCAGGATCGCTATTAGTGATGAAATTGCGAATAATTGCAAAGAGGCTTCACAGGTAAAACTGCTATCACATCCGTTCTGCAAACGATGCATCAACTGTTCAGGCAAAATTTTATTCTACGTTTGAAGGAAGCAGTTTCAGCTCAGCCCATCGGAGCACATTTGGCTGCCGCCATCCGGACCAGGTAGTGCTGCTAACAGTTCACAGGACACTGAATGCTATATCGGTAATCATGTTCTGTTGTTCTTAGGAGATCATTTTCCTCAACACAAGATACAACACTATGTTACCTCTTAGACTGTCACTTGTAGATGGGAAACTATGGTGTCTTGTTGCAGCTATTCTCAACATCTGGTTAAACTACTGATGTTGCGTTAATGACCAACTTTAGGGATATGATGCTCGCTGAAGATAGCTGGCGAAATACTGCATCCGAGCTTTTATACGAAGGGTAGTCGATTTCGTTTACAAGAACTTATTCATGTCAAGCATCAATCCAATAGCAGCTTCAAATAAATTTGCTAAAAGGATGACTGCGATGCTATTTATTATCGAAAATTGTTTTCCAAGGAAAGCATCATTTTCTATATTTCATTACTATTTTTGAAACGTCCATGATCGCTTAGCGGAGAACTATTTTTTATTTGTTCCTGATAGGTGGCTATATCACCAGTTGAACGCAATCTCTGTTCAGGTGAGAAGGACTGCGAAAAGACGGGCGAGAAACGCCGTTGTGCAGCTTGTCATATTGTTGCGCATAGGGCGTGTTTCCCTCTCTTGTGCAAAGTAAGTATCCGGCTGATTTTTCGTTTTTATTCCCGCTGTTTTTGCCCTCTATTTTACTAACGTCTTTCGAATCTCAGTGGACGACATTAACGTTTTATATACTACGGCTGTATTCTCTTCTCTTTGCTAAACAACTGCTGTTCAATGTATCGGGTCATCGGAAAATGGCACGCACCCTTCATAAGCATTTTATTCTCTAATGAACAAATGTAGTACACAGAAGTGATTTAAGAAAAAGAAGGAAATGAAACATAGAAGCGACTGTGTGAGCAAACTTCGACTAGCATTTTAACCAGATATTGAGAAAAGCAAATCTAGTATAAAATGATGCGACGAACGGCAATGGGAAGGGAGCTGCATATGACGTTCAGTATTTACGAGCTGTAGTTCGCTATGATTTTCTTCTAATTTCAGCAGTATGAGCATAATCGAAGGATGATACGCAACAGAAAACAAGGTGATTTGCAGATGAACCTGAATTGCAAAATAACTTTCCGCGATATGATGTGTAAAAAGCAGTCGGAAGCTGAGATCAATGACGCATTGAGTCGCCATCATTGGGTACATAGGTGGAAACACGAAGGCCGCTGCGCTCATTGTGGAAAATCATTTCAACACAGAATGTTCCGCGAAAAGGTATCAGTTAGCCTTTTTCATATTCATAAATATTTTAGCGATATGGGGGGGGGGGGACACTTTAGCCAGTTTAAATATCCACTTACCTGCGACTTTTTATATGAGTTCTCAATGATGGTGGCTTCAGGTTTATTTAATGAAACGAAATGAAATTAACGAAATGAAAGCATTATTTGCAACGATCACAAATAACAGCTGTATCATAGAATGGGCTTAATTTCTACAGTGTGATGAAATTGACAAAAAATAGCAGTCCAACTTAGATGCATAGAAATGTAGCCTGAACAGGTCTTCATTTTTTAGTCTGAGCAATACCCAACTAAAGCAAAAAAAAAAAACGCACGGTGAAAGGATTTCTATTCCAAGATTATTAGATTAGCTAGATCAGCGGTTTGTTTAGGTGTATTTCACCTAAAGGCAAACAAAGCAGTTCATATGCATTCTCAAAAAAAAAAAACGGGAGTCTAAAGATGCAATAAAATCATATGACAGAAAACACAGAATATTTGTACTCTTGATTTTCGATTTCATTTGCCAACAGCAATTTTTTAATGATGTTCACTGTTGCATTGGCGTCGTGGAAATGTATGTACTCTAAGGCAACCCAAATGCAGGAAGGTGTATGATTTTTGGGAAATTTACGCAAGTGCAGTGTGAAGATTTTGGATAAGTCTACATGCCACTTTGACTCTGAACAAATGTGCTAAAATGAATGCTTTTCGAATTGCTTACTAACCAGCACCCCTCTCTCGATTTCAGCCTATAAATTTCATCGGCATGCTGTCTATCACACCAACAACCATTGCCATGCTCAAATTTCGCTGAATCCAGTAATTGAATCGCCTTTAGCAAAACTCGCCCACAACGAGCACACCTCACGCAGCATCACAAACTGCGTCCCCGTGGTACTCCTTAATGCAACCTATTTAGAAAGGAATTCTTTTTTGTAACATACTGTTACACTTTATACGCTTTATAATGACAATTGGTCTGAACTATGCGACAATCGTATGAAAAAGTTTTCTGCAAGCGAGAAGTGTAGTTGAAACATCGAAAGTTGCCCTTGCTTAACTTTGATCAACACAAAGCATTCATTACGTCTCTTCATATCTCTTTCCCTTATTTCAGTTCACTACTTCTCTCATTCAGTTGTTTCCGGCGCTATTTCCCAGAGGGCTGCTTCATCTCATTGCAAGTCGGCCTCTACTACTTTTAAAAATCCGTCGCATCTAATCTGCGATTTTTTTTTCGCCCATTTATCATTTTTCATTGAGGATATTTTCATCGCCCATTTAAACTTCCTCGCTCTAGCCTCAATCATCAAGTCTTTCATTACCCGTCGGAGCCATTCTTTGGGTTTCCTGTCGACCAGTTTGGTTATGGTTATGATTCTTTCCATTCGCCTCTCTGCCACTGCTAGCAGCCTGTGCGCTTCCTTAGTGGTCGCGCACGTCTCAGAGCAATAGAGACCTGTTGGCATCAAGCTTTCAACGAAGAGCTTCTGGTTTAGAATTATCGGCACTTTTTTCTTACGATAGATCTTTATTCTTGAAAAATTCTCTCCATTATTGGTTGATTCTGCGTCATGCATCTGCTTCTACCCTTTCGAGCATTTTTACACATACCTCCCAAAATGGGTAAATTCGTTTATACTTTAAACAATTATAGACTTTAACTCTAGGTCGTTCATCATTTTCGTTTTGGAAGTGACGATTCACAGACCTGCTGTTGCACATTTTACCTAAAATTTATGTATTGCTTTCTTTAGTTACTTGGAGTTGTGAGATATCAGGACTGTTTAATGTGCGAACCTCAAAAACATTGTCTTTTCCCGTCGATGTCCACGCCTGTTGTGCCAATCATGGCTCGTCGAACGCAAGTTGCAGAGGCGTTGAACAGCAGCGAGGAAGTGCACTGTCCCTGCTGTACTCTCCTCCTGGCCTCTACTGATATTTACATTTTGCGTAAAAAATTGTAGGCATCTATTTTTTTTTGAAGGATGGAGATTGCCGAAGGACGTACTGCAGTGCTTTCCACGGTCCCCCAGGGGGGAGTACGTTCTAGAGAGTTGAAGGTCTTTTCTTATTCTACAAATGGCAAACAAGACAGCAATTTATACTTTTTACAACTCGCTGCTTTCTTGTAGTCTGCACTTATTCGCGTGCCAAGCTTTTGAATGGGAGAAAAACTTTCATGCAGTGTGATCTCCTTCATTTTTTTAGCCGCCTGAAGAATTTTGATCAATGGGCTTTTTTCGAGAATTTGAGTGATCGTTGATGTCTTTCGAACACTGAGCGAAGTCAGGGAAGGCGTGTTGTCTTATCAGCTCTGCACTGTGTTGCACCATTTATCTTTGAAATGTTGGTATTGTTTTTAAAATATATCGTTTCATCAAATCTTTGGAAATGTTGAATGCATGAGATATCCATTCATTAACGGTTGTCAAAAAAATTGAAGGAGGTGATCGCGATTACTTGCTCATGGTGTAAACAGTCCTATCACAACAAGCTTGGCTGTTTTTCTGCAAGTTGTCTCGAAGAAAAATGCGACAGAGGTGCACTCAGAAATATGATCGTTCCGCCTAGCTGGATCGTACGTCCACCAGCTCTCAGAAAACGAACTCACAAGGAACCAAATAGGAAGCCTAATCGAAGAAAGGTTGCATTTTATTTGGTTTCGCTTTGCCAATCAGCACATTGAAAAAAAATCCAGTATGTTTATTTATGGAGGTGGAAGGTTGGGATGATTTCAGGGGAACATAAAATTTAATTCAGCGTTGGCAGTTTATTAACTTCATTCATTCAGTTATATCTATTCATTACAGTAGTTGTTGTGTATGGGACAATCCTGCGGTGCTTCTCTAGAAATATGTGCAGTATAGTTATCGATCATTTATATTATAGTCACTATATCGTATTTCCTGCAATATTTCTTTATGGACTTTGTGAGGGAGTTGATATGCAAAGTTTTTAAATGTTGCTAATTGACTTTTAAATGTTGTTTACTGAATATACCTAATTGCTCAATAATATTAAGTCCATCAATTTCTGCTGTGGCAATGTTCTTTTAAAGGGGGAGCTTCTTTCGATAGCTTGTTTTAATCAAAGACATTCGAAATTTCACTCAATTTGATGGAACCAGCTTAAGATTTTCATTAAGCGCCTTAAAGTGGTTGTGATAATGATGCTAAGTTCAGAGCTTGTTCAGCAGTTCGTGCTAATATCTTCTCATTGGTTTTAGTATCGACCGTTCATTGTCAGGCCGTTGGACTCATCGTTGCCGGGACCTAGTCAACCACTTCTTGTATTCGTGAATCCGAAATCAGGGGGTAATAAAGGATCGAAGGCTTTGCATACATTTTGCTGGCTGTTGAATCCAAGACAGGTTTTCGACATTACTAGCATGAAAGGACCAAAATATGGGTATGCATCCGTTTTTCTCGCATCATTTATACGTCTGTTCCAATTAGCTATCGATGTCTGTTTATTCCAGACAAGAAGTGAATAATATGTGAGTATTTTTTGTGTCGCTTATAACAAGTTTTTAATTGATATGATAATGCAAGAATGCTGAGCCTTCTGATTTGGAACGCGTGCCATTCCCTCTCCATTTCGTTTCTTCCTCTTGCCCTTCTCCCCCTTCCTCCCCCAGAGCGCCTGCAAAAAGGTGGCTTTTATGTGACTATTCGTTTGCTAGCAAAGGGATTTGCAGTTTAGACACCGTTCAAGTTGGGCTGGCGTATTTAATAGGGTGGAATCGTTTTGATGAACAAAAGATTCAATTTCATGTCTGCCTTCGAAGTAAAAAGCCAACTCAGTAAATGATATATTACCAAATGACGGAAAATGCCTCATTTGGTAGTCACGTCCTCCTCTGGAATGCTTACTTTTTGTGCTCTTATCTAAGGTAATCGTTGGTTTTAGGTTGGAGATGTTCAGGAAGGTAGTCAAGCAACTGCGCATGTTGGTATGTGGTGGAGACGGTACCGTCGGTTGGGTTCTTGCAACACTCGACGAAGTTGGTGCTCTTGTTTTTTTTTATATTTGGAGCGAGAATTTGGGCAATCCATGACACCCTTATACATTGCATGCAGTCTTATCATTGTGCAATTATTGAAACGGTGTCATTCTGAAGTGATAACGCTATGCAGATTGGTAAAGCAGTGCATATTGCCTGCATATTTCCCGGAAAGTGACGGTTTGCCGATTGCTAGTCTAGTGAAGAAATCCTTATGAAACTTCTGTGTTTCACTGCCTGTACACTGCGATTCCGTCTCACCTTAAAGGCTTCATTTTCCTATCTATCTGCGGGCATTTACTCAAGCCCAAGTTTAATCGAAGGGGATTTCGCTTTTGAGATTTTCGGATTGATGTGCGGATGAGAATATGGCTGCATAGAAATTGCGGAATCAGCTAATTGTTGCTTCAAGGTAAAACCGTTCGTAACTGAAAGCGTTTACTTTTGCAACGGCCTCGGCGTCAAGTGCAGAAACGTTGTATCGAAACGACCTTGTCGAATCAGTTGGGTATAAAAACTGCGCTGATAGTTCCAGAAACAAAGTCCGTAGTGCGGAAAAATCTTCTGAATAAATATTACTAAAATCGATTAAATTACCTGTGATTAATTTATCGATGACTTGCTTTAATAGCTCATCGCATGAGCAGAGCATATTTAAGCGCTTATGCAAGCAAAATCTGGGCAATGAAGTCATTCTGTCTATCATGAATGAATCGGTTTCTGAATATAGGATTATATCAGGCGTTTAGCCGTACTTGTCATTGCATTGATGTTTGTCCTGCTTCCAGGTGTCAAGCAATTTATATGTGGACAAAATGGTTAGCTTGTCGCCTTTTCAGGTGCAATATTTTGCATAGTTTTTATAATGTTTTTGCGATCATTGTAGCTGAACTGGCCAGTCTACCCTCCGATGGCACTGCTTCCGCTTGGAACCGGAAATGATCTTTCAAGGTATGCATCATTTTTAAGCAGGCCTGTAGGAACCTTCTGAAGAAAGTTGTCCTTATAACTCGATTCGAGGTCGATAGATTGTGTTAAACTTTCTTTTCTTCAATGAATTTATTTCGAAAGTTTTTTCGTTTGCCAATGAATAGGCAGCCATCACTTCCTATTTAGGAAGGCACGATTTGTTCAACTGCTACTGCCACATATACATCTAGAATTTTCATTTATCGCTGGAAAAAATTTATAGAGTATACCCGACTGGAGGAGACTCTTTGTTCCATCGTCTAAAATTTATGCATTCTTCCTCGCCACCTTAAATTTCTTTGTTTACCCTCGAAGAACGATGGGCCTCGTTCGAGAAAGTGTGGGGAAACTGTGCTTATTCACTTTTCAATAAAAGTCATATTCCACGTCCTGAGCACACCGCTCGCGCAAAGTGGCGGCTTTCTTTAAGTGCTTCTCTTGCTTGATATTTGCACTTCCGCATTCTGATCCTATCCAGAAATCATTTTTCCACTTTCCTGCTTTTTTCTCATCCATTACTTCATAGAGCACATTGACTTCTCCGGCTTCCTTCATGGAGAGGAGAGACAGATGCAAATTCATAGATGTATCGGCAGATAAACAAATAGACACGATTTTTTTGAGCTACATAAGTCACTTCTTTGAATCGTGTTCATTAGTGACATCTTCGAAATTAGTATTTGTTATTAAGGTGTATGGGTTGGGGAGGATCGTTCACCGATGAACCACTCAGTCACCTGCTCAGTGCTGTTCTCTATGAAACATCGATTACGCATCTGGACAGGTGAAAATTTGCTCGTTATGAAAAGCTTTGAATAGGTATCTTTTCTAGTTGTTTTTATTAGCTCTCGCCATTTGATGCTTGTCAATTCTCACATTCATTTTTTTTTTCGCTTATGCTGATTGGAAAGTGTCTGTCTTGAGAATCTTGGAGGTGAGAAGGCTAAAAAGGCTTATTTTTGTGGATTCTCACAATTTTAGTCGCCATGTTTCAATAAAACATTCAAAGGTTTCTTCGATATCTTGTGTAGTTGCCACTCTCCACAAAGAGCTTGCGGAAATCGAGCACAAGGAGCTTAATATTCAGCCGCTTGACTGCCAACTTTTGGCGCTTAATCGTCGCAGAACGACAAACATTTCGAATTTTCGAGCTGGTTTGGGAAACTCAAGTTTTAACGGTCTCTGTCTGTTAAGTGCGATTTATTCTCGGGGCCATTTGGGATCCCATCAATGCTGTGAAGTAGGGTGACCTTCTATTAGCAGTTATGATATAGTATATGTTGTAACATGAGATGAAGTTAAGAAATTGTAATTTAGAAAGGGATTCTATTCCTCTCGCGGATTCTATTCCTCTTAAAAAAGTAAGTCGGGTAAATTCAAGTTCCTTGATTGAAACTCAAAACGTTTAAAGCATTCGACAGTCCAATAGTGTGCGACCTTCGGAGGTTAGCGATCGAACGATAAATATATAAAAGTTCTAAGAGCTGACAGTCCATCAAAGTGTAAAAGAAGCCATTCCAAGTTTTTGGCTATCGTGGCACTTGAATTATTCAGATCGGACAAAAGTTGCAGATAACCCTAAAAAATTATTCTTGCGTTAGAACTTGCATTTTTCCGCCCTAACAGCAAAAAAATACCGTCAAAATTTTAGCACCTTGAGCATTAAGAAATAACAAGTGCAACAGATGAATTCCACAATGAAAGTACGTTTAGCAACTAGTTCTCGAGAAGCGTATAATGTCACCGCAACTTCATTGGTGCGTTTACAAGTTGCGCATAAATAACGCAAGAATTTCATCAGCAGATGCTCGTTGAATATAGTTTCGATAAAAATTCAAATATATTTTCAGTATTTTTCAGTGAAGTTTATACTCATAACAGAGCTCTCTGAATGAAAAAAAAAATTCCATTAAGTTAGGCGTTGCTGAAAAAAAAAATTATCCTATAAAGTTTAATTTCCTGTCATGGATTTTTTTCACTTTAACAGAAAAGTGAGTTCAATCAAAATTCAGTCTAGCATTTAAAGGATCGTAGATTTTCGCTAAAAACCATCGGACGGATGAAATTTTTATGGGATTCGTTAGATCCGACGTTTTAAACTTTCTAGCCTTTTGCCTCAATAATCAAATCTTTTAAGCCTTAAATAATTAGGTTAGGATCAGATTGCGATTAATAAATTTGGTTAAATAATCAACAGCAACTTACGTTAGGATAGGAAGCGTTTCCGGCGATGATCGTCTGTTGTGCTTTATCTTAGTAGTGTTTCACGAGAAGCGATTCAGATGGCAAATTGATGTGCAGCCTTGCCTTTCCAATCAAGTGGAGACAGGAGAAGAGCTTAGTGAGACGGTGCACTCATCATTGCCTTTGACCGTTATGAACAACTACTTCAGTATCGGCGCCGATGCACATGTCGCTTTACAGTTTCATCACTCCAGAAGTTTGTTGCTATTCTCCTCTTCGACTATATGCAACTTTTTAAACCGTTTTAACGCGATGTAGTTGTTACCATTATCTTGATAGTTTCATATTGCTGGAGGGTACTTGCAATTCTTTTGAAGAAATAGCGGCTGACTGAGGAGAATGTTGGATGATTTGTCATCATCGTGATTGACATATACGAAGAAATTTCCGCTAAAATAGAGTCACACTTCAATGTCTTTTGGAGAAACACTGCAGATATCAAACTCGGAAAACATTTGCTAAGTTTAGTTTTATTTGTTTTAAAGACTGTAAGGTACCTATCGCAAGAAATTTCTGTGAAATGAATGTAAAGAATTAAGTCGTTATTTGCGCCAAATTGTTCTTTTTCCGGTCTAACTGATCTTCTTCTCCACCACCTTTCCTGACAAACCAATCGCCTGTAAAAGGCAAAGAAATGGGGAACATCGTGCCGGATATCCAGGAAATGTCCTGAAGAACAGGAAATATTTTATTGTTGGAACTACATTTGTAGGGGGAAAAGTTATTTTCACTCTCAGCTAATTGGCGCAGGCGTGCCGTCCACTTGAGCAAGGTTGCACAAGAAAGGCAGTCTTTTTCAACATAGTGTGGAAAGCGAGGAAGGCCTTTCCGTCACATCAGTGCGTACATAAGGCCCCATCTTTTTTGCCGTAGCATTTTTTGAATATTCATGAAAAAGCTTCTAAGTTGGAAAAAATTGGTTTTTTCGGAAATTACTGTCTCGTTCTCCGATAAAACTACAGTAAAGGCTGTTACCTCTTGACTGGAAACGACGACCATGCTCTAAATGGTGTCACATTCGGCATTATTTACTTGTTTTAGTGTTTCGTTACTGCCCGGAATCAGTTAGCATCAGTGTCTGATCGCACGTTGAGTGGCGATGACCATCCTCGTCAAACCTAATTCCGCGATTATGATGTTGTTTGGGAACAGAGAATGACAAACCGCATTTGATTCGCTCCAATGCACTGAATAAAATGAAAAGGGAGAAAATTCTTCCCTAAAAACATATTGCAATGAGTTTAACGCGTAATCTTTTTTCTGTGTCATCAATAGCCATGTTAGCTCTATAGTGCGACAGCTGTTTTCGAGAAATTTCAAGCGATTTAATCGATCCGATTAAATTTTTTCCGAGAATCCCAAAAAACTCAAATATGTCGATTTCACCGATTGATTTTATCAACCCATTATCCATCAAATTTATGCTAAGAAAAACGGCGATATCTTCACGTTGTCTCGATTCATAAGAATCGAATGCGTCAACATGAGGAGCATTATCTCTTAAAATCACTCTTTTATGTCCAGTTAGCACATGGTCACATAAGGATGAAATGAAAAAGCACGTATAACTCAGATCCTACGAGGTCTGGCTGCTTTCGTGTGGGCCTCCTGATAAGTTCATATCTGCAGATTCATTTAGCCTGATATGCTTTTTGCCACGATAACAATGCTCCCACTTATCACTTACATCGCTTTCCCGCAGTATTTCTTCGCTAAACCCATGCAATCATTCCCGCAATCATAATCGAAGACAAAAACCTTTCTTCCATAGAAAACATAATTTTTACAAAAGTATGTCAATAAACATTCAACATTACTTAAAGTGAGCACCGTCACTGCTGTTAGCGCACCTTGAGAGAATTATGGTGACAGGAGTGTGCAGGGGTTAGAGCCTCTTGGATGGTTTAATAGATTCCGGATCCAGGATATCTATCGAAGCACGATCGAATCAACTGCTAGCTGAGAGAGTTTGTAGGGATAAGTTTTCATCGCACTTATACAACAAGATCAGGCAAAAAAAGACTAGATCATGGAGACGGTTTCAGCAAGGTTCCGCACTCGCGCTGGCTATGACGATAACAATGTTCCCCTTGTCGCTTCTTGGAAGCTAGGCGTTATTAGTCGATCTCTTCACGCTCTGCCATGACTTTATCTAGGCATATACAAGCTCACGAAACAGTCTAGAATGAATCAGTGAATTTTAGCTCCCCGATTATGTCTGAGGTTTTTTGTTGCGTAGTTGCTCAAGCACAAGAGCAATATTGGTCGACATCGTTATCACAATTGTATCATATGGTCTTCGATTGGCTGGTCTGTCTTACAAGTGTTCAGTCTATTCCAACATAGGGGAGTCGCTGGATGGCGGAAAGAACACTGCCTTTCGCCTTCAAGTGCGCAGCAACAGTTCTGTAACTAGAAAGGACACAGGGTTTCAAATATATTGCGGAAAAGTGACCCAAAATATGCATATTAAGGCGCCAATCCGCAGATGCTCAACAGTCGATTTAAAAACCGGATCGCCTATGGAGGTCTGGGAACGATCGATCTTTTCAAGAGGACGTGGAAGGATCTCTCTGATTACATGACTCTTGAGGTTTGACCTGTCGTTTTCTTGCAAATTTTTGTTGTTGTACATCCAGACAGTACAGGTTTCAATCTTTAAACATTATTGCATACACAGCCGTCTATTCAGTGATCTTTTTGTATAATAGAACATTTGTAGCGCTTGGTCGATATTGCGGTTCCATTGTGGCAGTTAGTGAACATCGTAAATGGCAAGTAGGAAGTGACAACACGGTTCCCAATGCGCGCAATTGAATCTCTGAAGCATTTCTGTTACCTCTACTGCACTGCGGAAATCGCATAATGTCACTAGCCACAAGTCTCGCTGTTGCTTCTAGTTTTGATTTTGAGTACAACATTTTCAACATATATCAGTGCAGGTTGATTATTCACCTTTACGAGGGTCAAGTGATTATAAAGCTCAGGCGTTGGAATTTCAGTGCGACGGTAGAGATTATACGCCGACAATTAAGGAGTTCAAGTTCCATTGTATTCTGTTCCAAAATATCACCTACTACGCGGGAGGCACAATTCCATGGGGCAGTGACGACGACGAGAACACAAGGCCGTCCAGCTGTGACGGCAAAATTGAAGTACTTGGATTCACAACAGCTACTTTGGTGAGTGCCATCTCATGCTCACATTCACTTTTTTACCCCCTATAGCGACTTGGAGTTGTTTCAGAATAGCTACTTTGATCATTTTATATATCGTCAGTTAATATTTCCTCATTGAATTGTGGTAACAATTTTTAAAAAATTGAGTTTAAATCAATTCTCTTCCGGAAAATCTTTGGGGTCGTCAATAAAAAAAATGCTCGAGTGAGACCACGGATTTCACATTGCTACATTGGGGGAACGGAGTTGCAGGGATTAGATTTTCAAGCGTGCATTATACGAGAATGAATCATTCCTGTACTTAGTGAATGGTGTGATTTTTGAGGAATTCGTCCCGTCAGCAATAATCCAAAATGTTTCAAATTGAAATCCTGACCACTGAATCAAGGGATGCATGGAGGGAGGCAGAGTTTCTGTATTCACGTCATATCCAAAATTACTGGCTATTTATCCAGTAATTTTTACACTACTTCTGGCATATTAATGAGCTTGAATTATTGATGAAAATAATATGTACATTAGTACATTTATATTTTAATCGGACTAACCTTTCATACATTTTCGAAGAACTCTTTTCCCGCTTGATGTTTAGCAAATGCGACCTAACTGATTGCTGGCTTAAATATTTGCAATTTTTTTTAAAGCTAGGACATCAACTTTAGAAAATGCATGCTGATTTGAAGATTTAAGCTAACGCAATTCGAAATTTGACCGGTGAACCATAGTAGTCATGCACCAAACTTCGCAATACAGCGCCTCTAGATTATTTATCTATGGTATTTTCACCATTTTTTTCATTTATTCCACTATTCCGATGCATATCACTTTTTGTCCTTTGTGTGGTGCGACAAATATCCTCGGAGATTCCTCTCCTTTCCTACGTTCACGTTTTTTTAAAGCAGTGACTAACGGAGTGAAATTTACGATTGTCCATGCAAGATGCAACCACGAACTTTCCTGCTTCTCGAAGGAATTCATAATGCACCTATGAACGAAGCTTCTATTTTATATTTACTTTTTTCGAAGCGACTCTATGTATGATAGAGGAGAAACGTGATTTCTTATAGGCTGCACTTCAAATGGGTGGCAGAGGTGAACGCATCGCTCAATGTTCACATGTAAACATAAGTACGAGCAAAGCGATTCCGATGCAGGTCGATGGGGAACCGTGCCTTCTCGCTCCTTCTGTCATTGCTATCAAATTTCATAGTAAGGTAATCATAGTAACGTTAACGTTGTCTCTCCGTAAGCTTCTTTTCATAAACCTTCAAAGAAATTTTCCTGCATGGTTACTACCATTTAAAATTTGTAAGTACTGGTGAGAAAGTTCTTGCTGTGGAGTTGATTTAACGCGTCTTTTAGAGAACTTAGATATTCTTCCTGTTTAACTCCTTGTTGAGGGTCCCGAACCCAATTCGTCAGTCTATATAATGCTCAACGAAAATTCACTGCTCGTAGGACAGCGAGTACTCCACTGCATGTGTTTCTTAAAGATATAAGCAGCAGATCTTAATTCTCCTATTTGTACATCAAAAGGCATCTATCACCTCATGTGTTCATATGTCATCTTTCGTTTTTTCCTCAGATGTCGTGTGATCAGCTATCCTATAATGACAGCCTTTTTTGCCACAAATTCTTCAAAACAGCAAAAAAGTTTCAGTTCCTTTCTTCTTACTGTATAAACAGAAATGCTGAAAACTTCGAACTGCACAACAGCTTGGACAACCGGGCAGGGGAGGGGGCGAGTATGTGCGTTACGAATAAATATTAGTTGCACAAATTGCAAACCATGCTTCTTTTGCTTTATTCCCCAACAAGGAGTTCGCAATGTGGTTGGAGCAATCGTCAAAGCGTTTGGGATTCTAGCAATTCAAATCCGACCTGATGATTACCTACTTCATATGTTGATGAATTCATGACGATTGTTTCACGAAGAACTTCAAACTCAAACTCATCAACGAGCCAACATATGTAAAGTGCCCACTAAACGCATATACCAAAGGGGCGTGATATGCAGGCGCGTTGTTACATCTGAACTTATATATTTACTAATCTTGTATTCGTTAAAGCATATGGCAATGCTTTCTAACTACGATATGTATAAGACTTTTTCATTGATGCTTTGACTACTCCAACGACGATTACAAGAAAACTATTTACATTTTGTGCTATGTTGCGCTGAACTTCTTATCTAAAGTCGCAAATAAAATTTTCGATGTTTTTCATTGCTTATTTGAGAACGATCCAATTTTAAACACTTGTTTTCATTACGCAAAAATCGAGAAAGCGCTTTTAGCATTCTTCCATTAATCAAACTGACCTCGCATTTTATTTATCTTTATATCATAGGATTATATTCGTAAATTCACTAATGAATCGATAATGAAACTCATCAGAAATATAAAGATGCTATGCGTCCTTCAATTTTCTGAACAATCAATTCACAAGTCAATTGAATTCATGAGGCCGATTTGATACTTATGCAGTTGTTCTTTTCTGAAAGCTCACAGATATCAAATTCCATTCTTTTAGGGCATAAGTTCTGGTTGGCTAAGTGGTGAGCTGACGACAGCTGCTTGAATTGAATTCGTGCTTCCGAGCTGATACAAAAAATGAAGCCACTCTTATCGTTGCTGCTCACTGCTGTCAATATCGTAGCGGTACCATCATTTAGCACTTATTTGGGCTAAACCTATGACTACATCAACAAATTATCAAACCTTTATGCGTTTTCGATTTCGGCTGATAATTACGTATAATTATCAACACGCTTGAATGCTTAAAGTACCATTTTTCAGGTGCCGATGTTGCGTCGTGAGAAAAAAGTGTTGAATACGCCATCGGCTGCTCGTAGAGCTATTAAACCAATGAAGTCTTTGACTAACATTCAAGTGGCGTCAACTTCACTTATTATACAAATGCCAGTTATAGTGGTCGGTCGCCATGACTATGACACCTATAGAGATGCATTCGAACGACTCAAAGATACTGGTTTGTGTATCATATCTCTTGTCGTTGTAGTCGTAGTCGTTGATTCGTGGATGCTATTGAATTTGGCTAAAGAGGGATTTGTATACGTGAGTATGCTATGAGCAGTACAAACGATTATAAAAAACGAAAAAAAAAGTGATGATTTAATAAGATGTTTCTAAGCAAATTCGCGATGATTTTATCTGATCATCTTTGAAATTTCACGTCAAGTTCAAGAAAGATCACTTCAGCTTTTCATTTATTAAGGACCGCATCGTTTTTTTTTTTTGAAATAGCTGACGATAAGTTGTAGCAATCGAAAACGCACTTATGCTCTTTTTATTACGATCACTTCAAGCAAAACAATCGCCGTGAGAAGGCGGTGAACAAATTAAATAGAGAAACATTTGAAAAATCAGGCGAGGTGAAAATCATTCCTCCATGGCGAATGAGGACTTTTTCTTTAAGGTAGTACCAAAACTGCGACCATTTTCTTTTCAGATGCATTATTTAATCGATTAAGCTAGCGAGGGCCTGTTCTGTCGCTTAAAGTAGCTTGGCCAAATAGATGATGTACAAAAACCCCAATTCGGATCTCTTCAAAGGTTCCAATGACAAATGTCGATATGCTTCGACCAGAGAGTTGATTTTACCATAAATTACAATCATTTTTAGATTAACCACGAGAAAATAAAATGACCGAAATCGCAATACTTTCTTATTTTTTGGCCTACTACGTTCATAAAAATCTCTTACAAATTCGCATCCCATTATGCGTATCTTTTGGATGCGACACAGTCATAAAATTCAGAAGATCGTAGAAACAGTCAGTGGGCGATTTGAAAGGTACTGGTCACAATGTTGAAGAAGAAAACGTACGAAGTACGAAACTTTACAAGAAAAAGAATACACTGATAGGTCGGTACTGTGAAGTATGCAAATATATACACTAGCAAATAAGCTGATTCTTTCATCTTGTGCTTTTGCTAGACTTCTGGATTCATAAAGCACGTCTATTTTACATTCTTAAAATCACCTATGTCTGCGTCTCCATAGGGTGTTTTATTATTTTCTTCGAACAAACACTGTATCGTTATGTATGCGTCGATGCTTTCGAATAACTTTTTCATCACAATAAGCCCATTATTAGGTAGCAAAAAAAAATGGGGACTGCATTTGGATCCAGCTGGGTGGCAGAGTAACCAAGAAGAATAGAGAAGAACCAGAAATCCTTGGCGAACGCGAGTTATCTAGCTTGCCTGAGAAATTTTTGGCTGTTTTCATTCTACTCAACGAAATAATTCTTGGCTTGTCTCGCTAACTTTGCCATGGAAAATCTTCGGCTGAATTTGCTTATATTAGCTTAAAATCTATCCGCATATTTCACACTGTAGCTTTAAAATTATCAACTTGCTTCATTCATCTTATCTTCAACACTGTGGGCTCGCTTCGTTGGCCTTGTCGTATAAAGTAGTTACATAAATCACTAAGGCTTACATTTCTGGGGATTATTAAAATGCTTCAAAAACTCATCTTACCTCATTCGCCAAAAAAAATCGCGAAAAATCGTACTGCGGATATCGCGCCATTACTTTTGCTTCCTCAGTGCCTCAAAAATCGTTTCGTATTTTGTTCTTAAAGAGGCCAACATATAATTTATGCATGGTTGTATGAAACGTTGTTTGTGTTGTTAATGCATTATTATTGTGGTATTACTGCGAAATGTATTGCAAACATTACTTACTCCACAAGAAAAACGATTTTCGAAGAAGATTTGAAAAACCCAGTAGTCTATTGGCAATTGAGCAATTTCCAGGTCAGGCGATTCTAGTAAGGCGAGGCATAGCATCCTCCCACTTTGCACATTTGGCCTTCTGGCATTTTATCATCTTTTAACGGTCATTACAACAAAGAATTTCTTGGGAATGCCTGCTTACAGAGTCACATACGAGTTACTCTATCGTCTGGATTTGGCTGCGCTTTTCCTGACTTTCATAAAAGATTCCGCGCAATTAATTGCTAATGCCTTCCCTGGCAGCATAGAAATTCATCATTGCTTTCCTCTACCGCGATCGTCCAGAAGTTTGCTTTGAAATGCTGTTCGAAGACAAGCAATTGAAAGATTCTTGAGAAGGTGGGAGGAAGGTAGAGGATTTAAGCTGCAAAGACCTCTCACGGGAACGACTAGACTAGCGGTGGAGGTAGAAAAATTGACTTGGGAAGTGTGACTCTTCGATTTGAGCGAGTTGATGGTCGCTAAAAGATTTTGGCACAAATTGAAAACAAGCAACGGAAAACAGCCGAAATATGCGCAGAATCAAAAGCAGTGCCTGTCGTTTCTCGAAATTTGTGGATATGAATATTGCAGTTGCATCAAACCTTGCATCAAACCTTTAGCATTCGAAATCGGTGTGATAAATGTGGAAGCGGAAACAGAGCTCGACTCGGCTCGCCAACAGATACAAAAACTGCTGCGTGAGCACCCACATCTACCTTACGAGCCCAGTGAAGACTGGAAGTTCCTCGATTGTGCGTTTCCTTTTTGATTATTTCATGTTCTGCTTGTGGTTCAAGGATACAAAAACGAAAGTGGGAAAAAATTTCACTAAAGAGCGAAAGAGTGAAGAAGAAGCGCGGAGTGGGGCGAGAGGTGGGGGGTGGGGAATGGGGAAGAGGAAATGGAAAGGGTCGATGAGAGGCTGTAGCCAGTTTCTAATGGAACATTTCTCTAACAGTCATCTGACGGTGCGTGACACTCGCCGGAGCAGAGCAGGTCCGCTCAAAAAGCGGGCAATCCAATGTTTTATGTGTTGACTGAGGATAGAGGAAGCAAAACATCACTGAACTTTAAATATAGCATAAGTATTGGCATAAGCATGGGACTGTTGAATATTAGCTGGATTATTGTCATTTTTCTCACCTTAAGACTTTTCGATTAGCAGTTAATTGGAGGTGTTGCTATCTGTGGAGGTGGGAGCACCTTTGCAAGGTGTAAATGGTAGGGTAGGAAAATTATTTGCATGCGAACGTTATTAAGAAAGAGGTTGCATGAAGTTGCAGATGTGACGAACGCAGAAGAAGGTACGTTCAGAATCTCAACCAACCAGGAGCATCTGCATTCCGTATCAGATATCTGCAATCTTGACGAATGTCTAATGGTATTGGATGAACGATTCCCTTCGCTTAGCTCACGATCGTCCGCTATCGTCTCCGATCTTGTCTTCAGTCCAAAGTTAGAATAGAGTTGTTTGGGTCTTGAAAAAAAAGCTAAACACAACCTGTTAGCTATAAAACTGAGGCTGCATTGGAACTGATATTGGCAAATGTGTTACGGGCACTCCCTGTTGGGTGGAAGGAAGAGGATAAGTGCGATTTCAAAAACGCTGCAGATATCAGTTATGAAGGGAGCTCCGTAATTCTCAGTTTCGCAACGAGTTAGTGAAAAATTCAGGATACCTCCAACCAGTCACATGTGTTGAAAAACTTTCCCGTTTTTTGCTCTTTTTTATCTTATCGATATTTCTCGAAATCGCCGCCATACCGCTAAGGCGAATAAAAGTTTTTTTTATTGTTGTAGTTTTATGGTTAGGTCAAAAAATAGAAATAAGCTGAAAATTTTCTTATCACATATCGATACCCACTTAGAATACACAAAATATACTTTCGTTCTCTTTTGAAACTTCTTTTTTACTTTCAAATGCACTCGTTCTTCAGTCATAGTTTATCGTAATCGTGTAACTGTCCCCTTACAATGGGGAATATACGTAATTGCCCTCCATCAGTTACAAAAAGAAATTCATATGGATCGGGTAGAGAGCAGTACTTTTGTTAAAAAAAAGTCTTCCTAAAATAAAGAAGAAACTCATCGGAAGTGTTGAAAATCAAGAACGCATTCATACTTACATCAAGTTCTAGCCTGAATTTTTTCGTTGGAATATTTTCTGAATTTCAAGTTCAAATATTCCAATTTAAAATAATGTAACAAATGTAATACGTTTTTAGAAGCTCTTAGAACTACGGTTTAAGAAAGTTGGTTTTTTTTTTCCAGCATAGCTTCATCAACTCGCCGCATGCCATCTATACGTCGTATCAGTGAAACACTACGAATTGTGTTTAGCAGTGAAACTCAAGAGACGCTATTATGAGGCGATTTCAAAACGCTCTTATCCATCGCCATCATGATTTTTCCACTCGGAAAGTTCACTATCGTCGAAAATATTCTGGCTATTTAAGGGGTGTATTGAGCCTCGTTTTAGAGATGCACTTGTGATGACATAACAAAATACATTGTATATTACCGCTAGTAGTTGATGCGCCCTGCCTCTGCTATACAGTGCTTTAACTGTTGTGCAAAGTGATAACGCTATAGTTGTGAAAGTGTGCTACACATCAGGGGATGAATTTTTTTCATTACGCATAACAAACAACTTGCTCATTTTCTCTATTACCGAACTTATCGATCGTTTCTTTAAGAAAACTTTTTTTTTCGTCAGTATTTTTCACATACATTGAGTGAACATGAATTATTGGCGCTTTATCTCGTATAAAATTTCTTACTGGGGAAATTGCCACACAATACGCAATAATTCCACTTTAGGTTTCATTGTTTGACCGGAAACAGAGATTAATGAAGAAATTGGATAAGATCAGTAACCGATAGTACCCTTTTTCAAGTTTCTTGAAAGCGCAATAAGCTTTAGAAAAAACATGAGTGACCAACGATAAACCGAATCGGATGAGATATAAATCGATTGGGAATTTCACAGTGAAAAATTTCTTTAGAAATTTCTTCATTAAATTTTGCAAGACGATTTTGGTGAAGTTTTCAAAGTAACCGAAAAGGAGAACCTATTCCACCTATTCCACCGGTATAGTTCATGGAGAATGGTGCAATGAAACCTAATATTCCGCCTATAGAAATGATGAATGGATTGATAAGTTGAGGTAATATTGAAACAATCAGCAATAAGTATATGGTCATCTGCGTTATTGAATATATTCAAAATAATGCTCAGTATGCAATATGAACTGTTAATATATTTGTTTCTCCAAATTTAATCAATTCAACCGTTTTTTTTTTTGTTTTTTTTTTTCAATCGTTGTATAACACCGTTTTTTTGTATTGTTCACATTCCTATTTTTCATTGTATCGATGCTCATTGCGCATTGCGCAATGAAAATATAGGTAATCGATAACCGAATTGAAAGAGGGTAGCCGAATTGAAATGGAGATTATAGAGATTTTCAGGAGAAATTACTGAAATTATTCGCATGATTTTGGTCGTTTTTTTAAATGAGAAAAATTGAAATTTTTTGAACGACGTAGAATAATCTTGAAATATATGGCGATTACTTATAATAGCTAAAATTATACTATTGCAAAGGATCGCAAACAGCAGAGAGAGGAATTTATTTGCCGTAACGGTAATTTGTATCGTTACTAAGAATGTCATTGTTCATTTGGATGAACATCACATTGCAGTGTTTTCATCTGATGTAATACCGACGTATCGTCGAAATTGGTCTTTATATTATTTGCACTGTTATTGTGAACGACACGATGTAAAGATTTTTTTGTTCTTTCATATGAGTATCATCACACGCCTATCATCAAATGATTCACTTGAACCATGACTTTTCAAAGGTAATGGTAATCCATCAATTTTTTCGAGAAGTATTGTATACCGCTTAGTAAGTTTCTTTTTAAAATACTGAAATACGGTGCTAGGTGTTCACATTTCCATAAATTTTCGACGAGGAGGGGGAGGGGCTGTGTGTAACCAGAAAAATCATCCATGACCTGTATGAGAAAGAAAAGTATTTTCCTGAAATGAATGCCGTTATATAGACTTGAGACTGAGGAGTTTTGAGCAATCGAGACTTCTGGGACACTTTTCTTTGAATAATAAGAGGCCGTAATTTTTAATAGCAAAATGATCGCAGCAGTCCATAAAAACCACATGATGGGCGGGGCGCCAATCTCGGATGGAGTTCGGTCTCGAAGAGGACCAAATCTTGGATGGCCCTACTCGACTGCACCCAAGATTCCAGGCCCATATGAAATTTGGCACCGTACCAGATTTGGCTTTGGCCTGATCCGAGACTCGGCCTCATCGTAGCGCTGAACAGTAGCAAAGATTTAGGTAAATCTTCGAGAAGATTTTTTCTAAATGTGGCCTTCTCAATCTTCCATATTGTATGGAAATATCACAGCATCCTCAGGCCCTAATTTCTCGCTCCTGGTGTAAAAAACTTTTGATGTTTATGAACTGCTTTTTCTTGTAGTTTTAAGTTATATTTCTATCAATCTGCACTTCTGCGTCGCGGATCGGAAGAACAGATATTGCTGAATTCGCGAACTTTTGTGAACGATGAATCAACGATAAATCAAGACGATAGTGCGCCATCAATATGTTCGATGCAATAGACTCCTTTGTCGATCTATTTGCAGCGCTTCTTATTCTGGGTAGGTAGAAAATTCCGCCAGCTATTATTTGCCTAACACTAATTAACCTCCTCCCAACTGCGAAACCCCATTCCAGAATTTGTTCTAGGAAAATTCTTCGGCACACCACAAGGTAAATTGGTCCCTTCCAGTTGCATTGTTAAATTAATGGGAAACCTCCGAGGAAACATTATTTAGGAGCATGTTTTTGGGATTTTGGCTAATCAAAAAGTTGCAAGCAGGCACATGAACAATATGACGAGTGCATTTTGGTATAATGAATTGTGTATCAAAGAACATTTTGCTTGGAATATTTCTTCATTGAGATGGCAAAATGACATCTGCATTCTTAGAAATGCTCATTGAGAAAACTGCACAATTGCTCTAATGAGAACCGGTCTTGTTCACTCTCTTCAAAGCGCTGTCTTCACAATACATCGGCCTCATGAGCGTCGCTCAGCTCGTCCTATTTATCTCACCTTCTTGATAGGCATTTTTGAATCTACCTGACATTTTTATATTCTCTCCACGGTGTTTTAGGAATATTACGCTGACAATACATTTGTGACAAGCTGTCACCAACACTTGACAGCAATTATCAAATTTTTATGGGATACGCGAACATATTTTCTGAAACCTCATAAGGAAAAATATCCAAAGTTTCTCAGTTTTCAAAATTGCAAATTCACAGCACACTCAAGACCAACTCTTAAAAGGGATTAAGGGTTTTTGTACGCACACCAAATCTCCGTATCTAATAAGTTAGAGACTCGGTCGATTCATACCAGTATTTTCACCCGCTTTTAAGGTTCTAATCGAACTGTTCTCCAAAGGCGAGTGGCAGCGATCAGAACTGTTGTACGACATGGATATGAAGTTGCATTTGGAAATTTACTGTATAACTAAGATCGTTGGGCAGGTACGAAAGGAATGAGACAGGTTTATAAATAGGTGATTTAATGTGTATAGCTTTTTGGGTAATATGCTGAGCTACTTTCAACTGCTATTGCAACTCTGCAGTAGTTCACTTACCCATAACTTACTGCTTTAGTGGAGTCAAAAAGTTGTCGTTGATCTTCAGCGATTTGCCGCATATGACGAATGACCCCCCATAATTTCTCGCTTCTCATCGTATAGGGAATCGTTTCAGTGCAGTAGCTTGGTAATGTGCCCCTTACGGCTTCTTGAAATAAGCCACTGTAACTGGGCACTTGTTGCATATAAACAGTTATTTCTCAGTTGTATTATAGCACTTTCCCCAATACTTAATGCGTAAGGTTGAAATGTAAAAATTGATATCTCGCGATATCTTGTATGTAGAAGGTAGATTTCGTATGAATTTTTACAACCCTAACTCATTCATGCGCCCTCAAATACTCTCTTTCGTTAACGATGCTTCATACTCGTTGGTTGTTCGTCAACATCGCAATCGTGACATACCTCCGCTCCAACATTGATTCGAAGTACTACTTTGCTGATATTCATTGTCGCAAATTGTCGCTGCTGCTGCTTTAGAAAAAGGAAGAACGAGGCTTCACTGCGAATTGCAAGAGGCCTTTACTTTCTGGTGAGGGGAGAGTACACACGTGTCCGAAGCATGGGGAGGGCTCCCATACATTTTGCACGCGATGGGGGGAGGGGGGGGGGGAAGGGTAAGAAGCATCCCTCTTCCATTCCCCCTTCTGCCCACTTGCGAAGGCTCGTCATTAAGAAACGTTTTTTTTGCACCGTTGGTGTTCAGGCGTGTCACATGTTGTGTTAAAGGTTACAAATATTTCGTCTTGTTGAAGTCGGTTTACAACGTAGTGCATACTTGCCGTTGCCGCAACCTGCCAGTTCTTATTCACGTCATTATGACGAGCATTCCACTCTACTTTCACTACGTTACACCAATTACGGCTTGCATTTACGCCTAAGTCGAATATAGCCTCAAAGCTTGCTAAACTCACTGAACTCGCAGCACATTCGACATAGTTTTACCCTCATGAACTGCCCCAGTCGAATAACGGCTTCATAAATTTGTTACAGCAACCATATGTGGGATAGGATTTTTTATTAGAGTACGTCAAGCACAATTAATGGCGCGCATCGTATGGATAACTGAATAAATGCCAGATTGTCATAAAGTGAAAAGTTGAGTAAAGAAAATAATCAAACACTGAACCATAATGCGCCCATTCAAACGCGACGAACATAAACTCAAAGCCGATCAATAACGGATTAATTGGCACCGCAAATCGTATAAAATGAACATAAGTCAATTTACGGTGAGCTCCGTATGCTCATTGAGAACAATCATAGGCGCAGCGTTGTTAGAAAATATGATGAATTCGTCGATGCAGTAGGATGAAGAGAAGGAACGTCGATCCTTATCGATGATACTCTCACAGCAAGAAACGATCCCTCATATTGGCTTTGATGTAAGGTTTAACAAGTTTGAAGGCATTTGTGTGAGTGAGTCGATTTTATGAGAACTTACTGCGATTCGAAATATGATCTAAGCGTTCAGAAACGCTTTCGAGAGAGGGTACCTCTTACTTTAAATACCCCATTTCTAAAGACAGGAGAAAAAATGGCAACAATCTCAGCGCATCCGGCATTCCTTGCCCCGACGGAAAAAATTTCCTCTTTCTTACCTTGTGGTAAAATTATATTGAAAGTTAAAAGGCTGAGCATAAATTACCGAAAGGAACCAATACCTATACATAATACGACGGTTGCTGAGTTACAGAAGTCTACTTTATCACTTCATGGAGTAAGCGATGTGTAAGAGGTAACATTGCAAAGTTAGTGCATTTTTAACCTCATGCGGTTAGGAAGCAGGAAGGCCTATTGCTATAAGGCCATTACGTCTGCGGGGTTCTTCTTGGCGTGCAGCTCTAAAAATATGTGTGGTGAGCAACTTCGTTTGTTTATCAAATTGCCCACTTCAAACTCCTATCCCCGTTGCACAATGGATCTAATCGTGTTGCGCGCTTCATGAAAATCGCTCCGTCTAGCTGGATCTTGGCTAATGAGTGGGAGGGTCTGGTTCAGTCCTCTCCGAATTTCATTGGATGTACGGAAAAAGTAGGAGGCCTTGTGGTACCCATCCCAATCATATATTTCTGCATATCTTTATTCTCGCGTCGTTTTTCACAGTACCTTATATTGTGTTCTGACTCTTCCTGGTTCACACTCAGGAATATACGATCACATAGGGGAACATGCATGATGCACATTTATACATTATCTGCTCAGATTCATCAGCTCTGAATAGAAGCATCTCAGAGAGGAGTCTACTATTGCCAATTCACAAAAAAATTGCTTCACTTTCCCTGAACAGCAGGGCCTCTTGAATAATAACCCCGAAGGGCACCTGATTAAGAACCACTTAAATTGTACGTGTAGAAATATCAGGCATTATGAGGTTTACTTATTACACCATTTTTAAAATTTTTTCATTCCGAAAGTTTGGAAAGTATAGAACGATAATAAACAGCACTTTAATATATATCATCAACAATTTCACGCATAAGGCTCTATTAGAGGCAGGAATAAGTTATGGATATAACTTCTATTTATGTGACCAAAAAAAAGGAAGCAACTTGCGGCCTGATCGCCGCAACTTTTTGATTCTGGAGTCGTGCAGGAAAATTAAACCCACTTTCGAAATTCTCGGATCGAAATCAGAGAGATCTGAAGCTATGCAATAACTTTTAAAAAACGGAAAGTCCGTTTAAACTCTCGCTCGCATACTTATCTCTCTACCTTTTGTGTGGAAGGGACTTAGGCGGTATAAGAATCGCAGTGATTCGCTCAAAGTGAAATGATCCAGTCCTATACCTGGATCCAGCGGTTTATGGAGGCACTTCGATGCAACTTTCGGAACGGCATGGAGAACTGCTGCAGATATAGAGTTCTTTTCAGTGTCCCGATTGAAATATTCATTGAGAAGCTCCAGGATATCATTTCCTCGCACAGACACCGTATGGAACACGCGAATAACCTCATTAACGCATCCAAAATTTGTTCAACAAGAAAGCTCGAGTTCATCCAGTCCACTCAGTTTTCATCCTACAAGAAATTATTAGCATGCATGACGTATGTTTCGAGTACTTCCTTAGAAAAAACCGGATTATCACACGATAAGTTTGCTTTTTGGAGCTTTTGAACAGTCTTATGCATAGACATGGGTGGCGATTTTCATCTCACTGTATATATATATATATATATATATATATATATATATATATATATATATATATATATATATATATATATATATATATATATATATATATATCTTTGGCCCGCCTCGACATAAAGACATGAATAATGAGTGACACCATTTTACAACAGTTAATTATTGTCAGCAGCAGCTTAATCGAATGGGTATCATCCGATGGATTTTATGATACGAGATACGTGGTATTTATTAAGAAATTTCAGCAACGGAGAGCCTACGTGATTGCATCATCTGAAACCCGTTTCTAGGAGGCCGTCAGCCGTCAGCGCCCACTTTTTGCTACCCGCTTCTAAGTTGTCTTCGTCGTTCGCGAACAACGCCCGTCGTCGTCCTACCAGTGTCCGCGTTAACGCCGATTTCCACCAATTGTGCTGCTTCAATCCAACATTTCTCTTTGTTTCACTCCTGCTTCGAGTTTTCAGCGAAAAAAACCATAGGCGGATGAATACAAGACATATTGATTTATTAAATCGTACTTATTTTTTGGTTATTTTTCAAATTCTAGTTGAAGTTGCATAGAAACTTGCTTTGTAAAAAATCACAACCGCAATGAATTGTATGAAAGCGACCATGCTTATGAAGTGTTTATTCAACGAATTTTTTTACCAAGCCTTTCTTTTCGAGGCCCAAAATGCCTTCAACATAGTTTATTTCATGCAGGTTATGCGACGGTTCAGTTTAGCTGGCTTTGTTTTGCAAACAGGTGGTGTTAAGCTGCTTCTGCATGTACCAATAAACACCGCGAGTTCTACGTCTTCAGAGGGGGAGAAGTAAACTGCACCTGAGATAGGAATAACTACTCTTTATTACCATATCCCTCATCATCTGCGGAAATAGGCAGCAGTTTTTCTGCGATTCCCCTAAAAGAAGATTGCTATTTCGGGAAAACAAGGCCGTTCTTATTTTTTTGCGCAAAGAATCTATCAAAGAGAATTGATTCTGGAAGGTATTTTAAAAAATGTTATATTTGGGGGTGTAGCTACTAGCGATTTCAAAAAAGAAGCATTCGAAAAGTGATTTTGCGAAGTTTTCCACCTTTTGGGTTGGAGCTCTAACGAGCTCTTTTCGACGCATTCGTTCGCTACATTTGATGCTAAAGCCGCATCAATTCTTCTGTGCACCTATTGCTGTATAACTGATAAGATCTTAACGCTAACAGTCAGAAAAGAACTAACGTCATTTGGATAACTATATATATATATATATATATATATATATATATATATATATATATATATATATATATATATATATATATATATATATATATATATATATATATATATATATATATATATATATATATATATATATATATGTTGCATGGAACATATATACTGCATGCATTTTGACTAGATATGGTGCCATATATAGCGCCAGAGTGCTAATGTGGGCAGGTTTCAGTAAATTTCAACTTATTGTCATTTATTTGAGTGCCAATATATACGAATATTGTATGCATTCATGACGAATTTAATTTTTTCTTAACTTTTTTGACGTTCTTGGCTAAGCTTAATCGTCTACAGTTTTTTCAAATGGTTCAAAAAAAACTTGAAATGTATTTATTGCAAGGTCTGCTTATTAGAACAGTACAGACATGCCTTTAGGGCATCCAAAAGTTCAAACCTCCCTTATACAAGAGCCAACTATACTACGATGGGTAAAGCATTGTATGCAAACAGGTTCAGCAGACAGGCTCGTCGGCGTTAGGCGCCCATCAGGTCTACTGCATCAAGAATAGAATGGAGCTGACTGGACTTCATCAAAAAGCGGTAGCAAGTAAAAGTGTCCAGATTAGCTTGGCCGTTCACATCATCTGCTTGAGCTGCGATAGGTCGCAGACTATCATCAGACAGTGTTCATCGGCTAATCCAGCGCTAATTTTAAGCCTGCCGCATCGCATTTCGTAAACTTTTCCGATTTGTGTCACAAATCCACCATGTTATCGCGTCTTCGAAGTAGAAAGCCACGGGTAGCGATGGGAACGTCTTATGGGGCGACCGGCTGGATCTGATTGAGTCATGATATGAGAGGTGATTGCTCATGAATGTGTGTGGAAAAAAGTTGTGCCATTATATCAGAGAATTCATAACGCTGCAGAATCGGCCTCTATTATTTAGTAGTTTAAGTGGCGAACGTCGGAGATCAAATATTAGCGCAAACATTTGAAACAATGATTCCCATGTGACGGATTTACAGACGTGAAAGTAATAATGAGGAAAGGGACAGGAATAAGAATACTTGGAGTCCTCCAGATTCAGTGATCACACTGGCAAAGAGGCATAAAAGGAGCAGTTAAAGACCAAAACAGGAATGCACATGAGAAACATGAAGAAAAATATCTAAGGATTAAAACATTCATGCAGGTACGGAGCATGACAGGCGTATGAATCACTTTTTGAGAGCGCAGCACATTCAATTCCTTCACTAAATTCGTCCAATTTTGTTAGCGCCGTTAGCAGAATTACTGGTGAAACTCGTGCAGTATGCTTTCAAATTAGTAGCTTGTAACAGTAATACCTAGCGGAACAAAACCTGAGTGCCAATTGGGACCATTCGGATCGGTGAACTTCCAGAGGTTTGCGGTTACGAAAGCAACGCTCCCGCATGGTGAAAAGTGCTTCTTTTCAAACACGTAGAAACTCAAAGTAATTTCGAAAGTTTTTAATGAGATCCGAATTGCTGTCCGAAGTTTCAAGGAACCAATTTCTAAGACCATCACATTTTGAAGGCATTTAGTTCCACAACGTCACAATGCTGTTCTGGTGAAAAAAAAAACTGATATGTTTTTCAGCAAAAATCATTAATTGTAGTGTTCACGGACTAGAAGTTTTTCGTATTGAATTTAAACATCGTCCTAAATGCACAAATAGCAGCGATGAACAATACGAATGATTTAAATAATGGCCCACAAAAAATTTCTCTTCTTTTAATCATTTTTAAGTAACTTTTTCTCATAATTTCTTTTGACAATCATATAGTAGTCTCACCAAAAGCGTAACAAGTGCGTACAGAGCCCCGAAAACGAATTCTCGGTTATATACTTTATAGGATTGAATTCTGGCGTGATGAAGTTTTTAATAGTTGTGGTCATTCTTGTTGCTTCCTCGTTTATCGAATCAAAATATGAAGACAGTGAGTTATTATTTTCAATATTTTAGCAAAATTTTGAAAATTGTTAATGCCATTTTTGCTATTTTTAGTAAAATCTTGTTTAAAATTTGTTTAAAAATCTTAGTAAAATCTTCTATGTTTATTTTAGTGACTATTATTTTCTCTATGATAAGCAAGAATTTTTTTTTTTCAAATTCGATCGTTAATTTGTGACATTCAAAGCAAATGAATGTACTAACGAATACCTCGGCGTAGTTATTCACTTAATATGCTAGTTCGTATATTAAGTTAGTAATTACCTCTATGCTTAGTAATAACACCTAATAATCGAATATTTCCGTGCAGTTATGCGAACTTCAATGCAAACAGCAATAAACTAGAGAACGGAAGAGATTGCAGTTTGGAAATAATGGCATCAACAATAGGTGTTGTTGTTCTAAAGATTTACGCTAGAACGATGGATAATTCAATTAGCCGGAACACTCCAATGTTTCCGAAGTGCCGGATGACTTTTGAGTCCGGAAATCAATGCTTTCGGAACGGATTCACCCTAAAGAGATTGCCCCACTCGATTCCGTTTTTCCTTACGCCGAGCTCGGTGGCTTTACATCTCCCTTGACGATGTTTTTTGCTAGTATCTGGCCCTCAAGGAAAAATGCGGTAGCTCTACTACGATCGGAAAGTCTGATTAATAGCGAAAAGGAGCAGCGCCGTCTACCAGCTGTACCGGTTTAAAAAATAAGAGAACCAATTGATAAAATGATATCTCAGTAGAAGTCAGGTCCTCTATGTAGAGAAAAAAGTCCTCAAATGAGCGAAATGAACCAGGCATATGCACCATCTTCTAAACTAAGCGTAAATAATGCAATCCGGATTAGTAGGGTTTCTTGAAGGTGGAAAAAACTTTTCACAAAATCAGTATGATCTCTTCACTCATGTGTAGTTAAAATGCGAAAATTTTTTCAAGGATATGATCTGCGCAAACTCCCATATGATTTGCGACCCATCGCAGAATTTATTGGTCTTTGGGAGTTGCAATCCAAAAGTGGGAATACACGGGAATTCGCTCCACCAGATCTCATCGACATTGCTATCAATCCTCTGCCGAAATTTGGTGCTCGCGCAGCCAATATTACGTAAGTATTTCATCAGTGTACATCATCCTTCTTGTTCTTGATTTTGAGCGGTAGGTGAATCATCTTCATAACTAAGCATATTTTTTTATGATGAGCGACAAGGTGTCGCCAACCGATTTCCTTGTAAAATCAGTGATGAGGTGACCGCTCATCTGAAATCGTTTTTATTTACATTTCCGTATGCTTTCCAAATCTCCACCTGTGAACTACATTAAGTGACGTCGTTCTTGGCGTACGCATATGCTCGATAAGTTCACCTAAGGCGTTGAAAAGCTAGGGCTGCGAAACTTGACGAATATAAGTGCACGTGAAGACTTCATAACCAAGTTAACCAATCAGCTCCATTTTATCAGAATTATTGACAATTTGGACGCATTTTGACAAAGTTTTATGTATTATTTTGCGACTGGTTGGAATGTAAGCAATACCAATCGCATCAGAAAAATGAATTCTTAGGAGATCTGTATGAACGGTAGAATCAATTAGAGCATAAATGAATGGATTACTGCGTACGTTCCATTATTTGCTTTCGATCTATGAAAACGGTTGCTTTGTTGAGCGGAATTGGAAAATTGCATCTCGCGTTAGCCCTTTTTCATGTTCCTCCGCTTGTTTCTACTCAGCCGCCACGAAATGCTACTGGGTTAACTGCAAAAAACATGCCGTTTTTCAGCATCCTGTCAACATTTGTAGCCTCGGATCAACTTAAAAATTGGTGCAATTGTCATTCCAGTGTGCAGAGAACAGCAACTAGATTTGACAGTCCTGGTTTCAGTAATTTCCGAATTAAAATCACCCTCTAATAGCCAAAAATGTGCACAAAGGCCAACGTGATACATTCGGATGAGAGGGCAAAGAGTTCCAATACATTTTCGAATTTAATGAAAACGAATTTTAGACACAGTTATTTTGATCGTGAGAAGAACGTGATACGCTCCGAATATGGTTTCATGCCAGTTAAGAATGCAACAAAACGTGATCCTCGCATCCATGTCGCCTACCTGACAACAAGCAGCGAAGGTATGTTGGAAAGTGAGGATTGTCACTAGCTGTATTGACTGCCGCCGACCCGGTAGCCAACATATACCGAAGGTCGTAAAACTCAACTGGCCTGTTCACTTATTCAATCGTCACAACTCTGTTGAGTTGACGATTTCTTCTGGTTCTGCTCACTCGAACAACTGCTTCCGTCTCTCTTCTCCCAAACGTTCGTCGTTTCCCAAATCTCAAACTTGGGTAATTAAACCACTTGCATTTTATTAATGCATATTACGCCGAACAATACGATCGCAATTGAATTACAAATCAGCACACACAGCAACATCGAATTACGAATTAGCAAAACACAGCAACACTTTAGCAAAAATGGGATATCAGATCAATACTGTAATGTTAGGCTTGCAAACTCTTTCACGTTTCCTAGCACGACACAGCAAGTCAAATTCTATCAACCGAAAGACTTCTCATTTCGAAGGATCATGACGATAGTCTACGACTTAAGTCGCACTGAACAAGAAGCCTAAATTTCATCTGAGCCGACGTCTCCAGCGACAATTATAAAATTCCGCACTCTTAAAGGACTAAAGCAGCGATCAGGGCAATCGTTGGTGGTTTAACCTAGTCTAAGCAGTTCATTACTCAAGTTTGAACAACCATTAAAACATAGTAAACTCACTACGGCCTCATCAGTTATACCGTTTCAAGGCAAGCACGTCAATATGGAGGTGGGGAATAATCAAAGAAATCTTCCACACGAGACAAGCAACACTCTTCGAACAACGATATTGCTGCATCGCAAGCAAACACTCTTTCCACCTTCGTAACGCACTAAAGGTCGACTCTATATAAACTTATTGCTATCTCTTTTATAGGGTCTTTGGGGTTGCACTTTCCTCAACATCATAGCTTCATGACGAATCCGCTTTGAATGATGCTACCCATTCATGAAGAGAGCGGCGCCATGTTTCCGGTGCCTTCTCCCTTGTAGAAGCCGCTGGGCCGACGCGTTTTTGTGATGTTTCTTTCCGCATGCCTTAGTCACCGAAACGTCTTTATACACATGCGCATTCCTTTGCACTTATAATGTTTACCTCAGTACATTCTAAATTAGCTATCAAATTTCAAAAATCCGGAATGATACTCGCGAGTAATCGCGACACTAGCAGAATGAACGTAACCTCATACTCTCTAGAATATGTGCTTCTCGATGACCACGATTTTGATGAAGCGCAACATACAGCCAGATGAATTTCGCAGCTATATGTAAGCGAAAATCGGAATAATCGTTGTCGAATAGACATTGGAGGGAATCCAAAAACGCTGTACGATATTTGGCGCTTGAGTCCATTGCCAAAAAATTCTGTTAAGGAATCCACGAAGTTGACAGGATTTCGACTCAACATTGCAGGTTAATTATTGATTCAGTGACAGCCTACTTTGTTAGGAACGTCCACAACATAACGGCGATGAAAGAATCCACAACACATCGACAGACGAAAAGCGAGTGGTGAGAGAGGAAGATAAAGCCACAGAAGTTCACTAACCCTAAATTTTCAAAATCAGATTCTTTACTCTGGAAAACCTTCTCACACGAAACATACGCCTCTTTTGGAGGCTGCTCACATACATCAGCGTTGGCTCAAATGAAAGCTGTTTAGCATGTAACTGCCATTCGCCAGAAGCACGGCCTTTTTATGGTAGTCAAACTCTGTCTTCAAGTGGTATCTGAGGTGAATGTGCAAACATCTGTCTATTCAAGAAAGAAGCGGCATTATAAAACGCCTTTGAAACTTGGACAGTAGGCTGTTTTAAAAACGGTTCGAGATTTATACATATCCTCTAACAACACGAGCCTCCTTCCGGCAACGGAGAAATTCGTAACCTCATCCTCCATTTATTCGCTTCCATTCTGCATCTTTTACGAAAGTTGTCCACATGCGTAGACTCGGCCTCCAATGCATATTTATTCTGCAATGTTAGACCCCTCGAAGACATGGTCGTTTTTCATGAATGTGATTGCTTCTTTAAAATAATGTCATTAATTGGATGTCTGGTACACGTTCACCTGTTTAAGGGCTGAGGATATTATAACATGCCTTAAAAACTTAAGAAGCTCTAAGATTTATGAGCCTCTTTTGAGAGATAAGCAGATCTTCTCTGCTCCTATTGAATTTATGTCTCTCTAAACTCAACAATACCATTAATGAAATAAAAAATAAACATTTATAATGCAGAGCGAAATAGTGATTCATTTGAAGGCGTCCCGCTGCAACCGCTGCTTCACATTAGCTGTTCCTACTGTCGACATGCATCTGAAGCGTTTGCTGACGATACTGGCAATCGTCGCTGCTGCATTCGTAAAATGCACCATCATTCCGCAAACTTACTGTCTGAATACCATTATCGCAATGCGCGGAAGAAAAGACATGAATAAGGAACCTTGAATGAAGTCACTCAAGGACTCATTCGAGGAAATACGAGGAAGAAATAAAGTAGTGACCACAAGAATTGCAGTGTTTCTTCCATCTGTTCTGTATAAACTCATGAAGTGGATGCGAGTGAACAGCGATTTGGTTGAAACTCAAGAAAAAATGTGGAAGTACAAAATATTCTAATATGTCCTTCACCAAACCTTTCGCTACTTACTAAAATCGTTCCAATACGAGCGTTTTAAATAAGCGTAAAAGCGCTGTTGGTACTTTCTCCTCATCCTCTTCCTCAGCGGAGTTTTTGTAATTGTTTCATTAGTTTATTTCTCATTTTAATCATTTGAATGACCCGAAACGAGAAAACATAGCAAAGATGTGCAAACATAAGCAGGTTATGCTGATCGGACATTTTTCTAAGCTAGCAGGTGGTCCTCTTATAAGAATGCGAGGAACGCACATTTCCAGGATGATTGAAGAGATAAACAAGAGATCAAATGTGAAAAAAACTATTCTGAGCTGCCGTGAAAATGCATTCACTGTGCACTGTGCACTTGAGAAACAGGACAGGATACCTTGTGGTGTGATCAAACACTTCTGTGAGTAAAGCCGTATTACGAATAACCTTGAGAATTGAGCCAATAGCAACATCAATAAAATCTAAATGCTTGCTGCAGAGCAAAGGAAAATCAAGCAGTTCGCCGTTGTTTTCAGCTAAAATTTCCGAGAGGTATTCAGTAAAAATGTTGCATTTTAGCTAATCATCCTCAGCCATGGCATCACAGTCGCCATTTTTACGTCGCATATCACACAGCGCCTTTTTACCTTACTGTTGGTGCATTCGTACGATGCATTAACACTTCCACCACATATTACTCGTCTCTCATAGTTTCTAGCAGATTTTATGCCGTAAACTCAGTGGTACTCAGAACACTGCTTAAATTTTGCCAATCCAACTGGCTAATGGTAGTTCACTTTCAAGAAATTTTTTTAGCACCCAAGCGCTGCTAATATAACGGTAATATATCTGTCGTGGTGACGTTTTCTCGGTGTAAATACTTCGATCTTCTCGTCAAGCGTTTTTGAAACATCCCTTCCCCATATTCTCCTCGTTGTCTGATATTTCCAATATTGCATCCACGTCGATTTTTAAGTCAAACGTTTAGCAATAAAGCTATTATTGATGTCTTTTGAATGCATTATTATGTTACGATAACGAATAGTTCTCATTTCATAGCAGTACAGTGTGGAATTTAGAAGTACTGTGTGGAGATCATCTAATTCAAAAGAAATGTAGTTCTTGTTAATAAAATGAACCTCAATGAAATAGGACTATCATATAATCGCCATTCCTCTTAATTCGCGGGAAAAATTTTTTTGTTGGTTGGAAAGATGTGTTCGCAGTGAACTGGTCTCACTTCTCAAATTTGCGCTTTTGAAGGATTTTCGATGATGGAACAAGGCACAGTGCGTGGCAACAAGTTGACTTTCCATTTGAAACAGTTTCTTCGACGAACCTTCGACGTCGGCAGCACAGGTGTCGATTTGGACATCCGCGAGGTAATTTTTTGATTACTACAGCAGTGACGAACCATCGTTCAAAATTCCCCGTGCCGCTAACTGCTGTTCGTGATTTTCTGCGCGATGGTCAAGTCGCTAAATAGTAAACGCCTCAGAGCTAAAATTTTTGTGGCGCAAATGTTACAATGTCATTTCGCGACAAAGCGAGAGGATCTGCTTTCCTCGGAGGAAACGGGAAACGATTACAAATCAAAGAGGAACTTCTGCAACTGCTCAATGCACGTAACTTTATCGCAGATCAGATTCGCAGTTATTAACTCGAGTATTCGTCAGCTTAATGTCCCTTTCCGCTAAACATTCGCGCAAAATCACTCATGTGATGAAATCTGAAATTAAACGAAGATGTGGCACAGCTCTTAATTTACAGTCTATCCTTTTAAGGTTGCGAAATGTGCAATGTTTTCACTGAAGCAAGTTTTCAGCAAAGCATCATTCCTGATTTCCGGGCCCTACTTTCCGTGTCCGACAAACAGAATTTTACAGCGTGAGCTGATGAATATAAAACTCCTTCCCTCGATTGAGCTCACTTTCATGAATTCTCTCTTGTATACAGTGCATCTTTGGAGACGCCTTTTCATATAGGCCGTTCCCCTCAAATTCGGTTCCCTTTGCCACAAGCTCTTTTCTCTTCTCTTCCCCACTGTGCTTAAATCATAGTCTTTGGACAGCTGAAATGCAACTTTCCTCGGGTTAGGTAATTTTGCGTTCGGTATTTCTTTCGAACCAGAACCTTCTACCCGATTAAACAACAAAATTTTTTTGCCCTTCATTTGCGTTCTAGCTAATATTGGTGACTAAGCTTGCATCTGCTAGTCATCTTTATGAATCAGGGTTAACAGCAGTTGCATCAAAAAATTTTGCTAGTTTCACTTCCAAGTTCCAAGATGAGACTCTCCACTTAATTCGATTAAGCGAATAAGTTCGTGAAGAGCAATAAAATTACTCTCATCAGTGATCTGGAAGCTGGAAGGTGGCAGTTTTACATGACCCCCCCCCCCCCTTGTAAAAGTGATCCTTTTTCATTTTGCTCTTACTGACTGATTCGATGTGACGTCAGCTGATGCTCAGTGGAGTGTTCGCATTTACAACAACATATATGTTCAACAGTGGCGCATGCTGGAGAAACAAGAGAGGGGTGGAAGGGGGTGGATTAGATGAGGTAGAAGAGCGCCTCTTCGTCAGCCAACTTTTGGAGGCGTTTTCCATTTACGGAACTTCAGATTTTTAATAGCATAAGACCAAAATCATTTTGAAAACACCATAATTTCGAGCTTCTTTGGACACCTTTGCGATAGTAATACCTACAATTCCTTTCCTTTCTAGTACCGGGAACTTGTGAAAAATCTAGAAAAGAATACGCGCATTTCTTTGTCTCTATCCTCCAACAGAGTGGATCTATTAAATAGAGTTTTGTGAAAACACTAGTATATATTATTCACACCGTTTAAAACTAAACTGTTTCAGTTTGAGCGACAATTTGAACTTCTGGGCTTTCGCCATATGATAATGAAAGTACGGGCTGAGACGGCGCTCGGCATCGAAGGCTTCACAGCGAATTATCGAAAAATTATGCCCTAAATCGGCTACTATGTTCTTTGAATAAACATGGTGCTATATGAAGTTTGCATCACAAATTTCTAAAAAATTTGCAAAAATTCGGCATTAATATTTTTATCAACTTCTACTAAAATCGGGCAACCAACGATGGCAAGAACCATGGGCCTGTAGCTAGCGACAGCAAGAACTATGACCTCCCAAATATGGGCGGAAAGATTCTAATCAAGCAGCGTTGTCTGAACGAAGTGCTAAAAAGTGAACGAAAAACACTAAACAATGCATAAAATCTTCTATTGACTAGACATGCGTGGTACGCTGTATAAAAACTCTTTTCCCTCATCACTTCGAAACTTTTTGGAGCACTTCTCTTGTAGAACACCTCCTTATCGAACGCTTAACTTCTGATATTTTTTAGACCTAATAGAAAAACGGAAAATAGATACAAAATACTATCGTCATCGAAATTCATCGATTTTTTGGAACATACATCCTTGGCGAAGCTTCTAATTTTTGTTGGCTTGCAGCAGACCTTTGTTCACAAAAAGAATAGCTCTGTGTAGAAGAGTGAAGAACGTATTTCATTCATTTACCGAAATGCTAAAGACGGCATTTTATACCCCATTTTATGCGTGAAAATCGGTGCAAATAAGGTAGGTGCATAATTAGCTGGAATGACGCTCGATCCAGTTGTCCTACAGTTTTGGTTTCCGAGGGTTTAGCTCAATTCGAGTCAACAGCTTTGTTTTGGAGGAAGTTTTAAATGTTGTTTGATGACTCGGAACCAAAGGCATAAAGTATATGATGATTCACCGAGGATTCAGTGAAAGCTGAGTTAAGATATGGGCCATGCGAAGCAATAAACAAGTTTGCAGACATGACTTCGACAATGTATTTTTGCAAACTCTTTATTCACAGTCAGCAAAGAAAAGATAAAATAATAAGAGAATTAATGAAAGAAAGAAAGTTCGCGTATAGAACACAAACGTATTCAAACGAGAGAGAATGTTAAAGCACTTTCATATTAAATGATATGATGTGCGGTGAAAATTGCACATTATCCAGAACGGTGTCGAAAATCGAGGGGTACCTGGTACAGTAACTAAAAAATCAAAGAAAGCAAGGCGATCCATGAAACGCTTCTCAGCCTCTTTCCGGTCGTTGATTCCAAATTCGGCCTACGCCGAACTGAAGGCTGCTGAACACACTGCTCAGTGCGTAAGTTTCGCAATCAAACTGCAAAACATGGGGCTGATGTTCTCTTGGCTCAATAGCATAAACGTTAGTTCAAAGCCAACGAGATGAACTATTTTTCAATTTTTTCAAGAAGGTAGTGAGCGAGTGCAGATGGGTAACCAAACTTGGAGACACTATTCAAAGATGTGGCAACAACACCCAATGCAAGCTCTAATATAACATCCCATGCACTTACCCTGTAAAATAAACAATATGTAAGTAACAACCGTAAATGCTTTCACTGAAAGTTCTGAAGAATAAGGGTGCTCCTACCCTCCTCTCCCCCCCCCCCCCCCTTCCAAAGCTTGGACAAATTGTCACACTTGAATCTGGATCTCCTTATTCTGAGGTCGGTAAGAGCGCATCATTCAGTCGCGGGAGGCCCTCACAGCAGAAGTTGATAAACGAAAAGTAAAATCTGTCATACGAAATATCTAAACGCGACTTTTTCGACCATTAGATGAGAAATTAGTAGCACGGTACCACTACAGGCGGTAATTTTTTAAGTTATCTATCGAATAGCTTACATACTGGAAAATTTGTCAATAATACCACTCGTCCGGATTGTGTAAGCAAAGTCCCAAAAGCGCTCCTTTTAGTACCTGGCTAATTGTTTCAAAAACCTCGAGAATCAAACTCCCTCCAACCTTATTCTCGAATGGCATATCTGAAGTATACGTCTGAGTTCAACAAGACCCAACAAGTGCATCTGTGCAACGGCACACAGACAAGTCATAGATCTTCAATCTGTGGCGAGGTTTCGGGCAGCGCACGACATCGAACGCTTCAGCGCAAACTACGTCAACCAGTAATTTTACATTAAACACTTTAATGCAGTCACTCACAAAAGACAGTAAACCATGTCAAGTTTAACGATCGAGCATCACAATAGAAACAAGTAATGTTTGACAGTTTCAAGTTGTCATGTGCTAATGAATGAAATCCTTGAAAATCATTTCCATCAGCACATGTGCAGATGACATCGGAGCAATAGATATATCGCTTTTAATGAAGTACGATGGAGCTTTTTCCGATTTCTATTCAATAAAGCGATTTTACCAGAAAAGAAGCTTTGTAGAACTGCGATAGCATGAGCTATGAGCATGAGAAAATTTAACGGTATATCATCTATTGTTAAGAAAATTTTATCGCTTCATTTCATGATGGGGATTTTGTTGACACTGACGTTGACACTTTAAAGGTATCTATCGCTATTTACAGAAATCAGGCGATAAACCTTTGCCGTTTTTTGGACAAATGGAAAAAAAAACCGTACAAAAGTTTTCTTACAAGAACTTTGCTTTAAGTTGAACCTCAACAATGAGAGCAAACTCAACTCAGCGTTGTTTACTCCAGTGACCACTCAACCGACTTTATATTTAATATTTATCATATATTTCACTAAAATTTGTGACATTTTAATGAAGATACTTTTGTTAAATTAGTTCACTTTTACTGCCCCTTCAAAAAGATTTCAATGAGCGATATAGAACATCTGCAAAATTAATCGAAATGTGCCAAATGAAGTACATATAATTGTGTATGATCAGTGACATTGACAATAGTTCGCATGTGTGCTATCTTGATTGTCGAATGTAGTTCATTTAACTGGCTCCTGTTTAGTTTTCTTGAGGAAATGGCTGATAGCTATTGGCAATCTTAATAATATCCATTTGCTCTCAAGTTGCATCATGCTTTTTTATTTATTCGTTAAATAATAAAATTGATGAGAATATAATAGTAATAATAGTATTAACAATAATAATAAAAGTTATAGTAATAATAAAAATTATAGTGATAATAAAAAATAAAAATATTAATAATAGTAACAGTAGTAATAATAGTAATAATAATAATAGTAGTAATAGTAATAATAGTAATAATACTAATTATAATACTAGTACTGATACTAAATAAATAACATAGTAATAATAATAATAATAATAATAATAATAATAATAATAATAATAATAATAATAATAATAATAATAATATTAATAATAATAATAATAATAATAATAATAATAATATAATAATAATAATAATAATAATAATAATAATAATAATAATAAAAAATAAATAATAATAATAATAATAATAATAATAATATAATAATAATAATAATAATAATAATAATAATAATAATAATAATAATAATAATAATAATAATAATAATATAATAATAATATAATAATATCACGAAGACAAATGCGATATGACATCGTATAATATTATTTTTGCATAATATTTCCTCCATGTTCTATCTCTGAATTTTTTTGCTACACTTAATGAAGAGTGCGATGAACGCAAGCAGATTAAAAGCACTACAATTGGCGAAAAAAAAAATGCAGAGCAATTCTATTAGCGTTTCAACATTGCTTTCAGCTCAATAAGTTCGACGTTCATGCTCAACAAAACACAATAAAGGTGATAGTGCAACGATCTGTGGACATTTTTAACGCTGGATTGAAGTGGTACAGTATAATTTAGGCAATCTTTTTATTGAAAAGGCTCAATTGTTATAAGATTTCTTGAGTGGGAAGTTTCTAATTTTATCAGTTTATCAGTTTCTAATCAATTCGTTTACATACAGTCTAGTTGCAATAATAAATGAAGATAGGTGGATTTTTAATATTAGTGTATATTTCCGCTTGTCTAGCAATAAATAAATGATTTCCGATTTCGGGAAATATATCCTCTTGAGAACATATGATGTTGCAAATAAATCTCATTCATATTGTTCGTTGCGCATTGAGTGCACATCATATGACCTTAGTTTGCAAATCGTATTCTCAACGTTGTTTGGCAACGGATTTACATGAACATTCTCCTTTATATATATCTCTTGCTGCAACCTTATTAATCCGACAATTCCTATCCCTGCAAAGAACAATGTCCTGCTGGATGAATTTACTCGAGCTTTCCTATGCATCACATTTGCATATGCAAATAGTTATTGATTGTTCTATGTGTTGGGAGTTATTTTCTTCGTCGAAGAATGCGCTCACTTTTGCTCGGTCGTAGACGCTTAGCGAACCCATAACTAAAACGAATAGGAAGGAGTCGGGTTGTGCGGTTTGAGATCACAGCAGCAAAGACAAGTTGAATCCAGATGGTAATCGCGATAGAAATAAGACAGAATTGATTTCCTTTTTTTTGAAAGATCGATACATTTCCGTTTAGTAGTCGTTTGAAGATTACCCTTCCAGTGAACATAAAGTTGTCGGTTATTATAGTGTGGCTCAGGTATTCATCATAAGCAAATATGACCATATTGTGAAATTCGGCACTGATGTAAAGTATCCCTTAGAGACGTGATTTTTGTACTCTTTTGAGGTCGATTGCTCTGCTTGTGGTCGACATTTTGGACCGACCGAAAGAAAATTAAAGGCATTTTTGATCGTCAGTGAAATCTGAGTGGCGTCGACTGTCAAAAAATGATAAAGGAAGCATAAAGAAACTTGCATTTGGAAATTTAGGCACAAAGCACAAACCAGACGATGGACATTGATTGTTTTTGACAAAATTTTCCTGTGCTTTCATCGCCGTTTTGCACCTTCACCGATGGCAGCGTGATTGAATAGGATCACCTCTATATAAAATATGATATCGTGATTGAAAAAGGAACACGAGTTTCACAGCAGGGATCCACTCGGAGTTTTATGCTCAATCGTCTCTGCGTATACCCATAATTCTTCCTTGCATTATTATGTATTACAAATGGATATATATGCGGAGCAAAGAACAATATGAGATAGATGGAGAGTTCGTTTCTTTTATATAACATAAACCATTTACTTCGATTCCATTCACGATGAGCACTCGTCTAATCGGTTCCAATTTTGCCTTCAGCAATTTCCAAACGAGCGAGCGGAGAAAGCAGCTGCTGATTGTTGAGCAATAACCTCCTTTATACTCCGTCTCATCCTTCAGGCAACCTGATTATTCGAGGAGGCGTAATTGAGATAGTACGCTGCATATTCAGCAACAGTCCGTAAGTAAAGCACCTATGGATGGTATCATTTGCGTCACTCATCACTTCTTATCCGATACTTTTTTGAATCGTTTGCAAAAAGCCGCCACTTCTAAGAAAACGTTTCTAAATTATGCGCACCACATTTTCAACTTTTTTTGTGCACGACATTAGGGGCGATAAAGCGCTGAGATTGGCGTTCATTGCAGTTGGTAAAGAAGAGTAATGTGTTTAGATTAGGTGGAGAGCTCTAACAAAGACGAAAAATCGCCAATTAGAATGTTTTGCCCTCACTTTGGTTTTTTCAGCGAAAGAAAAAACAACGCTATATCAACGTATGGCGCCTAGAAAATATGTTCATTAATGTGGAGTTACGGTGGGACTTGTAAGACGCAGAGCAATCCTTCTGAAATGAGGTTGTTTGACTGCTAGGCTCTTATTTAAATAGAATCAACAGTTTATTGTATGAAATGTCAACGACGCAGAGAGGAAATTACTGAGACGAAGGATTCAACTTCAGCAGCAATTCCAACGAAGTATCATATAGAATTGCTGCTTAACGTCCTGATGTCTTGAACGGAGTCTTTCTAACAATGCACGGTTTTCCAATAACGATCGATAAATCCACACGTTTTTCAGCATAATTCAGCTTGTTCACTGCAACGAGCTGCGATTTCACTTTGCTTTCGCTTCTTAAATTCTTCGGATAATTTGTGTTCACACCCTGTTTATCGCATTGCCTGGTGGCCTGATCGACCGAAGTGGTTGTGAAAAAGCGGCAAAACACATCGTAAAAATGTCTCTTTGGACGAGGAAGAAAGATACGCTCTTGGCGGGTGGCAAGTTTAGCGTATAGGATGCGAGATATGAGTTTGAGTATCAGGTCGCACGAACCTTCAAGATAACGGTTCATATCAATTTGTTGCCGCCTGTCACTCTAACGTTTATTGACTGCAATTACGAGATCAGCGGCGCATTATGCTCATCACTATCAAGGTGCATTCGCCTATCATTTCCAATATCAAAACACCTTTACAACATAGTCACTCTACTCTACCGTACTCTCCTCACCCATAATTATGTCCTTTAAGAGACACGAAATTAATGAAGTGATGGACCTGGAAGGGGACATATTCAGCCGTGTCAATATTTGAGTATGTTTTTTCATAGAAGTATCCATGTGGCACTATGTGAGTTATGAGATGCTTACTATAAACGATGAGGAGCTTCAAGGCGTCCTATCTGAAAGTGTTTATGATTTTAGAAAATTGGATCCGAATGAGCGCTCGTGATTCAAAAAATTCGAATCGAAACTGTCAAAGATATTGTTCAGCGAGTCAATCTGTTGTGATCACGGAAAATACAGATTGCAAAGGCTGTGATGGAGAGCGGCAGCAAAAGACTTTCGAAGATTATCACGATTTGGTAGCTAAATAATAAATCACTACATCCCACTTAGCAGTTTTATAAAAGCGAAGCAATTTTTAGGGACAATAAATACTGCACTGCAAATAAGAAACTTCCTGAAATGATAAAACAGACTACCGTTCAAGTCACAAATGCCCTTGGGACCAACAGTGGCTTTCTATACATTTTTGAAATGCGGTGGAAACAACTGAAGAATGAAGTGAGAAAGGGCTCTCGGGCTCAATAGTATAGCAAATCTTCGGTTGGATGTGGTTCACTTATTCCATGCATAGCTTTCACATCAATAAATGTGTTTTTCATTGATGAAATGCAAACTTTTTCCTATTGGATTCCTTCGAAGCGTATATATGATGCTATAAAGTGTAGTGTAAAACGACGTGATTTATTGAATATAAATATCATAGATAGTGAGTCTCACCGGCATCTAATGACCTCTCAAGTAAGAAGTAAGATACAATATGAAAGTTAAAAACTTCTGTTCAGTTTATCGTGCAAGTGTGCATGCTCAAAACTCATGGTAGTTGACCCACCGATATGTGATGCTCTTCTTCAGTCAACATTTTTATCATTGCCCTCTTGTCTAGGAGAGGCGAGAGAAATAGATTTTAGAACGTTTTTCAGCGTCATCTAATGACGAGGAACGCCTGCAGACCTCTTCGGAAGGCAGCGTTCACGGCTGAGCGCACTAATTCGATTAGAGTTCGGTTCTTCACGGCATCCAATTCGTTCATCGGGCAACGATAATATTGATGTGAGCGATTGCCCGATCGTTTCGGCAACAATAAATTTCTCGTGGTGAATAAACTATGATTTCAGCAGATTCATGATGAAATGACGCCGAATGCTCGTGCTTCTCTTCCAGAATCACATGAGACTTGAGGAATTACGCTCGAAATGACTATTTACTGGTCACCCTGTAAATTCCTAGTAAAAGGCAACTTATAAACATTTTACTGTTTACGCTTTGACAGCATTTTATTGATTAGAACAGGAAAAGTCGAAAGTGATATGCTTTGTTGCGACATTTTTTTAAAAATTCTACGTTCTACAGTCGCTTGCAATTTCATTTCTTTTTTTCTCTTTGAAATCGCCTCCTTCGAATCGACTGTCGATCTTCGCCTACTTCCCAGAATATGAGTAAAGCACCTGTTCATTCTTTCTATTGTTGCATCTCCTACGCCCTGTTCCATAACCTTTTTCTTTTTTCATTCTTTAACATATGCGTGAGTCTACACTGCCACCTCCCACCCCTTTCCTCTCTTTTCCAATCTATGCTCGGTGTTATAAGTTAGCATCCATGCTGCCTCTTGAATCATGATGCAGTTCCTCCCCGATTCTGCAGTCCTCAATTCATCGCTGGTTGGCGACCTTTAAAGCAACAATAATGGTTAAAGTGCCGTTAGGATCGGCAAGAGTTTGTTAGAGGATGGGGTTACGCGATACGCGCATTATATTGGTTTTACGTGGTCGTTGAGCACACCTAACAAGGACGGCATTACATATGGGGCGATCGCCGTCGACTTTATGAGCCGAAGTCAAGGTTGAGTGATCGCCATCGTCATCAACGATTCACGCCTAACGACAATAATCTCTTCGCATTCCCCTCTATAAACTTGTTTATTCGCCTGATAACATAACCGCGCCTCGTGCACTCAATTCAATAACAACCTCTATGCGCCCATTTAACACTAAATAAATTTTTCATTGTTGAATCTCATTTCGAAATCAACCCTAAATGCTCATTATCTCTTAGCTTAAGAACGTCTGAAATTCAGGTATTTCATCAAAGAAAACTCAGAGGCCTTTGATTGCCTAAGATATCTTGCTGGATTTTTGTTGAGGCCGATTCCTCCTCAGGAAGAACATATTACTGAGTATGGAATTGAGTGGGCAGGAAGAAATTGAGTAAATTCCTTCGGCGATTCACAGTACCTCGAAAATTCCCATCAAGAAGTAGATGTTCGTTAAGCTAGTAGAACACTACAAAATAAAAAGTTCGATGAAAAAGTGTTTCCTCTTCTATTCGGAAATAAAAATCATTTAAAAATAATATTGAAACAACCGTGCACTCTTACAAATTGAATGACGTTGAGTGCAAATGTCACATTGCATTGCATATTACCATTAACTGGTGCAACACAACTGCACGAGTACAAAATGCATTTTGAAGGCGTATCGCTTGATGTGTGCTATTGGACTTAATGCATTGCTGAGACGAGTAGGTTCAACACTTCCTTATTTCAGTTCTTGGAGGGTTTTTGCCATTATGAATAATGCTCTTGGAACTTGACGTTATAAATTAGAGGCACACCTGAGAGAATCGGTAAATAGGTCGTAGGTGTTTTTCTTTAATTTAAATTTTAATCGTTAACGAGGAAAATTTTAAATAATTTAACGTTGATAAACGAGCGCAATCGGCCGCTAAATTGACAGCTGTGACAACTATTCGGTTACCATCGTCGAATGGCTACTCGAATTTTTAGGTCTATATGAATAAAATGAGAGTAATGTAGGTTCGATCAAAGAGATTGGAACCGTCCTTATCAAGCAATAAAACGTTAAATTAGTTGCGTATATAATGATGAATGTTTGCGTTGCAAATATTCGTCGTTGCATTGCACATTTTGTGCAAATGCTTATTTTAATGAGCGACGCAACAAAAGCGATGCGCAATTCGATTCAGATTAGAAGTGATCAATTTTCTCACCGAAACACATTTGAAAGTTTGCAACGTTTCACTCGACTTCTATACATCACAATAGCAAACAATGTCGTTAGAGTGGTTTCCCTTTGATAGCTTAATATAGCAGCTTTGTGTCCTTGTCACCTCGAAACAGGATTAAACGAAAAAAAAAAGCTGCTCAAACGAAATATTGACAGGTAGAAAGCGAAGTTGTGACGATCACCTTTAAGGTTATTTCGAGTACCCAATGTGCTTCAGTGTATACCTAGAAATTCATAAAAATTGCAAACGATCCCTCATTAATTTCACCATTAAATGAGAACGACGTTACACTCGAAGACGACATGTTTGATATATTGATCGAAGACTGGAAAATAGCACTCAATCGGAAATAAAATCTTTGAGAGTTGTGAGTTTCTCGAAATATTCGATATGCATCGAGGCTGATATGACACACTAATAAGTACATTATGCATTGTGCATTAAGCATACATTAGGGTCACGAACCTAAGGTGGATTTTGGACATCATTGCGAACGAGGACATCCGGAAGTAAGAGCAAGAAAACTCGATTTCGTGTGTTTTCAATCAGGAAAGGAGACGGTAGGACAACATGCAAACCCCCCCCCCCCAAAAAAAAACAGATGAAAGAAATGAATTACGCTGAAACTCGATCGAGATGTTTTGGAAATGCGAATTAAATAAGCGTGTAAAATACTCATATCGCTGTTAAAATTCTTAAATTAATGCTCTGATCGAAATGATTGCTTAACATCCAAAGTCTCGAAAACGCAAAAAATAAAGAAAAAAAAAAATACAACACTAGATATTTGTCGATAAGAAGAAACAAATTTTAGCATCCAAATTCATAAAAATATTATTTACAACAATTTTGTTGTGGAGCTCAAGCTTGTCTGGATATTTTGCAGCCAAAACTCTGGTTTAAGAGGAAAAGTGGCCAAATCCTTATGGCCAAATCATTTGCAAGCTCCAAATTTCTAATTTCCCAGTTTACGTAAAGAAGGTGAACATATGTATGGGTTCTACACAAGATCGCTATTGTTTCTTTCGTAGTTGCAAGGAGGTGGCAAGTCATTCCAATGTCAGCATCGATTGCATTCAAGAGCACGCTTGTTATATTTGCCTAAAAAGCATGAATTTGTCAACACGTCATAATCGATTTATTTTATCAACGGTTCAGGCTGTTAGCGCTCTTCTAAATCAAAATTATTCCATTAAAAATTACTAGACATTGCAAGCAATAAGGGTCATTATTTTGAAATTTGCAAATAATCTTCGCGGATTGCATTTGCATATCAATAATTTCGACGTTGCAAAAAGTTTCCATGCGAGTTTCTGTTGCTAAGAGTTGCATCGGATTGCAGATAGCCAATACGCAAATCGGGAAGCCATTTCTAAGTGAATGTATGCAGAACGACGAAAAGTCGATGTCACACGAGTTGGCGGACCATCGCTATGAAAGCAGTTCCGGCATAACTCTTACGTGCTTATCCGGAAAGCACTTAGGAAATTAGGGCGAAGTTTTAAAAAATTAGTTGATCGCTTCATTGCGCAAAACTGTGAAATATTTTGTCGACGAGAAATTCATAAGCTAACTTAAAGATGACGAAAGTCGAAGACAGCGGGCGAACGCCTCTTGATCAGTATCAAACGCTGAAATGCGATCATTCCTACTGATCGTTGAAGAACTCATCGAATGAGGCACATCGAGTGATGACATTAGCAGTGCATAACTTTTTTGCAATTTTCACTGTTGAAATTCTCTGAGACTTCGAATTGAAAATTTTTCCATTATGAAAGAAGACGACGAACTTAAAATTAAAGAAAAAAAATTCACTGAACACCACTATATTCACAATGCAGCGCTGTTTGTGCCTTTAATCTACGTGGAAATTTTCATAACCGTAGCTTTATGCTCCTCCAACAGTTATATCTATTGCTACGTTGAGCATCCAGTCGTACAAGCCAACAGATTGACGATAGCGAGCAGATTCATCCTAATGTATTCTTATGCAAAGATAAACTTACAGTGAAAGGGGCACTGGAGAATGCTTTTGACTGAAACGTCGCATTTCTTCCAACTCCTCTGACTCCCTATAGAAGTGCCGACAGTAAATGGCCAAACTTCAGAAACATCAATCAGTGTTTAAAAAATGAACGTAAGAGACAAAATTGAATATCACGTCAACGAGTCTGAGGTGGAATATCGTCTTTTGTATTTCACATCATTGTATTTGCATGGCCACAAGCACATTTTAAATTTCCCAAAGAATCTTATACTTGTACACTCAATAACTGTTAGATGTGCCCACATACGTGTTACGATATTACACGTTGTCCGTTGGTCCAACATTTTCTGGGTGGTCCCAAGATTTATTCTCCTACGATTTAACTATTTCAAAACTAGCCAAATTCGTATGTGAAAATGAGTTCGGTGAACATTGTTGCACTTCATTTTGAGGAGAATCTCCAAGTTAACTCTTTGAGTTGATTTCTAGTGTGATGATCGGTTTCCGGCAAGAGACAAGATGAGAATGTGATGAAGAAAGAAGACACATACTGACTTCTGATGCGCTTCACGATAGAGAGACAAATTTGAATGTTCAACTGCAAGCAGTGTGATCTTATCGCTCAAGCAACAACTCGGAGATGCCGTCCGCAGATAGACGTACACCACGACATTGACGAATGATTTTGCACTCATTAAACAAACCATTCTCGTCAATTCGCGCAATTTGGCCATTATAGGTGAGAGACTGAAGTTGAGTGCCACTCAACTCCTAGAACTTGTATGCGAAGCTCGATAAGTCAAGCTCGATTTGCATACTTGATGAAATTTTGCTAGTTGATGTTTTTCTTTTATTCGGTCCATTTCTATTAACAGCTTCATTATAGAATTAGGTACTCATAGAAACGCAGAATAAGTAATTGACGGCGAGGTTTCTTGCTTTTCACTTTTCTACTGCACTGAAAATTTTCTTTTACAAAATTCACTCACATCATAACTGCGTTGCAATAATTCACGTTCTAGATCATATCGTAAGGGGTTTGTTGTATAGTCCGTAAATAAAAGCGTCGTTATTACTGACAGCGAAAATTAATATGCCGTTAGCTTTATTATGATCGTCAGACAAGAGACACTACCACCTCCTAAATGTATTCGAAGTGAATGCCTGCATTGCGAGGTGACATCCCACTTAATTCAATTCCAAAGGGTGGCTGTGTAGACAAAGTAAAAACACTAAAAACTTCACTCACCTTTTCGAGTGTCAAACGTTGACTACAGAAACCAATAGATGGATGTCGTTCACCAAAAACTTTGCGTAAATAATCGATATGATTATGCTACTTTTTCACAGATGCGGTTTTCGAATAATATACCTGATTTCTCAACCGATATCCCCACCTCATGCCAAAATTAGTATTCAGCGGCCTACATGGACCAACCAAATTCACTCAGTCGACATTCATTTTGTGCTTTTGTGTTGATTGACCCACTCATAAGTATGATGCTTCCAGCACTTTGAACACAGAAAGTGCAAATCCATAAAAAATGCAAAGAAAATACTCTGCAACGCAACGCAGGTTTCATATGATTATATAAACTACTCCTAGAAAGCACAATGCATGCGGAAATGAATAGAAATATTAAGCGCGTTTGATTGGCTTGGTTATTCGAATCCATTTACAACTGCAATATTCATATGAAATGGCCGCATATATTATGCCATTAGTAATTAAGCTGAACAGCGCCCTCAAATTAATGAACATTATATGATCTAATACTTGAATTTGTTGAAAGAATCCCGATGTTCTCCATAATTTTTCTCTCAACAGGTGAAGACTGAAATATTGTGTCATAGCAGTGCCTATTCCATAAATTCACGCATGCCGGTATGTATCGAACCTTTCGAGGCTCGTTAATCTCGAATATTCTTATGAAGAGGACAAAAGGTGAGCAATTTGAGCTAAGCATGAAAAGCGTCCACATGAGTACGGTTCTAATCAGTTCGGTATACACTGGACAGCTAAAGTGCTTTCGGTGCGTGAATGCAGTAGTTAATACGAAACATTAACAAGTGGGTGAGTGCGTCAGCAAGCACATGCCGTTCCATCCTTTCGGAAGGTCGAAGTTGTGGCGGCGTCTCTTTGATGTGCCCAGTGCTCCATTAGTTGTTATCGTATGATTCGAGTTATTGTTTGCAAATATTTTTCGACACTGACGGTTTTCGACTACCTTTCATGCTCCTTCTGGAGGCATCTTCACGATTCGTCTTCTATTCTCAACATCTTTCTCGAGTAGAGTTTCCGCACAATCCCAACCTCAATAAAACTTCTTTCATCTTACCCATAATCGCAAATTTTAAGTCTCTACAAAGTCTATATGAATTTGCATGATATTTTATTTACCATTTCGAGTAGCGTCTTTTCAGCTGTCATTTCAAATGAGGAGATGTGTTTGAGATGTTCACCAGATGAGAAAGAATTAGACGTTACGATACGCTTTTCAATTTTCAACAAATCTCTTTCTGATTTAACCCAAACAAATCTCATTTCCACTTAGGTATATATCACAATTATATGTAGAAGAAATATTGAAATGCTCTATGACAAAGCCTCTCTTGTGGAGCATATTTAATGAGATGTGCAACGTCGCCAACGGTGAAATTTTTATTTTACTGGCTCAGTCATTGTATAATAGTTTAATAGTATAACTGAGCTGTTGCCTTATATGTAGATAATTTATTGTTGAGGTGATCCGAAAAATTATGAGCTTTTAAATGTATTGTTTGTTTTTCTATCGTGTTATATGAAGGTAGATTGCTATAATTAATATTCAGACGACACTTTTCTTGTAGAAACCGACCGATTATACAAATTATTAACAAAGAAATTTGTCTGCGAGCCATATCTCACGGACCGTCAAACGGCTTGGACGTTTTATGACAAAGTTGTCGCGTGTTCGTTTTCCAACGTGAAACGTTTGAATAAGCATTCAGCGGAGGCGTTGAATCTATCGACGAATTAGTAGCTGAAACAACTCATGATCGGAAATATCACTCTTAGATGGCAAAATGATTTGAGTATTGTTTGTGAAGGAAAAAAATCATAGACGGTGTCTGAAAAACTCGCTAGAAAGAAGAGTTAAGCAAGCTGAATGTTCGGGAGGGTTGTAAGAGCGCGGCGCCAAAAAATGCGATGGGAAAGTGGTGATCGCGCGCGGGGGATTAGCCGACCTATTGTGCACACTCGTTCACACCCATAAACACTTCGGTGAAATTTTTTTTTTTTTTTTGAGCACATCGCTCGTAAGTGCTTCTCGGAAGCTATCTATATACTGTAGGCTTATTACGCAATCCAGCTATAGAGCGGTAGTAATCTTTCTAGTTCTCTAATTCGCCATTTTTTTCAAACCTTCTAAAAACTCGTTTTGCAATTTCTTAATTCTATCAGAATTTTTAATTGGATACAGCGTGAAAATTAGAATGTTGAAGCTTGAAACTTCCGTTTTTTTCGATTTCCGTTGATCGGTGACCCATCAAGTCTCTCTCCACCTCACTTCTTTCAATACCTTTTCACGCTTTTTCCCGAGGATGCCAGTTCCATATTTTCTAGGAAATTAGTCGTTCTTGAATTTTCCAAAAAACAGGCGGATGCGATATGATAGGAATACTGTAAGTACTCATCAGTAGTCACTAAGCGAATATGAGTGGATAATTCTCGCTGGCAATGATAGTGTTAACTAGGTTGAGTCTTGCACAGCAAAGGTTACAGCCTCGATTACCGCGCTGTTCATTATTCTATAGTGCTAATTAACAGTGACTTCATCACAAAATCGTTGGCAGTCGGCTAAATCACCTCCAATTACGATTCATTTGAATGAGAGTTCGAAACTATTGCGATCTATTGAGATTGTTGAATAATTGTGCAATTTCGCATCGCTTCGAATCCCTTTAAACTCGTCGAATTTCATCTATTCAATACGAATGAGTGGTTTACAAAGCGACTAAAAGCACCTATCAATTATTCAATAGATTTGCCGATTCGTGAGAGCATACGTTGAAAGCTTACTAACGTCGCGAGAGAATCGAGTTTCGCGAAAAACCGAAAATTTATAATCGGTGAAAGAACGTAAGTCTTATATGCACGAGAGTAAAATAGTCTTATCGACGAAACAAGTGTGCTAAAAAGTTACCATATTAGAAATTACGAAGCAGGTGTAATAGCTAGTTTAAAAACTCGTTAATTTCATTTAAATTCTCCGTTTTAGCATATACTTAGTGCTGTTTACAATAGATGGTGGTTCGAATACAGGATAGCATGCCTATATAATTCCATCTGATGCAATATTACGTCGGTTGCGTTTCACTGCAGTCAACTTTTCATTCCGTTAACAAATTCTTTATATGTTAGACGGATCAGAGACGCACAATGGAAAAAGAAATACGAGTGAAAAGTGCGATGTCACGTAGTGGGTTTTTGCAGAGCACATTAAAAAATATTGAGCTTATGAAGTTCGGTGTTTTTTCTTCATGTCAACCGCGTGGCTTAGCTGTCTAATTGATCACAAGAACTATGTGAACCATTCAAAACAGACGGAAGCCTTTCTTCTCAATAAATTTGAAGTGGTCAACAACGAAAGATCTTAATCGCGGTCGACGTGCCTCGATGCGTACCTCTTAAGTAATAGCAACGTATGAGTGGTTGCTAACTCCCGCCTATATCGCCTTGATATTGCAACATTTTTCGTAGATGTTCCCTAAAGATAATATACCATATGTGAGACAGCAATGAGTTCGACTATTATAAAAGGCACTCAATAATTGTGAAACTAAATTTGATTTTTTATGAAGAGATTTTGTTTATTTCTCAATTTCTTTTTACGATCGTATAGCTTCAACGTTGGGGATTTTCATTTAAACTGAATGCGATTTAGGTTAACTTAGCGGTTTTGTGATAAAACTTTAGCGCATTTTCATTAGGTCACCGTCTGTTTTAATCTATAAGAAAACTGCTCCTCCATTATTTCGCGTACTGAAAGAAAATCTTCGAGCATCAATGAGCACCGAAACAGCTTTAATAGTTGTATTTTTGGTCATATACTCAGCAATAATATGCAATAAGCAGCAAAATGGGATAAAATATTCTTCAGAAGTGCTTACTCTTAGAAAATACTCAAAAATATGGAATAATTCTCCCTATAGAACGTTAAGCGGTGTATAAATGAAATGTATGCACGTTGCATCTTTATTGAAAGGGTTTTTTAAAGGATTAAAATGAAATTAAAATTCTCCATTGAATATCATTTTCATTTTGTTGCTCATTTTTGAATTTTTCACTTTATTTTGCCTCAACAAAACGATTCTCATCAACGTTTTATGCAATATATTGTATTCTTATTTGCAAAGAAGAGAGATATTAATCGATCGATGCAATTAAAATTAGCGAAAAAATAAAAAAAATAAAAATCTCAATTATTTATAGCATCTCGAATTGCGCTTGTTTTGAAATGTACAATGCCTCATTCGCTTAATTGCTCTGAATATTGCGTTTCTCAATATGCCCATTCTTTGAAAAGATTGATGCGCCAATTTTGCTCATGAAAACATATTTTATTAGCTGGTCGAGAATTTCAACACATTTTATTGGATAGGTGAACGATTGAAAACTTTCACTAGAGGTGAAAAGCAATCATTCCGAAATTCGATGGCAAGCTCGAATTACAGTCATTTAAGTATGCACTGTTATGATTAGATTCTTTTCTTGGTCTTTTATCGTGTGACTAACAACTTATTCTTTGTTTTGTTCTATGAAAGAAAACACAAAACGACGGCGAAAAATGAGTTTTTTTTTTTGAAAGGTAGGAGAAATAACAGCTGTATCTTTACAGAAAATAAATTTCTAAAGATCGAACATTAACAAAACAAAAATATTGTGAAGGAAAACTTCTAGTGATAAAATCAGATCACCCTCCCCTCTTCCCAAAAAAGAACATATTTTCAGTTTTGCGGAGAATCTTGCAATGCTCGAAGCGAAATAATCTTTAAAAGTTGCTATGACGAGCCAATAAAGACCTTGCGATTAGTAAAACAACAGCAGTCAGCTTCTCGGTAGGGACAGCTCAACTGCTTTAACATGCAGTATCGAGAACGGCTGATCAACCTTTTTGCATAGCTGCAGTAAAGCACCTATATAGTTACGGTACTGTATTCGTGATTTAATGAGTGTGACAGCAAAAGTTAGGGTTTCACTATAGACCCGGTAAAGTGGTGCAGTCCATTACAAATACTGAAGTAATCGAATAGCGTTTTGAATTTTCACCGAAACTAGAAAACATTATGTGTTTTCAAAACTAGTGCAAAGCGATTTTTTGAATTTGCCTAGCCAAAGAAAGTAAATTCTAACAAGGGGAATCCTCTCCCATCCCGTGTATTTACGTATGAATCTCTTCTTTTTTTGCACAACTGATCACTTCATTAGAGAATTTTCGCCGGATTTCCCGGTTTATCTTATTCGAAAAGAATGGAGATAAAGCAAGAGGAGGAAACGATATATCTCAAGGTTTCAGCCTTCATAAGTATGGATGTTCTAGGGAAGGGCGAGTGGACGGTTTGTTGATTGTTGTGGCACCAATGCGTTAATCCCGAAGATATTGTTTCTCGTTGGTCTACCGTAATCCTCTTAGGCAGTCTATTGGTTATGTGACGCATTCATGCACAATAAACGCGCTCGACGAGTACACAGCACGCTACACAGAATATAGGCTCGGCTCAGCTCGTTGGCTAATGTTTAAACGTGAGACTGATTTGAGGAGGTCGTTATATGGCTGCACCTGTCACTGGAAATTATATTGCGCATAAGCTAAGGGGTAGTCAATATTGTGATATAATGGGCTAAACCTCTCTACAGTCACATGCCAGCCGATGAGCACTGCAATGAATGCCCAATTATTTAACAATGACTCGATTATTCAGTGACCAATCTGAGTGAGCGAATACTGATTGTCTAGATGGTATTCAACTATTCGCTTTAATCATTCATTTCAAACAAAAACGTCTCCATGAAATCACCGTCTACCTAGAAAAGTGTTTTTACGATATTGAAGTGCCCAACAGAATGTACGCATCTTCGCTACTAGAAATACTTCTTGCAAACTTTAAACTTTGATGAGGGAGTGTATACCCAGTTTGCACACCAATTGAAATATTGAGTGGTGGTTAGGCATCACCTGCGGTTTCTGCAAATCGTTCTTCCCTTATTCTGATACGCCGTCCTCTTAGCCGCTGCTAAATTCGAGTGTGGTACGAAGATAAGCGGAAATTCGCATTTCACTAAATTTATCACAGCTAGCGTTGCTGTGAGTGATCGATTTTGATGGGTAATTTTAAAGCAATTTCCGTAGTTATGAAAACGCCGACGTATATAAAAGTGCTAAAATGAGAAATGAGCTTTGCAGTGCCTTTAGAAACGTTACACTACAATATTTTCGTTATACTTTACGCTTCGCAATGCAGCACATACAATATTGCCATCAGTTAGAGTAATCTTCTTCTGGATAATCTGTAAAATAGCTTAGAACTAGCACTACATCGGTGTGATTCTAAGCGATCCACTATCCACCATACATCAGTTGAATCAACCTGTTGATTTAAAAAATGCGGTGAGCATAACCGCTAAATCCGGCTATAAACGATGAGAAAGAACAAGGTTTAATCAATGGAGTTAAGACCTGCCCAAAACTTGGCGCCTGTACATCAAAAAATCAAGTTTTAGCACAACCCAAAAATGTTTTCGTGCAATAAACGATTTGCAAGAAAACAACAAAAGAGGAGAATGTAAAATGAACACATATAATTTCACAATAATGCTTCTATACATTGCAGTACAACTGCATTGAAATTACTCAGGAATTGTTTCGATTATTATGCCTCTGAGTTTTTCCCAAGATTTTTTCGCTTTATTTAGTTAATCAATAATAGTGAACCTCTTATACATTAGCGTTAACTGCTAACTTTACAAGTTGCATATGAATCCAAGAAATTAAACAACAAAGTTTACTGCTATAATTTACTTCACTCCTCAACCTGTATATCAGCAGGTCTGAATGATCGAGATTAAAGTTGCAAAAAATTCAGCATTTAAATTTAAATCTTTAATTACATTAAAAAGAGTATTTCAATGATGTACGCTTAGTATTTGAAGTGCGCCATGCTGGCCGCCGCCATCGTATTCCACGCCCCGCCCTTCAGTGCAATTTAACGCGCGACCGATACGTTCGGGGAACGTAATACCTCATTGCATTTGATGTTTTAACTATTCTTATGTGTTAAATAAACAATGTGGAGCAGTATTTCTCCTTGCGGAAATGCCTCTTCAATAAGTTCACCTGTTGTCGATTGAAGGTGATTTTTTTTCAAATTCGCCGCATGTGCTGAGCAGAGACCGACCGCTGTGTTTCGAGAGGCAATAAGAGCGAGCTAATGAGTGAATTGGCATAATTAGCAGTGCGAAAACACAACGTTGCTCGTACAACAAAGCGTTCTGTGGTGTTGACCTTGGATGTGCACTGCTTGCCCACTGCGTTGTGTTGCCAGTTCAACGTTTAAGTGCTCTCCCCCCTCTGTAATTGAGTAGGGGCCGATCTTGTTGCGTCACTATCCAACGAATGCCTTTATGATGATGCGGTAGCCGCAGATTAGCTCCTCGATTTACGGATAAGACGCATATCGTCCATCTTACCGCTTTCTCAGGAATACCTTCTAACACTTACGTTGCGCATCATCTCTTTGAGATTGTATCTCCTCTCTCTAAGCGTTAGTCATACATACCGGAAGTGTTGCGTATTGCTCGATAGTGGTCACATATCAAACATTACTGAAAGGCTACTTTAGCTCTCAAATAGTACGCCTCTTGGAAGATGACTGAAACTGACTCTTGTTGCCGAATTACGTTGGATTTCGACGAGGCTTTCATCGACATTGAATTATTCACTTGCCTTTCCAAGGTTTATTGGAAGAAGTAACATTTTATTACGCGTTATTTGAGCCTATGAGGCTTTAAGCTCATCTTCACCACGCTAATCCAAAGAAGTGTTTCTTTATGAATAGCCGTGGGGCGTTTGTTGTTGCTGTATTAACGATGCAGCATTGAGCGAGTGATTTGCGTGAGATAGTGGTCATTTGCGTAGGAATGTTTTGTCGTAATTCGACAGGAGGAGTTATTCAAGCGGCTTGTTTGCATTGGCACGTGAAGGTCGATAAATTAGACACAGTGCAGTCAAAATAAATCAGCGTCAAACTCGATCAGCTGCTCCAACGAACACTTCACAATCACCGCTTTCCTTCCTTTCGCACTTCTTGTGTAAAATTTTCAATTCTCAACGACGTTCTAGGCGTGAACTCTTTCCGGATGTCAACTATCCAGCGGGCTGAGCAACATCATCGGCATCTTTAAATTGCCCGGTATGCTTTTCCACCACATTTGCATTGTCGTACTTTGTTCATGCGTAGAAAATGATCATGTGATGGAAGGATAAGAACGTTTCGTGTGTAGAAAATCGTAGAGCGTCGGGCAGAGGTATCGCATTCATTGAACTAGAGCTCAATAGTAAAGGTGTGCTGAAAGGGAGGAGACAAATAGCTGCATGACTTTAGGAATGGATATGAGAGACAAGATGTTTGCAATTTCAACCGATATTTTCTTCATGGGTCATCTATTATGATGAGGTTGATCAATGCTAATCACAAAACAAACGTTCATAATCACTACAAAAAATTTGACGCAATGATTCTTAAAAGATCACAGTTCAACTTTGCGCTTCTAACTAATAGAAGTTCAACCTCTGATTTCAGTTGATATGCGAAAAAAAAATCGAGAAATCATGCCACTTTCTATGCGCAAAAGAAAACAACTTTTATTGATACGAAAGAATTATGGAGAAGAGAACCAGATTCGTCGGCTCTCTTTACCTATTGCCGTCGACACTGTCTAGAGTTACTTACTAGAATAAAGAGGTACTTGCTAGGACGACAATTTGTACTAGGCATTTTGATAGATTCCTTTGAGGAAAAAACGTTGCTCTTATTTAAACGAGTCTATCTATGAAAATTCAACTAATTCCTATCAGTGAGGAATAGAAATCTCCAATGTCAGCTCTATTCCCCATATAGAAGGATTCTTCATTTGAGTTACCTATTTTGGGAAGAAAGCGATGATAATATGGGGAACATTTTTATTTGTTGAAAACTTGAGACCTTAAGAAATAGGATGGATGGGGAAAATTTTTTTCTCCATTTTTATAGAGTAGCATAGATGCATGAAAAAAAAGAAGGAGATACTCCGGTAGGAAAGGACAGATTTGCCTTTGTATGCGTGAAACATCTCAATTTGCGGAGCCAGAGATACCGCCTGTCGATTTGATCGATGGCGAACAGTGAATGGGAGCTGCAAAGAGACAAATTGCCCGTTGATTAATGAATGTTCTGCAGCTATGATGCTCTTTGTGTGTGCGTGTATTTTTGTGTGTGTGCTGTGTGTCTGTGTTCTGCGTCTGCGTCCGCGCATGCGCGTACGCTTACGTGCTTGTATATGTGTGCGTACTTTTACGTGTGCTTCTACGTATGTGCTCGCGTATGCGTGTCTGTGTCTATGGTTTATGTGTATACCTGCGTTTGTTTCTGTGCAAGTGTGTGCGTGTCTATGTGTGCGCGCGCTTATGCACTTCTGCGCGTGTGCATTTATAGGTGCATGTGTACTTGAGATGCTCGCACAATTTGCGCTTCTTCCTAACATATTTCCGGACCAGTGGGCACAACTGCTGAAGGATTAGTGAACGATTGCTTGCAAATGTCCGCCAGCCAGTGGGCACCACCCAAAGCCGCCAGCTATTTGTCCGGAAAGCTGTGTTCCTCAATTTCACAGCAGCTACAGGCGTCTATGAGCGATAATGATGGTAATCAGCCACATAATGCTTTTGAAATTTCAATGGTCTAGCATTCCTGGCTGAATAATAAAATTGCCCGGCAAACGGAAAACACTCATCTCTCATAAAAGTGTTATAGCAGACAGTAGAAAAGTTATAACTCGATATAAGCACAAGTTGAATAATTCACGCAAAACAACAATGTTTGGTCAGTAGTTTAAATATTTTAGTAATTAGTTCCTCTTCACTTGCCCAGTGTTAAGGTAATATTTATTCCTCCATCAATTTAAGTACAAATTCCTCCAATCGTCTTTAAACTGAAGGACATCCAGGAAAATAACCAGCACATTTGTAATATAATTGTCAAAGTTCTAGTTTGTGAGACCTTGGAAACCAGTGACTGAAAGTGGTTTCCAAAATTACACGTATATAACAAAAGAAATAGTCAAAATCTGGAATTTGTTTGATTCTTGAAAAGGTTTAACTGTGCACTAGAACAACAAATTCTAGCTTACGCTCTATGGAGCCGAAGTCTGTAATTGATGCTGCCGATACAAGTTTATATTTTCTTTTTTTTCCTGTCGTTACTCTCATAGCAAGATGGACACTACACGATTCAGACGTCAAGTATCCGCACCTGTTCGTCTGACATTCCATATCTGGCAATTAGCCGGCATCTACTTAAATTACTTTACATACTTTCCTCTCTATCAATAAGAAAAAGTAAAGAAACAAAATAATCATTAATAATAAAGGTTGGGACCAATCCATGTTAGACCGCCGGAGGCTTGAAACGAATCCATTTTAGCGGATGAACTGAATAATGAATTTGTTTGATGGCGTTGCGAGTTTCTGAGGTGCTTAGCGATTGCCCAAGAGATGGATAACGCAGTAATGTTGCGACCATTATAAGCAGGAGGATAGACGCATTGAGTAGAACCTGGCTTCACCGAGGGGATAGATGAATGTTTGATTTCGTCGAGATTCAAGGTAGGAAAACCTTTAAAAAATGCCATTTTAGACTTGACCAAGAGCGTACTTGATGAGCGCAATGCTCAGATAGGAAGACGATTGTAACATAAACGAAAGAACGTCTTCAATCACAATATGCGTAATGAGCTTTCTGATACTGAAGAATAACAAAAGAAACTTCACTGATGAAATTTTGATAAGAATGACTCGGAAAGATGGCAGACGAGGTAAATAAGTAAGTAAAAAACGTAAACTCAGGCCGCCATTTTAAAGGCACTCCTTGCCATTCGAGAAGAGGGGAAGCTCCGACCGCCACTAGCTGCAGCTTTCTTTCACTACAGCAGTAAAATGAGCGATTGCCTTTGAAATAACTTCATCTGTCCTTTTGAAACGAGGATCACTGAAGGAATGAGCGAACCGCAAATATCAGCCAGCCAACCTGCTTCTAAATGAAGTGATTCTGAGCGCAGCAAAAACGCCGAACGAACTGCACCTATAGTGAGTGCTGATATACTATTAAAAAACACTTTTCCAAATGGGGACGAGCCGTGGGCAGGAAAATATCGAGTGTCCTGTTCAGGTGTTTTTTTAAATTGCTGTAACGGCCGTCAAGATAGCGAATTCACCGTGCAAATATTTCATTACGTTGAAAAAGTTAATAACAATAGCGCTTCGTGAAATACATCTTAGCTTTTCGTGTGGATCACATCCCAACCTATAGCAAGAGCACAAATATTCTGAGATATAGTTGAGGTCATGAAAGATTCCGATTCATTTTCCAAAAAAACTTGTGTGAATCGAAGGTCATCAGGCAGAGACATTCTGAAGAGCCTACAGCTATGCAAATAGCGAATGTTAGTTAGGTTTTGCAGGAAATGTGTGTTATATAACATATTTTCGACAAATGTATAGCGCAATGCGCTAAACAAGAAACAAATGCGTATAACAGCAAATTTCTATTTTCCACGCAATGTTTGATTCCTGCACAAATAGGTTCGATCTGCTGTTAACTTAAGCTGTTTTTTGAGATCGATTCCAAGTAGTCTGCACTGGTCAATACAAGAGGAATATTGACTTCTTTCACGAATAACTATATTTTAGACGGTTGCATAACCTCCATGCTTTTATGTGCGTTTGCAAATTTTTGTAAAGGCCTATCATGGCACTATCATAACTCTACGTATGCATGTGTGCATCTATGTCTCATAGTTTTTACCTGTGAACAGGTAAAGGTACGATAACGAAATTTCACTGATGGAATATCTGCTATACATTTATTCAGAGAGTGTCGATACATTGCGAACTATCTTCTACTTTTTCATTCATATCCTTACGGCAATAATACTTGCAAAATATTTCTTTGAATATTAGCACACAAGAGTCCCTTCATGCGCTTTCATTTGATATGATTCTATCGTAGTTTATGCAAGTAGAACTACTTGAATAGATAGAGAATGAAATGTTCCTTACTACAGCTAAGAAGGCGAACTGTTTAACGTAATGCTGGTTAGCAAATATATACTTGAAAGATCCGGAACATAGGTGGATTTAATGAACATAGTTGGAAGGCTTGAAAAACGTCCAGAACATTAAGTTAATTATGTATGCGCATTAGTTAGTGAACTGAAAGAAAATGGAAAACAGATGTAAAAATACGGCGGATGAAAAACTGAAATGGAAAAGAACTGCAAACATGCAACGGTCTGAAATAATGTGGAGGAAATAGGCCGGGAGAAGCAAACGTTTTACCGTCCAAATAAACTACATTTTGAAGACTCTATTACCGTTCAAGCGAGGACATGCCACGGGAGTTCAGTGTAATAGGAGCTTTGTGCAATTCACCACCGCGATTAAGCATATCTAAACATGTAAGAAAGCATGCTATTGGAGGTGCACGACATTGCTTATTAGAAGTTTTTTTTTTCGCAATTTAGTTGCATGCTGCTCACCAACTTAAGCATTGCGATTCCTGATTTGAAACTACCAGGGAGATAGGCATACAGATATACGGCGGTGCAGCAATATTCCTTGCAAACGCAATTTTACAAACTAGAAAAGGAGTTTTATCACCACAGATTGATGTCATTCGCGAATATAGGCTGCTGGACGGTTTAGCAGTCATACAACCCGTCACGCAGCTTACACAGGCAACGTTGCCACAGTTTCAGAGTCACTAGGAAAAGGTCCTGCAGTTGCAGCGCGGTGCGATTGGAGCCTATAGATAGGAGCTTGATCGGTCATCTCACCTTCAGATATCTCTTGAGGAACCCGTTTAAATTTTGGGTTCAAAAGTACGTGACGGAAGAGTACGTTTTAAGCGGAACTGTGCGATAGAAAGGAGACTTATTTATTAAAGAGATTACGTAATGCGCATTGGAGCAACCTATTGAGGAGACTGTTCATTGAAGAGGAGGCTTTATTGCAGCAATTACAAAGCTATGTGCATGCAGCTCATACTGTTAAAAAAAAATTCGCACAGTTTTCTTCTAAGCTTTTTTATGGCAATCAAAAGAGTACAGTAATTATTTCAAAGATTAATTAGCAAATATATTGAAATAGCTAAAGAAAACCCACAAAAGTCGATATCACTGCACAAACTTTAAATGAAACTTTTAACAACTTTTGATAATTCCATGATAATAATATTCTGTGATAGTATTCTATGATAATCGCTCCTTAAATAGAGAAGAGTGTTGTGTTAGGTCGTTAAATTGGAATGAGTGTTCGTACTTCCAACTAAAAAAGGCAGGCTAGTATGAAGAAGAGGGATGAAAGGCAAGGATTTCATACACAGTTTGGTTCTCCCACGTTGCTTTGTCCTCTCTTTTCGGGAATGAATGCTAGCAAATAAAATTTTCTTGATATGTGTTTTCAATTTTATCACCTTATAAGCAAAAGATTCATTCGGATTTATTGCAGGATTTCCGAGATGAATACTTATTAAAGAAAATATGCTTTTATATCGATAAATGATGCAGTGTATATCACTTATTCTAAGGCTCTTCAGGTGTCTAAGGGTTTTTTCGTGTCAAAAAAAAACTCCGGAAAATACTTTCATTTCTGCTTTACATGCAATACTTTCAGTCCATGCGCGCATGAATTGAAATTCATATCACAGCGACATCAAACTGGCATCTACTTTCAGTATTTCATTGTCAGTTATTAGTAAAATCATTTATACAATAACAAAAAAATTCAGTATAACCATTATTGGAACTGTTGAAATAAATCACAAATATCAAATACGAGCTGAAATGACTTCAATATTTCTAAGAGATATGGTATGTGTATTAATGCGATATAATATTTAACACTCAGATTAAAAAGAAATCAACGAAAATATTGGGATATGTTTTTTGCGCTTCGACGCGCTAGTCGAACTTATTGCCTAAATATCAGCGAACATTGGCAAAAGATAAATAGCATGTTTTCATATTAGATGGGCTAGATATGTAAATGCTCTATTAAAAAAAAATCCTTTCTAGGTCGTATTAGACCGGATGTAGCACTGATTAAATCATTATAACGCGTTGAAGTGACAATTACCTTTAAAGAATATAATAAGTTATATGTGCAAAGACGAAGCAAAAGTGCAAAGATGAAGCTAAATTATTGCCTTTCATTTCGTTGAGGCTAATACAACACCGCAACAGCAATGCTCTTTCAAAAATTTCATAAAAGCTCATGAAGCTGTGCTATATTTCGCATTTTACTTGATATTCTTCAGTCTTAATAAACGGCTTTGCTGAAGCGTTTATTCTTTAGCGAAAGATATTACCCTCTGAATGGTTAAGACTTGATTTAATTTATAAATTGCATATGTACTTTACTTCAATCGAATATGGAATGAGAGTTTTAAAACTGTGTTATAAGTTAGGCATAACACAATGACTCATTAGAACGTTTACTCCCGATGAGTGAAAGATGAAAAGGTGGGAAGAAGGGAGGGGTGTGATTAGGAGGCACAAAAATGGCGATAGCAAAGCAGACGCGTTGCGGTGTGGTTCGGCGCAATCCGGCACTAGTGATTTGTCCCTGGACTAATTGCTTTCGCCGACAAATTGAGCAGGCACGGGTGAAATGTGTACAAACAGTAGGGTGTAGCAGTGAAGACTGCACGAGTCAGCTGCTCGTTCGAATGATAAAGCATCAGCAACGAGCTGCGCACTTGCTAATAATAACAAATCGACGCTTATTCAAAAATAACCGAACTGGGAATTTCTTTTTTTTTTGAATGATCGAATACTTTTCAGGCTTCTTTTCATGAGTGAATTTATTCATCACTCGTAAAATTTCACTCAATTTTCTTCTCTTCTTTTTTTCATCGTTTATGTCAACAATTTACTAATGCAACATAAATCAAATACGATAGATCAATTAAATGTTTCATTGCATATTTTCCTCTTCATATGTTCAAATGAAATGAATTTAATTAGCATATTACTGAAAGATTTTATTGTTCGCATTGAAATGATATATGAATGTTTATTCGTAATAAATCAAAACACTAATAACAACAATAAAAAAAGAAACAAAAATAAACTATGAAAGAGTTCGGTTGAATAGACTTTCCACTTTTAACTGAGTATGAGAGGTTTTTTCCTTTCGATGTTAATTGTTTTGCGATGATTTCAGCTCTTCTAAACCTAAAAAAGTTTGCCCGGAAATGTGAGAACTTCCACATGAGCATCTTCGGGTGAACCTCGAAAAGAGCACATTAGTGCTGAATATCATTGCCTATATGCTAAACGCACAAAAATACCTTGAGTCTATAGTGTTGCTGCTCTCACGCTATTACGCTTCAACAGTTATTTTCTATTTACTATAATATCTAAGAGTCATTCTTCACTTTCGCCAATGTCTTTTATTGTTTATGAACTGTTCATAAATCATGAAGAAGTGTTTCAAGAGAAGAGTGAAGTTTGAGTTATAGATTTGCAATAATGGTAGCGAATTATTGAATTTTATATCGTTAATCCATTGCTTTCATAATGTTCCCTCTCATTAATTAGCCAATATAAAACTGATTTATATTATTATTTTTATTATTAGCATTGTATTGCTCCATTTGCATACAATTATAATGTGTTATAGTTGTTCATCGAGAGCAATCTTCAGTGATCGAAAATATGCAAACATTTCGTTGCACGTTAAACTAATGGAAAATAGATTCTAGATGTAACCTTAAAATGTTCTATGTTAAGCGCCTCAATTGTGATTCTAGAGTGTGCAAAACTTAACGAATTAAACATCAACGAGCTCATCGTGGAATTTTAAATACGTTTTTGAATTGTTTCGTGATTGCATCATTAAGAGTAAGTATGCTCAATAAAGCGTAGACAACGTTAATTTCTATTCTCGAGAGTTGATGTGTTGCAACTTTTTTTTTTTTTTCAGCGAGAAAAAGCATTGCATCGAAAAGTATGGCATCCATATACAGTAGATGATTTAACGCCTCTGATATGTTGTTTTAAATTGAGGCCTTAAAATGGCGTCCATTTCTTGTCAGAAATACTAGAGGTAAGAGTCTGAAGCTATCATAACACTTAAGCCAGACACCTCCTAAGCTTACCCGATATTATATAGCTATTTCCAAAAGAAACTTCAACCCATGTGAGGTTTTTAAAGGGCTTTCACAGTGGGTGGCAATTGGTTTTTTTTTCTGCATCTGTCGCCTAATCAGCTTTACCAATTCTGAATCGAATAATACATATAGCGCGCCATGTGATTCGCAAAAAAAAAACGCCCAAATGCAATGCATTCTCACTGAGCCTCGAGTCCAATCGTAAGGCGGGAGGAAGGGGTGGAGCTTATGCATCCTATGCCACGCCCATTCACTGCGCCTCACTTAAGCTGAAAGAATGAAGTGTGCCGTGTAGGTTCGCTTGTTAAAAGTTATTATTTGTGGGTTTTTTTTTGATTGTACCGGCAATAGGTTACTGTATTTTATGCATGTGATGTTCCAGTTGGTTACTAGTGACATCGTCGACATTTATAAATCTCTTTACGAGAAGTTCTGCTGAAAAAAACCTTTTTTTTTGGTGAAAATCGTGGAAAGATGTGTTTCATTTGAATGAATTTCAGTTCAGTAGTCAGTTACTTTTTGATGATACGTAAGAAATAGATAGAAACCATTGCTGAAAAAGTAACCATCTCTCTTTCCTATATGGTTCTAACTGGTCGACAAGGTGTTAGCGAGAGGACAAGGTGTATTAGGTAAAATAACTCAGTTAGCATCACCTTTTACCATTGATGGCACTTACTAAAGATTAATGATCATATAAAAGGCTTTGGATTGAGGAAAAGTTTATGCGGTGCAAACATAATCGTAACGCACGCTGCACACCTATTCGTATATCACACTGTTCATGTATTATTATTCATAATTGTTATTCATAACCAGACGGCGCATATTGCACGGCTACCCTTATCAGTTGAATTTATTGCATCTCCTGCGGTGTCTCTTCAACTACCTTTTCTACCGACCAAAACTTTTAAAAGACTCTAACGTTCGCCGCTGATCTTATTGTCTCTATTGTGCTTAATTGCTCTTCTTGATGGATGATGATATTCTTTGATAAACATTCGTGCAGCCGATCCTTGCGCTTCCGATATTTCCATGTCTGGATGTTGTCTGTAGATAGTGCTATATTCTAGTCGAGACGGAGATGGAAGTCATTTGTGCGGGAATGACGCATATTGTGAAAGATGCAAAGTAAAGTTCCTAGTTATTCATCGAGTTTAATGGTTCCTAGTTAAAAGTATTATTCATCGAATGAGAAATTTTAGTGCTTCGACTGACTGATCTGTAATATTTGGGATGTTTATGCGCTTAAAAATTGCAAAGTTTATGTTGCCAAATTGCAAAAAATTGCAAATACCTACAGCCTATAATTTTATTATGCATTTTCGTGAAACTCTAAAATGCGCTTAAAAATTAAGTTCTCTGCAAATTTAAAAATAATACTGCCATTGAAATGTGGCAAAAAATTTAGTGACCAAAAGGCTTGTGCACCACAAGAAAAATCTTATCAAAAGAAGTGATGTTTTTAAGAAATATTTGGGTATCCAGATAAGAACTAATGTATCAGGACATCAACACCTAATTGCATGAGTTCTGTCTTCATGATTAGACTTTTCTAATATCTCATCCATTCATGTAGTAAATTTTCTAATAATGCTGCATACGTAATTGATAGCCTCCTTTTTTTAAAAATTTTTGCGCCGTTTTGCAGATTTACATATACAGAGCGCATTTATGAGCGAATCAGACCTCCGTGTGTGCGCGCGTTTTTGTCTTCGACATCTACGTCTGTCTCTGTTTTTTTAGCCCCGAACCAACTGAAGCCTAACCTATCAAATTTGGTAGATGTAATCTGGAATCTACATTTATGCATGCGCTTGAGCATTTTACATCCGATAGGAGGGCAAAAAAAGCACAAAAGGGAACATTTTGAGCACCTGAATAAGCGGTCTATTTGGCAGCACATGAATAAGTTATTACGCATGTTTTAAGGTGTAATGCATTATTATGCATTCGTTGTTGTGTTTTATGAAGTGGTCTAACCTTTTAGGTGAAAGTTATTGAAGGGTTAGGAATAAATAACATAAACGTTCTTCATTTCTTTTCAACTTATTAATTCTAGCATTAACCTCTTAGTGATTGAAATGGTTGACGGGGGTAAAAAACTTTTGCGGAGGGAATGACGATTCTACCCAATGTGCCGATTTAGTTCCATAACAAAATTCTTTCTTCAATATTTTTGTTAACGCATTCAAAACTTTATGCGAATTTTTTTGAAATTATGCTTGGCATGCGAGAAAAACACCTCATCACTCAATATTTCAAATGTGTTAGTTGACTTTTCGTAGGCGATTATCGTCAACGAGCGTTTAAAGTTATCTGTCCCTAAGAAAATAGACAACGAAAATGTGACATAAAGTTTGGATTTGTAAGTCTATCGTTTACTTCTTTATTGAAAGTTTAACTTTATTTATCTATCAGCATTGCATTCAACGCTGAAATTAGTGCTATAATTCACGTGCCGAAGGCATTCACTGAATTTTCATCGTGATTTAGCATAGAGATGTTTCTATGTTTGTCATAGATTGCGTGCATACAGTCGAGAAAGCGACATTCAAAAAATGCTTCCTCTACTGCACGGACACTATGTAAGCTTTACATAGCAACGCAAACAATGTGTATTTTTTTTTTTTTGATTAGTGATTAGCATCAGTTCGTTGTTCACCTATCGGCACATTTCTCGCACATAACACCCATCTAGCTAGCTAGAGATCTTATGATATGCACAACGTCGCGTGAATATGAGTACCATTGAACTCAACGCGTTTTATCGCAATATTATGTGATATATTCAATAAAGGACGACTCCTCAACTAGATACTTCCATTTTTGTTTTCTAAAGCTAATATACCGCTAATATGAGAGTTATTTTAAGTCTTCAATAGATTCACTGCTGTTGTTTTGTTTTGTTTTGCTTTGTCTCTTTTTTTTCAATTTATTACGTTGAACTCTCACTCAGACAGCTACTTTACTTGCGATCTTGCTTCGACTGAAGTCTCGCCTGAATGAGCATCTTTTATATTGCAATGCCATTGTCTCCTCTCCCCCCCTCCCTCCCCCCTCCTCCTCCGCTCTCTCGCATGCTTACTTGCCTGAAAAGGAGAAATAAATTCTTATAAGCATAAGCAATGCCTTATGCCCCCATCGCTTTAATGCGTGTTACAAATATCTGGTGAGGAAAGAATGAATGTTGTTGGCTGTCGCAGCAGATGCGCGTTTAGGACCAAAGAGGCTCCTACATATTGAGATGACCATTACGGTATCCCTATTTCCCATGCGCTATGGATGCAAACAATCTTGAGATCATTTTTGTCACTATACTTGACACGTGTCTGATTTGAAATATACATACAAAATTGACTCGGAATTTTATGCTTCACTATGGCTTAATGGCTAGGTGATAAAGAAGATATGAATATGAGGTTTATGTGCATCCAACTGTTTCGAAATATTTTCCAAGATCATGAAAGAAATATTGATGCATTTAGCGCTTGAGAATAATTACAACAAATAGCCCGAATAAAAGAGTATTCCGGAGTGGATCTCCACTCGAAAAAAAAATAATAAAAAATAAAATAATATACTAGATTTTTGTGTTGCATTTTCCGGATGCTGTCAAACGTTTTATAAAGTTTGTCATATTTTTCGTCCACTTTAATCCGTTTGATATATTTCCTTTTTTTTTTGAAACGTTTTCGATTCACAGTTAAATGTGCGAGATTTGAATACGAAAGTTTTTCACGGTTGAGTCCTCGTCGAAATGACTAAAACTAACTGCATAATGAAGCGTCTAATATGCTTAAAATTCGGGACTATATCATATAGCATATGGGCTTGAGTAGTAATAAAATACGATCTTCTATGCGCAAAAGTGAACATTTTCAACGGCAAATAAGTCAGCAATCACCGTTAAAATATACGTTAACTTATTTTTTTGAAACCTCACTAATGAATTTATTTCACGTGAGATATCGATATGATATATGAAGAATATAAAGAAATACTCTCGGCCTATCAAGAAGAGGAAATGACCATCTACGAGAAGACCAGTTAAGCACGACAGAGATAATATGATTAAAAGCGAACATCCGGCCGGTTTAAAAAAAAACGCCTATCTTTAAAAGCTTCTAGCTTGACTTATACAACTTCTCCTATTACAATGAAGCAAGTTTAAGACAGTCGTGCGTGAATTGTGCAAATATGAAATAGAATCCTGTGTTGTGGGTGAGAGTGAAAAGTTGAAGAAAGAAAAGCGACTAGGTACGCTTATTGGTGCGGTTGTTTTTCGCTTTTCTACCTCATATATTAATTGAGGTTCTACCATAATATTTCTTTTTTTTGTTACCTGTTAGGGTGACATAATAAGCAACAATGAGTTGTGTTGATGTTATTTGCTTCTTTGCTATTGCAATACGTTTGTATTGTAGAGTTAAATTTTTGTTGTGAATCTAGCTATATTTGTTGTGTTGCAATTTACTTCCCATCGTTACAATTATAGCTTTATAGATGAAACGTTAATAGTTATAATTAAATCATTCTAATCGAAAGCTTTCATAGTTGAATTTAATAAAATTGCGCTCTATGAAAAATTTTCATTGAATTATTTCATTTATCAGATGTTTTTCTCCTGAGTTCCTTAAAACATATTAGGTTGAAATTTTCACATTCGGCGAATTTCCCTTAATCATTTCTATTTTACTCGATATATTCAAATGACTATTTAAAAAATATTGTTGAAAGGAATTTTAAGAAAGCTTGAAACTAATACGAAAAGCGTTTTCGAAATTAAAAAGGGGGAAATGTTTATGCAAAATTATAGAGGAAGAATAATTTTTTTTTCAATGCAATCGACTAATATTTGAAAAAAAAAGACGAACAACATTTTCCACTTGACAAATTAACTGAGATATAACTTTTATGCGCTAACTAAATCACCACAAAACTATCATTGCTAATATATTTCCGTTATTCTTAGTGCTGTCTACATTTCTTGCTTTTTTTTAAAGTCTCTTTCCTTGCACTAATCACATATTTCATTGCCATTTAGATCGATTAAAATTTCAGAGAGACTTAGGAATTTATTGAGCTCCCATACATCGAGCGATATTTTTCTACAAAAGTCATTTGCGTTAATTCTCAACGAAACCCTACAATATCAAAAAAATAGGCGTATAAACTGTGTGTGGTCTTCGCTTATAATACTCGTCTTACAATGATTTGTTTAATAGTACTGGTCATCTGTCGATCATTTGCTTAGGATGTCAATAATTATGCAAAAAAAAAGCTCTTAAACAAATCTCTTAATAGGTACAGGTATATCGCAATAAGAAATATGACCATTAACCAACGTACTGCAAACAAACTTAATGGACTAGTAAAGCATCGAAAATGAAAAAAAAAACCACGATCATATACTATAATTGCCGTAATCCGACGACGTTTTTGAAATACTGTTAGTGCTAGCGTCTGCAATATAGATCATAGCTAAGCTGATGTCATTGTCGAGTTGGAATGTTCTCGATTTCACAGGTAGAGGTCTCTATTCTAAAATAGAGCAGTGAATGAAAAACTGCTATTGTTTTCTCATAGAGAAATTGTGCACTGCAATAAATTGTGTTATTTGTGAGAAAGTTGATTTGCAGTCAAGCCATGACGATTTAATGTGAACAAAGAGATGTCGGATAGAACATCGGGCATTCGATAACAGAATACTGTAAACACAGAGAGTGAAAAAAATTTTTTCTTATGAGTATAGAATACTGGAAAAAACGACGGAAAAATTTGAAAATTTTGAGCATTTCAAGAAAAAAAAAACGTGTACTTGTCTGACAATTTTCACCGAAATAACTCGTCTGCAGCAAGAATAGTTGATAAATTACGCGTGCATTATGAAAGCAAAAAAAAAAAGTGCAATAGGATATTTGCAAGAAGAGTTTCTCGGATGCGGCTAACCAATGAAATTGTTTTGATAGTGAGCACTCGCTAGCTGACTGATGAAGCTAACAGTTGTTGAGCACAATGCAAACCACAGTCAATTTACTTATTGTGTTTGCTTTGATAGAAATTTCTAGTTTTTGCAATTTTTTGCAATATAATACCTAATAAAATAACATATATTTACACATGGATTATTTATTTGCAATTTATGAACCGATAACTAGAATGCCCTTTATAATGCTTGATTTCTCAGTAACAATGATATATTTCAAGAATTCTAGAGGATAAAACTATCTCGCAAATCCTTAAAATTATGCGCTTTTGCAACTTTGCATTGCAATAGCGCACTACGGTGACGCCATTTCCGTATACATCTGCGTATATGTGTGTGCCTGTGTATGGGTGTATGTGTCGGTATATGTGTATGTTGGTGTGATTGTGCGTTCATGTATGTGTATGTATGTGTATGAGTGTCTGTCTGCCGGGTAGTTTAAGTATGGGAACAGTTGAAGCTAGTGACATGAAATTTGGCGGATGTAATGTATAGGTAGATGCTAACCTCTTGCACCATTTTTCAACTTGATTTAGACTTGAAAAGAAATTCAAGAAATTTAAACGCACCGGAAATTTTGCACGTATTTTACGCTAGTTGATTTTTTATTCGACATCAGGCTAGCATTAAAGATTTTTTTTTGCGGGTTTTATGCGAGCAATCCGGTAAAACGAAACAAGATGGCATCATTTCCTATGCAATTATTGCTTGCTAATTCACAAAATTGACCGATTAGGCGAGGAGAATGTAAAAGCATAAAAGCATATATCATTCTATCTTGTTTATCTTCAACGGTAGAAAAATAGAGCATATTTCAAGGTCTCATGCTAAATGTTTGGTGCTAAAAAAATCACTTTTGGGGCTTTTTCATACTTCATCTCTTGCGGCTAAACGAAAATTTATACGAACAAACACGATGGATATAATTTTTTTTTTGTAATTTAAATATGAGGGAAAAACGCTGCGGGCTGGTTCTACAACAGATATTTTTGTGAACCGTCGAAATGAATGATTTATGAGCGCTCACCTGATATGCTACTTAGTGTATTCCGACTACCCTATTACTTCTCTCACAAAGAGAAGGCTTTGAGCATGTTGACTTCCTACATTCGTCGATATGTGTTTGTGCACAGGTGAAAGGTGATCTGACTCTATTTCTTTACAAACTGAACCAAATTAGGATGCACAGGATTCATATCAGGTGAATAAGCACTTTTGCTATATGAATTTTTTATGGCCAGCCAGGAAACCTGGGAAGTTGAATGTGGCATATCTTTTGCAATATAAAAGTAAACGATTATGTCTCATGATTAATTTGGGATAGCAATCAAGTTTAATAGAACGTTTTACGCAATACCGCAAAGGATCGCAACTTCTACGAGTGGCTTAAGAGTAATGTCTCACTATTTGAGTAACTTTGTAATAGGAGTCCTGCTGCATCATTTAAACAGTAAGCTTTCATATCTATAACCAGCGAGAGATAGTGAATTGTTTCTTTAGAATTCTTCAAGCTCAAAAGCTCTCGCATTTCACTTTTATATAGTTCAGTGCACTCCTTGACCACCTATATGGATGCAAGAGCCATCACGATAGATCTCTGAGAGATTTTTCACCTTGCAAACGAAATATGTGGTTTTTTTTTTATAAGTATTCCAACACTATAGGCTTATCAATCATGGAAATATGTTTTATTTATGCAGCGTGAAAATGAAATGCAATATAAATATTTTGTGTGGCTAAAATAGTTCCCACAAAACGCTATAAATTATTGTATTCGTCGCATAGGCCTAGACAATTGTGTCGATTTTTTATCTGTCCTCTAACACCGTTTCTCACAGATCATGAGTGATTATCGTCTATTTTATTCGCTAGTCTAACTCTCATCAAAGAAAATAAACAATATCTCTCGTATAAAATTGCAATGAGTGCTTCCAAAAAAATTCAACAGAAAAATATATAAGTTTCCATTTGGAAAATTTTTCTTTGAGTATTCTAGAAGCAAATCTGAAAATATATTCAAGTGATATTAAATATCCAACAAATGTCACTAATAATTTCATCTATTACCATATATAAATACCATTAAAAGAGAAAGTTGCGTTTGAATTTCCACTGCATGAGAACGATATTTTCTTCGAAGTACAACTCAAAGCAATATGGATATTTTTTAATAAACGTCTTGTGAGACATATTTAGAATCGGATGTTGAACAAAAAGCGATAGAATTAAATTTATTTTCCGATTTCTTTCAAGAAAATATGTTCAATAAATTTAAATAACAGCAGAATGCTAGTAATAGTGGATGTCACAGAAAAATATAGGAAATCATTGAGAGAGAGAAATTAAATCATTCTTTAGGATAGCAATCGATGGCTTATTTCTTCCATTTGCATTGCAATTTATACAATTAGAACACTCTAAAGATATGAAGTTTTGAAAAAAAATCACAAGCCATTATAAATCCGTATGTATTAGACGACATTAAACAAATATAACTTTAAAACGAGTAAAGGATGGTGACACTGAGCAGTTTTATGGATAAATAACCAAGAAAGATTCTGGAGCAAACGTGAAAGCAAGGATTGGTGTACTGTAGAATGCACCTTGCAACAATCGAGTAAGACGTAAAGAGTTTTGCGCTATGCAACGCAAAGTGGCTGCGGCAATATGCGTTCGTCGCGATACAGTAGCGAGCGACAAGTGAACGATTCGGGCGCGAGTGCACGCGAAGTGCGGTCTCGCTCAGCGTTGCTGTGACGAACGGGCACATCGGCGATCTCGAACGACGCTCACATTGTTGTCATAATTTTCGTGAACGTTTTCGCTGTAGAGGAGTTATTTGAACCTAAAAGCTAGGTAGGTAATTATTAACAGTGTCATGTCTTATCATGGTCGTTTCCGGTTGCTCCAGACAGCCAGTATCCCCCACTCGCGCCGACAACCCGCCACGTTATGCAACATAGTCCACCGTTACATGTTTCCGTGTTCCTCTTGTATCTCTCTCTCTTCACGACTTCTTGCCAATAAAATATAATAATCTTTTTTCACAGTTTTGTTAGCTATAGGCATCAGCTTCTAATAGTTAGATACGTATGTCCATGTTTAATATTCTGAGTCGGTGATTTACTATACGTCACCACTAAACATAACCTCCAAAAGAAGGCTTACATCATTTCGGATGTCCTGTAAATTTTTGCTTTGTGGAATGAAAGCCTCGTAGAGCAATTTCCGTTTTTTTGGCGTTCCTGTCAGCATTGCTGTACAGTTGTTTGAGAAGATTGTATGGCAAGTGTCCGCTTTGATCATGAGTTTTCTTGTGCACATTACAAGTGCTTTAAACTTCAACTTCCGCATGCATCATATTTTGAAACACATACTTGAATACAGCAAGTAGTTTTATACGCTTATGCCAACTCACACAGTAACCAAACATAGGGTTGGCCTTTCCAGGCGCACCATGACGAAGAAAGGGGGCGGAGTCCTCTTATACTTTACTTCCCCCCACCAGTGGAGGTGACTGTGCTTTCCACAGCAGTCCCATAGAGGGATTCACGAATCGTTATGGCATGCTTAGCCCCCTTGTTTTGTAATTTTTTGATGGCCGATTGCTTTTTCAAGGTGAAGCCATAACTGCCGGCCAAATCGAATCGCAGCCAATAGAGATAATTGCTCACACTCGGACAACTTATAACGTATTGTTTCGCGATGTCCTATTTCATATTCATCGCCTTTCTATGTTTTTTAAAATGAAATTCATGTTAGGCTTATTTGTATAATTTCAACTATCTTCGTAAAATTGTTTTTGATAATATAAATCGTATCATTCAGTGGTGCATTTTTTTTTTAAATGTTTATTGCACGATTGCTAACATTGCAGACCGCCGTATGTGGTTCGATAGAAAAGAGCACAGCAAAATGCATGTATAGATAAATGCTAGTGCAGTTTGTTGCTTTGTTTGATTAAGCTTACGCATTCAGATTGTTTCATCTTTTTGTGAGTTCAAAACTCTCAGGTAAAGCTTTTCAAGTCGACGCAAGAACGTATAAATATTACAATTTTCTAAATTCTTTGTGATATTCTCATCTATGGGCACGAGCTTTTTTTTTTTTTTAAAGCTATCAGTTGAATCTTAACGCCCTTTCAAAACTTTTTTTTTTTGCCAACGGAAAAGATTCTCTATAAATCTACTTGAACAATATCAGTCCTCTTCCCATTTTCTTCCTCATTTCGCCTTTTATGAACTTGTATGATTGTTCGTAGTCGCATTCGTTTGTATAGGCAGCGCACATTTTCCTCGGAAGGGGAAATGGTGGAAGACGTTGTCATCACTTTGCTGCTATTTTCAATTTCTCTTTGGGATGAAACTTCCCGAGAAATGGATATATTTGTCAGCGAGAATGTGTTAAGCGTTGTCAACTTATCAACAGGCGTATGCGAAATTTGTCATAGTGTTGATTGTTATTACTTTGCTCAGTTTCAGGTTATATGCTGACGGGTACTTCCAATACTTTTTAATGTTTTTATGGAAATGCTAAGTTTTTTTTTTCTCTCCGTTTTTGCACTTTTTTCTGGATAAATGAGATTGCGATATTGTCATTATTGATTACTTGATCATCTTTTTTGATTATCAAATCAGCATATCCTTCTTGTACATTTGCATAGGAAACTTTAAGAGTCGTAATGGAAGCCGTCATCAAAATACCGCATTGCATAACATTCTGTAACCGTTCTCTATTTTTCCCTCTTCTGCTTCTCGGTTCAACGAAGTAAACCTCACTATAGAAGATACTTCCATTAAAACTTTGAAGACGATTTTACACCACTATTTATTGGTATTTCATTGGATTCTTCGAATCCACTAATTTCAGCTCGCAGCCGATTTGTTTGGGTTCGTTACAAAGCATATGGCCTTTAGTCGTATGAAAACGTGTATTTCGCTAGTATAAGTACTCGCTTTGTTCTTTTTCGAAATTGTAGAGGGTTGTTGTTGTTCACACGAAATGAACGAGCAAAAGAAGTTCTTTGGAAATGTCGCTTTGTTTTTCTCTTTTCGCGAAGCTTATCTCAAAGAAAACAGAACTCACTGAAAAGCAAGCCCGAATTACCTTTAGTGCTCAATTTCTTTTGCCTTTACTTGGAAGATTTAATTTTTAGTAATGCTTTGAATCAAATGTTGCTTTATCTCCAGGTCATTTGTGCACAGCTTTTTTCATGGTCGTTGTAATTGCCATGTGTCAAACTGCCATGCTTATTTGTTTCTGAACAACCTTCTCAGCTCCGCCAACGCTATTTACTTTCGAAAACCCAAAGTGTTGGGCTACTTCCAGGTGGCAAGATTCTTGGAGATTGCGGAAGGGTACAGAATAACCTGCAGCTTAAGAAATCATAAACTTCAAGGTCTCGACTGATACAGAAAGAACAGCGAGCTTTAAATGATTTATTTCCGAATACATTGGCCGTTCAGTGTTACCCGTCCCATTCCGTTCCTTTGAATCCTGTATTCATCCTACTAGAAAACAGCACTTTGTGTAGAAGAGTTCAGAACTTCAGAACATTAGAATGATACTGTATTGTCGCATAACAGTGGAAAGGTGCTCTCGACTATCCAATTATTACTGCTTCATGTCGATACTGTAAGATGATTTTATCAGCAATTCCAAAGAAAGCTACCTCTTGAGCGGTCGGTTCGCTGCGTCTAGGAAATGTTTCTTTAAAGCTGTTTGATTCTGAGCTGAAAATTTGGCGATATACGCGCACGGATAAATGTTCTTAATAGACATGCATATTTATGTTATAACGCATAATTGATATATATATATATATATATATATATATATATATATATATATATATATATATATATATATATATATATATATATATATATATATATATATATATATATATATATATATATAAAAGCTAAACGATGCAGGAAGGCTATTGATTGGATTGTGCAACTCGTTGGGATCGATGTTTATTGCTTCACGGCCCTCTCAAATCGCCACCATCCTCCAAATCTCTTGAACTGAAACTTCATGCCCGATGAGTGCTACCTCAGTCAGCAAAATTGCAGACTTCCAAATTACGTCATTTTTCAGAAGTAACGTAACATAAGCAGTAGAAGAGCGAGGCATACATGCATGAGCGGGACGATGCGTTTTTCGATGGATGCGATTCTGTGCGACGACGAACGCTGCTCGAAGGCTAGCACTGCTTTGATGACGTCCAGGAAACGGATTCACGACAATCGTCACGACGCTGGCGATCTAAGGAACGGTACGCCACGGAAGTCGAAAGCCACGGAACGCTGTCGACAAAACTGTAAAGAGGGTAGAACAGCACCTGCACCGGTTCGGGCAAGTTCTTCACGTTTAAATGGAAGCTGTTCACCACCGAGTTATGCGGAAAACGAAAATGACGATGAGGTAGCGAAGTCTCCAGAAGAGGCGCATATGGCTGTCGCCGAATCGCAATTGCCTACCGCTGACGTGGCGAGCTCTTCACGGCAGTTGAGCTGTAGTGCGAAGGATACGAGTGAACAGCTCAGTCGCGGAAACACTCCATCACAACATTCTTCAATGCATCGTCGTTCAAACACTCACAACAACTCTCAAGTTAGCGTTGTTATTTTTACATTCGTTATCTCGATCATACAGCTTCGAGCGATCTCAGAAGGACATTTAAGGATGTTACAAAAGTTGGCTGCATTATTGCTGCCACTTGACGCAAAACGAGGGGATTCTCTCAAAAAGGCCTATTTGGTGTCATAATTTGTACATATAAGGTAAGTAAATGACTTTTTTGAAGAGGAGAACATAACCATTGCAGGTTTACTGCAAGCTTGTACAAACGTCTGCGTCATATTAAGTAATGGAATTTTATAATAAGCAAATGTCCGTTCTTAGCAACGCATGTCAGCAACTTAGCAGCACCAAAAAAATGTCCTCACCATGAAATTTCCCTAGTGGAAGCTTTATCCCTGGATATGATTAAAAGGATTATTTTTGAAAAAACACGATTCTGATCGCCTGATCCCTTCGATGCTGAAAATTTCCCTATCGAAAAGAATATTTTTCGGATTTCGAGAGGTTTGCTAGACAGTTATGAACATTGAACGTGGAATAATATCGAAGACTCGATGAGATTTTCACCTGAAAAGAACCTTTAGTGGCAATTTTTTCAGTTTTTCAAAAGAGGTATTTTTTGGATCAGTAAATCTCAAAATTGGCTACCTTCGAAGTTTGACGCTACCTGGTACTTCTTAGGGTGCGCATTCGCTTGTAAAATAACATGAAAATACTTTTTCGCATAGATGCACTATGCTTGAATTCATCGCTAAATTCTCTTTTCCAAGTAGCTACTTATGACTCATCGGATGATGTTTTCAGAAACGATGTATATCGCCAAGCCAATCTAGAGAAAGGAGTCTACGTTCGGGTTCTAACTTGGAGTCATATAGTGAGCAGCAAGAGTTCAGTTCTGATGAAGAAGGTCCTAGTGGAGAGAGTTCGAGGTCCACTTCCGCCAACTGATTGATTTTTATTATGTTTATTTTAAAATATTTTCTTATGCAGCATCAGTGAACCTTTCTTGCAACAGTTGCAACATGATCGAAACTCGTTGATTCAAATAATAAAGGTTTAGTTCATTAACATTTCGAAACGTTGCCACTTCAATATTCCCTTGAATCTGAATTAATTAGAAAATGAGACGAAAGTGTTTCGAAAATTGCGCTGTCACATTCATGATATAAAAGAAACGTGATGTTGGCAAGTATGATCGCGAATTTGAAAAATTTTACTGTTCTAAGTAAATTCGATTTTCGCCGAGTGCATTTACTTTTTTTTTTTTTTTTTTTTTGACAGGCAAGCAGATCCGTCGGAGAGTTGGGGGGTATCTGGGGAAGGGGGAGGGAAGATTTTCAGAGCAGCATCTCGTGTGAACTTTGAACCTAATTTTGCGTCCGGCCAGTTCACTCGCCCATTATTTTTTTTTTACACAGAAGTTCGCAAACGTTTTCGATCAGATTTTTCTTCACATAAAAAGGTCGCAATTTATTGTGCTATTTCTTTGCATTTTGTGCCGAACCGTTTTTGCCTATTGTGAATAACTACTTATAGTATGCAAATTTATTTTTCAGGATTGCTTCAGAGCGGAATAATCGATCGAAGTCGGGTGCAACAAAACCGGCCTATTCCTACATTGCATTGATTGCGATGGCCATTTTAAATAGTCCTGAGAAAAAATTAACACTCTCGCAAATTTGCGACTTCATTATAAACCGTTTCCAGGTGAAAGAGCAATCTTTTTTGCTGATTTTTTAAAAATTCATTTTGTTGTTTAGCTTAATTTATTCGTTCACAGCTGACATCTTATGCTCAATAGACAGCAAATCGGCAAAGAATTTGTGTGTATATGCGATGAGAAATACTCTTCCGGCTAGCTATTCTACCTTGTGCTTCATGGCAATAGTGTATAGATTTGCGGAAACCGTGTACGAATATCCTTAGAAGATATTAGGATGCGTTTGAAAGGTTTTCGATTTCTCGTTGCTAAAGATTTCTATCGCTTCCTTGATTATCATTTTCACAGTTCCACTGACTAAGGCATCTCGCTGCGCATTGGTTTGGGTGTTGCAACATTTCGCAGTCGAGGAAGTTACGAAACGCTTCTCTATAGGACAGAGAAAATTTTTCTGCAAGGTGGCTAACACATAAAAAATGATGTTAGAAGCCACATATAAGGGCGCAAACAAAGGACCGTCATCGATTCGAAACTTCAAATTTCTTGACAAACGTTCTTGGAAAACCCCGAAAATTGCTAACGTTCTGAACACTTCTGTGACCGACTGATGAATGAGGTTCAAGATCACCCATTCATTCCTTCTTCGCTTCGTTCTTCTGACAAAGCTGCTGTGCCAAAATCCGTCTAGTCCCACATTCCGTCCTCTTCGCTATGATATCACCGCAGTTAATTTTAAATTGCGCATAACAGCTACGCGTAAATTTCGCCCAGGAAGGGGCAGGGATCCAGAAGCTCAAATATGGGGATTTGATGAAAGAGAGCATAAAACGATAGAATCAGCTGATAAAAACGGGACCTTCGTATTTGCCGCTCAGAATACTGCAGTTTTGTTTGAATCGGTACATTGGATCTTACGATGTATATATACGGACAAGATCTCTGCAACATGCACTTGCTTGGCCAAACAACTAAGCTTATAAAAATGACATTGCTCTTTTCTAAAGTCAGATTGGTGCCCCATAGATCTACGCCTCTCGCATGACGATTCACTCGTACTGAGATTCTACTTTTCCTTCTGCCTTATTCTCGTTTTATTTCTATTGATATTGCCATTTGTTATGCTCTATCATTTAATGACAAAGAACCGGAATAATATTTCTTATTAGATCTATGCAAATTATATAGAATGTCGTGTCCATCTTGACAAATATTCCACAATAGACCAATGAAAACGATCTTTCATTTTTAAGTATTTGAATTTTCGTAATCGGATATTTGTATAATGGCTAAAGAATCTAGCGGCATTAATGTCGATAATATAAGAGTTGCAATAGAATTTTCTCGAATTTTAACTAGGCATAAAAACTTGAAATATTCCTCGAAAATAGTATTATGTATAGAAAATTCACATAATCGATTAGCATTAACGTGAAATAGTCTCGACATCAAATGGAAACGATTTTTGAAATTATATCATCTATTTTTTTTTTTTTGTTATTAAAGCAACCGAATGCTTACTTGTTTAGACATATTAACTTGGCGTGTAACGAACGATAAGCACAACTGAGAGGGGAGGGAATCGCCATTCAACAATACGGCACACTACCGCTATTTAGTGCTCTCATTTCTTTTCCGCTTAAAGCGCATTGAGGATTCTTTTACTCGATAGTTGTATATTTCTAGAAATGTGTTTTTCTAAATTTGAGATTTAATGACTAAAAAAAAATTCATTTTAATCTACTAAGAGCTAAAATGTTGCAAAATTCTGTAAGAAAAATTCCGCTATCCAAATAATTTTCTTTCTTTTTTTTTCCTGAGAAAAAGGCTGCATAACATTTTTTGCTATTTTTATCGATTCGCTTCACTACTAAATAAAAAAACAGTCAAATTTAACAGTATATCTTTGAAAGAACCTATTTATGAGGAATTTACTACACGATCATATGTGCATTTTCTTTTTTTTTAGTGCACAAATTGATTTCTAGTTCGATTATTTATGTGGCGATTTGTTCCGTCTTAAATCAATCATATAATTTCGCATCATACTGTATTAGAGGTGTAACGTTGAATAGCGTAAAATGGTGATGAGATGCGCTCGTGACGTTGTTTGGCGCCTTATGAATAATCGTCCTTTGAAGAATTATTCAGTGAGAAAAGTGTATTTCAACATTACACGTATTGTTGTTTCTATAAATTGTGTTTGATTACTTTTACTTTTGTCTGTTACTTTATCCACTAAGCATCACTCCTTCATCCAGCTATGCGCTTTACGACACCGCCCACCAAACGGTCATCATAAACATCAATCATCAACAATAGTTTTGTGTGAGAAGCGGCCCTATACCATCTTGCAGTCAGTTGAGTGGGTAACAATGAGAACACTTCCCCCCCCCCCCCTCTTCCCGTTCCTCTCATGTCCTTCATATCTTTTGGATCTGCCCCTCATACCTTTTGGATCTGCTTTCCTAAAGAAGCAAAAAATTCAGATGCTCGCAGGTGACGTTTGACGGGTGAGGTCCCTTATACTTCCTTTGGGAGCTTCGTGTTAGGTTGTCTACTGACACTTGTGCACCTGAAGCGATATACGGCGTCTATTAGCGCCAGTAGAATGCCCAATGCAGAACCCCGTTTTCGCTTATCCGTATTCCTCCTCTCCTCCTTTCTCACCCTCTGAAAAACTGTTTCAATGAACGTCGTTCATAGTATTACATTAGCGTTCTGTGCATAAGCAAGTATTGATAGTAATTATCTTCGTAGTAAAATTATTAATGGAAGTGGTCTGAAACAGTGCCGGTTTGCTCCACATTTTCCAGTTGGAAACCATTTTGAAGATACCGAGCGCAAAGGTGACCGCAGTTTTTTCCTCCTCAGTCACCTCAGCAGAAATAAGCCTTATTAATTGTAAACCGTGCAGTACCCGTGCCTCGAAAATCCCTTCGGAGGATTTTCCGGCTATGAAGACCTCCTCCCAGTCCTTTCGCAGAGGCCTCTGCTATTCTCAGACGGTGAAAGAAGTCATGCATAGGCCTTAGTACCAATTTTGTTCTCCGTCACGTTGTAACTATGAATGATATCGAGTTTCTTTGTTGCGAAAAATCTGAGTTTTTTGAACTGAGTAATTCTACAATTTCTAGCAAACGGAAGCATCGCTGTTCCCACTTGAGACCAGCAGAAAATTAAAAGGTATCACCTGAAACAATTTGCTGTCTTCATCTATTGGGGCAGTATCCATCGAACGCTCATCGTTTTCGAAAGTAATTAATTAAATTGTTAGCTACAAGCAGCTTTTTGGCACGACTCCTCACGTTAAATTTACAAGATCAAATTGCATCCGTGTAGAACCAGAAAATAAACAATCTTTCGGGTGCCGGAAGGGTGTTGAGATAGTAGGATTCCAACGCGATTTAAGAAAGAGGATTTTTCAACAACCGAAGCGAGAGCATTTTTTAACTATGAATAGCAATTAGAAATTTCAGCTTCGATAGCTCTTGCATTCGATCTGGAAAATATTTTCTTCAAATCTGTTGAAATTTTTTTCTTAACTTGCGAAAAATGAGTCAATTTTTTTTTGAGTTAGCGAAATGAGTTAAAAAATTGACGTTCGTCAGCATCATTTAGTTTCTTTCGGTTCTTCGTGAATGCTATACGAAGGTTGAATTGAATGAAGCTAATACAGTAGTAAAAGTCACGCTTCCGTATGTGCTAATGATTGCAGCTACCTATGAACGTGGCATCATGGTATAGTGCAATAACAGCATCACGTAAAGGACAACCTACAACCTAAATTATGTGCTGTTCAATCCGCAAACATTGAATCTTGTTGAGTACCCCACACCTTATAAGTTTGCCATCTTGTGGAGAATTTTCCGGTTCTTGCGGTGTTTCTCAGTAGCCCAAAAATCTGCCCGCTTCCGAGAGCAGGGAGCCGGGAGGTGGATATGGGTAACGTCCAATGCAACCAGTTGGCAGAAGACATCTCAAAGAGGTCCATATAGACGAAAGCCACGTTTAATGCTCCAATCAAGTGTTTGTATAAGTGACATATGACTACCTTATATAATTATTGTCTTCTGAGGCTGTGCTGAGCTACTCTTCATCCTTAAAGTGCCACATTTATGTTGCAAGTTGCAAAATTTTTCCAGGTGAGCCATTGAACCGAAGACAATGAGCCTAAGGCAGTGAGATGGCGAATGAGAGCTGCATATATCGGAACCAGCCTATTGTTAATCAGCTGCAGCGCTGATAACAATAAACTGATCCCGATATATATATAGAGTCTACTGTTTTAAAAACTGTTTTTTTTTTTCAATAGGACGTTCATTTTTCACTAAGAGCTGTTTAGCAGTTGAGAAATAAATTCAAATTCTAGCAATATTTCTGAGACATTTTTTTTTTTTAAATAAGCGCCTTACACTGTAAATTCAAAAATTATCGATAATCATATTAATGTGTTGACTCTATTAGAATGTCGGTTTATTTCAACGTGTTAAAACTTTCAGTGGGATTACTGTAGCGTTAGAGAATAAAAACTGCGAGAATGAAATACTTTAATGCCTACAAAACGTGACAACGATAATTAAATTGCTTATTGAGTAAAGAAATCATTTTATAATGTCAGCACTATTCAACGTTTGATAAGTGCATCACTATGAAAGTTATTTGCTTTATTAGAAGTATTTAGTAGCGGTAAAACCTCTATCGATAAGTTTAATTCGCTTATTGAATTTGTAAAAGTTGCCTCACGAATCATAAATTCAGTTTACACTTTATTGTATACTGAAAAATTTTTACTTTTTCTTGAGTAATTGAGTATACAAATGAATTCATCGAATGTATTTATTTTCTTGATTGAAAATTTCTGTTCTTCTCTTCATTTTAAGTTTCCCTGTTTTTTTTTTTTTCATTAGTTCTTTTCTCTTTGGATTTTTGGTTTTCGCATGTTGGCTTTCGTCCGATTCCTTCTAATACCTTTAATTAGCGATCAGTATATGCTGAAATTGCTTAGTTATTTTATCGCACATCGAGAATTTCTCATTGAGTTTTCTTCAGATGAAATGAAATTCGCTGATGCGCTCTAATTATTCTTCTTTACATTTGCAGACACTTTTTTCATCTCGTCCTTGTTGAAAATTCTTGTAGATGTATTATTGAATAATTGATAGCTGCAATGCTTTACATGATGTTCCACAGCGCAAAACCTAAAAGATGGTGCTTCAGGGTAATAAGTTTCGAATTTTCCGTCATCTTTAATGAGGACATTTTTAATGCCCTCCAATAGGCCTTAACGCTGATGCGTTGCGATGACGTCATCTGTGTGCATGATTGTATGTCAGTATTCCCACATCTCATCGGGCACCTTGAATTTAAAATGGCAAAAGTTAAAGCTTTGAAATTTAGTAAGCGAGGACCTCATGTCCGAGATTACTGCTTGTTCTTCACAGGTGACTGACGCTTAAAGGGGCGATAGTATTTGCAAATAAAGTCTGTTAAATAACCGTTGACGTGCTGTTCGGAAGTACTGACAGCTTGAATAACTAGCGTGGTTAGAGCGCTTTTCCTTTCTTTTCGTTAATTCAAGCGGCGGTTGGCATGAGTGGCTAAGATGCATCCCCCCCCCCCCCCCTCAGCCCTCCTTCTACTCTTCGTCGACAGTGCGTTTGCATTTAATATAATGGAATGAATAAAGCGAGAGTTATATAAAACATCCTGTCCATTTATCCACTATCCCTTAAAGAATCTCCTTCGGTTGTACAGGTCAACCGATAAACTATTACTGCCACAAATATATCTTCAATGAAATATCGACAGTGTTTGCTTGATAATTGAGACGAAGTCCATTTACATATAGCATTTTCGAATAGCGTGTCTGCTTTAGTATGCCGTTACGTTCAAATTGGAGAATGTAAAGACTCTTATTGCAGTATTATCGGGACAAGTTTCCTGCATGGCAAAACTCAATAAGGCACAACTTAAGTCTGAACGACTGTTTCGTGAAGATACCACGCGAGCCAGGAAACCCGGGCAAAGGCAACTACTGGGCTCTCGATCCGAAAGCCGAAGATATGTTCGACAATGGTTCATTTCTTCGGAGAAGGAAGAGGTGCATTTCTTTTTCACACTAAACATTGCATTATTGTTGCAGTCGTTTTTGAGTGAATAAATTGAAATGTTATGCTTGAGCTTTTCTGATTGAACGAATAGTTTGAAATATTTCATTTGGAGACAGCTGCTTTTTGCAAGTAAGTAAAACTTTTGTCGAATTAAGCTTGATAAAGCGACGAAGCAAATTTGTACTTCCGTTTCGGCACCTTCTAAATGCTTAAATTTATGAGGAACGTCTAAAATCTTGTTGGATTTTTCAGCATTTCTTCATTGCTGTGCATTAGCGTTCAAGGTGCATCTATTTGAATATTCTCATCTATGAATTCCCTCACATTTGCTTGCAAGTTTTCAATTTCTGAGTGAATAAAAATTGCTTATCGGATCCAGCTGGTTAATAATAAAAGTGGAGAATAATCTGTGACAGCATACCTGAAGCTTTAGATTTTCACTTGAGCAGTAACACAAGTCGCTGTCGAATCCAAGCAGCAGTCTGTTGCTCTTGCTTCAGATTCAAAAGGCATCCAAACACGAGCGACTTTCAAGCGTTACCTTTCACGGGAACTCCATTCGTGCCCACGCCACCCTTCATGCCTTTCATGGCACCCAGCGTCGCGACGATGCCGCGAATTGCCGCATTAAGGCCTCCGCCACTACCGTATCCGCCACCAGTTGGAGCACCTCGACTGCCCGAAGGCTTTCCGCCTCGGATTGCTCCCGACCCGCGGGCGATCATCACTTGTCAACCGCCGCCATTCGCTTTCGTCACCACCGGTGTGCCACCCAATGTCGATCATCAGAAACTTTTGGCGGCCATGGCAGCTCGCGCTACGTCGATCAGCGAAACCGATACGCATAGTAAATGATTGTTGATTTTTTTGGTTGACAAAGCACATTTTATTGAGTGAACCTCAATGGGTTATTTATTCACAGCTTTTGAGTTGATGACGAATGCTTGATGCATATGCAATAACAGAAGGGTTTAAGAGGAGGCTATCTTATTTGCACTAAAAATTACAGTTTGAAAGCTTTCAGCGACGGTATTGTTTATGTGAGTATATTCGAACAAGCCCCTTCTCAAGAAGCTGACCGTTTTCGAAAGTGTCTTCGAAGGGATCACTTGAAAGTTGAAAGTGTGACCCTGAAAAGCGATTGCTATCATCATGCTGAGTGACATATTGTCAGCTACGTTGTGCCGTGTTTCATGCCGCAGCAAGATTTAGCAACCAGAATGAGGTCTTTTCCTTATTATTGTCGGCGCAGGCGCTTAACTAGCTAATCATTCTTCGACTTCTGTTGATTTTTCTCACTAATGCACTGATCTCTCTGGGACTTTTTCCCGAAGAAGTTTCCTTGGGCCAATTTTATTCTGATTAATTTATTTGATTGTTCTCTCTCTCTTTTAAGCATCTAAGGCAGCTTACAACCATCGCACCAGTCTGGGACTGACTCAGTAAGTAGTCTTTATTGCTAATGTTAGATGTATATGCATATTTTAAAGTCCACTTTGTGTTTATCTCATTTTGCATCGTTTTGAAATTTTCACAAGCGAATATGGCGAAGTTGTTTTTCACTATCACTTATCGCCCTTTAGTAACCTAGTATCAAGATCACAATTTGTGCATATATTGAGCATGAAACAACATCACCATCCTTTTTGTGTTTTGTTTATTCGCCTCATTGATTATTCAATGCTAAATTCAAACATTTGTATATTGAAAAACATTGCTTACTTTGAGTTGCACATTTTTGCGTTGTTTTCGGGTTGAAAGTGTCTATAATATTTCTCACAGTCTAGCTAGATTTTTTTGTACCTTGCAATGTTCTGCACTTTACTCTTTATAGAGGTCTCATAGCTCATTAACGAGAAGCTTCCAGCTTGATGATAGCGTTTTCCTTGTGGGCTACAATTTTCGGTACAAATTCGTATTGTTCGCTCTGCTTATCAATTTGATAAGAAAATTTTGTTGGCCATATGCCTAAAAAGTTGTATTTGTGCTTCGATGAGCTTATTTGTTGATGCCGATTCTGTTCAGCGTGGTTTATGTTGTATCGACTAGTTAGTTCTATTAGAAAGGCGGTATCCTCAACCGAATAAATACTAAATAAATACTATCAAATCGTTTTTCGTTTTGCTGTTTAAAAAAAATTGAGCATAAACGCTTTCGTTTTAAATGGTCTTGTCTGTTGAGGCGACATGTAATGCAACATAGATTCGTTGGGATTTTTCCCATACAGTCGACCAAATTGTATTTTAGACGTGAGGAAAAAGCTTTTGTAGAAATATCTTTGGAGATATCGCTTGAGATACTATGTCTCTTGGGACATATCATTATCGTTATGTAACGTATTGCTCTAGTCCTGGCTGACATGAAATTCATCTGGCCAAGAATTCAGGTTTTAATAAATGCCATCCTATGTCTTCATGAGACTGTAGTTGGATTTATGTGTTTACGACGGTATTCGCCATACTGTTATGGGTAGAATTTTGTGCATATCTTGCAATCCAGAGAAGATATTTTTTCGCACATAATATAAAATTCTTTCAGAGGTAGGCTGAGGGGGAGGAGGTGTTTATTCCCGCTTTCTGGAATTACAGAAGCATTTGCTTTGTGTAATTTTTGAACTTCACAAAGAGAATTGCATAATGTTGTTGTCCTGCTTTTGTATGATGTGTGTATGCTTCCTATCGCTAATAAAAGAAATGAAGAAGTTAATGGTGACAGCATAATCGTTTCATGTCCATATACAATCAAAAAGTACCTTCAAATAAAAGGTAAATACTGGTGCAGAGACCTGGAGCGTAATTTAATGGATATATTGCTTTGAATAATCTAAGGTTGTTCGGGGAATTTGCCTCATCAAACGATCGCTTCAAATTAGAATCCAATCAACAAATATGTCCTTTAAATGTCCTGGAATGTAGTATCATATCAGTCGCTTATCAGCTTCATTGTTTCGCAGAATTTTCCTCAAAAAAAAAAATATATACAACTCCATTAGCAATTTTATTAGTGATAAGATGGGTACCTAGGAAAGTTACATTTGCAAAAATTTGCCTACTATCAATTTGTAAGAATTTCGAAGATGAAATCTCAGCTTTTTTTAGCTGAACTCAATTTGAATAGATGATATAATCATGGGAATTATTGAAAACTTTCCCATAATTTAATTGCGTAATTTTTGAATTGGAAGTAAGAAATTTTTTTCAAGTTGTATAAAATTTTTTGATGTGCAATAAATGCCTCAAGTTTTATGAGTCAAAATTAAATATATTATTTATATATATATATGAATGATCGATAGCATCTTGAAATACTGTCATGAATGCATCATTAGGATTTAGCCTTGAAAGGTTGACTAAGTTGCCAGACATAGGCCAGCTGCCAATCATTTCGATAGCTCGCTGCGTTGGTTGCCCTCTCTCTTGTTACGATCACCGTTCAATCTAACACCGTAAGATATGCAATACGCGAAGGGGGTGAAAGGGAACAGCATCAACGCCTTAACTGCTACTGATTCAGTACTACTTAAAAGGATTTAATATAGTTTATAGCGGTTGTCAGTTAAAACTTCACAAGGAATCGTCTTCAGAAATGCTGCAATCTATGTAATATTCCGCAATCAGGCGACAATGGTGGGAACCAGCAGATGTTTTGTGGGTTTCTTAGGCTAGAGTGCTGCTGTATTTTACTTAATGAGTTGTAGAACAGCGGCTGATCATTCCCAATCTCTAACATGCTATGTTGTCCTATGTGTTATCAACGTTGAACCAAACTTTTCCTTTTCTCAGCAAAATGTACTAGACGAGTTAATGCGATGGGCTTATGTTAGGTACAGTGCCTTCTCCTAACTCTTTTTCTAGATTCTTTCCCAGCATCTTTCCCAGAAAGTTTCCCCGGCGACGGTGTTAGCCGTGACATGAGGCTCGTGCTGCCGAAATGAAGACTTGTACCTCTCCGGTTATTGCTGTTGGCCAGCCATGAAAGCGTTAACGAAGCGCAAAATATTTTTGAAAGAAACGATTCGCTGATTGCTAGGTTGTCGGCATCATTGCAGCAGTTAATTTGTTACGGGTGCATGCGATACTGCTGATGCGTAATAGGAATGCAGTGTTGACGTGTTCATTAGGAACACAAGGTGTTTCCGTGCGATTCGACGGTGAACGGCAACACTTCATTTGAGCAGAAAAGGGGGAGGGGGATGAGGGGAGGGCCCGCTTCTCAAACAAAACAACGATGCACTGTCACAATCGATAAGGCTGCGAACGTTGAGCGGACGTGTTGTCTTATGGACCGTAAACATTTTCATTGAACACCTACAACCAGTTCGCCACTTCAATTTATCTTCAAATGTCGCCTTCAATCACCGTGTTCATGTACGTGGTGTACGTGGCACCATCGACACCGATTCGAAAGAGAGCAGCCGAACGTGCCATCACTAGGGCGCATCGCTTAGCACAGAATTTCGCAATTACCTCTCAAGTATCGGATGGCGACATTTGCGCCACAAGGTATCATGGAACCCGTATGCATAGCATGGATAGCGGTGTTAAAACGGAATAGTAAAGTGCACACCTAGCTTAAACAAAGAGCGCTAGCAGAAAATAAACCCGTTGCTCGGGAGGCTAGACGGCCGACCTATAGTAAGTGATAAGCTTGCTTCTTGAGAATTGGCAGTTAGATTAGTGGTTAGCAGGATAAGTGGCCATTTATGATCGGCATCAGCGTTGCTTGGCGACCGCTGTTTCCATATATCTAATAAACGGGTAACGTGAGCACTTATGAACTCTGCTTGCCTTCGCTGAGACGTTTAATCGATCGTTTTTTGCATTAAAATCGTCTATTTGAAAGTCATTCGACACATCTCTGCTCTAGACACCTTTAATAAATCCTCATTACGAAGCTTCGTACAATTTGTCAAAAATTTGATGCAGCTATTTTAGGAGAAAAGTGAATAATATTGCCGGGGGAAATTCTTTTATATTGGCGAAGAAACCGCATCTCGACGTTCTGAGCGGCTTTAAGTTTGTGCTGAGAAAGAACAAGCCGTCAAGAGCCGATATTTCGAGAGACAAAGCCATAATTTTTGAGCTGAAGTTGTATCGAAGTGTAAATGTTGCTATAAATATTTGTCATGTCTGCAGTGTGATGTCGACAATGACACTTCGACCGTTTTATTTGGAAATTAGAGGAGAAGCGTGGAACTGCAAAAAGTTGGAACCTAATGAAGCGATGAGTGAAAGCGGTCAAAGAGAAACAAACCCGCGAGGTGGATCGTAACTATTCTTGCAACACCTGACACGTTCACTGTTGCGGTGTTAAAGTTGGCGCTTTCTTTGATGTGCCTACGAGGCACACAAATTTTACAGTATTTGTTGGCTCGTAAAATCGAGGTGGTCGCCGTTAGACTTTTACCGGTTGGCTGATCTTTGCCTCGAGGCGCATTCGTCGTATTTTATTGCCGTGCAACCAAATAACAATTCAACTTACGCTGATTTATAAGGCCAAATGGTGTTCTCTGTCACTGTTGCTCAACGCACGCCAATTTGTCAGCTTAGCCGCGGCGTTTGCTTTGCCTTCTGTGGGTGGGCTTCGACGACTTGTCGTAAATTCACAGAAACAATACTGAGATACATCTTCTTCTGCAAATACTATCCTTCGACTTGAGTAGCCCAATACAGAAAGTTTCGATTCTCGGGTTTAACCACCGTTTATTACCGTTATCTGCATCTACCGAAGACTGTCATCCTCTTCGAGAGGGTTTTCTTATCGTCATCCTATCATGACACTTATCTCACAATGCCAGTCCAGTCATCTCGCTTTCTCAGAAACATTTTAGTGCTTCGTAGGAAGCTTCTTCGAGTTATTCGAGGAACGAACAAGCGCTGAATTTCCTCCCATCATGCATTCCATCTATATCACGCATCATGGACACTGATGCGCAATCCCCTGAAATGAAGCAGATGGTGTGCGTAAATTTTAAAGAGAATGCAAATTACAAAAAAAAAACGTCGAAAAAATTCAGTTATTTCGAGATTTTTTTTATTGCTCATAAATCAAACTTAATTGGTGATTCTGAATGTAAACTTAACATCGAAATGACATTTTCACTAATAAAACTCGTCCTTTGAATTTTTATGTGTAATTCGCTTCTAAAATTAAAGCTTTACACTTGTTGAAAATAGTAATCAATTAATCAATTCTAGTTATTTTGCATTATTTGAATAATCTTCTGTATAAATAATATCGAGTTGTATTTTGATAACGCATCGTTGATTCTTTAATAAATTTTATCATTATTTAAGTAATCATCTAAGAGGAAAAACAAAATTATTACGTAGTAAATTTTCGTTTAGAGACAATAACAATACAATTAATTCCTCTGATTACATAATTAATTTCAACCGGAAATTCTAGTTGGCATTTAAGTTTGCTGCAATTTACAATGAAATGAATGTTGTCAATTCCTTAATAGTGACGGTGATCACATTCATTATCGGCTTGAAAACAGGTGCAGCATCAAGATGTGTAATCAGTGCGAGTTATTCTGTAATTAGAGCCCTCTTTCAATGACATATGACTGTGAATTTCACTTTTCCATGAGAACGGGATAGAAGAAGGGGGGAGGGGGGTGGGAAGGATGAGAATGTAATGATACTTAAAGCTTAGAAGCGGCCTAACTTTAGGTCGAGCTTCATCTTATGCACGTCGATAAAGGAATACTCGCCTATTCGGTAGCTAAATTGGTTGATGGAGAAGAGCCGCACTGATAAAGGGAAAAGTGCTGATAGTGATAAAGGAAACATGACGGGTTCTCTTCGCAGTTAATCTGCAAACATTATTCTTTGTTAAGAGGCGGCCGCCATTGAAGCCAACAGTCGCTATCAGCATCGAGCTAAAAGCCGCTTCCACAAGACTCGTCTTCGCTGCTTTTCCCCACTCAACTTTGAGTCACACTCTTATGAGGGCGTTCGTTTAAAGAACGTTTTATGACTAGGGAACAACCATATTCTACCAACCAAAACAAACACATTTCTTGGTCTTGGTCAATTAACTAAATAACATATAGACTAATAATGCACTAACAGTCTGAAGCTCTTTTCTTTTTTTTTGTTTCGAATAGCAAATAGGAGCCTTCTGAAGAAATCATTGAGTAATGAAGTGAGCAAATGGCCAGTTTCACATTACTCGTTAGTGACTGCGCAGACTTTTTTCTAGCACCACACCATCGCTAACGGAGCCCAGCTTTAGAGAACGAAGTCTGGCTAGAGCCCTAATAATGTGATGGCCAAAGTCGAAAAGGTCAGTTTTACGGTAAAACAATTTTCATCTGGGTTCTAATGATTGAATAGGAAATTGTGGCAGTGTGATCATTCATTCCTTCTCAAGCTTGACACAACTTTTTGCACACCAACATTTTTTGGGGTATTTTTTTTTCTCTCTCTCTCTCTCTCAAACTTGTGCCATTTTTCGATGTAATCGGCGTATTGAAGCAATCAACGATCGTCATGCAATGATCGAATGATGTATTTCAATGCCAAAAATGTCGATGTCTAAGCGAAATTGACAGGATGTGAAAATCACGAGCAACGTCCGCTAAACTTCGAGCAAAATGTCATTCGTGTTGAGTGATTACACAACCAAATAAATCAAAACACTTCATTTTGTTATATTCGGTATCGTTGTCGTCGTTTTCTATACGAGAGATCGTCGCATTACACACGTCAAATACCAACAATACAGTCGTCGTTTTATTTGCAAAGAACGAGCATATTTGGCTATGTCAATTTTCGTCGATGATACGAATCTGAAGTCGATCACTTCTCACACAACATTTCAATTGATACTTAGAAATGATGACAATCAACGATCGTGTTATGTCAATCAGTCCAACACATATCTCCTGAAAGAAAAAGCGACACTTCCTGAAAGAAAATGCGACACTTCCTGAAGGAAAATGCGACTCTTATCAATGGTTTTATCGCAATTTTTCATTCGAGGCTATCAGCTTATTAAATGCTAATATACATTACGACAAATGAAAGTTAAATAATTTGTTAAAAAACAAATAAATATTTAAATGACTGAACAAGGAAATAAATAAAATAAATTCAGCCAAGTAAATAATGAAATTATTGCGATTTTTTTTTTCGCATTTAGTTGAGCAATTCTAGAAATTCATAATGAAATATATATGAAGTAATGCTAGCTGAACAATATTTCTCGATGGAATGAAAAATACTGCAAGACTTCTAGATTTTTTGTTGTATACTCGAATGAAATCCTAGCTCAATATGAGATTCTTGTGAATATTTCCGGTCGATTATTGATTCAATTTTTGACTTGTGGAATTATAGCAGTTATTGTCGTGATCATTCAAGCTGCCGTTGTGCCGTTTTATTAAACAACTTCCATCACTGAATCCAAACTTCAAAACTCTTTGCTTCTTAGGAAAAAATTCTCTTAGTGGCATCGAACTAGAGTTATGTGCGCGACACCCAGGTGCTTTACAATTCGGTGGCGCTTAATTCCCTCCCTCCCTCCCCTCCTTACCATGGGAACCATGTTCCGAACACTCCCTGCAAACGCTCTCTCATGTTGATTTTCCATTCAATTTTTTATGTGCACTGTGGTATCAGTTACAAGTAACAGTCGCAGGGTGTCTTTGCACGTTTCGTGCTTTTTCGGACTCGTTGATGATGATCGCCATATTCCGGAGCCAAATGCTGTCCAGAAAGAAGCTGTATCTTAGGCGCATGCGTAATCTGCTAGCAATTCTTTTCCCTATCGGTATGAGCTTGATATGCGCTTTTATCTAACATTTTGCCACGAACTTATAGAGCATTTTTGGGACGGACACGAGCGTCTGAGAATTATACTGCAAATTGTATGACCATAAACACTCAACAGTTCGAAGTTTATAGCATTAGATGGAAATTTATAGTTTCTTCAAGTGGATGCACATATGAAGCAATCATTTGTGATTGCCACTTCAACGAAACTCCACTCAGGAAGTTACTTTAAAGTTCAATAACATTTAATTCACATAAGACTTGTTTTAAAAATTGTCATCATTATTCAGTCGAAAATGATCACCTAGCAAGGGTAGACGATTTTTTATATGATTTATTGCGATTGCAAAGTTCAATATCTCGTGCAATTTTTTCTTCTCTAAATATTCTCTGATATAAGTAGATTTGTTTATTTATTTGTGTTGTAGAAGTTCTATTATAGCATAGAAAATAAGAAAATAATAAAAATAAATAAATAAATAAACTATAAAAAGAGAGAATAAAGATTGTCGATTGTACTAGTAAATGTTGCGTTGTGTTTGATAGCGTTCCACGTAGCAGGCAGCACCCAACAAATCACGCTTTAATCAGTTATTGCGCAAACGATGCAATAAAATGAGCATATTATTTACGACTTTTGCCAAACGAGCGTTCATATCGTTGATAATTGCTTCACCTCCAATAACGCTCTCTGATAACCTTAAACAGCTAACAATCGTTCTTATTTCTAAAAGACATCCAAGGGACCATTAGCTATCGACCCGATGACAACGCTTTCATCGAAATAATATCATTTATCAATGACGAAGAAAATTTAGTTAAGTAAAATATCGCCAAAAAAACGAAGAGAAACGAATAACGCCGAGAAAATGTATCATTATAACCCTTTAAAATTTAACTGGAGAAAATTTCTGCAGTTTAGCAGGTAGGTCGAGTGAAATTTTTCGACAGTTTTTGTTTCTAAGATCTTGATTGGCCTTTATCAAATTCGACTTCGCTGCTCTGAAAGTTGCAAAAATTAATTAGCGCTCCACATGGATTGTGACTGCTTGCAAGCTTTGGATACTAAAATTGCCATAGATGTCTCTGCGTTCGTCTAATACGAACGTTTATTGAAGCATATTTATATGGGTATTTACGCTTGTCCAGTTTACCATTCCTTGGCACCGTCATACGATTGGATTTTCCATCTGAATGCCCTGAAAATTCCCTTTTTATCAATAAAACTTTAGAGTAACTAGTTAACTAAGTCGCAACAACGTAGTCAGCTTAGCAAATTTGTGAAAGAACGTCCTAAAATTTTTTCAGCTCCAAGGAAAATTGTGGGGGTGGCATAAAACTGGTAAAAGAAATGGCAGAATAAAAAAACAAGAGAAGTGAAATAGTGAGAAAAGTAGAGCGATTGAAACGAAACGAAATGAAATGAAATAAGGGAAGAATTCGTGGACTAAGACGGGCATCTGCAGTATCATAACATCAGAGGAAACGCATCAACTCGATTTCTCTCCCTTCCCTCACTCCTTACCCGGCACGTCTTCACGAAGTTTATACGAACGGGTTTCGAATGCCGACCACAAAATGTCATCTCAAAATTACTTTGCTCCCTCAATTTGTCATGAAAACAAACGGCAATTTTTTTTTTCTTCAGCAAAGTTGAACGAACGGTTCAGCGGCATTGAGAGAGGTCTAAACAAATGGTCATTTCTTCTAATATTTGGTCTTTCTTCACTATAACTTTTGATGTGCCAAATGTGTTTTACATTTCTCATAAAAGACAAAGAGTGTGTTGATTGGCAAACAATTTTGCCGAGCGATAATTTACAACGTGCGAATTGCGATTAGCATATAGCCGCCGGATAGAGAGTTTTAATGTGCGCATTTACTGAGGGGTAATATGCAGTGTGTAATATTAACTTAATCTTCAAGAAAATTACTTTCATTCTATGTGTTTCTTCATTTAATTCCCCTTCTTGATGTCTTTAAAAATGCAAAATCAACTTGCTTCGTTTTAGAGAGCATCTCTTTATATGGACAAGAATCCAACATCATGAATCTTTCCTGAAGGTGGAGCTGATTTTCGGCTCCACTCAGCTAAGGATAAAATCTCCGCAGAGTTATGCTTTCCTAGTGGATACAACAACATATAAGTGAGGCGGAGATCGTAGCCTCAATGATAAAAAAAAGGAGTTCTTTTATTCAACCCATCAAAGAGCGGACAGATATTGTATATATAAGCTGTGCGAAACAAAACGAGAACGACAGCAATGAAATATCTGTGAACGATGTGCACTGTTTTTGCTTAAAAAAAGATGATAAAACATTTGCCTTTGATCTTCTCTAAAGCACTGAATAAACGCAATATTGAGGTGAAAACAGTGACAGATATCAACCATCAAAACAACAGCGATCTACCTATTTATTAATTAGATGCTGTTCACCTTATCCTACCTTCCGTCCGCTAATATTTCTTCAACATTGCGAGCGGACCACAAAACAACGATATTAGCTATCAATGAAACTTGAATGAGCACTTTTCACGGAATAGAGAACGCAGAACCACATCAAGACTTCGTGATGATACCGCTGGCCTGACCTGCAGCACCGACGATTAGTCAACTCTCTCAGAAAACAGTGGGAATCTGATGAATGTCTGGAGATCTGTGCACTCACCTCTTCAACGAGGTCATATGGCTGCAATCGTTGAGGCAAGCTTGGGATTCACATCAAATGTTTACTGAACAACTCATAAGGCCACATTTCGCAGGCGCATAACTCATTATGATTCAAGAGCAGGCATTTGGGGTGATGCCTGCGAAAAACGACATCCTCATATGCGTGCCTCTAGTAGCTTAGAAGTCTTGAGGTAGTAGCATGATCATCGTGGTTACGGTTAGGTGGATCAGTACGGCCCAGCTGCGTACCGATGTGGTTCATATTCGTGCTTGGGTCGCATTAGGGCTCTCAATTTGTTGGAGGCAGTGTTGTCCCTGCTTCGCGTTTGGTGAGGTGGTGTGTGAAGTTTTTTTTAGTACGAGGAGCTTTGTTTTTTTTTCTTGTTGGCATTTCATTTCTGTCTAAGACCTACCTTATTCGAAGGTGATTGCTATCACAGTTGCGGAGGGGTTCTGCCTCCTGCACACTAGAACCATCTTTATCGGTGTTACTCACCGATTTGAGAGTGAGGGGAGTGGAGGTTAATTTATTTTTACGTTTCATAAACCAGGCTTCCTTGGAAACATGCAGTAGTGTAGAAAAGAAGGCATAAAATGTTAAAGCGTACAAAAGAATTGAAAAAATAAACATGAAAGTGGGTTCAAAAATTGCTAGTATTTTGGTCTACTTGGGTCCTTGCTGGTTTTGCTGCTGTCTTGGATGTTGTGAGTGAAAAACTCCTTAGCAGCGTTTCTGAATGCTTATAAAAAGGCGGAAATGACGATGTTATGGGACAGATTATTGCAAATTTCAACGATGCGGTCACAATAGTTCATTCTCTTTTCTAAGCTCTTCACGGTTGCTCGCTTTTGTCTACTATCACCGTAAAACCCGGAAAGGGGAGAAGGGATTGTCCCGTTTTGGTGCGGTTGTGGACTGGAAGGGGTGCGTGACTCCTGCGATATATGACTTATGTCTATTTCAGTGCGGACGACACTTCTGCTTCCCCGGCTATCGTGTGCGTTTCCTGTAATAATCCCCATGCAAATGCTTCATAGAGGTATGTTTGAGGGAACGCGTTGCTTCAGGTTCAAGTAACGAAAGCATGGAGGCTGTTACGGTTAGTGGTGATGTGGAGAATGGTAAAAACATGGAAGAAGACGGATGCTTCAAACGTGGCCAGCAGGCTCCATATATTCGATTTAACAACAATTGTTTGTACGAAATGGAAGACAGAGACGGTACGTTAGCTTCGTTACCTTTGGTCGTTCAGTTCTTGATGATGCAGAGGGTAGCGATTTTTGCAGCACATAGGTGCCTTGCTTTCGGGAATGTTTGAGAGGAGTTGCCGCGCTGGCCAAAATGAATTTTCATCACGGGGACCAGGAGCGAAGGCAAATATTGCTTGGCTGGTCTATGAATATTTTCCTGGTCTAACCTATGACAACTTGTTTTCAGCTACCATTTGCTTCTGTTTTCATATGCGAAGAATGTTTTCAGCTCAAATGGGGCCCTTCTCTGAAATAGTTTTACGGTGTTTTTCCGTTGACGGAAAGCGATATCGTTCAGCGATATTCAGATGAGCGAGAGTTGACGAAATAACAATTTAACCCTCTGGGAGTAGCAAGGTTTAACGCAGAAATGTCCCGACCACCATTACGGGCTGCTATAAGCATGCACTAATGACTACTGCTGTTCCACCTGGCTCCCTCTGCTTTTCTACATTATTTCCATACGTTTGCCAAGAATGCGGTCTATAAGCGTATATGACGAACATTAGAACATTAGAAAAAAGTAAAGATGTGTAAGAAAAAAAGATGAGATGAGATGTTAAAAGCAAGTTCTATTATTAACAAGGTGTCAGACATCAGCGCTTTGAGTTGACGATGCCAGCGCACACATAACGACTTGTTCTTATAGTAGACTTGTCTCTATTGCTTTGCGTACGATCCTCCTATCATTACTGCAAAATACTCAGCATTTAATCTGTAAATGGAGGCGGATTTTGCTGAACACAGTCACCAGTTTTCTTTCCTAATGTATCGTTTAATTGCCTCAAAGATTCCCTGAAAAAGCCTGAGATTGTTTGGATTATGAGTTGTGTTGCTGTAAGAATTTAGCAATGACGGAAATCGGATTGCTTCTGTCAGATGACATTAAAAGGTAATAGTATCGATAAATCGATAAAAGCATTCATATTTGCAGCGGGCAACATTTCCTTCAAGGTAGTTTGCCTTTACCGGTGGATTATTGCTCTTCAAAACACATTTTTAGATGGAGCACACATGTTTGCATCGGATATCCTCTCCTCATTGGAGTTACCTTTGTCGGCGCCGAAGATTCCAGATAATATGATCATTCGTCCGTTACGCATAGACGACTATAAACGTGGTTATCTCCAACTTCTCTCTCAGTTAACCTTTGTGGGAGACGTTTCAGAAGAGCAATATCGACAGAGGTACAGCTTCGTAGACTTAGACATTATTAATAGGTCTTTATATGTTTCATTTTCTCGCACTGAATGAATAGGCAGTTGAAACTAGCAGAATGGGGGTGGAATGTTTTTGTGGCAGATTGCATTTTTCAGTGATGAGGGCCAATGGAGCGAAAAAAAATTACATTCTTCAGGTGGAACAGTATGTTTCGCAAAATGTTCAATAATAAGGTGTTTGTAAATTTCAGGTTCCTGTCGATGCAAAGTACCCGACCGAAGAGTTATTACGTAGTCGTAATCGAGGAACTCAGGTTAGTAAATGTTATGTTATTTGCTTACGTATCCATAGTTTATATGATCGCATTTCTTCGCATTTGTTAAGCTTAAGTGCATGCTGGAAAAATTTTAGTGCTTATAATAAAACTTCGGTTTAAAAAATTTTTAATGCTTATATGATCACGAAGTGCTACTGATCACTTCGCTTGTTGCTATATAGCTCTCGCAATTCTGGATAATATAGCGTAAGTTGGTAGTGGTCGGAGCATCAATCGTATGCCTGAAAGTTTAAGTGGCAAAATTTGACGAATATGATGTGGTGTCTAAGAGAGGCATTCGTTTTTTATTGTTCCAGCAAATTTTCCTCGTTTCACAAAAGTCAGTTCCTCATAAAGCACCACATTTTAGAAAGTTCCCACCCCCTTCCTCTTATTCCTCCACCGTTCGAACGAGCAGATTTCTGCATAAGATTCTTGAACCTTATCACGCATTCAGTATTTGAACCAAAACAAATCCAACCAAGGATTCTGTTTTTACCGCTCCGTCTAATTTTTCATCTTTGCGCAGATCGTAGTGCCGAATGGTTCCTTTTTTTGAGGTGGGTTTATTGGCATTCGAACTTTTTGTAAGCCAAATGCTTTTAGCACCAGGACGCTAGTTGGTTCGGCAACGTTAGTGATCGAATGGAAATTCATCCATGAGGCCGGTTGTCGTGGGCGAACCGAAGATGTTGTTGTGGACAAAAGAATGCGTGGCAAGCAGCTTGGCAAACTGCTGAATATCTACTTAGTGCAATTGGCTCGCCGTATCGGAGTATACAAAATGTCTTTGGAGTGTAAAGATGCACTAATCCCATTCTATGGACAGGTCGGCTTCAAGGTGGATGAAGGAAACAATTTCCTCGTTCAGAGATTCGCTTAAAGTGATGCCTTAGTTCCAGCGCCAAATAATGCTTTCATGCTTTCGTTTCTTTTTTTTCTCATTTGTATATCTCGGCCGACAATAACTTTAATTAAATGAGTAGGCATAAATGAAGGTATGCGGGCTGCTTTTAATAGGCATAATGGTCACGATTTTATAGGCAAATGCGTAGACAATTATAGCGCCATGGCGTCCGTCAGTCGATCTAGGCACTGATTTTCCATTCGATTGAACACAGAGTGGAAATAAATGATGAAGTCGTTAATTAGCATTCAAAAGCTGATTCTTCGTATTTGAATACAGCTTCGGGGATATTGGTCGAATCTGAAGTAAAACACGAAACGTTCTTTTAACATAAATTCGTGAACGAAAAACAGAACTTCCTTTTTGATTTCCCTTGCAACAGCGTTGATGGACGCACTTTCTCTCAGTGACAGTTCGGAAATTTCGAAAAAGGACATTTGCATATAGGACTTTGTGTGTGCATGGGTGTACATTTGTGGTGTGTTTTCATGTACCAAAAATGTGTATTTTATATATATATATATATATATATATATATATATATATATATATATATATATATATATATATATATATATATATACAAAATTGCATATGTAGGGGATGGGAAAGTTGTGGTTCAGGATGCGTTTTACGAATATCGTTTCGCGAGGAAAATTGTTGAAGTAGTTCTATGGGGGTGTTTTGCAAGAATTATGTTCTCGTTGGTCGAGAAACACTCTCACAATCAGGTTTCATTGGGTTTTCTCACTGAAGTTGGTTTTTCTTCTAACTCATTTTACTATTTCGCAGTTTTTGATTGCAAAGTTTTTTTCTTTTTTATTCAGTTTAAGCAGTATGGACGCCTTGTTTTAGAATACATCTGACTGTATCGCTGTTACTGTTAATTTTTGTGTTGTATCTGTGATGTTAGCAGAAGTGCGCTTTTTTGAAGTTATTGCTTGTAGCCAGTTGTGTATAGACTTCAGTTTCATGATTCGTTTTAAAGGGGAAGGGAAGGGGATTTGGGTTTATATCGACCGAAGGAGTCAGCCGGTTTTCTTCTTTTTGCTTTCCGTTTATATAAGGGCTCCATTTACAGTGTGCAGCTATTTACCTGAATCTTCCATACGTAAGACGTATAGCCGTTCACTTGTATCGACTATCCAGTATGCTGCCGGATTCCGAGAAATCATGCTCTGATGCAGACCTTTACGTTTCTGGGAGACAAAATATTGAAGAGGGCAAAGGATGGATCGATTTATTTCCGGTCCTATCGTTCTTCTCTGAGGTGCACATCTTGCTTGATTATATCACTTATTTCCAGTTCGCGCTATGTACGTGCTGATACGATACGTTTTATGCTTATCGTTTCGCTCGTTAGATATTACCTCATAAGCAACACCTGGCAATTCTTGTGAACAATATTTCCATTCGAATATTTCCCATATCCACAGGAATTGCCTCTTTCGGTTGCTCGCATACATTCCATGTTTTCGGAAGTGATATTTTCACCGCTTATTGCTATGAAAACATTGATGTTTGAATGATGATTTCAAGAGATTTTTTGTAATTTCACGTGAACACTCATAACTCACCTTTAAGGTTGTAATGGAAGGGCAAGGTAGAGTGAAGACAAGTTGAATTGTCGTTTGCGGTGGACGAAAAGACATTTGAAAATTTTTAGACAATATTTGAACACTGCGCTTTTTTGTTGGTTTTAAGCGTCTGATGTTTAAGCTGGCATAAGCAGTTTTTTTCTGGGTTTACGTTCTGTGATAATGATTTTATTTTATCATTTTTTCATTCGCATTTTTGGATTCGTTTTTATTCGTCAAGAGATCGATATATGTGTTTATTTCAATCCTGACCAGTGGAATCTTCATCGTTGCCATAATTTACCTTTTTCTTTATCTAATTTCACACCTGGTTTTAGTGGTTTTTCTTTTTCTTTTTTTTTGCTTCTTTTTTCAATCGAAGGTTTGCTATGCAATATTGTGAGGTTGCAGCTATGTTTGAACAGAGTTCAATGAAATATTCGTAATATTGCTGAAGTTCTAAGGACACGTTGCGAAGACGTTCCTCATACATATTTTAATGTATTTTTGTGATGTTTCGAAGGAGTTGTTTGATTTTTTTCAATGCTCATTCGCAGTCTTTTGGTTTTTCCAAGTATCGTTTTCTACCTGTATTTTGTGTTATTCATGATTTTTCGGGCTTTAGAACAGCTTCCTGTGTTCTTATCAGGCACAAAGCCGAGGTTGATGTTAGTAGACTGGAAAGAATAGGAACTTTATCTGCCATTTCGATGAGAGCTCCTAATTAGCCGTTATTCTCTAACACTTTAAATCAAGATAAGGAGCCTCTCAGCATTCAAAGAGTTAATTCGCGTTATTTTACACCGAATCAGTCGGATATGTAGCCCTTTCGTTGTCTTGCTATTCATCCGTTAATTATCGGAAGTTATGTCATTTAGTTGCTCGTCGTAGGTGCTTCCTCCAGTTATTAAGATATTACCTGTTTCCTTTTAGGTTTATTTATCGCCTAGGTTGTTTTGCTTGATTAGATTTATCGTTCTTGCGCCTTCTCATCCCACCTATCCTCCCTCCTTTCCATGTCGGTTCCTCATACTTCTCATTTTTTCCGAACTCGGAATTTAATCCGCCAAATCGGAATTCAGACTTCTAGTACAATGAATGGGGTGATCTGGTTTGTCTCAGTATTGGATGCGTGTGTACAGCGCTTGTGGGATTTTGTGGATTTTGTGAGTTTAGCACACAATTGACCGAGTTGTGTAGTAGTCTTATAACCGAGTTCTGGCATCAGATGTAACATGGTAGTCTGGTAAGATAAAATATACCAAAGGAAAAATGCGAAGGGAAGATGGATATGGGGTTAAGCATATCGTAAATAGCGGCTACAAGATTGACATAGTAAATAGTGGCTGAGGGACTGAGCATTAATTAGTAAACAGCAGAAGGTGAAGTGGATGGGAGCGGTTTCAAATTGCGTCAAGGTGGCGATGGGGTTGGAGTTGAAATAAGAGTTGGTAAACCAAAAATTTTCGAAGGGAAACCTGAAGCAGCCGCAATCGGATTTCTTCCCTGGCCAAACCGTTCCCATCTGTCTCCTTGGTTTTGCCACCAATCAAATGATATTTAAAAATAGTCGCTTAGTGTTGCAGATACGTCGGGCTTTTCAGCTCATCTGATCGGAACTTAAACGGCGTCTAGTCTTGTCTTTTTAGTACAAAGCCGTATTCTCGCATTAGGGTACTTTGAAGAGCATTTGAAGTTGAAGAGTGGAGTTCAGGCCGCCGTGTTATGAGAGGTGCCCTTCGTGAAACCTCTTGGTGAGATGACATCTGTGCCGAGGTTGATTTGCTTAAATCATACGCTGACTACTCGAGACAGGGATTGGATCGCACATCAGCTCCCCAAAGTCAGCTTTTCATGTCTTATTTCTTTGTGTTTTCTGGTTGGGCTTAACAGTGTGGTGCGGTGATAGTTTTGAGAGGAGAGGTGTATGGGGAGACGCTCATTCACAGGCGTACTACCCGCTTTTTGTTGTGCCTGCATATGGTGCGCATTTATTGCTGGAGTCAAGCACCTTCCACCTCTATCCACCTACGCCAACAGCACGCTACTGTAGAGGCGGACCGCACCCATTTTCACCATGTTCGTGTTACTGTAATGCGCTTGGCATCATTCCTAGGAGGACCCAGATCTGGATGTAGTTGTCTGTATAACCGGTGACAGGTGGTCAAGAGAGAAAGGCAGGTCAAGTCTGTAAGTGACTGAAACGTTGTTGTAGACGAGTTAAATCGGCACAGTTAAAAAAGAGAAATCAATAATGAGATCGCTTTACAGGAGTGCATTGCGATACCTCGCGAGCATCTGCCTGATCCTGATTCAGAGAACTTGCCCTCAGGCATCAGTCGACAGGTTTGGCTCCTCTTCGTTTTTCCTATTTTCTAGGATGCTTTGGTTGAGACGGTTAATGTACATTGACTCACGGTGCTTACTTTGGGCTTCTGGCGACGATACCGTAATTCAAGGCTGTCGGATTTTCAGACCAGTGATTTTGCGTGTCGCGTTCTTGCAAGTGTGTGCATAAACTTTTTAGTAGAAGGTGGAAGGTCAGAAGAGCCATCAAAACTTGGCACCATCCCAGTGGGACTGGCGGATTTGAAATTCGGCAAACCACCGATTAGAACCGCAAGGTTCGACGGACTTACAAAGCGGCCGTGAGCGCCTCTCAGGTTGTGGGCAGATTCCGTTTGACCTTCCAGTGTGTTATCGTATTGCTAGAATAGAGCGTCTAGGAGCCCTTTTCTCACAGAATAGCAGAAGGTAGCTGTTGTTCTCACGATGTCACAAAAGCGCATAACGTTCGACGATTGTTGTCGTCTAGTGATAGAAAATTCGGAGGGAAAAGCCAATAGCTCTAAGATGAAGTGGAATACTCTCTTAATAGACTCAGATGCGATTATTTTCTTTATTAGGTTAGTTGGAAGAAAATATAGTAGGTGGGGAAAAAATGTTTTGAAAAAATATGAAAGAAATGTTTCATGGAATCTTGAAGATGAAGCCCTAGCTGAGGCAATAGGGAACGTTGTACTGCTGGGCATATTTTATTCCCATCTTAATGGCGCTACTCATTTTCATATCCTTGCAAAATTTTGCACAGTTTATCGCTTAGATCATTATATGCGTGTCTCGCATAGTGGCAACGATTCCACATTCCTATTTTGCTTGTTTTTACTTCACCAGTTGCCACTTCCGCCTAGTTGCCGCATGCTCTGCATTTCATTTAGGCTCTTTTCTGACTCGTATTTTGATGGAGTGGTCCGGAGCGAGATAGATTCCATTTTGATCGCGGGAATAATCCATCGAGAGCTTTTGAGGAGACGATTTCAGGAGACACCAGCAGAACTTGAGAAGCGTTGGACGGACGTGGGTGTGGATCGCATCCCGCTTAAATTCGCATCGCTGCGGTTTTAAGCGGGGCGCAGGGGTGGGACGGGCAGTTGGGTAAGGGGATGGGGAATGAACAAAGTGGTGCGAACGGGGGTGGGGGTGCGGGTGGCGTATCAACGTCGTTGTCGTTCCTCGCTGGTAAGAAAGAAAAGGACTTGTTGAAACGGTCTGGTCAAGTAGTTGTGGTACGACCAGGTAGCGATCAGCTTCCGAATCCTGCCGATGATGAAATCGTCAAAAGATTCAAGGTTTGTTTCAACTTCGCTATGCTCTAACTTCTTTTTCTTTTTTTCAATTTTCTTTTGTTTGAAGATGCTCTTAGCTTGGAGTGTTCCAGTTCGTCACATTTGGGCCACGAAATGCCCAATCTCTAAAAATATGGTTGGTAGACATTAGGCATTACACGTAATAGGTTCCCAGTGTGCAAACATGACCTGAATTCTTGGAAATTTACTGACGTTTTTTCATTATGCACCACACACCCAAGCACTGGTTCGGCCTAGAGCAAGAAGTGTTTGCAAGTTTATCGGCACAGTTAAAAGAATCCTCGAAGACTCGAGTCCTCCTTAATTTCCTCTTCCTTAACCGCGGTTTTGAACATGGTATAAAATGAACATCGTACGGATCGAGTCAAAGATAGCCTGTGATAAACAGAGCAAGTCCGCATTTTTCTGCATCTGGTCGGCGATATTGACCGACAGACTTTGCTTGCGTATCTGTTCCATCACGTTTTTGTCCGTTTGTTCGAGACCTTAATTTCTTTCCCCACTGATTTCTCTAGCTCCTAAGCGAAGAGAATGATGTTGTCTTCAAAAGACGAATGGACTTGAATTTTTATGTTTTTTCCCCACTTTCCTCGAATCCGATGCAGCTGAGTTAAGGGGCTCCCCATGTTTGAGTATTTTATTTAACTTTAACGAGCCCGCATTTAGCCATTCAAAGTGGTTTTTGCTTTGTTTTGTATGTGCAGCTTTTTTATCATCTTCATTTCATGTGGGTAGTTCGTTTATTTTAATATGGAATTGGACTTTTTGGATGGGACTTGTTTAGTGTTTTGTATTGTGATTGGTTAGTACACCACATATTTTCCTTTCTGATTATGAGTGAGACGATGTAAGATTTAAAAGGCGACGCTCCCACTGCTTGCTGTTCATAAGCGCTTTGAAGTTTCTATTTATTTGAGGACTTTATTTATAGGAAATTCCGAAGTTTTACCCAGTCTTACGCAGTGCACTGAATCAAGCGAGCTTGCGGGATCCGCCAGATATAACGATGAAGATAGGTCCACGACCGATCCTGAGGTTTGCGTGTCGCCTTCAGGACCACCTTGCACAGTGCGCCCTTGCAGTTGCTACTGAGCAAGATGCGCTTACCGCAGTTATCAAAAATGTTCGTTTTAATAGCTTTTTTGTGTTTTAAACAAAGGTGTGTCGAATATCCATATTCGGTTCGTGGTACATATTTCTATATGTTATTTTAGATATGTTTAAGGCGATACGCTTCAAGTGTTTGTTTTGAGCTATTGAGTAGGTTAGATGGTTAGACATGTCAGTTAATAAGTAAGGCATGTCGATTCCGTACTGCAGTTTCAGCTGGTTTTGGGATCGACATATCCATTTGCTTGTCATGTTGCCTTGTGGATAGTTGTTTTCAGTTTATAGCGTCTTCTGAGACATAATGCGCTATGTGACTATAAGGTATACGGAGAAGTTATTGGTGAGATCAGCCGAGCGACAATTACTGAGATTAGTTAAACGGTGATTAGAGGTTATACACGTTAAGAAGTCTGATGATTCCGATGCCTTCCTACGCCAGCGAGTGCAGCTTTTTGTGCCGATAGCTTGTTTGTTCTGGAGAAAAATTTTCCGAGTTCAGAAAATGTGCCGGAAAATTTCATTGTTTGCCTGGCTTTTTTCAAAAATTGGAAGCCTGCAATTCGCTGATGCGCTGTCTGCGAATCGTAACTTTCGCTGCTTTGTCCATCTGTCCGCATTATTCAGCTAAAAGTCCACTGTGCCGATTCGAACGAAGTACACAAGTAGCTGTCTAGGTTTTTTCTTGATCCCGGTTCCAAAAAGTCGCCGCTGCGTCCCCTCTCTACCGTTTTGTATCTCTTCGAACTTTCTTTTTTTTAAAGGAGGAAGTGCTGGTCCAGCATCACCCGGTTGCTAATATACGCTTTCGTCCACTAAGTCGGACATCAGCTGTACTCTTGGAGTGCTGTTAAAACGTCGCACCTTCCTAACTCTTAACATAATGCAACACTCGTAATGAAATTTTCCTCGTAACTTACGATGAGGATAAGCTTTCTTTCATGGAACCAAGGAAACCACCTTCTTTGAACCGACGCCTTAGGAGTGGGTCGGAATGACGTTTTTGTGCTCATTGAGAAGAAACAAAACCACTTCTTTAAACGTTGAGCTGCAATACTTCCGCATTAGTTTCGTTTGAAAGTTGAACAGGTCGTTTTTTCATTATATGAGAGCTATTTTTTCGCATTTATACAGAGTTCAAAATCCCTTTAGCCAAAATTACTTGTGATGGATCAAAACAGACGTAGCTGATGTGTTGACCTTTTTAGAGGGAAAGGTATATTGTTGCTCATTTTGGCATTAATTTAGATGTTTACTTGATTAGCTAAGTGGGAACTGCTGAATGTGGAGCCGGCATTGTCATACCTCCTTCTTGCAGTAGGGGTGTTTCCTTCCTAAGCTGTACTGTGGGATGCACGATTGCTTTCTGACTGTCTTGTTGTATTGCCGTATTTATAGGTGGAATATGCTTTGTCTAGTATAACAAGCAAAGTGACGGAGCGGAAGAAGCGTTTCGATCGTCTTGCTGGGGAGCTGCAGAGGGCGCGAGAGCTTCAGACGCAAATAATCAATGTGAGGGTAAGGTGCTTCAGCTGTGAACTTTGCAGTGTCTTCATTTTTCCTGTGTCCGGATCCGTTTTCCAGTTCTTATTCTTTCGAATAGACCACTTTTTTACTACCTAAGGTTTCCGGAAGCTGGAATACCTTCCGGAAAATAAAAAGATATTAAAATTCAATTGATGATGCGCTAGTTCGCACGCCTGTGTCTCTTGTTTGCAGAGCACGTTAAGGTGTCATCATGTCTATGTTCGTCGTTACGTCGATCCGTTTCAGTCAGCAGATTCGGAAAATCTTTGCACAAAATTTGGGAGGCGTTGTGACACCTTGCCGGAGTCTTCTGAACTCAATGTTTTCACACTGAATCGTTTTTTATGGACATTTAAGGATGCTTGATGGTCGCTGGACGAATGATATGGATTAAAAGATTTTTTTTCGTTCAGTTAACCTGCAGCCGTTTACTCACTTAAAAACGCATTAGTAAGCTTTGTTTTTATTACTGCTTAAATACGAGTAGGACTGGGTAGCTTTAAGCGGAAATTAGGGGGCTGCAAAAGGCACTGAGTATGTAAATTTTTGTGGTGCCTTTCATTTTCTATTCAAATGGAAGGATTTGTAGGTGTTGAAGATGGCTCACTGGCCGTAAGCGTTAGTTTTGAGAAGTTGGTTTGGTCGCAAAGAGCATTCCGCATATCTTACCGAGAGGTCTTATTTCCCCATAACTTGTTATCCTTGAAAAACTCTGAAAACCTTTACCACGTTCTGGAAGTATCTGTTGGGAATATTTGACATCTGCAGGCTGTTTAACTTTCATTACCTAAGCACTGTGCATGTTGGTATGTTTCAGATACGAATTCGTAATGCTTTTGGGTTTTACAGTTTTGCATCGCCCTCGAAAGAGAAAGAAAATAGCTCATGTCAACGTCAGTATGCCCTTTGACGTCTTTTATATGTTTGTCAATGTTTTGGGTAACGGGAGTTGTGCTTGTTTGTCATCACATAATGATACCTGCACCACGTAACAGAGGTGAATACAGGTGTTACACTGTGCGTGATCCTGTGCATTGCTTGCAGAAATCTATAAAAATGTGTTTCACTTTCAGTTTTTACTGCAAGATTTGGTGCCATGTGTGGAAACGTTGAACGAAATTCTTCCGGTCGAGGAACGTCTGCCATCACTGAATTTGGGTCGAGTACTTGAGAGGACACCAGTGATGTCGTCAGGCGAATCATCGCCAGAACAGGGTACCATGTCACATGCTCTGTGGTTAACGGAAACGGTGGCGACGAGTGCAATCAGCAACAACCTTCATATCGAACCAGTTGAAGAGCTCACAGTAATAGATAAGCCATCTACACCACAGCACCGTCCTTGATTACTGCTATGTGTCTGGTCGGGAATGGTGCTCATTACTTGGGAGGTAAGAAAGGGTAATAGAGGATGTATTAGGTGATCAGGTTTGTTTGGCGGAAGAATGGCAACTGGCGGATCAAGGTTGTTGATCGAAGAAGTTCATAAAATTGGTTTTCGTAGTCACGTTTCGTCTTAGCCGACCAATTCGCCCGGCGGGCTGCTGATGAGGGAAATAAGGGGAGGATCAAGCTAAATAACCGTACTGAAGATATTTTACCTCCTGGCTTTTTTTGCATACTGATCAAGTTTTGAGGGTTTGGCATAAAGGTCTACGATGTGCAGAAAACATCCTGGGGAGAAAAGAACGTGCACATTTATTTTCACCGCTTTCGTCATGAGAATGCAAACAACTATGTATAAGGAGATCGTTTTTTAGGAAATTAGCAGCGAATCGCGGCGAGCCCCGACGAGTTGGGGGGGGGGGGAGGGAGGGGAAGGTGTTTAATTCAGCGATTCCTATTCGTCAAAGGAGAGGTTTTTTGCTGTTGATTCTAGGTATGTAAGCGATTACAGAAGTATTTTATTTCCGTCTGATGATACGTTACTGCGAATTGCACAAGGTCTAATGAAATTTGAAAACAACTGTTCAATTGTATGTGTAATGGCTTTCAAGTGAAGGATGCGAAGAAGTTGAGTCTGATAGGGGATCGATCGAGGAATGGCTTATGGTGTTCAACAGTGTTGATCCGTTCAGCTCACAGCTCTTTGTGAATAATGCAATGATGCTGTCTAGCATTGTATATTTCTTTATTGGGAGCGTCAGTGGTCATTCCTTACAGAAATTCGCTTTGCCCGTTTGTTCGTCCAGCGTCACAACATTAATTTTTTTTTCGTTTTAATTTTTGTTCGATTATTTTGAGATGTTTTTGTCGGTTATCGAGAGGTGATCTCTTCTATGAGAATTTCCTAAATTGAATGATCCTCGCAACGTTTACACGTTGTGCGGTGTTTATTTTTATGATGATCCGTCTATGAGATGCTTCAAATGGCGTTATGTTCATTTTGCGATTTGTGAATAAAGGTGAAATGCGTTGACGTGTTTGCTTTCTCATAGGACTTGCGATGTGGTTCATTTGCCGATACTTTGGTGTTCTTTTCAAGCAACAAGTACGGTGTATGAGGATATTTTAAGGACTGCAAAACCTTGCGTCACTCATATTCTCTGAAATAGACATTGAGATTTGGCCGGAAGTGGCACTCTCAAACGTGATAATAAGTAGTACTATTAAGAGGCGCCCGTATTAGTGATAGTTGGTTGCATTCGTTCAGTTTGTTACCTCTGCATCATTCCCACGTGTGATAGCAGTGATTTCCTCGTTTTATTAGATTTGGTATTCTCCTTACCGCACTTTTTGCTGTCAAATAGCAAAATCAGCTAATATACTGTATTTCCATGAGTGTTGGCAGCTAGCTGCATAATTTTGCAGTGCCACCAGATAAGTATTAAAGCGAGAAGCTGCTAGGAAAGTGATGTCGACATGTCGCCCATTGAAGTGTTAGTAAGTAAGGTCACTTACTGCTGGGATGGACTTTAAATTTCGGCTCTTTGATTATATTTTCGACGGGGTTCTCGATTTTACGGTGATAGTGCATCACTGATATGAGCACATTTGTCATGTCACACCTCGTTGGAGTCTAATTATAATGGATAAGATGTATGATGGTTTTCTCTAGAATGCCATCGCGATGGCAGTGTCGCATGCTGTAGATTTGTGCAATGAGTCAATTGTTGATGAATAGAGATGTGCGTATTATCAGATATTGGTCGTTTAAGTAATTCTTCGTCCCTCGTTGGTTTTTACCCGACTGGTCATTTGATGGTCATGACTGAGCCCGACCTGAGTTTCATCGATGCCGATATAAATCTTCGACAGGTAGGTGAAATGCTTTCCGAGTTTTAGGACGCTTATTTTTACGGTTCTCAGAAATTATTTAAGGAACTTTAATGATTCCTAGTGTTATATTCTATGTGGCCAGCCCAGTTTGATAACGCTGAGACAGGTCTGAGCGAGAGTGCATGGAATGTTTGGGTTCCACGGGAATACTTGAGGAGCACCGAAATGCTAAGGTGTGGTTCGATGAGAGGAGCAGGTGGGAACTGCACACATTGATTAGATCGATCTAGGAAGAACAAATATATGTGAAATCCGAATAGAGTGTTGTGGAAAGTAGTCCATACTAAGCTTGAGTTTTTACCGTTACGGTCTACTGTATTTCAAGTGAATTAATCTTTGAGAATTGTTTCATCGCTATGAACGGTGGGCTTCAGACCTGTTTTGAGGACTGTTGAGTTCGTGATGTCTAGGAACGATATCTTTGATGGGCTATTCAGCATTCGTAAACTATTTGCTAATGATTTAGAAATCTACAGATCACTTATGTACTCACCGATTGACTTTAATCAGCTGCAGAAAGGTCTTGACGGCTTCATTGTGTGGTGAGAGAGTGGCAGTTAGGTGTTTTGCTGAGATAGTTGTTTTATGGAGCATTTTGCTTTTCATTTTGAGTGCCTGCACACTTGTCGTCCACTAAAATTCATATATCTGGTCTCGTCAATGCTTTCCTCAGTTGTTTATTACTGCTCATTCCGTTGAGGTTTCTGTATTTATCTGTTTGATATTGTTCTCTTAAGAAGGGAATAGTATTTGAAGGTAAGACCACTGGATTCAAGACGCGTAATTGCGTGCACGAATTTCTTTATAATGAAGGCTATTCGATTTTTGAACGATTTCGCGAATCACGTACAAGGAAGGATAATCGCGATGGAGGAGCGCCTCGAGAGAGTCGAAACAAAATTGATTCTTCTAGAGGCTGAGGTCACCCTAGTCTTCTTCATTATCGTTCCGTTGTGTTTACCTGCTTCTTTTTAATGATTGACGGAGGATGCAAAAAGTGGAGGTTATGTTTTTAAGTGCTGTCGTGAACTGATTTCAGCCGGTTTGAGCACGCATTGCTAGAATTAAGGTGATTCAGCCTCAGATGTCAGGGTTTTCGGGTAGGCGAGTCGCAGATGGAGAATAAGCAAGTACTGGAGAAGTGGAGATTTTCAGAAACCTTGAAGAAATATTATCCTACTTCTAGGTGGCATCTCAAGTTTAGGTCATCTGGAAATAAAAAATCTCGGCGCTATGGTTTTTTCGAGCGAAATGAACAAATTATTACAGATCATAATTCGTAGCTTCCTAAATAAAACTATGCTTAGCTGTATCACCACTCAGATTTCAGTTTTGTTCAGTAAAAGATAATTCCCGACAATTGTCCAGTTTTTTGCAGTAGTATAGGGTTGTAGATTCGAAGAACGCAGACCGCAATTTTTGCCCGAAAACGACGGACCGTAAAATTTCCGGAGTATATGATGGGGTAGATTACGATAGCCGGTAGTCAAAGTAGTGGAACTCGGGAATATGCGATTCGTGTAGAATTCACAAGCAAATTATAGATTGGTGCTTTCGCAGGTTGTCACGAGGGTTGTTTTGCATGTAGTTTGTGCCGCTGAACATAACTTTGCAAGTCTTTTTTGTCAATGAAACACCTGAGGGTGGCAGTAAGGTTGCAAGGCACGAATGACCGCTTTCCATGGTGACGTTGTTGCATTAAAAAAATAGGGAAAGCAATTACTGTTATATTAAAAAATGCGCCATACAAAACTACCTTTATTTGCTGTGATGAAAGTCTTTTTTGTGCTCTTCGGTGGGTTTTTTTTTGATTTCATTCAAATAAAAAAAAGGAATCAAACTTTCACTAGGGAACAGTCTATCTGGCGAATGTGAATTCGTCGTTTGATTAGTTGGTAAACGGGAAATGGGTTCTTTTACAGGTTGACAGTGTTGCTGACATAAGAAGACTACCTAAGAAAACTGTGGTTTCGGATAATATTGCAACGAATGCGACTCAACCTGCAGAGGGCGTTTCTACGGAAGCGACTTCCGAGAAAAACGCGGCGGGGGTATGTCAAGCCACTTTTGCGTTTCTCGAAATAAATAGCCGATGTCACCTAACTGAACAGATCTTCTGTCGAAAAATAGCAACACTACGGAGTGAGTTCCTGTACGGAGAATTTATTAGGCACTACTAATAGCCTCCTGTCATAAATAAACTAAGATTTATCTCTGTTGTATTACGTACGTGAGTGGCACGAAATAACTTCGGGAAATTCGTTTTCTTGTCCAATTTTTTTTTTGTACAGCGTGCTCATAACTCGCCCGTAACCGCTTTAGTTTAGGTCCGGAATCTGGAAAACGCATTGGGAAATGGGGATTTTCGAAAAACTCATATATTTGCGGTTGTATGTCGAAGTTGCACGGAGGGATTGAGATGGGAGTTTGCAGAAATTGTCTTTTGGAAGTCTTTCGGGCATGATTAGTGCAAAATTATTCCAGGCTGAGTAAGCAAACTCGTGGAGGATTCTTGCAACTATTCACAACTATGGAAATTACCGAAGAGCGCTATGTGCTGGATATTTGTTGAGCACGATCGAGTATCGGAATCTGGTTATCCCCAAAGGTGTTGACAGATTTACCCAGTTTCGTCATTTGGGAAAACGGGCCAGACGGTTACTTTGGTAACGTTGTGAGCTTACCTGTGGCGAATATGAACTTGAATTCGTCGTTCGCCCTTTCAGTCAAACAGTGGTTTCTTTACAAGAACGCACATATCACATGCGGTGAAAACTGAATAAATTAATGCTATTTATGAATTTTTTGTTCAGAATATACCGAACAGTGTTGAAGTACCGACGCAGAAGTGTATCGAAGAGGATACCAATACCCATCAGTCCTCCAACACTGAACAGCAAACATCGTCATCGGGCATAAAAGTTTCCGAGGATGTACGCTATGCGAAGTATTTCAGAATGCTGAAAGTGGTTCGTTTGCTTCATTATTAGTTCAGCGGAATTCGATTTCACGATCGTCGTGCACGTGCGGGAATTTCATTTATGGTCGATGGGACTGTATCAGACATTTTTTTCTTCCAGTCCTCTTTATGAAGTATTTGAGAAATAAAGTTTTGCAGAATTGTAGTATAGATAGGATGAGCTATACACTTTCCATTTTTCCTTGATAATTGAGATGGGTCTTTCGATTTCTCGTTTGAAACTTGATTCCGCTCTGTTTGTATCCTATTGAGATGCTGTTCTTTTTGCTTCGCGCACAGATTCCACTGTGAGTGCATAGCCAAAACACGAGGTGCGGAGGCTGTTCGGTGACTTGGTTATTTCCAAATCATCATTGTTTTAAGGCCTTAAGGCTACGTAAGGTGGCACATTTTAAGGCTTCATCGCCTGTACATAAGTTACCACAGAGAGCAACGCACTAGAAGTGGCTGACTGCTTTCAGGGTGTCGTCGCGCTTGCGGTGAAGCAAAAGATGGCGTCGGAAGGAATCGATCCCTCAATACTCGAGTATGCTCTCTTTTTTATGCGTGTAATAATTAAATATTCTTTCCAGTTGTAACATATGACAAGCACACTCTCACGTTACGTATTATTGAATATAGCATATTTTATTGCGTCATATGCGTTTCTGGTAGGCAACGAAAATTAGAGCTGCATTATCACTTGCTGTATTCGCTTTTAACAGTGATCTCAGCAATGAGTAGCAAGACTGTGGTGTTGTGGTAAAAGAAAAGCAAAAAGATTATTTTAAAGTTCGTCTCATAAACCTGTTTAGGTGACGATGTCCACTCATATATCGTTGACGAGTCCCTTACATAACCGACCAAAGATGAAGTCAGCACTGAACTCTGTTTGATAGCTCAGAAAGGATAACTGTGTAGGCTGTTTCGAGAAGCGTACCGGCGACGATTCGTCGGCTGGTCTGTATGGTAATTCCAGTTTAAATGAATTTTTATAAAGGAGAAGGCGGCCTTCACAGTAGATGTCTCTAAGAAGTGCTCTGGCAGCGTATCACATGAACTCAAGCATGCATTTAGCAACCCGGAAGCCATCGTGGAAGGTTGCGTGGCGGTCGACGAAGTAGAACGCCAGCTAGCGAAATCGAGCACCTCTTCGGATGATGGGGAATCCGACTCTATAGCGAGTTTCAGTGATACTGAATGAGCAACGATTGCCATCAGCTTGTGTTTACCGTGGGAATGAAAGGTCGGACTTAAAGTTGCTGTTTTTTCGAGAACATGGGCATTTTAATTCCTCTCTTAGAGCAAGTTTCTAGACAGCTCTCTAAGCCCACCAGTACTTCGATGATGTCATAGGTCTGGCGTTTTGTACTCTGTCAAGTGGTAATCCATCGAGTAAAAGACGTCATTCCACTATCAAAGATTACGCGCATCCGTATCGTCGGGAATTTCTTCGACTCAATTTCTTGAAATTTCTAATCAACTGTCACTCACGTGCTGCTTGCCAGTTCGGTACTGCATTTTTTGAGGCGCATATCAAGAAATAACCAAGCCACGTTTACGGGGCGACGGATAGATATCTCAAAATTGCAGTATTCAAAACTGTACGAGAGTGTTGCTGTTGCCAATTTTGGCGTACCTTTCGTACGTCAATTTTTATATTTTGTGTTAAGGTTTTTTTGAAGACATCTGTGTATTTTCGAGCTTTTGTTTATTGCAATTTGCATGTTCATTGTGTAAAAGATTATTTCCGTCCTGCAGATGTAGAAAGGTATTTAAGCGGGTATCGATTAAATAAAAATATTTTAAATTGAGAGTCGTTCCCGAATAGGTATTTCTGTTTTTGAGGAAAACTTCAACTTATAACTCAGAAATAAGTTTGGCAAAGTCGTTCGACGCCAGTGTTATATGCTAAAGTGGAAGGTTGTCGACACCAACATAACTCATGAAGCAAAGCGGCGACGTCGAGGCATGCCGGTGTCAAGATGTTTCTAGCATCTAATTGTCTTGATGCTAAAACGTCCTCTTGCTAGGTTGGAGAAAACTTCATTGCGACTTCTTTAGGAAATATTAGTATGCCGGAAGTGAACAACCAGGGTAAAAAGAATCTCTAAAGAATCACCTCAGCGGTATTGGTGATCCTTGATGGCAATTGCTAATCAGGTTTAGTGATTTTCATTGATGAAACACAATCGTTGTGTGATAAGTTTGGAAAGTACTTATGTTAATGAATGCATTTTATGGATGAGGTAGGTCGACGCAAATTTGGAGAGTGCATCTTTTCGGATGCTTAAAGCAGTTGTAGGTACTTCATGCGGTTAAATTGAAAAATTAAGTCACACAAAATTTGGATACTGATCGTTGCAAGTTTCATCCAAATATCCGACTATCGAACATTGAGATGGAGATATAGGAAGAAATCAGCGAAAGGATTCCGTTGGAAATTCTCCTTCTATAAGAAATCAAGAAAAAGTTTCCTGTAATATCTGCGATCGTTCAAACTGTATAAGTTATTGTGTCTAGTCTTTTTGTTTTCACGTTTCTCGTAGAAGTAATTATAGTAGAGAAAGAACAACTAATCGCTAGAGATTTTCTTCTTATTCCTTATTTTTTGAAGTTGATAAGAACAGTTTGGATTATCCTTTCAGGAAAAAAAAACCTGGATAATTTCTTATAAAATGAACTAAGTAGGTGCATTCGTACTTGATTTTAACTGTTGAACTTTAACTGAGCGATGTCTGTAATCGGATAGAGTTGTAATAATAAAGCACAAGTAAGTGAGTGAAATTTATCGTCGTAAAGTGATGGTTGTTTGTAAACTTTCATGGACGAATATAGTCGGAAGGGGTTGCTGTTTTGTTTCGAGAGATCACTGAGTGGAATTGCTGTCGCAGTTTTATGTAAATGTGATAAAGATCGTAAGTAGGAAGGAACATTTGCATGCCGAAAATGAGAGTGCTTTGATCATGCGTTTATGTGTGCAGTATGTACGAGTGCTTTATAGGTTTCATATAAGATCTACATATTTTTATGGCCATTGCGATTTCTTATTCGGCATGCAGTTGGAATAACATTAAAAAAAAAAAAAAAAAGAAACTGCTCGCGCATTGGTGATAACGCGGAAGGTGGGGAGATGGGGGAGGAGGAGGGTGGTGGGGATTTGATGATCTGTTTTCCTGACGAACGGCTTCGATTTATTGGATCACTGTATTTAGATAGGCCGTAAATTTTTAAAAGGTCGCTCAAGTTTTCAAGTTTCATGAAACTCGGAAAACTTACCCGGAACTCGTGGATGAAACGTTGGAGCGTTGTGCTGAGCGATTTTATTATGTGCATCAAATTGAAATTTAGGGTGTGAGAACTTTGGGTTGCAATGATTGCTTGAAAATGCATATTTTGGAGGGTTTTTGCCAATGAGGTTGCACTAAATGCGCTTTGTCAGAATTAGTCCCCTAAGCGATGTGAACGTCGCAGGTCCACATTTTTTTGATCCCGACAGCATTACTATTTGGTTTTTATTTTACTGCATAAGTCGTCCGAAACTGAAGTTGGATGGGCAATGCGTCAATATGAGGTAGGATTTATGCTAACAAGTGATAATCGTCGCAGATTCGAGATGAGGCATCGGTACTAATCCACATCAGTAAACACTTCTCTGCCTACCAGTGGTCATCTTCGAGATCGTGAGTCTAACTAGTATTTCAGTTCTTTGGTGAGCGAGTAAAAATTCGAGGTCAAAGTGAGGAAATTTTCAAAGATCATTTTGGGGAAAGTATGGATCAACAGACGTCTGTCGTTCTCCTTCACTGCGTCATTTATCCTGTTTGGTCGATTCAATAGCGTTTGGCTGTATCGTGTATTCCGCTTGGAGCCTTTTCAAGTTTTTTTCCATGTCACTCTCAGATTGTGATTTTTATTGTCGTACTTCACCGTTGACTCATGCATGTGCACTTTTTACCTCAACTGAAGCCAGCAACTGTATTTGTGACTACAAGTGTTCCGATCAGGTCAAGCAGCTGAAGCACAACTTGAAGATATTGGCAAATGTTGCACATGGATGAACTTATTGCCGCATCCAAGGGAGTAATGTGGAAAAGTCAAATATGCAGTCGTGTTTATGGGCCTCTTGCAAAGCAGCGGTTTGTCTTTAAAAAAAAGCTGAGCTGCAATAGATTCTTTGCCGATTCGATGGCATTATGCATGAGAGAACCTGAAAGCTTTGAAGGATGGGAGTGGTCATTGACCTGGCAACGGAAGCAGTCCTCATTGCAAAAATTTCGCCGAATTCAGAAGAGCTCTCCGACCTCGAAACCTTTCGAGAAATGCCTCAAGTGTAAATAAGACGCTGATTTCTTGCTTTTATTTCGAAACGGAATTTTTTAAATCGGAAAGAATTTTTTCTATCGGCAAAGGATCTCATAAATAGTCAACACAAGAATGAGGAGCTTCTGTCATGATTCATACTATCACTCCTCAATGGGGCACTCTATATTTATTTCTGAGATGTCATGTCATTTTGCTTTAATTTATCCTTATTGAACGTTCCATTGTTGACAAAATGAAAGCTATTTTCGATATTTTTAATTTTTTGTAAATTATTCTCAGCAAAGAGAAATAATTTTTGATAAGAAAATCCCGAAAAATACTCTCAAAACTGCTCTCATATCTTCTGCATAAAAGTTCAAAATTTAATATCCGATTCTACTGATGACCGGAAAAAACGGTAAGCATTGAAGTTTTGTCTTTGATGACCTGCTGATTAAATTCGTCCGGGGTCCAGGAAATGGTCAGTGGTCCAGGACTGTTTGGCATCATTGCTGCGCCATCTATCGATCCCTTTATCCCTGCTTTAGCACTCTTGATTAAATACCATCGAAATTCGAGTTAGGTAGGGGGGAACAGCAGTATGTTATGAAATTCGATAATAATATTCAAAAGGCATGAGATTCGGAAAAAAGACAGGTCAAGAAAGCTTTCTGCTGATTGTCGTTGTGAGGCGTTTGAGCGAAACTGGATGAGCAAGCTTGCTTTAATAACCACAAAGGTATCTTTAGTGTTTCATATCGGTTTTTACAAATTTAGGGCTTTAAGTTAGCTACACTGCATGTAATATTTTTCTTTTTTACTCTTTATCTATGGCACTTCTTCTATTTCATTCATTGTCATATTAAGCTGTATTTTGTGGTATGTCTCATAAAGTGAGCGCGATGCGTATTTTTATGAGCGTGAGCAGGTGAATGGGGAAGGTCTTTTTATGGCTGTTCGCCAGTTCCTATTAATCATATTTGGCTGTTGCTTCACATAACTTCCGCTACACCCAACTGGACAAGCACGAGGCTGATCGACGACTCTCGAAGGTGCAATCAGAGCGGATTAGATCAGTTTGTTAGCTGGAGAAGTGAGGAATCGTTTTTTTTTCTTGAAATCGCTCGTCGCATATTTATCACGAGGTCATTGAGGGGGAACGCTGCATGAAAGAATTGAACGTCACACTACAGTGCAAAGAAACGTAATCGCAAGCTGCTTTCTACATAATTTTATTCGTATTCCCATTGAAACATGTACTGCTTCGACAGTTGCGCCGTTCGATATTTTGCTACGCCTAATAGTGCCCTGGATATTAGCTCCATGACGGAGTCAAGCTGCAACGTTCGAAAAGTAGTCGCTCTCAAGGAATCTTCTGAAATGGCTGCATCACAGATGAAGATATCTCACCTCAAATCATCCGTCCTACTATCATTTTATAACGCTTTCTGGATGGACACTTGTATGTCGCCGAATAGGAGCTTCGTTCCGCTTTTACGACCTCTCTCACCAATTGCAATTTAAAAATGGCTATTCTCGGCAGTCGAAGTAAACGGCAAGTAGACCTCTCTAACTCACTTACATTTATAGTTTTAAAGCGAGTATATCATTCATGTCCTAACTTCATTCGTCGACAAACTTGCCTCTGTTTTTTACTGGTTTTTTAAAAACATTTCAAAGATCGTTTCGGAGGAGAATGTACTCTTATGTTTCTAAGCTTATTTGTTCGGTACAATGTTTGCTGACTGAATTGGGGTTCGACACTTCTATGCTCATAGAATTCTCCAAATGATGCTTCATCGTTGCTTCGGATGGAAGCCAAGCTTCATGATCGGAAAATTCACGTCCAGTGATGCAGGAAGCTGTAATTTTTGATAGTTTTTTTTTAGTCAATTCTCTTACGATTTTGTCTCACTATCATGACTTATAAAAACCTAAAAGTGTCACTAAAATTACTAGTTGTTTGATATAACACTCGATTTCACCTTATCCAGCTAATTTTTTTTTTCAAATGCGTTGTGCAAATTTTCTCTCGTTCTTTTTATTCTATGCAAACTGGGATACGAGACAATCGATGAACTCTTTGCACACTAAATTTCTTGTTCGGCTTTCGCATGTGTTACGCTGTTATGGCGGATGTGTCTAATTGAAATAAATTTTGATGATCATTGGAAAACGATGTGTTCAGGAAGCAAGAAAAAGCGTTAAAACATTTTCATCGGAGTGGAGTTTACAGTGTTTCCGATCGAGTTCGTTTAGGATTCTAGCATTCTCGAATGACGTTTCTAGCATTTCTGGCATTCGAAGCGGTGCTCAAGTCAAAAAATGTCTTCTTCAGCGAGCCTTGCTGCAACTCATTTAGTGCTTCTGACCACTGAAAGAACCAGCTCTTGAGCACATCAACCAATAAGGGTCATTCACTTCAAACAGTGTATAACCTCATCCGTTGTTCGCCCTGTTGAAACAAGATCCATATTCTGCGATGCTCTTACACTGATGACGTATGCGTAAAAAGGCGCCAAATAAATATCGTTTCCCGATTGGAAAAGATAAAAACGATGTGACAAAAGCGCACATAGTTTCATTTATTTATTTATTTATTTGTTTGTTTATTTATTTATCTATCTATTTATTTATTTGTTTACTTATTTATTTATTGGAGCGTTCGCTTGCTATTGTAGATGAAAATGAATAAAGCCGATGAAACAAAAAATTGATCAGCTAATAGCAAGGTGCGTTCATTCGATAGCATCAGAAAAAGAACGACCTGAAGTTCTATGAAATAAATATTGGAATTTGATAATTCGCTAGTTAATTGCATAAAATATTTTATTGTTGAGCGTTAAATAGCGATTTTTTTTTCGCCTAGTTTGAAAAATAAAGAGATTTGCGGCAAATAATCCTCATTATACCATGCAAGGTGATAATATATTGTAAACAATAATGCACATCTACTTACTACAGATTGAATCATCGTCGATGGTTCGTTCACTAACTTTCATATTTCCTTTGAAAAAGAAGAAGAAGAAGAAGAAAGAAAGAAACAAGTGAATAATCAAAATGTTGGCATTATTCGGTCACGACTTTGAGCCATTGTGAAATTTAACGTGATATTGTATGGCGATGATAGTGGGAGCTATAGTATGAAAAACAGAAGCAATCAAAAGATGTTCTCTAACACTCAAATTGCATTCTTTTCTTTCTACGAGCAAATTATGCATTTCGCACGTTTCCGCAACGATAGCCTTGTCTTTTGATTTCCTTTTTTTTTGGGAAATCATGAAGATTGTCGAAGTAGTGCATTTGATTCTCACCTTGATGACACGCAGTGAATAGTTTTATTTTCGCAGTTTTCACTTTCACATTTCCTTCTTTCTTTTTTCTCGGAATTTCTATTTTATTTTTTTCTTTTCCTATCGATGCAACTTTAAATTCTTTAAATCATTTTGTATATTTTCATGAAAAAATCTGCTTAAAATGACGTTTATTTTACTATTATTTTGGTAATATTTTCTCATGCTTGCGCATTTTGTTTAGTTAATTCTAGTTCGAGAACTCATAATGTCAAGCGTTCGTTTGATCGCCAAATCTATATTCACCGACATATTCACTCATAATCTTTGAAGAATAGTTGCCTCATAATTTTTGGCTCTTTCTTGCGTTTACATACAGAAATAAATTATCAAATTTCATGCTCCTACGAAGCTTTAAATGATAATAGCACATAGTGAGAGAGGGGAATTTTTTATTCTTATGGAGGAAATTCGCAATCGACAAGAAACTTACAGTCGAGGTGGACAGGTAGTTCATTGTTTTTAAAGAGGGCATAACATCAAGGAGAAATTTCTTCAATATTCTCAGCGAATTAAGAAACTATCGAACTTTTTGTTCGGTTTTATTAAAGTAATTTGAACGCTTTCCGTTAATAAGACTGACTATTAAGTTCAACATAAACTCTGAGCAGATTATTTCCAAATTTCGAAAGCTGACTTCAAATGGTGCAGCTTGACTTAATGCTTTTCACCTAGAAGTGACATGAGAGGGAGAGAAAGTGACCAGAGCGGATGAGAGGAGAACTTCTACAGAGATGGCTAATAAACGGAGTCACCATCTCAACTTTGGCTGTGGAAGAAATAAATAAAGAAACTGAAATAAGGTATGGGGATTCAAAGGTATGCATTGTACCAAAAGCATCTTGACGACATTCGTTGTGAATCCAGCTATAGTTTTCAACCGTGTTAGTGCCATCACTTGGATGAGGCAAAAGTAACTACCCTTCATCTGATGGCAAGTGCAGAAGCAAGCCAAAGCAGTTGGCACAATATGTGCTTTTGCATTCCGCTCACCTTAACAACAAATTCTGTTTGTTGTCAACCGATAATAATGCTTACACAGTAATAAATCCTGTAAATATCAAAAATTACCTTCACATTTCGTAGACCTTCGGCTCTGGTTTGCCAGTATATGCATCTCATAAGTTGTCAAGAAGCAATAAATTATGCGAGCAAATTTTCAATGATTTGGCTACGCCTATAAATCTTTCATCTATTGTAAAGTATTTGTCTTTTGGTGGTCTGATCAATCACTACAGAATGTGGGCAGATTTTCTTTTTGTCGTCAGCTATTTATAATTCTTTGGAAAATTAATGGGTCAACGTGAATGATAGTATAAAAAGTCACTGTCTGGTGTGTTATGTATAAAACAAATTCAGTGGCTTTTCCTTCACTCGTCACCGAATAGAAACTAACTATCAGACAGACAGGCAGACATGCACATACACGCGCAGACACGACTGGACATAGTACGCCTTGCTATTGCAGATTTGCAGAAAAAGATAAAGAGTTGACATACGCTGAGTTTTGAAATTCAGCTGTGAAAGCAGCCAAAGATTCGCTGCTTTTCGTTTGGAAAAATGACGCGGGGACATCGATGATGAGGAAGGAGGAGGGGGAATCGGACAGATGGAGAACAAGAGAGAGAGCTGTAGGAGTCCCCAATTTCATTCCCCCCTGTCAAACTGAGCTTATGCTTAGGTTCAACCGTATCCATATTTCCAACATGAACTACAAGGGAGGGGAAGGGGGGGGGGTGGTTGTAATTGGGATTTTAGGACATAGTTTAGCATGCACCCTCTAGTTTGGATGTGGGATGCTTAGCATAGAAAAGTGCTCTCGTTCTAATTACTTTTATCGATATTTAAAGAGAATGGAAGTTACATTTTGTGTTCACGCTAGAAATTTTTGTTTTCAAATCGAAGAAAAAAATATTTTCATTGTGTAGTTGAGATTTCATTTCCATTTCCATTTTTTTTTTTTGCTCCTTTAAAAGCTCTTTTGCGTATCGGAAAGTTGCCATTGAAATGTTTTGCACTCATGAGCACACTATTCTATTCCCACGCTGAGTTGCGTCTCGATGGCCAAAATGCACAAAAAACTTACCGAAGCAATTTAGAGAATGAACGTCAGCAGGAATATGACGCATTCATGGGACGATTGCAAATGCAATCGGGCTGACTTTTTTCAGTGGGTTTTTAAATTTTATAGGGCTGATCGGGCAGTGTTTAAAGGATGTTGATATGGGCTAATCACAATATGCATAAATTAGATATTCCTCTTAACTTGTAGAATTAGAGCTGCAGTAATTAAAAAAAAATTGATATGTAAAACTTCAAAACATTGAATTCAACTGTGAAAATTTTATTCATTTCTGATATTTTTAATTCCGATACTGGTTTCCGAGAATTAAATACTTATTTTTTTTTGTAACAGCTTAGCGACAGCAGACTTAAAAAGAAAATTATATTGAATATTATATTATATTCTGAACTCGCTAGGGAGCGAGTATTGGCAACTATTTCTCACTGTTGATTTTAAATTATGGGAAAGTCATGTTTGTGCTTATGTACGTAATGTTTCTATCTGTCCGGTAGTTTCACTTGAGGATCATCTAGAACAGAGCTGCAGAATTCGATTGGTTTAATATGCATTACTTTCGAATTTAAGCATAGATATTTAAGAGGGCATTAAATTTGCATGCACTCAATATCGATCAAATTTTCATATTATGCGGGTCAACTTGCAGAAAACTGCTCCTCTTGCACAATTCTCCATTTGTTTTGGTAGCGAGTGGGACGCATTCCGAATGGACAGAAGAACCGTTTCATAATTAGCTCACTGGTTCTAAAAAATCGGGCGAAGAACGCCCGATGAGACTGGCATGATGCGTGTCCGGTTAATTCAGCCAAGCAGGCCAGTCGGTTGCCGGAATGTCCAAAGCCAACCGGTCAAGATTCAAATATGTGTTACTGTGTGGAATAAACTGGCCTTGCAAGGTAGGCTCTAATTTATTCTGTACACCGCATCTGGCCTATCTCTGATCAGATCGGATGTACGAATTTCTTGGTGCATTTAGGTGTGAAAGACCGGTAGGAAATGTAACCGCTCGGAAGGAAGTTGGGATTTGAGTTCGCCAGAAGTGTAAATTATGACTGTCAAATTTTGTTATCGCTGCTTCTTTGGTTCCCGAGTTGAAACTAATGGAAAGGGGGATATGCATTCAAGGTAAGTTAAATTAATTCACCTGCAGAAAGGATGCCTGCGTGCACTACTGTCAGTTTCGAAACAGTCTCATTCTCGTGCTGAATCTTGGTAAAATGCTGTTGCGGTTCATCGACACACATCTGGAACTCTGTCTCTTGAATGGTCTTGAGTTCCATTGTTTCGTTACACAAAATCTCACTTTTCGAGGTAACTTCTATTTTTGGGAGGAATCAGAAGTGAGATGAGGCTAAGTAAGATGAATATGGTGATTGACTAATTTAGACGTTGGATTCATGTCTAGGTAGTTGCGAACACTGAGCGCATCATGAATTTCGGCATAGATTATTCATTTTTCCGGTCACAGTCCAACTTTTTCCTTCTGCCAGATTTCATAACATTTTCAACACCTCCGAGAGGCACTATTGTTTGAGTTCTCTAAGTAACATTTTTAGCTGATAGAAATGACAGTAGTTGCTACCGCACAAGTACACACGCATTCCTTCTATTGATGCATCCAAGGAATGGAAGCGCCGCGTGTAATATATACGCACAGACAATATATCTCGACACTGTTAGGAGCATGTTGCTCTAAAAGAAGTTCGGCAAAGAGCGATATGTGATATATGATAGAGACTCGCGTTTGGGAAGGCCGTTTACGCCTGACACTGGATGAAATCGCCTCGGTGTGCACATCACAGCAAGTTCCGAGTATTTCGTTGTTTAGTGCGCCTAAAGATTCCGTTTATTCATGTTCCCATGAAAAACTTCCTGACGAAAGTATAGCGCATATTGCTTTTTCGAATGATAAGCTCCTTTACGCATTACCGCAGGTCAGGACTTTTGGGAATATACAAGCGCTGAGCAGAGGCAAAATGATGTCCGCAAGCGAACAAATGTGCACGATACAACGTAGAGTGTAGCTGTATGGTTTTAGCCAACTAGAAAGTCGAATGGTATCATCTGTTATCGGGCTTCGATCTGTAGTTGTGAAAATTTAATAGCGAACCTTCTTCACTAGACAGTGACCAATTGTTATACCTCAAGGAAGCAATATTGACGCGAACAGGTGTGTATGTGGAGTCGGACCAAAGAGAGGGGAGGGGGTTGCAAAGGTCGAAGCAGGATGGGGACCAAAAGCATCTCCTTTTCCTTCTTCCCTTGCCGCAAAAGATTTGGTTAGCTTCTTCTTTCGCTTCTTTCCACCGGAAGACACTCGCGAAATTTAGAGTGCGAAAAGGAGTGGCGGAAAAGCGGTTTATTGCAAAGGATAACCTCTTCGAAACTTTTTTGACTGTGAACTTGTATCTGACTACATCAAAAAGCTTATTGATCGCAATGTTATGTCCATTCCAATATTCTCTTAAAAATATAGCTCTTAAAAAAAAAAAAAAAATTAGAGATTGTATGGAGAATGGTTTATTTTTCCACGAAGACAGGAATAGGAGAAGAATGGCGGGATATCGTGCGGGACAAGAGGTTCTGATTAGGAGGAGAGGATTTTGAAGGAAAATGACCTTTTTCCATCGTTAAGGAAAGACTAATTGGGAACGGAGAACAGAGATCTTGGATGGAACTTTAGCATCAACTGCGAACCATGCCAAAGACGTGGTCTTCGGAAAAGTGCGCAAAGGTGTTTATGATCACTCGCGAGAACTCGTAGGTGTCTATTCAAGTTTGGAGGCAACTGTCAGCCACTATGGAGGTATAAGTTTATTAGGGTTGGGTATTCATATCGTTAGTTTCATGGAATCGTAGTTGTAGCGGATTCATTGGTCGACGTTTGCTCAACTCTGAAATTTTCGATCGTGGTTTAATAGGCGAAAATGCAGAATATCGATTTTTTTTCCATGTTCGTTCAAAAATCATATCAACTCTTGAAAGGTGTGGTTTGTAAAGTGAGGCAGCAGCAGGTGATAGGTGCGAGATTCTGATGCCACCTTAGAATATTTGCGCTTAGATGATCGAAAGTAGACGTGCTGCCTAAACTTGTGAATGTGGTTATCTTCAGAAGAATCTGGATTTGAGATGCATATGTAGCTATCTATGAATTTACTATTATTGTTTCAAATGTGAACGCATCCAACTACATAGTTAAGATCATCAAGCATCGAGATAGTAAAGGTGGGAAAGCAACCAGTACCATCCATGGCAACTCTTTTGGCCATCAGTATGTGAATGCATCGAAGAGCAAACTTTTGATATATTTGCTACCATATCACCTCAGGTTTGCTATCATATCGCCTTAATAAGACGAAATGTTACGATGTAAGAACCCTAATATATTCATTCGCTCGCAGTATTTACGCAAAATAATAAAGGCCAGTAGGTATGGATTGTTGCTGAGATGGAATATTGTGTAAAAGATTATGGAATATGGTTGCTGCATGCGACAATTCGTGGGTGGTGCCACACGCATGGTCATTCCGCTTCCCTCCTCAAAGTAGCTAACTGCTGGCAATGGGCGTGGCAGGGAAGGATGGGCGGTACGCCATAGACATTGGGCTGCAAAATGTCGCCATTGTGGTATATGGCAATCGTCATTTTGATTCGAGCACCAGTGTTTGTCGCCCTTTAGTATTGTTCCACTCGAAATTCCGCTTATCGCTATCAGGATTCTGTATTGCTGAATCGCTTCGTAATTTTGAATCGAAACAAAATTTTTCTCGACTTGGAAGGACGCAGCCTTCTTAATTGGGCACAACGTTATGTATGTAATGGTCAAAGATGTGGGGGAATTTAGAGGCTACATGGACAATTGGCCTATTGCCTCATTTTTCCTGATAGTTTTTAACACCTTTGTAGCATTTTTTTTTGTTTATGCTGCTGACTAGCGGCCTTCTTTATGTTTTCGAGGTACTCTTGCTCTAAGAGAGACTTGTAAAGGTGCGCGAATTGCAGTGTTGCAATAATTTCTCACCGTTTAAAATGTTTTGTATCAGAGACCTCGATGGTAGTACGGATAGGCGAACCATGTTCACAGAGGATTTGTAATCAAGGACAACAAGCGATGCTTATTTCTCTTACTGTTATGGAGATTTTTTTTTTTAATGTGGGAAGTATTTCTTATAAGTGGGTACATACAAAAATTGCTACAACTAGCGACGAAAACCTCTGATCGAAAACTTCTGAGATATTTCTTTAGTTTCCAATAGCAAACATCCAAACGTTTCTTTTCGATAGTGTCAATTAAAAATTTTTTTAATTTTTTTAATTAATAGCAGTTTTCAATGAAAAAGCAATACGAGAAAAATAGAGCATTGCAAAAATATGAGTGGAATGAGAATTTTTCAGAATATTGCGTATTTGCTGTTTATCGATGAAGCGGAATTAGCGGAAAAAGTGGGAAAATTAGGCATTAGAGTATCTTTGTGGAAAAGTGATGACATTATGCAGAACAAGTAACTGTTATATAATTATTTCAAGTTGCTATGAAGTTTGAGATCGTTATAAATCCTTCAGCAAAAAAAAAATTCTTTTTATTTCAGAGTTTCAAAATTTTTTTCATATTCTTTTAAAAAGTTCCGCGAGAGTATTTCGTAATATATTAGAGTAATAAATGAATAGCGCTTCAAAATGGTCCGGGATGGGCGGTCCTCTTCTATACAATTGCTATGTAAGTGAAAATGACTCTTAAAACAGGTTGTGGCTAAGCTCTCGCAATGTCGTTTTACCAGTCAACCATTAGCGTTACATCAGGGAATTATCCAATTTGCACTTTGTTTTAATTATGTGACGATTAATTAATTCCCAATTATTTATTTGTGCTTATCGCTAATTGTTAAAGTGAGCAACTCCCAATGACCACAATGATGGGTGGAAATTTCGAACCATTGATTCGTATTGTTTTTTTTAGCCCTTATAAAGCTATCGCTAAGTTAAATTCCAATGGTTTCAGCTCACGAAGCGCTTTAAAACTGCGGCGACGAAATTTCGCATGTCTTTTCTCCACCACAAAACAATGTCCCATCTCGAATTTTTCTGAAATTCGCACTCGGCAAAGGTTATTGCTATGAAAGAACGCCATAAGACTTACGAATCAGGTTTTTTCATAGTTAATTAACTGAGAACCAATAAAGAATTCTAGGTGCAATACTTCAACGGACAATGGTTTTCGTCAGACGATGCATTATTAGGTGTTCATTATTGCCTTATATACATATTTGTGTTCTCGGTTGCAATATTGCGCTGTAACGGTAGCGTGCATACTATCCAAGGCTCTCCGATGCTGCTTTCCGCTTCGTTTTTTTTGAGCCACTAAAAACGGAAACTGTAGTCGTTCATTTGTCTAAAACTTTGATATTTCTGCTCACCTTCGAGAAACAAGGGCTTCATAATTGCGGATTGTAATGAAGCGTCGCTCTTCTTCCGTCCTAATAAACTTCAATTAGCATATGACCTCGTACAAAGGGCTTGAAATTATAAATGCTCCCAAATTTTTTAAGAGTTCAGTTGGACTGTACGAGCTGGCTTCATTGAGAGGAGGAGAGCGACATTCATGCGGTTCTGCGATTGATAGTTAATCTTTAATTTGCTTCGTTAAAGTGTTCATGGTTTAATAAGTTGTCAATCGTCAGACGGTGATCGTTTCTTTTGATATCCGATTGTAAAGGTTTTAACTTAGTATAGGAAAGTACTTTCCAGGTGATTGGGAATGATAGGATAGTTTTTACGGCGGCTTGATCACCTATATGCATCAGATTATGTTCTAAAGTTCTAAAGGATCAATTAGCACCTTTGTAGTATCCTTTAATTTTCGCAGCAACATTTTCAGTGATGTGGCAATTGTTTTACGAGTAGCAATCAGTACGGAAATGGATTTCTCCATTCTGTTGCTTAAATTCTACACACCCTAAAAAAGAGCGAATTTTCGATGTGGGCGTTGATGAGTGAGATTTATGTTTTTTTACAACGTATCGTAATGCGATGCGCTAATGACAGCCAACACCACAATCCATAATACACTTCGTCAAGTTGATTGCTCACAACTGTGCAACTTCCCTTTTAAACGTGCACTTCAGCACTCCGTTACTGCTAAATGAATAAACTAACCGGAAAGAATCCCTCTAGCAGAAATATATCGATGAATTTTATAGTTTTTGAGTAATCTTTTTGGGGAGAATTTGCGTCAAACGTTTCGTTAATAAGCGCAAGTGTCTTATTATAAATAAGTTTAAAAATCCCGACAACTTTTGCAATCACTATTGTCAGATTGTTTTGCACTGTATTGGGTTCACGAAAAAATTTTTATGGCAAGCTTATAGTGTGATATTGAAGAAATTCTTTAAGAGCATCTTTTTGAGCTTTCACATTGGCGTGCATTTTATGAGTCATAACCGTCAAATTGTTTGCATATGAAGAAAAATAGAAAATGCTGTAATTCACTTCGCGATATTTTCTTGTGAGAGTTGCAATATGACGCTGCAACAGGAAGCAACCGCATGTTGGCTGAAGAAATATTGGTGGTTGGGAACACCTTGATCGAGGGAAATTGTTTCACGTATATTTTACCTCGAACTGGAAAAAATTCTTCGGCAGAAACAATTTGTTGTTGCCATTCCCACTGGAAATTTTTTCGCAATTGCGCCGAACGTATTCATTTCTGTTGCAGGTTATTTCGGCCATGGTTTTGCACCCGATAGTTTGCTACGCGGAAGGTTGTTTCATGTTTTCGGTGAACCTGGGCACCTATTTGCTGGTCCGTTTTTCTCTTCATTAAACTAGGAGTTAGCATACTCATCGGAGTGAGTGGCCTGGTCTGAAATTCGTAACGGAAATGGCTAAAAGTGAAAGTGGTCCATTACGGGATGAATATGTTTTGTCAAATCTGCTACTGTTATTACTGCTGGTATTCCGTATATCTTTGCTATGTGCGTAATAAGGAGAAAAAACATACCAAGCATATTGATTTACACCGACTGCACTTAGCAGAATTACAGTTATAGTATATTTGCCGATTTTTCGCATACCGTATTTAGTACAGTATGCGTTTTTTTACAGTACACTCAAATTACTTGTTCAAGTGACTAGAGGGCGAGTGGCCAAATCTTTCCAACAATTGGCTATTGATGTTTTATGTAAGGAATAGTTACAAAGGTTGTAGATTGCAGCATCGGTGAGCTGATAAATTTTTACGTTACTGCCTTATTTTGAAACAAATACTGCTGATATTTCCCTGAAATTTTTCGAACGGCGCAAGTGGCAAAGTGGGAAAGCAGCGCACTTTTTAGGATTCCATGCTGCTCTCTTTCGTAAGACTTTTTTATGCCTTAGTTTTTCATCACGTCTGTTCAAAAAGACTTGCGCCATCGGTTATTCGAAATACAATTAAATTTTCGCTTATGATCCTTTTACTCAAGGTTGCTTAATTAATCCGAGTAATAAACTCGCTGGAAGACTCATTTTGAAAGATGAAAAGCATAAACCAAGCGGTCATTATAAACGGACGTTATGTCGTTATAATTCATTTTCGTATGCGTTCCGACAGCATTGGCAACAAAATGGCACTCTTGCAGCCATTTGAAGAGATTAAAGACGTCAGTGGAAGGGAAAAATTTCGCTGCGTGACGTCGCGTCCGTTGTTGAAACAACATCGACTGCTCGCTGGGGTGTCGGCCACATAAAGGTGTACCATTATTCGCTTCGTTCCAGCTAGACAACTAAATCAGCGCACCATATTCAGATCGACTACTCGGTTTGCATACCCTCAAGAAGCCCTCAAGCAATTCCTGCCCTGCTGAGTCTGATTCTTCGCAAGGCTGGCTGCATATTAAAATAACTATACCTTCTACAATCGGAGTGGTCACCATAAGCGTTTCGAGGGTCTGTCGTTGGTCACTCGATTCGAAATGAAGCCATTGCTTTCGGCAACGTTATGCCTGTGCTTTTGGAAGCTGACAAATAGCGGTGACCTAGTGGACGTTCAGCTTCAGGAGCTGCGCATAGGACAGTAAGTTATCAGGTCGTTTCGTTGATCACATTCATGTTGACGCTTTCATCAGCGAAATATTTTTCGCGATATTCTGCATTTTTTTAAAAAAGTTAGGTGGGGACATTCGAAGGGTCTTTGTATTTCATTATAACTGGCGAAAAAAATTTTATGCTTTTTAAATGGGCAGAGGTAAAGGAATTTTCTGGAATGTTCTCCTGAAAATCTCCCGAGTTAGCTTAATGAAGAGATTTTCAGGTCATCTAATCCTTTCGATTTCTTTGCCATTCTTTTTCCTCTTCCACTCATCAATCTTCCTCAAATAGGAAGTGGAAAGTTTCAATTTATTGTTAAATACAGTGGTGTGTTGTTTATTGCCGCATTCTGTCGCATGTTCAAAATCACTTTTCTATTGTATTTGTCTTCTTCAGCAGTTACTTTTTTCTTTTCATCGTTTTCTGTCAAAGCTATCTGTAAGATATGCATGTCCACGACATCTGCAGAAATTATTGTAAGCTTCCGAATGTGAACGTTGAAATCTCGAGAATATATCAAACCGAATTTCATAGGCGAATTTTACATGTGGCTGAGCGATGTGTAAATCAGTAAAGCATCTACTTTAGTGCTATTCATCCAAAAATATTCCCTTTTTGCTTATTGCCGTATTACCGTTACGTTAGCATTCTCTGTTGCTTATATAAGGCCGCAAAGCGTATGTGGCTAAACGCATGAGGCACTTCGCTTGTTCCCATTCGTGCTTTATACGTCGCCTTCTAAGGTGACAATGGTGCACTTATGCATGCGAAGAAAAGCTTTCACACGCAAATGCTACTGGCAACACTCAATGTAGCCTCTTCTTTCCTCTCTCGCTATTCCGAAACTCAGGTTTTGCTTCTTCAGATGTCAAGAAACGCACAAAGAATGTGATGGAAGTGGACAATAGGGGTGTGCACAAGAAGAGGTATGGTGAAGTGAGTGAAATGCTGCTTTGATTTGAGATAGCTGATTCAAGACAAATGGGCCTCATGATGTAAGCCGAATAAGTGGGAGGTGAATGTCCAGGAGGATCGACTTAGCAAATCGCTAGAAGCCGATCCTCTCTGACTTTCTTCTTTCATAGCTGTATCGTTTTTACCATATGCATATCGTGTCAAACATTGGTTTATATTATGCAGTTTTGCATATAGAATGAATTGCAATTTGATCAAAAGGAAGGCCATCGGTGGAAATCAAAGTATTTTAGCGCGCGTTTCCACTGCTCAGCGCACAGAATGGTGCCGGATCTCATTCCCCGTTATAGGCACCGAAATTTGCATCTACTTGCCTAACAAATCCTCACTTCCAATAAAATTTCCTAGACAGCTGCTGTTGGGGCTGGTTTTGTCCAGGTATGATCAGTTTAGTAGCGTGGTAGCGGTAGCACTGTAATCAAGGGGTTTACCAAAAATTGCGGAAATGAACCCATTCAAAAGGCCGATCCGTCTGTATTCATTTTTAGTCTTCTTTACATTCGTGCGTAGTAGTGGGGGATGTTGTTAAAAATTTGTCAACGGACGCGTAGCTATGAACGAATGTGAATTAAACGACGGGATAATTGCGTGTAGCGCATTTATGTTGAAGAACGGGACCAGCTGCTACATATAATTTCTATCAAATTAGCACCTTAACTATTGCGCTTTTTATGAGTACTTTATTCGTTTATTGTAAACGCTATTGAATGTACGATAGCTATAGAAATTGCCTCAGTATTTATCTTGTAAGTTGTGCATTCAAAACGGTATGCGTAATCATTTTATTTTTATTGGGTATTTTTCTTTTCATTTGAGTGATAAACTTGCGATTGTACATTTGACATAAATGTAGATTTTCTACCTAAGTAATTTTTATGGGGAATATTTTTGGCAATATTTGAATAGAGTGCTTGCCGATCAACACTTTATAATACCTTAGCAACGGAAATAACGAAGTTTTTCTGATCGAAATAAGTGAGAATTTCATATTAGACCGCATACATATTTATAGGTAATTACATTGTAGCTGCTTCAGGAAAAAAAAAAGAATGCAAACAGCTGTTATGTTATGAGGCGAATAACTAGTTTGGGGAATATTTTACTTGAATCTTGCTCAGAGGCCAATAAAATCTGCATGTGAGAGGAATGCGCTAATAAAGTAGACACACATGGTAAAGACGTTATTTGTAGCGTATGTTTTGCACAGCGGATGAGTGTGTTACTGCAGACAAATGGGTCGCGTGTGGTCAAGAGATGTGCTTATGTAGGGGCGATAATTAGCTCTTATGTTTGACCATTGGCTACTATCTCAGCTAAAATCACAACGAGCATCATTATCATCGCGAAGAATTACTGTTGTCTGTTTGTTTGCTTTTTTTTTTGCTTTAGCACCTTTGCATTTTTGCCTCTTCCTTGCATTTTCCTTTTCCTTGCAATTCGCTTCCTCTTCACTTTTTGTCTCTTCAATAAGCTTTGCCTGTTCATTGCTCAATATACCTCAGAAAACTCCCTGGATTGCTTCTTCGTAATCATCAACATGGAACACTCATCTTCAATGAAGGAGAGTCTATTTTTGAATGGTTTTTCATCAGGGAATTTCGTTTAAGGAGAGCTTCCATTCGAACAAGCATGCATTCAGGTGGATACGATGTTTCAATTTTTTTTCTCTGAATTTGCTTCTTGGTCACTGCATCGTTTTTGTGGGCAGAAATTCAACGCATCAAAAGTTTACCAAGATATCTCCAAATACATCTGTTCCTTTGTTCTTTTTTTCTGACCACCTTTAGGGGGATTTCGAAATTTCAGTTCTTATTGATGGCTTAAAATGTCAGCATGTCGAGTAAAGGCTTCCAATACGCGCTACGAGCTTGCTTGAAAACTGATCAAAAAAACCTGTTGAAATATCATCAAAGCGTCCATATGCTCGTTTCAGTTCTTTTTTTAAAGTATCAATATGTGACATTTCCGCCAAAAAAAGAGTAAGGAACTTGAGATGTCACTGCAGTGACTTCTAGTAGTGTCGACGTAGTGCGGTAGAAGTGACTAAAATGCTTGGATGCAGGCTTGAAATCATTGGGGAACATTTTGAGTACGCAATCAGTCACGATGAAAAGTGTGTCGTTTGTCGATGTTGAAGATCGGCGACATTGAAGTAGCCATTGATGGCCCCATCTATCCCGCCTCTAAGCATCATTCATCAACTTTTCGACGACATTCTGCTATACAATTGACTTAGCAGTATTTATACGATTTCATCGATTCTTAGTTGTGTGAAACGTTGAAGAGGGAACTTAATTAAACGCTTCCAGAATTTTTCTCATTCTTTTATGGGAACTACGATAGTTTCATCAAAGTCAAAAATAATTTCAAATTGTACGCTTATTAATGAAAAGCTTTTCTTTCTTTTTATCAGGGATTTTTATCAAAAAATTCACTGAAATTTGGAGCTTATAGAGTAGGATGATGGCTCCTGAGCTCATCCCTCTCCCTTGATACTTCGATAAGAAGCTTATTTATAAATGCTTTTGTTGAAGAAATTGTTAGTTGTCTGAGTGCAACCGTCAGACATGAAGAATCGTCACGAGATACAGGTGGATTTTCTTACATTTAAGCAATAAAGTGCATTTAATTCCTTTTTCTGTTTTCCTCTATTAGCTGTTTCGAATTGTTGAAATTGCCGATTTAAATGTTCGTAAGTTTTATGCGGCAAGACGAGGAAGAGAATGATTTCTTCTAGAGGTTTTACCTAAGTTGGCGAAGTTTTTCATGAATTCCATTATTTTCCTTTCTAGAAGAGTTGAAAAGTAAAATTTTGATCTGCAATTGTTGCTGATTTATTGTTCATTATCTGTTTCATACTCAACCTGTCTTCATTGTCTCTAAGTTGACGATTAGCAGCACTTTTAAAATACAGCTCGTTCTTAATAAAGAAAAATTACTCAATAGTAAATCAACGGTTAACTAACGACCAATCTCGAAAATTGTTTTCCGAGAATATAGGAAATATTACGATATTTTCTCAGTATTTTTTATTTAGAATTTGATAGCGACGGCATTCGCTGTAGTTTTTCCACTTAGTTGCGCTCATCCATGTCCCTATTTTGCTGACAGGACAAACGGAGAGTATTAGATGACAGGCGAGGATAGGTCCTAGATGCGTTTACGCAATGTGGCAACCGCATCTTTGTGCATATACATTTGTGTGCATGTGGATTTTTGTGTATGTTTGTGTATGTCTGTCGACAATTTCAACTCATAAGCCGAAAAAAAAAACTACAGCGTTCAAACTTGCTAGCTATGATCAACACCATTGGTGATCTCAAGTCTCTGATTTTGCTCGGTTGATTTTCTTCATGTGGTATTTGGCTCGGCCAAAAAATTTTCAAATCAGTTTCGTTCTCCACTCGCTCTAATGCTGCTATGAAGCGTTTCTTGATTGTTGTTGTTGTTTTTTTTTTTAATCTGCCGCTTAAAAGTTTTTTCTTTTTGTTTTTCACGCGACTGCTTTTTCAGCTGTATTGGCCTCTCGCTGTCTGTGTTTTGGGTAACTTATTGGTATGTATTTTTAATAATATATGCATTTAGAACATAGGTTTTGATGAATTCTTTGAGGATATGCATGAGAAAATAAATGCTGCAAAATTGCTCTTCACCTTGTGCGGTTTGAAAGACATTTTTTCTCACTCTTGTCTTGAATTCTTCTTCTCGTGAATTGCAAGTTGGAATAGCAATTCCTTAAAGATTTTAAAAGGAAGAAGTTATTGAAGAGGATGCTTTAATGATGCAATAATGGCGGCTGTTTCCCAAGATTTGCGGAGTTGTATTTCATCGCTGTATATCTCACGTTCCTCCAAATAAATCATTTCGAATATTTTTTCATAGAAAGTGGCTTAGAGTAGATTCATCTAATTGAATTCTCATTCATATTCATTTAAAAAAACACTAGTAAAATTTTACATCGAGGGGGTGATGTTATTGAGACGCGTTTTTCTTGCACTGTTTTACTTCTTTGTTTGCGAGTTTACAAGGAAGAGGGGAGGGGGTTATCGTCAAGGGAGGCGTTACACAGTACTTTAAATGTAACGAGAAATAGGGTTGCATAATATTAATGCGATAGAATGCATTGGGCGTTTCACGAATATTAACGAGTCCATCACTCAATTTCATTGCGCTTCTTCAACTTCGGCGACTAGAGCTTGATTATATTAAATGTCTACATTATAAAATAAGAAAGCAAAAACTTAATAGAAACTAGTAGGGATAAATACGCATCTGCTGCCTTCTCATATTCAATTTTCGTTTGTTCCTTCTTAATTTTCAGAGAATATTTTAGGAGCTTGCCATTTTCGAGAAAAAAAAGAAGGTTAATAGTGAAGTGAAAGCCCACTACGAAATGCTTACAAGAAGCGAAATTAATTATCAATTCTATTCTATTCCATCTTCAATTCTATCCGATTCGATAGAGTTTCATTTATCATCGTTTCGAGGAAACCAAAATTGTAGAGTTTAGAGATTTTCGTTCGCTTTTTAGTGTTACATGATTTGCTTCGACGACTACTGGTTTTACTTGTTTCTTTTCGCTCTTTGAGTGCAATCAACGTGCGTAACGCACATTGATGTAGGCTACTCGCTTGTCTTCAATTGCCGCTATTTTATGAGTGCTGCATTTCACGCGCAATGTGCTCTCGATTTACGTTGATCAGCATTCTTTGAACATACGAAACACACCTTACCATGCCGAATTATTTCCTGCAAAGTACATGAGAGTTGTTGATTGACGCTCAACGTTATTGGCAGCAATGTTTTAATCCTTTGGCGTAAAATGAATTACCTATCCCCGTTGAAAATTGACGATTCTCGTGTCACAGGGGCAATATTCGAGCACCAAAAATAAATTGGATCGTGCTAATGAAATTTACATTGAGATGTCTTGATTTTATTATATCAAAGTCTTAGTTGCGGATGAGTTAATTAAACTTAAGCTCATGATTGGTGTTGTTTCGACCATGACGCCATTGATCGTCGATGCTGGCACAGAATGTTTCCGTTTATCAAATGGGATCGATTTTACCACACGAGAATATTTTCAAAATATTGCCGGTTAGCAGAGAGACTGGCATGAGATCGCATTGCGCCTTAGCCGATTCCCACTCCTGGCAATGCTTTGTCAATTTCCCGTTATTACAGGTCGGCATGTGTGTGTGCATATACGTACCATCCTGAAAACTGCATGTAATACATGATGAAGGTGGTTAATGAGTAACACCAAATAGTGGGAGTGTTTTATTTCAACTTATCAGGCCTAAAATTCCGTCTCATTCGCATACCTCTGCTTCCAGAAGGATCAGCAGAAACATAGAACGAATTCCAGCTCAACGGGATTCTTCGTTGAAATACACTCAGCGATTAATTACGATCTTTTTTCCTTGGAAAGCGGCAATATGTTTCAGTGAATATGGATTGATAGCGTTCTAGAGGAACTGATGAAGAAAAAACGCAGTGGTAAGAGCTATTGCTGTGAGAGATATAAACAGTAAAAATGTGGCAGTTTAGGAGTGACTGAGATAGAGTGAACGATTCCGATCGCTTGAGAGCTTCTGGTTATGGTCATCCTCAATAAAGGAAAGCTGCTGATGTGAAGCATCTGACAACGTCGGCCACAAACTATATGAAGTTATTGCAACCACTTTGAACCATTTTAGCCGATTCAAGCTCGATGATTGCGCAATGACTGATGTGTGTCTCGCATCAGTGACACCAAACAAACATAGGTGACTAGAAAGTCGAGCCGACGAGGGCCACAGTTTGTCTTCCATCAGCAGTGCTTCTTTCTTCGGTCATCAGTCGTCTCTCTATGCCGCAAAAGGAAGAATCAACTATCTTAAGCAACTGCACCGTTGTTTTCTGAGCCTGGTTTATCTGTGGGGACTGTGTCCATCTTAAGGATATGTCGAAATACCGCAAATGGGATTTCTCGTCGTTTTTCGAGACTCGAACATGCATTTTGTTAACGTTTTTTGGGCGTATCGAATTACTGTAGAAAGTGTGGCTTATATTAATATAATATATTGTTATCTCCCTTCGTTTATCTTTTTGTTTTACTGGAAGTTGAAGGTAAATAACAGTTCCTCAACTGATCACTAATTTGATGGCCAAATTTTGCTGACTGGTCAGTGCGGCACTTCTGGGAAGTAGCACACGTTCGGCAGCGGTAATTTTTCAAGTTTGATCGGATCCTTGAAACACTTGAAAGCACTTGTTTCGTCCATTTGATGTGTTACACAGTAGAGAAATGCTCGAAAAGTGGCGTCTCTATGGCACTTCACCTTTGTCTGTGTCTCTCTGTTGACATAGAAGTAGCATGACCCGTATCGGAGCCTTTCTCAAGTACCATTTTGTGATGAAGCAACGGATCTAGCTCTTGAAAACAAAAAATCACTGTTTCGAAGTCAGAATTTTCGCAGGTTCATGCGAAGACGATCATTCATCAGATGTGATCGTTTTGGAAGTGCGAGAAAAGTGGCTTTGTGGAACCGCTGCTGTTGACGGGTGGTGGGGTCATCGAAATGGCGCGATAAGTGCGGGATGAGGGGTCGAAGGTCAGTCGTCATTACGAGCTAAGTCCATATAAATCGTTTATCGAAGTCACACGATCGCGTCGCATGCCTCAACGAGCCGAGTCCATTTGTTCATTCGCAGCATGCCGCCCGATGTTTATCTCAAAGGTGCGCTCATTGCTGCATCCACAAAAATCAGCGTTGTTGCTTTCGTGGTAACGTCACCTATACTACCTATTTACGGATCACCACTCGACTGAACTGCCAATTAGAAAATTTACCATGCGTAGCAAACATATTGAACCTAACATGCAGTTCTGTGACCGTACACAAGTAACATCTCAATGCAGAAGGCAGGGTCTTTTCAGGACGAGTGTTCAACCACTGATGAGAAGTGTAAACCACTAAAGTGTTGAAATGTTGCCGCTTCGCTTGTTTCCTTATTTAAATTTATGCGTTTAGTTCAGGCGGCCGCGTCTACAGTATGCCTACTAAATATGCGACTAATGTGCGAGCACTACAAAACAGGGACCGGATATTTGCATTGCACGCACTCACCTGTGAGCGTTCCATATCGCTCGACAAGCTAAAGAAAACACCTCCCTGACACATAATACTTTAGTGAAATTTCAGCGAAAAATTACTGCATATGTATACCACAGAGATGCACGTTACGATTGAGTGCACACTCAGTTTATAGTTGGAGTAAATTGCATAAGCTGTGAGTATCTGTCCAGCCGGCTGTCGACTAGAATTTTGTTGAATTGCCACGTAGCTTGAGCAGATCGAACATGTAAAGTCGGTGTTAAGTTTATTCAAAATCCATTCACGTCGTTACGTTGATAACATGTGAATTGGCATTCCACATCATTGCTTCATTCGTTAATCCATTGTGCATTTCGGAGCAACACTCTCATCCTAGAGAAGTGTGAGGTGCCGATTACCTAATCATATTTGACACTCTCGAACGCGAATGTCATTGCTTTAACGATCGGACGCATGCATCAGTAAGGTGTAGAAATTGTGCATTCTAATTACGCGCAAGATCATTGCAATATTTGCGCATCGATTGATAGCATACTAAGAAACATTGCGTAAAACAAAGGCTATTTAGTTGCAAAGTTGAAAAAGGCAGAATTTTATGTGTGAAGAACTTGTGCCAGACGGAGAAAAACATTTTCCGAAGAGGCAAACCTAGCACAAAGTTTCTCTACCAGTGAAAATAGCGGCAAATTTCCGTTCCTATAAAATTCTTCTCCATCGCTTGCACACATCACCGGATGGGATCTTAAATACCAATACCAAAGTAATGTGAAGAAGTTTTCATCAACAAGAAAAAACAAATTCTTCTCGGCAGTAAACTTATTAAAACAAGTGAGAATTTTATTCATTCCCTTTTTAAACTTATATCTAAAAATATTTATCGCCAATTTTATCACTAGCAATCGCCAAAGCATTTCGCGTTAACTTCGATTCCAACTTGGGCTCACCTTTACCGTTTTCTTAGTCGTGAATTTTGCTTCTAAATTCATTACCTATAACTGTGATCTTCCTTTTTGGAATCCGTTCGATCGTTATTGGCAATTGCACTTTTGGTACTAGATTTCAACTCTGCAATCACTCTCAAACCGTTTGTAGCAGATCGATTGAATTTCGGCGTTCATTTAGATCATTTATAATCCTTTTTTGTTTTTTTTTTTTGGCACAAAACTATATGAATGCCCTATTTCCTAACGCGCAGGTGTTGCACGCTTTTGCTGTTGTTGTTGTGCTATTGTTTCTTTGGCACATTATGGACATTTGGTTGAATGGTGTGCTGAACCATTCATAAGAGACGTTTCCATTCCGTCTTCTTTCCATCTCTCTCTGCTGTCATTGGTAAGCGAAAAGGACCTAAATCGAATCGCTTAGGGTGCATGGATTAGAATCCAAAATACGCCCGCTGGATTGTTCATCGTAATTTTGTGCTTAGAAATAATCACCGAATATCTCCCTTGCGTAAGATCAACACTTCCCTCTAACAAGCTGATCAATTAACGCTCTAGTGGCAGTCATTGAAAACGAACATTAAGGGGCAATGCTAATGAATAGCCACTCGAAATAATACTTTAGAAATGTGACAATGCAATTTTAGCTATAGGGGATGGGAGATTCTCATATACATTTGCATTGATGAACCTATCGTATTTCCTTTGTTGTAGACCTCAAAAGTTAGAGCATTCATAATAAATCGGTACTATTCAATTTTTAGGTTTGAATTAATCACGTTAAAATTTCCAACTCTAATAAATTATGAATTCTGAAACGATTCACATTTCTAAACAATCAAAGATTTTATAATCGAAACCATAATTTTTCAAAAACTCATAACGTTCGAAAGTTTAGACCGCTCTTTCGTAAATTTCAAGAGAATGACATCGTACGGCATCGAAGAATAGACAATTTTCGAGAAAATATATTGGAAGGCTAGAAGAGGCATCGATTTCAGCACATTTATTATTGATGCACTGAATAGAGATTTTATTCAGAGGGCATTATGAAATATTTAAAAACAAAGGAGGAGGAAGTAGCTCAACGAATAGAATCACAAAGAGAATAATGTTATAAAATAAGATAGAATTTTCCAGCAAGCGAATATTGAAAATTGATGGCTATCCATAAGGATGAATATAAAGAAAAACACTACGATAAAAATGTTTTAAAGTGTCGTTCGACAGCGCTGTTATGTAATATCGCTTAGTTATATTAGTTAAATTGCCTTTGCAAAAAAAAAAGAACTCACTGAATATTGCAATATGATTTGCAATAGATGCATTTACAGAAAGGGATGCAATTCAGTGTTTCGTTGCTAATTCGTTTATTTTCGCTGTGCTAATAATAAATACTACATCTACTATAAAGTTTGCAAAAGTACACTAACGCTATTCCCATGAGATAGCGTTATTTTGAAGGCGATTGGATGGATCTTAGTGAAGAGCACCTCAAATTCAACTCATTTCTCGTTAAACCAATACCCACTGCTAATAGCAAATCGAATGGAAGAAGCATTGTTGAAATGTGGGCCATAGATGTCTTCGAATAGGCTTGGCTTTTGGCCAAACTCCTAATCGAGTGATCTTCTAAGCACAACGATCGCCACTTGGCCGTAAGCGGTCAGAGTACAACAACGAGCGACATCATCCAACATCGTAAACTTTTTGGGATGTTCTAGCGATTATTCTAAGCGCATCATTTTACGATTTGTTTGAGTTGTATAGTTTGATGAGGTTACATGCACACTTCCTATCACAGCTCTATATGCTTCTCAAACATCCTATATTATTGACAGATTGCCCGATTCAATAAATATGTCATCAACAGAATGCTGAGTGCCAAATTTGGGTCCTGTCAAGAGTGGCTGGCTTCATCAAACAGCAACGTTTGATGAAAAGATTTAAGAAATGAATATATAAGTTTTCGCTGGTAGAATAAGATTGATATTGGCGTTGAAGTTGTTCTCAGCGTGAAGAATACGTAATCAAATAAGAATAATTGAAATCGTATCCTAATCTCCGAACAGTACAATCTGTCAATTGTCATCTGACTGTAGTCAAATATTTGGTTTTCTATGCAGTTTTATTTATTAGTAAAGGTTATGCTAGATATTTATGAGACCGACAGTGCGAGGAATAGCAAGCAATTGGAATGCACTGAAATGAATCGACTAAAATTCGAATCACTACAAACAACTCACTGGACCCGTCAGTAGGAGATATAACAGCCCATACCGTCCATATGGCTTGCATCTATGTCTGCTGCAAACTTTTTGTATGGCGAGTAAATAAGAAATAAAAATATACCGTTTATATCACAGTAGAATCAGTGCATTATTGGTACAGTTCACTCAACCATCAGTCACAGAATGGATTTGACGATTGGTGGAATAAACAGGACACAGTGCGTCAAGTCTAATTAAATATCGACGAAATAAATCGCTTCTTGGGGACATTTCGTTAGTCGAGCGTGACAATCTATAAACTTCAAGTGCATACTAGATGTTTCCGTTTTTTACAACACTTACTGAAAATTGTCTCTAGTTCTATCTACCTCAGTTATTAAAAATAATTTCTGCAAAATTTAGACCTGAACTAATTGCATATCTATTGACACGGCAGGCGAAAGCCAATAGCTCCTCTTCGTTTTCACGCTAATCACTGCTTAATGTTGTCAAGTGTTTGCCTGTCTGTTTTAATGGAACTAGAGTTTACAACTCACTGCACATATAATAAACTCGCTCATCGTATTGCGCCATGAGAGGATAGATAAACTCGAGAAGGAATGAGGGGGGATCCAATTATAAATGGGGGAATCACAAATTTCACCTGAAGACCACGGAGAATACTGAATATTTTTGATGCAACTGTCGACTGAATGTTTTTGAAACAATTTTTGCACCTTGTGCAGCAATTATTTTATGCTACAAGAGCCGAGTTGTTTGAATATATGCCGACTGTTTCCTGTTATGTTGCGCGAAATAGTTTTTTTTTTTTTCGTTTAGGTGCCATTTGTGTGTGTACTGCAAAATTCGGCTAGCCAGACTATCAAAGCGAATTTGTTAGAACTCATAATCTTGCTTGCTTAATTTCGAAAATTTGGCTTAATAAATTCGATGATCTATTTTTTTCTTTGTGTTTAGAAGTAGCGACTAATGCGAGATCGTGCATTGGAAGGTTCGTGGAATTGTTAGAGGTAGCAAGTAGAGCTGCGGCATGATATGTGAATCATTGGTGACTTCTGTGAGTGAGTTTAAGATCGCAAATAGTACGATGTGTTGGTGTGGGGGGGGGGGGGGGAAGAAATGCAAGGCGACGAGTAGGTTTTGGGTTTTTTCGTGGTAAACAATAGGTGTGAGATATACTGGTGAATAGCCGATTGCGGAGGGCTGAGTGTCAGCTAGTAAACAGTGGGTTGCAAATATTGGTGTGAGGCGAGGACAATGAATTGTAAGATGAAGTGGAAAGTGGCAAACACAAGGTTGTGGTAAATGGTAAATAGTGAGCTACAGGGTTGAATGTGAGTTGGCAAACAGTAGGCGCTGAGGTGGTGGACAATGAGCTGAAATTAAGTGTGAGAAATTTACAGTGGACCTTAGGGTGAAGTATATGTTGATAAAAGGCTTGATGTGGGTATGATCGCCATATGCGCCTCTACTTCTTGTTCCTTGGGCCACTTGCGCTCCGACCACTCTCATCTTTCATCCCCAACCAGTATGCTGGCAATCAAAATTTGCACAGCTGTGTAATTTTTAGAGCTTAACTGCAAAATAAGTCTTGCAGACTTGACTGTTGCTGTTATTATTTGATATTGGTTGTCGTATGCGCATGGTTGTGCGTCTTTTCCAAAAAACGCGTAATAGGACTGTCATATTGGTGCGTATTAATGTATCTGTCGTTGGTTTTCATAAGCCAACCTTTGAAGTTATACCCGTATGGTTTAACGAATACAACATAAACTCTATGTCGTTTCTTGAAAGTTTTTTATATTCGATGTGCTCACTTTTGAAGATCTAAACTCTCATAGGCCTCTACGAAATTTTCATATTCAAATTTTGCCGTGAAACATTGGGGCACAGGCAAAAAAAGGAATCTTTGCCTGCCTTAGGTAACTTCGGTTTCAATTCAGTCCTATCACTGTGTTTTGTATCATTTATTATTTTTAAATATTTGCGTAGTCCAATTTCGGCTAGTCTGCATATCTGTCGGCTTCCATAGCACATCTTCCCACTATGTAGTAATCGAGTAAAATCATTCGATAGAACTGTCCGACTCTAATGTTTGGCTCTGATCGGTTTCAGGCGCTACATAAAGAACCCTTCGCTCTATTTTTTCGAGTTTTTAATCGCACAATACATTTTTGTTAAATTCGATTCGAAATCTTCATAAATGCTTATTCTCTACGTGCGCATGCCTTCTTTCATAGAACAATTGATCCTCGTGCATTTGTCCCTCAAATCTCATTTGTTGATTTTTTTTTTCAGTAATTAATTCAAAGTCTCTAATAATAGATCTCATCAAAGAAATATTTTATTATAATTCAAAACGTTAAGGCTATATATGCAAAATTGAAGAAGATTACCATATGTTTGTTCACATACAACAGTACCATTCACCTATAAATAAATTTGAGCAAATGAAGTAAATATTTTATGATAGGATTGAAGAGTTGATTATGCGCGAAAGAAATATGCTATATTGAGTGTCGACTGCAAAGGTAGTGACATTAAGCGATACGCCTCAAGTAAACGTTGCGGCTGTTGTTTGTGCATGCATTATAGTGCTGTTGTTGTGTGTTGACCGGCCAACACTGAGCAACACTTTATGCGTCGTTGAAGTGCACTCTTCATTTGTAATACAGCAACCATTTCGCGCATTCCATTAAGCGCCTTTTAGTAAAACAACTCAATTTCAGTGATCATATCCTCACATCTGCAGCTCAAACTTCTAGTAATCTCGAGGTAACAGTTGAGGTACATTAACATACAACTGACAACTCTTATTCACTCAGAAGACTTTATTTATAAAGAGACACCAGTTGGTTGAGATTCTCAGAATGGTGCAAGCCACGTCGTATCGTGATCGTGGCTCGCGCTTCGAGACCTAGTTGCTGCAGAAGCTTTAAAGGTTGCAATCTTATGAGTTCCAGAATTCTCGATTACTCGACAGAGCACGAGCTTTTTGCTCATTGATCGACTTATTCGTTTTACTCTCATATTTAATATTTATCTCTTTTTCGAGGCATTAGAACGGAAGTTAACTGTTGTAGAGTTTTCTTTGGTAGTAATTCTCGATATCCAATATTTTCCCCTATGTACCTACGCTACGCTATTCGCATAATATTTATTAAACCTCATCGGTCTTTCATCTACTCTCACTCTTTTCGTTTGTAATTGAGCCGCTATGAAAAAATTTCATCAGTACAAAATGATTCTAAAAAGGAATACTTGCTAAAATTGCAGTGGTAATGCGTTGCTGAGCATTTGAAAATAGTCTTTCGCCGAAGAGAGGAACGCGTTCACGATAAAAGGAATGCATTATGTACATCATTGCGAAGGTTGATAAATGAGTGTGTAGACAAGGCCGTCCTTGTGGCTCTATCAGCGATATCTGTCGTATCCGCGTTCAATCATCACATCCATTCGATCGTCAGTGAATTGCGGCTACCAAAATCGCGTTATTATTTGTATAACGGTCTTTCCCATATCCCTTCTGCTGCACTTTACAGAAGATGGTTGCGGGAGCTCCACTAGACAACGTCCTCGCTATCACACTAACATTTTCACTTGCGATTGCTGAAAAAGTTATAGCAAATAACCTTCTGGATTATCTTGAGTGCAAGATGTTGACCGTCTTGGATTCAGTTTGCATATTCTCGGAACGTTTGCTATAAACTAGTACTTGCTTAATGGTTGTAGTAAGAATCAGAATCGACTGCTCCCCATGATCTAGATTCGTTTGAGATGTGTCCTTTGTAGGCCATGCTTAATATTGAAAGTCAAAGGGTCTGCGTATCCACTAATGCAGTGTCCGATGCCCTGTCTTTGATGGTTTACAAATCGGCTCACTTCAAATGTCTGTATGCAGCCGGAAATGAGCAATCTCGGTACTTCGAGTACTGCCGTAGAGCCATTTGATGAATAGTACACGAGGTGGGGGAAAATAGATTATGAGACGTTACAAGAGTACTGTGCGCAGTATATTAGTGTCAGAAGCAGCTTTTAGTGATTTGTATATGGCGTAGTGCATTCAACGCTAAATGAAGCCGAACGCGTCATGTTTATGGTTCCTGTTGCAAAAACGGTGATATTGGCTGCTAGAAATGAATCCAAGGGAATGAATCTCGAGAATCTAGTTTTTCTGCGAACCATTCCACGCCATATGCAACTCACTACAAGTTGTACTGGATGAGTGAAGCCTTCTTTGCTGGAAAACGCGGCTTATTCTTCGCGTCAGTTGAAAGGTGACATAAATTTGCCCATTTCGCCAGCCTCACAACTTATGTCGAAGCAATCTTCGATGCAAAGTTTTACGAAAACCGCAAGTCAAAACAACGTGACTAAGACTTCGAACACTCTCACAACACACTTTACAAAGCGGCTAACCAACAACATCCCCATCAAGATTAAGAGCAAATATAGATGGGAACGACGAATTTCAGCGACCCTATAAAAGCGAGGCGACAATCCAATCGCGGACGGACGGTCGGACGAACAGCGGTGGAACCGCTTCTCCCCTCCTGCGGTGCAACATGGTGCGTCGGCCGGGAGTTGAACTCAAGCCGCTCGCTTGCCACGCGAGCATTCTACCACTGAACCACCGACGCCTGGTAAGATTGCAGGCCCGGGTTCGATTCCCGGCCGACGCACCATGTTGCACCGCAGGAGGGGAGAAGCGGTTCCACCGCTGTTCGTCCGACCGTCTGTCCGCGATTGGATTGTCGCCTCGCTTTTATAGGGTCGCTGAAATTCGTCGTTCCCATCTATATTTGCTCTTAATCTTGATGGGGATGTTGTTGGTTAGCCGCTTTGTAAAGTGTGTTGTGAGAGTGTTCGAAGTCTTAGTCACGTTGTTTTGACTTGCGGTTTTCGTAAAACTTTGCATCGAAGATTGCTTCGACAACTTATATCCTCACCACAACGATATAACGATCCAACAAAACAGTCCTATTATTACTGCCTATTTGTTTCATATTGGCAAAATAAAGCCTTTTTGTAAATCTGCGAGTGTTTTCGCGAAGCGCGAGGAAAAAAATAATGAACACGCCTTCAATTTTTTGGAGGAATGAGTGAGTGCATGTAGAACATTAGTAGTCGGTTCAGCCCCTTTCATCCGATCGTTCAGATTTGTGGTTTTTTAAAATCGAATTTCGAAAACCAAATCCCCTTACACTTATTGAACTAAGCCGGCTGGCACTGATGAGGACGCATAACTTCTGATTACGTGTGATTTAATTGACAGGCATCAATTACGCATGAAAAAGAGCATAATTGCTTATGAAGAAAAAAAGCGCCATGTGTGATGATAAGATGCGTGAATATGAGACGTTTTATTTTAAGTGTGCATGAACGACGAAACAGGAATTAATATTTAAGAATTAAGTTAAGAATTAAAAACGGAAACGACTCGTTAATGCACTTAATAGATCATGCTGAAGTAGTAAATTCTTCAGTGGAGTCAGTGTGCTTGGCGATAAGAGCAATAGAAATAAATGAATGTTTGGAAGAAAGACTGTAGATTTAAGAAACATTGTGAAATAATAAAAGTAAGCGATCTCGAGTTGATTAAATAATGAGGTAACGATGGAGAGGAGCGGGAAGAAGCTTGTAAGTAATGACCGTCCGATGGCATGCAATGTCGTAAAAAATAGCGCATGTCAACAGTGTGCACCAGTTGGTTGTGCTATGCCTGAGCCAGTATTGTAGCCTACTCAACCATCAAAGATCTTGCATGCTTGCTTGTAAGTGTTCAGCTGAAGACCTGTATATAAAAAACCTAATACATCGTTAGAGCTTTTAATTTCTCAAGTCATTCTTTAATAAATTTTAATAATAAATTTCTCCAACTCAGATCTATAAAAAAGCCTAACGAAAGAGCAATAATGAACTCATAAATTTGTGTACCCGAACAAACAAGGTCTTTTACAGATAGCTTACCTAGAAGGTTTTAGAATCCTTTAACTAGAAAGTTTTAGAATCCTTGGTGCGATATGTTAGAGTTATATATATATATATATATATATATATATATATATATATATATATATATATATATATATATATATATATATATATATATATATATATATATGACTCTAACAAAAAAATAGATAAATAACTAAATAAGTAAATATATAAACTCTAATAATTTGCAAATGTTCGGGACAATTATCGTTCAGAGAAATTATATCCATGCATCGTTTTTTTAAAAGAATCACTTAAAACATGCACATATGGTAGAACGATTATTGCTGCTGTGTACTTACTAGATTCAGTGTCACGACGATAGTAATTAACCATATATACTTCATAAGGAACCGCTGCTATTATATCTAATTATGAATTGAAATTATTCAATTTTAAATAGCACCACATATAAATGGAACAGTCCACAGAAATATTCATGCAGAATTTCTATCACCTCAGGTCAATTGTGTTATCATATCTAGCCTTGAAATCATTTCAAATAAATGTGGCCACATTAAGCTATAACAAACACAAAATGGGATATTACTCTACGAGTATATATAAGTACTCGAAATTTTATGCTTTATATCGTTCCTATCGTCGAGGAAAACATAAATCGAGAGGCATTTTTGGTTGAAGAAGAAAACAAATGGAAAAAAGAAAGAAAGCAACTTGAGCAAATCGGCGAAATAAATATATATAATGAGTTTTTGTTTTATCTTATTCCGTCATTCTTCCACTTTATTGATTCCACTTTTCTTCGACTATTTATCATTCCTGTTGTTATTATATACTCTTCATTTTCTATACTTTCTCTTATTATTCAATTTTGCAAGTACTGCTTTATTACTGCGTTGAGTTAACTGAGTAAGGCGTTTCGTTGTGCCGCTTATCCGCGTATAACTCAAAAATTCACGTCGATCACAAGGGAGGGGAAGTTGATCACTTCCTATACAAATAAATTAATTCTCTTGACTTCGATCTTCTTCTTTATATTTTTTTTTTGTTTACATTGTTGCGAATTTTGTGGTTTATTTTCCTTGCGAACTTCTTATTTATCTCTCTTGCATATTTTCTTCGTCTACCTGTCTCACAATTTCCTTGGTTTCTTTTCTCTTATTTTTAGATCTTGTAATTATTTGACAAGTTTCTCACGTATCCATCTTTTGGCGTTGTTGTTCATTTTCAAAATCTGCAATGCATTTAAGTGAGGGGAAAAGTTGAAGTGCTTTTTGGGTTAAGTGGGGTTTCCGGTGCAAATTGCAAATTAGTGAAGTGAGTGCGCTACAGTTCCGAATAATGCAAAACGAGCTGATTGCCGACTGAAAGTGACGTTTCAGGAAGAACGTTTGTCCACACGAAGAAGTCGAGATTGTGACTGTGCAAGAGCCATGTGTGCAAGCCTATACCAAATACGTAAGGAGTCGCAAACCTGGATGCAATGGGCAGTTTCGTTCTTGCTCCGTTCGCGAACCAAAGTACGTTCCAATTTCAATGTTTCCTTATGGCCAAAAGAATTATATCTCTTTGTGCATGCTTTAAAAGATGAAAACAGGTTTTATTATGTTGCATAGCGCCTTATCATGCACTTGCTTAGACAGGATCAGCACTTGTGCCGGCGGTCATAGCAAGCCCCTCCACGAATAGTGTTTGCAGTGTTGTCCAGTTGATTTACAACATTCATATTTTTAGTGTTGCACTGCAGTGAATGGAGTGAAAGGAAATACCACAGTGGTTTAACCTGTTGTATATTCGTTATCAGATCACAGAACTCATCGCGGGCCACTTGTCTGACACACCTCTGACCCTTGGCGGCTCTCTTCATAGCAACATATAATTAAGGTGAAGAGCATTTATCGTGCTCTACTCACCCACAAAATGTCGTTATACGAGTGCGTAAAATCTGCAGATCAGGGACACATCGACCTTAATTATGAGCACATTTTTGCATAAAATATACTTCCGTCGATTTTCGTCAATTTCTTTGCAGTCAGTTTCACAGGGAAATACTACAACGTGGCTGTTTAACTTTTTTCACCCACATCAAATATTGATACCCCGGCTCTGGTCCTTTCCCCTCGGTCCTACGCGGCTAGCAAATGAGGGCTAGATGCAAATTTGATGGTTTTTAGGAGATGATCTGCGTTGATCCGATACATGTGCATCAGAACTATCTGAAAATTTTGTTGCCATACAACTGAAAGTTTCACTACTCGCACACAGATATCGAAAATTGCCTAAGAACTTCTGAAGGTGAAAGTCATCAGGAAATGCAGAGTTTCTTTATTTCGTCATTGCTGGCTATAGCTAGCTGTTTCACCGCAGAAATTTCCAATTTTCGTCATTTTACTAGGAACCATTTTTGTGGGATCCATAAATTAGTGATCCTTAGATGAGTGAATCACCAGGATAGCGGAAAATTTTGCAATCTGTGGATTTTAATCGAAACTTTATGGTCCAGTTTTTTCAAAAAATTGAACTGCGATGTCATTGTGTGATTCACTTACTTGTTAAATGAGTTAATACTCGAAATGAAGCCGAAGGATGACCCGGCTTTTCAGGCTCAAAAATGTCCACCAGAACTCTTTCAGTTGCGGATCCATCATTTTATGCCAAGTTTTCGAACAACCGCTTTTCCTTGCGTAGAAGATATTGGTGTTATGCACCGCCATGAAAAACGCTTGCTCTCCTCCTTTAGTGTGTTTGTGTTTAGCGAATAGAGACAGGATACTGACGTCTTGTTCCTGCTAGCATAAAAGAATCCAAAGGAAATAGTAGAGGAATAAGGCAATAGCGAACTGGATAAATGTTCTCTCCCGCACGCAAAAAAAGGGGCTCAAGATGCCACTGCTTTTTTTCGCTTTTCACTTCTACTCCTGACCTCATGTTACTGAAAATCATTTTGTAAGAATAATATTCTTCGATGGTGAGAGGCTGCTATGTGTTTTCCCAACTGCTTTTGAAATATTAAGCCAAAACAGTATTGCAAATATGAGATGAACTAGTGTTTCGTTTCAAATCATAGTTAATCTTGTTCATCTCGTCATTTATAATGAATGGATGCGTACAAAGATGCGTTCCGTTGCGATCATCTACTAAGAAAAAAAAGTCCTTTACGTTTCCGCATAAACACAATCCCTCAAGGAGAGTATCGAGTCAGACGGCTGGCTTTTACTAGCTTACAGCATTCCATTGATCATCTAGCTTTTCATTGTTCATTGATGCGTGAGAATTGTTCAGATTATTAGGCGACCAAAAAGCGAACTCACTAGGAATTAAGTGAGGTGAATACTCATATATGCATCCTTAGTCAGTGCGACGACTACTACTGCAGGGCTGTAAACGCTGTGTTCAACGTAGGAAAATGCATCATAAATCTCATTTCATACAACATATCACTTTCGTTAATAACTGGCAAATTCCCACCATGCAGAAGGGGTTTCGTTTGGCTATATAAGGGGCAAGTCAGCATCTGCTAGCAAATTACTTTATAGACCTCCTTTCTATTGCATCTGCCTATGCAAAAGCGTGCTATTTGGTGGTTATGATGCATTAAACAGGCAGAAATTGCACAGAGGCGGCGGATTTGAAATATGCTTTTTGCAGTTATTCCTCTAAATCTACCCGCTTTTTAAATATATATTCAAAAAGCAAATAATTGTGCTGGTGACCGGTCATGAAAATCCTCGAGCAAAAATTCGTGTTTAACGAATTCCGGTGTGAATTTTTCGTTGAACTTAGTCAAGCCTACCTCCTTTCCTGTAGCACAGGTTGCAGCAGATTTCATCTCTCTAGGTTTTGCGGGTTTCCTATTATGACCTGATAAGTAAACTGTGCTATAGGTGCTCACAAAAATCTTTTGAAACAACTGGTATGGCTATTACCGGTAGTGGTAGTCATAACTGATAGTCATTTGTAGAGATAGTAAATTCCTATCTCTGAGATATTACAGCAATTGACAAGTTGTTGTCGAGTTATTAGTGTTGCATTGCACGAAATTCAGATCGCTAATAAGAAAGTTTCTTTCTGCGCTTTTTTTTGCAAATCGTTGCAATCGCACGTCGTAAAGATGCCTTAATTGTATACATTCTTGTATATATAGCAGTCCATTCGTTCTGAAGCATCAGTTCAAAAATCAGGCAAACGGCTTCCGGAATCTAGATAAGCTCATCAACTCATGTGTTTATGGCATTTGGTATTCCTTCCATGCACTTACTACATGGTGATGATAGCGAATCGCTGTCCGATTTTGGGTTAAGGTCGCAATCGATAAGTTAGAAATCACCTATGTACGCCAAAATAAGCTCATAAAATTTCCTCTAGCGCAATAGGCAAACAAAGAGGTGAATCGGATCGTTCCAAACCTTCGAAGACTGACTCTATCTATCCCACTAAAAAGTACTTTTTTTTCCATATCGACATTATCACCATCGCAGTTTTTCATAGCTTTCCTATCATCAACGAATGCAGTAACCAAATCCAAGTATCCGGAGAAAACAAAGTATAATCATAGTTGAAAATGATCACTCAGAGCTAATTCCGTCGTAGTTGTTCGTTTCTATTATGAATTATAAGGTCATACATACGCCAGCCTTTCCCCCCGGAAAATCGCATAGCTTATTATTTTTGGCCAAATTATATGGCGAATCAAAATCTACTGCTTGGTAATGGTGTCTTAAGAGAATTTTTTATAGCAAAACTGAAATATGAGCGCTATAATACTCGAAATGACTCACTTGCCTTCAGTTGTAAATGAAGAGTTTCTTTTTTATAAATCTTTCGTTTCAATAGTTTATAAAGGCGTAGAAAATGCCGAAAATTTCCACTTTTTCAGACGGTTTTCCCCCCCCCCCCCAAAATTTTTTTCATTCCTCTTTTCGTTTCTCATCTGAGTGCGATTTCTTGGCTTTTTGCAGTCAATCTTCATTCAAAGTGTCCATTTGCAAGTCGCATTTCTTCTAAAGTTGCTCAAATTCGTGGGAGAGCAATTCTTTAAATGTTTGGAAATTCATTCAACTAATCGAGCTAATCGATCTTTATGAGTCGAATTAATTCACTCTTTGAATATTGTTACAATCGTTGATTGCGATCGATGCTTATCTTGTTATTGCCTATTGTTCATATTCAATACATAAATAATACAATAATTTCAGAACTGTCTACTATCGTACATATAAGAATGTAACACGAACACAAAGGCATACGACAGTGAAATGTTGCTCTGGTTGGTTGCATGTTCCCGGCGAGGAAGGCTGTCAACGAGGTTATAATTGCTCATTTTTATTGCTACAGTCGACAACGTTTTGATCATTAGTTGCTTTTAGTACCAGAAATCGGCGACCGTAATGTTCATCACTTTGTAAAATCGTCAAATGTTCAAAATCGGCTTATGTAGATTACAAAAAAAGCTTATAGACACCACAAGAATAAACGACAGACTACGTATATTCGAAGATCTTTAAAATAATATGTTGATGAATCAAAAACTCTCTTTTTGGTAAGGAGTGGACATGAGTGGAGAATAAGAGCGACCGGCGTACTAGGCCTATTTCCGGTACCATTTATGTTCTACAACATATTGGACGAGATTTCAATTGTTTGGATATTTCTTTCTAATTTTTGAATAAATACTGCAAGTGATCTTAATAAGCGGGGAAAAGGAAATGTAGTGTGTATTGTTTGGATAACGTGGTAGCCGTATGAGTTGGTGTAATCACCATTTACAGCAGGAGTTTTGCTGTCGTTTTCGTCGCAGTGAGCGAGCTCACAGCGTCCCTCATGTTCCCATGAATCTTTTATCGCTCGGTTGGCGTTGCTAATAAGGGCATTTATGCAAAGCTTGACACTAATTAACACCCTTACGGGTTGACCCTGTCGCGGACTCACATATAGATACAGAGGCGCATGGCACATACGAATCTTAAATTACTTTATGTAAATTAGCTTCTTTTTGTTCGCCATAATGTGCTGTACGCGATGGACAACTAAGCAATTCCTCTGCAGAGCATTTCTAATATCCCTTAGCGGTGTAGAATTAAGAACTGTGAAGGGTGGACTCAAAGATCTTTTAATTCTATGATAGCGTTGCCACTAGGCTATTACCACATTCTCACTTTCCTCGTCTCCCATTTCTTCGAGAGGAGTGAATCTGCTACCGCTAAAGAAGTGATGCTTCATCTTCTCTGTTTTCCACTAAAATAGCCTAACCGACCCTACAATTCGCTTCTTCCAGCTAGGCCTTCTCAACCTTTGAAATATTCTTTGGATTCCACTGAAAAATTGCATATAAAGAAATGATAAATTCTCACCTGCTCCATGCTTCAATATAAGTTTCCAGCGCTTTCATCGTGGATTTTTACACTGTAAACGTTCAACACACTTAAAAAACCATTCCATCAGCATCTAGGAGATTTTTTTCCTCGTTGTTTAATATGTCGGAAAAAATTATGAAAAACAAATATAACACTATATCTTTTTACTACGGTAAATGATCCTCTTTTTAGCCGATGCGTTTTTCTCTGTTTCAACTCGTTTTGATGGAAGCGGATCGGAATGTCTCGCGAATTTGCATATTTCCTTCAAACAATGAACTTTTAATATGGAAATGTCGTGAAGTATTGCAGCATTAAAGTTTCGCATTGAATAAGTGAATTTTAATGCGAAAAAAAAAGAGAAAGAAAATGCTAGACGAGGCGTATCAATGAAAGCTGTTTCGGGAAAGCCCTCATGATAAATGACTATGCTATGCGCGCACTCGAACAACGCTACTAAAAATAGTCCGGCTGTCAGATTGTGCAATCGAGCGTTCAACGTTTATATCTTTCGCATTAAATCCTATGGTTTGCTCTTGTAAAGTGCCAAACTCTTTTCTGAACGGCTATGATGGAATTTTTTAGTGAGGGGAATTTGAATTTTTAGCAAAATAGCTCAGAATACTTTTTTTTTCTTCACAGTCACTTTATTCTAGGCTTAGTTGTGCCATTGTTTTTTTTCTGAAATTTTTACATCATTCCAATTAAACCTTTTGAATTATAACAATATACAAAAAGTAATGAAATAGTGCTTCACATGTTTGCCCTCCTGCGCCACTAATCGACTGTACGTGATCTCGACAGATCACGTTCACCTTGGTATCGCACCAGGCTGATAACAGGAATAATCTATGCGGCACTTAGGCGTCATGAGCTTACACGACAGGTGTCCAGGTAAAAAAAAAGCGAGTCTGTCTAATAGATCAACGGATGCCCACACTTATACGTTACCGTGCGGATATTACGTCGTCATATTACGCTTTTTCAGAGGTGTCGCTTAGAAGTCAAATTTGCATCTGTTGAATTCCTGAATTTCACCGCATTCAGGTGCATCGGATGCCGCCAATCAAAAAAAAGAAACTGAATTTGGCACAATATGCGCTCTTTCACTCATCTTATCAGATCAATCTCAACTGCACATGTTTGACGTTAACAAATAATAGAGCGTATACACTAATACATTTGGACTATTTTCTAAAAACTCTTCATAAGTGATCCGTTTTCTATGTTCGTTGCGGTCAGACTGGTTGTTAAATACGATTCGACCGATGCAGAGTGCAATCCGACCAGCCGATGATGTCGTGCCACACGCAGATTTTTGCCCGAATTGCAGCGCTCATAATGTGTCTATAGCTTCTTTCAAGTTGAAGGTTGAACTTGAAAACTAGTAGAAGGTCATCGTGTGCGGTAAATTACGCTAACAGGTTTAGTTATAATAATTTCAATAGTAAGCTTAACTCTCTATTATTGATATAGTACTGATGAAATTTACCCAATTTTCCATTGATAATCCAGGCGTTTATTGTCGCAATTTTGTGCATTGAGCCGCTTAATTCATCACTGCCCACAAAGCAATACTGCAAGGGCGAATTGCTTGTGAAATGATAATTTACGATCACTATGAGAAGCCGTTGATGGAAATGCTCTTGCCGTGGCAATTTCAGCGAACCATATTCTCGCTTTGATGTATGCCGCATACCGTTTTCGAGACGATTTCTTCGCCGAACGCTTAGCACAATCAATCAGGCAAATAAAATTGCCGCTTTTATTGTCAACGATACGACCACCATCCTTTGCAAATGTTTCGGGAAACTTGCGCCGCGATCCTTTGAGCGCACTTAATTTGCTTCATTGGTTGCTATGCGCTCATCGATGAACACGTAATCGTCCATCACCATCATGCCAATAATCTTTCACAGCACGTCGTCGGTCATCACCTGACCTCGAAGATTTAACGCTGAAATAATTACTTTTAGTCTATACTGAGATCTGCATCGATACGTAGACCATCACCTGAGATCTGTAATGGTTATCTGAGGCTCTGCGGATTGCGCGAATATTGTATTTGATTAGAATTGGATTTTACTGGCTATTTTTGGCAAATTCAGAAAGAAACCACACATAAAATGCGATGCTTATAAACATCATTGTTATGATAGGAAGCGTCTTTTTATCAACGACTGGACAACTATATAAACGAAGTTGAGTCGCAGATATCGCTAGTTGTACTTGAGAACGTCTACTCTGCAACAATAAATATCATCATATAAGAAGTGGCCAACACGAATATGCGACTATTGATAACATCAAAAAATGTGCCAACACTTTAGCACTTCGCATAAGTGCTTCACGATGCGAATATTGTGCTCCGTTGTCATCATTGGTATAGCTCGAGCTCGAGCTTCTCGCACTACAAACCCGACCCTAAGTGCATGAATTTACTTGCGCGATGACGAGATGAAGCAAATGAATTTTTTGGTTATTTATGTGAACGCAAATATGTTGATATATACTCATTCGTACATCTCCACGTGCAGTTCAGAGCAGCTTTTGCATCATGTGCATTATAGACGCCGATAGATCTGTGGTTTTGATGAAGACGACAACATTGAAATAACGCCTATGCTCAAAATCTTTTACATCGTAACGTGCTCGTCCATTCTTGGCTTATTGCGGCACTCCTTAAAAAGGCAGATCTCTTGCGGAGTTTGGTGATTGTACCAAATGGTTAAATATGGCCAAATGGCTTGACTAAGTGGATGAATAGCTAAATGACTAAATGGCCTAGTAGCAAGTAACACAATTTATTACAGACAAATCCACGATCCACTCTTTTCAGCGAACTGTACACCAGAGCTGTGCCACAATGGTGGCACATGTGTACCGGTGCAAAATGGTACCGAGCAAGTATGCTATTGCCCTGAGGGATTTCAAGGAACGAGATGCCAATACGGTGAGATGTTCCAGTAAATAATTTATTTCATAGTCAATACACTAATACATCGTAGTGCCTGTAGCAATTTTTTGAATGGGATAATCAAGGTTCGATTTTGACAGTAACGAGCATTTTGCCATATATTTCGAATGTTCAGTTATTTATGAAATTCTCCGAAGAATCGCGTTTGTTTGTGTATTTTTGTACTTTTCAGTTTATCTCTAAAATTATTTCCGCTTATACGGGTAAAAATTACATTCAATTCATACTGACATTTGGGTGATACTGATTCAATTGTTAGGCATTGTTCTTACTACTGTTTTTTTTTGGGTGGGGGAGGGGGGGGAGGAGGGATAAAGTGATTTTCCGTCGTTTTTTTCCACATCCATCATTAATCGTCTTCAGCGAAGGTATTAACAGAGATCAGACTAAAAACGGTCTGAATTAATTAGACTACAAATTATAAAGGTTAAATATGAATCGATGATATTGGATAGAGTGTAGCTTAACATAACACTTTACAAGTTGAACTGTTACAGAAGCGTCATTTCCACTTTTTCTTTCATTTCATAATGACACAAAAACCTTTGTGAATTCATAAAAAGTCGAGCATTTATCACTCATCTGGCATTAGGAGTCTTAACAAGATCTCGTGAACACGTCCTTTCCTGTGAACAGCTTTTCTGACTGCATGTCCTTCATAAATGAGTTTCTTTTTTTCCAGTTGAAATTAATTACCTGTGTTATGGAAACAAAACGGTGTTTGTTGAGGATATATATATATATATATATATATATATATATATATATATATATATATATATATATATATATATATATATATATATATATATATATATATATATATATATATATATATATATATATATTGAGAAGCTGGTGGATTCAAATCAGCATCTGCTCTACTAAGTTTCTTAGTTGGTTTCAAGAAATCAAGGAGTTCAAAACCTCTAGCTCCTGAATAATACAGAAACTTATAGGAATTTCCTTCTTCATTTATCAACTGTCACAAAACTAGTGCCTTGGCCGCAAAAGCTAAGTAAGCTTCGATTAGCCTAGTGATTTGAAACGCAATGAAAATTACAAATCGGGTACAGTGGTCCGAATTTTTTTCTTCGGTTGCGTGCAACACTTAGCCATCTCTTACGACGCTTCCGGATAGCCTGAAGCAACCTCTTACTGCAACGACACTTTCTAGCCTATAAACTTTGTCCTCGAAGGGGTTTCTGAGAAAGGGAAAACAGTTTACGACTATCGAGCCTAAGATAAGTTTAGGGCGAGAAAAAGCTTTTTTTTAAATTTATAGCTGTTTCCTCTTCTGTAGATGTCGTTTCAACTGAATTACTTGCTTCACGATCCAGACATCACTTCTGGGTAAAAAGTGAGGCTCCCAAGGCATATAAAGGTGGATACTGTGTTCGCAGTAAGGTGGCAAAGTTGTTATGAGATTAGCATGGGGATAGTTTTATGACCGCATAGAATGATGCAAAATTTTTGAAATTTATGCAGTTGTGTCTTAAAATCTTTAATTTTCATCAAAACTGAGAAATTTGCTGAAGTAGTTTTTCTATCATTTGAAAGGAAAAGAAGTCACTATAACGTCTAAAAGCATCTATTTGAGCATATATTTCTTCTTGCTGTACTGATGTGCCCTGCCATTTGGGTTACTTGCCCCATGAAAATGGAGTAAATAATTTCAGCAAGGTCAGCCAGCTGGTGACGCTGTACACAGCGAATTACTACTAAGGTGTAAGCTAGTGTTTCTTACTAGAATATGAGAATAGGCAGATTTTGAAGTTTCACAAGGCTTCAGCGACGATTTTAAAAGTTCAGATCGACTCTGAGCTGCATAATGGTGTTCTATACACACCGTTCTAAAGTCGAATTAAGAAGTGTTCAATGAAAACACATTTTATTGTGAACAAAGATGCATGATTTTAAGATATAAACGAATGCCTCATCGACAATGGCGGATGTCATCACGATTGTGTGAACACGATCGGAACCTTCTACTGCAGGTGCTTTCCCGGGTTCCAGCTGGATAGTGATCGTACGAGGTGTATCGGTTCGTTTTGACTACTTATTGAATTCATCCGGACACGTAGGGAGTGTCCTTCAAACATGAGGTGGAGTAAACGATGAGTATGCGATGCACAGACATCACTATAACCATAAACGGTGCACGATCTCAAGAATGAAAGCAAGAGAGGGATCGAACCTACCATTATATGGAAACCAGTTGGATGTTTTTGCCATTCGGCTGAGTATCCGTTGTATGCAACAGCTGTTTATCCACAATATGCAACTGCAAGCATACGGTGAAGCAGGAATTAGTGGAGGGGGAGGGGACCGGCGATGTCCTCTTTCGTCTTTCCACCAAATTAAGTCAGTTGTATGAGTTTTTGAGTACCTGAGTTGTTGTGAACAGAACAGAGGTATTATGCTATCGAAAGTCGACCTTTACTTCAGTAAGCCAATTTAAAAAAGTTAACTGTTTTTTTTTTATTACAGCTGTTTTGCGCGACATTTTTATATAATTGCCGATGTACTGCTCGATTTTCAAGCACTCCGCTAACTTCAGCTGCTGAAACATCAGTGCGTGTTGCATATTCAGTTCCTAGAACACAGCTTGAATAAGATCTCCTGACGCAGCCACGTGTTGATAAGGCCAAGCCCAATCTTTCATTAACAAAACACAGTATGCTAAAATATCAACAAAATAAGCCTTATTAATCGAGCAATCATTAGAAAATTATTTTCTTGTTTTTAGTTTGTGGTCATATATTGCATCAGTTGTTCTACTCTTTCCGGAGAGACTTCCATGTGTGAAGATTATGGCTCAGTTTGTTTTGGCCTTCATCTTCACCGGCCTACTTCCGGTGTATTTCGTCCTTAATGATGGCTAGCAATACCAAATTGCATGAACTGTTTCGACGTGGAGAGTGGCAGACTAACGTTTTTCACAGTTCTTTGACGTTCCACGATTCACGTTTTTTGCCATATCTGTTGTTCTATCAAAATCTCATATATCTGACCATCCAACAGCTAAGCTGAACTCATAAAATCGATGCTGAGTTCGTGGATTCAAACAGCCTGCCAACAATGGCGTATTAGAAACGAAAACTCGGTTTGAAATTCAATGTGGACTGAAGTCGTCTCATCATATCTGGTAATGCGCATACGACCACATTGGTATCCAATATCATCTTCTTTCCTTCATCTCCACATCCTCCCTTTATGTTTCCCTCGTCGCACAATTATGACATAGGTATGCTAACATCCTACTGAAATTACTATAAGGTCACCAACATCTCACATTCTTTAGAAGTAACGAGATGTTATAGGTTGTTATAGGCATAGTTTCCTGGGAGAATTCTTCGAATCTATTGATTGTTTATTGGTGCGCATACATGGACATCTTTCCGAAAATGCGTTCTAGGATATTACGAAGTGAAAACTCGACCTTTAAGGAGCATCATTATATACGAGGGTATAACTTTTCAGATATTGACGAATGTCGCACGGACAATGGAGGTTGCGAGTACCGTTGTGTGAACACCGAAGGTGGCCATCACTGCCAATGCCCACCTGGCAAGCAGCTGCATTCGGGTGGTCGCCGTTGCGTGCGTAAGTGTTCGTTATGCCTAAATGTAAGCTGAATGAATAAGCCGTAGAATGAACTTATCACACAATTTCCGGTAAAGGTCCTGTAGTGAACATTTTTCCTTCAATGCAACCCCCATACTTCCGTGAATAATCTATATTTGGTGGCCTCGATTGGGGGGGGGGGGGGGGGGAAAGGGATGGGGAACATCGGTGGGATTCAGATGATGCAAAGTGAATCAGAGGAAAAAAAAAAAGAATTGAAAACCACCAACATTTTGTGGTCTAGGCGAATGTAGGTTTCATTGGAATATGCCTCCCTCCCCCATCGCCGGTTGTGCCTTCGCTTTCAGCAATAATTATGTCACTCAGGACAGCAAGTGCTATGTGCCCGGAAGTTGGCAGTTGATAAAAAGGATAAAATGAAGCGGTAGAGAGATGTTCATCATAAGTGAAAGATGTTGCTCTCTAAAGAGAACAGATTTGGTTGTTGACCTTTGAATGAGTTCTTCGCACGTATCGCCTCTCAGCAATGAGCGTCAAACAGGTGTTCCTCCATCAACCTTTTATTTATTTACTTAGAGGATAATGTATCGTGGGCCTGCGCGATATGTTTGCACCAACACCAGCATATTTCTTTACATATCGTGGGGAAATACAAAACAACCAACCTGAACTGTCTGGCAGTATTACGGCTGTCTTGATCGTTCAACAGGATTGACGAGTGAAAAGGGTAGTTGTAAAGCATTGCGCTAGTGTTTTCGTGCGTCGTTGCAAATTTAGCTTTACGGACTGCGCTATGACAATGTCGTGCTTGCGCTTGTGTGTGCATATGCCTGCGCATCTGTCTGTTTAGTATTTTATTCTGGGGAATTATTAAAGCTAGAGTTGCAAAAATTTAGTATAATCTACGTCAAAGGATGTTTTTTTATGCAAACTGTGTGCGATTTTTGTAGCCTTTTAGTGCCCACAACTTGTTTCGAACTTGACGGATCGAGCCGAAGTATGGGACAAAGGGGGCTACCTTATGACAAATACCCATAAGATTTTTTAACTAGCTTCAGTGGCTCTAGCGAGAAAAGTGCCAAACAGAGCGACGTTCATAGATGTACATTAATGTGCGAATAAATACGTATATTTACACGCATATGCGTATGTTATATATATATATATATATATATATATATATATATATATATATATATATATATATATAAAAATATATATATATATATATATATATATATATATATATATATATATATATATATATATATATATATATATATATATAGAGAGAGAGAGAGAGAGAGAGAGAGAGAGAGAGAAAAAAAAGAGAAGTTTTCGCTATGCTGCTGTCTCGCTATATTGTTTCGTCGCCTATTCACTGAACTTAACAATGAGGACTGCTTGGCTAATAAAAAGGAAATAAGAATAAAACAATTTTTTAGTACGGAACACTTGCGCATCGAATAATGGAGGATGTGAACAAATCTGTGAAGAGCGAAGAGGTCGATTTTATAGATGCAAATGCAAACGTGGCTTTAAGCTTGCCGATGACAAACGCAAATGCCATCGTAAGTTATTATCATAACTCAAGTAAGAAATGCTGCATAGAATATTGGCAACTATTCATTCATACTTTATTGAGCACTCGGTTGTTCCGACTATCCGATCGTTGCTCGTTTAAGTCTAGTTTGGCTGAAGACTTGTTCTACCTTTTTTCTTAAATTAGCTAGGGAGCTGTTGCAGTTCGCCACTATTCCACTACCTTCGTTTAAATGCTGCAGAGAGGTGGAGGTTTATATATTTACTTGCCGGTTTGCCTGTCATTAGATTCTCATTTGCTCAAAATTGCTTTTTTGTGAAAAAAAAACTGAAAATTTCTACTTCAAAGAAACGTTAATCCAGCCAGTATTTCAAGTCGTCATGTATTTATTTATATTTGGCTGAGAATTCATGAGAAAAGCGACTTTCATAGTTGTGCAAACTGGAGAAATATTTTCAACTATATCAAGCTATGACATATTTTTGTGAATTTCTATTATGGGCTGCTAATATTATTATCGGATTATGAATGCTGAAAACTAATAATGGTGCGAACAAAATTCAATCTATATAATTGAGTCTTACGAAGTCATCCTCTCACTCATCAACAATGGGCGATCCTCGGAAACTATCGTAGACTGCATTCTGGATGAGGAATTAGTGGTGGTTCAAATAATTTAATAATATTTCTCTGAATCGTTCATTTTTCATTACTACCACGTCAGCAAAACACAGAAGTGAATAGGTTTTCTCGTAGCTCACCGTGAGTTGACTAGATGGTATTTCTGTTGTTTCGGATGCTTAAAATGTTGTTTCAAATGGGGGAAATTAATTTCGAACACGGAGCATTTCGATATTCTTTGGAGGATTGTCGTCATAATTGACATATTTAGAGGGTCATGCTACCTGACTGCTTATTGGAAAGTTTTTAAAACTTTCAAAGTCTCAGATAGCGTCTGAGCCCTTCATGTTTTTCTTCGTTTATGTGGATAATTTCGCGATTCGAGAAAATTCGAAAAATATTTTCAAATTGTCTTCGCCGTCTCTAAGTTTCAGTTTCTTCCATTAATTCTTTTTTTTTTCTGCAGCATTTGAAGACCCGAGCGACTGTTTGTGCATTGAGGATAGTAATTTCAAAGACATAACTTATTCATTTGCAACACTATCATATACAGTCACAACCACAAATATTGTGATCATTAAACGGGCTAAATATATGAAAATGACGTTTGCATGTTTTAATGAAGTCATTGGTGAGAAGAATAAAGCGGAACGGGCAGTGGTTCGCATTAATTAAAGAGTTCTCGTTGTTCGCCGATGGGCAATTGAACAATCATCAGTTAAAGAAAAGATTAAAGTGAGGTTGCTCCATGAAGAGCGTCCACTTCGCACGAAAGTATTTCTCAAGTGTACCTCAGCCTCCTCATTAGATTGGCTCTTTTGCAGACATCAGTAATAAAGAGGGGCCAACAACTAAGTCGTATGTAGCATTTCCAAACGATTCATCTCTTAATAATGTCAGATTTTACTAAACTACCATAATTTATTGATAAAGCATGCTCAGGTGTGCGTCATAGAGTCTGCATTGAGGTTTCAAATAAAACGACGGATAGGATGACGAAGATAAATTGGGTCGCTGTGTAGTTGGCGCTTATGAACGATAGTATATAGGGATATTAATTGGTTGATGTTCACCTTTTATCTAAGGTACACCTCGAAATTTTTGTTCTCTTCGGGGAGAGAAAGGAATCTTGTGAGATCCATAGCTGTTCCCTTTAGCATGCCTACACGTCAGGTCGCTTATATTAAAAATTTCGGAAGCGAAATTCTTGCTTTCACGATCACCTTTATATCTAACTCGTTCACCTATGAATTAAAACAAATATGCGCAAAGATTGCTTTTCCTCTTAAACCTATCGCTATACCGCCATCTTTCCCTCCGCTGACTGCAAATTCGCAGTTGTTTTTATTATCGTTTAAGTTATGATCCCAGTACATATATAAGCTTTTCCAAAAATAGAAATAGAGATTGTTGGTTAAAGAGTATGCTGTATTGCATTGAATGTGACCTCTGTGGTGCGTCGTATGCTGGTGGAGTAGGCCGATTCATGTATCAAAAAATTCGCAAGCACGAAGTCATCACCCATTGCATCGTCGCAGGCACTTAAGAAAGTGTTATAACGATGAAGCGATCTCCGCTTTCCCCACATCTCGGCCACGAGAGCAGGGCTCACTAACTCATAAGATGAGAGAAGCTCACTTTCATATAGATCTCGATATTGCTCTTACATGCGCGCTTTTATACATTCTCGCTTTCAATGTCCTGATAATTTCACTAATAGTTTTATGAATTGAAGCCTCATCACGATAGGTAAAGATATTACATCATTGCAATTGCTCTGTGCTCGTTGCATCTCATTATCTTGACGCATATTGGCCAAATTTCTAACCGTACCAACATATTACACATATATTGCATTATGCTACAAAGTTGTGCACTGTTGTCTATGTTCATCGGTCGATATTCCACATCGTCTTGGTTGTCGAAATCAACTGTGGCCAACTGTTATCGTTGATTGCCGATAGATTATTTGAAAAACTGCAGTCCGCCTCGTTGCTGCTAATGAGAGCTTTGAATCTACGCTCGTCACCAAGCTCGATGAAGTGGTAAATGCAACTTGCTCTAAAGGAACTCCGCCTCGGTGATATCATGCCCACTTCTGTGGCTGTTCAGTATTTGGCTGTGACGAAGCCAGTCGACGTATGCTATGAATATTCAGGGAAAGTCTGTTGTGTATTTATGTATGTAACAATGTACCAGCGTACCAGTGATTGCATCCATAAATATACCAGTCACTGCTGAAGATATCCAGATGATCGCAGAGGTTTTCAAAACCATAGATAACGACAAGCTTATCGATTCAACAACAACAAGTCGATGTCATCCCGATTATACTCCGACACTCCGATTAGTACCAACAGAATCCTTCCTTCAAAACTTTCACGTGATCTTTATGACGAATCTGTCATTCCTTCGTTACAAAGGATATTCCAAGATATCGACTCGTATGCGTTCCTGTGGTGGATGTGACCACACTGCAAATGAGCTCACAACAGGTCATGAGCTTTTACATGGGGTTGGCGAACGCATTGCTGAAGGAGGCGCTGTGGAGTTTGTTCCGCAATCTGACCATCGCCGAGCGACGTACATGGAAGCCACTGCCTCAGGAGCCTATCAACTTGTCAATTAAAATGACACTGAGTCCTGCAGTTTCAGTAGCTATGGTACAGTATAATTCGCTTGATCGCTTGGTGCGGAATAAAATTGATGGAGGTAAGTACTTTATATATTTCAGACATATGTTAGATATATCCAACATCTCAAGGTGTTTGATAGCGAGCGGAGACTGTCAAATAGCGGAACAGTTATCGACTATAGCTTGGTTATTTTATGCTTTATTGGTTGTAATGCGCTTTTTTTCTGAATGCAGCGATCGACCCATGCCTTCCGAACAAAGCGGGCTGCGAGCAGCATTGTATCAACGATAACGGAAGGGCGGTTTGTCAGTGTTTTCCTGGCTATCACCTTGCCGTTGACCGGAAGTCATGTATTGGTAAGTTCAGTGCTCATTCCAAATTATGTTCTTCAGCTGTTCTTATTCGCACTGAAATTTGTATTACTTCGTGCTTTCAGGCGATTGGTTCTTGAAAATGGCTCAGTGCCTCAGTAATTTTAGTTCTTTGTTTCTACCTGAGAATAGTTAGCCTATGAAGGGCATTAATATCAGTCAGTTCAACTGAAATAGTAGTGAGAGAGGGGGGGGGGGGTTGGAAACCGAAGAAAGCGTTAAGAAAGCAGCCGCCAGCTTATTTCCTCTTGTAGCGTTGACATTAGATGGCTTTCTGACGACAATGAGATGTTAGCGAATAACGAGTTGGTTAATGAGAAGATTTGCCGCATCCGTTGACACAATAGTGAAAAGGCTGAAGCGGGGAAGAAGAGTCCTTAAGTGCCACGTGGCACAGACGATTGACGCCGTCTCTTGGTGTCGAGCTAGAACCTTCCGAGGCGGTTGAATATGTGACGCGAAGTCGATCACAAGTGAGAGGAAAAATTCAGCTCGCTTCTGCCATCGACCTCGCTTTTTGTGCTTTAAATTTTTTATTCTAAGTTGCATAATTCACGACAGGGGCTATGCGCCGTATCTGACTGGGCCTTATCTGAATGGTTTTATTCGCACAGCATATGCATAAGAAGATAGACTTCCGGAGGTTGAATGAAAAGTTTCCTTTAATGAAAGAGGAGCGCGTATTCTGGATACAGGTGAGATTTTTAGATATTGACGAGTGCACGGTGATGAATGGCGGTGGATGTGAGCACGAATGTGTCAACGTTTATGGCTCCTACAGGTGACCGTTTTATATCGCTCCGTTTAAGCGGCTAAAGCATCACCTTCATGGATGTTTATTGAAAAACAACTTGCATTCATATGTGTTTCATTTCCTGTTGATGAAAATCACGACACTTCAAAATGTATTTAATAATTTCTGCAATGGTGATTTTTGAACTGTTCGCATTTCTTTCAGTCTTGCTGGAGTTATTTTACGTATTATATGCATTTATGACGGTTCGTTGAAAAGTACGAGAGATCAGATCAACAACACTGCACAGGGGAATAGGTCGTCGTCAGCGTTTAGTAGAGATCATGACTTCACATTGATTCAAACGGTGTAGATGAAAGAAACAGCATGCACATAAACAGTTCAGAAGCAGATAAAAGACCACACTTGAGGGAGACGAAAAAATGAGGGCGCAATATTCAAGTACAGGGCGTTTCAAACCGCACGCGCTAAATCTACGAATATAGATACAGGGCGATGCGATATATATGGCTGTGTGTGATAGCTGTTGCATTTATTTGTCGGCATTATAACATATTTTTCAATGTAATCGATGTTTATGCCTGAGGAGCCTAAAGCCCCATCCTGCCTATAGAGAGGAGCAGAATTTTGCGACTGATAGCAGCCTTTGATCGGTATGAGGAATTGCGTCATAGCACTACTTCCAAAACTTCATAAAGCAGTCCACCACATCCTATGTTTGTTCGGCACATAAGATAGTTTCTTCGCTCGTTCTACTGGATAGCTCAGATGTCTCCGAACTCTGTGAGAAGCATTGTAATGGCGCCCCTCTCCTTTACCTATACCTGAATTTGGAATTTAATTTTTTTAAATGTCCGGTAGGCTGTTATTGATATCAGGCCGTTACGCAGGTTGGAGTTGTTATATAGATCTACATACATCTGTGGTTTCCGGGCTCGCATGACCCTCCGTCTTACCTTCGATTCCTCATTATTCGAGGGCACGAAAACTCGTACAGTCACCCCCTACCTCGATGGCCCCTGAATTGAACCGACTTTACGTCTCCCTTGTGAGATCGGGTGGAGAGAGGGGATTATGAGATTCAGTGCTGCTTAGGGAACTTTGCCACCAAAGTACCTGCTAAAAACTTACAAAAAAACACATCAGCCGCACTGTTTTCTCGTTACCTGAGTATCCTCATTCACTCGAGCATTCGTGAAATATTGCATATTTGTGTTGTTATACAAAAAAAGGTGAGGATAGGTTGGAGGCGGGGATGATAGTTCTTCTAATTTCAGATGCCGTTGCAAACCCGGCTATAAACTTGCTGACGACGGAAGAAGTTGCGATTTGAAACTTGAAGGCTGCAAGGTGAGACCACATCGACTTTCATAGCTATCAATCGAATCGTCTAGAACAACTCATTTCATTCAGTCAACTAGTAAAATTTTTTCGGAGGTCCGGAGTACGTTTAGCTCCTCTTTTACCAAGGATTTCAATGTCATTTTCATTTACATAAAGCAATTCAGAAAAGTATCTATGATTTGATGCGTTCTCTATCGCCTATGCAGTACGCAGTACGCAAACTGTGCACACGATAAAGCGACATCAGAGGTATATACACCTCAAAGAGTAGACGGATGTCTAAGATAGTCGCGCTGTTTCATTCCTTCTCTGTGGATATGATATGAATTTTGCATTGCAATTTTCGCGTAGAAGTATTGCTCGATAGTGTCAAATATTGCAAAAAAAAAAAAAAAAATCGGAACTATAGGTTTCAGCCTAAAGTTGAAGAGAGCATTTTGGTTTTCATACCGGTCATTAATACTGTCTCGTCAGCTGCATTCTATAAAGGTTATTTCGTGAAAGAAAGCTCCATAGAGAAAATAGATATCGTTCTCACATGGTATGGTTTTAAAACATCTGTTTAGTTGGGAAATGGTGGCTGTCAACATGACTGTTACGATCAACCTGACGGTGGTGTCATCTGTGGTTGCAGGGTTGGCTACCAGCTCATGCGAGACGGGAAATCTTGTACAGGTTTGTCGAACGCTATAAAATTTAGGTTCTTCTACCTGTGGTGATTTTTCGGCAGACTGCTTATATGTGGACGAGGTCAGCGGGTATTTGTGCTTCGACTAACCACAGATCAACCTATTTAGCACGTTGGCATCGACATAACTGTTTGATACCAACAAGTGCTATTTCATGTTAAACTATATGTCTAAACGCAATTTATCATCCTCATCTTCAGCTGTAGACATTTGAAACCGCTATGAAATTCCCTTTTACTGATTTCTGTAGAGCTGTTTGAACTTGAGAAAGATGAGTTCTTCACTGATATCATTTGTGGATCTGATAAACTAAATTGAAAAACTGCGTTTTGAAGTCATGTGTAATTTCCGGTAGTTAAGGACGCGTGTCAGTGACGGATACGAGTAGGCGGTTGTGAAAGTTGATTTGTGCGTTTCATCTCATATGATCAGTTGGCATACAATTCATGCCCATTTCAGATGTGAATGAATGTGGAGTGGACAATGGAGGCTGCGAGCAGCTATGCGAGAACACTCCTGGATCTTTTCAGTGCTCCTGCAAACCAGGCTATATACTCACATATGATGGCAAAACCTGTGAGGGTGAGCTAGCATCATATTTCTGTTGTTTTTTTTTTTGTCTTTAAAGTTGTTGTCTGTAATAACCCATTCGCTGTTTTGATGACTTCTTTAAAGAAAGCGTTGCTTTACCGGTTTATTCGTCATGTGGAAAGATAACTAGTTTACAATTCGGCATTAATTGCGCGTATAAGACCGCTAACTTGGTATCTGCTGCGGTCTATAAACAGGCGAGCTGATCAGCAAATCGAATGAACAAAATGCCAACATTTCTTCTCTTCAGCACTCATTTACATCTGCATTGTTCGTTGCAATATCTTTGCACCTTGCATTGCATCCGATTTGGCTAATGCTTCAAACAATTCAAACAACAGTTCATATCATGCATTACATGTGTTGAGCCATCTAGTGGCAAATGACAGAATCTTTCTGTGATATGAGTGTCTTTATCCGTCTCTTTGTCCAGTAGTTCCGACCTTTTGTGTCATCAAAGGTAATTGCGAAGTTGGCGATATAATCCCCACTTAATGATGACTTAATGTATCACCTTTCAAGATGGCCCATTATACATGAAAATGGTTGCAGACACTTGGAGTTTTTAAATATTTCGATGCTTAGAGGGTGCTCTACTGAAAGGATTCCATAAACAACTGATTTATGGAGGATTCCTACTAGTGATTAAATCACTTAGATAATCATTGCATTCTCTGGCGAGTTTTTGTTGTTTGTTGGCAATTTATGAGATCAGTGATAGTACAGAAGCGCATATCGTGTCAGCTTCTTTGGCACGATTCGTTGTGAAACGATATTCTCTCATCGTTTTGTTGACTACAAAGCATTTGTCAGAGCTTTAAGCTTTTTTTTCACGCTTGAAAGCCTATTTGACAGCTTTGTTTAAATAAAAGTGCTATCCATAAGAACTAAAGATAATGCTTCGTTATATTGTGCCGCATATTTTATAGACATTGACGAGTGTGTTGCGAACAACGCTGGATGCGAACATATTTGTAACAACGAGGCTGGCGGCTATAGTTGTTCATGTGAAGGCGGCTTTATGCTCGCACCCGACAGACATTCTTGTTATGGTAAGGTTCCCTTCGAGATTATATCTTACGTGAACTTCGAACCTCGCACTATTATTCCAGGACCTCCTTCCATTTTGATTCCGATATTTTGCGGTATTGGTTAGTATTCCAAAGCGAATAGGATACATGCTTGATGCATTATAGTGAGGCTCTGTGCGTGCATAAGTATGTGTATGTCTGTCTTTTCGAAAGCTTGAACTTAGGAACAAATTAAGCTACAGTAGCGAATGTGGTGGATATAATGTGCACCATAGGTGATTTCCCATATAGATTTCCACTTTGGTTCTTCACTTTGAAGAGAGTTGTTGTCTCCTATGCGCACTTGAGAGCTTACATACATTTGTGACTGTTTAATTTCTAATTTCACGCTGGTTGGAGCACCGAATAAATTTTTTTAAATGGAGTACTTTTTTAGGAGCAGTCACACCGCTTAACACTATTGTTTAATTTATTTATTTAGTCAGCTCACGTAGGCCGATCCCCAACAAATAGTTCTTCAAAATTATTGCAGCTATCGCTGTTTCTCAGTGTTCACATTCAGCTTTTGCCGACAATTCTGCAGATGCGATCGCGTTATCTCATGTCTGGCCATCCTCTTAGCTTGTTGTTTTTCTGTACCTTCTAGGTCAATTTACGACATCCGTCATTGCTGTTGTCCGCGCTCCGCGATGATGCTTTCTTCTTGAGCACTCCATGTAACGTCCTTTACTTCGAACATTCACGAACCTATCCTATTCATTTATTTTGTTTTCCACCGGAGTTGTTCGCAGATTTCATCTGTGCCATCACTTTTCTTACTTCATCGTGTAAAATTAGCTTAGCTTGCCTCAATATCAGTAGCCTACCTCAACTTGAGCATCGTCCATGTCGAGCATTCATATAAGTTCATATAACGTGATCAGTTGACAGACTGCGCACTCGTTTGTCGCATTTCATTTCAAATTTTTTTCCTCATCGAGGTTATTTTTCAAATAAACACATGCTCTCTCTATTGTATAGAGCAATAACCTAGTTTTATGCAATTTCAGATGTCAATGAATGTCTAGTTAATAATGGTGAATGCGCTCAACTATGTAAAAACGAAGAAGGTGGTCATCGTTGCGAATGTTTCGGCGGATTTCTTATCGCCAAAGATGGACGAACTTGCATCGGTACTTAAAGGGTTTATTATTTTATTCCATCACATTTTGCCTCATTCAGTGCTCTTTTATCATTTTTTTTTTTAATTTAAAGAAAGCATTTCCGGTTTTAACTTATTTGCGCGTTTTTTTCTTCTTCATCGAGAAAATGCATCATTCCACTGAAAACTCATCTCTGCTAATGCGATTTTAGAATTTTCTCGTGAAATTACCTATTTATTTTTCAACATGGAGTAATTTCTCGAGTAATCGCTATTCTTTTTTGAGTTAGTTAAAACTGATATTCCACTCTCATCTTACCCGCTTTCGAGAATACTTAATTACCTCTCATTTAGGTATTAAATTCACCTTTACCGTTGCTTTGATATGCGAACAATTCTCATATAGATTTTTATTACAAGAGTAATCGTTGTTGAGAAAGTAACCTGCAGAAAACGTGTGCATTTCTACGTCATGAGCCCTACTTAACGGGCAACTTCTTCTAGGGACATGGTTATACCTCCTCGCCACCTTCGGGATCTCTCTCGCTTTTCTTTGTCCCGCTGGCCAGGGGAAGAGGACGGGAAAGAGGTGAAATTTTCAGGTGGCAGTAACTTTGGGTTCGAAGGACATAAAGGACATACCGTTAAAGCAAACCCACTTTTGGTTTCCTAGTTCAACTCGGTCGAATCAGCCGGCTTCCGTCCAAATGTTCATAAGAGTAAGGTCATTGTGCCTAAAAGGTTGCCCAGCGAATCTTTCTTACCCGTATTGGGTGGCGGTGCTTGAAAATTATTGCATCGGGGAGGTAATTGATTCAGAAGCCAAATACTAGGAGCAGTTGCCCCACCTTCCTCATTTTCTTACAGCTGAGAGGGCGTTGTCCTTTCTATTTGTATAAACAATGAGGATTGACGTTTCTTTTATTAGCTTCAGTGACTGTGCACCATCCTTCAAATAACTGCAAGGGGCAAAGCGCGAAACTTTCATTTTGACGCTGCATTCTCCTTTTCAATTTAGAGGGGCGCTGCCTGTTGCAGTTTTTCTTTTTTCTTTCTTCTTTTCATTCCTTTTTCTCCTCTGTTTCTTGAACCGTTATCGCAGCGGCTTATGTCTTTCGAAGCCAGACTTTGTCTTAGATCGTCCACCACCCATCCGTCCAACCAATCATGGGTCCGATCTGTGGCGTCACGGAGAGAAAATTTCAGGCTTTTTTTTTTGATCGTATTTAGAGATTTATTTCGTTCTGATCGTCTGTGCCCCAACTTTTACCTCACACAAATTTTTTGGCATCAGGAACAAACCTTACCTTTTCTGCAACTTCACAAGCGCTTTTCAGAAGACTACTGCAACCGCCTTTCCAATTTTTTGCTAGTTATGGTGTTCCAGCGGAAAATGCTTCACTTCTTTTGCTAGCCACGGTATTTCAATGAGATTCTTTATGCGTAGAGAAGAGTCTATCTATATATGAGGGATAAAATGCATTCGACCTTCCAAGCGAACGGCGGTCGAGGACATGATGGATGCATTTACTTTTGCACCTCATCGTCCGGAAGTCAGATATCTGCATTCTACTTGCTAGTGTTACTTGTGAAGTATAACTCATTAAAGCGAGGTATATGCTTTGCAATGGTTCCTCTGTAGGGATTTCATTGTTGATATAAAGTTTCTGGAGTATAGATACGGTGTGCATTTTGTCATTCTCTGCAGTTATAGTAAGTATGCGAATAATACTGCTCTAGTTATCAAGTTTATGATTGAAGTGAAATTTCAGCAGCATCCGAAAGCGCGCTACCACAAATCGCTGAAAGTAAGTGTGTAAGTAGTAAAAAGCAAGCAGGAAGTAAACGTTAGTGATGTTGGCAAAGAAATTGCTCCATGAAGAAGGCAAACTGGCCACATGAAGTTGGACAAAAGTTTCCCAGATTAGTAAACCAACCTTCAAAAAAAGCAATAAATTTTTGTCTAGATGCTCTCATAACAAACAGAAATTCTGATATTTCTGCTGTTTTTACATTTTAGTTACTATGTGAATTTAAACTCAGTTGGATGGAGGTATGCGCGGGTGGATGCGTAGTTCAACTAGATTCCTCACCGAATGATCCCTTGCAAAATTGGTGAATTTTGTTTGATTGCTTCCGCCCACTGATACTAACCCTACTGAAATGGAAGGTACCGTCAAAAGAGCAATCTCTTTGAAAAGTGTTGTACGCATCGGTGTTGCATGCTCATTGAGCTTAGGATTGTATAGTTGGGTTGTTACGCTATTGCTTTAGTGAAAGCTTCTGTGCACGCTTGTCGAGTGCCGATTTCAGAGACATTTTTTCGTGGACAACAGCTCGACGCAGCTGGAATCGATGTTGTGGAGTATAGAGTTGCGTCGAAGGAACAGCAACCGGCTCAAGATGACGTTCGTATCGCTGAGCTTGCCAATTTTGGCTCGACATTTTTACCGCGCGAGCAACAACGAGGTGCATGCACATTTCAACAAATTGGTGCTTTAGAAACTTTGCATGTCCAGTTCAATGAATGTAACCAGCGAAATGTGATATCCTGTTACCAAACGATGAGAGATTATAGTGTACTTTCTTTTCCGGATCACGGATACTTGCAATTTCGTTTGACTGAATGCTATGAGGAGTGCAACTGTTGATGCTGACGTATCGTTAGGTTGTTTAAAAAGTGGATAAGTCATCACTTCCATATTCTAGAAATTCCGGAGACGGGCATATTTTACCATTTGAAGCCCTTCATCTTACTTTGGAGACACTGGTTTGTTATCAAATTGGCACTGGGCATATATATGGATAAATGAGCGGAGAAGCATAAATGTTGTCTGTCTTTATGCCTTTAAAGCTAGTCTTGTGCTTTAATTGAGAACAGTGCATTTGCTGTCGTTCTTTGCCTTTTTTGCCGACATTATCGAGTTCAGCATTTTTGCATGCTGTTGTATGCAAATTCCACATTTCCAACTCATCAAACGTGTGGCTTTAATTGTTCATCGAATGGTCTCTCACTAACAAATAGCACATCACCAATCTAGCTATATCTGGATATATGGACTGCATGTGTTCATCTATGGCGCTATGGTCAGATGGTTTCGAGTAGCTGTTCGTTTTGAGGGACATGTAGGCATGACGTGCAATTAAAAATTGATAAGGCAATATTCTAGCGAGGGAATTCTTCTTTTAAAGTATCAAATTGTTTTAGTAGTTCTAATGGTGGTCCATTCTTTCTCCTTGTGTATTCTTTTATATGCGACCAAGATGATGAGAATATGAAACTTGCGTTGCTTCGTGTAGAGCAGTCCGCCTCTTCCGGTGTTGAACGTTAGTCACTCACGTTAAGTCGCTGTGGTTTTGTAGATGCTTGTTGGTGTTTGTCGTTGAAAGTTAAGCGGAAGTATTCGCTGATGAGCGAGCCTTGAGAGATGAATTGTTATCGACTTGATGAGGCTGTATTTATTTATGAAATGTTTAAAGCGTTGAATTCCATCGTTTCAGCTTGCGAATACGGACGATTTGGCATTAACTGTCAATTTACGTGCAAAGACTGCAAAAACGGAGGCAAGCTTTGGCATTTTCATTAATTGGATTGATGCGTTATATCTTTTGTCACCTCTAAGGGGTAAATGCTGAACGACCAATGAAAACACTTTCACAAACTGCACTAAACCACTGAGGCCGCAAAAGTAAAGGATGTCCACTTTAAAAAATAGTAGGAATTGACTCATCTGAAGGGAATTATTGATGCAGTTGTAGATTTGATTCGAATGTGCTGTCATTTCTATGTTTGCCAGCAACTGTCAACAACAATAAGAATAGTAGGTTTATTGTGGTCAAATGATGCGGACATCTTCTTACTTGATTTCAGTCTGATATAGTTGTCGGTGTTGGTTTTACACATTCCAAATGGCTTATTGCTTTTATTCATTCTTTCGCACTTTCAATGTTCCGATGGGGATCGCGAAGGAGATAAACTACGGGACTTCAATCAAGCGAATACTGCATTTAATTTCTGATATGGAAGTCATTCATTTGCACATAAAATGAAAAACCTCATCGTATCTTCTTGAGTGGAGTACGCTCTCTTGCATTCTACTAGAGATTCTTGGAAAACAGTTGCTTCCTTAGAATTTTTCGTTAAAAGAGTTTCTTTCATATAACTACGATCGAGGTAGCCGTAACATTTCATACTGTTAAGGCAGTTTATGGCTTACGATTGTATCAGTGGTGAATATTACAGGACGGTGCAACCGAGATAAAACAGCATGCGAGTGCTCGGCTGGCTATACAGGACCTTTATGTGAAGAGGTATGCCCAGAGGGCACTTGGGGTAATGGCTGTAATCAGATTTGCGCCTGTGATGGCCAAACGTGCCATCATGTCACAGGAGCATGCTCATGTCCAGCTGGTGCAAACTGCGATGACGACTGCCCTGCAGGTAACAGTGTTTATGCTCTTGCATTGCCAATAGCATTGTTATATGGCGTAAGAAGACTGCGTTCAGTTAGCGAGAGGAGTGGCAAAAAGGAGTGCCGCTCCCAGATGGCTGTACCAGTATATCGTTGTGACTACAGAGTGCGGAAATATGAGCATACTTTAGAATCAAATATTCAAAAATGAATAATGTCTAACTCATGCTTTGCCTTCACTGCTTTCGGCTCACGTTTCGCTAATTTCTCATGAAAAATTGTGAATTTCTCTTTTCCTTCATTCATGAATTTCGTTCAGCTGAGTTAATTTGCTCCGCTTTGGAGCTATGTCGTTCATTCAATTCGTCGAACTTTCTCATTTGCAACCCATGCTCGAAAAGAACTGCTTCATGATATGAAGAGGTGCATTTAAAAAATTTTTCCACTTTAATCCTAATCAGAGAACATAACTTGCATTTGTATATATTATCGGTGACATTTCTGCAAACTGAATTGAATTAATTTGCAATGTAGAGCGTGTTTTGAAGAATCTGCAAATTCACGTTGTCAAGACGTCGAGACATGTCAGGAGTCGACGTTATCACTCCAGTCCAATCAGAGTTAGCCTTATAGGATTCTATGGTCCATCTTGTCAGCTACCGTGTCGCATGAAGTGTGAGTCTGGACATTGTGACAAGACATACGGCTATTGCACCTGTCCAGCTGGTCTATACGGTGAGACGTGTGACCACAGTTGTCCACGTTTCACTTTCGGCAAAAATTGCCGACATACCTGCAAATGCACAAAACAGAATTCTGAAAGTTGTGATCCAAAGGTAAGTAAATAGAATATATTTATCATTGATTATTGATGGAGGTATTTATGCTGATATATTCACCACTTTGGCAAGTTTGCTTATCGATGTTGCTAATTTTGAATCATCTTACATCTCTCACAGATGTTAGAGTTTTTGAATGGTATTACTAGCGATTGCCATAGATATTGCGACTTTCCGATAATATTGCGTCGCTTTAAAATGTTACAATTATACTCCTAATGTCATCCTCCATACTCCGATACCGTAGGACCCCGATACGTCGAGTAAAATAACTTTCTGTGGTCGCTAATGCTCATCTTCAAGAACTGCTTTGGAAGTTTGATTTGAAGATGAGAGTTTGATCTGTAGAACATAGATCAGTGGAAAACGTTCTCTATTTGTGTAAATAAAATATTCATGAGTATTATAAAGACATATGTGGACAAATTGATGCAGAGGTGAAAAAATTGATAAACGATGTTTGTTGAGATTGCAGCATATGCTTATGTGAAATGTGAATTGCATACGCTGGAGTCTTCCATTATTACTGGAATTTAATTTTTTTTTTTTTGCATTGAGCAATATTTCAAGTAGAATGATCAAAGAATTCGCGCTGTGGCATACCGTTAAAGAATTGCATTTCGATACAATTTATGCAACGTTGAAATTCTGCGCCGGCAGAAATTGGCTGCTAAGAAAAACAAAATTTTCCTTAATAACAGGAAAAGACAAACGTTGATAAGTCTACAACTTGTCAATATTTTGCTATATGTAAAGTCTAGGTCGTCAGAGTTATTTCCTTGATTATTTATGTTTTTGATACGAAATCTTTCAGTATTAAATAGTTTTTTTTTTTTTTTCACAGAGTGGGAAGTGCATTTGCAAGAGCGGTTTCTATGGGCCGTTTTGTAAGCGACGATGTCCCATCGGATTCTATGGACCATCGTGCATAAAGAGATGCGACTGTAAAGGGGGATTGCTATGCGATCCGAGTACTGGAGAATGTACGAAGAAATGTCGTCCAGGATTCATGGGCGAGCACTGCGAGACGCGTATGTATTTCGTTTTGCCGATCGCATGCCCTAGAAAACGATTAAAAATTAGTCGTTGCTGCCTACTTTGCTGCTAAAATCTCGTTGAATCACTATAGAATTGTTGTTTCTTTTCTTAAAATGTGGAACACATCAACAACAGTGGTATCAGGATTGTGTGTGCTGATCAATATTCATAAGGGTACAATTCATTTAGGCTAAGCCGAGCAAAGATCTCAACTCCACACCTAATATTTGGGCATTTTTAAGGCAGTGAGTTTTGCATAATACCACAGTGATTCCGCTCAAATAAAGGAATTTCCAGTTAGTTTTTGATACATATATTTGAGCACAAAAATGAATGGAAAAGAGGTGACCTCTATTGAGAAACATGAAAGATAGATTACAAGTTGGATAAGGAACAAAGTAGAGCAGAAAATAACGTAAGTCTTGGAGAAACGTTCTAATAAGTGGAAATTGTATTCACTGAGACCTGAATTTGAGTCGTCCTCGTCTGGTGGGATTCACTCGATTCTGTCCCACCTGTCTCCTCTGCATGCATTTGCACTCCTTACCGCCCCCGTGAATTTGAATAGCACTGTAACTGAGCTAGACAGGTCACTATGCTCTGTGGGGCAGTAAGTCGTTTTTCCCCTCTCTAGAGTATTGTGTAGCCCTGTTAGATATAGTTATAGTAGTTTGCGTTATCTTGTGCACAACACTCGTTGAATTTAGTGGAGGTGGATTCGTATGAGGTTTGTATGAGCTTAAGTTGTTGTTGAGGTTGCCAGGATTTGAGTCACCCAAAATCCATTTTTCTTTTCATTTTCACAGTTGCAGGGTACTTGGGCATAAATGCAGTTATTGTTCTCCCGTCCTATGGAGGTTGATTTGTTCGTCCGTAGAACGAGTCATCGATAGCCACGAGTTTCTCAGGATGGATCACCGATAGTCATTGAAATGGAGTGAAACGTTTGGTGCGAAGTGGCCACCTATAAGTGACAGTTGGGCAAAGAAAGAGGAGAACAAAAAATCCCATAAAATCTTGAAGTAAAATGAAGCAGAAATTTTGGACATGTTTTTCACAGAAATTTGAGAATAACTGAGAATTTGAGAATTTGAGAATAGTGTAAATAGGGAGATTGTAATTGTCTGTCAGCTCAGGTGAGAATCAAGAGAAAGGCCACAAAAATGCACGTAGACTCAGTTGCCATGTAATTTCACGTATAAGAGTGATGCCTGTTTTCTCACTTTTCAGCCGATGACTACTTTGTAGTTGCACATAAAGCATCTTAATAATGTGGTCATTATTGAGAGTGTTTTCCATAGTATGATATGTATCCATATCTATCGATAGAGTTGGAAGGCCAATACTGTCGACAGTAATAAAATTGAATAGTTTTTTTTCCAGCTTAGCTATTATTGTTCATCAAGTTGGAGCATAAATCGCCTTTTCTTAGGCAATGGCTAAATGGTCGGCCCGTTAACCGCGAATGCCTAAATTGCAGCTTGCGGGTAGCGATTAGTTGATGAGTTGTTTCAGCATGTGCGGCCGGAACGTTCGGCTATGAGTGTGCACAGAAATGCGATTGCGCCGAAGGGCTGCCACAAGTTTGTCACCACGTGACCGGCACCTGCACATGCCTGCCCGGACTGTTTGGAGTGAATTGCGACCAGCGTAAGCGTAATAACATCGTTCACGTCATCCACTAAACAAGACGTTGCACCTATTATTCGTTTTTACTGCAATGTTTAAAGCAAGCTCAATCGTCATTTCTTTCGGTCATGAAGAGTGGGCCGTATATCAGCAAGTGCAGCGTATAATTGTGCCTATTGCCATTTCTATCCATCTATTTGGTCTACTCTGACTTAATTTGTTGTCTTAACAAATGAGGACGCATTATTTTCATGTCTGATTGTAGAAGAAAGTGGTTCTTTCCGAGACTAGTTTTCTGTGCAGGAACCTGAGCTCCTTCCATTCCTCGCCTGAAGATTGAACAGGGAGAGGAGATCCACAAATAGCAGTTGTAGCTTACTTATAAATGGAATGGAGCGAAACTTGGGGTGTGTAGACCTCACCAACGATTGAACGTTTACCCTCCCCACCTATCTCAGCTCCCTCCTCTACGCCTATGATTTCGATCGTTCGGGACTTATGAATTGTTTTCTCGCTGTAGCGGCTTAATGCAACGGAACGGCTATAGAACAGTGCAGGTTTTGGTAGCCTAACTTGTTCATTATAAGAACAAGTTGAACAAACCAGGTGACGTAAAGAGGACTATAGGCTTCATAGTCTTGACGGTTAACAGAACATTTTGTTATTTTACACTCTGTTCTGTTACAATTTTCTGCTTCTTTCTAAAGTAGATCTATAGAGTAGAGGCTGCTGCACTCAAGGACCGTAGCACATCGAAGGGTTCTAACTTATTAGCAAAGAACACATGGAAACGAGTATCGCTAACGTTCGTGTTCAATGATATATCATATGAAGAGACATGAGATGTTACAATGAAATCGCTAGGAGGGAGTGGAGAAGCAATATCTATCTAGCAGAGAAATTGGGCCCCCCTTTGTATTGTTGTGAGCGTGAAATCTCCGTACCAAACAGTAATGATGCTTAGCAGTGCCATACGAAAAAAGCACCGCAGGGCGAATTGTGGCACATATTGAGCATTTTCTTATGATCACAGACACTTCGAATCAGCGGTTGATATGCAGATCACACTTCCGCTATTAGTAAATGAAGAATGTTGCCGCTATTAAGCTTGCCACTCTGGGATGTGTGTTAATTAAGTCGCTTGCTTGGATAGTGTATGCATGCTGCATGCTGTCTTTTGTGCATCGCTTTTTGTAACTTCATTTTATTGCTATTTTTAGATATCAGGTGTTCTATTTCCTTTACCCGGGGACTGCTTGCTGGGAACCTGGCAAAAGTAGAGAACTTTCATGAAATTAAGCGCCCATAGTGGATGAAGCATAAGCAAGTCAGAATATGGAAAAAATCAAGTGCCATTTTTTAGCGGAAATTACTTCGAAAAGAAAGCTATGCTTAAATAGCGATTCGATCTTGAATACCTCTCATATCCGAGCCGTCGTAAGTAAAGGAGCCCTGTTTTCATCTCATTAAAATATGATGGTAGTCCTGGTTCAGACACATCCAATGAATAATTTGTTGACATCGCCAGTTTCTGTTATATAAGTTATTGCTTAATTTTTCAAATGCTTTGAGGGATTTTTATAAGCGGGGATTGTTTTATGCTGAATTTAGTTGGATGGGATGACATTCGCCGTAATATCTTAATGATCTTTGATCTGAAAGTTTCTTGGAATTCTGTTAGAAGAAGAGAGTGTTTGCTGTTGCAGATTTACGAATAGTTGTGTTCTCGATTGGGGTGGAAGGAAAGGGGAGAATGCAGTGGGGGAAATGGATCAGATTTTTAGCATATGTATTTCCTTGCATATTTCGATGCTTTTGGTAGCACTTTGTCTTATTTGCGGAAAAGTTTTATTTGACTTCCGGTCTATCGACTAAATTTAACTAAAAACCTTCATCATTGTTATTTGTTGGCTTAATCAAAAGTTGCTGAAGTTTTCAAGCCTATTTGCAAAGATTTTTCATTCATTATACATCTCGAGAGTTGCATATAGCAACTTCGGCAACCATGTTTTGAAAGTAGTCGAAAAAAATCACGGCAAAGGTGGCCAAGACTCTCAAAATCACCTGTGCTCCAATTGCCAGCGATATGCTATACTTCTTCATTGAAGAGAAATCACACTCTTGTGCCACTCAATGTGTATTTGCATTTCGATTATTTGAACTCGTTGCATTTGCATCTTTATTGTTGTATTCACAAGCTTCCTTGTTTACGCAGCATGCTATGCCACATGCGAGTAGTCGTGTAAAACTTCAGCTAATGGATCCGTCCACAGCCTCTTACTTGAATTTGGCCCTCGCTCTGGTAGTAGCTTTGAAAAAAAAAACTTGGCTGCGATTCCAATATCTAGAAAAACACGTTCTTATTCCGGCTACGAATAATTGAAAAACTTCGTTCCTGCTCCATAGAGCGGAAAAACCTACATCAAACTCCGATTTCGCTATCACAAGAGTTCGACTCCGGCTATCCTTGTCTTTCCTTCTCTCTCCCCTCCCCCCTCTCCCCTACCCCCTCCCCTTATTAGCTATGCCACGGCTGTTGGGAAAGTGAACATTATATCACTGTAATCAATCAGGAGCAGTGATCATACGGGATGTCAATGCTTCTTTGCGCTGATGCTAAATGCATTTATGTTATTCTAGTGTCTGTTGGGGGGATGCTATATTGCTTGATCGCTTGTGACTATGGTTTGCTGATGAGTTAGCCATTTAGAGCTGCATAGGATGCTCATTTCAGCATGCCCAGCCGGCCTATACGGACCCAGTTGTCAGCATGAATGCTCGTGCAAGAACGGCGCTCAATGCAACGTTAAGGATGGTTCGTGCATATGCCCACCTGGCTATTATGGAGCATCATGTAGTGAAGGTTCGCCGCTTTTATGCTTTCTTAAGTCGTTCGTTTCGCTTCAAGAGATCTCTTTCTTGGGATCTTGATAAGAAGTGCACTAGCAATTTTCGGGTTTATGTTCCATCCATACAGAAATCTGGTTAAGAAAAATTTGTGCCCTCTAAGGTAACATGGTTGATTCTTATAGATATATCGGTCATCGATGCGTAACAGAAGAGCATTTAGAGTTGAAGAAGGCAAGAAGGAAACGTTAGCACTCCCTGCAAGCCTCTTTAGAGTGGCAGGAAAAAACATATGAGTGATAGTCGACACAAAGAAACGTTCCATGATTAGCGCTGATTATCGCCTTAGGAATAGAATGCGGATGAAAATACTTGTCGTCTCCTTTGAAAATGTGCTTAGACAACACAACTATTTACTTCGTTCAAATCACTCGAAAGAGGCAGAAAGTGTATTAATTTAAATAAACCTCTTTTAAAGAGGGAACCCTTGTTAGTCCAATAACCGAGATAACAGATAAACATGCAATGCACACATATAGTAGGTGAACGTGCGGAGGTACCGAAGGTTTCTTTCTCACGCATAATCTTTTAGCAGTGTAATTAACAATAGGAACGTTTACCATTAACTCTACAGTGAATCTTGCTCGTAGAGGAGTAGTATTTTGCAGTTTCGATACTAAAACTCCTTCCACAAGGGTATATTCCGTGGCTTCCTCTCTTCCCCATTCTTCAGGGCATAAGTTTGGTTATATCTAGATGGCTGGAAATTGTTTGGAAAATGATACGTCATACAGCCGGGCACAGGACCAACATTTTCGTATGCAATGCCTGAATTCAATTCCTTCAACTTCGATACGCTAATGGAAAGAAAATGAACTTCTTAGCAATATAGTTTGTCTTATCGAAGAAACATGCTGGTAGTTTAAATTCGATATATGCTTCACTGAGGAATTTCTCATGAATCGTCATTGTGCTCGGTCACAAGTTTGCATTGCGACGTTTTGAATGATGAAGCCGCCATATGTCTCTTATATACACGTTTTTGCATTTAACAAATTCTGTATAGCGAAACTTTGAAGATGAGCAACATTCTGCGAATAAAATAGAAGTAGGCACTTCGTGAATGTTCGACCAGTAACGAAAATAATTTATAAACACTTCGGCTAAAGGAATTAAGAGTTGTGGAGAGGGGAGTGAAGGAAAGGAGAAATTGAGGGTTCAGAGAACGCAGTGTAATCGCACTGGAACAATTTAAATTGGCTTGTGCTTGGCCAATGCGAATTTTTCTCTGCTTGTGCAAGATCGCTTTATAAAAGTAAATTACGATGATGTCGTATATATCCGCGTGTATGTGTATTATGGTTGCGCTTATCTGTGTGCATTTCCGGTAGTTCCATTCCGGCATGCACATTTAAATATTTTCGTTTCTAGTTTCCAGTTAGCTTTTTCTTTCTTAATTTCACATTGCAATCCTTGTTTTCTGCTTGTAGCAAAGCATTTCATAGTTTTTCTTGTTATGATATCTTTATGGCTTATTCGTTTACTGGACAGGTTTGCATGCATATATGTATACATATCTACATTATGTATGTATGTGTACATGCCTGCATGCATACTCACCATTATATATATATATATATATATATATATATATATATATATATATATATATATATATATATATATATATATATATGTTCTGAAGGCTCAGTATCACCTGTGGATGCGCGTCCTCTTTGTACGACTGATCATTTAGAAATAGATCTTCAGGTTTCTTTCAATAACTGCCATAGGTAGCGGGTGCCATTTATGCATAAAAATGGGTCGTTTCAGTGTGTCCCGCAGGTCGTTTCGGTGTGGATTGTATGAAGCTGTGCGAATGTCACAACGGTGGAAGCTGTTCGGCATCGAATGGTACCTGCGAATGCTTGCCAGGTTGGAGCGGTGAGAAATGCGATGTGTCGTGCAAAGAAGGCTGGTTTGGTAAACGTTGTGCTGGAAAATGTGCTTGCGACCCGGGTATGAGCTGCGATCCTGTGGACGGTGAATGCATTTGTCCTCCCGGTTTCAGAGGCAAAAGCTGTCAATTACGTAAGTTCTACATGAATGTGTGCCTGTCACATGCTACTATTTTATTCGGGGTGAATGGTGCATTTTATCAACTCTATTTTGATGAAATCGTTCTATATGTGTTCATTATTGCTTCCTGAAGAGCTTTATGACGATATCATGTCTGTGCATCTGTTCGATATCATATTCTGCACGTGCATATGTCTGTACGTTTGTCGATCCGTTAGCTTCAACTCGCAGAAAGATTCATTGCAATTAATTCTGAAGTTGAATGCCAGAGTATTTGTCTGGTGATTGTCTGGTGATTCACCTGCTGTCATCGTCCACTTTACTTTAGCCGTCCTTCCACCTTACTGTTTCTGATTCATTTTTCTCTTCCCTGCCAACTTCTCAATGTCTTTAAGCCTTGTTGTTCAACTGTATTACATCATAAACTGCCTCCCTCATTTTTTTTCATTTTGCCTTATGCAGACCAGTTTCGCTCCATTTGTGACAATAAAACATTTACAATACAATACGGCACTGCGACTTACATCGCTGCTAAGAAATGCGGAAAGAGAGCTAGAATATGCAAGCAGGATGTCCAGCTCGGGAAGGGGGAGACAGTTTTTTTACACAGCCTCCTGCTACCTCTCGAATTCGCATTCCTCTCTATTTCTCTCATTTCTGTTGACATCATGAAAAGGTCGTTTTTTTTTCAGCATGTGAAGCCGGTCGCTTTGGTGCGGGGTGTAAAGGTGTGTGCACCTGTCAGAACAATGGCACCTGTGACTCTGTGAGTGGTGCTTGCAAGTGCACGGCTGGCTGGAGGGGTCAACACTGCGATAGGCCATGCCCTGATGGGCGCTACGGAGATGACTGCAACAACATTTGCGATTGTTCTTCTACTGGTTATTGTTTATTCTTGCTTAGTTTTTTCTTTGGCTTTTTTGGTTTGTTTTGGTTCTTCTGGTTCTGTTTTGCCTCTTTTCCATCCTCCCGTTAGCAATCCTCAGATAAAATGCATCAGAATTTTTTCCAAGTCCGGCCAACATGTTGCTGAGATGTAACGATGAGTTTCCGAGATATTACAAAGAAGGATCCAAGTTTCAGCTCTCACTTACATTCCTCTCCAAGAAATCTTTCTGATCTTGAAGCGCACAAAGATTTTAAACTGACTATCCCCGCTTTCTTTTCAGGAGATTTAGAAGCGTCTCCATTTGTTACGAAATGCCATCCAGTGACTGGCGAGTGTCGATGCTCTGATGGCTGGACCGGCCCCGATTGCAGGACGCCATGCCCGCCTAATAGGCTTGTTGCATTTTCCGTGTTGAAGTTGAATTTCAAGTCGTGTCCATTAAGTACTAGCATAGGTTTTTTTTTCTGCCAGCCAGCTTGTTATTTGATTGCTTGTACAAGTTGGCAGTATTCAGCATGCGACGTATATGCACAGGTACACCTTTAAATCACGATTTTGGAGGTGTGCTTAGAGAGGCTGAAGATTGAGAGGGGAGAGGACATTTACAATGCACATTGTTCGAATCGCTGAGCAATAGCGAATCCAAGCAGATTTCAGGTGATTTTAGAAGTGACGTTGTTGACTGCTTTGCTTCAATGTTCTTTAACAAATTTGTCGAATTTATCAGGGTTTTCTTCAAAATGAAATTTTTTTTTTTGATATTTGCACGCTTTATTGATTCGAATTTTCCAGGTGGGGCGCCGGTTGCAAATTCGAATGCTCTTGCAACAATGGTGGCACCTGTGATCGAGTGACCGGATTTTGTGACTGTCTTCCCGGATTCATGGGTCGACACTGCGAACAAGGTGTAGTTTAACATCTATTTAAAGAGAGGAGGAGGTTAAATTCCGCTCAAATTGTATTTCGCCGGTCGCTAAAAGTATCTCTCTGTGCGTTTGGAGTTCCGAGCGTCGTAGTTCGGAGGCGAAATCCCACAAAAAAAAAACAGTAACGGTCAATTTTACTATAATAGAAGCCCGCAAAAAACCGAGGCACCATGGTTTGGATTCAGAGGAAAACTCGAATAAGCAGATTTTACAGCATTTTTTGGCTAGTATGACCTGAAATAAAGCAGCAAATAGATTGGGCTTGTAGTTTTCGATTTTATGAAAAAACGTTTGCTTGTGTGTGAAGGTGATCTGATGAAGCAGAGGATAGCATTATTCTCCGAAAACACCAGTCTTACCAATTTGTTTTGCATCACTTGGCCTGTGGATATGCAAAAAATGGAAATGAAGGTGGAGAAATCGACGATCCTCCAATTTGCTTTTTCCGGCATACTCAGTACGTTTTCCTTACCATCCGTTAACAATAGTCGTATTGAACCGGGTTCGTGGATATTCGAAGTTTTCAGAATGTCCGTCCGACTTGTATGGTGCAAATTGTATTAATCACTGCCTTTGTATGCACGATGGGGCGTGCGACTCAAAAAGTGGCGCATGCACGTGCGCGGCCGGTTGGACAGGACCAGCTTGTGAGTTCGGTAAGCGGTTTATTGAGAAAATCCTCTCTGCAAAACCTCGGGATATATGTCCAGTCGTAGTGAAGTTTGAAAAGTTTTACCGCTGAGTTGCTATCTTGGTTCTACGTCATCGTGAACTTAGCTGTAGAATGTGTTGCCAGGTGGTCAATTATTAACACTTCTTTGGTTATTCATGATGGTCATTTGAAATCAAAAGTTGTCAGAACTCGCAGAATATCCGCAAAATGCTGTTGCCTTTTAGAGTAAGAAAAACAGAATTTGTTAGGAGAGATTTAATCATAGGTGGAAAACTAGGTATTTTACTTGCCAGGCATTATTGTTTCCTCTTTTGAAGATCCATTAAATCAATTCGATAGGATCTGGAGCAGATGGATAAATGCTTATATCGTCCACAATATACTCGTTTCTTTGAAACCACATTCCTATCAGTGCATAGAAATTCCGATGGGGTTATGTCCGCTTAAGAATTTTCCTTTCAGCTTGTCCATTTGGTCAGTTCGGTATCAATTGCGAACAAAAATGCGACTGCATGAATGGTGCTAGCTGCAACCGAACCGATGGCACATGCCAATGCTTGCCAGGATGGACTGGTAAAAGGTGGGCAGCCAGCAACTTTCCACACTGTTATTGAAAAACTGAATTCTGTTTCGACGCGGAATGAACCTAGCGACTGATCCTACGCCATCTAACTTTTTCATAGTTTGCCTGATCTTATAAATTTGCTATGAGGATAAAGGCGATACCATATCGAATCAATATTTTATACTGAACATGAGAAAAAAAAAGAAAGAAAACAGATCACTCTTGTCGCTCGTGTAGGTTTCCAAACCACGTTGAGATGTTATTACACACTTGTTATGAGCGATTATAAAGACGTCATCACTTTGTAATTGCGTGGAGAGCACTTTAATGCGGTTGTCAGAAGGGTTGTAAACGGTTCCGTTTAATTTGAATTCTCTCGTTGCTTAAATTTTTAAGCACTGACATGGCCTTAAATTTTACAGAAGAATAGTTGTTCTGTTGAACAGAATTGAAAAATGTGCTTTATCGATGACACATTCATAAGCGATAATTAGTGAGTGAAGTGAACGTGTATTTGTGAGTGGGCGAGCCTTAAGCCACATTTTCATTCAACTAAGTACAGAATAACGAGCTCTGTCAAAGGAAATAATGGACGAAAACAAATGCCACTGCATTAAATGCGTGTTCTGTAAAGAACTTTGTACTTCCTCTTCTGTATTTATTGATGAACCATTTTTAAACGTGCACCTGATGTTTTTTCATAGGCTAGTTGATATGTGAGGTAGATGATGTTTAGGAAGAGAAAGAGGAATGAAATTTTAGAAAAATATATGCGGAAGTTCAGGTGTGAGAGACAGTGTCCGCATGGGCATTTCGGAGAGCGATGCGAGGAGGTGTGCCAGTGCGAAAACGGTGCAAGTTGCGAACCAGTCAGCGGACATTGCCAATGTGCACCTGGATGGAGGGGACGTAAATGCAACCGTCGTAAGCGCTCTAAATGATCTTTTTGTCGCTTGATTTCTGAGTTGTTGGCGTATTTGGTGCGGTTGATGGAAGTGACACATTCTCTCAAAAATCTTTTCATTGGAGGCGTTATACCATCTAAAGTCAGTCAGGCTGTGCCGAAATTTGCATTGCTTCCTTCACCATCATCTTCAGAACTTCTTTGATTGTTAGGAAATTTTAAGAGTAACTTTGGTTTGGTTCATTACCGTTTAAAGCCAGATTCGGAGGAGGCGGGGGGAGGTAATCCGTTAAGTGTTTTCATTTGAATATCAGATAGGCGAGAAGTTTTCCTGCAAGGACGCTCGTAACAACTAGAAAGCTTTTCGGCCTGGCCTACTGCGTCGAACCTTTTTTCGCTGGAGGTGTACGGAATTTGCAGCAACGCAGCTGCAGCGTTAAGTCTCATTGGTAGCGAATAGACCGTTGCACACTGTGGATATGATCCTTATATAGGTTAAAAGTAACAGAAGGATAAGGATCAGATTTTTCTCTTCTTCAGTAGTAGAAAATTACGGAAATGATTTATACATGTAGGCGAGGTGACAGAACATATTGGGGAATTCATTAGAATGCATACATTTATGTAAAGCAGAGAAAAGCAATGCTACACATGAGCAGTACTCCAAGGTGAAATAGCACGAAAAGTGAAGTTGAAGGAAAATGTAACGGTAATGAGATCTAAGATACTAGAAGCATTGTAACACTATGTGAACCGCACGTTTGAATTGTTTTAGGATGTGTTTCCTATAAAGCATTCAACGAAGATGGCAGATGGATTCCTACCGCTGTGATTATGCTAGAGAAATATGAGTAGCGCTGTGAGCATTGGAAAGTCGTCAAAACATGATTTTAAAAAGAACCTTTATCTGATAGTCCCATCATTCTATTGGTGCTGTTTTTGCTTTTAAAGGTGAAAAGCTTCTTTCAGCTTGTCTAAAAGGATATTTCGGTCGGCATTGTTCGCAGGCATGTCGTTGCCAAAATCAAAAGCCTTGTGACCATATCACGGGTCGATGCCAGTGTCCACGAGGCTATACGGGTCATTCGTGCACTGAGCTATGCCCACAGGGCAGCTACGGTGAACTATGCAAGCAACAGTGCGACTGCGGATCAAATGCTGAGTGCGATCCAATCAGCGGAAGATGTTTCTGCAAACCTGGGTACACAGGTGCAAATTGCAGCCAAGGTATGCAATGTCTGGTGCTTTTTTCTGCTGCTATTTGCTTATCAGTCAAAGCCTCTTTCGAAATATCTGTGTGTTCTGTGTCATTCAGTATGCATTGTTTGCAAAAGCCGATGTAAGTTAGGTTTTTCTCTTCAAATATCCCTGGGAAGATGGTTGTACTTGAGTTCGTTTAGGACGAAATTTGAACATGCTCTCTTTTCTTCCAGTTTTTCTTTCTGTGAAGTCACAGTGGAAAGTTCAAAGAATCTGAGCTTGAACTAATGGAGCAACTTGGCCTGTCAGTACGCTAGCTCACCGGGACAAAGTTTTAAATGTGCTTCTGTGAGTAGCCTTTTGTTTTCGAAATAAATTATTTATTCGAAGGTAATTCTCGCAACTTGGGTCTCCTAATAAGGGCGAGATTTGGTTTGTTGTTATTTTTTACCCCCAAGAGGTGAATAGGCTTTGTTGGAATTCGCGAGCTCTTTGATCTATATGAGAAGTGAAGTGAAAGACCACGCTCACATCTCCAATATGGGTAGGCTTTCTTTTCTACAAGTAACACTGTCGCTGAAGAGTGCTTCTTGTCCGCTGCTTCAAATAAAAGCATAAGGGAGCTCTTCCGAGAAATTTAAGTGGAAGACTTCGTGAATGGATACTGGAGTTAGAAGAAGATTGGAGTAAGTAATCAACATCGTCAGAGATACAACTGTAAAGGAACTTTCTTGACGGAATGCTGAATATTAGATTGCAAACTATCCAAAAAAAGAACAAATGTGCATTGTCGTGCAAGAATCAACGCATTTTGCAGGTTGCGTACAGGGTCGGTTTGGCGCAGACTGTCAGGAAGTGTGCCAGTGCACCAATGGAGGCGTATGCGATAAAGTAGTTGGTGCTTGCAGCTGTCCACCCGGGTTTATTGGAACCAGATGTGAAATCGCATGTCCTGAAAATCGATTTGGAGATAGGTAAATCGTCCGTCTATTTCTATTTGAGAATTGAACCATATGCTTTGTCAGTACTGCATTTTTCGAGTTTTTCTATGTTCACTACCACTCTTATTTCTTGAAGTACGTAAGATGCCAAGAAATCGGCGATGAATCGCGTTTTGAAGAACGCATGAAAAAGTGTGGAAAAGGTGAAATTCTTCACGGAGAATGCCTGTTTCGAGCACATATATGGAAGTTTCCGGCATGCATTCTCAAATTTACGGCGCTGAGCGTTTCAGTTGTTGAAGCTGAGTAAATCTAGTTTACGATAAGACAGCAATTCAAATGATCTGATTTGTTTTTCTCATATCGTAAATGCATTTCGGTGGTAACAGTCAGCGAAAAATGAGTTTCATATTAGAAAACTGTCGTGCGCTTTTTAAGTGAAGTGCCGATACGGATGGTTATAAAATCACCTTCGCATGGTGATTAGGCAGCAACCACTGTGTTGATACGTTATCGATGGAATTGAGTGGTAGGTGTTAGAGATTTGCAGTCTCAGTCTGTTTCCAGTCCGAAAGCTAACATATTGCCACTCACTGCGGTAAGCGAGGGTTAACAGTTTTCATCTACATTTGCAGGAAAATTTCATACATCTGTTCAATTGTGAAAAACGGTGGTTCCAATAGACTGCTTGAAAATTTACGGCTTATGAGTAGTGCCTTTTTTCACTGCTTCTAACGAACAATAGCGAAACGCAGTCCGCATGTTTCAGGCATATGGATCCATTCTTTGGAATATTCGGTAGGGCGTCATTAAACTGAAAACTGCCATGAATTGTTGGGTCAAATTACCAGGACCCTGACTTGTTGGGAGCCTAAAAGATTGCTGAGCTGAAATGCTCGTCGTATGTATTTTCGCACTTAGGGGATCTGAAATCCAACGTGTTGTAATTTCCTTATGCAGGTGCGAGAAGATCTGCCAATGCGAGAATGGAGGTACATGTGATAGGCTGACGGGGCAATGTCGTTGTGCGCCTGGTTTTACTGGCCTTCAGTGCGAGCAGGTGTGTCAGGAAGGCAGATACGGTCCTGGCTGCAGAGAAAAGTGTCGATGTGCCAATCAAGGACACTGCGATCAGGGAACCGGCGAATGCAGGTCGGCGATAGAAAGCGAACTGATTGGTTCTGATCGTTCAACAAGAATGACGAGTGACTTTTCAAATAAGGCAGATTCGTTAGCCAAAGGAAGCGGGATTCATTGATTCGATGAACCGTTCGTGCTGCAATAAGCTGCGTTGCGCATATCGACGCGAAACATAATCCCACCATCAAATTAAAGTGCTCAAATAGTCGCCAACCATTTGAAGTGCTGTAAAACTTGGAGCGTCGGGAAGTTCTGAATATGCTGTCATGAACATTCGTCCTAGGGAAAGCACGGAGAAAGAAGTAAAAAAGGTTGAATGGTTGTGAGGAAGGTTAAGAAAAGGTACGGAAAATGCTAAACGAGCTGCAGAAATTAAAAAGTAGCGGCTAATGTCGGGAGGTTTTGGAATTTCGAAGAAAGTAAAACAAAGTTGAGGAATGGTTAGAGGGGAGAGGGGACGGAAAAGATGCATAAATGAGGCTGGATAATGTAACGAAAGAGATGGAAAAGAAGCAGATTAGCAAGCGGAATTAATATGAGTTTGAAGTGTTCTGTTGGAATTCATTGAATAACTTCCCCGATTAATGAATCCTTAACTAGTAAAAACTAAAGTTGGTGAAAATACCTTATGAGTGACTATATGCGCGAACATTAGCATGCACAAACGGGTAAACGTATGCGCGTTTGCACTTTTCTATCTTTTCTTAACTTTTTTCAAGAATTTTCGTATTTCCTGCCTCTTTCTTAGCATTTCGCAATCTTCTTTCTCATATGAGGTTAGTTTGCAAATTTCGGTGAGTTCCGTAAAATCTAAGTCTTATCATGAACCGAACAATCTGTTATATGCTACTATGCTTACTGTGCTGACGATATCGCGAAGTTTCGTAAGGGTGAAAGGTGGCGTAAGCTCCATCGGTGAATCCTGTCACTTTGTCCATCTTTCTTTTTTTCATATTCGCTCCCTTTTAAAGCTTCTCCTTCATTCTGAATGTGCTACATTCATCGAGCAAGTTCGTTCGATTGCTCTTACCCAAATATTTTCAAAAATTAGCTTTCTCCCTTCTCTGTTTAAACCTTTAAGCTCCGAAACTTAAGTGCCAGCTAATCGCTTGCATGACTTGTCAAAGTCTACCATCTTTGTTGGTGCAACTATCAGTCCCATCCATAGTATTTATTTACGCCTGGCTGAGGGTTTGCTCTCCGATACTATCAGCTAATGAATTAGGAAACCTAAGGCAGCTAAACGTGCGTGAATATGCATGAGTCGTGAAGAATGGATGAGGAAAGATGAACTGGTAGATGTGGTTCAGGTGTTCATTGGGATATACGGGACCAACTTGCGAGCAGCCGTGTCCATCTGGAAAGTACGGAATGAACTGCACGATGGACTGCGAGTGTCACGGAGAGGCGAGATGTGACCCTGTGCAGGGATGCTGTGATTGCCCATCAGGAAGATATGGAACTCGCTGCCAATTCAGTTGGTTTTGCATGATTTTGCTTTACCAATAGTTAGAACTTTTTTGCTTGAGATGAAGCCTATCTGAATCCTTTTTGAGCTTCTAAACCTTATCAGATTTCTTTAAAGTAATGTTTGAACTCAATTTCGCTGCTACTGTACTTCTTTTTGTTCCATTTTTATTGTAATAAGTTATTGCTATCTTTCAAGTAGACTTCTTAAGGTGATATAGGCATGGAGAACTTTTAAGAAAACATCAAATGAGAGGTTTGTGCTCTGATCACTCGGCTACCAAGTCATGCTGATGTGTTTGAATGCTTCAATGCTTTAGATCCGTTTTACAGTGTATCTTATACAGACTAATGGGGGAGGGAGGGGTGGGGGAAGCGAAGAGAGAAGGGTAGTGTAAACAACTAATGTCAATGAGGTCGCGAGCGATCGGTTTCAAAATGATGCATGCAAAAACGTTTTCATTGCTAGAGTTATTTGACAAGGATATTGGCAATTGCTGATGTGTCACCACTTAATCGTAGCATCGAGCCATATATTGAGCATCGCTTGAAACAGTTGGAGAAATATGCCTGGTGTTCCAAACTGCCCGTAAGCAATATCCATCCTGGAAGAAGTGCACTGTCATTTAGAAAACTTTGTTCTTTTTTTCTCATAATACTTCCAACTCAGCTAACGCTTCATAAACGGTGTTTCTGTATAAAGAAGGATTTAACTGTCAATTGGAAATAAGCACTAAGGAAACAGTTTAGTTGTGGAGGTCACTCGTGAAATCTAGGACATGCGTCCAAGCTTTGTTCTTTCATTTCCTTCAGCATGAGGCCTTCACCGTTGAAGCAGCGCTAGTTTATTGCCCACCCTAGTTCATTATTACTTTGGTTACTCCATATGATGGTTTGTCATGTTTAGCGTGTCCGCCGGGCTTCTACGGTTGGTACTGCAGTCAAAGTTGCAACTGTCAGAACGGTGCGACCTGTGATCCCGGCGATGGGCAGTGTCTTTGTCTGCCGGGCTTCTTCGGAGACCAGGTTATTAACTCTTCCACTGTAATCGCTCATTTCCTAAATTGCTTCGATGGCGTTTTCTGCACTGCTAGGTGAACAATTTCTCGTCTGAATTACTACTGGTTGTAAAACGATGGCGTTAAGACCAATTTGATACATGCGCATTATTGTTTGTGTACAGTTTTGTTCATTATTCAGCATTGAGGAATATGCCTTAACATTACCATCACTTCGGCAGCCTGTACTCTTACTGACCCATTTCCTGCTGAAATAGCCTTTTTGCAAGTATAATACCAGTATGTGTATTTATTCATGTTGGAATTTCTAATTCCCATATTACTGACATCTGACGATATTTTAATTTGTTACAAAGAACTGATGATCACGAGATATTGAAATCTTAGTTCTGAAAGGAATTTTACCTCTTGTTGGCCAGTATACGATTGTCATTCAATTATTGGTTGATTTCAGTGCGAGCAATCTTGTACCAATAATACATATGGCCCTCACTGCCAGTTGAAATGTGACTGCGGTGACTTTCCTTGTGATCCTCGAACAGGGCAATGCGAATGCCCGATGGGATTGCACGGCACCCAATGCAGACAAGGTTCTTCTCTTTTCTTCGCAAGTCTTACATGGCTTATCTCTGAAAGTTGCTCTATTTTATATGGAATAGTTGTCGGTAAACCTGTCTCCTGAAGCGAATGACTTTTGAAGAAATGATCTTCACCATGTTATTCTCATGAAGCTGATATCAAAATGATTCAATAATTGGTAACGATCTCGCACTTGTCTGCTCACCGTAGAAATGAAACTCGCTCACCTCTTCAAACTATCGAGTGAGAAAAAGCCAGTCTACGCCATTTCACGCGTTGTACAAGCAGTTTGAAAGTGCTTCCCTGATTCTCTTTTTTATTCTCCTGTCTCTTGGTAGTTAGCGGTCAGATAAGTCTGCCCGTAGCAAAGGAGGCTGTGAAGCTGAAGCACATCGAAGAAACCTCATCGTAGGCCAAATTGTTAGCACTTCAGATCCCCTTGAAAGACTTTTTGAATGAGACAAAGTGTGTTTCCAATTTTCGGCGTACCATAGAAATAAAGCCCGTTGGAGAAACAATTTTTGGATATTCGCGGGGAGTTGTTTCTATGGCTTACCAACAACCATAGACACCGTCTCTTATTCCGTAGGGGATTTCGGGGGTAATTCGATGTTTTAGAGGATCTCGCGATTAGATTAGTTCCCATGCAAGGGACATTTTGCATGGATTTGCCAAATACTTATGCCACTGATAAAATTTGATTGTCAGCAATGACTTTTTTTCTCCTTGCAATCGTTCGGATACAAAATGTTTCTTATTTCTGTCCGTACTTATTTCTACTATGAGTCTGTCAAGTCGTTTGCTGTTTAAAAAAGAAATATGTTTTATTTGAAATGGATGGAAACACTGAAGTCTGCTCTCAAAATTTGATTCTTTCCAGCCGTCTGCATATAAGAAAATGCTATTCAGTAAAACTTCGATCAGCAGCTGTTAGAAATAGTCACATCATGAAATCAAGGTGGTTAACGAGGAAATGCAACAAAGCGTTGGCACTCTTGTTTGCAGCTTGTCGGCCAGGTCGCTTCGGCAAAAATTGTGCCGAACGTTGTGAGTGCTATAACGGAGCGAAATGTGACCGAGTAACGGGGCAGTGCTCATGTGCGCCAGGCTATTTTGGTGCAACCTGTCAACACGAATACGCTGGTCAGTTGCTTTGAACGGTGAAGCTGTAGTAATGCCTGTTCTCAGTTTTTGCAAAATTCAGGACGTAGGTGCATTATATTCGCAATAAGTTTACCTGTCGTAGTAGTAAATCATGATTTCGAACTTCTAATATATCTTATTTTTCTCAGCCAGCGAACGATGGTTTTGTTTTAGCGTTGAGTATGGTCCCTGTGCGTGAGGACGCCTCATTCTGGTGTTTTAGTGTGGTTTTACATTGCTTTGAACTGCTCGCTTATCCTCTCAATATTTGTTTCTACGCAATCCTCATGGTAAATTGATGGTAAAGGATCAAGGCTGGAGCAGCAGTGCTACAGTGTCCGCATCCAAGCGTATGGTATTTCAATGAAGTCCTCTCGTTTTATCCTGCAACTTTCCTCAAAGAAATTAAAAAGCTCATCTACGTCTCTAGAGTTCGGAAACGACCATTTTGCCCTTTTAAGAGTGTATTACTGATCTTTGAAGCAGTTCCAATCTCGTTCAGAACATTGCGATGTAAAGCTTTATATATATTCCCATCCAATTATTCCACGTTTGATTAACTGCCGGAAGCTCAGAGTTGGAATTGGGCGCTTTTGGAGGGAAACCGAATCACACTGGGACACTACTTTGTCGTAGCCCTTCATATAACCACAGTCCACAGCTAGTGTTGCCTTTCAACGAACCTTCTTCGTGTGGCTTCGAATACTTTCGAATTTTTGGGTTCTCTGAACGTCGGACTTACTACGATTTCATTCAGGACCCTGGGAGCTGAATGCTAATGAAACAGAACCAAATGCTGATGCTAATAAAACCAGATCAGTGCTAAATCATTTCATAGAGTTATTTTGTCTAGATTATCGTTGATTTGTTGTTGGTGGTTGTACTAAGTTTGTGTCATATATTGTTGTGAGTCTTGTATAGTGACGTCATGATGCCTCAGAAATCGTTCACCAATAATGTCATATTTTGGGATCACTATCCTAAGGTTTTTAGCACTTGCTTTGAAACCAATCCACATATGTAGTGCTTTTTTTCATTTATTCATTCATATCGTTGATAAAAAATTTCGAATATTGGAAAATTTCTTTGGAAATTTCGACGAACGATGAAAGCTTTGCAGGAAGGAGTTGCTGAAAAAAAATATGCCTAGATTAGCTAGCCGTTAAAACTATCTTTGCTTCAAATGGTCATTTCATCAATCTCTACTAAACTGTATACCTGTACTTGTTCTCTGTATTTCTTCCTGTGCAGAATGTTTCTTTACGCTTGAGGGTCATGCAGAGATTTCAAGGGGACACAACGGTATTTGCAGCGTTCGGTGCATTGATCGTTCGATAAAAAGGTTTAGATGGATTAATATCGCTTAGATTTTAGAGGTGACTAGCAAACGAGGCCTGTAAAGGTAAGATACCTGTGTGCGCTTGCTTGAGCTCGCCATTTTTTTGGCATGACTTGCTGGTGCTGTTTGATTCGGTTCATGTAGGCCTTTTAGTTGTTTTATACGATGCTTCCTTTGACCCCAGATGCCCAAAAGCTCGTCTCTGAGGGCTTTCGTTCCCCTCGGTATAGTATTCTATATATATCGGGCAAAGGTGGTTTCTCAAGTTGGGTTTTTCGTCATTGCAGCTATGCCTTTTTTGGATGCGTCCTAATCTATGGATGATGTCTACTCTTCTCTTGCTCTAGTGCATGGGAGCTGTTGCAGACCTGGAGATTTTTAAAAAAAGTCCCAGCAGTGTGCAGTTCGAAAGAACAAGAAGTTTTGATAGTGGTGCACAGAACTCAAACTTTTGCTCTATGTTCCAAGGAATTAGGTGCACAGCTGACAGTATTTGCCAAAAGTCGAAAGGAAGGGGCACATATGTTTTTCCAAGTCGATATCATAGATGAATGGCATCAATGGCAGTGTCCTCGTTTTTTGTTGGAATAATCCCTTCACCCAATGCTGGGTTTATCAGCAATTTTAACTCACGGAATTTTACGTTCACCGCCAACTTATTAGAAATCTTTTCATTTTGTCGAGTTTAATTCATTAGATCGTTTGGTTTGTTTTTACTATGTTCTTATTGTTTAGTAAAATTTTTTATTGATTATTTGAGTTAAATGATTATATAGTATTGCTTTTGGTGTTTTTCATATGGGAGTAATGTTCAGTTAATAAAATTCGAGGGGCATTAAGGCAAAAAGATGAGAGGGCGTTCTTACTTCATTCATTGGCTGTTTCGAAGCAGATAAGTGAGCCTAATAACTTCGTGAAGCAAATATAGTTAACATTATAAAGAAGAATTGCAATAAATTAGAGAAAAGAATCAGATGACAAGGGTAACGGTGTTGTATTGGACGGATTTTATACGATAGCATAACTCGCTGATATATTTCAATTATTACTTTTACGCCAATGAATGTTACTTAAGAATGAATGAATTGCTTTACTAATGCTATCATGCTGATTGGTTGCTCGCGCCGGTAGGATTGCACTGCATCGGTTCAATGAACAGATTGCGATCCGTTGCTGAAGTGAAATTTTTTAGTCTTTAAGTTGGTGAAATTTCTATGAAAAATGCTGTAAGCTTGTTCGGCGAAAAGTGGAACAGTGACGCAATGATTGAACGAGTACGGAAATATTGCATTTGAATTGAGAAACGGGGAAGGGGGGGGGGGGAAGAAGGATGGCAAGTGGTACTTGGTCTATGAGGCGCTCACGATTCTCTTCGTTGAAGTGTTTTGTTGCAGCTTCAAATAACTTGTATTGCTATGTAGGTTGAGACTGTAAAAAGTTTTTGAATCACTGTACCTCTGAGCAGATTTCCAAACGATATCACTTTGGTCAAAGGGACAAGCATCACTTTATATGAGGGATATTCCTGTGGATGGAATTACAGTTGTTAAGATGAGAGAAGAGAAGTTGCTTTCTTCCTCCGTCCTCGATTTCCACTTAGAAATGGCTATTTATACGAAACACAATCCGCTTCCTGTCCCCCTCCTCCCCATTTTCTTCTTCTCCTTCCTTTCCCCCTTTCCGCCACAGGCACCATCTGTGTAGTATCTGTGCTAGGTGTGGTTTTTTGTCGAGGTGGTCAACGGAAAAGGTAGGTCAACAGAAGTTTTATTGAAGGTCTCACGGGCCTAACGCTGTTGGAGTTTATAGGCGACAATAAAGTTTTTCAAGATTCCCTAGGATTTGGAAGACTTTCTTCGTGATCGATCCAAATATGGAAAGGTTGTTATTCCCCTAATCGCTGCTAACTTTCGATGTATCAGAGACCTTGATTGTTTGTGTTGAAACATGCAACGAATAGAAGTACGTAGGTCGGATGAATGATCCATGCGCTACGCGATATCACTGTGGCCATTAGTAGGAAACTATTAAATGCAACAAGAGGTGTTATTGTTTCGCAGTTTAGTCAAGGTAGCACGTTGATTTTAGGAAAAACCTACGTTGTATATCATTAAGGATGCAGCTGAATAAGCTCTTTTGAACGTTTTGTTTGCTTATATATTGTTTTCATTTTTGCCTTATGCTGCTGTGCTCTTGTTTGTTTAGTTTATAAATATTTAATTTCATATCATCAGTGAATGTCGTTATGAAAACTAGCCGCTTCTATGAGGAATTTATTGTTTATGTTGGAAATTCTTCTTCACCTCACTGTTGATTACTTTTTTTTTTCTCTGATTTCTTAATTGGTTTATATGTTTCATGCATTTACAGTGTCGTTTAAAGTTGTACTTTATTACAGATACGGAAAGCGTTGCAACAAGGGGCGATTTACCGGAGTATCAATTTCGTCGGAAACGATAGAAGTCAAAATTAGCCAATCGCCGAGTGTGGTCATCAACCGAGTGCTATAGAAATGATTCTGTTTTTATTGATTCCATAAATTATTTTATGTGTGAAGCGTCTTTGAAAAAAAAAGAAAGCATTCTCAGACGAATTAATAGTGGTTGATTGATGAGAAAGCAATTTCCCTCAACAGTACAAGCCATACTATAAGAACTACGGCAAAGCTTTTAATGGTTGCTTTCTGTATAGTTATACTTTGTTTTTCGTTTTCTTGAGGTTATACTTATGGCCTTATGGGATCTTGATTTGGAAAGATATAGTCGAATGAGGTGTTTTTACAGCTTTTAGGCAAGTATTTATTATGGAGCAAATAAGAGAAAAGAGTGAAACTCATTCAAGAAGTAATTTTGCCTATTGAACAAGCAAAGTTTAATGAAGGCTCTAAGGCGTATTCTTGCTTGCTCAATGCATTGAATAGTCGTGATGCCCCCTCGATTGCCGAAGATATGTTTGAGAAGCAGTTTTATAACCTCAGAAGATACCTCTTCCGATAGTTAGTTGCATCTTTGAGCTATGTCGTTTTTCTTTTCCTCCATATTCGCTGTTGAAAAGCTTCACCTCTTAAGAGGTAGAGTATCACACTTCTTTCGTCGTCCGTTTCGGTGTCTGCGCTGTCGAGTGAGATTATTATGTAAACAAAACGTTGCTATCGACTTACGTGGAAATATTGTTTGCTGAGATGTTCTTGTCGTGATTTTGTTTTACTACAAGACGTTTCTTTCTTTTTTTGTAAAATTAAGCCGAATTGAAAGAAACATTGCAACACTCACATATGTGGTTCGCTGCTGTTTTTGTGAGATATTGTTCCTGCCAGTTTTTTTTCAGTGTTGAATGTTTTCTTTTTTAAGGAGAACTGTTTTTTCTTTATAGTTTTTAAAATACGGCTTCTCATTGTCAATGTGCCAATGCTGCAGGATTGAAGTATCGTTCCTCTCGTTTGACTAGAGAAGAAGGAATTTATCCGAATTTGAGGTCTAATCGCTCGGGAATTGGGAAGCTAGATCGTTTGATTTTTTATCTTCGTCTATAGTGAGAGAGTAGTCCAAGGGACAGAACTGTTTGTGGACGGTTTTTGATGACTATGGTTTTTGCCTATGTTTGTCCTATGTCAAATACCCGATCGTCACTTGGCCTCATCGTGCTGATTGCTCTTTCCGGTATGCTGTCGTTACACAGATGCTTTTAAAGTTGGGTCAGCAATAGCTTCTAGAGAAACATCCTACCAAACCTTCACTTCATCATTTATCGCTCACTTGTTACCCTTTTCCGCTTAATATCCTTCTTCAGTGTTGTTATGAAAAACGCATTCAGTCACTGCCGTATATAACCCACCCATTCAACCTCATCCAACTGCCACGTGCATTTCCTTTATTGATGTTACAGTCGTTTAGATTTAAAGATTTTCGGCGGCATTGTAATCGTACATTTATCGTTGCGCTACTCCACTTCTAATTGCTTTATTATTCATTATTTGAAATTCCATTCCTTTTGCTCGAAAACAGTTTATGGCCAGCATGGGGGTTAGTCCATAAATAGTTGGTTAGTGTTTGTTGGGTCGTCGTGCTCGTTTGATCGCCGCGGTATATAAACGATCGTCTATGCGAGAGTGCTGAGTCTTGGGGGCATAGTTTCGAATCTTGACTGTTATAAATATACGTAAAAATTCAAGCCGGTAAATTATGCTCTCTTTTAAAGCAAGTTTGCACTTGCATGCGCACTCATATCGATCAACGGTTATTATGCACATAGTTCTGCCTATATGAGGCGTTTGCAATCACTCAAAAGTTAATTGACGCTTGTTCAGATGACACTAAACTTTGGACGGTCTTCTTTTCACTCTTTATCGTTTCTTTCAGGCGCTTTTTCCAAGTCACTCATAATGAGAGGAAGATTGCACATCGCGGCTGTGGTCGCATCACGCCATAACTGTCATGTTTTAATGCTTTTGTGCTTATGTGATAGGAGTTTATCACAGTTGTACTCTATTTCCAAAATAACAGATTTGCATAATAGGCCATTATGAACGATATTCATGACACTGGTGTAAAATTCCTAGACAACATCTCCTGGTGGATTATATTTCTACTCAAGTTCTTCGATATTAGCAGATATTCCGTGTGACATAAGTTCTGTTAGGATATTGGGTCAGAAGAGGCGCGAGAAAGAACAAATTGTCTTCATCTATAGCAATAATAAAGCGCAGTCGAGGTAGTAGCGTGGAGGGATGGGGAGGGGGGGGGGGGGGGGGTAAGGAGTAGATCCTTTTGACATGAAATATGCTAATTGGAGTACATTATGAAGTTCCACAAATACGTCGTTGTGAACTTTTCGAAGTCGTTCATGATGTGCTATTGCTAGAAGACAGTTAACAATTGTGTTTCTTCTTTGTTTCATAGCGAAAATAATGTAATAGAATCTGCACTGCTGTCTTTGTTTACAGTCCGCAACCATTGTTGTAAAAATCCCGTATTGGAGCCTTCCTCGAAAACGTCTCTTCTCCCCCCCCCCCCCACCCCTCCCTTCCCCTTTCTCTGCTTTCCCTAATAATATATGCTAATGCATCGGCTGTAAATTAGAATAACCGAGAGTTCCACGTTTCCTTTCGTCGTTTCATGAAACCTTTATGTGTAAAACGAAATTGCTCCAATTTATTGATTGTCAATGGGTATGCTAAAATGCAGTCATATAGTTTCGTTCCAAGTTGATAAGCGAAGATATTTGGAATAGCAATATGCGTGATAGTGTATCACGTATTGTTTATGAGTTAAATGTTATGAGGTGCTAAACACAGCCAACGTTTATTGCTGATTCATCCGGTTGCCCACCTTTGGAGTCCAAACACTACGCATCGTTCGATGTATGAGTTTGTTGCAGTGCTACTCGTGTGCTAGGCAACAATCATTGTTCAGCAAGGCAATTGTCGCTCATAGTAATCGAACACTCTCGAATAGCCGAACTTTCGAACTCCATTGATCGGATTCTTGTTTATTTTTTGCTCGTATGATGTATGTCGAGTCTCGCGTGAAGTTTAAAACTATTATGAGACTGCATAACGAATTTGGGGATTCGCGCAGTTCGGCATATCTATAGGTGAATTTCAAACATACAAATTTAAGTTCTCCTACTACGCATAGAAGTAAGGAAAGCTTTGCTACCGAGGGCTCATAGTGTGTGGTACACCGGAAAGTGCATTGCCAACAGTGCGGTCCCTTCCATTCATGTATCTGCAAACGCGTATTGATAGTCGTTTTATTCTGCTCACCAAACAAACAGACTACGTTTACTGTAGCAAGAACAACAAAAATGCTTTTATTTTTCAATGAAGAAAGCACTGAAGTACGCGTCCGACTTAATAAATATGCGAGAAGGAACTAAGAGAAGCCGCCGTACGTTTCAAACTCAAAAAGCAGGAAAAAAAAAGAGATCATGAGGGATGGAGGCATGCGGGGATGCAGTCGTGGATATACGAAAGTAGTAGTCACAATTAGTTATAACTGCCGAGCAGCGGGTATTGCAGCCAAGTAGTGCTGCTTTGAATGCAACTTTAGACATGGTAATTTACCGGCCACAGCCACATAAAGAATTCCGAATGGGAAGAACACAGAAAGGAAATGATTGGAGCGCATCACTTCGATTCACTAACTTCCTTCCAATCTGAAGAATGTATGGCATCGAGCGTAGTGCAAACTTGCAAAAATGAAGGTACTCTGGAACGGAATCTCTGAAAAGTGCCGTTATCATATTGAAATATAAATGTAGATCGAAATAAGCGCGATGATATCGCAAAGGTTTTAATTTAGGAAACCGCTGCTCATAATTAGGCTGGTACGGTTCGTGATATGCCGCTTTAGTGTAGCGCCGTTGTACTTTCTCCATTATCCCGATATTTTTCTTCACAAATGGCGACCAAATTTGAGTGCAATATTCTAAAATGAGATTACGCTAAGCAACGAAGGCTTTTCGATACTTTTCTACGCAACATTATTGTACCAATTTAAAAACAATGTGGTATTAGGTAAGCGTATACGTTTCAGAGTTAATGAATCGTAGAACGCTATTGCTTCATTTTGGTGCATTGCTTTGTAAAGGAATCACAATACCTGTACTCGGATATGTAAGAACACGGTACTCTCACAAAACACAGTTGATTTCGACTCGATTGAGAAAACATAGTGCTTGCTTGCGCAAACGTGCTCCTCGCATAAAAGGCTCTTGCAAAATGCGCATTCACAACTTCAATTTTTGCAATTTGTGCTTTAGCACATGCGTAAGCTATTGCTGAGGTCATACGAACTTCAACCTATGAACATAGAGTCATGAGGTCAACACCTATATGATCGATGAGACCATGTCGATGGTGATGCTCTTCAAGTTTAGTTTATATTAGCGTTAGGGTATCCTAGCATTTTCGGTGTTCTATTTAAGTGACTGCGAAATCATGAAATGAATTTGAAGTTGATTCTTGATCACTTAAGCTGAGATTGTAAGTTTTGTGGCTTCAGTTTTGCGTTTACAAGTTGAACTGTTCATGATCATCCCCATATAATTGACTCCCTCTCGCAATTTCTCTCAGAAGATTTTCGAAAAAAAAAAAGAATTTAAAAACACTCGGGAGAATGTTTCTAATATTCGAGTGATTTAATAAAGTCCATTTTGCAGAATAGGCTTCTATGTTTAAAGTCCGCGAAAAAAAAAAGCTGGCGTACTTTTCTTTTGTAATGGGGATGCTGTCAATATCTAATGCGATGTTTTAAATAATATAGTTTTTTTAGCACTCGATTTCATCACTAGTTAGCCCCAGAAAATATTTGTTGCGTTTGACAAATATAAGTAAAATTTCGCAGATGTATTGTGAACACATGTTCTTTAATCTGGCACAATGCAGTGCTTGGCCAATGTCTAGTACGTCGAACATAAACTCACTTTATCAAATCTGATGTTTGTAATATTCGGCATCTGATAGATTCATTGCCAATTTTCAGATCCTTTCAGCAACTTTAGAGGTGTTCAAACAACCTGTTTGCATCAGGCTTAATTATTTTTGCATATTAAAAAAAAATTTTTTTTTGCTCTAAAAAGGCTTGATAGTATGATTTCTTTTCAGATGGCATTGGTTGGTCATTAGTCGGTAGACAAAGACATCTACGTCAACTTAACCTTCTATTTCGCCATTGGCGGAAAGATGCTTGCATCTTTTTTTCTTCAATAAATGGATTGTATAGAGCATGTCTTTTCCTCATTGCTATTAAGTTCATCCATATGATATGAACGACTAATGCCAACTAGTAAAGGAAATTAACCAACAAATATACCTTACGTTACATACCTCTATACAAACTTCATGCGAAATTTAGATCAATAGGAATAATGGAAACATTTAGAGGAGCAAAACGATATTAAAGATTCATTTGCACATGTTTGAAGGGATTTTAATGATTGACATTTTCATTTGCTTGCAAAACGTGTTATGAATGTTTGCGGCTTCCTAATATGGGTCAACATTCCGATCTACGATGTAAGAATTTGTGCTGCGGTTGCAGCAACACTCCTAACACAAGAATAATGGTTTTTAGCAATACTAGGTAGAAGCACAATGTCTGCCATAGTATGGAAGATTTCCGTACTATAAGTTTGCTCCTGCTCCCAACTTTCTTCAGATGCATCGCTTTATCAGAACAAACTTGCAGTTTTTCCAAAACTTATGTTGGAAATATCCTGCGAACATTGCTATTGGTTAAGTTGTAGTGCAGTTATAGTGAGGATGGGACATGCATGGATACCTCGGAAAAACGCTTTTCTTCCTCATGAAGGCGACGCCAACTTTGAAAAAGAAAAATGACTTTTCTTGAGTGGATGATGGATGGAACAGAAGATAAGGATCAATGATGATGTTTGAATAGTTGATTACATTTATAATCCGTGGATGAGAGAGGATCGACAATTGAAAGATGAATAATGCGAGTGCATTGCGATGTCCTTGTATGTGCATTAGTGTTCTCTCATAGTTGCCACAGTGGACATACGCTCGAAGCGATTAACGATGAAGGTGCAGAAGTCTTCTTTTCCGCAAACCGTGTCATTATGTCCATTTCGAAGCGCACATAATCGCCATACGGTTGGCATTGTTGCGCTTCTCTGACCGTGCACCTCCGCTTACTATTTCCACTCCAAATTTTGAAATCACCTGGCGAGGTTTTTTTTTATAGAATTTCCTATTCTGATCATTAATTTACAATATAGTGTAATAGCTGGAGTAAAGATTGATTTTGGTAACTGTAACGACAGTTCTCACTTGATGGATGGTCCACTTCTGCGAGGTTTATTATCGTTCTTTGTTTTCTTGCGTAAGCAACTATTGTGCCATATAATGGCATTTTGCTTCATTGCAGCGTTGCAATATTTCGATTCTATACTTCAGCAACAACCTTCTAATCATAAACGAACTGCTGGTGAGTTTTGCAAAGGTCATCGGGATGTCCAGTAAACTTCTGGCGTATCGACGACAACTTCTCTGCTCCAAGCGACACTAGTCTTTTTTTCTACTTTCCTAAAGAAGCATTTGATCTCTAAAATATTTGCCTTACACATTAACCGTTGCTCGCTTACACATATGTGGTTGTAGCGTTTTGTTCATTATACTGTAATATATATTCTTGAAGTCGATTTGTCATTGTGACAGACTATCGTCGATGCCGAGAGCACTTAGTTCTGAATATTTTTTTCGAATTTCTCGGTAGAATTTAATTTTTTTTTTCATCGTTTACTCAATTATTTTCTTTTTTTGGTTTTATTTTTCCTTAACATAATGCTCATTTCGATTCAGTTTTTGCTTCACCCGAATGTTTGCTGAAATCGTCATTCGTCGTTATGCGCGACTGCAACTCAAAAAGCAGTTTGCCCAAAAGCGCTTTTTTGAAGTGTTGAAAGGCGAGTCATTGTGACCTAGAAGTGCATGTATGCGCATCCATGTTTGTATGTTTGCATTTTCGTTTCTAGAATCATGCGTCAGAGATTTTTGCCAGATCAATGAATTAGTGCAAAATATGGGCAAAATTGGCTGGAAAATGCCAAATAAGTACGAAGTACGATAGCTATGTCATAATTTCCATCCGCATCCATGGCTTCTGAGAGAGATGTGCTGAGTTGATGTTGCCAACAGATAACATTGATGCTGAAAATGAGAATGATAATGCTGTTGACCTCCCCTTAACACTCTCGGTCGGAAGTGAAACCCTTGGATATTGTGGAAGACGGGCAAGGAACCTTGCACACTTAAAATCACTTTCTAGAAACCAGTCGGACCCACCACTAACAATAAGGCTTTGTTCCATCCTGATGAGCCAGGCAGATAAAAAATATCGCTATCGATAGCTACCTTCATCTGTTAAACATTAGCAACCTTCATGTTAAACAGTGAAGTGTTTCGAATGCGTAGTCGTCAAATTTTCACCTTTATTTTTGGTGATTAATTTCCTTTTTAGGATTTTTACTTCCGGCGAATCTAGTCACGTTTTTATGACAGACCTGTTTCAGTTTTGTGACCTCTCGCTAGCGAAGCTGTGCCGTTTCGTCTCAATTCGGTGTAAGAGATGGCTGAACAGTGAAGCTTTGCGCATACTGCTGCTTATGGCAAAGAAGCTAACCTCTTTCCATAAATCGCAACTGTTCTCAACTTCCAACAAAACCTGCGTACGAAGTGGTTATCGATTGTCGTTCAATACGACGCGCATTAGCTTTCCGCGACATTTGAGCAGCACAATATTTTGTCGCAATGTATTTGCTGCAAACCATATTTGACCATCAAAACACTCTGGTGGAAGGACATTTGCGCCGTAAGATACTTGGCGAATGAGTAAGCATTGCTAGGGCGCAAATGTCCATGTCAAAAGCCTACCGAACACAGAAATTCCAGCTGTTCCCACTACACGGTTAACGAGATGTGCTATAAGTGCACTGCAACACCGCCCTTGAAACTTCATGACGTAAACCAAAACTATCAGGTGCTGCCATTTTAGCATAGCATTTTGACAAAGCAGCCAACAATGCTTGAGCATAGTTCGCTGGTTTCAATTTACATTTATATTTCCCTGTATATTTCGTTCATAAAGTTCTTCCACACAAAATCACTACCTAACATATCTGTTTTGTTTGCAAATAATGGTATCATTTTCAATTGTAAGACTGAAATTTGAACGCTGAAATTAAGCACTTCAGCGTGAAAGACGCTCATCAGAAAAAACTGGATGAAGGTCGTTAAACAATGGAAACGACACATTTTACTGCTTTGCACAGCGGTGCTTTAAATCGCTGATTCATTTTTAGGTCATTTCAGGATTTCGTGCTGAATTGAGGAATTTCTTCAAGCACTGAATATCCGAAATGATGGATAGGGGTATTTGCAATAATGCAAAAAGATTTTTTCCTTTCACAACCGGAACAAAATTTCTCGGGTGGGGATGTTACTGCTTGTTATATTAGTAATTTTAAAAAAAATTATAAGTAGAATCTTGTTGGTTTGCAAAAACAGGAGATGGATCCCTTCGAAAAAACTTGCTCCTCCCCCCCCCCCTTCATAATATCAGGTGACTCACTCTACTGCAATATTACTCTTTAATAAAAAGTGGAAGGGTAAAGGTTGAAATTGAGTAAATGTGAAACGCGAATGTTTGTCGTACAGATGAGCGATAAACTTGCGCTGAATAAGTGTTTGTGCTTGTGAATCGTCTCTGTCAACACGGTGCACATGAATGCTGTAGCATTTAGGAAAAGGAAGAGGAATTTATTGCTGCACGCAACATTTATGTGCCAACTCATCGAACAATAACTCAAATTCAACTGTTTTGATGCAATAACATCGCGTTAATTTTCCAACATTCTCTCGTCGCATTCATCAGCGATTTTCATTCATTATTTGTCTCTTTTCTAGGTGCATTTTAATTTTTGAAATGGCAAACATATTCAATAGTTTTCATATTTATCACCCTTTCGCTATGAAAAATTGCAACAGTCAAGGTGAACTGATAAAAATTGTTCAGCCTTTTGGAAACGTACTTGAGTAACGCTATTTTTGCTAGATGAACGATACATCATTCTTTTATGGCATTCATGTAATCGTAACTTGTTCTTGTTAAAGAGCGCAATAGACGCGCAATTGAACTGTCTTTTTTTCTATGAGAAAACCATACCCGATAATAGCTCCAGCTTGACTTAAACGTCTATTTCATATAAGCATAAATGTGTGAATGTCATGAAAGCATCATTACCCTATCATTTATCTATTATGTTGAATCTTTTGAGGCATTTTATCACTACCGGTGAGATTTACGATCATCTGTTATCAGTAGAGAGGATTTTGTGCTTGAATGGCCACCAATGTTTTATTGGGAGGTGCGGATTTTTCCACTAAAGAAGCCTACTCCGTACAGCATTGCGTTTTTAGATACTTACTGCAGACTACAGCGCTTTGGCTCATATCCTAAAATTCGACCAATCGATCAACATTGTCGCATCGGTTAGCACTGCTAGAATCAAGAAAAGCGACGAGCTACATGATTAGTTATTTGTTTAATGCCTTTTAATATTGATAGCATCCAATAATACCTGAGCATAGAAGCAAAGCAGTAACATTATAAGTTGAAACATTTTCACGCTTTACATTTTATGCGTTGTTACAAATTTGCAGTTATATTAACACATGACAGTATCATCTCTGCACATCTTTATTTTTCCGAAACCGGCTCTTCTGGTTCTTTCACCTCAGGAACGACTGAAGCTAAAACAGTAAGATTGCTGACACAACTTGAGCATATTTTGAACTACTGCAAGAGCTTTCAAGTTGTTTCTTTAAATTCAAAAGGAGTTCTAGCCATCAATCATTTTCGCTGGGAATACGAATTTCTGCAGAAAGTTTGTACGACTGGTTAGCCAGATTGAAATGTGAGTGTTATACATACATGTACGATTACAATCACATCAAACTCCAGTTATGGGCTTTTTGAGAGAACGCAAGGGAAGTTTGAAAAGCGGTTTAAGTAGGCGCGTCACGATAAATTTCTTTTTCATTACTGGCATGTCATCTCCAGCATGACTCCAAGTTTGCGCACTTTCTTCGTCTATCACAGGCAACTTCAATGCTACTATAAGGTGCCCTATTGACGCGCATTAGTCCTGCTTAGTCGCATAGTGCCGTTCCCACAAGCGCATCCTACATATCGTGAAAATAATCCTCATTACCCTCCTATTTCTTGGTCAGGTGGCTTAATGCGTCGTTTTAGGAATATTTGTTCAAAATTATTAGTGAATCTCAAAGTGATCCCAAAAAGAGACGAATTTGCATAAATTCATGCACATCTCTGTTCTCAAGTGAGTAGTACCTTATTGTTTGGAAATAGTTTAATAGATAGTAGGAGTTGAAATTTTTTTTCTTTTCGAGTAAGTGAGTTAGATTTTCGCGAAATTAGAACAATGAAATATTAAGATGCAGCTGTACTCTTCTTTCGCATAGCATAAGCTTGACGAAGGAATTTTAACTGACAATGTTCACCTCTCTGAATCGACAGTTTACGCTTTCATCACTATGAGACACATTACAGCAGTAAGTTCCGAAATTTTGTCGTCGTCTTCACATGTCGTCGTCTTCACACATTACAATTCCGAAATTCATATATTCCTGTTGTCGTCTTCTAACCTCCCTTTCAGGACGTACACACTTTTTTTTAATAGATATTTTCAGTGGGACAGAAATATGCAAAGACATTGAGGGATTTTCGTTGTAATTTGCTTAGAAATCCGACTGCTAAAGGAAGAAAGCTTTGAATGTCATTTTCGAATATTGCTTTGATTCGAATACTTCGTTCAGCTTTGAATCTAAAATTATGTGCATGCACGGGGAGAACCAAAGGAGAGATGTGTCTAAATTTTAACTTAGCTCCTAATTCTAAAGATATTTAGTATGGCAGCAGAGATTTTTACATGTCTTGTAGGGCGGATTTTGCGGCTGAAAGTGTACTCTGTCGTAAAATGATTGAAAACGTGGCGAATTGATTGTTTAAATTTGGCTCGATGTGAAAATGGCTGCGAATAGTTGCTGAAGTAGGACGGAGATGTAGATGTGGAATGTTTAGCTAAAGGATGTAATATTCTTCCGTGAATACCACATCATTACTGCTCAATTATTATAACAATTAATCATGGTGTGAAACTTATTAATAAAATCTTTATATATTTATTTAAATATTCGCTCAAATAACACTTTTTTTTTGCGTTTATGTTATGTGAGAATTGTGAACAGTTTTCAAGAAGGAAGTTTTTCATTAATATATATCGATATTACTGCACATCCCGATATGCAAACTACTACTGATGAGTACTTCCTATAACGTTTTTCATTTATTGTTTAAGGAATTTTTCTTTGTTTAAATCAGTCATGAAAATCCTCTAGAAAATGAGTCCTTTATGACAACACGTTTATATCGGAAATGTTGGTTGCTTTGTGGAAGTGAGTGTCCATATTCCATACTTATGAAGTTTTAATGAAATCACGCTGAATAAAATTCACTCGTATATCTCAAGGTCATCTGCAATTCGAAAGCTTTATGCAGGAGCAGGTGATTAAAAAAATCATCAGAGCAAAAGAATAACGGCTCGGAGCCATAACATTTAGGCCCCCTCGCAAAATCTTTCCCTTGAGGGGGAAACTTTCGATTTTCTAAAGTTTACGGCCTTGATGCTCTAGGCTTAAAGACAGTGTAAAAATTAGTGACTGTCTGCCAGCGGCAATGGAATGCTAGCCTAAACGGCACCATGCGAGTTACGGCACATCGAAGGCGTACCCTACACATCTGGAAGAATGGTATAACCTTCAGGTTTGAAACAACCCTATCGACATCTTGGATAGCAATTGAAGCTTCCGCTTCAAAATGTTCATCCAGTAGATCCATCAGTGTTTTTAGAACTTTGTTAACGGTTTTTTGTAACTCCTTTTCTGCATCTAAGAGGCCACGGCCCTAAGCAGGGGATCATCATCACAAGCAGTCTGCTTCCCCGCATTGATGACCATAGTAAAATTCATTGGATTATGACTTCACGTTTTTAGTTCACCTTGTGCAAATGGGTGTGTTGCTCGGCGCGTCTTTGTGATCGTGGGTGGGCTGCATCCCTTCATCGCGTTCCAGCGATCATTCGAATACGGTGCGCTCCTCTGAGGTGCCTTAAGCGCTTACTTGACCGTTGGTCTGTTTGCTCAGGTTGCGCACCTTGCTTTACCATAGTCGGCTCGACTGACTCATAATATTTTTCATCCATACCTTATTACCAGCTGCCACGCTCAAAAAGCTTTATCCACCTCTTGGTACAAGTTAGTCGTATTTCCTTGCAATTATGTCTCTAGCATTTGATGAAAAGTGATGATGGGACGAAATGTTTACTTCGTAAAAAAACATACCACGCTTTCACCTGAAATATATATGCAATGCAAAAACTAACAAAATGCAAGAAAACATTTGCATATTCAGCGTTTGGTATACACATCAAATAAACAATGTCACATTGACACGATTTATTCTCTTGTTCGTGCACTGTCAATTTTATCCAGTAGAGTGCTCCTCTGTATAGTTTACTCTGTTTTGAGCTTCTGTGAGGTGGTTTATTACCTATGCGTACTTTCGTCTAGTGCTCCAAACATCCATTCTTTCATTAAAGCGATCTTGATATGGGCAACATTCCTAAACAGTGAGGCCTATTCACCTTTCTCTCTCCTCTATTCGAAAGTTGTCTTGCTGCCCTAACCATTCTGTAACTAGCACTTCCTTTTGGTCCTCAGGTGTGCACTGTTTTACACACTGTTTGTGCGTGAACGTCTAGTAACCTCATAGACAGCCAGCATCTATCTGCACTTCAGTGACGTGTTTGCGCTACTATTGGCGGTCGAGTGTCCCTCACTGTCCTTGCAGAGCGCGCATTTTGCCTCGGTGACGTGACGAGGGTTGAGCAGCCAGCCGACTGTCGGGTAGGCGAGCGCGTTGTTTGCGTGTCGATCACCGGTCGCTCAAATTTCGCCTGTGCTAAGTTCTCCGTCAACCGAATTATCTCCTGGACGTCGGCACTTATGTCGTATTGTAGTCAGAGATACTCTGGTCTTGCTTGTGCTCGGGCGTTGGGCGCATTATTGTTATTGAGTCTGTCAGTGGCCCATTTTTTCAGTCTAATGTTTACTTTTAACAGGTAAAAATATAAATTGTTTTCTTTCAAACAAGTGAATATATTATCGTTTCAGGTACACTTCACTGATCCACTTCAACTGAAGGAGTTATTGACTAAACAAACAACTCTCTTTATTGTACGGATGCACCCATTAAGCTACTTCAGTGAGAAACACTGCTACCTATTGCGGTAGATGGGATAACTGAGCCATTCTTAGGAGATTCTCATATTGCTTCATTGATCTAAATTTCACATTTATCGATGTTCATGATCCCATAAGTCGAATTGTGCTACACTAAACGTTATTCCCTCTTTGTGAAGTTGTATACTCGTCGTATCCATATAGCGAATATACTCGTTTATTTATTCGTCGAAAACACTTATGAGAAATTCTTTCAAGTGCATTGTTCATTTGATACAAAATTTCATTGCGGTCTACAGAGTGCGTTATATATAAAGATATAAGCTGACGTTTTATTGAATATGCATGATATATGCAATACAATTACTTCAAAAATTTACACTCTTTCTTGCGCAATAGAGTTGCAAAAATTTGCATTGTTATTTTGGAAGCGATATGAGATTAGATTACTTTGTAAATTGTGGAATTTCTTGCATAACAACGTATTTATATGGAATGCTACGATATTGTGGAGCAGCACAACAATTTTAGCAATGAGTTTACTACAATGCGCTTTTTACAGAAGCTGCACTCAACGCGTTTTTAAAGCAATCGTTTTACTATCGTCGCATTTGTCGATTTGTTTACCTCATCCCATCATTACTGCGTTATTGCATCACATTTCTAATGTTTCCAACAGTCTTCTCTCGCGATTTATTTCGTTGTTTTTTTTCACTTTTACGCTTTTTCAGCTACTCATAAAATGCCACTAAGGAGTGCGCCTCCTATCAGCGATATTTTCCATACCGATTTTTAGTCGAAAATGATGATGATGCCGTTAGCACTTCCATTTGTCATTGGTGCTCTTGAGCACAGTTGAAGTTTACGCTCATGCTACAAGTCATTCTACCTTCGGCGGTCCTTTGAAGCGTTCGCCAACGCTTCGTTTTCAGTAGCGTTGCCTATTCTTTGCAGTTGAGCGTTTTATATTAAGCATTAGTACCCACTTATGCTTTCTCAAAGTTTTTGCCTTAGTATAGAGAGCTCAGCATTTGCTGTTATCATCTTCGTATGCAAATGTCATCTGAGATGATTTTAAGTCGATGATCGGGGCCAAGAAAAAAAAAATGACACATTCATTTTATCAGAAAATCTTTGAATTTCTGAGAAGAAAATCAAACAAATGTCTGCTAATAGAGGCGAAATAGCATTGTTTTTTTTACTTCTTCTTCTGTAGTGATGAAACGTTCCATGACTGTCATATTATTCACTTTTGCAGTTACACTCAAGAAACCAACCAGTTTCAGTAGGCTGCAAATAACTAATAAAATGTTTGTCGTAATCCATCCATTTTTGTAACACACAGACTGCTCCTACAGATGTTTTTTTTTGAAACAAAAGACTGGTTTTCACGACTCGACCTACACTACATAAAAATTGAGCCAGCTGAAAATTCTATGAGGATGTTTGGGTACCTTTATGTCCCTATCTTTTCGAGGTTGATGGATCAATTCCAGTGTTGTTATAGGAATTCATAGTTTGAGATGGACTATACAAAGCAAATTTCATACGTTGAGATAAAACAGTTCGATAGAGTGAAATCTAAATGTGCATAGACGCAATATTTCTGCAGTGCTCTTTGCAGTAGAGAATTTGCTAAAGCGCATGAAAAGCATCGCATTGGCTACACTTATGTTCAGTATAGCAACTGCGTTTCCAGTAAATACAAAGAGAAGAACAAAGATGGAGCCTACCTTTCGCGTTCAATGTTATATTCATCGAACAACAAACCTGCATCTCTTTCAATTATCGACATTGCATAGATTGCCGAAAGCTTCGATTGCCCATTCAGCGACTTTGAACAGTGAAGGAAGGTGTAATATTTCGTGCAGTAAATATGCCGCTGAACTCTTTTACATGAATCGAGATGATAGAGCCTCGAGAGTTCATCTATACGCGGACGAAATAGTGCTCATGCCCAACCTATCCTGTGGAACAAGTGGAACTGTAGGGGCATGTAGCTGCAATCGTCATGTGGGGTTTCACCATTTTCGGTGGCGTAGTGATGACTCACTTGATTTACCAGTAGAAGTGTGCAAGTTGAAAGAGTGCAAATTGCCGACAGTGCACTGATGACCTGCTGATCATGTTGCATGGCAAACGTCTCGTTGATTCGACAACTGATGACGAATCGAGGTCGTGAGGCTTTCGTTATAGGTACAATTCGAATTAGCACATTGCTGCTGCATAATTCTGATTTCCATCTGCATTATTTGTTGCATCTCTTCGCTTCGCTGTTTACGCCTTTTGCAGGGGATTAGTGGCTAAATGCAAAGCAAGCAATTGTTATGCATATACCATCTTTTATGGTCCTTTAGTGATTGTCACTTTCCATTGTTTACCAATATTAGGTTTGATTTCTGCAATTTGTTGTGTAATGTACTTCACCAGTTTGTGAGGTGTGCTTGAACTGTATGACTAGTCGAAGACGTTTTGTACAATTGCTGTCGACAGACAACAAACTCATGCTATGAGCCAAACTTATCCTTTCTTTTCGAGTAAATGGATATGTGCATAAGAGTTACCTAAGTTCAAGAGGCGTCTGCAACACTCTACTTTATAATTTTCTACTTTTTTTTAACTTGCGAATAATAGAATATTATGATGAATATTTTTTAAGGCTATAAAAGCGTGTTTTGCGTAGAATATGTGCTATGAAATAGCTTCTCGTCTTCAATGCTCCTTTCTAGTGATATTCGTTTGGTGATCGTTTTTATGCTGTTGTTTTCGCACTTCAGCGTGCCAGTTTTGATGATTCTCTGTGTGCGTAATTCGCACATTTTTCATCCTCAATTGATAGTCACCAAAACGCGTTTCTTTTTTTATTTCAGTCGTCCGATTTAGCCAAAAAATAAAATTGTGCCATTGTCGTGCAAATCACAACCGGAGGATTCAAAAGAGGCATATTTCATTGGTCTGACTTACTTCACATCGCCAATATGTCCAGGATTGCTGAGCAGTATGGGGCAGGTTGTTGGCTCGATATGGCGGATGTGGGGTAGAGGTATTGAGGAAAATATAAACCATATAAACAGGAAATGTGGAAAGTTAGATGTCATCATATAATTATCATTGTTTTTTTTTTTGCATTGTGTTGTGCATTTTCTCACTTGAAAATGAAGGATTCCCCAGGACAATAGCTAAAAGCATAAAATTACCCTCTAGGAGCTTCGAGGATGTTCTCATTCAGAGCTGCGTCATGCAGAAGAGATTAACTGTTTCAGCACATGCCAAAAGTGACTATCTTCAATGCTTCGCAGGGACCCCAAATGGCACTTAGACGAATACGAATAGCTTGCGCATTTTACATATGTGCAAGTACTCGCTATGTGTTTGGCATCAGGGCGACAGCAAAGAGAGTTTGGAATGTGTGAGCTCACATTTTCATGTCCACTTTTACTTCAGATAAAGTTCAAGTTTACTTCAAACGGGCAAACCTTCGGTAACGGTGTGATCCGCGTTCAGTGATATTATAAATCTGTCTGCGTGCGCAGACTTCAAAAAGACCGCTTATCGCAATTGGCTGCAACTTTCAATAGCAGTTTGATGTGCGTCCTCTTTCTTGTTTAATCGCTGTCAAGTGAATTTTTGCGGAAGAGAACACAACAAGTTGAGTTGATTGTTCGAGTTCGTTGACTGCTCATAATTAACTCTTTTAGCATCGGAGTTTTCATTATTCATACCTTCCACGGAGCACAGTGACATTTCACTCGAACTCACTTCGCTATTGAGCTATTTTTCGTAGTTTTGAGGTTACACGCCTTTTCAATCATTGCTTCTATGAACGACATCTTTTCCTCTATATTTGCGCTAACCGAGCTTATGATTCATGTTTTGCTAAGTTTTCGGACGCGTAGAGTAATAAATGCTAATAATACACCATAAATAAGAATTTTTCTCGCTAGCGCAGATGTATACGTTTGCCTCAAATATCCCATTTGGTAACCGTTACAGCTCCATATATCAGTTATTTTATTTTACTTGCTTCAGAATAGAATTCGTTTATTTTCTTCTTTTTTTCTCACTTTACATATAATGCAAAGTTGCATGATTAATGTTATTTACTGGTTAGGATGTTACTTACTGCATGTTACTGGTTCACTGCGGAGGATGTTATTTACTGCATCATTAACGGTTAGGAAAACTATTTCGGTAGAAGAGGAATATCGTTTTCAATCTTTTAACACGCATTTTTTAAGACGAAGATCTTAACATGAATGTTAAACTTCCCTCTTCACTATGAAATATTTTATTTCACCTCAAAACTAATTTAGCTACATTTGTTGGGAAACCTTTATGAATTATTAAGAGCCTTGTAAAGTTGGTCCTAGCGTTTATTAGAAATTCCGCTTAGATATTTACTCATCATCAATGCAGCTGACGTTATGAATTGTCTAAATCATAAACAATTATATGTAAATTTTTGCAGCGATTGTTTACTTTAGCATTATGCAAATAGTTTGCAAAAATTTGCCCGAACTATTTTTATATATTGCTGATCAACAAAGCAAATATATTTGTGTCACTCGTTGTTTGGATAACACCGTTGGCGGCCTTAAGAATTAAACAGGTGTGAATAAGAGAGATTGTGTGCATGTTGATGCATAGCATTCTTTTGCGCTGCATTTTCAGCTCTTAAATCGCTTTATACTCTCGTGCAGTTGTTCACCTATTTGAGCGCACCTCGTCTGAGTGCACCTTGATCTGGTTCTGTACTAGTGTACAGCTTTCCACTGTCGACAGCTAAAAACACTCTTATACTTATAAGTGTTTGGTTGGTTGTTTTGGTTGGCGCTGCTTTGATTCGCCCGATTATCCACTGAAAACAGTTCAGCGCATTCCGTACTGTATTGTACATTACTGCCTTAGGAATTTCATTAACTCTATCCAACTTTATTGCGGTAGTTTTTGTCAAATTTCGAGTGGTGCACTGATGACACTAATTCGAAGTGTCTTGTTTTTGTCGCTGACCATTGTTTGCGTCACTAATTTGGTTTTTTTTGAATGCGAAGTCTCGTATAAAGCTCTCTTTGAATGACGTTTTTTGTCTGTTGTGCTCTCATGTATATGTGGTTTCCTTCTAGTGAACTATCTTGATCACTATCCTATTCATGTTTCAGTTTAATTCAAGAGTCATTTCATTGTTCGTTGTTAACAAAAATTTGTTGCCGATATTTCTGTCGTATCGGATCACGTGTAAATTGCATCATTATAGCTTCTATTTCACTGATCAACTTCTTCATATCATTTTTTTCTCTTTCTTTCACTGCTTCGCTTTTCGATCGGTGACAGCGATCCATCAACCTGCCTTACCCGCCAGGTGTCTTCAATGTTAGTGGTTTTTTTTTGTTCTTCAAATGATCACTTCTGCTGCAACTTGTCAATCAGCATTCTATTTAAAATGCTAGAATCCATGAGAAGTATATTCTTAGCGATAATTTTCTATTATTTTGTGCTATTAAGTTGTGACGTGAAAGTGAACTCTGAATATGGATATCGCAGGAATAATCCTCATTTCAAGTCATCCATAATTATTAAAAAGTTTTTCATTTTTTTGTTCATATATTGAAATAAAATGCAAGATTTTCTTTGTGTATTTCTTTAAAAACTACGATCGTTTTCATTTCGATATAGAACCTTCTGTGCCATCAAATATCATAGTTCAGGTTTTTATGTAAGCTAAGCAGTATACCAGCAATGTTGCTATGTTTTAACTATTATCCTCACATTTCCGATGGAATAATTTTCTTTTCTTTCCAATCATAATGTAACTTTTCTTGATCAAATTATTGCCCTGATTTCAATAATCTAATATATTTTCCCTCTGACATGAGATGTTTCCAAAATTCCTAGGAAAATTTTGTGGGAAGCTTTCGCCAATTCATTGCTGAAGGCCATAATTTCTTGTCGGTTTGTTCGGTTTAAGATTTGATATCTAAAGACGACTCCAGTACGGACTCGACGAAAACCGTTGTCGTCAGAAAATATTTTTTGCAGCCTGAAGTTCTTTATCGAGCACTTTTGTACACCTAGGGAAACCTTATCTGTATATTTTTGTTAACATTTGGCTAGGACTTTTCTAGATCAACCTTCCACACTGATTACGGTTTTTCAGTTGGTTTTCATTTGGCGTCTTTGGCTTTTTTAAGGTTTCTGTGAAATGTGCTTTAAAAAATTCGTCTTCCAAATACGTGAAGGAAAAGTTTTATTAAAGATTGAGTGTCCAATAGATGCTTCCAAGGAATTCGATACAAAGATTACACCTTCGGAGTTCTTGCTATAAGAGTTTCTTCGATTTAACCATTACACATAGGAGCAAAGTTTTCAGCTTTCCGTATAAAATTTACCGATTCGAAGGTCATTCCGGTCAGTTGGTCAGTCCATCTGATCGTTCTTTGAAGAAGCATCCCTTGAGCATCCGATCTTCGACAAGATCGGGCAGTAGAAAACGGATAGCTTAGGTGTGTTGAAGAGCGATTTTTTGCAAAGCTTCTTGTCACGGTTCTGGAAGACGAAGAATAGTGGAAGAAAACGTACTAAAATCGTTAATTAAGCTAGAATGTTGTCCTGGAAAAATTTTAATGAAGCTTTGATGAAAGGAGTCATGCGTATATTCCATTGGTGCATAAAAGAGTGAATTTTTTTTTCACTTGGGGAAAGGGGGTAGGAGGTTAGCGTTTCTAGATCCTTAAAAACTTTCCGGGCGTAGTTTTATCATATCTCACATTATACATCCCATAAGCATACAGTTTTAACTAAAATAGAGCAGTCGACAAAATTTGCAGCTCTCATGATGAGTGAATTCGAGAATTTCCGCTAAGCTTTTTAGAAATCTCGGAAAGATCCGATGTCCAGGAAAAAAAACACATTGCACCGTCCGAATTTCACGTGGTTTCTGAGTTGAAATTATCAGCTAATTGCATAGACACAACGCTGCTATAATCCACTTTCACGAAGTAAATTCACGAAAAAGACTAGAAACCGATTGCACCTTTAGAATCAACATCGAAAACTACGTTAAGCATGACATAACTCATTTCCGTTGACTGTTTTCTTTGTCTGTTTTAGGATACCAGTCTGCATATGCATATCCATAAACCGACAGAGTGTTGAATTTTTCAGTTGTTGTCAAATACGATAAACTTTTAAGTTGGAAATTTATCAGGAACTTGAATCCAAACTTTTTCTTAAAAGATTGTCACCATTTGAGCTATATCTCAGTTCATTCGAGATGTGTCGCACAGAGGTCACAACAAATGAATATTTGTTGCATATTATGTACCGGTAAAAAACGACACCTGTCGTTAGAGCGTATGCCGCATACCGCATGTCGCAATGACCTTGTCGCGTCGCATGACTTCCATTATTCGCGTAGTGCCTCTGTGTAGAGCTAATCATGTACGATCATTTGGCCCTCTCTGTAGGCCACTAGTGGTCAGTCAGTAGGCGTCCATCAGTGAATGTTGATTGTTTACGCCCGTGCAACAATCGTCCCTCAGATGTCCAGCCGTCTATTCGTCTCAGGTTGTGAGAAGGTGGTGGTGTCCTCATGCCATTCGACACCCTATCGATAAGGTGAATAATGACCTATGCGGAATTTTAGTATTTAATGTGAAGCGATACAGGTTTGGTGCACTTTATACAATTCTTTTACTATGAATCGTTATGAGGCTGTTTTGTCTAATATGCGCGAAGGCATAGAAGCCCAGCAGCCACTTATAAACGGTCACTGAGGTGGAAGATTTTGCTCAATTCTCATTGAAAATGCCTCCAGGTAAAGCGAATTAATTTTAGGATAACAGCTTTCTCATTCAGTTTATCTTAGTCGAATACTCACAAAACACCTCTCCTCCTCCGTAATTATTCATAATTTATCAGCAAATGTTCAATAATCACTGCTAATGGGTTCGATAAATGCATATTTGATGTATGTATAGTCTAGCACATAATATTTGCCTACCGTTCTGAGCCGTTCCCAGTGAAATATCTTTTGAACGCTTACCTGAAAAGATTATTCAGAAGTACTTCGGTGAAACTGAATGCCATATGCATGTAATTGAATTTGAACCTTTCTTAAAACATCTCTTTATAAGTTCTATTTAATTACTACAAATGAAAAGAATTTGACGATTTTTTTTTTTTGCTGCATTATCACTGATTGTTGAAGCACTAGCAATATTTCAATGGTAACATAATTTTCTTTTTCATTCGATGTTGCTGAAATTGCAACTCAGATTCATTATGAATTTCACGTTTTCTATACGTTCTCTTGTTCGTATTTCTTCGTTACCTGTTAACGCATAGGCAAGATGCATTACCTTACAAACCTATTAACGGTGTTCCCTCTTTAAGTTGAAAATAATTTCGATAAGTAGCCATTGTTGAATTTTGTTTTGCTTTAGCATTTTATACTGGATATATGTAAAAGGTGTCAACACCCGAGCTAGAGAGCCGCAATTTAGAAGTTCAGGCGTCGCGCTAAATGATTGAAAGCTCAGCTAGCTTTGATGTCACTTTCCATAGATTTGAAATTTTTTTATGCACGACAGGAAATTTCTCTTACTAATAGATTTCAATATAGCACTGTGAATTTTTCTTCACTCGTTTCATTGCAAAAAAAAAAAAAAAAAACTGTTGTTATGTATGGATTAGCCTATAGTTGAAATTTCCCTAGTGGTGTTTCTCTTGTAGACAATCCTCATTTAAGAGAAACAATTAAAGTCACCAATTTTTATATTTAATTCAAAGAAAAACACTTATGTACGACGAATTATAACAGTAAAGAAATATGCATAATGGCAATAAATGAGCATTGAATGAATCAGATTGCGTTTTCTATGCTATCTATTCAATCAGTCAAGGCAAAGATTTTGAAAGCAATTTTTTTTTCTAGTTTTCTAAACATTGAACCTATACATTAGTGTGATGTGCTTTTTTTATACTTTCAGCAATTGCTTAGTCAATGTTGTTTAGCTTGTTCGTCTTATTTTTTTCGCGGGGGGAAGAGAATGAGAAATTCATTTGAAATAGAAAAGACATTTTGAGAATTATTAGTGAAGCGTTGATTTGTCATACAAGTTTAGCTTTGCCTTTCTCTTTTTTTCTGCCACTTCCTTAATGCTTCACTAATTTTCCTCTAGCCATAGATCCTTACAGTAATTGCTTAGTCGATAGTAACTTCTTTAAATGCAAATTTTTAATTATAAGCACATTTCCATTGCAGCATGTTTATAGTTTGAAATTTGCGCAGAAATAATGCACCACGCATCCGTTCAGCGGCCGTACAAATTAGCCTGAAGATATCGATGTCCGTAAAATGTGTTCCATTGGAAGTTGATCCCTCTTTTCGTTTTTCCACCCCTTTTTTCAACGAACATGATAGGCGAGTCGTCGCTAGCACCATTGGATTTTCGATGAACGGATAACCTCAATTGGGTGTCTTAATCGACTAAAAACCGTTTGCGCTTCGAAATTTATGATCGTCGAACGCAGTGAGTTGGATTCATTTTTGCCACTTCCACATCGATGATTTGATTGATGTATTGAAGATTGCACTCATCACATAGAATGTGACACTTCTTTTGATGACTGAGCAAGCTGCAGCTATTTTATGACGTTTATACGCATCTCGAATTCTCTAGGATTCTTTTCGGAGATAAAAAACTGTCCAATTTAAAAATTTTGAAAGAAAAGCGAGAATAATTATTGCTGTGCTTAATAGAAGTCAATGAAAGGTTCTTGTGACACTGAAATTGAAAATTTTCTAAGCATCAGATTTTCGCATTTTCCCGATTTGTCCTTGTTGAGATTCTCATGCAGCTCATTATTCAGTTCAACCCGAGTGATTAGTTGATAATTTGTTTCAGAGGATATAGAGAGTTACCGTATGGCAAAATGCAGGAATTGTATAGAAGCCAATGAACAGTTGGTTCGTTTGCGCAGGAATATCACTTTTCTTCTTTTTGTTTCGACACTTCAGCAATGTGGGACATTGTTATTAAAATCCATAATCGATTTCAATATTGCGAGCTAGGCTATTCGTCTATTCATTTCAATAAGCATAAGTTTTAAAAAAATTGAATTGCACCTGAACGCTTTTGAATACTCCTCTTGTCACCTGAACGCCTTGCCGATATTACACGCCTTTCCCGGCGAAGGTCTGCTCTGCCATTGGTTTGAGGAATTCAGTCGTAGAAATCGTTTATAATTAAAGCTTCCATAAAAGCGTTAAGTAACTTCGAATGTAAAGCAAAAGAGCAGTAGGCAGCAACTGGCTGTTCGCCTGCCACTCTGGAAATTGGTACGCTTAAAAAACAACCACCAAAAAAAAAAAAAATTCAAACTTGCCCTTCCCAATCTATGAAAAAAATTTGGGAATTGCGATGCAAAAATTAGGCCGTTTTATTTAGGATGCCAAATGAAGTTATAGATATGAACCATGTCAGACCAATCGGACGATAGAATTTGATGAAAACTACCCGTAAACACGTCTTTAAAGAAACTGGTTTCTTAAGCGCCTTTGAAACTATCGCAGAATGAAATAGGTTGAAATAAAGCCTCAAAGTGAAAATGAATTAATTGGGTGCATTAATTTCAACAAAATCTTGATTCTGGGTGGTGCTATAACTGATGTCATTTCGATTTGCTAAAGTGAGGGACATGGCATATGAGCATGACCGATCAAATCTTTCCTAGAAGCGTTCTTTAAGCAATGCGTTTTATACGTTCATTTTAGTGGACTTTTTTGTAAAGCGGTCCAAAGTTGTGCGCGGTTAGTCCTCTAGATGCATTTATCGATCGGAGTTTTTCTTATGCGCGAAATATACACTGGTTTCGTTTCGATTCTCCTTTCGTTGAGAAGCATCTGCGCTGCATCCTAATTCATTTATGTGTGTGTAGAAATGTCACTATCATATGCTTTTTTGAATTGTTTTTGTACTCTTTGGCTATTATTCTCGAATCCTTTAAGCGGAATATGTGTGTAAATGAGTTGTCAGTTAAATTATTGGAGCGCTTAATAAACCGAATGGGGATCAGTGAATTCTTAAATAGAAGAGGGGGGGGGGGGGAGGAGGAGTCTACTATTTTCTAGGATGAAGGATTGCGTTTTAAGAAGTGCCAAGAAATCAGCTTTAGGTTGTCGTCAGGTGGGAGCATCTGTGAAACCTCTCAGAGGGATCCATATCGAGCATGCCGCAGGCAGCCTTAATTGAAGCTCAGTTAGAGAAGTTATTTTCATTTTCTTAGCGTTCCGGAATAGGAGAACATATATGTAGATTGTGGAAGGTGAAACATATGTACCACATAATCTTGTGACTCCATCCGCTTTATGCCATTTTTGCCATCCCGAGGTAATAGGGTGGCAGCATTAATTTCTCTTCCTTTGCCTCTCCCCTACTCCCCCCCCCCCCCTCCCGGCAATGGTTGCCCGTTTATTGGAATGCAAGAAATGAAATGACCGCAGGTAGTTGAGATAGAATTCGAAGAATGAAATGCTTTCCCCCACACGATTTTGCTTATTACATCTCAATAACTGAATGGCATGAATGCGCACAATTTTCTCTCTTAATACCTTTTTTTTATTTATTTTTGCATTTTTAACGATTAGGTGCATACTGAAATGATGGTCGCTGCGGCTAGGCACCAGGAATTTCTTATAATGAAGACAACTGTTCCTAACCATTGCATTTTCTCCGCTAATATGGTCGCCTTTTGTTAGAGTTGATCCCAGAGGAGTGAATCCCCTGTACCCCTATCCCCAACCTAATCTTCACTTTCAAGGATCGCCAACTCCTCCTTTAGCAGCACTTTGCCAATACTGAGGTTGGATGGGCGAACGATGCTCTCCTTTAGGGGGGAGCATCACTGTGTGCGTACCATTTGTGAGAGGATCGATGGGATTGCCTTTTCTGACGTTGAGTTGGCATTTTGGCCGTGACGTGAGCTCACTGCTTCGCACGAATCGCTCGCGTCTAGACGACACTCCCACTTGCTTTTTGCAGTTTTGTATAGAAAATATTGTTTTCCGGTGATCTTTGCTCTTAGCTTCTATTGAGTATCCGACTCTCTGATTAACTGTAAAGCAGTCATCGGCTTTCTTATATTTACGCGTAGGTAAGCACCTGTTCTGAAAAATGCATTCTTCTAAATTATTCCTAGTTACACTTTAATCGGTTTGTTTACAGTTCAATGTTTCTTGCAAATTTAAAACACCTAAATTAATAACAGTATATTGGACGGGCTAAAGAATTGATTAAACGTAAGGAGAGGGAGAGCTTTCATGTAGAATTCGACACATCTTATAATGGGAATGAAACGACTTAACTATAGGCTTCTTATATTGTAGGATGGGAAAGGCCATTGGAAAAGCTGGTTAATCTTGTTCTCCTGCTTTCATGAGGTGGAACACCTATATATGAAGTCTCATAGAGCAGGTCTTCTTCATCAAATTTTAACCGTTTATTATAATTGCTTAATTGATTTAATTGACTAAGAACAGTAGCATTTAACGGATAAAGTAGTAGATGAAAGGAGAGAGGAAAAGAGGAGGTCAGTGAAAAGATTAAATTATCTTCTCCTTGCAGAAAGCTTGAAAGATGAGAATGGTTCATTTAGTGCTTTATAGATAATTTTTGAAGACCGAATATTTTTCTGGATGCGTGCAATGTGTAAAATAATAGCGTACCTCTATAAATACATAAGTGCATTTATTGCTTGTGGCAGTATTTTCGTTTTGGCGACTGTATACTCGACTTCTCAACTGAACTTTCGTTCCATTTTTGTGTATTTTGATGAGCGTCGGTGCCATTTCAAAAGCGCACATAGTATCACGTTCATGCGATCAGTGTCTGTTTCCCTCAGCGGCGATTCGTTTATTTGGCTTCATCAACGACGGTGTTCTGATTTCATTATCGAAAACGTAGTGTTGCAACTTATAAGGTGATGTAAAGTTCATTGAAGCTTCGACTGTAAGCACGTGTGCCATGAAAATTAGCAAACAACACAAGAACAAGGAGGAAGCGTTCTTGGCTCAATGAAAAGCATTCTTCGACGGTCTTTATGTTATGCTGGTCGAAAATGTCCGGCACCATTGCGTCAAGTGTGCGTTTCTTCTTGATTGAGCGGACGTGTTTTGCACGGCAGCGGGAAAATTCAAAATTTAGATCCTTTTATAAATGGGCATAGATTCACATGTAGATGTCATGCATATTTGAGCAATAATGATTGTCACTTTTGCGAAATAAACTTCGAGTTCCTCCAAAAAAAAAAAAAATCGGTGGAATTCATCCACAGAAAGAGAAATTCCCGAAAAACTAAAAGTTTGAAGTATTTTTTTTCCACAATCATATCGAAACGTTATAAAAGATTTGTATTTCTACATTTAGAGGATAGTCCGTGGATAAGAAACAGTTCTGCTATTCAATGTATATTGTTTTTTAGCATTCAAAACATGTAAGGATCAATTTTTTCTTTCATAATTAATGGATAGTATATTGGCTATTTTGTTAAAATCATTTGAAAGTTATCGACAACTGAGGTTGGCTTCTCGAGAACGCAACAATCTCTGAAGTTAACTTTAGTGAAAACTATTTCCGTTTCGTTTTTTTCCCCCACATTTTACGATATGTATGTTTAACGTTAAATTATGACATCTTTAAATGTAACAAACAAATGCTCAGCGAATTTAATTGTTATGTTTCATTATGCAATTTCAACCATACGTATACAAAAATGCAGACAAAAAAAAATTCAAAAACGTTTTATTCAGAAATTGATTGATGAAGTTTCGCTGAGAAATGCGTATTTCAGCGGAACATATCGTAAGAAATCGTTCATTGTTTCTTTCATATCTTTAGCGCGAACTCATTAGGGCTTCTCGAGTTTTTAACTTTATATAATAGAAGTGCACTCTTGTTTTTTTTCTATTTCTAAAATTTTTATTGTGCGTTTACAAGAGCGATTCGAGAAGCCTCTAATGATGAAATTCAGTTAACGATCATTCATATCCTACGGTTAGCAATTATTGACATAACTTCTCACCTAATTTATTCTTTTTTTTTTCAGTAAGACTGTTAAAAATTTGCCTGTTTTTCCGGTATTTAGAAATGGGAGTTCTCGTGGTTATTTTTTGTCATTTCAATTGTACAATCGTGTCGTAAGAATGAATGACGTTTAATTGAGTTTTGTTGCTTAATTTATCCCCCCCCCCCCCAAAAAAAAAACGATCAAATTATTCGTTATATGACGTCGAAATTGCAACCACCTTGCAAGTATCTGCCCATATTTGCACAGTTGTGATAGGAATAATTGCGCTATATAATTCATAGTCTAGCGCCCTCTATAAATGCAGTCACGCTTGGAAAAGATCAAATGCATTGGTGCGTTCTGTCGGCACTGAAGGGCGTTCTCATTTTAATCTCGTTTTTCACTGATAGTGTGAAATAGGTGCTGTTATTATCCGTCCAGCAAATAAATTTGATTAGAGCGACGGTCATGTCTTTTGGAGGTCTTCGAGATTTTGGAGGACTCAAGTCTCATTTGGGGGGGGGGGGGGGAAGAGGAACGGGGAAAGAAAGACTCCAGTTTTGTTACGGCAGAGGGAGGGACGAGAGAAGGCGCCCAGTTTTATGTTGCAAAATATTTTTGCCGTTACTTTTTGCTATTTTTCAATTAAGCGTCGAGTACATCGTTGTTTCTTGCTTGCGTATTGCAATCCTCCGGTATGCTTCCATGTTATTTCACACGCTTTTAGCGTTTTTCTCGCTTCAGAATTCTCTTTTTTTCGATGTGAGTGGATGCATGCAAGATAGGCTACATAACGAAATGCACACACCCCATTCCATGCTTTTACCACAGTGAGAAAATTTTACCTGCGCAAGTTTGTTAAGTGGACACGCATTAAGACATCATCACGTTTTTTTCTCAGTATTGTTGCCGGATGATGCGTAATTTACTGCCGATGTTCGAATTTAACTTTATAGACGCATTTTTGGGAAAAAATTCAGATTGTTTTGAGTTCAAAAATTCAAACTCTCTTTAGCTGCACTATTGCAGGTGTCAATACTTTAAAGATTTCGCAAAATTCCGGAAGTTCAGTTTCAAATTCATTGTTGCTATAAAGTGATCGCTTTTAAGCGCTATCGACTTTTTCGTTATATTCTGTCTCTTTTTCATGAGTCATTTTTCCTTTCTTTCTATATTCGATTTGTCGTTAGTGCATTTTTGAATTATTGCTTCGTTCGTACGCCTTTTTTTTCCTTTTCATCAGTAGCGTTATGGCTTAGTACAATCATGTAGCGTTAACGACTGGTTATTCGCCTATTTCAAGAGTCACCTGTCACATATGTGCATACCTTGATTCATTGTTGACTTGGGGGATGTTCTATAACACAGCGCAGTATTTTGTCCCACTTAAATGTCTTCAACGGTGTTTCATAGAAGGAAATAAAAATGTCACTGTTTGAAGTAAAGTAAGGTCCAGTGACGAATATTATCTCGAGATGCTTTTTATTATCCCTTACTCGGAGTTACTCGATCGCCGGAGTTACTCAATTATATATTAGAATTCATAATTAGTTTAACGAAATTTAAAAGTTGGTGACTTTCTTCAAAAAACTAGCGATAAAATTAGGAATTTAGCTTTTTGTTTTCGATTTATCCTTTACATTTCATCGATTTACTTTCTACAGTAGCTTCCTAATTCTCCAAGCAGCAGGAAATGCTGTCATTGATGATAAAAAATATATATATATATATATATATCCTATATAATAGATGAAAAAAAAGGGGGAGGGATTTGCATTGCTGAATAAGACCGACGATCGCTATTCATTCAGCGCATTTCGATGCGTCGTTGCTCTAAGACGGAATTGATTCAGTAAGTTGGCAACAACAAATCGTCTCAATTCCTTTCTTCGGTTATCATACTTTCATAGACTCATTTCATCATTTCCATAATTTCGTTTCCTCGTGCAGTTCGAAGAACATCGAAGTGAAAGAGTATTTGTTGGTCGCATGACGATTCGGTCTATAACTTTCTATGGATTTTTATTTGCTGAGTAAACGTTCATCTACCGGGATGTGTGATTGGTATGAACGTTTTCGTTTATATGCATTAAAGGACTAATATGGAAGCGTGCTGAAAATTGCCTTACAATTGCGATTCTGGATGCAAACCTGCTATCAATTTATTGAACTGGTCACTTATCTGTTTGAATATCATAACTGACACTTTTATATAATACTTTATCGCATGTTTATTCACTGAAACCATGTAAGACCTTATAATTAATCACAAGGTACGCAATGTGGAAGTGAGCCCCGATGTCCATAAACTTGCCAAGATTTTTAATAGGGCGAGTGAGGAGGAAGATGTTAAGATGAAGGTTACTTTCCATTCAGATTTCCATGAGATACGACAGTGAGATATTAGATGCTAGATATAGGACAGCTGTTTTCTTTTTCAAAATTCTACAAGTGAAGAGAGAAGAAATCGCTGAGAGGAAAGGGAGAGGGTACTGCCTTTCGCAAAGTCTGGTGGATTGAGTTTGTTTGCATTTTTGCCATATTACGGTGAAACTAATGCTATAGACGTAATGATGATGTAGACTGAATACAACGCTATAAATAAAGTAAACAACATAGAAAAGCTCATAAATCTAAACAGAAATAAAGGTTAGATTAGATCTAAAGAGTAAACATTTGCTGTTGTTTTTTAAAGAGTTCGTTTTGCTTTGTTGAAATTGCTGACGGATGATGAAAGAATTTGCCAAAAACGAGCACAGGTGAGGTGATGAGGTGTCTTATAGGTAGCCAAACGAACTATCGCTTGCTACTTGTTTAGCTGCACACTCATTGAACATCTCAAACTATACTAGTACAGCGCACATTCGACGACAATGTTTTCGTTTGGCGTCGCTCATCTCTATACGTTTCATCGTTATGTACGATGCTGTTTGTGAGTAACACAGGTATTTATTCATTGCAAATTTTGCAATATTTCTAGCAAGTTTCTTTTGGTAGGAGGTGTAATGATTTACCCGTTTATATATTTCCAAGTCTCAGTCAGCCTATCCGATAGTCCCAAGTATCGAAACATTGAAAGTGCAATCATCAAATCAGCCAAATGTAGTCTGCAAAAAGCAATCATTTCCATCTTTTTTCTGCTCTCTTCCTCATCCCAGAGCAGTTGTGGCGCTTGCCGCAAAATTTCCAACTCATAATTCTTACTTCAGCAATGATCGGATACATCAGAAGTTCAATTTTCACTGAAAGGTTTATATGGCCAATCAGCCTCAACGGAAAGCGCATCATCAAGACTGCGCCATGGTTTTTTTCCTGATGGTTTCTGCAGTCGAATGATGTGATCGGGGAGGGGGGGGGGGGGGGGGGGGGGGTGGGGAGGGAGTAGAGGTGCAAAAACCACTTCCTACCGATCGCTTGATCTTTTCCCTTGCCCTCTTTTTCTATTGCTATTGTTGTGATATAAGAATGTACTACTTACTACACTGAAAAATGAGTTACAGGTGCAGTTCTCGTTTAAGTAGTGCGGTTTTTACATAGCTCGCTTGTTTTATTTCATTGATTGTCTAAGATAGCAGAATGAACGAAGCATCTCTAGAGCTCTTTCATCCAAAAACTTGTTTTTATTCTTCATCGAATTAGCGGTTATCTAAGGCGCAAATGTCCGGCCGTATGTCTTTGTCCGCGATAGAAGCGATTGGCTGTAGCGAGCAAGCGGGATGGTTGACCTACTACCCAGGTGGTGCGCACTTCTCACTTGAATTGTTTGGCGTTCCTGGCAGCTAGCTAAACATCTCACTTTGTCCTTTCGCTCTTGACGCATTCTTTACCGTCTCACATTTTATAGACGATGCAGGGCCACAGTCTTGTTGTCGGCTTTAACCTGCCCGGACTAGCGCCTGCTTTGGCGCATTCCTGTACGATCCCAGCTAAGCCTGATCACGAATGGGGCAGGGTATAAATCCGACGCGAAGGTTGCAGCAGAAATACGTGGCAAAGATAGGATATTTCAAACTATCGAAGCTTGACTACTTCAAGAACTGCTAAAACTTGGGTTTTATATGAATTCAAAATTTTTTAATATCTGCAAGCGCTATAATTAAGATTTCCCGGCAAAAGCATTTCTTCATATCGGTTGTGTCAGAGTAGGAGTTTCTCGACTAACATGTACGACCACTTCTTCTATTGAACGAGGCAACGAAAGTTTCGTTAGAGAAAACTAATGATAAAAATTTGGCGAACCATTCGATACTGCCTAATTACTAAAACTCTTATTTATTTGATAAGTACGAGGAATCCGGTCTTTAATAATATGTTAAAATTCGCCGAAGCTTGATCGTATATTGCGAGATTAGCGGCATATTGGTGTGGATGTTACATCTCTTTAAGACTTCCTGCATTCAGGACACCGCATATTACAACAGTGATTTATGCCTCACCATCGGAAAGTTTTTGCATTGCTTTCCGTTGCTTATGCATTCGGTAGAGAGGGATTAGAGCGGCATTCTTGCTATTCCCTTTTTTATCCCGCAAAAGCTTTAATGGGGAACTGACCTCGCTCCCTTTTTGAAGATCACCAGCTCCCTTCTAGACGGCAAGAAATTTCCGGAAAGTAGCAGTAATTACGCGGAGGGATTTTCAACAGAATACTGCCTCGCAAGATATTCTTTTTCGTGAGGCATGAAAGTTGCAATTACACGCAATATGTGATCCAGTTACTAATGCAGAAATAGTTGCATAACGCTGAATGCAAGATTGTGAAGTATGAGGTTGTTAGCACTATTCAAGGTTTAGGTCTATCACATAATTTTCTGTCAGGATTGTTGTTCTTCCGATCGTCTTATTATCATTGGGAATTGGCGAGAAAGAAGTGAGAAGAATATAGCGTTGATTAGCTCTGTATGTGGGAATTAATTAATCGAGGGCTGGATATCCATTTTGATCCTTTGTGAAGATGTTTTTTCACGAGGCAGCGGCTACCATCCGGCAACGCTCGCCTTCTTACAAATATGGCGCTTTCCCAGTTCAAATTAAACCCTTGATGGGTTCTTGAGGGCTGCGTTTTGTGCGATATCAAAACTCAATTCAGCAGACAGCCCGTATGAGTTCAGCTGGAGCTGTGATAGAATGACCAATCATTTAGTGCACTAAAACAAGGTCTGCACAAAAGGCTTAATAACCGAGAAACATAACGCTGTAAACTGCTTAATTTACCATATCACCACTATGAATCTGACCACCTGGTCGTTGTGATCTGCAGTGACACGATTTCGATCAATATGAGCTATAGGTTCCTTGACTTCTGAAAGCACGCGCGATCGCTGTCACTGGTAATCGTCAGTCGCCAATAGTGCAACACCTGCGTTGGTTGGAGAGTGACAGATATATCGTTGTTACGATAACCGGTTATTTCCACTTCCCTATTTTCGGCTATATGCTGACCTTTATTGTTCGATGAAAAGGTCATCAACTTCTGTCAGTTGAAGGTTGCAAAGTTTTCAACTTGTATCTGTGAATCTGAAAAAAAAAAGATTGAGGCTTTACCTAACGATACTGACATGAGTTCACCGCCTGTTTTTGCTAACAAGTGGTTGTGGGGGAATTTTTTGCATTTTATTTGGTGCCTTCATTCTTTAAAGAGGGTCTTATCTACTGGATTTAGTTCTGTTTCAATTCAACTAAAGGCGTGATGCAGTTGCCAGTTTTGGTATGTGTGAACGTTCAGCACGAGCACTTTTACATCAGGAAGCTAAATAGGTCGTGAATTTAGGACATTTTATTCGGGGGGATATTTCCAAAACCGGTGCTGACTGTGAGCCATATTGCATTCGGCTTGCCTGATTATGTAAATATTTGGAAACATTTGATTCATTAATTACCAGTAATAGCTTTACTTTTCTGTTCGTCGAAAACGTCATTGATCTCAGTACTAGATCAACCCTTCGATTTAGACACTTCCTTTATCGTCGTAATGCTACGTTGGTCTTTAATTTTCATGGCATTCATTCATCTGTGTGAAGAAAGCCAACAATCGCTCTTAAATGACGCATCAATTAACCAGATGTCCTTGCTTTGAACGTTTTGACAAATTGCTTGTTGCACTGAGATGAAGGCAAAAATTTACATGCGAATCTAACAGCAATGAGCACTTCCATTTCCGTTTCCGAGTAGATAGAAAACGTTATTTAGAGAGTCAGCGTGCGTTCAGATATGGGAGGTTTGACTCATCTCCTTTCTTGGTCATTCTCCTCTTTGGAGCCATAGGACTTCGACTTTATTAGTTCGGCTGATATCAGCCTTACCCATCAAAGTTATTCTGAAGTTGGCAGATGTGCATTATATCCCTAAACAATATGTCGTGTAACAGTTAATTTTTATATTATCTTATTACGTAGTGTTTTCTTGCGTGATTGTTGTGTTGTTAAGCAGTTGTTGTTTCCTCTTTTTAAAGTCTTGCTTTTGCGGTCACTTCTCATTTGTTTTCGTGTTATGGGACGACTTGAAAACACCGTTGATTTTGCATCATTCGTATAATATAGGAGTGTACCGACCGCAAGGTGTCCAGATTGTCGCTTCATTATGACTTCAAATCGAATGCGCTGTCCTCGTGATTAGTTCTGAGGATATGTACAATATGATGCATGGAATGGCGAGAAACAATAAAGCAGCTTATATCGATTGGTGCTAGCATTGGGAGATGTCGTTGAGCATTGACATAGTTGGATATATGCAAAATTCGGGTATTTTTCCTTCTGTGATATCGGTATTCTTTCAGACGAAATTTTGAAGTAAAAGATCTACCCACTTCTTTGTCTTTCCCTCCTCTCAGCCCCTCGTATCTCTGACCTTCTTCCTCGTTCGCGTCCTCCTTCACGCTGTCACTAGTATAACTTTTTTCAATGGCTTCATCTGCCGTTCAACCAACTTTTCTTAAGAAGCATCGCATATTCCTCGTTTCGTCTCTTTGGATGAAGTGGCCTTATGGGCGTGAAAGTTGCACTATTAGATGAGTGGAGGTGACCTTCGTTTAGTCCGTTTAGCTGTATGAAGTTGGTCGCAGCAGCTAGTCGGCTCGTTGCACATTTCTAATAATCTGAAGCGGTAAATCAACGCATAATTTCTTTTTGCGTACAATGCACTGTCATAAGTCAGTGCAGTCGCTCGCTTGCATTAGCGTGCTTGCGCGATTTGCCGGTGATGCATTGACTGATCAGGTTTGCCTGCATATTGTTCACCTTTTAGATTGTTTTATTCCTCTCTGATCCATGTTATTTGTGAAGTGCTTCCGGTGTAATCCGTCATTGCTAGCGCGAGCTGTCGACTCGTAAATAAGTTATGTTCTGAAATTCAGATGGTCAAAGAGTTGTGTCACCGATGTTCGAAACCGGTCTATCCAACAGACAAGGTCGGCCCGCTCAAGGATTCCACTTATTTTCATCAAGGATGCTTCAAATGCTATATTTGCGGTACACGACTTGCGCTAAAGACATACTGTAATAACCGCAACGACACAGATGATCGGGTTAGCCTTAGTTTATGCTCTCTATCCTAATCGAGTGATCCAGCAGGATCCGGCCGTAGTTATTCAATCAGTTAAACTCGTTGGTACGCAGAAGTTTTTCTGGAGTTATAAAAAAACTGTCATCATTGCGAGTCACAATTGGAATATTTCCGTCACGATCAATAGTAGAGTTTGAGATGAAATACGGATGTGCGCTGGTCGAATTAACGTTCGAAACACTCGTGAAAACCGTTTACAAAAGTCGTTATTTTCTTTTCTATGAAACCTGAAAATCTGATGCATCTTTTTGGACTGGTACTATGCAATTATAGCTGTAAGTGTCGTCGTCGTTTGTTTGTTTGTTTGTTTGTTTTTTGAGTACATAAGTTGTATTATGGCCGTCGTCAAAAAACTTACCTCCGTTTCCATTCGGTGCCTTAGAACTTTCGAATGAAATTTTTTGGTAGTCGACTCGTTTAAACCTTTGCAAACAATTGATTTCTTTAGTTCTTCACTTTGAGAACAAAAATCAATGTAACTCTATTTTCTTGCTATATAAATTGCACATTTATTTCATTCGCATATAAAAATATGCAGAAGAGAAGTGACCATTTAAAAGACTCTGCAGTAAATAAACGAGGTGCATCTTATCAATGGTTCATAATTTGGATCAACGAGAACTGGTTATGAGCGTGGTTCGTGCTTTCATCCGTCTTAAATTCAATTAGCCACTGATGTGTGTGTGCACTAATTTGCAATGAAGTGAACAACGTTTTATTTCATAATGTTTCAATTTCTGCTTAATTTGCATTATTTGCAACTATTGCATAAGCTGATTGTATTGCAAGTTAAACTGGGCGATACGTTCAAAGTTATCGTCTAGCATTAAAACAAATAACTGGGATAAATTTTTTTTTTGGCACCAGCTGGCTGTTACTTTCCTTGTTTGAAATGTTGCATTTGCAACTTGAGAATATCGTCGCTAGAGATAAAGTGGCACTAGTATGTTTTTGAAATTGGATGAAGTCTGCTGCGGTGCGTACTGCTTGCAAAAGCGTACATTCTATGTGAATTACTTGGTTGTTCCTCTTTTATTAGAAATAGATATGAAAGGGGAGGAGAAGAGTGCCCAAATTCAATGGGGAAGAGGGTGCTGATATTCTGAAAAGATGGCCTATCTGACGAAGCATCACAGTGTGCCGGTTTTTAGGAGATCTATTGCAATGGTCATGTGCCAGTGGCAGGACCACACGATCTTCCACCAACTCGTAATGGGCATCCTTGTGGCAGCGGCACATCGAACGGTGGATTCCGTCGAGATGCTGGTCTAGAGGATATGAAAATCGCGCACGCCATAAAAGCGACTCAGGTTTCGAAGCCCTACCCGAAATAAAACATGAAGGAGCCAGATATGTTGTTGTAAGTCTTATTCTTTTAGCAAGGTCGATTTGTGCACTTTTTGAGCGTTGCTTTCTTCATCGGGAATAGATTGAAGTGTTTATGGCCAGTTATCTCACTCGAGAATCGGCCATCTGTTCATCGATAGCTATCTCCATAAAAAAGTGAACTTTTGTCAAAGTGGGTCAATGAATCGGCCGCCTCGCACAATTGAAGATTACCGATTCCGAATCGCTCTCACTTCTTAGGCAAATTAAACGAGTTTCTTGGCAATTTAAATGAGTAATATCGCTACAAAGCCCCAATTTTTTGCAGGTGATGAGTTTTTTGTGTGTGAAGCTGTATTACCGCCACATTACTTTCTAACTTTCTTTGCATTCTGCTTCTCAGTGTGCCAGCATTCTACTGACATCCTGGAGGCAGTCATTGGAAGTTTGCATATTATCTGATGAAGTTATAAAATTTCCCTCTTTTATGTTGGAGGAAAAATATTGGAGTGGGTAAATGATACGACCAGTTTAAGCTGACCCAGTGTCAGAAAATAAGCTGATGTTCAATTCGATCTAGTATTAGGTGGATAAAATTGTTTGTTGTATGGCTGAATTTGAGCCCACATTCACTGCTATGTTTATGGCATTATGCAGTAATCCCTGAATTAGTGTCGGTGTCTTTTTTGCCACTTTATTTGCCAGTTTAGCAGTTTCGCTTATTTTGCATCATATATGGGAGTCTCCTAATTGTTAGATTGCAGTGTTGTTATGATTGTTTATAGGATTATGATGCGCAAACACGTCTTGAATTAATCCATCGTCGAGACGAGGACAAGCTCTACGAGGCGTTCGACGAGAATAAAAAGCGTGAATACGATCAATTCGAAAGGGAAACAAAGGTGCCATCCTAGTTGTTTTTGCTTTCATTTCGCTGTCGCGATTTAATGTTTGCGGATATCATAGTGAGTTATAGGCGTAAACTTAAATAACATACGAATGATTGATGTGGAATCGGCTCGAATATTTCAGTGCAATATATCGAAAAATAAGTGGTTAATAGATTTTCACCTAATAACCTCAAGTTCTCAACTCTCAACGTCCTAATTGCCTGAAAGCTTGAGAAATTAGCTGTCATTTTAAAATAAGTAGTAGATTGATGCTTTACAGTAAGTCCCACTTCCTGATGCTCACGCATATCCCCTCAGTCTAAGCTCGCTTCTCTTCTTCATAAACCGTTTACGTGCTTTGTGATTCGAAACTGAGGAGGGGAAACTTCCCCTCGCTGCTGCTTCGCTTAGCTTCCTCCAGCCTCGACAGGTACTGACTTTTAGTAGCAAGGGTCTTTTATCCATAGGGTACTACTATGGGCAGGTTTTCATCAACGCTTGTGTTTTGACCACCAAGCGAAGGAATTTATGTAAAGGCAGGCACCGTTTGTTGGCGTCAGCGTTCGAAGATTTTGTTAACTTTGGCAAGCAAGAGCGCTAGCTTTGCAATTGTTTTTGAATGCTTGCATTTTCGTAATGAAGAACAAGCTGTTTACGCCACAGATCGCTATGACATCAAAAGTTTTCGTTCTTAATCACTGTTCTTTTTTTTTCTCAAACTTTTTCATCAATTTCTAGCTTTCGTATTCCTTCAAAATTTGAAACGTTGTTCTTTTTTCACCCTATCCTCGTTATGTGGAATTTGTCATTTATAACTTTTTACCGTCCGTAATATTCTATGTTGTTTATAGCAAAAGAGGTCTAAAGTGTTGATTTTTATGCATGAAATGATCCACATATCACGGCAGCAAAGAAAGCAAACCGCCGAGTTAAACCGGTTGCCTCTTGTTATGCAATCAAAAATACCTGTTCGAACATGGCAACTAACAAGATGAGAATGCCGAATGTAGCAATACCACTAGATAATCGGGATTTTTTAGACACTTTTTTTGCGAACGAAAGCCCTTGTGAGAGAGATAGGCAATATGCGGATGGAGGCGGTGGAAAGGGAAATAGGCTTTGGCTTAAAATATTTGTGCAGTATTCACACAACGTAATTAAATTTTACTCTGAGCGACCACTATTCACTGTTGCTAACGAATGCGCATTTGTCTTAGATTTGTGTTCTTGTATTGACGCATTTCAAGAGCGGCTATTTCAGGAAGAATGGGAGAGAGCATTGGCCGATTTTGCGCGGAAATATCAAAAGGGCCAAGTGGGCAACAAAAACAAAGAAGAGCTGATTCGACATTTGACCATAAAGAGGGATAAGAAATTGGAAACATTGCATATGCAAAGGAAGGAACGAGAGAGACTGCAAACTGCCGAGCTGGTCGATCGACAGGCTAAAGAAATGCTTGAGCTCTTCAAACAGGCAAGAGTGGTGGGTCGGTCGCTCTTTGTAGTTCTTACTCAATTTTTTGGCCTTGCCAAGCTACATCCGTAAGGAATCTCTTTTCTGAGCCAAAGGTATTGATCGGAAATGTTGCTTTTGCTGTCTATCCATGAAACATTTCTAAACGTGTACGTATATGAATACAGTTTTGGTCCACTGCTGTCCATCATTCATTCATTGCGAAACGGCAGCCGAGGGTCGGTAAACGTTTGCTCAAAATGTTTTGCACGGTTTCAGGACTGCAGCTCAGGCGATTCGAATGGTGGTGGTCCTCCATCCTATCCAACTACGCCTCCTCCACCTCAACCACCGATGTGCAGCAAACGGGACGTCTATACGAATACATCGGTATTCGAAACTATCGACCAAGTGGCCATTTCAGTGGCGCAGTCTGAAGTGACAACTTTCACTGAGCTTATTCGCACACTTACGGCGAGCGCCAGGTCCGATGTCGAGAAGGCCAGGTATTTGCTTGTTGCAGTTTACGGAGTTGTGTGCCGATACATGTACGCTTTGCACTCATACCTTGCCTGAGAATGCCTAAACTTGTAATCTCCCCAACGCTTGCTGAAGCACTTGTTGTGCTTTTGGCCCAAGGGCTACATTTGTAACAGTGATTTTCATGTAAAGTGGCTAATCATGTGCTATGAGCCCGCAGCCAAGCGAATTATGAGCAGATCGTTCTTACAAGCTAGCTCAAGGCTGGATAGGCGTGCGGATATTCAGCACGCTGCTAAGAATTGCTGTGTGCTTTTAATTGAAGGTATGAAGCAAAATAATTTGTAATTGCTTACTCGATGTTGTTATGTGTCGTCTTATGTGTAAACTGAATGTAGAATGAAGTGGATGAGAATGTTTTTTGATTGAAACGATAGACGGTCGCAGTTGCATTTATTAACGTTAAAGAGTTGTGCGATCGGCATTTTCTTACTTCAAACAGCAGGTGAATCACTTCACCTTTTTCTTTATTACCTTTCTGATGATTCCTTTCCATATCTTTCTCTGTCGGTCCCGTATCTGAGAGAAAGGGATGGGTTGAGGGGAGGAGGATGCTATATTCTGGGATTTGTGGTATCTTTTGATCTTCCCCTTGTCGCGCATATGTAATTATTGCCTTTGTTCGCAATGCAAGTTCAGGAGCAAGCGACTTTTGGGCACCGTTCTGAAGTGGATCGATTGTAAGGCCGATCTGAATGAATGTCAGCAGAATCCGGTAGTGTGCGTATGAGGTCTTAATGATCTCTTATTTAGGATGTGAAAGTGAAGTAGGCGCCATATGCATAAACAGTTGAATTATGCGCGTCGCACTAAAAGCTCACGGAAAACTGCGCCCAAAATTGCACCTTGCGCCGTTATTTTCGTTCTCAGCATGCAACAGCATTACCAAACGTCGTGCAGATTGAATAGGGGGACGTAGAGAGGAATTTAATATACCGGAAGCAATAAGGATGAATGAATAAATTGCTGAATAAAATCAAACAGGACGGAAGTTAAACCCCTTGTCGTAGTGCAAAAATAAAACGGAATCAACAGTACGGACAGAGAACACGTAAACAGGCAGCAGAGAGGAAAGGAAATCATAGTTGTGAAAGCGATGACGAAGTAACGATTGAAAGGATGATAATACAAATGCAAAAACTATCAAAACTCATTTCAATTTTTTTCGATGAATTCAATAATAATGTTTTTTAATATTGGGAAACATCAGTATTTATATCGGCAGTTAATTCCACATTTCTTATAAGCCAATTGAAACGGTGAACTAGCGTATGTCAATATTGCACTTTTTCACATAAAGATGCATTGATTCTTGTTATTTTATGATTGGAGATAATGGGAAAGAAGTGAAAGCAGTCAATGTTTGATTACTCTTAGATTATTTTATGAGCTTCTATCACATCGTGTGACGTAAAAAGTTTTTTTTTTTTTTTGCAATTTTTTCCTCTCAGCGTCTAATTCACCGTTTTATTTATTAGGGAGAGGGAAAGGATTCCTTCTTTGGCATATTTCTCAAGCACGTTTACCAATTATAAGACTAAAACGTGTAGGTGGACAAGTGCTGGATCGCAAGTGAAAAGGGGAATGTTTGTCCTGTAGTTTTGCGATGTCCATAAATCAACAGATGGCGATTGCATTTACGAATCGGGCATCATTTATGCCGAACGTTGAAAATAATCGTTTTTGTAGGCAACAAATGATGATCCTCTTTGAAAAATCCTCATAGCACATATCAAATTTTTATCTATTTTCATAGGAAATTCCTCAACGACTACAGTATGTGTTATTCACTAAATTATGTGCTTTACTCACTAGCAGAAGTAGAGTAGTTGCTACAGTTTGACTTTGACAGAGTTAAATCACTATCGACGATCTCGAGGCTGAAATTGATGTCGAGGAAATGGGAAAATTTTTTTATACAAGATCGTTTTTAAAAAAGAAATAGCCACTTTTGAAGCAGTGTTGAGTCGTATGAAAATGCATTAAAGTCAATTGATAAACGTATATAGACAACATTGTCCTTGTATTCATCGCCTTGATTTACTTAATAATTAATATTCACATGCTCATTGCTTTCTGCGACTTTTATAGATTGCTTTACTGTTTTATTACAGAGGTTCCTTTACTGCCCTAATGATATTGCTTGATTTTAACACGCCATTGTTTCGTCGAATAAGTTGTACCTAGTAATTCCCCAAAGATCACCTTAAAGTAGTTGACATGGATTCTATATTCATGTTATCTCAATATGCTTGACGTTTATGTATAAAGAGGAACTAATCACTTTGGCTAAAAACGTTTAATACGCATCAATTCTAATTTATATGGAGTGGATCCATTTATTTTTGTGCCAACATTCAAGTGCCAAATCTTTCATGATTATCACTTTCTAATTATAATAATTAAAATTTGAGACAATTTTATATGTAGCTAAAGTTTGATTTGAGGGCAATTTACCGATGGATAACGGTAAAGAATCTGAACGTGATGCAGTTCGATAGCGACTTGGATAGCAATACACCGATGGGTCTACTCAGGGGAATAAAATATGGCACAGAGAGCTACCACGTACTATTCAAAAGGCTTTGCAGGTTTGAGCAGCCCTTATTATATAGTTGAGTAATGGTAGTTCATGCTATTTGGCAACATGTCTATAGTGATATCACTAAACGAGATGAAGTATTGCTTTTTCAATCGTTGGTTTTTCTTTGAGAAAAAGCAAAGTTATTGCCTAATGTATGTCTCATTGTAAAAAGCTGTGAGGTTTATAAACGGGAAAATACTGGATGTGTGGTTCCTTTAAAGTTTTGGTTAATTTTCAAACGGCGTTCTCTCAAACGGTGGGGAATTGGAAAGGAAGCCAAACTAGTAGACAAAAATGTCACAGTCACCATCACGTAGTCATCATCGCCGTTCGAAAGAGATTCTCTCAGAACGAGTGAGAAGTACAACCCATGACGGAACTCGTCTGTTTCCCTAGTCGAGTACTCATTTCCACTCTCAGTTTGATTCACTGTAGCGTCGAATAACTTTCGGGATTTGGAAGTGCCTTTGAAATGCGAATCGACAGAAGCCCATAGCGAATGTCATAGGGCCAACTACTCACTTGTTCCCTCATCTCGGCGGGTTTCCTACTGAGAGGGTGATCAGTGGCAGCCGTATGCGAGATTCAAATCTAAAAATCAAAGTTGTGGTCAGTGATGTTACTATAGCAGTTTTTGCTGTGGACACTTTACCTCACTTATGCCAAAACTATGTGCTGAACTGTGCCATCGATTTTGAAAAGCGAGGTTATACTATACTCTCACCATCAAAGCCAAATGCAGTTGTGATGCATTCTAAAGGTTTTTTTTTTGTTTGTTTGATCTGAATTAACTCATGAAACGAGCATTTTTTTTACTGGCGAAATTCATCAAATACGTGTAGGTTTCATCCTAGGAGAGGAGGAGGCTATCGTCATCTAGCATAAGATTACAACATTTAATGAATTACAGTAGTATGTGTTTGTTGGAGAAGTCTTTAAAAATTAAGAGTCACTAAGAAGCTATCGATCCTGGGCTCCCACGAAATTCATAACCACAACAGGAACAGTCGAGAGATAAGAGAACGCCCGGGCAGGTCTGAACGAGGTAGAGAGTGGCTGATGTTATGCTCATATGGTTGCCTAAGATGAGAGGTTCATTTTTGCTCCCTTCTGCTTTCTTCCTTGTGTCTGGTTTTTTCCTTGCCTCCAGCTGTTTCGTCATATATTTTCAGTTACGCCGGTTTGCATTGCGTCGTCATAAAGGGATTCAGCAAATCAGCTGGCTATCAGCCCGGCTTTCGGTTCGATGACAATCGCTTCCGGAACACATGGAATGCGGTGTGCCTAGATGGCTCATGGCGATTTGTGCAATGCAATTGGGGAGCTCGCCACCTTGTTTTATGGATATTCTTTCCGCAGTTGTTAAGTCGCATTCTTTATTTTTATGGATCTTACCCCTGTGTTATTGGTCTTTTCCGCTGTTCCCTATGTTTTCCATGAGTCCTTTTCCACTCAGGTGTATACGGTTTTCTTTTTGCGGTTGCGAAAATATTCTGTCGTTTCAGGAACGCTAAAGAAGGCTCAAGATCGACGCCAAAAGGTGATAGTCTGCGATATGAATACGACGACCACTATTTTATGACCGATCCTGAGGTAAGCTGGGGTGTTTTTAGAGGGTTTTTGATAGGTGATCGGTGAAATCATATACGCTGATAATCTCTTAGCGTTGTTTTGTGATGGAGAACAAGCTTATCTGTGAGCGTCAAAACTTGCAAGCAGGCGACCATGGAATGGTCCTTATAATTGCGAACTTAATTTTCCTTGAATTCTCCAAATTTCGTTCGCAGTTTATGGCGAGGATGAAGCGAAAGATTGAACGGATTCATCTTCAAGTGTTTGCTTTTGAACCGTCCCATAGAATTCACGATGCCATTCGAGAGACGATTCCACATTCATTAGTAAGTAGAGAGAACAAACCCAAGATAAGAAGGAAAATTTGTAAAGGTCGTTATACTTGTAGCTTATTGCGATTGCCTACTTCTGTGTTTTCGCTGCGAGAGACATCGCTTGCTACGGCAGAAAGAAAGAAAGAAAGAGAAAGCGGGCAATAGGAACTCCGGGAATGTTGATACTTTTTATCGTTTATTTCAGTGGGATTTTTGGTAAGCTCATCGCCATGCGCCATCATCACTTATGACTATGCGTGTTGTGTTGTAAGGTTAATGAGCACTTCATATTGTTTTTAACGGCTTCAAATTTTCGATAGCACTTTTTATTCCATTACAACAATATTCATTTGCATAGAATATTTGTTCTTCAAATTTTTGTGCGAATATTTAAGTCAGTGATTATATTTTCTGTGCGTCGCAGAAGCTGTCTATTTCGAATATGTTTTGAAGGGAACTAATTCGTTGATCTTCCAGGAGTTCATTTATGAATTCTTCCCACAAGAGAGTGAATGGCAACTTTTGCCAAGGCCGATCACATTGCGTCAATTCGAGTCTTTACCTTTCGTGCGGTCGTTGTTCTTCCGATATGGCCTGAGCTTTACAGATCCACTATTGCAAGCTGTTGTGCAGGTAATTTATTGCCCAATGTTCTGAGCTTTTGTCCTCATCGATCTTTACTCTTAGTAATTAGTGCGCGCTATTGTGTTTCTTCTATCTTGAGAATATCTTGCGCCTTTGCGCACCTTTTAAGTGCACATTCTTGAACGGTAGTGCTTGAGTGCGTTTCGCCTTGACCATCTTAAATGAGTTATTTACTCGCAATATTATGCGCTTTTGGGTAAATTGTTTGCACTTTGCAAAATTCTAGAACTATCAACTTTGTTTCCGAATAGTTTATGAAATATTGCATTACCTCAAGTAAAAATCTCGTGAGGAAAATTAGGAAAATTACCCTAGATCGGGAAAATTACACTTAATAATGTTTCTTCACTCAGAAGATTGAAATTTAATGGAATGAATAAACGTGAAAGTGAGCGATTTTCATAAGTTGTGGGAGTTGTTCCTGATGAAATACTTTCCAAGTTGATATATTTTTTATTCATGTCAGATGTTGCGACATTTGCGCATCGAAACATCCGTTGTGATGAGTCTCCATGCTCTATTGCACTACAATATATGCAATAATTTTCGAGCATTTTGGAAAATAGTTTCAAACTTTACATCTTATTCTATATTCAAAGTGCGAAGTAATTTTTACAGGCCGACAAATCAGGTGCGGCAACGGTTTCAATTAATATGTGTAATGAGGCACTCGATTCGCTGATATTCCACTATAATTTGAAGTAAGTATATGGTTTCGAATTCTTGTCAAGATTATCGCTACGAAATAATAAAGATGGCATTTGTCAGTGACAGGACTTTATGCTTTAGGGCATTTCCGTAGTTGTGGTTGTTTTTGAGGACGAGTCGCGCAACTCCTTTCTCCTGAGAGAGAAGAGTATATATATATATATATATATATATATATTATATATATATATATATATATATATATATATATATATATATATATATATAGTTTTGGCGCCTATTCCATTTTTTTAACTTTGAAGCGGGAGTGATGGAGAGTACGTTCGGAAAGTCATCGGTTTTCTCATTGTTGACATATTCTGGCACCTCCAGTTTGCAGCAGTTGCCGAATTCAGTGTCTGCGTTTATTTCTCTGCTTGACGGCGGTCCTTTACTAGTTTCCGCAGTTTAAAAAAAGTGCCTTTAAGGGAATGTGTCATGTAGCAAGAAAGGTCGTCTTTACTTTGCTAGTGCGGACTCTGTTCAGTCATAAAATTAACTATTTGTCATCTCAGCAGTAGCTAAGAAGATTGATATCGGCGAGGATAGGTGGCGTTCGATTACAAAATTGTCGCCCAACATGACCGTCGGCTTCAAGCTTTCTATAGCGAAATTGTTTTATGCTATTTTTGTTTGCCAATGCAGAGTGCATTTTGTGATCCATTTTTGAATGTCAAAATTATTATCAGGTATTCATCGTTGTAGGTTTTATGACGGTGATGACTCGGAGTTGAATGGTTACAGCCTGAAGCGATTCGTAATGCAATCAGTGGTCGGTGATGCGGCTGTATTTCGGGTACACTGTCCATCAACTCGGTCACTTCTGCTTGATATATTCGCAAACGCTGTCTCACCTGGGCATTACCTTACTGGACAGCCAATCAAATTCAAAAGCGTGTGCAAATTCAAGGTAGCATAATATTGCGCTAAACTGGTGAATTGAAAGATGTGAGGCGAAAGGCTTCAGTTTTGTGTCTCATCACATGCGCCTGTGCATGTTTTCACACTTCGGCAACTGAAGTTTACTGTAAAATCGGTGAGTAATGCCTACGTGGCTGAGCTCGTTAGCGTAACTTAATTTCTCCAAGTTCTTAATGTTGCTCGAGGGGACGCTGATAGATACAACTTGAATGGAACTTCCGGTTCGTACTACTTCTTTGCTCGCTACTTCTGGAAAATAGTTATAGTATGACACTTTGTACAGACGGAAGATACCCATTGCAGAGTAGAACGCGTAGGAGATTGCATGTTTAATAGGTAGAACGTTGCGAATCTTATAGCGGAAGATTGTGCATTTTGGTCTGGAAGGTTGTACGCTTTACGATAACGTCGAGGATGATAAAAATTAAGTTTTTTTTTATTCACGGTGCTGTTCTTATGACTACCTCGAGAGAATCAAGTAAACTCTGATGGTGCGTCGTTTTATTTTAATTAAGAAAGCAGCTGGAATTGTTAATCAGGTAGCTGACCTTCATATAGGTAACCACAAGTTATAGAGTGGTTATCTTACGACTGTTGTAGCCTGGGGATATTCCACGGCTGTTCCAAATTAAGAGAAATGGAGTAGTTGGCAAGTGCGAGGGACCTTTCCTCCGCCTGTGAATGTCTGCGTAGGAAATGTTTTTGATAAAATCGGCGTAGAGATGTCCCCAAGATGTCAACTTGCGCTAGTCTTGCTTTCATTTCGATGTCTGCCAATGCCCGAAACTGAAGCACGATAAGTCTTGGATATCATTGATTATTCGGCGAGGTCGCACTTAAGCAATTATTTTTTGTGGGTTGGAGTAATCTGTAGCGATCATGGTGTGGTACGATGTTTTCCGCAAATATATCTAGATATTCCGCACAGTATTGTGTGACATTAGGGGATCAAGATGTTTAGATCGTTTGCGAGCAGTTGAACGTGATCATGGTTCCGTTGCCGGAATGCGCAAGTGGTGAATGGGGACCCGCAAAGGCGTATCGCTTGTTCGGTTTAATTCCTTTGACACATGAGGACGCGATTATTAACAGCGATCGCTTTCTGGAAATTAAATTTAGGTTTGTTTTTCCGGCCTTCCTTTCGGATTTCCATCAGTTTTAGTATCGTTTATAATTTTTGAATGGTTTGTTTCTTTTTTTTTTTATTCTCTTTATTTTCTAGAAGCATCGATAGTATCGAATGAGCATATATATATATATATATATATATATATATATATATATTATATATATATATATATATATATATATACATAATAATATAACTAGTGACGTTACTCCAAATGTTACCACTCAATAGTGACTTTCTGATATATATATAAATATATATATATATATACTATATATATATATATATATATATATATATATATATATATATATATATATATTATATATATATATATATATATATATATATATATATATATATATATATATATATATATATATATATCAGAAAGTCACTATTGAGTGGTAATATTTGAAGAGTAACGCTCACTAGTTACTATTAATTGGGGAGTTAGCTGAAATGCATAATGCGAAACGTTATTTTCCTTTTTATCGCAAATTTTTGAATGACCGAATTGAAAACATCAAAGTGACCGCTCTTAGTGATGGCCACAACTGAATATGCATACATTTTCTCAGATGCACTTACAGGGTTGGCAACAAAATGATCGATGTGTAAAATGAATTTTGTTCAAATTTCGCAACGAATCTTGTGGGAATTCGTCATCAGCGAATGATCCCGCAGACCGTACAGTTGTAGTGTTCCACCGATCGGGCAACAATATGAGCGGTCGCTTGGGTTTTTTCACCCTAAGTGACCGCTTCACAGACTACGCATTTGTTGAAATCTTGTTCCGAGGAATTTAAATTCCCAACCATATTCTCAACTCTGCTTGGTATTCATAACTTCCACCGCTGGAATTTCGTTTTCGGAGATCTAATCGTGGCATTTAACGTTGCCAAAGGTATTGCACCATAAAGAGAGCAATTTGAATGCAAAAATTCTTGAAATGCTGGAAATTCCCACTGATAGTTCGTTGTTGAACAACGCCGCCGGTTTGATGCCAATCATCGATAACGCGCAAATCAGCGATGAGACAAAGAATGTTGATGAAAGCTATTATCGCCGAAGTGGGACATGCTGAATGAACGGGTTCAAAATGCAGATAGCATAAAGTTCCTTTGATTATCTGCGCTATAGAAACCGTCTAGCAACTAGTTCCGAATGAAGGCATTTAAGGGATCAGCATTTTCAAGTTCGTGTACGGTGTTGAGAAAATTTGGTTTTGTTATATGTGATATTTGAATGGAAGTATGGCATACCAGAGACTTTTTTTTTCTTTTTAGCTAAAATAAGAGAAAGGAAGTTTTGCTGAGAAACAAAGTTAGTTACTTTTATACAAACGTATGGATTTTTCTCTTCAGGATGGTGAAGCCGTTGGTCGAATTTGTGGCGTCGCTGCATAAAAATCGCACCGATGATCGCACCTTGCAACGATGCTGTCAGGCTTCAATACGTGGTGATGTTGTTAGCATTCGGATTGAATTCAACGAAGAGGGACAATATGGACTTGACATATACACCAGGTATTATAAGTACCCTTTTTCTTGGATAGTCGTTTTCTTTGTGAGATGATCTCAACTCACAGTGAAGGTCGTAAACGGACCGTTGAATTGGTACGACACAGTGAAGGAGTCTTTGAAATATTCATAGGGTAGGCATAGATATTTGGGACCAGTACCATGGGCAGCGCACAGTGTACAACGCAACTCGAAGTCGACCTTTATTTTACACGACGTGAATGTGGGCATTCTGAATTATTCGATGCAACGATGTTTGGTTATGTAACAATTTTGAAGCACCAAATTCATTTGAGAGCAAGATGTGCCGTAAAAAAAGGTGCAAAAACCCTAATCATGAATGCCTAGGTGAAAAGATATTGAGCATTCTTTTGCCTTGTCTATACCTTCGTCCTACAATGACCTGCGGCCCTTTATGTATGAAATTTTTTGCTAAAACGATTATCAGAGCGCTGATTGATAACAAATTATTCGCATTTCGCAGATATCCCCTCTACCATTTCTTTGCAACAATGCATTACAAGTTTTATTCATTAAAAAAGCGTTAGAGAAGCGGTCGTTTTGTTCTCCACCTTCCATCTCTCCTCTCTCCATATGTTATAATCGTGAAATTTTTTCTTCTTTTACCCGGACAACACTACAGTTTCCGGTTGCTTACTTTCTTCCCAACATTTCAGTCACTAAAAATACCCCTTCCCTGAAGTTTTTTTTTCATTTGTCAGCAGCCAGCTAATATTCTTTATCGATCTGTTGTTCTCGTTGACAGCACTACGTGAAAGATGGTAGAAAGTAGTGAAGGTCAAGGAAACTGCTGAGTGGAATTGTTTATCGCAGCTGCAGAATATGCATCCCGTTGAGGTAACAATGATAAGAAGGGCTTTCCTTATTGATCTCTCAGTCTTTCTCTCCCCGTCATCTGCCATTTCTCCCATTCAATCAGTTCTCGCATAAATGCGATATAGATGACACTTCATTTTGCAATTGTACAAGAGTTTGCTCTGTTTCATGGAAAGTTCATCGCGCTCTGCGATCGGCGGTAAGCAGTTATTGACACACTGCTGCAAATACCTGATCAACGCACGTATGTGAAGCGGTATCCGAAAGCAATGCGCAGAGATCACCTCAACCTCGGAATTCATCAGAAGGTACGATGATGACAAATATCGATTAATCGTTGTTCGCTTCAACAATTTTACAGCTTCCCTGCTTTCATTGTTATATTGTAACAGAGATTTGTTTGACTTATATAAGAGTTTGGTGAACAAAGAAGAAATCGAAGAGCGAAAGAGAGAAGGATCTGTAGATGCAAAAAGGAAGATTCTTATATATGAATTGCTGCTGCTTTTCCTTCTTCTAGTTGACCAAGTTATGAGAAGAAATGAAAGGTTAGTTGGCCAAAAATTAGAATGACATTTCGATGACAAAGTGAATTTTCATGTTGTGGTGACTTGAGTTGTATGGAAGGTTGCATAATTTCGACGACTTTTTAATAAATTCGAGCCATCGTCTTTACAATGCGTTGGAAGCTTCAGTGCTTTTTTTTCTAGTAGATCTGTGCTCTCTAGCGTCGCCTAGGTTTACTCTCGTTATGAAATCGGCTTCCGGCTTTCATGTCTATGAAGGCTGTGATATGGTGCAAAGTCATTTGACATTTTCGGATCGTTATAGAATGGCACTATTTTTGAATTATGATACGACATGAAAAAGCTGGAATGATTTAGCTTATGATCTGCGAATCCTTACTCTGCGGTAGTCGCAGAAGACTGATAAGCTCGAATACTGGTTTAAATACGAAGGGAGTTACCTTCGATGATGCTATCCTGGCAAATATTCTTTGGGGAAAGAAAAGAACTGTGGAAATGTCGGACCCGGATCGCTTAGCCCGAACAGAATTTCGGAACACCGAGCCGAAAATGAAACATGGTTTGGCGAACCAGGTCAATGGCGAAATCACATATAGAAAAAATTGACTCAGTAGAAAACAGGAACGGCAGTGAGGATAATAGGCGTTATAGAATGGGGAAAAAAGGGTAGAAGTTTAGAGAAGTAGAGTTATGAAAGCTATTAAAGTGGAAAGATAGTGAGAAACGTTCGGAGCAAAGGCGCAAAAACCGGAGGTAAGAGAGAATTTGAGAAAAGAATGTGGGAAGTAGAAGAGAGCGAGAGTGGAAATTAGCAAAATGGTTGCAAAACATTGAGGAAGCAATGGAAATGACCCGGAAAAGAACGTAAACAGCTTGAAGTATTGGCTAGCGGATGGAAAAGCTCAACGAAAAATAAATGAAACAAGACTGTTAAAAGTAGCGAGAAAGGCGGAATAATAGTGCAGATAATAGAAACTAGGGGGTAGGATACTGGAAAAAGTGGTAAAGTGTGGGAAAATGCTAACAAAATGAAAAAATTGGGGAATTGTTTTCTGATTCTTACCAGCTTTATTCCTCGCATTCTGCAATCCTTTTAGGCTCTTTGGAGTTCTCCTAGTCTCACATCTTTTTCCAATGTCCCCACATTCTGCGATGTCTCCCTTCACCTCTTTTCTTCTCATTACCGCAGTCTTTTCCTGAATTTTCGGGTTTTGGTTCATTTTTTTTTCAATTCTTCACAAAATTGCCATATATCTCTCCAGATTTTACTGTTTTCTCCGCAGTTATTTTCAACGTCCTTCCATTTATTCCATTTTTTCTCATTTTTTAAGCGCTTCTAATATTTGCGGCTTTTCCCAATTATGTTGCATCTTTTCAACCTTGTTCCACATTTCGCTCGTTATCTTACGCCTGCAAGAACGTTTGCGAACATTCTTCTCCTCCTTCTTCGCTACCAAGCTTACTTCAACCATCCTCATCCCGATTAACCCTCTTTACTCTTTTTATTTCACGTTCCGTACACATTCGTCCACTCAGCCACTTCTTCATATTTGCATTCCCTCTTGTTTCTCTTGCATTATTCGCCCTTATTCTGTCGTTCTTCAATTTTTTAAACCTCTATAAACAACGCGATTCTGCCATCCGCCTCATCTGCCGAACCGTATCTCTTATGATGATGAGAGGTTTCCACATTTCTTCCGCGCAGGTTGATCCGGACAGGGCATTTCCACAGTCCACAGTCCACCTGTTGTCGTTCCTTGTTCCTTCTCGAGCTGGACGTTTCCGCAGCCTCAAAATGAAATTACTTTAATGGTCCCAATATTTATTGCACTAATCTTATTCTATTTGGAGCAACCTAGGTGTTATGAACTTTGAGTGTATATTGCGCCATAATTCAACTGCTTGTTAATTTTTTCATTTGCGAATAATTTTCAAATGCTGCATTTGTTAGGAGCCCTCCTCTTTGTTATTGGCTGCTTGTAGCTTTTGCATAAGATCGATTGTTACTGTCGTTCTATTGGCCGCTTCTTATTACTGAAATCCTACTCCATCTAGACGGATAAGCTGTTGGGCAACGACCGGTATAGGTATCAGAAAGTATGCAGAGTGAGGCTTGCGTGATACGGCTGATACTGTATAGTAGTTTTTAGGAGTAGAAGAACCTACTAGAGTGTTGGCATTATTTCGCATTCATAGTTTTCCTTTCGAATTTCATCCCATGTTTGTAGCACCAGATGCAGGTATACGGAGGAGAGCTCCTTCCCTAGAACGAAATTCTCTGGATTTTCGAATTGATGATGACGAAGCAGCAGATAACGAAATTCATTCGATGCGGCTTCTCTTCATCGCCCACTCATGAGGTTGTATTTTCTAAGGTGCTTATGAAAAGCATATGCAAAATCGAGAGCAACATAGTACGATCAGAAAATACCCATTACCTTCAGTGATGTTGGTCACTGGTGCTTAGAGGGGTATACCTAATTGAACATTTGTGCTTTGAAAAGCGACTTGCCATCCAAAGATATGGTTTAATCGAAATGTGAAGCTTTCACGCATGCGTGCTTGTCGTGAAATATGATCTGCTTTGAATGCATGGCAGCAGTAGATTAATTTTACTGAAGGTAAACACCAGCGCATATCCGATGGGGAATCTTTTAGGTTTATGAACGCCAATCATGAATCAATATGAACACAAATCATGCTTACCTGCCTGTTGCCACCTGTTGTATCTGATATCATGGTGGTAATAAAATGAGTTTTTGAGGAACGGTAAATACAGGTGTTACCTGTTTAATGTTAAGGTGCTTGCGCCGTTGATACTAAACGAGGAAATGATTATGTTTTGAAATATTCCAAAAGAGAATTCAGAATAACCACATCGTCGAAAGAGAATTTCCCATCGGCGATGTTAATGGAACGTGGTGTTTATCCTTTATTGGTTTCCTTGTCGCATTCTGGGACCGTTATTGGATTCCATTGCTGTATGCTTGTGTATACGCTGTGTGTAAATTTAGAATTTGATACTATTTGAATGCCGCATTGTGATATTATTTGAAATCGCTTTGGAACGAAAAATGTGCATAAACTCATCTATCGTGCTGCCGAACTGCAGCATTCTAAAGAGAAGCATATTTATTGAAACGTCAGCATATATACAAAGATTTCAACAGAAATGTTTCAGAGGGAACACGAAGTGAACTAATAGAGATATAAGATTTATATATATATATATATATATATATATATATATATATATATATATATATATATATATATATATATATATATATATATATATATATATGAATTCACGCAGTGTTCAATTAAAAGGAGGCGGCATCGAGTTTCGGACTATTTTTTTTTAAATTCGTGTTAATCATGCTACGCAAACAGCTAGCTCTTTGTTGTATTTTTGAAGCTCATAGCCAATATCACAAAAGTCCGAAGATGCCAACAACTCAGAAAATAGGCAAAGGCTTGGTGGATGAAACGAATTGTACAAATTAAATCGCAATCAACCCCCCCCCCCCCCGAATACCATTTAAATTATTCCCCAGTGGAACGGTAATTATCTTCAAGGGTTTTCTTTTCGAATTTCATGGAAAACCATTCTTTCGTTATTAGAAAACCACAAGATCAGAAACCCGCCTTTGCCTAGGCTTATTTACGCGTGCATCACCTTATTCGAGACGAAAACCTCCAATGAAAACAACTTCTGCAAAAGAAAAGGATTTCGTTGAAATGACGAATTCCAAGCAAAAACATTTTTAAATGCAAGGTGAACTTTTGCAGATAACCGTGACCAGTTCAAAAGATGTGTTTTAATCAGTTTACAATGAACTTTCAAAAAACAAGTAAATAAATAAAATAACTAACTAGTAGTATGTGAATAGCATCACACCCCTGCGGTAATCGCCGTAGTAATTTTCCTTAATTTACCCATGTTTACAATACTGCTTTATTCTAATCGACAATATGTATATGTGGTTGTTTTGTACTGAAGTCCCGGAATCCATGCCTTCTCCTTAAGGAAAACTCGAAGCAAGGGGGGGGGGGGGGAACTCAACCCCTCCTTCAACAATGCGGGGACAACAACCAGAAAAGCCCTTACCACTGCTATTGCACTATATGACTCTCCTCCATCTCCGCCTCCAGATGATAGCATGTCCTGGAGAGGAACGCAAACATCCAACTTCGTATCCATGCGTGACGACAGTTTCACCTTCTGTACTCCACAAAGTAAAAATACTACGTCGTCCTGCCCCTTGTGCTTTCCTTGCATGCAAGGCTCATGTCGCAGCGCTCAACCCTCCGCTCGCACTACCTGCATCCAGTTTAGACCACTTATATCATTTGCCGACAATCTTCCCTCCCTCTCTTTACTTTCGACAAACTTTCTGCTCAAGCGATCGAGATTTTATATTTTCGCATGGACCTACATCGCGGTGTCGATTAGGCGGCTGTCAACAGAAAGTTTCATGATTCGTGAAAAAAATATTTAAAAGCATATTTGATTGCCTCAGCGCAGTTACGTTTGCACCCGCTGAACGCATGCTTGCTTCGAGAGTCAAGAATCGCTTCCAGAAAAATTTTGTGTTTTGCTCGAAAAATTAGTCGCGGCTTCTAGCTACATTTACCTTGCTGTAAAAACTCCACTCTCCACATAGCTTCTCAAATACGAAGACAGGCCCTTGGACAGTGCGAATTCTCGACCTGCACAGATATTCCCCTTGAAAGATATTCGCACAGATGGATTGCACAAGATGAAAACAGAACCCGACAATTCGACAGGACCGATCAGAGGTATCTGGAGAACTGAACGCGTGGTAAACATGACATCAAACAGAATTATATGCCGTCGTAGGAAACAGTGGCACTACAAGAGAGCGTTGACCAAGGTTCGCACTAAGTGAGGCCTTCTTGTCTGAAAAGCTATGTGGACAGTAGAGAAGCTAAGCAGCTACTGCACGTTGGTGCGCACCACTTTTACAGCAACTTTGTGAAATCCGCTTTCTATGCTGACTGCAACTGATGGAAAAACGAAAAGCCACATTTCCGGTCATCACCAACTATTCACAAATGATTACTCAACAATACAGGCAGCACCCACAGAGTGTTGTCCAACATCATTCTGCTCTTCTTCTTTGGTTTATCCTATTGCGTGGGTCTGTGACGTCGTACCATTCCTCATCGATCTCCCTCATACTCGCATCTTTTGCTTTACTCACATTGTTCTTCTCTTCTGGTGCCACGAATCGGTGTCCCAACCTTCAAAATCGTTTATAAAGGCTCTTTAATACTCAAATCAGTTTACTTAATAAATCCTAATGGAAATGGTAGTATGCAGTCCTGTCGTAATCAAGTTTTGCTCAGCCTGTGGTCTCTGTGTACTGAAAACGTCAGGACACTGCCAAAAGATCATCCACCTGTTAAAATAAATGGCCATTATACTCCCTGCTGCACTCGAGAACTTAAAAAATTATAACCACTCAAAATCTCATCGAAAGCTAACAGCTGTAGTTCATGGTCGTTTTGATAATTATCGACCACTTTACAGGAAGACAATTCGAACTGCATCCTTCAGATAGGACAACTCTTAGCTAGTATTGTGGAAACGGAATTTCTCTCGGACAGAAACTCTGAAAGATAAAATTAGTGATTACAGCAGGCCAGAAAACATGAAATCTTTAAAAGTCACAATTCTAAAAAGCAAAGGAAACGGATGTTTTACGAGGACGTTTCCAGGAGGTATGAAACGACAACGGTGTCCGAAAGCAATCTGTATACTCCCACATAACCTCTCACTCTTCCCTCCCCTCTACCAGCACTATACAACTAATCGTAAGCAAGAAAAAACTTGCGCCATACCATTCATCCCCTAAAACATCCTCCGCATCGAGATCCAGTTTGCCGAGAGGTACATCTGAAGACTCATCTATCTTCCGTTCTTCCGTCTTCTCAGCGATTTCCACCTTCCGATCGAAGAGAATTGCCTCTCTGTTTGAGGCAGCCAATTTCTTTTGAAACTTCTCTAGCATCTGCATTGTCTGCAAAACGTTCACTAACAATACTTCATTAAATACATTGCACTTAAGCAGTTCTTTTCGTCAATCCTAATATAAAAACCCCGACTATAATTCCCCCTCAAATCCCCCTTAAAAGTTGGGAATTGCTGTACGTTCTTATCTTTCGCTTATGCGTCCCTCCCCCCCCCCCCCCCCCACCCCCCTCTCTTCTCTTCTCTTGATTATGCGTAACTCCTCTCCTTTTTGAGCTTTACTTACCAGCTAGCATATGTATAATATGCCAACGCCTTTTGCGCACTCCCCTTTATGCTGTAAAAGGACCTGCGGAATTCCACCGTCCCTCCCTCCCTTTTCCAAGAAAAAAACTTGGGAAATCTGTAGCACTGAGAATATGTAAACGAAGTTTCACAACATGTCGATTTCGACATCTGGCAAAGAAATTCACCACACTACGATAGCTCCTAATATTCAACGTTTTCGCTCGCGGTACTTTTATTCTTCTCAGTCAACAATGTTAACGCATCTGATATATATATATATATATATATATATATATATATATATATATATATATATATATATATATATATATATATATATATATATATATATATATATATATATATAAAAGCACCTGCTGATGAAAAAAACCGTTCTCCAAGTTATGATTCTACACCACAATAACCGACGGCACTCATATACCAGTTTACATGGTCCACAGTTGGACTGCCAAACAGTGGCCGCAGTTGACCTGGCAAATCCCAAACCTTTCTAAAATTTTGGAATGACAGCAAAGAAATTTCTAAGGCAGAATGAGGCAGAATTTGGAAGCATCATGTAACGCCAAGTTACTGCAAAATAAGGAATGCTGCACGTTTCAAATGTGCCGATATGGAACAAAGTTCAAAGTGGACATTTCTTGGCGCGTTCCTTCAGAACGACACCATTCGGAAAAGGACTTAAGTAAGCACAGGTTCGACCAACCTTCGCATGGAATCAACTTAAGAACATACAGCATCGAATTTGGAAAACACCTGTTTGGACTACCTGTTCTTCGCGATGTGCGTCCTTCTGCTTAACGATGCCTTTCGAACTTTCTTTGAACTTCAGCTTCAAATTTCGATACATCCTCATCGCTTCAGTTTCCGGCTCCTCTTCTGCAGAAAAACGATTTCATAAAGACATACGCTCGACGATACGCCACAATGCTACACCATTTATTCACAAGCTACCGCATTATGCTCACTACCCTGTCATTCTGCCAGAAAGAAAATCCCTTCAGGCGAACGTTTCAGAACTGCACAGAGGAAAAAATGTGACGTCAATACAACCGCTTTTGTTTTCCTGCTTCCAAAAATGTTCCTTTTGTTCGATTAGCAATCTCTGGCTACCTAGCTTGCTAGGCCAACACATTTTTCAGTGCGTTGCAAACTATTTGAACATCAAGGCAAACCGAATAAAACACCAATTTGCTCAACAAAAAGTTGTTGATAACAACGCTGGAAAATGCCAAACTCTCCTAACCGTCATTGTTCTCCTTCTTTTCCTTTGGTTTCCGCAATGCTTTGACGTATTCCTTTTGCATCGCTTTCAACTCTGCCGACAATGCTTCTCTGCAAATATATCTTAAAAGTTTCAAAAGTGCCCTTCCAATATTCCTGCGCGGAAATTACCGACTAAAAGCGTCCTCAACAAACGTCACAACTGAACACAGATCGACGATGGATCATGTAATCTTTGCAAAACACGTTGCCACACAGCACGTAGCTCATAGGCGTCCTTGAATGGAATCGAAAGTGACGCGAAACCGATGCCCCCTCCCTCTACCCTCTGTGGACGCACTCGACCACAGTTTCCATACACTATAATAGCACTGCTGTGAATCAATCTCACTAACTGTCCACTCTAACTGATTACAGCCGCTTATCACACAACGCTGTCCAAAGATCAAATTAACCAAACAAGCCAAAAATACCAACAATTGTTGTTTTTCCCTGGCCACCCTTTCCTCGTCAATAAGTTTCTCCAGATCCTCGTCATCCTGCTTTTTTTCGCCCGTATCTTGAGCCTTCCGTTTTCGTTTCATTAGCTTCTCCCTAATCCTGCTGACCCGTGCTTCCGCTTCCTCATTATCCTCGTCATTAGGAGCCGTCTAAACGAATTATTAATTGCACACAAATTACACAATTTACAACAAAATAGAATGCAATCAAAAACAGAGAGCAGATAAATGAAATATGTTGATGACTAAATCAATCGACGAATAAACATGACAGTGACTATTTTAGGATCACACGCGTACGCTTATGATAATGAACCAACTCTTCCCGTAATAAGCAAATTGAATTAATAAAATTAAAGTGGACGCCCATCGCATTAATGCCAAAACTTCAGCTCAGAACTCAGAACTCAAGCAGCGATATATGACAGAATCCTGATCTCTAAAGGGAAAGATCGTAGCGAACTGCATTCAAAAGTGCTCCAATTCAGACAACACAAGCTACCGAATTTGCCTTTTGAAACATTCAATTTGTGGATTGGGCTAAACCAGCTAAATAGTAATAGAACGCAATCGTTATACTATTTCAAAAGCGTACCCTCCTCTTCCCTCTCCTCTAAATGCGTCTTCACGAATGCCTATGAAAACTTCACAGACCTCTTCGAGTTGGCTTAAGGTAAAAGTGAAATACAACAAATATACACACTATTGAGTAGCAGCAACAACATATGAAACACATTTAATAAAGGACGAGTAAAGGTGTGCCACGAATAAATTAGTTTGATACGCGAAAACAAAATGAAAGAAAAAGAAAGGAAAACAACGAATAAATGAAGGGGAGAGGAGATTTTCTCTTGGTTTTTTTTTCACTCCCTTAGCACAATTTACACGCTTGTTAAGTCAACTACCCGTAGTAAAAGACGGGAAAAAATGTAATTTCTTGGTTGATGCACATAATAATATAGGCAGAAAGTGACAGGGACTCTCTTCTCCTAGCTCACTTCACAGCAGAAATCAGTTCGCCGAATAGAGGATGCAAACTCACGCTGGGTGCGTCACCGGCTAGCTCCTCAGTCGGAACGGCTACCTCTTTGCTCAACTTCGCATCTGACAGCACATCATGAGCACTTTTACTCTTGAACTTCAGCATCTAAAACAGAGATTATCGCACAAAAGACATCTCCGGGAAAAGGATCAACTTGCAAATATCCGATTTTTTCGTTTGCGGCTTGCATGAAGATTGGTCACAGATAAAACGATCAACGAGCTTATAACGCCAGCACCTCCATCTATTGCCCACTTTTTCTTCCACATTTTATCGCCGTTCAGGTAAAGGTCAGATGCACCAGTAGAAAAAGGGCCAATCATGTGCTTTTTTCGGAAATCCTCTCACCATCAATATCTGAAGAGGTGGGCAACCACCTATAAGGCATTTCCACTGCGAACGATTCAAAACGCTTCATCCAACTGTCTTTCATTCGTTTTAAAGACTCAAATATCGACATGCGAGACTATCAAATAACTGTTGAGCAAAAAACATCTTTAAAAAAAACTGAAAATCTAACAGCATTCGCCGCAGTCAACTCTTCTTCATCTTCTTCCGCCTCATCTCCGAACGATAAGAGAGCCAAATTTCTGCAATTTTTCCCTTCTAAATCATAAATAACTGTAAAACCTACCAATATATGCAGTGAATCAAGTTTACGCTCGACAAGAAATACGCATAACAAAACATCTACCAAATTTATCTAACAAGCAACCGGAGACAAAATCCATCAGTGTTTTTCTACGCTCGAAAATGGAGATCATCCTTCAATTGCTCTAATTCATCAAATAAAACTTACATGGCGACTGGTAAATAACCCACACTCCATTGCTTGAATAACACGTTACCAATTATTCGTTTTACCTCCAATGTGGTGCTTTTGAATAAAGTGTGCATTAAGCGGATGAACAAGTATTCTCCACCTCATCCATCTGTGTCAATGTCAATATTTTAAACAAGCAAAACAAACGGCAAACCTCAACCAATCAACTCTTGCTATCATGCGTTTTTTTTTCAAATTATTGAAAAACACTCAAAACAAAAACGAGAAATCACTATGTCCATATATATAGTGCGCTGGTGCAATGGATATAGCAAAAACGGTGAGAACTCATAAATTACACAAAAAAACTAAGTATGAAGAAGTGGGACCAACTTTTTTTCCTCCTTCTTCTCTTTCTTTTCCTTTTGTACCTTTTCTTTCTTCTTTTTTCTTGGCACGATATCCGGAAACGGATTGTTCAAGATCGTGGCACCGATTATTTTCTGAACGATTACCGGACGATCGTTGGCATCAGTCTCGCCCTCACCTAGTCGAAGCATATTGAACAATGTGTTACCGACAACCTGAAAATTTTATCTTTATTTCGCGTCAGGTCACGCTCAGTTTCACCACTCTGATTTGCAACCTTCTTCTCTAAGTTTTCAAATCGGAGGCAATGAGAGGCAAACTTTAAGCTTACATCTAAAGCGGTAAAGAGGACCTTCTCCCCTCTTACAACCCTCCGAATTCTTTAATTACGAAATCCCCGGGATAACTCTGTCAGCAGTGGGTCAGTGTGTCGCTGTTACCTGAAGTAAAAACCGTTCCAAACATCCACTTTAGAGTTAGAGTCGGCCTGTCACGAAGTATTCAGCCTTCACAAATGTAATGGAGATCGAAATCGGACTTCATGGAATGTGATCAGCTAAAAATCATAATGGCCTCGTTTCGCTTCGATGTCCACAGTTACGCGCATAAACAACACGACAGGTGATAACGAGCTTTAAGGGCAATGGAGACCTTTCCGAAGAGAGTGTGCTTCTTATCAAGGTCGGCTGCCGCTCCAAGTGTGAAGAAAAACTGCGATCCATTTGCGTCTTTTTCAGCATTCGCCATCCCCACCAATCCACGACGACAGAATTTAAGTCGTTGGTGGAATTCATCCTGAAAAGTCCACTTCATTAATAAGCACTTTAAGCATATTACTTTCATCACGCACACCTAGTCAGCAGACAGATGAGGGAGGAGAGGGAACGGAGAAGGGGTCTCGACCCGCATTTTATTATTTCAGCTATATAGGCCTACCAACTGCCAAAAAACATAAGAAAGATGACAATACGCCCCACAATTCATCCTTTAAAAACGTCTGTAGTATGCCAAATCACCCGCATATAAATAATGCCAAAGTCACTGCTTTTCACATCCATGCATTTGTAGAGCAAAACCGATCCGCAATTTTATGGCACCTCTGTTTGCTAATAGCTCGAAGATAATGAGTCAAAATTGGATACTGAATTTATGTTCAGAATTTAATTACGAGATTTCTTGGAACAACTTTAATGATCTGAGGATTCAAATTACCGGAAGCATAGGTAGACATGACAGATAAAAATATGCGCTCGTCATGGTGGTAGGTGTGTGCATATTTGCGAAAGCGTGCAAAAAGTGCCACAATCGGCACTAATGGTGAAGAAACTGTTAAGGCTAAGATACGCCACTGCAAACAAACAACCATAATGATGCATTTAATTTTGGAAGTGCCCAAAGTCAGATGCAACGAAACTGACAAAAGCTAACGAGCATCGCTATCACCAATTCAGGATGGCGAAAGCGAGATGTTCTTGACACCCTCACCACCCTTAAAACCTCACCGAATTCTACGTCAAGAAAGAAATTCATACCATTCCCTCAGTAAGCGAAAAGATGCTACACCACTCGTTCCCACCCCAATACTTCTGTCTGCTATTCGTTAGCCTCAAATCACCTTATACACTAAACGGTTGTTTTCGTAGCAATACTTACGATCTCCACTCATCCTCAATAACTATCAGTCGCTAAACTTCGCTTCTATGACGATGCAAATTAATGAACGGGAAGAAAAAGAAATTACGATAATAACACTTGAAAGCTTACCAACCTTAAACGGCTCCCCATAGATGCTTTCACCGCCTTGTCCAGTGCCCGTTGGGTCACCTCCTTGAACGATGAAATCTTTTATGACTCGATGGAATATTGTTCCATTGTAGTACCCTTCCATACATAACTGCACGAAATTGCGGCATGCCAATGGGCATTCCTTTGCCCACAGTTCCACATCGATATCACCCACAGTGGTGTGCAAACAAACCTATCCAACAAAATCAATCAAACGATTAATTCACACAGTAAACAAGGACCACAATAAGTACTGCTCGTATGTCCAAAACATATGCTAGAGAGGATTAAAGATGAATGAGTGAGTATCAAAGAACTTCAGTTTTGCGTCGATATTAAGCATGAATTTGTTACCAGACAAAAGACGTAAACAAATTGAGTTCAAAAAATTGAAGAAAAAAAACAACGAACGATTTGCGCACTATTACCTTCTAGCATTATGACGTCGTGATAGACCGCCTGATTCAAAATGTGACAGTTAAGAGTACCAACTTTGTACAACGGCAATCACCAGGTAAAATTTGCTCATAACAACCAGGTAAGTGCGCTCAGTAAAAATCATCTCAGAAATAAAGCGAGTAAGAATGGGCCCGCAAATCCAGATATAAAGAAGCTTGAATTTTTCCACTTATCTTCAGATGTTCACCGTCGAAATATTCTTCAACTCACGAAATTAAAAAGTCTTAAAACGACAGATTTGCTCCTCAAATTCAGCCGCAACCTCAGGTCATTTTTCTTAATATCGTTCCAATGGAAGAAAACAGTGATACCTTTCCACTTGTTGCCGGCTCATTGACGTAGATTGTGCTCATCGCGTATATAGTCTCACCTGCAAACACCTTTATTCGACTCTAAACTTCTTTGAAAACCAATCGCATTCACGTTCGATGATAACGATATAAGGATACCTGTGAAGGCAAATCTACTATAAGAAACTCTTTAGACATGAGTTAGATTGTACGACGGATAGGAAAAGCCAAAGTCGTAGCCAGAATATTAGCTCTCTTCGAAGCGAATTTCTCGGCCGAACCATACGCATTAATGAGAAGAAAATTTTGCTTAGAGTTAGTCAAATGATGAATAATTAAAGTGGGACAAAACCACTGAACTCGAAAGAGGGTTTCCATTAACTAATAATCTCTGTTACATTCTCAAATAAAACTTTATTAAACACAGTTAATTCTGTAAAAATTGACTTCTGATACTGCAGTAACACATCGAAAACGACTTTCAAAGTGAGCCGCGCTTTCGGCAACAAGGCGCTAAAACCGCGTCATTTGTGTCTCGTTGGGCGGAAGAGGGGAAGGGCGGAGGAGGGTGGAGGACCATTAAGCAATATCATCGCTTACCTGCCCCTTCCTAAAAACTGCATCGAGTTATGATATACTATGGCCAGTTGTAAGCTCTCATGAGCAAAAGAAAAGCAACGAGCGTACACGACCCGCAATCGATGAATGAGAGTGGCTCTTTCCTTCTTCGGCAATTTTAGTACTCGTCAGCAGTTGAATGTTCTTACAACATGTCCATCCGTTGCATGTAAACCGCACCAAAGCCACAGCTCACCCAGATCTCTGGATTGGGATCCTTCAACTACCACTAACACCACTTTCGTTGTGAACTCGTCCGCTAAAAGGTCGCGCTACCCTCCCGATGCTGTGGTTGTGTCCTGTTACCACAAAACGGCACGCGTCTCACACTTTATATTCTTGAAAAAACATATGGTGACTATGAACAAAATGCGGGGTTGAGATTTCTCGAATTCCAGTCCCGTATAGAAAGAGAACGCGACAACACCGACACTGCGACACGGAGGCCATCACAGTTCAGGTGCGAAATTTTACGGGGAAAGTGGACTTCTGGTGGGACTAGAGCAACAGGTAGGAAGTCATTAATCCAAGGAAAGAAGTTGAGGCGAGAAGCGCACTTAAGAAAACGGTTGAGGCTGAGAGCTATATTATCACATCCGAAAATAAGTACGATTACTCTTGCAGCGACGACAATGGGGTACTCCAAAGTATTCTGCTGGAAAATCTGGAAACAAAAAACTGCACTCTTCAGATAGAGTCGCATTGAGGAAGCACGAACTCTGCCCCAACCGGTCACGAAACTTGCACTTGTTAGGGCCAAGAATGCTCAGTCTTAATGTCTGTCGTCTGATCGTTCACATGAACTCCAAGATTCGCACGAGCACGATCCACGAAATAGCAGCCGCATCACCACTTTAGATGAAGAAAACAGATGGAAAATTGCTTTAAAACGTTGCACAATCGTTCCCCCTCCCTTCACCCCCCTCTGCGCAGTACCTTTCTTGTATGCGTGCAAAGATGAAAGCAGAAATTTTCTGTTAGCAAAAAAAAAACCAATCTCCAGCTCATTTTCCAGGCATCGCTCAGATAAACATTTGTAGCGATATGCATAGCACTAGACAGCTCCGTCATTCTGTTACGACATTATTACCTGGTATGGTCGTTCAACCACATTTCAACAAGGTACAAGTGTACAAAAAGTCAGTTCCGTTGTGATAAGCCAGCGGGTACATCAACCACTGATGATTTACGGCATCTGATATGTAGTGATAAACACTGAGAAGCAACAAGTATGCAACCGATGGACAGATTTCATTCTCAAACCAACTTTATTTAAGGAGACGTAAATAAACAACATCAGCCGACCTAAGCAGATAAAAGAGTGCAACAGTCAATCCACCGACTTTTTTTGCTATTTGGTACACTTGCGTTTAGAATTTCAACGAGCCTGTGACGACCGCAAACATCGATGAACGGTGCACATCTCTTAAAAAATCATTTACCTGTAATGCCAAATGACTACCAACTTTGAGAGGGAGCAGCTAACAAAGCAAATGTGAAAGAAACAAAAACCGGAAGAAGAATTAGAACAGATAAACCAGCTCTGCATCAAAGCCTGGCCAAGAAGCTGCCGAAGCTCGTCTGATTGTACAGGACAATAAAGTCAGTCACTAACAATACCACAGCCCCTACACACGGATAGGGTTTTCAGAAGATGGATATACAAATGTGCACGAATGGAACACAGCAAATGCCGCGTAACGGCAAATGACGAAAAGAAGCTCGTCTTTTATCAGCAGTCGGTACAAAGAAGCATTCTAGATGACATGCCAGATAATAAAGCACAAAGGACAAGACGCCATTCAACCACGGGCATGAATGATTTTGATGAAATCGGGTTTCAGAGAAGCGCCGCCAACCAGAAAGCCATCGACGTCGGGTTTTTGGCCGAGATCATGCGCGTTATCAGCCGTTACCGAACCTGTAAAAACGCAGCCTTAGAGACTTCCATATAGCGCATTCTTGTCAATTACCTAATCAAATGATCCCGTTTAAACCCTCCCCCACAGACGGCCATCAACACTCAACAGCACATGTTCGACCGTTTGTTCGAGACCGATCATAGCTTGTTAATGTCTATCCAGTATGAGTTTACATTATAAGGACTTCTAAGACTGAAACAAGGAAATCATTCGATAATTCAGCTCATCATCATACCACCAATTCTTCGTTATATGTGACCCCCTCCTTCCCCTCCCATTAAACTAGCTTCGAAATATCGCCAATGCTTGATTGAAAGAAACTCCCTTCGAGCATAAAAACTCAGAACACATCATCCCCTCGAATGTTTTTACTGACTTTGGAATTCAGCAATTTTTCTTCCTAGCCAAGCGTATAGATAAACAGCCTAACCGGACCTTCTACTTATTACCCAGATGTCGCTTTTCAAAGCGAAGTCCACATCATTCTGTAAGAGAATCAACTGCATTTCAGGTCTGAACCACCTAATTCACAATGACGTGAAATCCAAAACATTCCTCTCTTAAATTTAACGAAGAAAACCCTCCAAAAATGATGCCTGTTCCGACAGATGCTTTGCATCGTTCCTCGATTTATAGCTCACCAGGACCCAATGCGTCCTAGTAATGAATGCTACTCATGCTGCCAGCCATTCAGATCTAGACTGAATTCGAACTCAAAGTTTTTAGGATTTATCGGATAAATGGAGGTTCTAACAACCGGGGTTGATGAGATGAACAACAAAATTCCGATTTATCTTGGCGGAAATAGAATAATCAAACCCTAAAAATCAAGAGAAAATGATATGCAACTGAAATACAAAAAGCATCATTGAACAACGTCCGAGCCACGAAAATGAGTGATAGGTTTGAAATAAAGGGAAGAAAGCATGAGTGAAGGACCAGTGAAACAAAAACAGCGAATTACAAATGCCGATCCCAATAGGAAAAGACACGATGAATATCTAAAGAGCAAACCACAAACGGTCACAAAGGTAGTATCAACCGAATTTATGGAAGCGCTTTAAGAAAAATCCTGGACTTTCATTTCTCTAGGGGTAATTTTAAGACTCAAATAGGTCGGAAATGGGAAAATTAAAATCTTAATAATAATTAATGTGCCAATGATGGAGCGGTATCAACAAATCAAACGACTATTCGGAAAACGCACCTCCATAGAGAATACGCGTCTTGTCTGCAACATCTGCCGAAACCTTTTCTTTGAGATATTCACGAATCCACGCGTGCACTTCTTGTGCCTGAAGGGAACAGTCCATTAATGAAGGAAGATATTATCAACAAACTTACTCGTTGTTACCAGAAGGTACGACGAACTTGTCACCAATAAACAGTTTTCAAAACTCAATTATCATATGAATTTGACGGCTGCCTCACTGTTGTCTGCTGAATGAAATGTTGAAAAACAATGCGATCCGAAAATAATATCGCCAAAATTTGGCAGAAAGGAGGAGCCCAGTGATGACATGCCGTACTACAGGCAAAATAGCAAGCCATTTCTGCAGTTTTACGTTACCCTACTCAGTAATTAAAGAGACATTTACTATCTGTTCACATCACATTCCTTCACCCATACACACTATTCAGATTTCGCCATGACAATACCTCAGCCATCACTGCACCTTGCTGAACAATATGAAAATAAAAACCAACGACTGAGATCATAAGGGAACGTGAGAGAGAAATGCACAAATCAAGAAAAGACCTGATCAGGAGTAGCTGTCTTCCCCGTGCCAATTGCCCACACTGGCTCATAAGCAATGACGACCTTCGACCAATCGACCTTCTTGTCAACAAGTGCCTGGATCTGGCGATAATTCACCTAAAAATGCAAAAGGGCTGACGTGCAGCAAGAGCATTTTGCCTAAAAAATTTAGACGAACGTATCCAAGCTACAATACAGCCAGCGCACCAACTATGACCTCACCCAGGGTCTCATCAATACCGAGCAGCCTTTTTTTGCAATCTTTTTTCATCACCAACTGCTTGAAATCAAGGAGTAAGTTTCCATCATGCCACAAGGTTGGCAGTAATATATCTGCGGATAGAAGCCTACAACTTGAACATCTCAAGGCATTTAACGCTATTTGTTCAGTGATAGCAAATCACTTTAACCTACTTTATCAGAACTGGGTGATATCTCTTCCTATTTCAATTTCTGTCTCCTTAACCACTGAGCTAGCCGGATCCTCTTCCCCAAACGAAAATCACGTCAAATCTGCTACAGCCCAATCTAGCTTCATCATAATTAGATCACCTCTTTGGTTTTGCCGGCCTCACGTTCATCCAACTTCTCTCCACAGCAGAAGATGACCTCCAATCCAGATTCGATAGCGTGCACCACCTTCTCGGCGATCAGCTCATCCGATTCACCAAAAATATGGCGACGTTCCGAGTGGCCAATGATTACCCAATGAAGTCCGAGATCTTTGATCATAGCTGGTGATATTTCGCCAGTGAATGCACCTTTTGGCACCTTGAAACCAATTACATTTTCAACATATCGTTTCAATTCACTCGTTCAATAGTCAGCAATGCTCGCTTGGACTTGAGGAATTAAATTGCCTTCACACTACTCTTCTTTCTATCTGATAGCGACCTCAGTTTGAAATTAGTTTGCGAGTTGCAGCTTCCAGCATCCCTCGCAATCAGAGCTACATGAAGCAGGTAAGCGTTTTACCAAAACCGCAAATGATGCTTTGTGGAACATGAAACCAACCGCAGTTAGGCGAGGAAATGAAAAGGCGTTATATTTCAAATGTGCTTTAGTCCCTTTGAATGCCTTCTGATAAAATTACAAACTGGAAAACGCAAAAGTTTTCACTAATGGGCGGAATCCAATAACTCTAAATGTCACTGCTAGGAAACACGAAACTTACTAATTCGATCTGGGCAAAAATACAGTTTCTTCCCCCCTCCCTCTTTTCCTGTCAGCCTCTACCTACAAGTTCCAACCTAAGCATTATAAAGAAAGGGCGAAGAGAAAAACAATGAAGAAGAGGAATATAGTCTTGTCGTCAACAATTTTTGACGTGCACGAAAGCGCGCCATCAAATTCCTCCTCCTCCCTCCTCCCACTGTCTTTTTTATAAAAGCAGTGGAATATGAGGTACCGATATATGAACACCTCTTCAATACCCGTCTCCCTTTCTCTCCCACTCTGCCAAAACTTAATGAGGCATCAACGTCAACTACGTCTATGCACTGTGATATCCAACTCACTTCAGTTTAACATATCAACTAGTTTAAACGGGTCAAAATTCCCAAACGGTCGCGATCATTCAGTAAGCGGCGCTTGTTCAGCTGTAATTTCACGAAAACCTGCTAATGTCCTTCCGCAATGCCGTAGATTGTCATCGAATAAAAGATGCACAAACCTTATAGCAATTCTGGGCGGCCACTTCAATGCCAGGCTTGACGTGCTCCTTCACGTAGGACAGGTACGGAGCCGGGGGCGCAACGACGACATCCACGTTCGGCACTACCGCACCCTCGTTGAGAAAAGCGACGATACTGTCGATCGTCTTCTACGAAGCGTTAAGCTTACAATCAGTTCTTGGAAATAGCTTTCCTAGTCCGAGGTTGGACAAAAAGAAAGGATGAGTTCCACATGAAACTACAAACGAAAAGGAGGCTTCCTGGAGGACAAGAACAGGAATAAGAAGTTTCCGGTTGCGCACTGATGTATGCCTAAATTGTTGTATTCGTGAGTGCAATTTATTGAAGTGAATTAAGTTGCTGAATTATGACTGTCATGTTCCTTTTATTAAAAGAATGAAATTAATCTCACGATGTGATAGCGATCCGATGTGGTTGTGGAAATGTTGTCTGACAATGAAAGAGATTTTAAGCAAAAAAGCGCTGCTGTATTTTCTACATACGCTTGCTTGCTTTGAATAAAAAAGTGCACTCGGTAATCGCAAAAGACAACAACGAAAGATCCTTCCCAGATAGATGGCTTCTTTTTGGAACTTGTTGGAAGAAACAGAGAATCATCCTCAGAAGCTTGAGAAATGAACTTTTATAGAAAGGCCTCAGAACAGAATTAAAGGAGGGATAGGTGGGAGGAGGGGATGCAAACACAATTCTACAGCGCATATCCGCCGCGATACAATTACAAGCAACAACAATACGGGGGAAATTAACGCACCTTATCACCATTCATCTTCCAGTTGCCACCAACAAGAAGCTTACGCACCATTTTGCCAAGCGTAGAAGCACCACTCGTCTTCTAAACAAAAAAACAACGAGAAATTTCATACCAAGCATCGATTTGAAGTCGCCACAAAAACACCAATCTGTATGTTTTCACCTGCATAAAAACTTACAAATACCTTCGTGAAAAGCATAACATCGCTTTCTTTAAATTCAAGAAAGCCACATCACTCGTTGACTATGTCTCAGACTTGAAATTTCAATCGGCAGACAGATGTACACCGTTTAATTGTATAAAAAACAAATCGACGTAGAAACAGCAAACTCTGCCAGCACGCAGTGGCTACACGACAAAATGAGCATCCCATAAGGCATCACTGTGGACCTGGTTTGCAATGTACAAATGTAAAATCAAGCGCATCATTAAAGCTCACTTCCTACTAGTATCTGATACGACCAAGCATCACATGCAAGTGCCTCTCCCCTCTCTCCTCCCCTCCCCCCGAACTCTCCAAGCAGCAGGGAGGTGGGGAAGGTGAAGAGAGGGTGGCGGAGGTGGGAGGGGTGGCATCGCACAACTCAGAGTTTCAAAAAGATAGCCACAATCAGAGAGGAATCAATTATTGCAAAGGTACGAAAATCTCGGCAGTTCTCAAGGATCACCTAAAAACACAAAACTGCTGGCGCTTTGCGGTCAAACCAAAAGCTCAACAGACCACTCACCTTAATTCCGTAACGCTGATTTCAATTTTAATTTTCCAACTCCCAGACATCGGGAAAGGCGAGAGAGTAAGTAAATAATTTCGGGTACAGCAGCAGTTAGTAAGCCGCAAATCTTTGTCAAAAAAGGCAGCAGTGAAACTCCCCGAAAATGTGGGTAGGCTTGTTCACTTGTGATTCGCGTAAATCCGAATTCCACCTAGCTGCAATCGAATTAACTATCATATCCTAAAAGTTACCTGAAGTAAAGCACAGCAGTAATCTTTAAAATCCTATTTATTACTTCACCAAATTGTTCGACTTGGGACTAACGTTTAGGATAGGCTAGCGACGAATAGCTCTAGCTCTAGCCAAATTCTTTTCCCAACTCTACTCTCATACTCCAACTAACTCCACGAAAAGTTTCCTCGTTTCCCGAGAAGCCGGGTAATGAGAGACAACGTGGAAAACGTTACAAGTGAGACGAATATCACAATCGCATCCTATATCATCACAACGAACGAATAAACGTGAACACCACTCAAGATGTGAAGTGTAACATAAACTGCATTGAGTGGAGTTCGCATCGGGCAACACCGATCGTCAAGTAAGCCGTCGTTGCATTGAAAAAAAACATCAAATAGACGCGTGCCGAACGCAAAATTTTTGCACGTCTATCGATATGTGTGTGCTCTTGTTTCGTGCAATGCATCACCGTAACAGTTGATTAGCACGTATGCTTCAGTATATAATATACAATGTATGCCTGAATATATAACAAATATTTTTGAGTAACTCCTTATCTTAGTTATTTTATTTTATGTAGTAATATTTTAGCTTCATTTTAGTAATTCGGCGGATATTTGAACATTTACGATAGCAGTGACTGAAATTTTACTCAACCATTACCAAAATGGAGGCCATATTTTAGACCTTGATGAGACGGAAAAAGAAAAGCGGATTTGTGGAAGGTCCACAAAACATTAATGCCACAATCTGGAGCAATGAAATCCATACTTAAGGAAGTTGCGACCATTTTATATACTTGTGGACACTACAAAGCAAACACCGCCGCCATACAACTATACTCTCAAAAATTAGAGCACTTTCCATTTACAGTAACATTTTCATCCCGCAATCGCCATTCTACACGTCGTTTAAAATGCAGCGCAATATTAAAGCGGATGCAGCGGAATTTTTTTCTTAGACTTCGGCGAAAATTCTCGAAAGGACATATTTCCGGGTGTTTTTATCTTTCAGACTCACCTAGGTGAGATATATCCCGGCAAAACTTTCCATGCTTTTGCATATGCTATTTAAGTTTATCAGTGCGTACCTCATCACGAGAAACCTGAGCTCTATCTTCAAATCTTTAGCTGGCCATATTATTGCAAAAATTGTGATATATTTTTTCGGCAAGAATTCAAAAGATTTTAGTTCGTTGAGTCAAGAAGATAGCGTTGTTCTTTCACGACAACGATGTCAACGGCGGATCTCGCAATATCCAACGGAAATGTGTTCTCAGCGACGTCCACACGAAATGAAACAAGGTGTTCGACACATACATGGATGCGCAAAACACTCTAAGAGCAATGCAGTGTGGAGCCGATTTGCATAAACACAAAGTGAATGCAAAGGGACTATTCTTATATGCGTCTTGTACATTTTCTAATTGGAAATTTTTTTCAAAAAAGGAAAATTTTATGGCAAAGTCAATTTCAGCATGGGTCAAATTTCAGTGATTACCACCGTTTGCTTGCGAGTGGAAGCATTTTTCGCAAAGAAGAGCTGCATTGTGCAGGCAGCGCAACATTGCAAACTTATTACGGCTCACGTTACAAAAATGTCTATTAGTTTTATTTTTCTGTCTCATGTCCCGAAATACCCTCTGAACAGCTCGTGGAGATCAACGCTGCGGGAATATTCTTACCTATTCCGCCTGAGAGGAAGAAACAGAAGGTACGGCGATAGATGTCTTCGAAAGATGCTAACGTGACAAATGCGCCGCTGGTGCTATACTTGACAAATAAAAAGAATTCATTCATTCACTATCAACAAATGCCACATTTGTCTGGTTTCAACAAGTGCAATTGCTTAAAAGTTGAACACGTAGGCTGCTTGGCCAGGATAAACTCCTTGCCTCATTCATTGTCAGCCCGTTGTAATCGTTTTTCTACCTGAGGCCAGTAGTCTCGAGCGCAGTCCTACAGCCGCTCCCAGGCTATTGCGTGCGCTTTCTGAACGCAACGCTGTGCCGTGGGGCTGTTGCAATGGCTGCGGCAAACTGCCCAGCCTGGTGCCCGGAATACAGCGACCTCAATTACGAGTTCAGGAAGCATGCTAAATAACAAGGAAATATTTTACAGTCAGATGATGTGCTAACTGCATGTGTTCGCACGAGAAGAAAAGAAGACGGATGTTTACTTCTGCATTTTTAGTGCAGAAATAAAACATGAAGGCATAGAGAGACTTGAGCGCGATACTATGATGTAAACAAAAATGAGACCTGTATACAAAAACAAAGAATGTATGCAAGAATAAAAAACGATGGCGTAGGAGGAGGACGAGGTGCGACATACAAGAAGACACTTCAGTCGACAGTGAAACGGCATAGATGGGGAGAATAGCGATGAAGGGAGTGCACAGGAAGAATTCAAATATGGTCATCAAAATTCCATTATTTATTGTCGGAACGTTGGCGGTAATCACAACTTCACGAGGCACACGCTCACTGATAGTACAAAACCGGTATTTATGAAATTTTTTTGAGTTGTCCGTATATAACAGGTAAGGTAATTGGGGCGATTAAGGTGAGTAAACAAAAAAAAGGTAAACAAAACCTTATAAAACATACAAAGGTTGGATTTAGCATTGCGAGGTTCCAACATATTAAGAAATAGTAAAAGAAGGCATCCTAGACGGCAATATTTTATAGGCGATTTTAGCAAGTCCTCGATGAATCTTCCGTAATCTTGTAACGCACCAAGTCTCAGGATCCTGTGCCAAAAAAAAGTCCCACGTAAGCTTTGAAGGGCAGAGAATTGGATGGGATGCCTAGGGATTTGAGAGTAGCAAGGAAGAGCCAAGATTTATTTCATTCATCATGACCTAAAAGGTTTTTACAGGTACTTTGAAGTACCCACTTGGATCACACCACACTTCGAGATCGACATGGGGAGATGCTGGTTCTTACACTCGCCGTCAATAGTTGCTGCTGCGAACGCAATAGTTCGCACGGGAGAATTGTGAGGTTCCGCAGCACAAAAGCTGCTCAATGGAGTGAGTATGCAGCTTCCGTTGACAGTACGGTCTCCCCTCTTAACAGAGCGAGGTCATTGCAGGTATTAATTCGGCAGCCAGGTATGGAGAGGTTTTTGTGGACAGTTGTGACCATTCAGTGTACTGTCAAATTCACTGCACTCGAGGTTGTCAAAGTCATTAGCAAAGGAACAGAGAAAACCGCAATATAGCAGTAAGAAAACTAATGAAAAGATACATATGGAGGTGTATAGAGAAATGAAACAGCATTCAAAATGCAAACAACAGCGGAACAAACCTGCAGGAAGCTATCCAGGAATGCACACTACTCAACGAGATAAGCCTGAATAGGATGTAAATCAAAGGATACAAAATGCCTTTTGTTAATGAGTTTATTCGCCTTAGGAAGAACAGGTAATATACACGACAGGTGGAAAGACCCAAATACCACCAAACGGATGAACCGATGGGGAGAATTAAAGGAAAGAGAGTAGAAAACAAATATATAAACAAAAGTAGATTGAATAACATGTCATGATGCTAAAATTGACACGCAAGAGTCAGCGTATATTTACAAAAAACAGCGAGCCAAGTGAAAACTTCCAAAGACGAGAATAAGGGTGGGGGGTGGGGGGAGGGGAGGGGAGGGGAAGGGCGGAATTGAGATAATTTTTATTGCTTTTTTCGAGATGCGAAACCGTGTAGTTCTGATGGTAACGATATGAATTTCTTTTTAAAAATTAATAGATTTTGCTTTCGCGATTTCAGCCGCTATGGAATCTCTTTGAGGAGAAATATTTGAATATTTCCACTCTGCACCTCTTAACGGTGAGTTTGAAAGCTGGCCAAACGAGTGCGGCCATTTATGAGAGATGAATCTAGAAATCTTTCAAGTGGGGGGAAGGGGGGAGGGAGGGGGAGGGGAACAATCTTGTAACCCACATAGAGATCAAAGCAGAAATTACGCAGCTTAAGCGTCTCTAAGAGTCACGAATGATCAAGCCTATTGTCTTTTGAAAAATCGAAGGTGAAGCGTCTTTGAAAGTTTTGAACCAGATTTTAAACTTATGAGAAGAAACAACCCTCCGGCCCGAACGATCCACCTTGGACCGACGGCGGGGGGGGGGGGGGAGGGGATGGGGGCCAACCACCTCTCCTCTTCTCGTTTTTGGAATTACCGACTCTGCATCATCGTAACACATTACACTTTCCAACAATTTTGCTTCCGGTAACGTGATCGTTGTGAATCGACCATAAAAGCAACATTGATTACAATAACACATAAATCTTATCAGTAAACACCAAGAACATGGGGCGCTTGCAATGAACGGAAGGCAAAGAACGCAAGAAAAATGACGTGCAGAGAAGCACGGAATACCGCTGATGAGCGAAATAACGTTCAGTAGGGACAACAACAAATTACGTAAGGGGGTCGACGAAAAACGCCACTAGTTTGCATATCTTGTTCGGTGACTCTAGTAGTGTCGCTCATCGGTATTGCCATTCAGACTTACCTGTTTCCCACTCTATTGCTGTGCTTTCGTTTAGGTGTTAGGAATGATATCAGGTCGATCGTGCACGTTCTAGCACCTGTTAACGCTTAGAGTCGAGCTTGCGTAACTTTGATACGGTAATGGAAGTGAATCGCGTCGTGTTTCGTTATTTCAAGATCGCAGTTTATTTCCTTACTTGAACGTTTTCTGCGCCACATCACCGTCTGATTATGCGGAGTTTTACGAACGGCCTCGAACGAATAAGGTCTGGTCATAACTGCAGTAATTTTTGTCCACTGCACGGTCAATGTTGTGTATTCTTCATGTACCTCAAGAATAAACTACCTCGTTGTTTTTTATGATAAGGAGCCATTTTCCTAACTTCGTATATCATAAAACGATCTCTGTTAAATTAATTAGTAGTTGATTTGAGGTGTACTGAGACGACTCTTAGAAATTCTTTCTGATTCGCATGCTGGTTTCAGGTGATTCGACAAATACAGGTAGCCTTCACGAGCTTAACGCCATCGCATGCTCTGCCTGATGTTTAGAACCTAACTGTAATTTGTGCCCATTCTTATGTGCGTATTTTTCAGAGATATGGCGACTCTTTGCCGGGCGTATTTGGGTATGCAATGCTTTTGGGGAGCAGAGTCGTCGTTTGCAAAACTGGATGGTGTTATGAAGACGCGCGTTGGATATGCCGGTGGTACCACTCAATCGCCCAATTATGAAAACATCGGCGACCACACAGGTTAACATCAACCACAATCACCTTTATAATTTTTTACTGCTCAAGAAAAAACCATTCCAAAAGGTCCTAAAAACTATCCTCCAACCCACCTATCCTATCAAATTTACAAGCCTCCTCACGATGGCAATGAAGAATCGGCGTCTCAAGAGCTTCCTTGAGCAATAACCAGGAGAACAGACAGGATTCCTTAAATATTTCTACATAGGAGGATCATATATTTCCTCTTATAAAGCTGTGTTAGAACGATCAAAGGAATACAGGTTTCGTTTATGCGCGCCATTCGTTAACTACGAAAAGGTATTCGACAGAGTGAAGTTCAATTGGATAATTCAACTTTATGAGTTTAGGGCCTATTCCGGCGAACAATTTATCATACACGGGGAACTAGATGAAGAAACCTCGTAAAGAATTTTGCACGTTCAAGTTATCAAAAATAGTATGAAAGGCAACATCGACAGAACACTACGAGCAAACTTCTGCAACTCAAAGGTGCTAATCGGGAGGAATTGCATACGTCAACACTTTTAATTGTATATTAAGTACTCAACACTGTTATTTAACCTACAGAATGAACAACGTTATCTGCGGAAAGTTTTTGATTGTATTGTTTTCCTGACGTTCTTTTATTTCCTCACTCCTTTTTTGGACGACCTGCTTCTGAGGATTGCATTTTATCTCTATTCACATCCATAATGACAGGCTAACCAATGCAAAATAGACGCTGATGGGTAAAAAACATCCTCCGCGTTCCCGTTCTCAACGATGAAGGAAGAGGAGGTTTCAAAGCCAACAATCGTAATCGCGAAAAGAATACTGCTTTTCCATTAATGCATAATTCCCACAAGTACATGTAGAAATGTGTCGAAACGAACACCTCAAACGTTTTCTTACATCCGTCGTTTTTGACAAGTTTCCATCGGTATATTAAGATTTGCAGTTTCTGTGCTATTTTGGCATATTTGGCCAACACATCGTGCTTCTTGAAGTCACTGATGCCTGATGCATTTGCGCTCATGAAGAGGTGTGGCTAAGCGGTTAAAGTGCTTGCTTTTTAGAGGTGGGCATTCGAATTCGGTTCCTTGCTTTGTCTTGCACAACTGCTACTGACCATGGCTGACAGTAGCGTTTTGGTGGCGGACTGTCTTTCATGAAACGGCACTGCTTTCTTTTGCCAGGCTGATCACAATTCCCTTGCAGACGGCAAATAAAGTATGCATAAATTTGCAGAAATTACGGAAGTCCAATTCGATGATCAAATAGTGAGCTATGAGAGGATTCTTGATTGGTTTTGGGAGCATCACAACCCAACCGATCAACATAAGAAGCAGTATCAGTCGGCGATACTTTATGTCGATGACACACAGAAGAGGATTGCTGAAGAAAGCCTCAAGAACGTTCAGGTTTATTATTAAATCCTCATTTTCACTCATGTGAAATAACATTAATTTCTTATGCAAGTAAGTAGTAGGTTGGCGTTGAAGTCTGCAGTAATTTATTTCTCTGTCACTGTAAAAGCAACTCATTTCAAGTTCCACTTCCTGCAGCAAGTTCACTATTTGTGGAGTTTCAGCTCGAGGTTTGTCTTAGTGTTTCGGCGCTGAAACAGCGCTGGAGTCAGTCCTTCTAAGTACTCCAAAATATGAACCGCACAAGCACTCAACTGTAGGGACACTATTCGTTTCAGATGTATACATTCTTAGCTTGAAGCTTGCAAATCTGTGCAGCTCAGCTGCAGGTATCCATCTGCGACAGCTTCATATGCACATGCTTCACTCTGGATCATTAGTGATTTGCCTCGAAACATGAGGTCTAAGATGCGGTTGAACTGGAAGCAGAGCGAGTAAATATGAGATACTTTACTGACTTATATCCCCCATCCAAAACAACAAAAGTGATGCAAGGGACTAGGAGGTTTCCAATACTGCTCTTCAACGCAAGTCCCACTTCACTGATTTATGCGTGATTGTGGGGCAAATTGCAGGAAAAATACGGCCAACAGAAGGTTGAGACTTATGTGAAAAAATTGGAACACTTCTACCAGGCTGAGGATTATCATCAAAAGTACTGGCTTCGATGCCAGCGCGCCCTCTTTACCAAGGTAAACGTTTGCGTTCAATTGCTCTTATACGTTCGCATGCAATTATGCCGGAAATGTGAATCGGAATTATGTTCGCTTGTTGTCGTTGGAAGATGATCTGGGCCGACTCACACATAAATCTTCCCAGATAGTTGCTTCTAGCAATTCACGGCTTATCGATTTGTGCTAACGTCATATGTCTATCACTGTTGGCCGAATGAACGATTAGGTTTATTGCCTGCAAAACGCTCATCATGTTTTCAAGCTGTCTTTTTATTCCAAAAAGAGCATGCAAGAAAAAATTCTGCACATCGTGCATCATATCTAGCTTGATAAAAACAACATATATATTATAACTACAGCAATAATATTTCTAGTTCATCTCAGATCATGTTGTATTTTGAAAATGAATCGAAGCGCATCTTGTTTTGTTTTACAAGGAAAGAGTAGACTTTTGTAGAGCATAGTCTAAACGTCATCTAAGCGAACTCATTCTCTTCGATGATTATACGCATAGCAGACTGCACAAGTCGGCATTGTTTTGTTGTAAAATTAGTCTTGATTGGAGTAATAACTAGTGAAAGCTCAGCGGAAGCTCTTCGTCAAACCCATATTGTCTGAGAAATCCGTTTTCATTTGGCCATAACCGTCTTTTAACCTAACGCTGATAACCGTGAAGCGTAACGTTTTTCTTATAGGTGCGTTTTGTTGTTTCTGTGGCTCATTTAGCCTTTCTATTGCACATAGTACGAGCAACATTGCAGCTTGGCTTAACTGATCAAGAGGTTGTCGATTCGACTTTAGCAACCAAGGTGAACGCCTTCTTGGCTGGATTTGACAATTTCGACGTACTCAAGAATCTCGCTGCCGCATATCACCTAAGCGACGATACGACTAAATTAATCGAGGAAATTGCAAGAAGTGGTGGCGTTCCAGGAGCATGCCATTGACTGCAGATTAAAGCATCCAGTAGGGTTTGCATTTCGATTGTTCCAGTTGTGAATTCATTATAGCAGCGGATCGTGATGCAATTCAGGGCTGGAAAACAATAACTGCAGCTGTGCGGCATAATTTGCCGTTCTTTCATTTTTTTTTCGTCACATCCTTCATACTTGTCAATCATATCGCATTTTATAATAATTGTGCAGCTCGTTTTGGTTTTATACTTAACGCTATCGAGATTATGCTACCTCGTCAATCAGTGGATGCCGACTTCATGGCACCGAATAGTCCCAACGGCCTCGACGGCCTGATACGAACCGTGCTTCTCGTTGCCCTCATATCATTTTATATCATTTAAACAGTAAATATGGAGGACAGTAGGACTTTTCCCCATGTCGGAACTCCCTAGAAGGCAGCAGTCTCCATAAATTTTCAACTCATGTGTCTTCCATATATTTATTCGTTTCAGACGTTTTGCTTCGGTCGCATTTTAATTTTTCATAAGGGGCATTAAGAGCATTCAAAGGGTATTAAAGGTATTGAAAAGGACATCAAGGGCACGTTTATGCAGTTTCTTAATAAGGCATTGAGGTGACGTCATGTCTGCCCATGTATTGTTTTTTTTTGTCTGCTTTGGTGGTTTTAATTCTTGGAAAGCCCCAGTGTGTGTCAACGGTAGTACATACCCGTAAAGATTCTTTTTGTGGCATAGCCTCTGCAAAATGCTTGGATTTTGCACTTCATTGACTTGTTGTTATCATCGTTTGTGCTACAAATTGTTGGCCTCCGACACTCATTTTTGCCTTCTCTGAAACGAGATTCCCACAACGTGTTTTCTTATTTTTGCTTGCTTTCTAATTCCTCACTCTTTGCCAGTTAAATAGAATTGATAGAATTGGTACCATTGTTATAATTTACAAATGCATACTTACAACTGCTAGCGATGACAATAAAAAAAATAAAGTATCACTGCGGTCGGCGCTGCACAACACGAAAGGCTTCCAGTTTCAGACGGCACTTTCCAGTTGATACTTCCTCTCGAGTTTCTCTTTTATTCCGTTGCAGATCATCGCTGTTGGAGTGGTTGAGACCTGTTCCTTTTTAATCGCCTTCGAGACCATCGTATAGCCTTAATTCGACTGTTCACCAAAGTGATATAAAAAATCAGTCAACTTTATCTTATTCCTTTTATCCCATTTAGAAGCCGTTCGATTTGATAATTCGATGCATGTGGTTTGGTGGCTCGTTGACTTTATTTCCGCGCTAGTAAGATTAGTGCTAGTGCATTGGATTCGCCTTGATGAGGAATTGTCCCTTCTAGAAATAGACTTTGCTAGGACCAAACTAATCTCTTAGCAGTTTACAGGTCGCTATTCTCGATCTTTTCCACGTTTACAGCAAAAAAAGGTGTGATTTTTTTTAGATCATTTCGCGACTAACTTCCTGCAGTCAACGAACATCGAGTGCATTTGCACATCACAAGAATTACTTTCAATGTCTCATTTAGCATTAATCTGTTGCAATTTCGGGGAATTTTTCTCTCATGGCCTAAAGATAACAGTGATTGTGCAATTTCATCCACGATTCGAGTTTGAGGTTTGTATGGAAAACAAAATATAGAAATTAAAGAAAACCGGTTATTATTTGAGTAAACAGGCCGCGGGGATTGCGAATGTAGGAGTAACATCGTTCATAGAAGTCGCAGTAAGTTGCGAAGAAACAGTAGACTAAGGCAGAACACCTACAAACCTCATCACAACTGCATAATTCACACAATAACGAGGCTATGTTATGCTGATCGTTAGATAATCCGACCGCTTCAATTGCCGAAATTGTGCATTTTGGTATATCCTCTATTAAGTGGATAAATGAACAAGTGCCGCATTGATTTTAGAATCTAATCGTTAGTTTCATAGCCGTTCGATGCTTGTTCAGTACCTCAACGAAATTTGCTTCTCCCACACCAACAACTACCTATCACATCAATTTTTAGACTTCCCTTTAAACTTGTGCTCTTAGCGATCGTTGAATTTTCCTAGCAATAATAAGTATGAATTTTATCGAAGTACCGTTTAAAACGTAAACAGCTGCGTTTCCTATTCAAAGAGAACCCAATATTGGAACTCACCATTATTTTGATAGATCGCTTTGAGGCCAAATCCTTTCGAAGCGATCGTTGCTAAGCACAGAGCCGCCTTATAGCGAATACGATGGCAGTACTCTACGTGAGTGAGGTCGCTGAGTGTCAGCATCGAAAGGAGGATCGGAAGTGCACCCTGTGCAATTAATGCCTCCTCGTAACCCTCATTTGCGAGACGAGAGAATACCACTGCCAACTGAATTTTTTTTTTCACTGGCACAGGAAGTATGGTAGAAAAGGGATGCGTGAATCAGCAAAAGGGACTTGAGCTTCATCTATTCGCTTTCTAGACGCAAGGTGCTATCAATATTATCCATTGAGTTGTCATTGTGAGCTTTGTTTATTTTCTGAGGTTTCTGCTTTTTACAAACTTTTACCACCATCCGAATCACATAAGAACAACTCCCTCCCCCTCTGCCCCGTCTCTAGATAACGGGTAAAGGTCAGCTGCGAATTTTGGGTTTCTCAACATCTTTGCCCTCATCAAACATGAAAGATGCATTGGGAAAAGCCAGAAATTTCAGAAGCATGCGGGAAAAACCAGCCCTAAAGGCGGGATTTTTGGCACCTTTCGAATTAAATTAGCAAATCAGCAGTACTTCTCATTTGCGAATGACTGAAATAGGATCATTCCCAACGTTTATTTCGCTTAAACCTCGGGTTTATTATGCACAAAGTGATTTTTGATAGCTTTCCATGTAGTCAGCAATAAATTTAAAACCATGGAGTAGCAAATCCAGGTCAAAGGCGGTAAAAGTGCAAACATTTTTATCGAAGAAAGCTATAAAACTGCCGGACATTTGCGAGAAACACAATCGAACTTTTTGCCTCCGCCTTTGGCGCTGAAGTTCACTTCCTGTCCAGACACTTTTCGATCGTCCCCCAACTCTGACCAAATAACCCGAAATTTTTTGTGAATTCTCCCCACCCCTCCTTTTCCCGTAAAATCTCCCTCATTGATTCCACCAGTCAGGTTTTCCTTAACGGAACTCCCTCCCATTCTTCCTTCCTAGCTCCTTATTCAAAAGAAGAAGTAACTAAATGCACACGCTCGAAGTAAAGATACTCATAAATGCACTTCTCCTTATCATGAAGGAAGTTTTCAGCTTCGATTAGCGAAATCGAGGTTATGCGGCACATTTTGCAGCACCATCGGAACATTGTTATGCATAGATATCATTCGTGGAATGTGAGTTTTCTCGACATACAACGTGCCAACAAAGAGTGAAATGCACACCTGTTCATGAACGAAAACTGTGTCGCAGCCAGGTCGTTTAAGCGCTGCTATAAGTCGTGCAGTAGCGTTGTGCTGATAAAGGTTGTCGACGAGAGCTCGATGCTGTGCGGAAACGTTGGCGATTGCGGCCGCGCATAGCAGCAAAGATTCCGCCGTAGAGCACTCGTCGACCACATCTGCTCGAAATGAACAACAAGTATTGCTGCGAATTATGCATATCTGATATTTTCTCAAGCACCTTGCGTCAACTGAAGTTCATAGTATTCAACGCAGTGATCTTGAATTTCACGCGAACATTGTGCAATGTTTTCAACAGGTGTCTAGAAGCAAACTTTAGGGGTTGATCGATCGAACTGTTTCATCGGAATTTTTGAGCTTAGCGCTCTAAAAAACGACCAAAAATCCTCAATTATGCCACTGCAAGGGTTCATTTATTTTTTACTTTATGCAGAATATTCTATTCAGTATGCAATGATATTGAATCATTGCAGTGTAGACTAAAAATCTCGCTGGAAGTATTTGCTGCAGTGGAATCTACACTAGTTGCTCTCGCAAGATAATCGCAAGGCTCTTTATTAAGTATCCTCAGAGACGATCCCACCATATGTGGTATGCCAGTTCCAAAGTAATTTTCCTATAAACACTAAACATAATTTCTGTAAGTGCAACAAATACTCTGTTTTTCCGAGTGTTTTTGACAGTGTTATCCGGGCTAAATTCAGTCATCCTATAAGTCAGAAAGGATTACAAAGGTGAATAGAATGTGATGGAAGGAAAAATGGCAAAAAATAAGAAAATTTTCGATGATTCCCCTTCTGCTTTGTTGATTTCCAAATAAATTCGAATAAAACGCCGATGCATAAGATATATACCAAGCAATCTGGCGATGATATACGTTGACGAATCGTTCAACTTGATCAACGCATGGGTTGGGTTTGTTAGTTGTGCTAATACACCTGCTGCCTCCACGGCACATCCCACCGAACGTGTGCACAGAATTTGGATAATAATGTCGAGTCTTCCAAGCTGAAACAAATTGCGCAGCTGTAAGAGTGTGTGCCATTGCTGTGATGGACATTTGCGCCACTGTGCGTATACATCAGAACACGCCCACCAGTCTTTGGGACAAACGTATCGTACCACAACTATCCGTGGTAACGCGGTGCCCAATGGCACGAATGTCAGACCACGGAAACGAATAACGTTTACCATTTTCATAGGAAAGTGTACAAATCTTCAATTCCGGCCATATGCTCTCCAAGAATGCCGTGGAAAGAGCGATGGTGCGCTACTTCGCCGAATGATAAACTATCTGGATAAGGTCTATTTTAAAGATAAAGCTGGATTTGGGATATTGTTCCAAAGCGCTTTCAATATGGCACACTATTAACGTCTATGAACCCATCGACGTCCCGACACGGTTACGGGATTATTGATGAAGAACAACAGACAGAAATGAAGTCGTTTTCCAGTAGCTTCGATTGTTAGAGTGATCCAAACCTCCTATCCAAGACTTCCCACATCTGTTATTGGCTATCGAAACAAGCAAATGAGTGGGTAAGTGGCATGTAAGGGCATATAACTCACAGAAAGCAATTTCAGCGCTCCCTTCGGAAGCCTACAGAGAATCGCTAATGTGCGTAGCAGAAGTCTGAGTGTATCGTTTGGCGTTGTTGGCATCCGAATAAACGACGATATTGCATTCAATCCGCCACTCTGAATGGACGTCCCGATTAGTGCCAATGTATATTGGCGATTAATTGTTATAATTGTTGATTCCATACTTAGAACAGACTGATCGATACAAGCAAGCAACAACGTATGAAACTCGAAACTCGAAAATATTCTTCCGCTCATATTAGAAAAATCCACACCTTAAAGATTCGTTTCAAAAGTAGACGAAATGGAAAAAACATAGATGAATGTGCAAAGGGATGATAAAACAATTATGCAAGTATAGATAAACATTTACGTGAATGATTTCTAAGCAGATATCATCTCCGAAGAGCATAAGATGAATGAGATGCTCGAGTGCAATCACCAATAATCGATCTTTATTGATGCAGTCGCTTAAATAACGTGAAATTATCTGCAAAATGCATTTTATACCTAATCCGAATATTTAAACAAACAAACCGGATGTCGCCTGTGAAAGTAGAAATTACGGTAAGAGCTAAGAAATACGATAGTCATTCAATAGATCTCATATAGAAACGCTCTTCATTGAATACTTGACTTCGGGGCTTGTACGATTGTAATATTTTTGTATAGATCATGCGTTGTTTAAGGTCTGTAAAAATAAAATGCTATAAAGGTGGCGCCTAAATTTAATGTAATCTCCTATATCTACACATAGTGATTTGGTTTGTGTTTCCATTGAGAAGGAATAGAAACTTAACTTTTATCTTCCTCCTCAATTTCCTTTCTCACAGTCCTACATGCACCTGCCTGGAGTGCTCTGCACAGGAAGTATTCAATACCAATTGAAATACAGGTCGCTGAAACAAGCTTGTCAGAGGGATGCACCACCGCTCTCGTTCAACAGGAAGTGCGAAAACAACAGCCAATACTTTCGATAAACTACAGTGAGATATATGAATAAGGACGGCAATATTCAGCTGTTAGATGAATGAGGTGAAAACAGCGTTGAAGAGTGACGCGAACTTATGCAATGTCATGCATCAATCACAGCAGTTAATCAAACATGCACAATTTGAAGCAAAAGGTACAAGTATTTAGGCTCGAAACTAGGTAAAATTATATGGAACGCAACGTACCCTAGCGAAGATCATCAGCACCTCTTCCATCAATTTTCTCAACATGAAAGCGAAATAACTTGAAGTGACGATGGGACGATTGGTACAGTTGGGTTGCGACTGCAAATCCGACAACAGCTCTTTTATTACAGTGATATCCTGCAACTAATGAAACGTTTACAATCGCGACGACAGCAAAATTTCCCCACTGTATCACTGTGGATGATCAAGACCTGAAACTTCAGGCACATCGAGCCTGATCGACAAAAATGTCTCAGACTTTCAAAAGCTTTTTTAAAATCTTTTTACGAGAGGAGTTTGAAAAAGTTTTCACAAAAGATTTCTGCGATTACGAAAACCCCAATAAAGATTGGATTTTAATTGAAAATGCTCGCCTGCACTGGAAGAAAGCGTGCACACGGCGAGATCTCAATAATCTGAATGAACATATTCGCCTTTGTGATCAGTTCTTTCGAGGTGCTTACATCATTCGTCGAGCCGAGTAGCGAGTTCATTGCACTGCTTGTGCGTAATACGTGGTCCATTATACCTGTGGTATTTTACACGGTTATCACTTATACCTGGCGCAGTCTAAGTTATCATTTTGAGGAAGACGGTCTTCAAAACTTCTAATTCGTAGATCAGAAAATATAAGAAAAAAAAACATTTTTGTGTTTCAGAGCTAGGCGCATTCTTGTCAACGTTTCATTCGGCCGTTTCTTTCATGAATGACTCTGATAATTCATATAGCAAACAAGAAGAGCTCGCAAGCATATGAAAGAACCTCACAGGAGCAAGTTTAACAATAGCGTCAATGATTACATAGGCAAATTTCGCAAAAGGTCAAGTAAATATGAGCAGATAAAAGAATAGCAGCATTGATAAGTGGCATAAATGGCATGGAAAATTCAATTGTGCAAATGATAATTGTTGAAATTAGAGATGTTTGTTTATAAACATAGACAAAATAAGAGAAATATGCAGCAAAAGATTATGGAGCCACTAGGCTTACCGAACTTTCCGATTCATACTCAGCAGCTCCTCCTTTAACATCGAAAAAGAGAAGCCTTTGAAAAAGATTTCAAAAGACGAAATCAATTTTTGAAGGACGTCTCAGAGTTGCGCACTGTCCGATGAGTGGTTGCATATATTTCTGCTAAAACTGCACAAGAATCTGAAGATAAAAAATCTCTTGATGATGTGTTGCAACAGCTGAGGGAGATATATCACTTCAGTGATTTTTTTTCTACCTGAAAACTATTTGCACGGTTATATCCGGAGGCATTATAACTGCGGAAATGCTGGTTGAAGCTGGTCAAAAAGATTTTCTTTCTATCCTCAATAACATATTCTCGGTGCGCGCCATCAATAGTAAAGCGCCACACATTAGAAAAACTCACAACATACGGCCCCATTCCTTGTGCACACAATTTGATACTCTCATTACCAACTGACGCAAGATTCATTTAGATAAACTCAACGAAACAACTTACTGGCTACTCGAACATAGCTCGGCAGATTATTCCTGGCATACTGAGTGTAAGAAGCTCCACTTTCCGAGAAATCCTTTGATGAGTGGCTTCTTGAACTCAGATCACCAGATCCTTGACCCGAATCAACGCTACTGTTACTCCCTGAATCCGACGATTTCGGTGAGGTTGATGAAGCTGTGGTCGATGTCGTAGGACCACAACTAGCCACCCGACATCTGAAAATTCTTCTTCAACGACATGTAATGACAATTTTTCTAATTGGAGGACTTTTTTGCTAGGTGGAAATACGACTGTTCGGCCTAAATTTCACAGCACTTTCCGCTAATCAAGTAAAAAATATAGCCATCTGCAGTGTTATGAACTCAGCTATTACCCATGACAATCCTTTCTATGTAAATAACTGAAGAAACTGTTATTGATAATTCAAAGCACAAATAAGTACCTATGCTAGAAATAGATTAGAAGCACATCTGAAATGCATAACGGGCATAACAAATACTGTGTACTGTCGGAGGCGAACATGTTGCACTACCGTGATGGATTCAAAAAGCGGAAATGATACAAGCCAAGCACATCACATTCAAAGATAGATGCACATTTTCACCTCGACAATATTTCCAATGATCACTGAGATGAATTAATACTGGCGCTAAGATCACTGCTTACGTAAATGCTTTACGCTTACTTTGAGGTTCGATTAAAATTACAACCAGTACTACAAACTTAACTGGGCAACCAATCGACTTTCATAAATATGAGCAATTCAACGGCGTACGAGCATTTTGAACACCCATCGAAAGCAAATCATCTCCTATAATGCCGCCTTAAACCGCACTTGCGTGGCCAATTCCCATTGGGAATGCCAGTGAGATTGATAAACTTCACCTATGCGGGCTGACTGTCAAACGAAAACGTTCTTCTCTCAATGAATTCGATTCATAAGTTTCAGGCTTTCACTATGACGTTCTAAGCTGGACTACCTTTTGCTGCAACAGGTAAGCCGTAGGAAAAGATTTATTAAATGCTTCAGTCCCCATTTGTTCTCATCACTACATGCAAAAATCTGCCAGAAGAAGTTAACTGTTCAGTGAAGATTATATATTGCGGAGGGTCATCCGTCCAATCGAAAGTCGGAAAGACGCAAAATAAGACACCAACCAATTTTGATACAAAGATAGCGGAAGTAATTTACATGCGCGCTACACCACAATGATGATGGAAATTCATATGTGAGTCCTGCTTACAGACAGAGGGATCACCGAGGAAGTTTTGGGCTCGCAAGCCACACCACAACAGTCTTCGTTGTCATCTCTCTTATTCGAATATTCGTTTTAGTTGTATTGCTGTCACGAATTGAATTAGAATCTGTACCCAAAGCGCTGTTGTGTCGACTAGTTTGCATCAATAAATCCCACCTCACTGAACACCTTCGAAAAGGAAGTATATGTGAAACAGAAAGGAAGTCTTATGCTGTGTCAGCATGCACTCAGCTTCAAAAAGTCGATCGGGTTGGGGTGTGCCGCACAACAAATGGTCCCGACCTGGTCAATCGCAGTGTAAATGAAGTTATCGTTAGTATAGCAACAACCCCTTCTCACCTGTTTGCGAAAACAACTGTTTGCTCGGGCGATCCACCGACAAACAATGGCGACTGACCAAGCATTACCCGTGAAGTTGTTCGATCTCCTTCGTGAATTATTCGCAGCTAAAATCACCAGTACAGGAGTCGTCACAAATGCAACACAAAAATTCCTGAGAACAAACTTGCTGAGAATGTGAAGCACACTTATTCGAATTCAATAAGCATAGACTGCACTACTTTGCTATGGCACATCGCTCTTGAGATTCGAAAAAGAGCAGACTCCGATTTTGTCTCCATTCCGTGTTGGTACGAACCGATGTAAGGTGAAATATAACTAAATCCTATGGATGTGGAAAGGGTCATAGAAAATGCAACGGGAAAGGCGATCGCCATCATAGGTAATTGCTACCGTTAGGCGATTTTCATACTTACGATTGAACAAGAATCAGGACTTTATTTGTTGTATAGATAAAGTGCAGCAGAATTTCATTTTCTAACCTCATCATGTTTCTTCAAAAATTTTGAACAATGAGTGAAGACTTTCAACCTTCTGCACTGTACATTCTCACTGGACGTGTCTATAGCATCTGATACTGGATGTAACTGACCTAATACTAGATGCATCTATAGCATCAAATGCGCTACAATACAAACACTTTTGCTTAACAACTTCATCACAGCGATCGCTTCCAATGGCCTTTACAAAGAAATACAAACAATGCGCGGTTATTCTATACTGGATATTTTTTTAGCTAGTGGAGGCCAAATAAGCTAACCTGGGAGTAACTTGGTGGCATCCGCCTGCAGCTCAAGTTAACATCCGCTTTTAACGGTGACGATTCAGCTTTTATGGGTTCGCGACCAGACATGCTCTGAAACTGAATCACAAATAGTAACCTTGGCCTTTGGTATTATCAGGGGAGAGAAAAAGAACAAGATAAAGGCGTAGTGTAAATGAGCCATCCTTTTGAGAGCAGAGAAAGCGATTGCCCAAATTTCACGATTACCTGTGTACCACTTGAAGCGACGTCTTGGCGCGAGAATGAGGTCGGCGATGGGACATGAATAGTTATGGTGGAACCAAACTGCTCACTATTTCTCATTTCACTTGAATGATCCTTCCTGAAAAGTAGACTTTTTTGCATGAAAGCCAATACCGCCGAAGTCGAAGTGCCACTAGGGTGAGCACAAATATTCATTATCTTTTAAAATAGCACATGAGATTCGTTCTTTACTTGTTTAAAGGCCTTCGTTAATGATCGTAGCCTTTAAAAAACTACTAAACAAATAAACGAGCGAATAAATAAATAATGTCAGCAACGATACGAAACAATACATCTATGCCTTAGCTCTAGGTAAACAAAAAAAACTATGAAAATAGCTAACGTTTCCTTCCCGTTGTTGTGTTCAGAGCAGAAAAGCGTATCAGTGCACAACGTTCGACTACTTCCGGAGTCTTCACTTATGGAGTCTTCCGCAGAGAGGCGCTTAATGCAATCGTTTGGGGAATGGCGCGTCTCGCTCGCGGATATATGCTCAACACAGTGCACATCACCCTCATTCGTGCATCGACACATATTATCGCGGTTGTGCGTGGGTGGTAATACCGGCGACAGAAGATTGTTGCATATGCCGACATCGCTATTTTTAGAACGTCTTTCGTCTTTTAATCCACCTGCAACGAAGGCAACATTTTGTGCCGGTGCGAAAGTCAATCTTGCAATATGCTCAGAATTGCGCTACTACTAAGAAATGGGTAAACGGAAATTATTCGCCGTTGTGATAGAGGAATAGTATCCCTCGTTATAAGGCGCGGATGTCCAAATTTAACAAAGAAATGAATTCGCTCTGCACTGCAGTGTAGTACGCCATCACTCAGAGTAGTAAATTTTCAAATATGACGTGATCAAGATTTTCCCTTCAGGAAGATTTCCGGCAAATCCGGAAAAAACTGGAGATATGAGGGAAAGATTAGCAGTGCTAAATCGAAAGTGGAATTGAAGGTGACAAAATGAGGCTATATAGTTATCGACCTCTTTTGAAAATGCTCATTTTTATGCGCGGCTGTTTGAACATTACTAGCTGCTCCATTATGTTCTTCACCTCTATGATCTCTGTTAATGGAATGATGTTAAATGGTGGATTACTAAATACAGCGGACAGATATCCGCCAATGAAATTTATTGGTGCAAAGAAGAGAGTGAAGAAAACAGTTTAATTGTAAGCATTTCAGAAATGTCAAACACAAGCTGTTTCGAGCATCAAAGCGATTCCATCGATACGTACCCGAATGAATAAAAAATTTTACTCTCAAAAAACGATAATTTATTCAGCAGATGACATAATTTTCTAACGCAACAAATTTCGTTAATCTCTAATTATTTGCCAACGATATAAGTGAACATCATCGTATCACTTTCGACGGTCTCATTAGGTTCATTTCAGCTATTTCAATATGTCTGCCGGCAAACCCTCAAGTGGAAACTCTAACCATGGTGAGAAGGATCCTGTGCAGAAGACGGTGACAGCTCGCTTTCAGGTGACAAGTAGAGGCTTGGTGAGAAGGTTGAACGTGAAGAAGTTTCTCCAGACACCGCTATATTGAGGATGCTTCCGGTCACGCTCACTCGGGAAGCCGACCCCAAACGACATGTGCAGATACGCTGGCGCGGAAAGTTACTAGTAAATATATCGCTGTTGTGGTTGGACTTTGCATGAGCTGGAGGTGCAGTTGATTGACATGGCGGCAGATCATAGCAACTGATCACGTGCCGAGAGTTGTCGTGGGGGCTTCCGCGTTGATGTGGTGAATTTACAAGAACGGTCGAGGAGGTCGTATCAAATTTCTCGACACAGTTTGGCGCATTTGTCGAAGCACTACTCTCATAGCATGTCGAATGACGATGTGAAGAGTTACAGCAATCGCAGTGCAGCAAACTCCGACTATTGCGACATCCTGAAAGATGCGTCGGCAATGTTGCACTAAAGTGCATCAATGTCCTCGCATCGTCGTTTCTTCTTGATGGGTGAAAATGATCAGCTGTGTAGTGGTTCATTGCTGCCCCATGTGCCCGTAGTACTAATTCGTCACTCATCATCGCGCTCACCGGCCTGAAAATATCAAAAGAAGGAAAACGTAACGAGCAGCAATTTCATTGGGTGACATATGGTACAGTATAGACTTTAATAAAGACCCCTAATACATCCTTCCCCTCCCCCCCCCCCCCCTCAGAACGGTTTCTTCGTCCTGCAACCGAGGCTTTAGGTATTTTGTGCGAGTTATATGTGCCACAAACACCCGTTAATAGTATAGCGTGAGCAATTATCCACGAAGAATGGGCGTGACGAGGGGAGATACCATCTCGTTCCTTCTAAATCTTCACTCGTGCAGGAGATTTTCCTCCTCTTCCGCATAATAAAACCTTTCTTTCTAATACATCACTATTTGATCTTTATCAGTCAATTTCACCGCAGAAATTATCATCCTCCAAATTACAGAACTTCATAAACGTACCCCTCATCCGTCTGACATTATTACTGTACTCTGTCACAGGACTTTTTCTAACTGTGCTGATTTCACCTCGAAAGTTTCTTTTTTTTTGGGGGGGGGGGGGGGGGGAGGGGGGAAGAAAGGGAAGGTGATCCTTTTGCCAGAAATAATTTTCACTTAGTCCGCAAGTAAACAAAATTAGTTCAATGAAACTAAATTTTTCTTTAAGTCTAAATTTCAAGTTCCGTAGTACCTAAATGTTTTCGTAATAATATAACTATTATTGTTGTCTCACCTATATCCTTCACGCTCACTAATGTCTCCACAGATTATGCGGCATTTTCTCAGAACATCATTTTTCTGCGAGCAGGAGCGGACATTGAAAATCAGAAGTGTTTACACTCAACGTTCCCGTTCTCTGGAGAGAGTAGTAATGCTAAGCGCCCTAAAAAAAAGGTGCTAAAGAAATTTTCACTATTTTTTGCTGCCACGACGAATACGAAAAAAAAGACCGAAAACACAACAAATGAGGACATCATATACGATGTTCATTGCTTCATCTCCTAGGGTAAACACCTAATCGTTACCGCTAATGAAACAAAGCTATAAGATATTTAGTGAGTTTTGCATCATCTCACACTCACACACATCCAAATCCGTTCTAAAATCTTGTTCAGTCCAGTTTCCTATATCATTCATTGATTCAAAATATCCGAACGCTTAACATATATTATCAACAAAAGTGTCATAAAAATATCAAGCAAATTCATCCGACCAAAGTTTTTAGGTCACTAGCGAAGTTTGCAGTCTCATTTCAGCCTCATAGTCTAGGTGTAAAACTTCAAATGAAAGAAACCTTTGTGAGCAGCCCATTCGTGGGTGGCCAAATTTCACTGTCAACTTATCGGTCTTTTGGCGCAGATTGTCGATTGGAGTTGAAGCGGTCATCACATCAGTACATCCTAGTGAGGTCATACGGGCGATACAACGTTGTGGCTTTATGGGTACCTCGCATGTAGTTCCTACACTCTCCATAGGATATCTATAACAACACAGGATGTGAGTGGACGAGTGTCCAGAGGGTTCTAGAAGAATGGATCGTTAATCAGACCTTTTTTTAAATGAAGGAAACGAATCAAGTCAGAACAAGTTATGCTTCCAGTCACTTCCCGTCGAACGGCCATAGACCGGAAAAAATGTAAAAGAATTTCTGGAACATTCACAATTTCCACAAAGCTGCGGTGAATTTTTGAAGGAATCGAAAGGCTTCCTGGCCAAACCTCCTCGGCATTTCACATGAACTTGGAGAATGTCACTCGATGGAACTATGAGAGGATCAAGATCAAACACGATCGCTCTAAAACTTTCTCTCTACGTGAACAATTTTTTTCAACAACTGCACCAATGACAGGCCAGGTAGAAGTAAGCAGAACCATTTTGGCAAACAGACAGGCGTGGAAGCACTCGATTCCAAGATTGGAGCGGAGGCTAAAGCGGAAGCTGGAGGATGTCACCGAATTCCTCCTTTACACAGAGTGGTCAAAAAATTCAGACTGTCGGAATAAGGCACAATAAATAGAAATACTCGGCCGTTTTGTAAAGTCCAATTACTTGAAATTACTGGTCACTTTGGTTTTTGAACTCTTCTAAGTGGACTGGTCAGTTAGCTATCTAGGAAAGTGCTGCATAATGTACTATTCAGTACTATTCAGTTTATCGGACGAATATATTGCATGAAAAGATTTAAAGATTTTGTCGAACCATCGCATAGGCTACTTTTCTTTCCGATATGACTGCTCATTCGCCCAACCCCTCAATCAGATATTGGTTTTTTTTTGGTGCTCCGCTCATTAAAAAACTAACGTCCTTCAATTTATGACCTAGTTAAGTGCCTATAATTCGTTTAAAAAAGAAGATTCGAGAGGGAATTCGGCTAAGAAATCGCAACATGATGCAAATCACGTTGATCGATTTCCGCATCTTTTTTGGTCCACCAGTTGAAATTACTTAGAGAGATGCACTCGTATATGAATGCTATTTAAATATAATTTGCTCTTTGCTAAAATTTGTAAATATGAGCAATAAAGTAAACTAATACGCTCATTGAAATTAAATATTAAAACGGCAAAAAAAAAGGAAAAAACAATGACCTCTGTCCCATAAATATCCGTCGTGCATCATTGCCATACCGTGAAAATAATTCATTTGGGCCTAGCAATGATTCGGCATACAAGATCGACATACATTCCGGTTCACCGGCAATTGTCAAATCCGATAGCCATTCTCTATGCGAACGTCTCAAGCAGTTATCCATTGCACCATTAGCCCGCTCACAAACAAAAATGCGTTCACTGTTCCGGACCGTAAAGATTTTCGAAGCACAGTGATACCCTCTATCACGTTTCATATGAAGGCCGCTGAAAAAAAAAATGAAAACGTAGAGAGGATGATGCGAGGACGTTCTTGAGTGATCTTTTCGAAACTGAGGGCTGAAAGGGATCATGTCGGAAGACTGAGGCTATCCGAAAGAAGTAGCAGTGTCCGCCTTTGAGTAATTATCAATTCTTTGAAAGACATGACTCTCGACAGTCGGGACAGAGTTACAATGACCACATCTGAGATTGTCGTCGACACATATGCACTTGAGGGGGTGGTAAATTTTTGCAGAAGCTGCGATATGCGTTTTTGGATAGCAATAACGATAAAAAACCAACTTCCAAAAGGACCCACGATATTAGATCAGAGAAAACAAATTTAGTCTTCTCACCGGCAAGTCTATTAGGGCTGAAAAGGACAAATTATTGCATAAGACTTATTGTTGAGGCTTTTAGAATTATTAACGCCAAAATTTACGCGAGTAGTTTACAACTTTACCTCATGAAGTGGTAAGTTGGAAAGTGCTAACAAGAATGCATTTCTACACGGAACGGATTGCTTGAGTTCAAAGATTGTAGTATATCAAATTTCATGCTGCTATGCACCAGCTTGATCTGACAACTTATAAACTGTGGAAGCATAGATCACTAAACGTCAAAGCAAAAGAAATAGAGAGGACGGGTGAAAACGCAAAGCAGATGAGACTTCACCTCGTATCCAACCTCTCCGATATCGAAAAATTCATAATTGCCTTAACCGTCCTCACCAAAAACCACGAAGGTCTCAACAAGTATGTGGTGCGACCTACTGGACACTTTGACAAAGGAATGGCTTAACGGTTTTTTAGAGCAATATCTTCAACGCCCAAGGCGAAAAATGGATGGACATATGGAGCGGGTGCCGCTTTTCTAAGACAAAAAAAAAACACCGAAAGTAAATAGCTAGCCACATTCACCAACAATATTAAGATGTAACAATCACTGCTCTCTATACGACTTATCCAAACAGGCCATCCTTTTTCGAAGGCTCGGTTGCCTATCGAAGATAATGTAAACTATTTAAGAAGTTCCATTTCTTGACCAAAAAGACATCTTTCTGTTTTCCTGCCAAGACCGTTACTATCGGTTTGGACTGCTTGGCCGTTTTTTTTTCTGTTTCAATCATAAACAGTTCAAAAAATCCAGTTTTTTTTGGCGAAAAGCTCTCTTCTATCGTTTATACAGCTTGATTCTTTCAGTACAGCCCATAAACTTAAAGAGCCCACTTTAAAAAATTCTCGATGTATTTCAAAAGACTGATCCAAGCAATGTCCATAGCCGATTGTAAGATGTCAAATTTTGCAGAGAACTTTTCATTAACACTGGACTCAGGTCAGTGGTCATTCAGTCCACAACGTCCACAACGAGTAAACTAGCCTTTAGAAAGTCGAAAATTTAGTATTCTTTCAACGTATAACAACCGACTGTAGAAATTACATGCCACCTATAAACGGTACGCAGTTTGCGATATGTTCTATAATGATGCACACGAAATTCCTTCTCAAATTCTGGAAGAATTTTGGAGAGCGATTTTTGAATTAAAAATTTCCGAGTCAATGAATTCCTTCATGAAGTTGAATAACACTTTTCATGTATCACCATCTATTCGCATAAAATTCATAGCGGAAATTCAAACTTCAAAATTCACCTATTGCCCTATTGCCAAGCATTAATTACAGCATTGGGGAATTGAAATATATACGGGGAGATTGCTCTTGTGTGGGAAAAAAGCCCGATAGCTGTAAATTCAGTGTTTTGATGCTCAGTTATAGCTAGCAATTTTCTCAACTGTTTCAGTCGTTTCTTTTACGTCTAGCTATTTAAATTGCTGAAAATCATAAAATGTTCGGTAAACAAACTGAAAGGGGAAGAAAAAAAGATGGAAAGAGGTATTCCTGCGCGGTTCAAACTCTATTTTGAAACAATGGTTTACAGCTCGAGTACGGTGTATTGTTCATAGACAGCAACACAGTTGTGCGATGGCTAGCTGTGAGTGTGTCCTACACCAGAATATGATAAGATGTTCATCGAGGATCGCAAATTGAGTTGTTGCACTTCAGACAGCGATTGTGTCGCTGTTTATATACTTGTGAGAGGACTCTGCATTTACGATTTGCACAGTCGTTTGAAAACACTGCAAAAGTACGATGAGGTGGGTGATTTCGTTGAAGCCACTCTAACAGCTTCTTGAAGCAAAAAATGATGTTGTGAATAATCCAGCGCGTCGAGTAATCGTAAATGCAACTAAAAACAGAACCTTGACCGTATGTGCTACTATGAATCAGATTCGTAAGGAGGTCCTCGCGATTCAAGTATCCACATGAGATGGAAAATTTGGGATTTCTTAGTAGCAACCCATACAACTCGATAATTTTGGAGGCAGACTACGCAAAAGCCATCCATACAAAATGCAAAACTCCTTGGCCCCGTCGATTTAAGTTACGCTCATCCACTGAACATGTTAGAGTTCTTTCACTTTTACCAGAAACGATTTTAAGGACGCGAACTTCCGCTGCCCGCAGACTGGGCAAACAACCTTTGGTCAAATACGCTTTCTACAAATCTCCCCAGAAATTAATTCTCACAATTTTGACCACATAACGTTCCCGCACAAAACATCTTGGGAATAGATGTCGGGAGCTGAAGGAGGGGGAAGGGGAGAAGAAGTGAGGGAGCACGTTGAGATGCCTATACTTGATTGTGATTAGGCATGAAGATTAGTAGCGCTGGTCGAAACGTTTCTGCAGTGTAAATCTGCGTGAACTTTGATTCACCTGCGAGTTAAAATTTCAAACATATTTCGGCGTTAAGATACGTTGAGGAGGGGTACTAATCGCTGTTAATGTATGCAAATTTTTGAACCGCACTAAACCTTATTTCATCATCTGTTTAGGCATGACGCAGCTGGCAAGCACTGAATGCTGAAATCTACAATAGAACGCTCTCCACTTCAACAGTATTCGGCGAACATTTGGCTTAAAAGACAAATAGCTTTATGTTGCAAGTGATGCGTAATTTCGGCAACCATAAACTAACAGTTTCAAGGACAGCTTTCTATTTAGGTCAATATAATCAAACAAATATAAGCTAAGTTCAAATAGCATTTTTTGTTTCGAAATATTGAGTTAGCACAAGGAAACTAAAAAATCAGAAAATATTCGCCCGTTCGAATACCTCAGATCAGGTAAATATTAAAGCTAAAGCCTTCTTCCGATGCGCTCTTGAAATATGATTGAATATGCTACGAACTGCATTTCAGCACCACCACAGATGCATCAGTCAAATATTCCATTATTCATAGTTTCCGTGTAGAAATGGTGTTATCGTCAAGGCTTCATTTATAAATATAGGATCCTCTTTACAACAGTAATACAGCCATCAGGTCACAGCAATCGTTGCAGTAGGCGAACAGATCAATTATGAATCACCAATCCACTGATCCGAAACAGTGAGTGCGGATGCGGATAAGATGACGAGGAAACTTGAGTCGACGACGATCTTGATGTAACACACTACACTTCCCGAGACTTTCGATAAGAAGGAACCTACACACTTTCCAATACGACTATTCAGTATGTGAAGTGAAAGTAAGTTCGATGAGAAATAGCTTCCTTTTATTAAAAAATTCTCCTAAGTGTGCGAGATATGGTATAAGTCGCATGCCATTTCGTTAATTGCCATGCGTATAAATGCACTCCTATGGAAACACTCCTATGGAAAGCTCTATCATAAATGATGATATCTAGCTAAATTCTGATTGCAAACGAAATGTCGATAATGTGGCGATGCAGATAGACACACAACAGCACACATATTCAACGCGAGAGAACAAGACAGCGACAACTACCTGGATGCCTCAAAGAATGAAATTGAGAGAATACCGAGAGACTGCAATAGACAGCAACTTAGGACAAGCACAGTGTAATATATGCACAAACTATGCTGGCACGCCCTTACAGGTGATCGTGGATGCAAATCAGCTGCTTTTTACATCTATTTGCTTGAAAATGTTCGTTGAAGATAGTGGGGCAAGTGCAGTATCCCTACTAATGTTCAATGAAGAATTTAGCAAAACCAGCGGGATATTCCATAAACGGCACGATTCGAAGCCTGTTTTGAGTGGAATAAATGAACGCATAGAATAAGTCACGTCCATTATTCAAAAATGCACTTTTATTATGTATCATTGCAATTATTGGAAATAATCTTTTCTGCAATTTCTGCACGTTTATTCGAGATGTCAATAAAACAGCACGACGCAATTTTCGTTAACGATACAATTATATGATTTTTGAAGGCTATTGTGAGAGCTTTGGCATCATAACAATTGATCGTATTTTAAAATGAATCACAAATAACACAACCGAAAGAATGCTACTATTTTAGAAAAGCAGTAGTATGGCGTTGAGCTATCACCTTATTTAGAGTAGTGCTTACACCAGTGTTTTTAATGAAGGAATTAAAACCGCATAGACTATGAACACAATTTCACTTCTGCTAAGAGCTATAAATTTTTCTTCACATGCAATTGAATTTCGACTCTTGATCAACGTTGTCACATTTTCATTAGGCAAGAATCCCGAAAAACCGGTCTTAGGTTTTTCTGAGAGAAAGCGGAAAAGACCCCTCCCAAAAGAGCATCAGTAAGTCAAGGAATCAGGTTCACAAAACACTAGCTTCCGATCGGGTAGCTACAGAAAGAGAGAAAGAAAGAATGACAGCAAGAAACAGAAAGAAGAGAAAAACCCGTATGTGACGATTTTTTGCTCCACAGAGAGTGTTTCAATGAAAACGGCAATCGAATAATGAATATCTCCGAGCAATCGTTAACGGCGCTACTCTCGTAGCGAATTCTAGGCCATGCTGATATGCTCCAAATTAATAAAGATGGAAGTGGAAATTTGCAAAAAGATATAAGCCGTGTATTATTCCGTGTTATTCTTATATTCCACTGCCTTCATGGCGGTCTTCTTTATTCTTCTATGAATAAAGATCCCTCTCTCTTTCTCTCCTCCCCCCCTCCCCCCCTCTCTCTATTCACTCGCGGAAAAGTGTTTCTGACTTCAATCTCGCCTGGTTTCCAACTCGATTTCACTTCGTTATTGAATATTCAGTCCAAGAGCTAATGAAACAGTCACAATTGTTTCGCTTAGAGCGGTTTGCCAATTCAATTTTCAATGCCAACCTACAATGCCATTATCTGAACATCGCTTGTAGCAAAGAGAAAAACTTATTTAATTGTGGATTGCATTATTTCATCGTAAGTAATATTATGAGTGTTACAGAACATTGAATTTGCTATGCTCGTGCTCATATTTATGTTTTGCAATGACTTCATATTTATGCAATGCAATGACTCCTAGACTCAACTGATCTGCCACCAAAAATAAGTCTTCGCAAGCCGACACTCAAACAAGCCTGAAGGAATAAGCTATATGTTGGCTTGAATCTAAATGCGCTGCGATGAATGAGATGAATGGGCTGGTTGCGTTGAATGAACTGTACCAATTAGGCTAGGCGTGAAAGGTGCAGCTATGCGCATATACCTATTAGTGGAAATCCAGTCGAAATGTGTAGATCATTTGAAATATCGACTGCAGTGCTGATAATACCAAACGTGGTAATCGAGTGCTAAGCAACGGATATATGGATGAAATTTAAATATCCAGGAAAAAGAAGCAGCAGGAAGATAGAACTTGAAAAATCTGAGGTTTCAGTTTATAAAGTATTTTCAACGGCGGAACATAAAAAGATCGAGTGAAAACGATACAGTGAAGGTTTGTGTCGCAAACGCATGTTGCCCTTATTGCGTGCTTATTTTATATGATGCCCCGCCCGGAGGAGAGAATTTGCGCATGGTAATGAATGCCGCTTATTATAATTCAGGGTCACTGCGTGAATATCACCAATCGTCAATAATTTACCTGCTCTCACAAAATGGATCACTATGAACTCATCAAGTCAAAAGAGCACTTCCAAGTACCACGAAGAAAATCTGCTCTTATAGTTGACTACGTAATCTCAACACAAGTGTTGACAAATGCAGGGAACCGTCATGAAACAGTCTATAGCGAAAATACTTTGTGATATGATGCCCGAGACAGCCGCTGAAAGGGAGGAAAGCACCGATGAATCAGAGAAGACGACTAGAAATCATGGAAGCAGCATGATGCTATTTTCTTTATATACATCCTTATTTGAAGAATTATTGCATCAGAATGTATAAAAGTCATAAATAAAGTGGACAGTTCTATTGTCTCTGTGAGAAAAACTTAACTAGACTTGCTGGTTCGAACATTCGCGACCATTTATTGCACTTAAGTGCCAAGTCCTTCTGTCTAATCTTCCCTCCGAGGGGACAGGAATCATTGCACAAGTGCCCTTAAGAACACCTATTCCTTCCGTCCATAGTCTCAGCATAGCCATCTGTATATCAGGTAAAAGCAAGAAGATCCTTACGTCAATAGATAACCAAAATTCCACCAAGCAAAAATTTTATTAAAACCTAAATTACCCCTGGCCGTAAAAACCTTACTCTCCAGCCATAAAAATCTGCAGCACTATGTAAAATTATTAATATGCAGATTTTGGCTTTTATGCAATGTTATTTTCCAAAAAAAAAAAATTTAGTGCTATCGCAATTCTTAACCTATTCTGCAATGACCATGCCATTGGACATCGCTTCGTTGCGTGATTATTTCTGCTCCGTTTGTGTCTTTTATTTCGATGTAAATACGAGATAACTACAACTGTGATGCGTTTAGTCTATATTGATACGCAGAAATAATTGATACGCATATGGTGATAGCGTTGCTATATGTGAATTGTTTCGCCATCCGCTGCTCATTTTACCACCGACCTTCCCTATCCTACCCGTGCACAATTATCGGTCCCTTATGCTTGACCACAACTTTCCATCAGTCATCTCATATTATTTCATCACATTAGCATTATTTCATGAAAATGCAATAAACAGCGCTTTTTCGATCATCATCTAGATTATTGACAGTTATGTTTCTGAAATGGAAGAATTTTGGCAACACTGAAAGTGGCGACGCTACTCGTTAACATATCGCATATTCGAGTAGGAAGTAATGAGTGTGCTCGCTTTCTATATAAACTTGAACAGGTGAGCACATCTATAACTACGGACAGGTGGGCACATCAATTACAACAAAATGTTTGAAGTGATAAGCGATAATGCAAAAAAAAAAAAAAAAAATTAACTGCCCTACATTTTTGCCATTTGTAATTGAATTCTATGCTGTAGAAACGTGTATGTTGCAAAATGAATTCTATGATGCAACATTTATCGAGTACACAAACAGCAATTTAATTTTCAAAGCCAATCTGCAATGCCATTATGTGAACATCGCTTGCAGCAAAGAGAAAAACCTATTTAATTGTGGATTGCATTATCTCATCGTAAGTAATATTATGAATGTTACAGAACATTGAATTTGCTATGCTCATGCTCATATTTATTTAGCTATATTCATTACTCATTGCTAACTCTATTTCCTATATCTCATATAGTCTTCTTTTAAATAGCAATTTGCCTTTTGCATTGAACTGTACATTTCTATAAGCAGTAAAATACTGTATTTGTACATATAAGATTCCATAAGTATGAATTAAGATTTCAAATCTATGAAAAGATTTATCAACCTGGCACACAATGACGCGGAATGCAAATTATAAAAAAAAAAAGAGTTCATTTTCAGCGAACAAAGACGTTGACAATAAATGAGAGAGCGATCCCACCGAGCAAATGAGGCGAACGAAGAATATCAACGTCTTCAAAAATGCATAAATTCCCAGTGCATTGCGTACCCCTCTTCAAGGTCATATCCAAAAATGAGTGACTGAATTGGTCGAAATTGATGGTCATTTAAAGACGACGATTCCGATATTATGACATTCTGCAACGAATTATGAGGGAAAGGTTTTCGTTGAGGTCGGATCGTTTCTGCATAGATATACAGACGTCGCCCAACATGCAGTCACACATATCGCCGTCTGTCAATGACCATCACTCATCGCTGAACAAAACATTTACTACATATGTGAAAAGGATTGTTCTTAATTGCCGAAAAAAACATTTCCTACGTGAGTTTCGAATAGGAATGAAACATCGTTATGGGGTCGTCTTGTTGTCAGTGAAATATGAACCCAGTCAATTAGCCCGACCTGGTATAGTGCAGGTCATTCCTTGATCAACGAGCGCTGAAGCGATTTAGAGTATGGCCGGTAAAAGTATAAGAATTGAAGCGTTATTGAAATCAACTGAATATACTTGATTAATTGATAGGCTTCAAAATTTCCGCACCTCTTATGTATCCTGACTCTAGTGCAGTAGAACATTCTTCTCTTGGCTAGCATAACATCCTACTTAACTAAAGACAGCGCAAATATACACCGCTTGAAAAAACGATTCAGTGATCTGAACGAATCCTTAAACAACGTTGATGGCCATAAATGGCTGCACAAGTTGAAGGGCTCGTCGTTTTATGAAAAAAAAAACCTCAGGTAACATGTTATACAAGAAATTGATCTTTGACGTAAATGATTCCAGGTAATTCTGCTAAAAAGGTGTATTCCTGAAACGTTAGTTATAATGCTGTCTTCAATGGTTGAGAAGAGTTCAACTCTCTAGCAAAGCGCTGTTTATTAGTTTCTATTTCGGTCAGCGATTAATCTCTCATTGCATTGAAACAAAATCTGAGAAGTTTATTTATTGCGTAGCAAAAACAATTTTTAAGAGGAGTTATTTATATATAAAGAAACTGAAATTATCTCATAATAATACATAGCGCCCCTAGGAAAATTAAATTCATTCATCGACACAAAAAAAATTCAGTCCCCTTCATGAACGCTTTTCTCTCGTCTCAACGTTTACATTCCAATGAACCCTCTCTGCTGCACTCACCTAAGAGTGCACAAATACTTAAGGATATTATTTTGTTAATGAATGATGAATACTACCTCGTTATATTTATCACTTGACATGACATGTTTCCGATTTCTCAGCAGCTCGATGAATTGTCTCCTCAATGGCTTATTTACCCCACAACCTCACTATTAGCAGTACAATAAGCTTCCATACAAATATTCAATGACGATAGAAAAAGAAAACTAATACTGATGAAATAATAATTATATCAGCCTTAACATTGCTCAAATGAACTGCGACACTCTAGCCGTTGCTTGATGAAGAGCAGTGTGGCCGTAACGTCACCTTCGAATCAGGTTTAAAGATAAACAACGAGCTGGTTATGCGGATAAACCACCCGTCTGTCCCCAACAAATCATCGATCATTGTGCCAACTGCGGTCACATGAAAGAGCACATTCACAATAATTCGATGGCCATCATTGTTGCAATATATCATTAGTATAATGTTCGTTTTTCGTTTTGTTTGAAGAGCTTGCTTAGAAAAATTTAAATATACGATAAGGGAAACCTGTGTGCAGACGACATCTGCTATTAAGTCATTAAAAAGCCGACATATAAGGGATGAAAAAAATTGAATAAATTCAGTAATTCAAGCAGTGGAATAATTTCAAATAAATAAAACAGAAAAAGAAAAACAAATGAATAATAATGCAAAGCAATGAGGTTTTACCGCTAATAAAAACTACTGTGATGAGTAAATCAATATATAAATCAGTACGGCTATGGAATATTAACCTTTGCTATAGCATAAAACAGTAAAAATTGAGACTGAAAGCATTATAAAAGTAGTACAGAGTTCATAAAAAAAGAGAAAATCGGCTCGAAATAAATGCTGGACTGAATGTTTCCAATCAATTACACAATAGCTAACGCAGTAAATCGAAACACTAACACAATGGAATCTGAACAACAAATCGATATAATAAATAAGACCTATACGTATTTGGGTTACTACGTAAACGGCCGTCAAGAGGAATCTGGTACATATCTCGTTAAGACCACTGACACGAAAACTTCAGTGTGCAAATGGAAGAGCATAGAGTTAGCTACAAGTGTGTAGCTATGAACGACTCATCATTTGATGGGCACCTTTGAGGCCCTATATAGTCCCCTCTTCCCTTCCCAAGACTTGGCATCTCAATCTCTGCTCCTATTATTGAGTAGTAGTAGTCATACCGAAATGAGTATTATCAAAGTTTAAACTCAGAGACATGAGGTAGCGAATTCTGACAAAAACAAAGTATCAAGGAGAAGACAGAGGATGCCGATTCCATGCAGCGATACTCTGAAAAATTCGGATGATCTTAGGGGGCATTAGGCAACACATAGCGGCTCGAACTCCTCGCTTTATATTTTTGTTACAAGCTGTTTAAGAGTGTCTTCAGACACGCTGAGTTATATCAGATTCAGACAAATTGGTCGCAATTCGGATAGTTCTGAGCTGCGGCCAATTTACAACCCAGCGCTAAAAATAGATTTTTTGGATACACAAGAACAACCTCATTTAATGTTTCGGTACTACCGTTTCTGAACCACGATCTCTTAGAGGCTACTTGGAGGCTACGAGACAGCTAATTGCGGCGGTATTCCTCCAAGTCGTTTTGCGCTGAAGAGTTGCACAGTGTGTTCAGCGCGTTGGAAAACTTTCTGAACAATTTCTAAATGAAGTTTGAAACCTAAGGCGAGAGCATCATACAACCCATCCTCTTATACTTAAAGGCCATGGAAAGGGTGGTAGCTAGAAATAAAGTTTTTGGTCTCGTTCAACGTTTCTCGACATCGTCTAACCTAGACAAGGTTAATTTTTACTTATGGCGCTCTGGAAAGTGTCTAAACTTCTTTCTAGTTCCGACCAAGCTGCCACATTTTACTAACGCCGGGCCGGAACCTCGTTTAACGGAACTCACATGCGACTTAGTCGAATCCGGTGCCGGCGGCATTGATTGATGCAGCCGGCGCAGGACTTGATCCATACTTATTCGAAAATTTCTCAGAAGGTTTTGGCAGAAGTCCGAAGTGAAGTCTGTGACACCATTGACACCAAATGAGGTCCAGCGACCATAAGAAGCTCATTTCGTTCACAGCAATATACTTCTGATCCGAGTGAAATCATTTGACGTTTCGAAGACATGAATCTTATTGAACAACTACAGCCAACTGTCATGATATTCTCGCGGTCATGCAACCATAGAGCTAACTGTAAAGACAAGATAACCCCTAAAAAAGAGAAATTCCTTCATAGGCTAATTTCGATCTACTTTACTAGTACAATCGGAGTTTCAGCCTTTATCTTTGATTCATCAATAGTGATTTTATTCAATATATTAGAGCTTATAGCATATACAACGAGATTAATAAGCGTTACTATCAAGCATACAAAATGTACTTAAATAAATCGTTAAAACAAATTAATAAGAGGCAACGAATACATAAGAGGATGAGTAAATGTGCATTATAGTAATGAGACTAAACATTAAAATAAAGCACAACATCAACGTGAAGTTCATCTTATATAACATTAAGCGTCAAAATATCATTGCATCAAAATAAGCTAAAGAAATATAAATAAAAGCAAATTATTCTATCAGCAAACAATGCAAATGAAAATAAACGCTGCGACTTAACAAGTCAAATGTTCGGTTGATAAGTTCACGCTCAGAATTCGAAAAATTTACCAACGCAAAAAAAGCGATGTTGGCGATGCAAAAATTCCCTTCTAATAATTACATAGCAACTAACTATGTTGTTAGTTGTGGCAACAAAAGATCGAACACTCTGAACTTCGAGGGGGATAATAAGAAGTCTCAAAAACCACTCCTCAATATCCGTTATCACTTTCTATCGAAAAAGAACATCGACGACCTCTTTCATATGCACAAATGTCAAGTACTACAGTGGAATCCTGACAAATATTATTTCTAAAGGCTTCGCAAGAAGTTGTATGTTTAAGTAAAATTGATCGAAGTGGAGCATCAGAAAGCCTATTGAGGAAACTCCTATTGCGGAAAATATCCTACTTGCCTTAACTCATATTAGCATAGTCCCCTACTGCAATCTAGAATCGTCACTTCGGAAAAATGTAAGCAAATACTCCTTACATGGGCGCTAGATTTCCTTCTAAATTCCCTCTCTCGGTATTATTACGGAGGGTTTATCCGAAAGGCTGTTTGAAATGGTCCGCTCAAAACACTTCCCTTCCATTATAGGGGATGTTTTGATAAAATGTCCATTAACAAATTTCGTGACTATAGGCAGTTTCTGAGCCAAGTCACTTTCATAATCGCAGTGCCTACTCTAGATGCATGTCAATAAGCGAACAAGCAGTACCTCGATCATAGCAAGAAATGACGGCATTTTAGTTTCAATTAGAGCGACACAAATGAATTCCGTCTTGTTGATGCAATTTATCTGCATTCACCGTCAATCGCCTACCAATAGATTCACGAGTGAATTTATTGGTAAGCCCAAAAAAAAAACACCCTCCTTCATTGATGAGAAATTCGATGCTCGCGAATGGTCGTTGAAGAATATTTATTGCAAATATTTCGACGATATTATAAAAACTGAACATCGCAAATGGGGTGCTCAATTTTGCTCCTGCTAGTCCTCGATTCAATCAACGTCTTAACTGTCTTCTCGTCGTTGTCATTCACGATGTATAGAAAAGCGTCAAACAAGCTGCCACGAGCCCTATGTTGTTACCGGCCACCGAATTTCGGTTACCTGCAACGTATGAACAGCGGATCTTACCGCATAAGTAGTAACCGATTTATATACTAATAAGACGGCCTATGAGATATTAATTCGCCGGTTTTTTTTTCATAACTGTGCAAAAACCTCCCCATTCAAAGCGTACAACACGCATGATGAAGCTAAACTTAGTTGAGAAGGGAATAGAAAATTAGCACTGAAAAGAACGTAACCACACTATTGAAAGGCTCATTGACATTGCATCGATAGAATCTATTCTCTGACGGATACTCCAAATTCTGCATTCGCGATTTTCAATAAGTTTCCTTTAAGAGCGATAAGATAGAGAAATAATTGCGTCGTTCGCAAGAACATATTGCAGCAAAATGCAACAGCATGCAGTGACAGCAATTAACATGTAACTGTGGAGTTTAAAACACGCGCTTACCATAATTACACACAAGCGATCGCACCACATTCCACTGATTGATGCAATTTTCGGCGATAGAGTGAAATTTGTGATGAAAATTTCAGAACCATGTCTATGATTCAACTCTAACGTTATACAACTTCAAAAAAAAAAAAAAAAGAAAGAACAGTTTACAGCTTTGCTCAGTTAATTTTGGCAGTGAAAAATCCGGCAGAGGTTGCCAACTTTATCTGTCTACCTTATCAACCTAACTGGCACGATTTCTGTGTCTCACTCGATCACACTTTTGATGACAGTATTGAGAACCAACCCACTGCACCATCCACTGCGCGCATGTTACTCATCTGAATGAAACCTATGAAAATAGTGACAAGAGGGAACAATCGAACATCGCCACAGTCGTTTCATGAACTCATGCATCCCTCAATGGTGAATCACACGGAATTCAATACCATGTGAAATGCGACAATATGTTCCGTTCTCACACATAACATATGACGAAATGGTGCAAGTTGAATGAATATCGACGGGATGCGAAGCACTCTTTCGAGTAAGTAGAGAAGAATCGACGGTCTGAAAGCGCAAGAACAAAACGAAAATATCTAGTGAGTTTTTTCGCATTCATAACGCTATTCACAGCATGTAAACATAAGTGAATTAATTGAAAACGAACACTACACATTAGTCAACGTTTTGATATGCTTTAGTTTGCTTTCAACCTAAACGAAAGAATTATTCACCTCAGACGCAAATCTATAATTTCAAAACTTCAGATCACTTAAGGACGTTAGCACACTTTCCTATTCTGAATTTCTACATCGTTTTTTTGGAATTTTCATGTGTTCGGAGTGCAGCAATGTAACTGAATCCAGAGCATGATCTATGTTTCTCACTAAGTGGAGAACACTCTCTCCTCTTCCAGTTCGCTAAAATAAATCTGCAACGAAATGCTTATCACTTTCTTTATCCCATGAAATTCTCTTTTTTTTTCACCGTTCCTCTCACAAACTAGAGAAATCAGCTTCTAAATGAAAAACAAAAAATTTTGATAATGACAGGAGATGGGAAGACAGCTGTAAGGAGTGGTCAATAAATTGTAGATCAACTGCATTCGAGCAAAGTAGAAAAGTGATGACCATAAGATACAGCAAACTCTCTATAAATGTCCTGATGCAAGCGTTGGTGTGAATAAAAGGAGAACGTTTTTGCCGACACGAATCAGAGTGCAGAGTGCTTTCAGCTTTTCACGAGAGGTGTCATTCTTTTCAGGATCGGTTCGGACCGTAGCGGTGCGTGGTCAGGCCGTGACAGTGAACGTTTACGGGCGTGACAGTGCCCGGTGAACGTTTACGCGGAAGAGGCACTATTCGTATCAACGATCTGTCTGAGCGCCGATTTCCTCCCTCCCCCCCCCCCCCCCCCCCCCCCCCCTTCCTCTTGCAGTCATTTGTCCCCCTCCGCCGTTATTAGTGTTGAGTTTTTTAGGCTTAATAAAGAAACCTTAAACTCTTGTCTTGTTGTCAGATTACACAATATCAGATCGAGCATCGAAAGATAAAACTGTGACTATGGCATACTTAAAATTTTGGTCTTAGTGATCGAAGATGTTGCACCCCAAGGATGTTCCGGATGTGACGAAGGCGGCGACGACGCACAGATGACGGACGAGCTGATGCAACTTGTCTATGATTATATTTGTTCTCCTTTTAATAACTACATGCACTCAGTATCATCACTGATGAGTGACCCATCTGAGTTAAAAATAACACTATGGCCTGCTTTACAGTAAAATCTTCCTATAAGGGTACTTTTCTCAACGATCAGTTGCCACTACAGCTCAAAATTAGTGCATAAAGGAAGTCAAAATGCTTACGAGCAAAGGTTGTGTAAAGCATCTGCGAGACATTAAATTTGAGAGTAAAAAAATGCTACCTCGAGCCTTCTGTAACTTATTCCGCACCTTCAACAGACGGAAGTCCAGGAATAGGAATTACATTGGAACTCAAGTATGCTTCACAATCCGTTGAGAAAGAAAAGCGTGTCAAGTGACGCAGTTTTCAAAGTCCACTCAAGGTCAAACATTAAAAATTCTAGACTGACTTCCAAGTCTTGGATTAATCTACCGGACCCGCACCTCCAACAGAGAATCCTCCTCTCCCACCTACTATGTGCCCACTAAATTTCATCAAAATCCCATAAAAACGATAGAAGCTCGTAGTGAATTTTGCATGTTTATGAGATTTTTTATTTCATTCGTATTCACATCAGCGGATGGCATAACACCGACAACACTTACCAATTAATGGATGCTCCCACATTTTCGTTCAAAACCCTGCACCGCAAACGTCAGTTAGCACCAGTGCCCACACCGCATCTACTCTGTCCCATGCATGGACAACCGTTGATGTTGTTACCCCCCCCCCCCCCCCTCCTTTCCCCAACAAATGCATGAAGAGGCAGTTAGCGCAGCTCGTCTACCACTTGGCAATATGTTATTCTGGTGCAAACATGATATAAGACGTGGCGCCGAAACGACTTCAGCAAGAAAGATCGAAGAAAAGTTCGCCTCTTAGTCGTTAAGCTATAGTGAGATGGATCATCGATCCCCGAAAATCCTCACAAAATTGAGTGTTTTTGATTAATGTGGCTTGCAAAGTACAAAACAATCGAATGCAAGCGAAAATCTGCTCATATTATCCGAGATAGCAATAGATCACAATAACGATAGCGCTAGGCAGGAAATCGTCGAAAAATGTTCACAAGCACATCTCACTGTTTCAGCAGCCGTTATCTCAAAGCGATGACATTATGTTGTACGTTACGCTTTTTCGTTTATTTTACACGTTTATTGAGTGCACAACTGACGATGCAGTCTCAAATTGAGCGAAATAGTTCGTGGTAGAAATAATCACCGAAGAGAGTACTGCTTTTAGTCGATCGGTCGAAAAGTGATTTGTAAATGAAGGTCACCGTTGACGAGGAGCGGTGAATTCTCAACATATAACTCGTTGAGATCTACTTTCTTCTCAATTTCGAGGTCCGCACAATACCTGAAAGCAACGCTGAAATCGTCATCATGAATTGTGAGATTTAAGCTTAAAAGCATGCCAAAACACAAGAATTCTAATAACGAAGATCTATATAGGACACTTAAACAAACCAAAAAACACCTCAAAAGTTATGAGTCCACTCCAGCTTTTAAGTAAAATTACATACCTATTGCGGTGTATTTCATAATGGAGATAGACATCTATGTCAAAAGTATATAACATTGCGGCAAGTGACTTTTATTAGAGTACAATTTTAGTAGTTCCTTCTCATATGACCTCTAAGTCGCGTTATAAGTACAAATTTTGTGCATTTTAAACATCATGTTTTCTACTTCTCCCATTGTATTATTAGCTTAAAATGTGCTCGTTTTGCAGCCACTGCATGAAATAGTTGGGATTTTTTTTTTTTTAATAAATTCACGCAAAAGCCATTTTGAGACGAATCTGCGCAAGTTTCAAATTCATATATGTAAAGCTTCTGTGCAGCCACTTCAAAGGAAAACAATCGGAACGCTATTTGCATAAGCACAGATAGTCGATAGGTAAAATTGAAATGAACTTTCAATATTTTAGGCAGAAGCGATTCGAATAAATGAGAAAATTTTCAACGACTGTTTTATGAGAAAAAAAAATTCTTTTCAAAAACGTTGACATTGTTGATTCTTATTACCAAAAAAAAAAAAAAAAATTGATCAGACATGATTCAACTGTTTGAGATGTTAGCGAACCTCGTTTTGGTGAAGTTCTTGCGCCCAGCTAAAGACCTTAACACTTTTTTTTCATCGACAACTGAAACGAGATATTCGATAGATCGAGGTTGATCGATATCTTCGGAAACGAGGTACAATCTCAACTCTTCGTGTGAGTTCGCTACCATTTGACTAGACAACTGCACTTTCCAATTCCACGATTGTAAGGGAAACGTTGATGAGCGCGTCTGAATCTGAACGATGACTTCTCGTAAACAACACCTACAGTGAATAGCCAATATCCAGAAACAATAAATGGGACAACAATAATGAAAGGCAAAGTTATTTTAAAAAAAATCTATGATCAAGGATATTCGCCACGAGATTGAGAAAAGATGCTACTCGTAGTTGCGTCCAAATGAATCACCTAAGTTAAATTGTAAGCAATTATAATATGACAAAATTTCTATGATTCGACGATGCCACAAATCTGGAGCGATCCACCTGCGATGATATTAAACTAACAAGCAACAAACGAGACAACGAAATTTTTCAATATATTTTTGCAAATCTCTTTGCTATGAGTTTGGCTCACCAAAATTGATTCATGAATATTGGTCATAAATACTTTGAAAACATTTTAGCAGAAATCTCACACTAAAGGACTGATCGATCGCTCTGTTGTATCCCTCTTCGAGCCTTAGATCTTCACCTCTCACCACGATTCGTCTATCCCATCGGACGTCTGTATAATTTCGTAGGATAAATTGCGTCCCAGTGAATTCTCTGCAGCATGCTGTCCTCTCAATGACAAAATCACTCCGCATATTCTGTGCCAGTGAGGCAGTAAATGGCTTAGAGATTACTGTCGCGAAATGAGAAAACGGGAACAAAGTGCCCCGTTAGAGGAAACTTTGCTGTGATTCAGGAATATTGTGTGCAAAGCATTTGTTACAAATTTTAGATACAGCATTATTGGCAATGTTGTACCTAAAATTCTCAGTGGATTGTTGCGGTACACTGCCGTTTGGTTATCCATTAATCGAAAGGAGTGGCCGGGAAGGGAGGTGGTGGCTTGGGGAAGGGGAGGGGGGGGAGGGGAGGGGGGATCCCTGGTGAAAATGTACTCACCAAATCTTTTTCAGTAGCGGTGATTTCATCATCCAAAAGGCCCTTTTAAATGCACATCTTCGCCTTTCAAATTCCCCTAAAAAACATTTTTACGCAGCAAACATCTCAAAGCGTCGAGGTTATGTTTGTTGGATTTCTAAGACACAGAAATGTTGACGTTTGTGTTGACCGGAAGTGCGACACGTTATGGACCATGAAAGAGTTGCGATTAAAAAAAACTCTTTTTTCCTTAAATTTCCATGTTACGAATTCATAGCCATAACAAGTTGCAACTTCGAAAATAACACATAAGAATGGCATTATATATGCAAAATCGAGCAAAGATACAAGAACGAAATAAGAGCAGCGGAAAACAACAAACGAATTAGAGGGAAACAACAATAAACTGTATTGATTTGCTCGTTTTCAATTATCGTGATCCTTTTTATTGGATGCAGTTTCTTCAAATCTCGTCCATCTATAATCCTTCTCGTCGAATTGTTACTCCATTTTCAAATGTGATAGCTGGCATAAGCTTCTTCTCCCTTTCAGATGCAGTTTCTCAGATGGAAACGCTTTTTTTTGCAAAAGCTCTCTTTGAATTTAACTTCTCCTTAAACTGTTCTCTCTTTAAATTCAGTTCCCCTTGAATTTAGTTCCCATTCCCAGAGGCCATACGCTTTATACATTTATTATCTTGCATTTTCTTCAGGGTCATAGTGAGCTACAATCACAAGAGTTTATAAACTTGAAAAACCATCAAATAGAAGCTTATACCACCCCTAATGCTTCTGCGGAATTGTCACACGAAGTTTCAATCTGCAGCCGAGGGGGCAAAATATACTGAAATTAACTGCGTCTGAAGCGAGAAGTCATACTTGCAATTCAATCTGCTTGATAGAGGAAGTGCCTGGAACTTGTAAGCTAGTAGGATCTGAGGATGAAATAACTTCGGGTGAGTCTCGACAAAAGGTGAACGCTCCACCATCGTCAGCTCGTCTGCGGTCATGAAAGGAAACCTGAAATATCGGCGGCTATAAATAGCAACCTGAAACAATGAAATGCATATCAAATAACACCTGCTCGTCAATCATAGTTAAGCGACACCAGTACCGCTCCCATATAAATAGAAACATTCGGCGGCGCGACAAACGGAATCATCATCTATTCTCCCAAATTCTCAGATTTGAAGGTAAGAGATATTCTTTTTTATACCTCGGTCTCACATTAACATGTATCTCATACCTTTAGGCAGTGTTGGAAAAAAACATTTCGTGAACACTGACGCGGAAGGTGTTTTAGGATAATCACAGGACTTCTATAGGCATCTCTACTCTGATGCATTTAAGCTGCAAGGCATTTCTCTTACCAGCCTTATCGGTCTATAGAATTTTCCTCCATTGGCTATTGTTCATACTTTAGGTAGAATCAGAAGTTAAACGACTCGGCTAACGGCGAAAATCAAGGATGATTCCATGTAATAGTAGTCAGATAAGGGAACTATCTCGGAGACTTCGAAACATCCAGACATACACATCCTCGAATTTAGTCACTTTTCATAAACATTTATTTTTATCAACAATATTATTAAGTAACCAATGGCCAATAAATATCTACACGTTATCTCTCTTTTATAACAGACTTTGCTTAGTAAACTGTCACTGATAAGATTCAAATAATTTAAAATTTTCAAAGAAATAACTGAAAAAAAAAACAATGAGCACATCATAAATGCGATCAGAGGAATGGATCGGCATTCAAGCGAACAACAATGATAGTTCGAAGATTTTTATCTATCGTAGTGCTTTTCTAAGAAATTATTCAAAAATTTCGCGAAAATTTTGAGCATAGAAAATTGATTAATACTATTGGAATGTGGAAATTTTTTTTTTTAGTTTTTATTTACCTAATGAGTGGCAAAATTGAAACAAGAAGAGGCGATGCGGTATTGCCTCTTCGTTCTGGATGCGATGGTGCCATCAACCATTTTTGTACAGCTTCCCATAAACGATATTCGCCTATAAAAAAATTCTTCCATCTTGATTAGTAAGTTTCATCTTGAAATATGCAACGTCTCTGCAATATCAATTCCGCTAATCGACAGAGTTGAATTTTTCTCTCATTAAAAACGAAGTACATATTTCTCAAATAAGCTTACGCTATAGATTTTGTAAATGCAATCCGCTTTCCCTATGATGCAACCCTTTGAGAACAGAAAAAAAAAGGGAAGTGTCTAAAGTGAACGACAAAGATTTCAAGGAAACTAAACGTATCCGTGTAAGATGAACTAAAAATCTGTAATATGCACCGAAAACTGATCCAGAAAAATGGTAATTTACGGTGATGGAACAATTACTAAATAGTTTCTGTTAATTTCTCATGAAACACAAACCCTCAACACTAAAAAAGGAATTTTCGCATATGCAAAGAAATTTTTCTCTTAGTGAACCACTTCATCGAACTCTTTAACGAAGTTGTCTCTCGATACTCAGTTCACGGCAAAGTCCAATAGTCCATAACGGAAGTGTCTTTCCATTATGAATGGATCCAAAGGTAATTAAACTTATTCGAAAAAAGCTTCAAAGAAAAATATTATATCCTATGGGATAATGAAATATGCCTTCGAAATCAACACATAACTAAGCGAACTGCAAAAATATTCATTCCCGAGGGAACGTGGGTTCTGATTTCAGTTATCAGGATTTGCGTTATCAGTGGCCTATTTCAGAGAACGGATTCGTCATATGGTGCCGAAAGAACAGAAAAAGAGAACAAAACAGCTACTTAAATGTAGGATGTTTCGCAAAACGAAAGCAGATAGCATAAGGCTTTGGGTAATAGTTTTTGATTGTTTGTGAAATGAACAGTGCAATCTGCGAGATTATTAAACAAGAGGGCGAAGCCGATTTCTAAAGCACGCATCATCGAAGCCCAAAAGGGTAAGTAAGGAGGAAAAAAAGGTGACTAGAGACGCAAGGCGAATGAGCTATTCCCTGATACCAGTCCTATATATTTAACTCATCTTAATAGCTGAAAGTAAAATTTGAGCACTTTTAAGAACGAGCGTTCCATTTCGATCGCTCGTTTTGTTCAGTTCCTCATAACTGCAAAAAATTTTTTTGCAAGATCTGATGTAAATTCATGTAAAAATTGGTTGTAGATCACATACTCGAAAGCACGAGATCGTTGGATTTCAATAATTCCGTAAGTTGATCCCTATCAACTGAAAGCCATTCCTTTTCCCATTCCTCGCTTGTGATCATCTCTTCAAAGTGCCATGCCAATACTTTTATGCATGCGTTTATCAATGGCTGAAAAAAAAAAATTATTATTAATGATCGAAACATTTCTCTTGAAGAATTTCCGCTACATAGGAAAGTAAAGTATACTCAAGACACGTTGGGCGGAAAGCATCATGGATATCAAGCGTATGGAATCATCAACATTTGGAGGGGTGTCATAATCAGAAATTAACGGAGACTCATTGAAAGGAAAAAAGAGAATCGATAATTCCGACGATGCCTTCTATAATTCATTCCCACTTCTGAAAGACTCTGAAATTCAAGTCGTATTCTGAACGAGTCGAGACCAAAAACAACTCTCTATGAATGCCTTCCAGTATTGGTATACGAAAAGTAAGACGAAATAATCTGATCACTTTGACTATGCATTTACCACTTGTCTAGACGTGCTAACAGCACAACCGAGGTTATAAGAAGGGAAGGGACGTGAATAGGTGGGCGACTCAGCAATACAGAAATTCGAAAAAGTTATTTCTGGGAAGGTAAAAAGGTTGGAATAGATACAACGGTTCACAAGTAGTATTCACATTCCGGACTCGAAACTTTAGAGGAGACAGAATGATTTTCAGGGATCTTAAATTAAAAAAGATGAGTAGATCGGTAAGTATTTATTGAAAGAGGTGCGCTGAGCTGTTCACGTGAGGGCCTTAGTGCAAGCCACATTGTAAGTATTGTACTGTAACGTTTTATTTCTGCAATTTTTTAATTTTAGGCAACTATCACTGAATCTTCAAGGCGTAGCAGAATAAAAGCCAAGTCGAGAAGGATGCAGCGGAAAAATTGCGTAGACTTTGGCTGTTCTTTTTCCACACTTCGCCGATTCTATAAAGGAACAAAATTATCTCCACGAACCAAGGAGATGGAAATTTCGAGACCCCCAAAACTAAGGACCTCGAAAAAACAGTGACTTTAAAAATTTTTAGAAGCTTAACTAGGAAATCAGGGGCCTAGGAATTCTCCAAACGAGGTCTATCTGGAGGAAAACGCCACTCAGAGAGGCATACTGACAGCTGTACGTGAATATAACGATAAGAAAGAGAAGAAAACAGTAGAAAATTGCACTCAAAAAAAAAAGAATAGCTGAAAGAACACAAATGAACGAACAATATTCTTTCAGGCGGAAAATGGAGAAAAGAGAGAAAAACAGAAGACAGGAATGCTTGTAAACCAAAAATGTTTGAAAGACTGGATAATTAAACATTCTTAGAGAAGACGTTACTAAAGGATAGGAACTTCCAACTATTTTTGCGTCTGTTTGTGATGAATAAAAGAACTCTGACCTGAACTTACGACCACTGTTTATGTATTGTGTGGGAAATGAGCATCCCAAGTTCGAGAGCAACTGAAGTATTTAGAACCATCCGAGTGAGCAAAAGGATAAAAACATTGAATAACGTATAAAGAGGCGGTTTCAATTGAGAATTTCGGGTGCCTCGAGGGATGCTGTGCGATGAAGAAGGAGAACAATGGGAACGAAGGAAAGGTAATGGAAGAAAAAAAACTCGGAAAGGAAATATGGAGGAACAAGAAAAAGAGAATCGAGTTCTCGTTTACGTTCGCCAACGGAAGAAAACATAATTTCAAAGGATATAGCAGAAAAGCTTCTCATGATTTTCACATGGCAGAATAAAATTAACTTCGAATGCTCTAAAATCCTCGGATGAAAATTCCGACACTCGGGCCAAAATTATCCGAGAAACAATTTACGAACTGCCATGCATGTTGAGTATTGTTGAACGCTCTTAACAATCCTCATATCATGAACACCTTTCAGTAGTATTCGAAATATCTGTGCAGCAAGGCTCGCACAATGCAGTTTGCAACCTTAGACGCCCTTGAAGTGAATTCAGAACGTTTAATTCAAATAATGACCAATTTCTACATCACTATCATCGATTCCATTGTCAGCAGACAAAAATCGAGCCATCTAGACTCAGAAGACATTAACGGTAGAGAATTTTATGGAATATGCGGGAATTTCCTTGGAAACGTTTAATTGTCACCATCTCCACTTCGTTCCGCACCCTAGGAAGTGAATGCCATAAATCATGACAGTCAAAATGTTGAAAGGCGCTGGTAATGGTATAAAAAAATTCAACTCATTCAGCTGACCTCACCTTCAAAAATTCCGGCTTTTTAGTCATTACAACGTCAATTTTTTCGGCCGTTTTCATGCGCTTCGCTTTGTTACCTCCAAAATTACAACTCGCTTCCCCTCGCCCTCTTTCGTTGGGTGTTTTCGAAACGCGTCGCAAGCGCAAAAGCGATTGTTCAGACGCAAAAAACCACTACGTCATCTACCTCAACGTTGCAACGCTAAATACAGTCCGACGCAAAAAATTTCCTAAGAGAAGCACGTAACACTGTTCATAGTCACTTCTGTGCGCTGTGAGAGAAATTTGCTAAAGCCTTCTCCGATATTCGATAAAAATGAGTTCTTGAAGCGGTTTGCGCTCAAATGCCCAAATATGCTGCTATTAGTCATCGATTTTCCGAAGCTCGAAGCTGCAGCAGAAGAATCTGCCGAGAAGAAAAGTAGTGAGTTGTTTATGCTCAACTAGCAGCCGCAAAATTTATGCGAAAAAAAAAAACGAAAATGAAGTATGTTTTGGCATACCTGGTGGAAAGCCTTCGTAGCATACGAGTACCATACGTGAAAGAGTTCCCTCAAAGAAAGCTCAGGCAAAATGTTGTTGACAGCATAGTCTATACATACCTGAAACCAACAATGGCTGGCAATTTAGCGAATTTATGACCTCTCAAGATAACAAAAACAAGCTAGGAAACCCACTAGGAAGACTGGCACGATATGCGCGTTTGTAATTCAGCTTATGAGACCAGCCAACTGCGTCAACACTGAAAAAGAGCAGCAAAACAACGATTAATAACACCCTTGGGCTGAACTACAACCACAACTTTAAATATAGAAAAAGGATTTATCAATGTGAAAGAAGATTGAGAGAAAACATTTTTCATGAGCACCTATATTCCTCGAACTCCTCAATTATTAAGCGGCAATCGAAATTAAGGTTAGAAACCAACGTGTGAAAGATTTATAAAAGCGTTGCTTTATAACAATATATGAAAGCTGAGGTCGGAGGATAAGGAAAGTGGAATTTTGTTGATTGCCTATGCGTCAGAATATACTGCTAAGAAGCTAATTTATGGAAGCAAAGCTCCACAACAGCAAGTATCGATGTAGCCAAGCCAACTGTTGGCTTCAACAGCAAACCAATTTCCAAGTCATCGTTACCCATATGCATTCGATCAATGTGATACTATAAAAAGATCAGTATCGGGTTAGAAAAACTCCTAGAGTAAAACAGGAGACCGCATATCTGAAACAATTTTTGAGAAATATTCGATTATAATGCTCTGCTAAATAAGACCTTTGGTTATTCAAATCGACATAAATTCGCTGAACATGTTTGAGAAAAACGGCGAACCTTTCTAAGACTATGAACGTTGTATTTGTCTGCTAACACAAGAATCGGCAAAGTATTGTCGGGATGGAGAACAATATGATTGCAATATAGGAACCGCAGAAACGCGGCGAAGACACGTTGGCATTGTGGCTCCTCGACAAGTTCTAGCTCCTGTAAAATAAAACCTCCTCAGTTTTGCAAATCGCGACGTATTTTCAAACGAACTCTTCTTCATAATCTTTTGTCATGTGCGGCATGCTTGGGAAGGAAAAATTACTCAGCACCTTGTTTCACCTAATTGATGACTGCTTCATTTCTTACAAAATTATGACAAAGGCTGTGAGTGATTTTGTGGCTAACTTCAGCATACGTTGCACCTTTTCAAGCCTCCATCAGCGCAACCAAATGAGTGCTGATCGTCTTTCTTCTGGTTCATGGTAGGCATCAGCTTAGCAGAACACAGAGTGAAGAAGCCGCATGGCCAATTTTAGACGGATTTTATGCTTCAATGCATAGGGTGACTAAATCCCCCAAATGCTTTGCTGATGACGATCAATACAAGCTCATATCTTTCGTAGTGACATTGGAGAGGTGCATGTGGGGCAGATGGATACAGCGGGTTACAAGATGACGTCCCTCCTTTTTTTAAAATTATTTAAACAAGGGAAAACTGACAGCCTATCGTGGGCACAACTCGTCAAGAGGTCATACTCTACTATGACATTTTATGATCTTCATCCTTCTTGCGTGCGAGGTCATGCAATCTTAGTTAGACAATGATAATCATGCGACAGCTAATGTGAGCAGAGCAAGTTGTGCGGTGATTATAAAGGTGGAAGCCCTACCTCATCCGTAAGTCGGCTAGAAAGTAGCACCATATTCATATCTTTTTTGAAGAACCCATCGGAAGACTGCACAGCATGCACCCCGCCTAAGGGGGATGGGGGGGGGGGGGGAGGGAGGGGTCTTCCGCCCCAAACTCGTCAGCTTTGAAGTTGGATCACTATAGAAACTGGTTATGCAACATTTTTTCCAGTAAAAGCGTAGCATTCCAGAATAAATTAGCTCTCTAATTTTCAACTTCAGCGCTTCACAAATATGAACGAGCATCGCCCAATTTACAAGCTCAGCGAAACATTCTACCCATCAATATTGCAATTACATCGAATTATCACCGATGACTCATCGACGCATGTAAATGTGTGTATAAGTGACCTTCTTATCTCCATTCCATTTTTGACTTAGCATCCGATCGAAAACTTCACTGCTTTTCGTTAGGATAATTCGATGTGCTGAGTATCTGAAAAATCTGGAATAGTTAATATAAGAGCTTTTAGTGAAATTTGATTGGCTAATTTAGCCGATATGAATCAAAAATATTAAATGCTAAAGCATTATCCTACTTCATTATTCTTTACGGCTAAAAGCTATCAGAAACCAAAAAAATATACATAGCGCTAAATTATCAATCATCTTAGATGGAAAAACGAAAGAAGGCAACGTAAGAAAAAAGCAAGTAACAATTGAAATCTCCTAGAACATAGCAGATATCTCGCCCCAGTCTATGGTTAAAGCATATTGCAATTTCCAAATCCAGAAAATTACTGCTATTTTCAAGACCTTAAATCATCAACTTGCACCAGTCCGCTGAATGCTCACTAAGCGACAGCCTTTCGAAGAACTGAAACGAAAAATGAAACCAACTTCGAAACGTATAGGTCAGCTAGCTACTTTCATTAATTCATAGGATTTCTTAAGCGGTTCGTAAATTTAAAAGCATTTCTGCATAAGTATCAGCTCTCTATGACTACAACTCTCGCATACCACTCGTAGCTTATACTCGATTACATTAGCGCTTATATCAAGTTGGCTGATGAAATATATAATTCAATATGCAACCAGAAGATGGCCTACGTAACTACTGTAAGACATAACAAAAGCTTATTGGTTTGACATTCGTACTTTCTATTGCAAAAACTTTTACCAAGTCGACCCTCTCCCCTCTTACTTCAGCTGATTTATGCCTCCTTAGAAGGGGAACGGTTGCTCGAGCGAACATTACCACATCCAAAGCAGCAAAAAAAGGAAATACTGTCAGTTGTGTTTTTCATATTCCACTACTCAGAGCATTAAACGTTGGAATCGTACGGCAAAATACTCGTGTCTAGTTGATGACGGTGAATATATGACATATACTGTGAGAATGGTAGGGGTAAAATTGATGGAATGAGAACGAACGATAGCATCAGCTCTAGAGAGGATTCAATAAACGACCTGGATGTGACTATCAACCAAACTATAATCGCTCGTTAAGACACACAATAAATAGCAGAGATGAAAGACAAAATTGGGAACGCCCAAATAACACTCAGCAAGATGTTGTTCCATGTTCCAATTGTTCCGGATAAGAGCATTTTAACAAAAGGCATATCAAAGAAACATTAACTGAGCTTTATACTAAATAGCTGTCCATCCGCACAGATCGGCATAACGACTACGAAGAAAGAGAGACAAATATCTCAAAAATTACTAAACGGAGTTCTGAAAAACAAGCAACCTTAAAAAACTGCTCAATATATCTACCTGAAGCAGGCATCAGAATCCAGGTATCAGACTCTCCTGGATATCAGAACATCTAGCTGCCAAAATTGCGGCATCTAAACATCATATTGTCTAAAGACCGATTTCCTTATGTTCCAGGATTATATGATGTGCGCGTAACGCTTTTTACAGACATTTCGCCAACCTAGAGACGTGAAATCCGACGGATATAAACCTTGGTTCAATTGAATTTCCCACTCAGAGACGCAATTCGATCTGCTAATTATCCCGTGAGGCTAAATCATTTCAATTTCACAGTAAGTGCTTAAAGACCTCCATCCACATCAGGAAAGCAAACCGAGGTAGTATACCATGAAAAAAAAAAACATTTCCTGACAACTATATAACTGTTTATTGGTATGTTTAGCTACAAGCGTTTTCTTTCCGGAATTTCGATCGGTAACATTTGATGAACGTGCACCTTTCGCCGGGTGTTCATTTTCGGGACTAATGCTTCGACATTAATAAATAAAAATCGCCACTTGCAAACCTGCTCATAGAAATATGTCTAACAAATTTTTTATAACAAACATCATATTTCGTTGCAAGTTAATTAGACGCCTACTCAGGTAATCAGTTTTCTGCACATACCTGTACAAAACATCAAGTTTGCTGCGCAAAAAAAATTGCTCAATTTATTACCCATACGAATAAATGGAGAGGCGTACCGCAATAGTTTGACGAGGTGCGCTTTTGCATCCCGTTCAACTGACAAACTGCTTTCACAGTTGATCATTAAAAAATGAAATTGCTGAAAGAGACACTCACGTGAACACTTCTGGAGAAGTTTACAGACAAAAATGCACTTGACGGTAACAGTTTTAACAAGAAGTGAAGTGTTCTATCACCACGACTGGCACAATGAGTAAAGCTAGCAAACTTGAGGCTGTCAAGAACACCTCTTCAAATTGGCACAACTGTCCAACTCTGAGGCATTAATAATGAAATCACCCACTGCAACATCCAGAATGTATCGGTAGTCAAGTAATCAAACAGTATTTAGGAAAGTGCAGAGATGACTACAACCATGCAATCAGAAGGCAGTAATAATGTACGCGCAGTTAGTTTTTTAGACTGGCAAGTTCATCGAAGTAACGTCTTTTGGTGCTCCTCCATCATCATAGGATTAGCGAATAGCAAACTACTCACCACCCGCTTGCCAATGAAACCTCATGCATCTCTTATCATACATGTCATTCAAAAAATATTGTTTTTCAGTGGCGCTTTCAAAGAGGCGGCAGAAATGTTGTTCATTTTTGTTAGAGTTTATTTTTGCACTCGAAATAGCAGCAACCTGCTATTCGCTTGAAAGCGTTAAACGCTATATCATCAACATCTGGTTGAGCTGTTTGCGGTTGCTCGAAACTGACCATCATGGTGCTTTATAGTTGATAAACGTTAATTACCAAGTGTTGCTAATGTTGTCCATGCACGTATGATCGCCCTAACAAAGCCTAATTGACCCGTTCCTAACGTCATCATAAACAGGAGACATTATTACTTGCACGCTAGGGGAGCTGTTTTCCCCTATCACTCTACGATCTTTAGTAAATGACATTTATGCGCCGAAACAATGGGACGCCAGGACATTTTTGCACTACAGTTCTGGCGCCGAAACAACTGGGTGCAGAAGACAGTTTCGAAGCCGTCACTTCGGTACATTTGTGGCGATCCGGAAACTGGTAGGTAAGGTGCAATGAATCTACAAGTGTTTTTTAACACGAACGGTGAATACGACATCAAGCCTTTCAGCATGAAGTTGAACTGAGCAAAGCAATAATAAAATCTTGTGAAGTAGTGAATAAGTTGAGGATCGAAATATTTGTACCTTTATTAATTTTGTCGAATTAGTGAATGCAATTATCCCGTCGTATTAATACTGTTGCACATTCCTCTTCCATGATGCTAATTGCTGTTAGTATCATTGCAAATCAAGTTTTGCGCAATGTTGAGGAAAGAATACTATGATTGCAAAAGAATAAAAAATTGGCACGATAAAGGTGACTACTCAGATCACGCCATCTTTAGCTTCATAGTAAAAGAGGACGTCCGTTTTTTTCATGTCAGCTTCTCATATCAAAGAACATGTCCATCGCGCAACGTATGAGGGACTTTTTTGTGGCACTCGTTGAGAAATATCCGGATTTCACATCTCAGCCAATAGTTGGTGATTTCGAATTTGCATTGTCCAAAGCTTCTGAGAAACGCTATTCCAATGTGCTGCTTTCCGCTTTGCGCTATCTCAAAACAAAACCAAACAAAAAAAACCAAATAGAAACTTTTTGCATATTGACTTGTAGAGCACTAAAGAAACCGACACTAAGTTCGCCTTAAAGATGCTAAGAATTGTGACTGCGGCATCCGCACCTGGAAATTGCCTCGATATAGCCTTCGCAATATTTTATATCGATAGTAGCGATATTTCTCAGGTGTTAACCTGCTTTGAAAGAAACTATCTGGGGATTTTTCTCCACTGCGAAAGCCTTCGATCATGACGATTCATGGTTTCGCGAACAAATTTGCTAATCATGATTGCGATGCGCATTAACGTTGACCCATTTGTATGCCGCTTTAAGGGGATGAAATACATCAAAGCACAACTATATGTTTCATGTTTTTAGTGTTGAATGGGTTCACCAAACAAAACTTGTTTAGGTTATATCAATTATTTACGTGACCTCAAGCTCACATAAACATCTATAAACTCATTTCTTATCACTGCGCCATACTCTCACCACAATTGGACTAGACATGGCGCATTCCGCTTGTTGATTTTCCTATAGAGATGCAAAGAGATTGATGATAGATAAAACCTGTAGAGATAAATTCCCAATAATTTAGAACGTAATCGCAAGACAGCTGAGGCCACTTAGAATGGTTTTCATGTCGCTCTAAATATGCGCATTTCTTCCTCCGAAAGGTCTTAAACGACCTATAAAATTCAGAAGGAGCATGACGGTAAAGGCGCCTATTGTTATAGGTGAACAGTCATCCCGCACAAGAGATTAAACTGCATTAGAAATGACCAATTTGCACACAACGCTCCCGTGAATTTGAAAAATGTTTTGTTATTAAAAAAACTGCGATAGTTAGCGTTGAAATTTGCAGATTGATTCTCTTTTCCAGAATGAAATACACATTTTCGTTAGCATAACGAAGAATTCGTCCATTTTCCTCATAACTGATATACAACTGATAATTTGATAGCCGCTCAATATACATATAGTGACATTCAAATCAACTCTACCGCCTAGTCAAGACATAGACGAAATTCGCTTTTGTGCATGGATTGCAATGCGACTATTATGAAATGCTTTGCAGGGAAATTTTTTGGTACTCTTTAGTGTCCACAACCTGATTCACGCCTCGTAGATCATCTTGAAAGCAGCATGTTGGGCCGTCTATAGCAACGTCAACTTTACTGATTTTCAAGGTAACACTACCCGTGTACAAAGGAACCGAATCGCAGACGGACTGTGATCAAAGATCACAAACGTTGTGCATATCAAAACATTCAGGCATATAGATGAATATCAAAACATTGTGATATCAAAACCCGCTTTATAGGAGGTAGAACATCACCTATAATATTGAATCACTCGGAAGTAACACGAAATATACTTTGATTTTTCAATTATTTACTTAAAGAGAAGTTTGCAGGAAATAATCTTTAAATTATTGCTGTGATAATATTCAAAAAATGACATTTTGAAAATAAAATCACTGTAATGCATTAAGCAAATAAAAATTTGCCTAAAATTATTGCGAAAAAAAATGAAATATTAAAAACATTAAAAAAAAAAACAAACATCTCATCTCCGACGAGTAGCGTCACGTCGCTAAGGTGAGCATTGTTAAAATATTTCGCAAAATCGTTCAACGCTTCCCGATCATCCGCAAAACAATCCATTCCTGAAAAAAAGGATCTTCCTGAAATACAAAAAAAACTTTGATAATTTAAGAAAATAGACTTTCTCGTAAAAGCAACCGTTGCGGCAAAAAAAAAAAAAACAATCAAATCATCCGAAAAGCCTATTCCTAGAAAGGAAAATCACGTTTCTTGTGACCAAATGATTTCAGTGGCTAACTTTTTGAAAATAAAAAAATTTTTTTCGTCCCACTGATGAGTAACAAAAAATTTCGTTCCGAATTGCTTCGCATAGTTCCAGGCAGATTTTGAATCATTTGGGTTAAGATAAAGAGCAAATGGCTTCATCTCCTCCGCTAGAAAATTGGACGATGAATTTTATAATTTGAGAATATTAAAAATTGGACGAATATTTCCATAAAACGGCCTACAAACATAATGCCCAACTAACACCAGTATATGCTTCATGCTGTAACAATGCTCTTTAGTGACAAAGGCAGGCGGCGCTACTTTTCTTGACAGTCATTCGAAGGTTCAACTCAGGGATTTTTTCACCCCATCCATTACTCATCTCTGCAATTCTTCTCCTTCTGATCAATTGGTCTCTCCTGGCAGCAACTCCAACCCTTGTTTAACTTCAAATTGAAGCAATAAAGCTATCAATTTCTTGTCAGAAGGGATTTGCCATCTCATAGGCTGTTGCTTCTTTGCTAGAAAATGGTCTATTACGTAAGTGTACTGAGATTCTGCTATCGACTGTAGAATTTTTGAGAAGCGTCGGTCGCTGACACAACTTACACATCCACTTCATCCTTATATCATAAAACTCGGTCTCCTAAATTGATGAATTTTGCAAATAAGGTGATTCAAGTCATTCATTGGTTAGAAGTAATGCAGACTGCGAAGGATGATTATCTTACTTTATAAACAATTCTTGCACTCTATACTGAGGGACATCTTTTGAAGTTAGCACATTTCGCGCAATGGCCCAAGCACAATTATGCAATGCATATGGTTGTTTGCGAACGAAATGTGAAACGGCCTGAAAGGTGCGTTAGTGAGAATGACGCAATGCATATTATCGTAGAGTTGTTGAATGCATGTTGACCGTTACTCAGAGGACAAAAATGGACTTAAGCACTCAACACACAAGTTTCATTCCAGACCTCATGGTTAATAATATGCAAAAAAAAGAGGCGATGCCTACGTGTTATAGGTTTATTTGCAAAATAAAAAAAAAGTGCATTGGGAGGTGATTGCCGAATATGGAGCGCCCAACAAATCCTATCCCACAATCTACCTATGATGAGAGCCGCTTAAGGCGTGGCAAGATTGCCACTCACAACAGTCCAATAATGGAAGATAACCAGGGCCAATAGTAGCCACCACTTTCATTGTTCCCCTTCACGTTTGCTCGTTCTCGGGAATCAACAGTGCTCTGAGGCAAGATAATGGTGAGAAAACTAATTTCCCGTCAGCAATTCCCGGTCATACTTGCATGATCTAAGGCTCATATTTCAATAGCGTCAGATGTGATCACCAATTTCCTGCTGCTATACCACGTTCATTACAGCCGCTTTCCTGCTTGATTTTCAGGTCTCTTCGCATATCAATTTCTATCGCCGAAAATGAACTGTTTCTAGTCACTGGAACGATCTTATAATAAGCATGATCATTTTCTGAATAAATCTGGTCATATGTGATGCATTTATTTATTCCTCCTTTTGTAAGTAGTCCCAACGCCTATTACGCTAACAACTTACTGAAACAGATCCTTTTGGAGTAGCAATTATAAAAAATGAGACTTATGCTGCTCGTGATTTCTGAATGGATGCATATGTTCGATCAGAAATAGTAAATGGGGAGAGTTGTGTCCCAGAAAAATTATTACAAAGCCATGCATTCAATGAAATCTTCACTTTTGTGCTGATATTGCTCTCATGCATAAGAGCGATGTTTACAATTTCTGCAATGAGTATGGATTATTGGCGAGATAACAGGTTAAATCATCCTATTTCGAGATGTGAGATTAAATTTAATACGTAGAGAGTAGAGGGAGGATGCTAACAGTATTTGCAATCTTCCAAATAGGACGTCTAAGTGGAGGGGTCTTACAAATGGCAAAAACGATCGGCGTATCTCGCAGGAAACACCTATGAACGAGCGCTCACTTTGCTACGCATGAAAACCGGCTGGCTGCTCATGCACGAATATGGGCGATGCTCGCATTCACTTGAATCTTATAGAGTTCATGAAATGAACACTGCTCGCAAAAATGACAATGCGAGCATTAGTATGTGCCAATTGTGGCTGCTATTTTCAACACGGCGACGGTTGAAGCTAGAATTCAGAAACATTCTGTAATCAACTAATATGCAGCAGCCTTCTAGTCAGTCCAGCAATTTTAAAAAGAGTAACAAACGTTTGAAAGTATTGCAGTTGATGCGGCCAAAACTTTGTAAATAGAAAAATATTTTGCAGTCGGTCTTTGTTTTTCATCTTTCCCAAACACTGAGCTTAGCCATCATACTTGCAATAAAGAAATTGGTAATTATCAATGCATACTGATAATATATGGAACAGATATATAAATGATTAATGGAAGCGAATGAGAAACGATTTCTGAAACTTTGTATTTTCTAATATGAAGCCTAGCAATGAGAATGACTAGCCAAGCTCAATATCGTGGAAAAATAACATGAACTATCACAGTATTTCTAATAATGCGGCCAAATATTTTCATAAGAAGTGCACAAAAATGAGCCAATTTGATGCAAAATGAAAGCAAAATTGGTTGATGACAACGTAAAAAAGAGGCAAAGTAAACAAAATAATGGTGGCTTATTGAATTCTGGCATACACCCACTGATGAAATGTATCGTTTACATGTCTGTGCTTTTCGGCTACCATTTATGCTCACTTTTGAATGCGTCATAAAGCAAAGCGTATTGCATCAAAAATTTATTCTCAAATAAGCTTTTCGAAGAACAGTACTCATAATTGCAAAGTTACCCATATGATATGTGCGTTTGAAAACGGTCAATATAGGAAATTGGCGACATGACTGTCATCCGTTTAGATGATGGGAAAGGAATTTTGCAAGCAGATGAATTATCCATCAGTGACATCATTAACCAATGAAACTATTGCGTGACACATTTTGCTCCGATGCGCTTTTGAAAGCAAATAACGCGATTTTCTGGAATTTCTTAGCGGGGATGAGATTTGGGGTCACAAGTGAATGGGAGTGGGCGAAAGATCAGCGCGAACCGCTGATACCGGTCACTCGGTTCGCACTTAACGCTGCCAGGAATTTTGTGCATCAGCGCCATTTGAGTGCTGTGAAATAATCCCTGCAGTATGTGATTTGGAAGCCCCTCGTGCCCCCCCCCCCTCTCCCGCTCATTTATGTCTCCGTCTCGTTCGCCTCGTTCAGTTTCAACGACATGCGTCCCGTTCATTTGCATTGTCTGGAGTTGAAGAATAAAACTGCGATCACTAAGGAGGCATTCACCCATAGCAAAAAACATGAACAGAAATAGACAGTTATTCTGGATCACTAAAACGGGTCTAGAACATGATAATTGAATTAAACATTTGCTTTATTCAGCACTAAAATTTAGTGCTTTCAGGATATGAGATTTGCTCATTATATGTCATTATATCTGTGCTATTAGCATAACACTGAATCATACCAGAATGAACTTTCGTCATTGTGATCAGAAATTTAAACAGAAAACAAACGTATTCAAGTAGCAGATATTATAGAACAGACAAGGCTAAAAACATTCCCCAAAGCTAAACCCGAATTTCTCTCCCATCAATTGTATGACGTAGAAAATGCAAAAGATTCATATTCTATAGGCTTTGAACATGATATCCTTCGCAGCAACATATTGGCGACAGAAGACAAGAAAGACGGCATCTGAGCTTAAGAAATCATTTGTTGGCACTTCGATGTTAGAAACGATGAAGAAAATCACCTCTACAGTAATTTTTAAACGGCTCATTTTGTTCCTCTTTCGAATGAACCGTGAAGTCTCTTTGTCTTACAGAAGCTTAAACCTTTCGCCCATGAAAATAAGCCGTTTGCGCGACAATCATTAATTTTGCTGACGTTGACGATTTTTTGACATTTAATTCGAACCAATACTACAGCTCCTCTGCGCAACAAGTATGGATTGAAGGTGACTGCCTTTACAGACTTTCTACTTTTTTATATCTTTTAGCAAGGCTTTTGCCAAGAAAGTTCACTAAAATGAAACATTCTCTACTAAACGTTCGATGTGCAGTGTCTATAAATGCACCTAGTAATCCGCAATTTATAACGTAGTTATATCTCTACTTTCATTTTTTTAAAAACTTTATTGTGGCTGTTGATGAATATTGCCCGAGCTAATCACTGAACGACAATATTTTATGTCGAACCAATAAGTGTGCACGATTAACAACGTTAAATTAATGCAAAGATAGCTAAAGCAGCTGACACAATATGCGCTATTTAGAGCTTTTCTCCACTAAACAACTTTCGCAGATCGTTAGCAAATGTTAAATCAAACGCATTACACACTAATGTTTAAATCAAATCGATTTTACACAATTCGCTGTTAAACGTTTTCGAGAAATTGCAATCACCTAATAAATTTTTGCCATACTGTGCATATATATATATATATATATATATATATATATATATATATATATATATATATATATATATATATATATATATATATATATATATATATATATATATATATATATATATATATATATATATATATATATATATATATATATATATATATATATATATTGCGAAATTGAATTGCAAGTTTTTGATGCTTTTTGATTGGAAGAATGCATAAAGATTGCCGCAGAAACATTCGTCAATAGTAAGCAAAGATAAAACTCAAAAATCTGAAGATTTAGAATATAGGCATCAAATTTTATCGTTGTACTTTCTATGGTTCATTCGTTGTCACTTTGTAAGACAGGACAACGCGTACAGTGAAAATAAGCATACATAAGCACCGTATTTCATATTGTGAAAGCACTTTCGTGCATTTTTCAATATGTTCCTCTCAAAAATTAAGAGTTGAGTGCGAAAAAAAGAAGTTGCTTTTCGCTGATATATTCTCCTGACTATATCTAAATGAGTTGGATATCATCAAAAGAGCTTAAACGGATCAACAAATCAATCGTTACTGCCTGGGAAACAACACAACGAGGAGAAACAATAGCGTAATTGTGTACAATCGAACATAGCTAATAGTTTTGATGGAGATGGGCGACCACCAAACAGATATACAAAAGATGAAACAATGAGGATGCAAAATCGAACTTTTATTACCTATTATATTATTGCTTTTGTTTTCATCCAGGTGTTTATTAAAAGAAATTGATCGCTACATCATAAACTTAAGTGATATAATTGGTGTTAATTTCTCATATTCTCTGAATAAATGAGTTAATTTATACAATCATTGCATAGATGAAACGCACATCTAATAGCACAACCTACAAACATATTTGTAAAAAATCGTTTATAATAGAGGTAAGCGCATTAATGATGCGAATAAAGCTCAAATAATGAATAAAAAAATTCGCAGGAAGCACGAAAGACTGACTTCTGCATTAACCACTTCTGAGTAAAAAGGGTTCCAAGGTGGAGGGGGTGAGGAGGGGTGGGGAGAAGTGAGCATGTTTTTGCTCATTTGTAAAGTGGCGGACGTGTGGAACCCTTCAACTAAGGAACACTAAGCCCGAACCATTATGAAAGTAACCGTGCAATCACTGACTAATAGTGCAAGTAAGATGAATGAGAAATAAATTTCGAATTGAATGAACCTGAGGGCGAACGAGATATATATCAGGTTGAATTAAATTATCCCAAATGTTTAAAAGCGTAAGTAGAAGCGAGTGATTCATAGAATAATAAACGAATTTTCTTTGCTAAGCGATAAATCCGTCTAAGAAATCCTATTGAGGTAATCATCAGCTTCAATAATAGCAGTTGATGAATAATACAACAAAAAAATAGTCAATAATTGGATCGATTCATTTAGCTTATATTCACATTGCTAAAATAATATTTTTTTAAGTAAGTTTAGAATAAATACCAAAAAAAAAAGATAAGACGCTTTAATCTATAATCGCCATCTGATAGTCAAACCTATATCGAAAGCCGGTTTTTGCTGAGGGCACGTATTGGATGGCGCAAGACATCTGCCACTTTTGAATGATCGTTCATGCAGATGTATGAAATTTATTCGCCAGCTTGGCGATCGCAACGAATTAATAAACGCCTTGTTAAATGAATCTAAATAATGCTGACGTGTAGAGAAAGTTTCAAAAAGATTTACAATTTGAATTTCATTAACAACGAACGGATTGAAATTTGACTCTTGCAGACAAATAGAATCTTGTATCTGTAGTTATCTGTAGTTAGACTTATGATCTTCTGTAATATAGATAAGCGAGGGAAAAAAATTTAGCTCGAAGAGCGAATAATTGACGCATAAAAATACCGGAAAGAGAGAAACGATGACGGATATCTAAACGCCGAATTTGATGCTCTGATGCAAAGTGGAGCGAGCTTTTACACAATGCTTCTAGTCTGTTAAAAAGAGCCAATCAGTATGCCTCAAGCGGCACTCATATCAGCAAAAAAAAAAAATTACAAATGAATGTTGCAATCGCAAACTAAGATGGCGCATCTGCTCGAATTTTTTGCTAATTAGCGAAACGTTTAAAAGGTAATCGTCCACAAAATCTTAATGTTGGCTGCTTTGGCAATGAATTAATAATGTTGTAAAGCCTTGAAAAGTTTTTTCAGTAAACACTTCAGAGGAAATAAACACTCTCATTAAGTTTTCAAGAAGGGAAAACGTCTGCCCATTAAAACCTTTCAATACTCTCCTAAAAACCACTAATTCTCACACGTCTTAAACGTTGCATATTACAGCTACGAGTTGGATTTTTATGAAAGGTGGAAAAATCCCCTCTGAAAAGAGAAACTTTATTACATTTCACATAACACACTGAATACCTTCCACCCAAGGTTGCACGAAGTTTAAAAGCAACAGCCAGATTTCACTTAAAACATAATTTTCTATATCCGTCAACGAAAAATACAGACGCATTTTGCATTACTTCAACAATTAAGAATACATTACGATGGAAAATGAGCAGAATATGAAGCCAATGTGCATCGATATTTGCACAAAACCGATGCTGAAATTTGAAGATGGAGTGAAGAATGACGAGAGGAAAGTAATCGCCACCTATAATATCAAAACTGTGCTGTCTGGCTTACTTGAATAAAACTGAAGGCGGATGAAAGCAACCACAATATGTCATCCGTAGATTGTTGGCGATGCTAATTTTATCATCCTTGGCACCTTCCTACCTGAGAGTTATTAGCTAGAAGGTAAAGGATCTAATAATGTACCATATGATTTATGTCGCAAACGACAAACTATGAAGCGTGGTAAGTGACGAGTGCGCTGATACTGCACTGTATGAGCCAACAATATAATTATTCCTCACTAAATATGACAAAAATCATCGTCCATCTTACAGTTGAATAAGTACGAGAGCAGTAAGTTCAGCGTTATAGTCTAATGTCGACGCTGATCTATTTTTTTACCTTTTGATATCTAAGCCGGCAGTTCGACGGTGATATCAAGAGAATTTATAAGTACCCGGTTCTTCGATTTGATCGCATCAAAGCCACATCATCAACGGTATCCATGTCTAAATACCACTCCTTAGAAATTATGAGCCCATATATTGCGTTTGTTTTGCAGCAACTGCGCAGCGTTCAACGTATGTAAACAAACAAATTAACCGCTCGCCGAGTTTTCACAGCGTCAACTTTCCACATACACTCACACTAAACGCGTTATATTTTAAATGGGCGTATGAAGCAAGCAACAGCACATATCCGGATTTGTGTGCAAACCGATCATCATCGACGTAACCGAAGAAATTTACGCGAGTAGAATGCGCTATCTTCGATTCGCTAAATGAGCATTTGGATGAACCCTACAAATTTGTGTGTCTATCTCGTATTGTAAATAGCTGAATTCTTCTCTGGCACTTTTCTTCACCTTATGTCTAAATAGCAATATCGCAATCTTTTCTAATGCTCCGTGAGGGTTGCTTATGGAAGAAGAGCCGTATTCCAAGAAATAATATGTAGAACAGAAAAAGCAAAATGAAGAACACTAACATAGCGATCTCATGTATTATTCTTAGCTCCAACTGCAGTGGCATAATTTGCTACGCATTTTTTAAAGTAGATAAATTCATGAATCATGTGTTACATGGTAATATCGAATATGCTCCAGACATAAAGAGCAGTTAGAAAAGAGACGTACCTGGTGGATCTGTCGGATCGGTAGGCAACGGGTTGACGACGGTTCGTGGAGAGTGGTTATTCGTTTTGCGTACCATTTTAATCCTTATTAATATTCGGCGCTTAATTTTTGCTGTCCACTGATATGCTAGGCGGAGCTCACGATGAAAAAACGAGATGAGCAAACAATATTGTTCGCGGAATTCTCTGCGATGAAGCCGAACAGTGGAAGCGGACAGCAAGCAATGCACTGCATCAATCCACGTCAAGTGTACTTTTTTATGTTTGTAAAGTGCGTATTTAACCATCATTCGTGCCAGAAGGATAGCGTTACAACCTACTGACTATTGCATCAACTCCTAATATGAAAAACCCCCAGATAACAAACCACTAAGCTGTGATGCGAAATCCGCTTAAGATTATGCTCGTTGTATATGATTCATTGTAAAATGACGCCTTTTCATTCGCGGTCAAGATCGCTACCGTGAAGAGTTTCAAATAAAGGAGAGGATGAAGGGTATGTAATACCATTAACTCTAATAGCTGAAGAGTGAAATTTATTTAGAGCAAAATTGTACGTCCTTTGAAATGAGAAGAAATCTCCCATTACCATAAACCAAAAATCGGTTATATATTCTTGCGTGAAATTATCGAAATGTTAGAAAGGTTCATTAATGGCGGAAAATTCCCTCTAACCATATGAACTTCACGCTATCCAGCTGGCACGCAACGTCAATTATCACTTTGCATCGTTACTGACAATTCTACATTGTTTTTATTAGAAACGACGATACTAAACCAGCTGGAAATCAACTACGCATGCATGTCGGCAATACGTTAAATGGAACTACAAAATCTATTCGTAACATTTCTCTAAAGTGATCCACAGATCATGCTAATCTGACGTGTGAAAATCTTTAATTCTCCCGCAGCCACTCGGCCGTTCTGGATTGCTCTCCTTGTCGGACCATTCTCATTGGAATATTCACTCTCGTCTTATGGCACCGTTGAGCCGGAATTTTCGGGACAAAAAATATCGTAAGGTGCCAAGTGTAAGTCCCTCCTCGACCACACCTCCTCAAAAAGTTTTGGTGCGTTACAAGACACTCTCAATTACGAAACCTGTGAAAAATTTCACGATGGCCATTTTCACCCGGTTTAACCGCTGCCTACTAGATACCATTTAAAACGATACCCCCATGCTTTTGGCTTGCGCCCCTTCACATTGAACAGGGGCTTTAAAACCATCGTCTTCCATTATATGTTCTTTCAAAAAATGCGGAGATCTTTAGTCTCAGGACTTGTAAATGGAGCATGCGGTGTTTTATAAATCGTGAAAATCAGCATGCCCAGAAATAAAAGAATGAACGGATCAGTAAACGAGAACACGAGAGGAAGTGCGCGGAACGGAAGTGAAGCCGAGAAGCAGACCTGAAATGAGCATTACAAAATGTCAAAATGGGCCGCCGTCGTTAGGCGGGTAGACAGGAGCGAACGAATGTGGAGGACCGGTTGAAGTGTGACAAAGCGTCCGCTTCCCTTTTCAACGAACCCATTGACGCGCACATTGCGCGTTTTATGTTGTTACATTCATTCTCGGTTTGAGTACAGCCCACCGCAGTCGTAACCTCATCTCATTTCAGCGTTCTAACGCAAAAATTGCCAACAATTCAAATACCTCTAGTTTTATTACCAATGAATTCCAATCACATCGACAGCGCCATCTGCTGCAACCACATAATACAGCCCTTCTTTATTGCAGGAACTCTTGCATGGCACTGAAGTTCGATTTATTTAGGGCGTTATTCGACAAGGATAACATTTACACCAGTTCTGACTGCGCTCATATTCATTACTCAAGAATTCTAGGTAATAAAGGGTGAAGCTCTATCTCGTTTCTCTTGATGTATAAAACTCACAAGGCCTATTCATAAGAACCCATTAACATTTAAAAAGCACTGTCCAGCAGACAAAATCAAGCAAGCGTGCTCACGTCGTTTAACGATGATTTCAATGAAGATCTCCTTACATCTCTAAATTTTAGGCATTAGAATGAGAAGATAAAACCTCTTCAAATGGGAAACTTCACAATTCTTGATTGACAATTTTCAGAAAATGGAATTTTCACAGTGACCGAAATACTACTACTGCAGTTTTTTTATACTGCCCCTTAAATAGAGCCTTGTTTAGATGCAAGGCAGGATTCAGAAGAGGCTCACGGCCACTGGCGCCCATGGCCGAGTATCCATCAGAATCGCCTTCTAGCCAAGATAGGACACGGTTTCTTTCCATCCGCTCTGCGCCTCTGCCGAGTGCCTTTTGTCGACCATGACTTTGATGATGTCTGTTTCCAAAGTATTTTTTTAAAAAATCAGTCGCAGCCGCTCTATCTCTTTACGAGCAAACTTTTTGACTAATACCAAGAAAACTTTACCCCGAAGCAATTTCCTTCTCTGCTTTCATTCTTTTCTCTGGAACAGGTTTTTCCCCAACGCATTACTACACAATCATCAAAGAACAATTCCGAGAAACAAAAAAAAAGACAAAACATTTTCAACCCTCCTGCAAGTGCACTTGTTTCTCGCCAATAAGTGCCGCATTTGAAATGTTGCTTCGATGACGTACCAAAACCGTTTTGCGTTGGCTACTTTACACTTCATATGCGCTTGCGAACTCACGTCTTCAGTCCACTGTGTGACAGCACCATACCGATTAATGTATACGCATGAACGCTTCTGCCTCTCTGGTACGTTCTATTTGGAAATCATTGAAGCAAGGCTTGAGAAGTTTAATGGTACAGTCCAAATCTCGATGAGAACCCCTACACCAAATGACACTTAAAGGTGCTAAAAAAGATTCACACAAGAAAGCACTTTACAGCCGTCTGGCCTCAGACATTTTATTGTAGACATTTGGGAGCGGCCGCTTTCAGAAGTGAATATATTTTTACGTGTGTTTTACTGCTGGCGATTCACTACGTTACGTCAATAGTCTGTGTCTAAAAGACGTCGGAAAGTCATGAAGCAGCTGGTCTCGAGAGTCGACATCCAATAGCACATTCTGTCAGCCGCCGTAACACCCTCTTGCACTTGTTGTAATTCATTCAAAAAGTGTAGCACCTAAACTTCTTCCCGCTTTTTGTTATTTATTCAAATAACAGATGGTGTAATATCTATATCTCCTCCCAATTGTTGCTTTTCAATAAAAATATGCAATAGCAATACTTTTCACTATAGGCAACCTTTACGAAACAAAATTTCTTTCCTATTACGGTATTTTCAAAACGATTTGGATGCTGTAAAATATGCGCGTCTCGTATTTTCTCTCATATCCCCGATGCATATTTGAAATGCTAAAGTACTCAGACTGGAATAAAACCGTCTGCACTTTTTTACTAATGCAGACATATAACTCACCATGAAATGGATCTAAAAACAGTGAAGTCGACCGAATAATTAACGTCTTCAGTTATAAGTGCAATCAATATAAACTTCCATAGACAGCTTATTCACAATCCTACATCGCATCTCACCCACCACCCACCCAAATTGCTTGGAACACCTTTTCTACACATACCGCTTGCTCAAGACTCGTTAGTTGCCATGAAGGGATGGAGCCAGAGAGGGAATAGGATTCGTGCTGCGTGAATTCGCAGTTCTGCGGCTTTGCTTCTAACTTCCAAAATTTCCGCAATCAGTTGAGATTCGTTGCCTACCTTACTGTCCGCTCCCCGCTCTCCCTAACTGGATCTTTGTGGCCATCTACATGTACGTTTGCTCCGTCCGACTTGTTCAGGCTTCTATTAGCAAATAGTCAGAAGGCAGCTTATATTATTATCATTCCTCAACGTTTGCTGTCGTTAATAAAGTCTTCGTTGCTCACAGCATTCATGCTTAACACATCGCATTCTGATGGAATATTCTTTCAATTGAAACCGGTAACTGTGAAGATAATTCTGTCCACAGCGTGGCGTATAGGTAATTTTCTACAGTGACTGTCACCATATTGCAGGTGCTTAGTGGCGCAAATGTCTCTGCCCAGACGTACAATTTCTCGCTGCTCAAGACTAATGGCGACTGTCTTGCGCAGCCGCCCTTGCTGAAGACGTCTTATGACGCTAGCGTCCGCAGTGCAAACGTCGCAAAATGCAGCTGTGAAGGAGTGCACGTCGCAAACGTCCCAGACTCAGATATCCCATCGCACAGAAATAGGTTATGAACCTGAGTATCATTACGAGATTCCGAGAACCCGACATGCACGAACCACATATTTTACTTGTCCACACACTATCCACACACCACCACTTCCGCGCACATCCTTAGCATCCCAACCATTGCGCATCTAAACTCCGATACTGCTTGAGCCACAGCTTAATGCTGGGTTATTGGTCACATTGTGCACGAAAGGTCGAGCCGGTTATGTCCTTTGCTGGCAGAGAATCAGAGAGCGCTCACTTGCAATAGAGCGATGAGCAGTTGATTGATCAATGAAAATTCACCGGTCAACATTAACACAAACTTTAGCACACTAACCCGTGCGTTAAATGGCTTTTATTTATAAGAGTGACAGGAGCTAAGGTTCAGATGTCTAGAAACTTATATTTTAAGTGGAAATTTTGCTTTTCCTTCGTTTGTTTAAAATTTTTGACTCGCTTCGCTTGCCTCAGTTTTTTTTAAAAAATTTTTTGCTCTCTCATTTCCCCTAAACCTTCAAAATTTTCTAATCCTTTACCTCTATTATCCTTAAAAACATCTTGCTTTCAGCAGCTCAGAATGGGGTTATGGTCGAAATGAGCACCAATGCATTCGTAGACGGTTTTCTCGCCAAAAGAACGCTGAGATGCATGCTAATTGAGTTTGCTTCCATAGAAAGCACAATAAATCAAAGACACAGGTTTTTTTAATACAGACCCTGTATTCATTGGTGTGTGCAGAGGGAAGTTGTGACTTAATCGCAATAGCATGCGCAGGGATCGAGGAACAGAAACAATTGGACAGGGATTTGTTGAAAGGTAAAGCACTCTATTGGCGAGTTGATAATAACCTATAAGTCGATAGTAATGAGTCCTATTGTGGATCGATCAGCTTTTTTTATGGAATTCCAACTTCACATTTGGTAGTTCATTGAATACCGCTATCGCTGGCCAATGGAAGGGTATCAGGCGGATAAAGATGAACACAAACCAACGATGGGGTGCACGGCGATAGGATGTTTGTACGTATCTCTTTAGGTAAGTGCTTTCACGATTTCCATTGTTATATATTCGCATGTGGACAGAAAAATTCAGCCTTTGGGAGTTTCCGCAAATTTTCATGAACAATTGCTCCATTCCACTGCCACTCACGAAATCGGCAATTTAACCGTTTTACAATTTTCTCGCAGATGTTTTTTCGGATAATAATAGAATTCCTCACAATTTTCCGGAATTTTTTAGAACATTAATTTGGTGGTTCGGAATATAGTAGTTTTCTTCTGCCAACCTTATTTCGGCGCTCAAAAAATTTCAAGTTTTGAAAATATTGTTGACTTACTGTGATAATTCGAACCGAAACTGACTACATAAATGCAGCGAAAGTGACCGTGTCGAAATACTTTCCTGTTGAGAGGGAACGCAGTATTGGAACGTTCGAATTCAAAAAAAAAAGAGTTTTATGCTGTGCTCATTTATTAATGAACTATTACAAAAACGCATAGTGGACTTTCAGGAACTCCTCACTTTTGAGTATGTGCACGAAGGGTTGGCCTGATAGGTAGAATTTTAAAAAGCACAAGCTTCTTTCGCTCACATCCGAGCGTCGATTATTCAACAATTTTGATCTTCCTGTCTGATGGGATGCTCCTAAACGATGCGATGGATAATGAATTATCTCTGAAAATGTGGCTATCAACAGTTTATTCAAATGCCCAAGCAGCGGAACCTAGTCATAGGTATCAATTCGGAAAAGTCAGAAGGAGCAGCGGAATGTGAAGAAGAAGAGTGTAGAAGCCTGATCGCTGTAGTTCAGTTTGTAGTCCTCTATTTTGCGCACAAACATCATTGTCCATGTCCATGGTCTGTCGTCCGTTGCCTTCCATACAATGGCATGAGTCTGTTTTGTTGCCCATATTTATAGAGCGATCAGACTTTGCACTCCACATCATCTTCTATGCAAATTGAAAGCATTGTATATCTGGATGTTGTACCGTAAGGTTGGTGGCTAGCTGAGGAAGCCATAAGCCACTACTGTTCCAAACGAAGACGAAATTTGGGTGGTCTCCCTCAAAAACATATTAAGGATGAAGATTGGAACTGGGAAAAGATTAAGCTAAGCACGAAAGACCGTTACAACGTGGCGTGCAACACTGGTCTTTGCGATAGCCAACGTTCTTTGATCGATTTCTATATTTAATGATGCAGAAATACCAGTTTTGACCTACCAAGGTGTCATCCTGCAAAGGAATGTCAAAGTTGAAGAGCAGTTGATTTCTCTGCTCAGCTGAATATGGTGAAATACCTCTTTTAGTCCAGCTTCCAGCCTTCGTCAACACTCTGTCAGTTGCAAGTCACATATATCTCCATTGAAGGAACTGCGAACAAAACGTAATCAAGAAAAAGCCGCAGCTATCCAAGAGATAGCTGCGGCTGTAGGCAGATCTCCCATTATACTGACAGAAAGGGACTCATCGCCATAGTCAACCTAAGCATGGACGCCCGAGCATTCTGAATGTTCCCTTCATTGGCGTAGTTGGTTTCGTTTATGGTTTGGTTTACTGTGACTGGTTTATTTGTGCGTTTCATCGCTATCGCTCGGCATTCCACAAATCGTTTCAACAGCCGATCGCGTATCGTCCAGTTCTGACATCAGCAAAGCTTTCCGATCGCAGCACAAAGAAAAGTAGTATGACCTCTGCTGTCCAATTGATGTGAAAAGTCATTGTTGTTGTGAATTGAAAATCAGTGAGTTTAAAGGATTGTACACACCAATCCGCAATAGTTAGACCTCATCTATGCCAAGAGAACCTTGAACTGCATATAATTTAATGCGGTCTCAGGAATGAATGAATATAGAACACTTTCGAAGTTGATGAAAAAAAAAGTTGTGAACGTTTGGATTCTTTGCAGTCGGCAGCAGTGATATGTTGTTCTTTTTATGTAAGTTCGCCTTTTCAAGTGCTTTTATATTATGCGCGCTTGAGTGTACATACTGATGTGAATCAATTGTGCTTCTAAGGATGGTTCTTATTATTATGTTCCATCCATACACACATGGTACCGTTTATATACAAAAGTTTGTATACATTGTTCGTTCGCGTCAGTAAACGTTTACCTTTCTCTTACCTGCGCGCATAAATGACTATCTGCTGAGAGGCTCTGACTTTATTAGAAAACGTGTCACTGGAAAATGGCTAGAATGACTAAATGACTGGGAAGTGTTACACTAGGAATAAGCCCACCTCAAGAATACTAGGAGGAAATATGCCTTTGTGGAGAAATTTATCGCGAGCCAACACACTGCACTCCAACACATCGCATTTGAAATTCAAAATCTTCAATTCTGAGGAGAACTGATTGAAAACAGCGTCGAGAATTTGCAAAGAGCCGCCGAAGATTGTTCGCCATTATTATTTGAGAATCGTTATCAAACGCAATAAAAACGGTTTACATTTCATCTGTTTGCGTTTAGTTGTGTGCATTGCTCGCTGCTGCATTGGAAATAGGTGTTACATAAGAGCGTATTATGAAAAGTAGGTATAGGGATATTTATTAAAATGTTGCATTAAAATTGTTTACTAGGCGTTTTGAATAACTACATGAATTAAGAAATGATTTCCATATATTGCAAATGAATCTCTTTGTGTTGTAGCGTTGAATGTGTTAAGAGCTGAAACAAAGTGTCGTAGATAACGTTGAATAATTTGTGTTTATTGCTTTTTTTTCCTCGCGCTGCGTTCTGTTGTAGGTTTAATCACGAAAATTTTAATTAATTTCACTATGAACCTGTGGTAAAACCAAGCTAATGAATATGACGCTGAATTTGCTGATTCGAAGATCAGAACCTGACCTGCCAACGCCCTACTCAAAGGAAAATAAATGCTTTTTGTAGCGCTGTATTTTGTATAATCTGACATATAACGCATGTGAGGCACCTATAAGAAAAATGCGGAGGCCATATAAACTTATACAAACGAAGTTCGACAAGAAGTTGCTTCGATGGAGCAGCAATGGACGATGAAGGGAAAAAAGACATTGAGAAAGTGGGCATAGTTAAGATGTAACTTGAAAACAAAAATGGCATCGGCCGAGAAATGTTGGTTGTGAAAGAAATGAGCATCAACTGGACTGAATATGTCTAGCCGCTAGAAGATAATGCGATCAGAAAAAAAAGTATCTCCAAGAAAATTGTGAGTGATAGCTTTCTTGATATGATGAAGAAGATGCGTGAGAAGCAGGTGACGTCCTTTCGTAACATATGGGAAACTTCTGTTTTCAGCTTCGACGAATGGAAGGAGAAGACGACAAATGTTGCGCAATACTATTTAGCCTCATCGAAAAAGCGGCCTTTCGGACAAACATCCTATTGCCAGAAACGGAGGTTCTGCGCCTTTCGGGTGACCTATTTTAACGGCCAAGATTTGGAGCAAAATTTGAGGCCGACATCGACAACCATTGGATCTCAGGCACTCAGCTCAGCCTCTTATTCAAACTACCTCATATGATGAGGAACACGACAACTACTAGTTCTGCGATCGTCCCAGACAATTATACTTCATTTGTTCATTTTCTGAAGTGCCCCCATGGAGACGAAACGCTCACAACGAAACACTTTCAGGACGTCAAATAGCTACATGCAGTGAATTCGAAAAATGCGACAAAAATAAACGATAGAAATCGAAGTGTGTACGATGTGTCACCTGTCAGCTAAATATGGCGACGACGTAGTCTTTACGCCGCTGTTCATCGCGGTCCATTATGCTTCATAATATGATAGAAATCCTGTGATGGGCAAAACGAATGTCACTGTGATAGACGACGTCGAAAAGGTATTCTGCGAGGATGGCCGGAGATCGCTGATGTTCCAACCATGAAGCGAAAAAACAAACATATTTCGGAGAACAACCAGCTTTCGAGAAAAGTCTTTAACCCAATTTTTTCCGCCTGCTATCGAAAACAGTCATATTTTCTTTTGTTTTTTTCATGCATTCCGTGCGGCAATAAGCTTGGCTTCGATGAAATTTCTTCGAACACGGAGCATCCTGAAAATTTCTCCGTACAATGCTGGAGCTGAATCTCTGACCTCATCCCACACAGCTTGAAGTGTTATGTGGCGTGGACTGTTTGAGCGGGTGGTATCCTGCAGCGGACATATCCTGCAGTGCATGGAAGCAGTCATTTTTCTGAACCTATTGGCCACAGCTTTCAGCGACTTGCTGCACAACCACAATCACAAAGTCACAATTATGCACTAACCTCTGCCAGTTTTGATGCCGATCCGCTATCGTTGCCTATTTTACATTCCTGTGATGCAGTGCAATTACAATACTCTTATGTATTCCGAAGCAGACAGAGATTTCGATTATATCAGTCAAAGGAATTTGTAGGAATGCAGCTCTGCTATGCTTCATTGTTATGTAGCTGGGAGAGGAATGGGATGCAACGAAAAAAATCGTAGTGTACCATCCCTTTGGCAACAGATTGTTGCCATTTTTGTCACCAAAGGGCGGTGTACCTTATATTATGTACTCATGCGTCCTGCATTGCATCCTTTGTCGCTCAAGCCATGTGTTGAAGAAGGTTAGGCGGGAATCATTTTCAAACGAAACAGTTGCAGGAATAATTGAAATCCTTCACGTATGCACAAGTCATCATTCTGGAGCAACACCCCACTAGACCAACCCCATCTAATCAGGAATTCGCAACGACTCATCAATTCATTTTATCCTGTTGCGTTATTTCCTCACACTGTGAACTATCAGGCGAGCCGGTTGCGTTCTTGACAAGAGAAACAGAGAGCGCTCGCTTGCAACAGAGCGACGAGCTGTTCACTTTTCAGGAAATATTCATCAGCTAAAACGTCAAGAAGGTAAAGAGGATTTCGCAAACATTAGCACATTAGCTATCGTGTTAAATGCCACATATTTGAATGAGTGATAGAAGCTGAGGTCCAGTTGTCTAAAAACCTTTATGGGAAATTCGCTAGTTGCCCGGTTGTTCGAATTTTTCCACTTGCTTCGTTTGCCTCAGTTTCTGCAGTCTTTCACTCTCTCATATCTTTTACCCTCTAAGAATTACAGCTACTCTGCCCAACCTATTTAACCAAATATCTTGTGTTCAGCATCTAAAATATCAATATTTTCTTTCACAGCATTTTTGATGCCAAAGTTGCTCGCATCTGAGAACCTCTTCCAGTGATACCGAAATTTCTTTCCAGAGAGCAACGTCGTCGAAAACCCTGATAAACTTCCGGGTGAGTATGCGAAGCTCTGTAAGAAATATCTGATGATTTCCTTCAAAACTAAGTTGGGATATGTGTCCCTGTACAAATTTTCTGCTTCACAGTTTACCGAACTTTGCATTTTAACAGGAGGAACTAATAAAAGCGAAAGAGGCAGTAGTTTGAAATAATATTGCCGACTTACAAGGAATGCGTCAAGTATATAGGTTCTGGGATCTAAATTTTTTCGGAGTGATTATTGTTTGCATCCATAGATACGTTCTCTGCAAATCGTACAGCAGGTGCATCTTCTAATCTCATTGTCTGAGGAGAAGAGATCACTTCAAAGCTGCTATTATTTTTCTATGGAGATGAACGCGTAATCAATTCCGTTCTCTCTACCTATGTGCCATATTTTTTAGTGTTTCTCTCGAATGAGTGGAAAAACTTTGATGAAGTCGATTATTTTTGAAAAGCCAACAATGCAGTATGCAGATATGAACACCGAAAGCTCATCCTACACAAGCAAGGCGTTCTCTGATTTTTTTTCTCTCATCGTTTTGACAAATCGAAACGTTTTATTTACTATTTTTATTTCAAAAACCGGTAGCTGAATAATGAAGTGCGTTAGATTAATCTCAACAAAGGTGCGTGATTCACACACTTAAAGAGTGATGCCTTTCTTCCTAAAGCACTCGTCAGTTCAAAAAATGAGACAGACGCGAAACACGTAAAGTCAATTGACCAGTGCTATATGCGCTTTTTGAGGCTTCTTACCCTGTGGCTACTGCAGTGCAATTTTCGTCTAGTCACGGATTGTTACTTGTTATCATAAGTGTAACAACACCAGTACTAAGAAAGTTGTGGTAACAAGTAACAATCCGTGACTAGACGAAAATTGCACTATAAGTAGCTACAGAGTAAAAAGCCTCAAAAAGCGCGTATAGCACTGGTCAATTGACTTTACGTGTTTCGCGCCTGTCGCATTTTTTGAACTGACGAGTGCTTTAGGAAGAAAGGCATCACTCTTTAAGTGTGTGAATCATGCACATTTGTTGAGATTAATCTAACGCACTTCATTATTCAGCTACCGGTTTTTGAAATAAAAATAGTAAATAAATATATATATATATATATATATATATATATATATATATATATATATATATATATATATATATATATATATATATATATATATATATATATATATATATATATATATATATATATATATATATATATATATATATATATATATATATATATATATATATATATATATATATATAGAATCGTTACATCCCCCAGTTTTTTTCAAATTCGAAGAAAAGGTTTGTGAAGTATATATCCAAAAAAAACCGCTTTACCGTCAGATATCGAATAATGTGCTTGATAGTGATGCTGGAAAGATAATTCTCACCTTCTCCTCTCTTTCAGACCTCTCACGTTGTTGAACTTGTGAAATACTTGGACTAGCGGTCTAGTAGTTCTAAAGCTGCAAAAGCAAACAGACGCTATCCTGGCAAAATAAGTTAGACGGGGCTTTCACTCAGATCCATCATCTACCGAATAAGTCAGTAATATGATTGAATACTTGTATTGTATATTGTGAGCTTTTCTATAAATAAAGCATTTCGATGCACGCTATTTTTTTTTCTACTGTTTTTCTTCAGTGTCTATTTAGTGTCTATTTTAGTTGATTTCTCCACTTCTTCATGTCTTCACCACGTTTGCACAAAACATTCAACCTCCGCTAACGCTTAAATAGCCCTTCAGCAACAATTATATTATGTGCCGTGTTTATTACACAACTGAAATTTTTGCCACTTTTTTCTTCGTAAAAAATGCTTTTGTGTATGTGTGATGCTAATAGAAATTACTGTGGACGATAGTGGTATAAGAATGTTTTCGTGCAAACTGTTATTCCACTTTAGATCCGTTGCGTTCCTTTGTTGGGAAATGCTCGCCTCGTTCCAGCTCGACATTTGTGCTTCTTGCATTCCCTTCTTCTTCATGCAAAATGCTACGAAAAACAAGTGTGATAGCATTCTGGGTTGCTGGCTAGGGATGTCTGAAAAAAATGCTTTGCACGATTTTGCGCCAATCCATTTCCTAGTGAGTGCATTTCTCGGAGCACTTTTTTTTGTCGATCAAAGGAGCCGATTCCTGTGCGCCATCAATTTCGTGATGGCGATTACGAAGCCCTAATTGGCCCTGAATTGTTCTTGTTTGGCCAGCGATAGTATGCCTAAGAAAAGTTTTCAGCGAGAGGCGGTGGCTGGAACGCAATTTACAGCAGCAGTGCTTGTGAATAGGGTCTTTTTCACTTTCTTGTGTGTAAATAAATCACGTTTCGACAGTAATTGTGCTCAGCTATACGTAAACTAATTGAACAAAATTCAAGCATCATCAATAGTGGATGGCTGTTTCCACTTCCTGTTTATTGTATCGCGAAGTCCGTTACAATAATGCTATCATAATTGAGAATAATGCAGCGCTTCGTTGCGTGAGAATCGCAGAGAGACAATGACGGGTGCATGGCCATAGTCAGTCTTCCTGCGTTGTGGGCGTTGGTGTGGAGGCTAACGGGAATTTCCGTTATCGCAGTAGTGTATGTTGTAAACAACTTGCAATCGTAGGCTATAGAATTTCTTCTGTGAAATCAGATTGAACGCGAGAAATACAAGTGCTACACTTTTGTGCAATCTTGCGGTTAACTGTAAAGAAAAGTTTGTCTCACCTGTATTGTGAGTCTCCAGCGAACCAGGCTCACAGAAGAAGCTTTTTTCTAGCGCGTACTTCACACCCTAGTGGGTCTGTGAATTCACACCTCCAGCTAAATCTTCGATCGTGCAATATTCCATCACTTCCGCTATGCTCGTGCAGAACATGTAGTATGCATACTTGACTGAGTTAATGATATCCTAATGTAAAGCAAGTGCTTTTCGCAGTTGAATGTTGGTGGTAAGCATCCACTGGGATGAATTTATGGTGAGACTGTCTGCTTGTGCCATCATCTGTTGCATCAAGGAGGGCTCTCTGGGAAGGGGATGGGAGGGGAAGTAGAGGATGGAGCATTGGGAGGCTACTGGGCGAAGAAAAAATTGTCAATCATCGAATTTTGGCCAACTGAGTCAGGTGCAGTGAAAACTATTTTCACGTAAGAAAATGTTCGGTGAGACGGTAGTTGTGCGAAACAACGAAGCGATAAGTCATTTGCCATTTCTGTTTTATAAACGATGCATTAAAAAAAATTTCGTGAATATCTCAATAAATTAAGGAGGGGAAAAAGGTGTGATGCTGTCGGGTTGCCTTTTTTCGATTTCGCTCACTCGTTAACCCGTTAACAAGTGCAAAACATCACGCATCGTCACAAAACAATGCATCTTTAGCGGTCAGGTAAATAGCCAATGATTCGTTGTTTCGCTGTTTCTTATATCTACCTTGCGACAGAAAAGTAAAGTTTTTTTAGAACAATCCATCGGACTGCTTTTCAATGCTGAAGTAATTTACAACGAGATTAGCCGAGTCGTCTGATTCTGATTTGCATTCAACAATGTAAGGATTTTTCCCTTCAATGTTTTGATGTTCGTATGAAATATTTTTTCCTTCGGATTCTCTTCTTTGACGGCTATAACAGTGCGAAATAATAGTGCCTAAAGTAGAAGAAATATAGGAAGGAAAAGATGATAAAGGGAGCAATGGAAATGAAGTCATGTACAGCATGCTAACGAGTGATGTGTCAATATCAGTGACATTAAATTTGAGAAATACTTTCACTGCGTTTTAAAGACCGATATCGTCACAGATGGTGTAATCGATTCTATATTCTTGCCCATCCGGATGGGTATTACTTGTTGGCACCAGTTCTCTGAACGTCTATTTTTGTTTTCAAACCACCAGATCTGTTTATGGTGTTTGACGCAGCGAACTGGAACAGATTGCTGCAGTCTACACCAATCGCACAAAGGCTTTCAAAAGTATCAGCCATATCATGAACAGTTCCCATCCACAAAGATTCTAATATATATAATCCTGTCATGGATTATGGGTTACGGAGGTGCTTTAAATAAGTTTAAGTAATCGAGAAGCGGTAAAGCAGAAGTGTGTGACATTCGAACGAGAAACTCATTGTCGTTGTCTTGAAATTATAATTACTGTAAAGTTTGCTATACGATTCGCTTTAGCAAGTTTATTTCGACGCAGTGGGGAGCAGAACGTTCATTTCAGGAAAAAAGTTATTAAATGCAATATTTCAGAGTATGACAAATTTTTATCGCTACAAAGAATCGTTTGTCACCGTGCGACGTTCGGGTGTTGCCAGCAAAAGAATTTTTTACAATAGCAGTGTTGGTTATTCTCACGTTCTCTTGAAGCAGTGCTTGCTTTAATGTCCATGTGCTTGAGCCGACGCACTTTCATAATTTTCATTTGATGTCATAAATGAATAGTTGGTGTTGCTGATCGCTTCATTTTGTTAGATTTCGTGAAAGGCTGCATTAATCTCAACATTTTAAACACTCTGTCTTTCATCTATCCATTTGTGAAATGTAACCATTTGCAATCTCAATCCTTAATTTAACTCCTCTAAACTTCTCGTTTAGTTTTTAGCGATCGCAATTTTCCAGGATGTTTGCTGTAGCTACTGAAGCATATGAGATATGAATACTTTATTTTTGTTAGTAATTTGTGAAAGTGGTTGTTCAATGAGCCGCATCTAAAAACACACATCAAATTAGCCACTTTGCTGTGCTTACTCGCTCATTCTTGCTTATCTTTTCGCCAAATGTCTATTATTTATTAGATTTCTGTTATATTAGTTCGAAAGGAAAACATTATCAAAACTGGCATATATTGGTTCGCACTTTGAGATAACTTTGGCTTATTCGCTCTAATTATGACTACATATTCATCCCATTTCCGGTATTCCATATAGCTAATGTCCGCTTTTTTACAGTTATTTTGGCCCACTTCATGATTTACATGGAGGGCTTAATCGGCTAAGTGAGAGAATTTGTTTTCATTTTATTTCAGTTTTTTTATCTTATCTCCCCTCAGCTGCCATTTCAGCCATGTTTTCATGAAAATTTGTTGTTTTATATGGCTTAATTGGGCCTTTTCCCTAAGAAGTGATACGTATTGGTCAACTTTCATTTAAAGATAGACGACTGATGAAGAAAAAAAGTAAGCGAAATGATACGAGACGATTGCTAGTTTGAATCCTATATAATTAAAGGTCATCTGCAGCGGGCAAGTTTCGATAAGTTGTTCATTTATTTTCTATTTCTCATCGTCATCGTTTTCCGTTTGCACTGTTAGTGATCAGATGAACGCCTTCCTCATGTTTGCTTGCACTTTTTCAGTTTGCATTATTTCTTGAAAAAGGCGATTTGAGAAGAACCATAGCGTGAAAAGCGCTGCTCAGTGATCTCATTTCTTTTCTGATTTCATTGATCGATATCTAGGATTTATATCCTCCTTAACTAAGCACTGATCCAGGTGAACATCACTGCTATCGTTTACCTGCTTGCGAATAACCGCTGATGTGTCGATTATATGATGCGGTGCGCATAGGTGGACCGTTGGTGGAATAGAATTAATGCATCGGTCTCAGGATTTGCTAGCATATTCATATAGGCCGTTGAATTTCACGCCCGCGTTTGAGCTGACGGCTGTGTCATATTTTGCAGGCAAACATAACAGCAAATTCTTAAAAATAGCAATGTTTCAAATAGCGTTTCAATGTGCGTTCAGATGAGGCCCGCTACCACCTGGTGGACTCTAGAGTCATGTTGCTTCTATGGCTTTCGAATTGATTTTTCAGCGTCCTGTTCATTATCGCTGGGGATCCCAAAGGCTTCGAAATATTTGAATGCCGGGAGAAGCGAGATCACCTTCTAGTTGCCTTCAAAATTAACATCAGTGCTTGAGGAACCAGCAATTACATATTTCGCAAGTGCTTTTTTGACAACAACGCTCTAACTTCATTCGCAAAAAAATGCTGAAGGCCAGCACTGAATGAGCATACACACATGAAGAGAGTTTTGGATGGCAACGAACAGCGTGCACCATTTGTTGGCACGCAGTAAAAACCTGTTCTTCGCTGTTGCTCAGCAATGATTGTCTGTTGCTGCGCTATTTACGCATATATTAAACAGTACACCCAGAGGTCTTAGTAAGCAGTTTTTTCTCGCACAATCCAGGTCCCACCTCAACGGTAGGTCACCTTGTTAATTATGTAAATTAAGTCGTTTTCATTCTACTTTTGTGCCCTGTTAAATGTTTGATGACTTATTGTATGTTGACCAACATATCGTTTCTACTGTTGTTTTTAGCTGCCAGATGCCTGGTGATTCCAACTTAAAGGTATCTTGAGAGACGACTGCCAACTTTTTTAGGGATACTGCAAGTGTATATATGCAGAGCACATTATGGTGGCGCCAAGTCTCTTTATACGTAGGTACATGTCTCTCTGGCGGCCATTTTCAACTTGGCAACTATTCATTCTACAGGTAGAGAATTTGCCAGGTATAATATCTACCATTAGATGACTCTTAATATCTTCGAGTGAATGAAATCAATAATTTCGAAAGGTGTTGCAGCATTTAAGCACACGCCAAAATCTGCATATATTTCCTACCGGTCAGATTTCCGCTTTTGTCGAGTCTCACAAAAAAAGCCTCTTGTAGAACACTGCAATCAATAATAGGGCCGTGTAAAATTTTCTTCCTTTATTTCGCACATTGCATTATTGTTGACATTTCGGACGATTAATCTAATGAACGTACTTGTGAAAGCGCACATCATGTTAGCTAATTTGCTATGAATATTTTATTTTATTTTATTCTGGAATGCATCAACATCCGTTATAATTTTATGCAAAATAATTGATGCGCCTCTATTGTCGATTTCAATATCCTAATGCGCAAATGCTAATGACCTGCGAAAAACGTCACTGATAGCACCCGCTTGATCACTGAATCATTTGTAGTTTCTTTTTTTTAACTTTTGGCCTAAACTATTTCGACACATAAATCCTCCAAGTTTCCTGTAAAGTATGAAAGGCAAATACAGGAGAAGGAGGGGGAGGAAACAGATGAGAGGAGAAAGTATTTGTGAATGGTAGGGTTCTTCCGATCTTTCAGGATAGGTTATAGCCGAAATGAAACGATTCTTTAATCCACTTTGATGAAGCTAATGCGCTGCTATATATGTAATCTGTGTTTTGCCTTCAGTTATTTGAAGTATTCTTGCATAGTCGTCTTTGGCTGCAAGTTAACTGGAAGTGCGTACGCTATTTTCTGAACCTGAGTGGAGATATGGATGGAGCGGGGACTTAGGGATCTATAACCGAGGCTTCCAATCAGGGTCCAACTGTGGATGGGTTAGCCAAAAAGCCACTAACGGAAATCGAATCAGTGTTATAATCTTATAAGCGCTGATGGGCTACTTCGGTACGTTGAGATGACTTTGATTGCGACTCCTCAAAGAGCCGACTTCCAGAGGCTCCGACTGAGGGAAAAGAAGGGTCAGATTCTTGACTGTGATCCCTCCTGAGCAAAGAATTGACCCCCGTTGCCAATCCCGCAGTCGACTCTGAAACGACTTCCTTGTGGTCTTGCTTCTGCTGCTGCAATATAGTAGCTGCGGGCGAGCGTTATTCACCAGACAGCACTAGAAGAATGTTAAATAGCACTTCCAATCAACGCTTGCAGTAAATACATTCGCAAATCATAATACCGATTTAAACTACTCCCCCTCCGTCCCCCTCCTCCTTTCGCTACAAAAGGTATTGGTTTGCAGCCCCTTCAGATTGGATGAAAAGCAGAGACTGGAAAGGATGAAAAGAACCGTGGAAAATCGCCCTTCGTATGGAGGAGGATCAGGTTTTTTCCAAGATCCTTCAGTTCTGCTAAAATTTGATCTTATTGCGAACATTGATTGGCCAGAAAATGTTTTCGTGAGAATCCGATAAGAAAACTTTTCCCAATCTATCGAGATTCATTTGGATTTGAGAAAATTCTTGTTTTGAAAGAGCCACCAAAAATGTCACCTAACCGCCAATAACTCCAAAACCAAAAGGCAACCTTTTCTGTATTGACCCATGTAACGTTTCCTGGACGAGCGCTTCCCACTGAAATCGAACCATCCCAGACTAGATTTAGCTTTTCTTCCAGGAAGTTAACATCCTATAGTGAAGAGGTTGGGAAATTTATTTTGTTTCTCTGAATGAATACTTTGCTTCGACGTCTATGGAGCAATTAATGCATACTTTTGCGCACAGAAAAAAAAAATGTAGATTTCCATCGTTCGGAAATGCTGTGAAATGTGCAGAATGTGATGAAACTTTTCCCTGGCGAACAATAATTTCAAAGGATTCCACTGTAGAAACAAGTCACTAACAAAAGTTTGAAATCCAAAAGTGCAGTACTTTCCTTGTTGAGCACTTCTCAAGGTTTTTCAAAAATTTTTGTTGGAAAGGCTTTCTTATTAGGAAAATTGTATCTTCATATTCGACGCCAAAATCTACGTTAATGTGCGTATCTGCATAAATAGAGTCCGAGAAAATATGATATATCACTACTCATCTCTATGAAATATCATCAGTTTTGCTGAGATTGTTGTCCGCCCAGATCATTTCCGCTGCGATGCCAGATCTGCCGAAAATTATGAAGGAGTTTAAATAAGTGACATGCTAGGAATTGAGATGAACATAGCGAAGAAATTTCGGCAAGGAAAGCCGGTTTTTAGTTCTAATCCTATTTTCCACCACTAAAAGAAATGGCAGTAATAATTTGGTCGGATGAACCGGCCTTTATAGATGCAGTGAGAACGTGAGATGGAATTGATAGGTCAAAGCGGGTTCACACAAATGTACTACATCGCATGTACATGTGACGACACCCCATGCCTATGTCCTTTTTCCAACAAGAAGAGAGGTGGAGTATTGCTTAAAGCTTCCAGAATTTTTAGAGAGTGGTTCTCGATGAGATAGGAAACGGGAGCTGGAAAGAAGTTTTGAAATAATAAAGCAGAACAAGTTGGCTAATGTGGAGCATTATTCACAGTGAGGAGAGTCGGTTGTTGTTTTGTGTATGATCAGTGCGTTGTTCATCTTTGCATCTGTGAAACCTCACTTATCACCTTTGTTACTCATATTTTATATTAGATCTTGGAGGCCCTCTAGACGCATTTTGTGAACGTTTAAACTCGACAAATTTTTCTGGAAACAGATGCGTTCATTATAGCGAACTAGGGTTTAAGGTGTTTGTTGTTTTAACTCAACTTACCTCAACTTACCTCAGGTGTTACCTCAACTTCGTACAACTTTTGTCTTGTGTTTAATAACAGGCGCAACGAATACTAATTATGCACAGTAAATTTTACACCGAATAATTAATAGATATTTACATAGTAGTACTAGCCTAGGGCCGGCTAATGTCGCCAACCGAATGCTCTCTTGTTCAGAGCAAAATAGATCTTTTGGCTAGTGCGAAATACGGCTGTCCGTAAGTAAGCGATGCAAATGCATTGACGCTAGTTCTCGCTCTATTATTAGCGGTCGTTTTCTTACATTCATCATCCGGTAGTAGAAAATTGCATAATTATAGATAATTGCTTTCAAATTTCTGTTTTTCTCTCTTCGCAAAAAAAAAAGTCATGGGAAAGATGTGAAAAAAATGTTCGTACGTGGAATGCTATGTTAATTATCGATGAGTGTTTTGTCGATCATTGTAAATTGGTGCATTGGAATGTTGTTCAGAAAAGACGTCGTATCTTGTCTCGATTAGAATGCCTTTTGAACTTCGCAATCTTCTAATAAAATCTCTAATCATCGGGATTTTTTTAACAATTTATGTCAAGCGCTTAAAGGCTGAAGACTCGTTTTTTAATGGATAGCGCTTCCAGTTTTGAGCCAACAATGGCCATGTGTATGTTCGCTTCCATTACCTTTGCTTTGAATTGTTTGATCACCTATGAATTGTTTCATAGCTAAGTGTAGGACTTTGATCGGCTCTATCTGTTCCACAAGTAAACCTAGTTCAATTAATCGGAATGTAGCTCTCACAAAAAGCGCCATATTCTGAACCTGGAACTCTTTATCAACATTTTGAGTATGTTTTGAAGAAATCCATCAAAGGATACCTGATCGAATTGTTGAACTCATATGAGAATTTTCTTCAGCATGTTTTAAGTGTTTTGTGACGATCGATTTGTGTTGTTTCTGATGCGGCTAAAGCTTTTATTTCTTTGGATTGAGTTAGCTGTTGGTCTCAAAACGTTATCATAAAATTCTGAGTATAAATGAGATCACTGCCTACCCCGTCTGGGATCGATTGGTTCAAAAGAGAACCGTAATCTTTCAGATCGGTTCGGTTTGAGGAAGGAAGTGACAAATTTTCCAACTTTTTTGAAGGACTAAGCACTCTTATTTGTGGGTAACTTTTCTTCAGAATTACTGAACTTTTCAACTTGTCCCAGTATTTGTCTTTGAAATCTTCAGTTATATCTAGCAGCTTTTTTTTCGTCCAATCGTGGCTCATCGCCTGAGAGCCCAAGAATTTCTGGCCAATCTGCCTCTGATTGAAAGAGGAGCGGGGAGAGCTGGTATTGATCTGCGAATTTTAGTCAAAGGGTTTGAAAATGAAAATTTGACTCTTGATTAACTCTTAGCTTGAAACTGAAGCAAAGAAAATGGAGCCGACACAATTTGAGAGTAGTCTAGGAAGAAATGGCTGTTTTTCTTTCTTTTTTCTTCCTCGCTTATGCAGAGAACTAGTGAAGGGCGTTAATTTACACTAGTCGAAAGTGTTTGAATTTCACACTGAATCAAATGAAGGTTTGTTGTTCTTTTGTCCATAAAATGAATGCACAGTTTGTAGCAGTGAAAAGGACGTGCCTATAAATTCTCTTACGAAGACATCCTAACGGAATTCCGGTCTCGTGGTTGAAAGACTGGTTGCGTTCACAAAAAAAAAACCCGAGGAAGGTGCAGCTATTTATTGAGAGTCCTATCCGTGATATTATGTTTCTTAGCTACGTACTCCTCTTCGTAAACAATTACGCTTTTTATCAACTCCGATCGAAGCGCTCAAGAATCTTTAGAGGCCTGAGTGCGTTCATGCTGACTTCTCGCTTTCGAACGCGCGTACTCAAACTTGAATAATTTTCATTACCAAGTGATGCCTTAGTGAATTCGAAAATATTTGTGTTCGTTCTTAAATCACCCTCCTGTTACAATTTCTATTTTCAAATTAAGCTAAGATTCTCTCAGTAAGTGGTTCTTTGATTTTGTAAAGAGCGTATTTTTATGTTGTATTATAATTGATGAGAGCATTTGAATCGGGTTTTTTTAAGTGTATTTTAGATGTAGCTGGATGAAACATGACGCTTGATATGATTTTGATCGTGCTTTCGCTGTAAACGTCGATGATCGCATAATGATGCCTAAAATTGAACTGAAATTTTCAATCCGTCGTAAATTGAGGTGAAATTAATGAGTGACTTTTCAATGGCCTTCTTCAAATTTCCAAACCAATTCAACGACTATCAGACGATTGCCGTTGAATTCTTCCCTGTTCTCCATGCTCAACACGATACAACGTCTCTTTTCTACTATCGTACATAAAATATTTAAGTGATTTCACTCAGAACACAATATGAATTACACGTCGGCCTAGTTTACCGTCTATTTCACGGGATTTTTCCCGTCCCACTTTTTGGCAAAAACTTCTCACTGCTAAATGACAAACTGTTAAAAATCACTTTTTTATGCAATGGATTTGGAGACTGAGCGGTGAAAATTTCTAGCAACAGTCTTATTTAAGCGAGTTGATGATGATGAATGCTGATGACTCGGCATTTTGATTTTAAAAAATGCGTCGACGATAGTGAACGTTTTTTTTGTTTCTGATGAGTCGTCTTCAAAAGTTCTGAAATTTTCACTTGCCTGCAGCACTTATCCACAGCATTTCCACTTCTTCCTTGTGGTTGCTTCCGACCTAATTTATGGCTCTTCGCCTGAAAATTAATGGTCTGAATGCCGAAAAATTCGATATTTATTTTTATGGCGCTCTGAAACGGAATCGAGTCAGAGTGCTATATTAAAATGGGGTTAGATTAAACTGGTCATTCTATAGACACTAGCGATTTCTCGTTTAATCGCTAGGAAATTTCTGTAACCTGCTTCGCCGAAACGTTGCTGTTAGCTCGCGTAAATTTTTCTGACCATTCAAGAGAACCTCATAAAACTGAAAATAATTTGTTGTTGCTGCAGCATTTCCGTCAGTGCTTTCTGATATTACATTCAGCTGCGATTGGAGGTGGCGTCGTGGTGTTTGAGCGCTGCTTAGCAAATCTCACGTGTGGCATCCTCTTACTCAAAGGTCAAAGCCAGCGGTGTAATTCCAAGCACATTGCGATTTTCGAGCTCTTTGTGCAATATCTCGCTCAATAGCTTTCTTTTTAAAACGATTTCAAGTAGATGATCCTATGAAACATTAGCCTACTCTTTGAAATCTTTTGCCATTTGGTGACTTTTGTCAAACAGAGAGGCGAAAGAGGAGGGGGGGGGGGGGGGGGGGGATAGCGAAAGGGAAGGAGAGCGCAACAAGAGATGAATGCCTTTCTTAGAATGGCATATTTCGAAAGAAAGATGCACTTCACTTCCTTTTTGAGTGTCCTCGACGCTGGGTTCATAGAATTTGCTCAGCGATGACTTCACAGCAACACTTCACTTTCCAGCGAACAAACATATATATGAAGTCAACTCCTCATTTATTCTGTCGATTCGCTAGCCAATCGCTTGAATTCACGCCATCTCACTCTTCTCAGCACAAACTAGGACATTCTGTATCCTTTCCTTGTTGCATTATTTGTTTGAGTCTAGACAGGTAATGCGTTTTAGTGCTTTATGTGTAGCAATCTGCGTTCTTCGTAATCGAATGTTTGGAGGAGGTTGCTGTATTATTTATTTCTCTAAGTCACCCGTAGGACTTGCCCGAATGTTGGGTAAAAATTCCTCTCAAAGCCGATGATGATTGCCTATAACGATATGTTCTCTTCATTTCGAATCAATTGTTTAGTATGTTTAATTTTTGAAAGAAATTTTTCACCAATAAAGAAGTGCACAAAATTTTTGCCTTCTAAGAGCATTTTTTAAAACATTAGTTGTAGTTACCTTTATTTTTTTTTCAACGTTCCCATTGTTACTTTCTCATTCACATAAAAATATAATTCAAATCCGTTATATATATCTTCGTTTCGATCACCTTTCATTCTTTGAGCATTAAGCATTCGCCCGATACTAATTATATATAGCGACGTTAAAGACGAAATTTTTCCCCAACGTTTTTCTAAGCTCTCAAAGTTTTAGAGTGTTTTTCCATATAATTCTAGAGCATTTCCTTTCGCTTTAAATACTTTTTCATGTGAATCATAAGAAGAACACTCAGATCTAAAAATGAGCAAAAAATGAAGTTTTAATGCTACCGCATTGAGCGACATTTCTAAATTGAAATCGCTTAATCCTATTTTAAATGCTTATCATGAAAATACTTGGTACGAATCAGGTTTCTCGAATTTCCTCTTTCTTGAGAGACTTCAACCTAAGGCGATTATCGATTCGAGCTCTTTTTTTTCGATTCAAGACGAAATGCAAAGTATTTTTCATAGCCGAAAGTTCGAAAAATTTGTTCTCTAAAACTTTTTTTCAGAGGAATGATATGCCAACCTGATGGAAATAAAATCCGGATGAAATGAGAAACCGCCACACGTGTTTCCATTATTGGCGTTATTTATGCTGTTCTCACTTTCACAACCATTGCGCTCAATTTTACGATTGTTTCCTTCCTCTTTGAATGTTTGAAATATTTCTCTATCGAAAAAAAGAAACTGCTTCGTATATCTTATTAAGGATCGGAAAGGAATTCTTTCGGTCCTTCCTCAAATGTCATGGGAGGTGGACTGTTTTTACAGTGCACTCTCCGTCTTTTTCACTTACTCCCCTCAATATTTATCACTTCCTTCCGATATTTCTCCTATGCCTTCTGTCATCATTCAAAAAATTGCTGTTACCTTTGCCGTTGTTCTATATAATCCAGATATCTCAACTTCAGATAGTCAACATTAGTCCAGCTGCTTTCACTCTGCCCAACTGATGACATTTAGTTTACTGCCCGCTAAATATTTGTATTAGAGAAGTGCTTTCATATTATCATAAATTCTTGTTTCTTTTTTAAGAAACGGTCACGATTTTATCTCCGTTTTAGTCCAAGTCTTCCATCGCAAAATTCCAAGCAGAATCCTGCTTTAAAAGTGGCCTTTCGCGAATTCAATACTCCCAACATGTCGATTTTCGACTATTCGCATCAGTTGCATTGCGAAAGACCATGACATGCGTAGGATGTGATCCGGCAACATTTCACTTAGGTGCTTGTCTACCCGAAATCTTCTTATAAAATGTTGGCAAGTTGTTTCCCGTCACTGTATCTCAAAGATCTGAGTGTCCTGTTGATCTCAGCGGTCACATGCGTTTACGAGCGCATCTGAGGTGACCTACCCTGATTTGGTTCTTTCGTTGGTGCAGCTTGTCTTATTTTGAGTAAATCCGTGAATGTTGCTGTATTACTATTTTGTTGAGTTCGCTCAGTATCAATCATAAATCTTGAAGGCAGCTTAAATTATAACGTTTGGGTTTGTCGCTAAGACGAGTCTAAATGGTCCGAACTAGTGGCATTCTCGTCCTCAGTCGGGTCAGAATTCGCGGTCCGTAAGTTTAGAGCCTGATGCCGGAGACCTTAACAATTCATGAAACGATTTGTGAGGAGCAGATAATTTCTTGAACAAATAGATCATTTTTAATCGATTCTAGAAATATCGAAGAAATACAATGAACCTTGAGGCAACCAGCGAACATCAATCGGTTTCTGTCTTTCGGTGTGCGCTCGACCTTTTTGACCAGCCATGAAAGTTCGGAAACTTTTCTATTCTCTCAAAATTCCACAATTTTTCGTTTTTTAGTTGTATTACCATTATTCACTTATATTCTATTTTGCCTTTTTATAATCTTTCTTGTCGATATAATTTTACCTAATACGGTCATATGAGTGAAAACTTGGTAAAGGTTGTTTTAAGCCATTTTCGAACACTTTTATTGAAACCCTTCGTTGATTCTATTTGATTTCTTTTTCCACCAAGGAACAATTTGTTTTCTCCTGATATGCTAGTATTTCCGCAATTCTTTCAACTATCAAAAGCTTAAGGCTACAATTTGCGGAGAACAACTTTTCCCATCGTGAAATTTTCGACGCGATAGTTTTCACTCAAGCTTTTACGCTTCCGCTAGTTGATAGGTAGTTATTTACAATTTCAAATTGTCACTGAAAACAACATACAATTCAGGGATTGTTTTTGCTCACTAATATAACGTCGTGTTAATTGGGTGTTTTTTTTTCGTATCTATTTAGCATTAATTCACTTTTGCGTTGCAAAACAGGCCTCAAATTTCAATGAGTGGTATTTCGCGTTATCGCAGCTTTAATTAGCCTACAGTCGATCATTCGCTCACTCAGTTGACAAGCCCCCAAACTTTGTTAAAAATGAGTTCGGCCCACCGCTCCCACAATCCACCCTGTCGCGTCAATGAATTCTAAAAGCTTATCAATAACTTTTTTTTAATACGTTAAGGTCATCAATAAAAATGGTTTACTTTATTTCAGTTTACTTATCTCATCACTTGTAATATTCCACTTCCTAAGCAATTAGAAAGAAGCATCTGTGAATATTCAGCTGAAATTTTCATTGATGGGGATTCTCTTTTGATTGATCATCACTAAAATCTCACATATATATTTTCACATTTCTTCAAAAGAATTGCTCAAATTCTTGCACTTCTATTGCTTTGATTTCCTTACCGCCTATGCATTTAAATAAACGTCAAATAAGCTATTTTTTTATGGTTTTGGATGATTGAGAGAGTTTTTTTTTTTTTTTGTAACCAAAAGCTTTTCACTACGTAGATTTCCTCAAACTCCAACTTTTCCTCGTTTCATAAATCTGCAGTTTTGTATCTCTCAATGACGACAGGTGCCCTCATCATTATCACACGTCATACCAATTCAAACAGGTGCTATTTTCTAAGACTGATTGTTCGTGGCACCTGCTCTCTACGTATTGAGGTGAAACCCCTAGTATCTTATTTATTCGTGACCATCAATTTGTGAAGATTGTTTCAATCGCTCGTAACTTCCGTTTCTAATTTATCGGTTTTAATTTTTCGATTGCCATTAGTGTTCTTTTTATTGATCTTAATATAAGCATTTATTAGTTGCGTACAGATAATGCTTGCAAAAAGTAAAAGTGTTCATCCTCTCTGTACTACTTGGTAAAACTTCTGGAAATTTTTTTGTTAGATATGTGCGATTTTTTTTTCAATTTTATGAAACCGCTTGGAAGAAAAAATTCGAATTTCGATTCATTCGCCATCTTTTGCACTAATTCATCAAATTCTCATATTCCAATTAGAAATGGAGATGTGCTATTTAAAAAAAAACGCCGAATTTTTTTCAGTCATAAAGCGTCTACAGTTACCCACTCTATAAATAGAATATCGTATTGTAGAATTTCGAAAGTAGATTTGAAGCTTTTGAAAAATTTTGAAGAAAAATAAGCGTGTGATCGACAATGGAGGTCTTTACTGGATATGAGCTATGCATTTTTTTTCTTGTTTTTGGAAGATTTTTTTTTTGAGTTCTTTGCTTTTATCACCAAAGTCAGAGTGAAATAAGCGGCTATGAAGCTTTCATCATTTAATGCGCCTTTCCACGGGGGCTGTATTGAATAACGTCACATTTATGGTTGCCTCTAGATGGGACGGCTAACTGGATCCAATTAAACAAAAATGAGACGCGTTGCGCCTCTCTGTTCATTGCGTTTGGTTCATGCCTCATCGTTTGCCTTCTTATTGCCACTTTTATGTGTTGATTCGCTTTTCTCCAATCGAATCAAATTTCTCGAATCATCGAATTAAACCTTTTTCTGAACGAATTGCCTCCTTTGATATCCAGTGTTGGTTTGAAATCCAGTCTTTTGCAAAGCTTATGATGTGTCCCGGTGTTAGCAGAAGTTCAATCAAGCAGGGGAATATGCTCACAGTTGTAAATTCGAGAAATTTATGTCCTATTCGAATTCGAGGTTGGTTGCATAAATTGGTCACAGTTGGGTGCAGCTAACTGAGTTAACGAGAAGTCCACTCAAAACAACTTTTGAATATACCATTGCACAGAAGGTCATATCTCTTGAATGATAAAAGTAAACTGTATCGCAGACGCACAGTGTTTTAAGTAAATATCTATAAACTGATGACCCATTTGCTTGTAAATATCTCTATATGGATTCAACATCCTATGCATAAAACATTGCGCACGTATAAACTGACCATCGAATGCCCTATATATGCTGCTCAGTGAAGGCCATTTACGTAAGGAACGCCGATTGGTGTAGGTGTTTCTCTTTCGGCACTCTACATGCTATAACGAAATTAATCATGCATAGGCGTCTGCTTCATTTCGCGTAAATTTTTCTCCACATGAGGTTTTTTGCATTCCTAATTTTTTTCTATTTTCCATCTTCTTTGCCGAGTCGTTGTGTGGTAAATTTTTCAAGGATCTTTGGCGTCCACTCTCTTCTCCTCTCTCCCCCACCAAACCCCTTCCATCCAAATGCGAAGTAGTGGAAGGATCTTGTGTATATAATCGTTTTTATGAAGTTTTCGACAGCTTCATGGCAGTAGTCGGTAGCTTTAATCGGTTGTTTCCGCATTCTACGTATTATTATTCAGTCATGTCCATAATTGCTTTTACTCGGCTTCATATGCAGTCCTCAATGAGTTTTGCGCAATTCGGGAAAAATGGCCTTCTGGAAAAGGCATCTTAGTGCACTATTATTCAAAGTGCACTTCCATTCCCCTCAAATCCACTGTTAAAGATGTTTCAGCGAGAGTTGATTAAACTACCATGTGGCTATAAGTTTTGGGCTAATGCTTTCGTAAAGCTGCTAGGTTATTGAAGTAAACCTTTTGGCATTCCCTTTATTTCTGATTCTCTGATATCGTCCACCTCAGAATCGCTCAGAAGTGCTTTTCATTTAAAAAAACTCGAATTTGTCAATCAGAATATTCAAATTAAGCATAAGCCCGTGTACTTGAGCAGCTCATATACCCTAGGATTTTTCCGATTTCACTCCAGTTCGATGAGGTTCCGTCCAAAAATTATGGAATAAAATTAAAACCACTTATTCACCTAATCCTATCTTCGAAAAAAAACGAATTTGTAAACGCGCATCGTGCTCGTAAGCCCTCTTTCGACCTGCCTGCGGGAATTGAGCACTTGCACGCGCTCTCAATATGTGTGCACACAGGGATATCCTCACAACGCGCTCTGCTAAAATTTCCAACAAAACCTAACAAATGAACATAATAAACAGATCATCACTGAATTGAGTGCCACCAAATCTGGCAATAAATCAGGTGTTAAACAGTTGTCCAACTATAATAAAAGCTTTAGTGGCATTTGTGCAAAATACGGCTTTAGTAAAACGATGCAATAATATCAGTGATCGTGATATCAGTGCTCCGGTAATCGCGATGCCTTCGGATTCCTATGATCGATACCTGTTGTCCGTTAATAATATGCCATACCTGTGATCCTTGCGCACGACCAATGCCGTGTTTGCAACAAGAGATTTTTGCTTTCATTTCGCAATTTCGTATTAATCGCATGGCTTATGATCCCCCGCACTCGGGCACAGGTGTGTAATTCACTCTCGCAATAGTATAGTTCGCTTGCATATCCTTCGATTAGGAATTCATCGAGCGGAGCGAAGGAAAAATAGTTTTTTTTCGCGGACTTTTAAACAATCTTTTAATTGACCTTTGAGGTCAAATTGTTTTACTTATTGCTTAAGTCTTCCGTTTAAGTGCGCCTTATTTACTCTCCCTCTTCTATCCATTGTTATCCTTGTACACATGTTGTAAATATGCTAATATTGTAAAATACGCTAATATTCAAATATACTTCCTTGCAAAAAAAAATATTTTGCTGTGTACCGTATTGTACTATAATTTAATGTACCGTATTGTACTATAACTCGGCCTCTCTTTCTGATCAGTAGGAACGCCACAATGTTTCGAGCGCTATCGTTCTTTCACATACATCCTGATGCTATTGTTCCTGTCTGTTGTGTTTCGCTATGTGCATAGTTTTTGTTGTTTATTTTATCGTGTCAAAGTGCCTATTTATTTGCCCTCAACTCTTCTCATGATTATTTGTTTCCGTCGATTCTCGTTTATTTTCCGACACTCTAAAGCAACAATATTTTCGTGACATTCAACGTCGGAAATGCTGCAAAATCGTGCGTTAATATTGAGTGCAGACTTTTGTTTGTGCCTGTTGCTACTTGGCGATTTCCTGCGTCGCGTATTGAATTCACTAACTTTCCTGTGGTGCCGTACGCCATTGCATGAAGACAGCTGACGCAGCTTATGACGACTTTAAGTTTTCAATGATGACAAGGACAACGTGTGAGGACGCAGAAGGCAATGAGGACAATACAAATGAAGGATTTCCGGGAAGAAATCGCACTAAGTTGGACGTTCAGCCAGGATAGAGCCGAAAAAACCAGTGCGGAAGTCATCCATTCTCGGAGTCGAAGCCGTCGATCGAGGCCAATGGAGTGGTCCCTTCGACTTTCTCATGTCGATGATTGCTTATGCAGTCGGGCTAGGTTTGTAACCATTCTCTTGTTTCGCTTTTTGCTGCTATTCTACAATTTTCATTTTTCTTCTGTGAATGAAGTTCGCTTTTCAAACCACATTGGGAGAAAAATTGAAGAATTTTGCTCTGAGAACCGATCACTACAAGAAATTTGAATTGCATCTTATGAAAAGCATTCAACGTTGTTCTATCTTTTCATGCATTTGGCCATGAGCCATTCAATTACGTTAGGAGATTGGTGAGAGCATTTGCGGTGTTTAAGCTCATTGCAAGGCATTTAGACGGTACACTTTCATATCGTAATGATTCACATGTGAGTGCGATTTTTGTTACCGATTGAATTTGTTGTGGAAGGCAAGTTGGATGATAGACGTTTGACACTACACCTGTTGGCACTTAAGTTTTATTGGAAATTTGATGGTTATACCTCATGAAGATTGTGCCACAGTGGAAGAAGCTCATTTTTGGAATCAGGTTAAATCTAATGGAATGTACCTATCTCTTCCAAGATTCAGAAATTCTACGCCACCACCGCGCTTGAAAATGAACTTGGTTTGCTTAGAGCAGAACAACATTTGTAGTATCAAGTCTCACTGTCGATTTCGGAAGAACTTACATCCTTGTGAAAACTTTCTGTTAAATCACCTGGGAAAAATACTGTCTCTTTCTCAGAAATTATGTTTGAATTGTCGAATATTTGTTTCATTGTCACAAACGAACGTATTGATGGCAGCCAACCAATGATGGGATTCCCATATAGCGGGGCATTAAAATTCAAACAGCTGTAACATCCTGAAAACGTTGTTTCGGGTAGCGATGAAGTGCTATAATTTCAGGCAACGTCTGGCGGTTTCCATATCTCTGCTTCAAAAATGGTGGAGGTATGTATTTCGTTTTTGTTGAATTCTGAAAGACTTCAGCACTGTATTAAGTCACCTTTTGAACAGCATCTCAGTTTTTTTGAGTAATTCACCAATATCTGCATGTCCATTATTCAATTTATTTGACTATTCGGTTGTTGCGATACAATTCGATATATCCTTACAACGTAATTGTTGCTTCATCTGAACAAATGCTGAGATATAATGACAGTAATGAGTAAAACTGCAGAAATTCTTTATGGGAACGGGAATTAGTATTTAGAGTGGGAAGACTCGAAGCAGTAATGTATCTTCGCCGTAAAACATTGGGAAAAATGCCGCAGAGTTCACGTATTGTCTGAGCTTGGAACGTGCTCCGGAGCCTTTAAATGTGGAGATTATCAGTGGATTCTATATTGAGCTTAACTTGAGCCGAATATTGAGCTAACAGTTGCCATATGGCATAGCAAATTTACATATTTATATAAAAGCCCACTAACTATGAAACAATATGAAAGTTCCTTAAAATCAATTAAATAAAACTTGATTTCTTATTTATAACAGCTGATGGTCAGGATTGGCTTAACTGCTGTGGATAATTGTTTTGCTCAGAAAACGAGCCAACACCATCTTAATAAGAGTGATGAGCCCTTAACATTTCAATTAGGGATGTTGATTTTACGCATATCACAGCGAAAGAAGCTCCAGTTATATGGGAAATCAGTAAACAACAAAGGGCGTCTTCAGCGGCCATTGAATGCGCAATTAACTAAAATAAGGTAGAGACTGACTTCACTTGTCGACCCTGTTGACTTGCTGCTGTTGCAGTCATGAGAAAAAGTCGAAAAAAAGAAAAAAAATTAGGAGCAGAGACCTTGTATAATTTGGAATTGTCAGACACCTGATGTCTTTCTGTATGTCTGTACCTGTTTGCTCTTCGATGCACCGAACGTCTCTCTTTTTTGCCTTTTCCCCCTTATCATGTTCCACCGTTATTTGGGCATCACTATGAACGTCTCCAAGTTCCTTAGAGTGTTCGCTGGGAATATCCGATTTTTATTCAACTTACTGTGAGCATCCACTGCATTCCTTCAGGAACATTGTCGCCTTTACAACATTAGAGGAGTGAAAATTTAAAATTTGGTTTTCATCGAAAAATCCCATGGAAAAGTCATTCTGTTATCGTATTTTTTTGTTCAAAGGGGGTGCCGACTTCAACTTATAGGTAATAAATTTGCGAGAAGACGAAAAAAATGAAATCCGAACTTCGTCGACAAAATAAAAAAAGACGTACTTTTACAAAGAGAAATGAGCTCTGCAAGTGGAATTTGAAGAAGGCATTCAATTGGAACTTTCTTCAAGCAACAATTTTTGATCTGTTCCGTTCTCCCAACTTGCCAATTGATCCACTACTTATCTAACAATGATGAATAATTAATAAGTTTTTCTTTCTTTAGGATCATTTTTGGTCGTATATGCGATATTTTTTTGTCTTGGCGCTGTGCCAATATTTATAATGGAAGTAACTATAGGCCAATACTTACAACGTGGCGCAATGGAAATGTGGAATATGTGTCCACTTTTCAAAGGTGAGTGGAATGTGTGAGTAAGCAATTCTTTAGGCGTGCTAATGAATGCAGTGATATTCGACCGCAAAGAACCTTTCCAATGAAATTTTCCTCTATTTCCGGCAGAATATATGATATAAAGGGGGGTTTTTTTTAAATTTTACCACATATAAGTTATGGGTCTTTGTGTAGCGAATAAAACTGCACAGATTATGCCGCTTTCCTGCAGCAGTTTGTGAGATGCAAAGATTTATTTGTTATATAAAGACTTCTTTATGAATTTTATGCAGTGAGGCAGCAACGAGGAGATCGTTTTCTATACAAGGTTAGTCACGTATTCTAATGGCACTGCAGAAAACATTTCAAAGAACCTATCTTCACCTCTAAGAACTAGTAAGATTTACAGGTGTGATTTATTTTTATGAAAGGAGGAAGAAATTCAAACTTCTCGGAGGTGCAGGCTGGTCCTGTAAATGTTTGATGTCAAAGAAGACACTTCTTTGGCTCAGGACGAATTTGAGGTGTCCCTATTTGTCTTGGCTCTTGGCAGACCAAGGAAAACTCAGGGCATAAGGGTAACTACCACAAAAGGGTATCCAGTGAATTCGAAAACCTGAGACCTTCTTTCTCCTTGAGGTAGAAAAAAAGTCCGCAGGTGCACCTCAGCGGACAGGTAACATTATTTTGAAGGCAGTGTCTTATTAGAGACAATAGCTTAGTGGATAGTAGTAGCTCATTTTCATCCCAGATTTAAGCCAACGTTCTCTCGTGATATTTTCCTAGATTTAAAAAGGTATGCGCCAACGCTGATACATTTCGTGGATTTTCAGGAAGCGAGCGAGTCGCTTATCGCCATATTAATTCGTTAGCGGATATCCCTTAGAAAAACATATGCGACGCATCGCCTGTCTGTAGTTGGACATGGGCGTTGGTCATTATTTATTTGCAGGTGTGGGCATTGGCAATGTTGTGATTGCATTTATGTGTATTGCATATTTCTGTGTGATAATCAGTTGGTCTATTTTTTATATGATTAATTCACTCACGCTAACATTCCCATGGGAGACATGCGATAACTGGTGGTCAGTTTGTTGCTCTTTGTTTTCCACTTACTCATAGCGTTTCGTTGAAATTGGCTACTTCCCTAGTCAAACGCTTCGCATTCGCTAACGCAGCTATTAGTTCAACGAATGTGAAAAGTGCCGAATAAGTTAATAGCGATTTCTTATAGGGAATGTCGTTTACTATTCAGCTGTCACATAGGCAGCCCTCTCTTCCCAAACCTTCCAATCATCCTCAATAAAGAGGGGACAGGGTGAAGTTAGCTGTAAATTCTTGCTAAATTAGTGGTAATTAGATAAAAGGTAAGTTCCGAAAGAAGCTGAAAAGTTCTGAAATCTGGTGCAATAACTGCAGTTTGGATGAGCATAAAAGGCGCGCTATCTGTATTGTGCGTGCCTAGAAAGTTAGTATGTGATAAAAAGCGAAAACGGGCAAAGTGAAGGATCGTTTTATTGTACAGCGTAGGCATCGGTGACACGATTTCTTAGTAGTATGTTGATGCTAAAGGTGTCCAGATGTCTTCTACTGCAAATACCGTCATGTTTGATACCGGAAATGTTGTGCAGAATTGCGCCGTTTTACTGTGGAAAGAAGTGGATGTGCAGCATCACTCCTCGACATTAACAGAATGTCGCTTTACACTTAGATCATTGCATGGAGCATTTGCTTTATTGTATCTTCGCAATTCTGATTTTTTTTTCTCTCCGTGCAAAGGCTTATGCTACGCGCATTCCAAGTTGGCTTAATACAGCGTGGTTCCGGCTGACTTCAACAAGCCATTGAAGTTCTCGATTTGAAGCTGCAACTGCCCAACTTCCTTTTCTGAGAATTTATGAGCTGAGATCATTTAATGTCCGATAAGAAATTGTTCCTTGAGAACTTGGATTTCGTCCATGAAGGTTGAAGCAATTCCTGAGCAGGTCTTTACTGCTGCTTTGGATTTTTGTTTTCATGTGTAATGAATAGGCAGTGTTATTTTATCGAATGTTCATGGCCTAACTTGGGAGGAGGGGGGAGGAGGAAGGAAGGTGGGAAATGAGGAAACGAAAATTTTGCTGACGGAGGGGAGATAACCCTTTGATCGCTTCGCTGACTGCACTAAGGTTATTCTCAAAATTCACTATTTAAAGGAATTCGGTACAGTGCATTACTGGCAAAGAGAATGCTTCCACACTGGCGAAGGTCGTTGCAAATCTCACACAAATCGGTCAGCGCACTGAAACCAGCGTCGAGCAATTTTGGGAGTGCGTTCGCTTTTAATTCATTTTTGCCTTACTTTACAAAAAAGTGTGGATGCAAAACAATGGCTTTTCCAGTGAAAGAAAGGAAGGAAGGAATTTTATAAATGTCGTTGAGGGGTTGTGTTGTATTCGTTCTTTACTGGCTAACTACAGCAAAATTTTGCTGTCTTTCCGCGTTATTTCGTTGTTCATAAATATCTTTAATGTCTTTTCGTTATGTTCCGCTCTCTTGAACAAATCGCTCTTTTGACGTGAATTTTTATGGCGCTTCATTAAAGAGGAATTTTCGAATTTCTATGATATATTCCGGTGAATTTTTAGTGATTGCATCACTGAATTTTTATGAAGTTTAGTTTCTGAGCATTATTTTTTGAATAGGCGTCGTGTGCTGATGCAAACCGAATCGATCTCGGATTTCGGCGGAATTCAGTGGGAATTATTGGGAATAATGCTATTCGCATGGCTAATTGTTTATTTTGCTTTGTGGAAAGGAATAACACAAGCACGAAAGGTTCATCTCTCTCCTTTTATTGTATGATTACAATTAAAAAAATACTTATTTTCGAGACCACTTCTCCATAAAATTCCAACTCCATCATCCGATGGATCATTGTTGAGCAAACTCTGTTGAAACTACAACGATTCTCAATCAAAATCATTATCCTTATCTGCATTTCTTTGCTTAAAACAACCGTCTAGACGGTGTTGAAAAGATCTAGAGGTAAAACTTTGCGACAGCAACCTAGCTGACAACTTCCGAATTCATAATCTACATTTTTTAAATCGACTATCAGATTAATTGGTTTTTTATTTATCGTAAGAAAATGTAAGAGTGCACTCCAACACATATGACACAAACGAAGATGTTTCGTGATTTCATAAAAGAGGCACTTATACGCTCATCTCAAGTTGTTACTATGGCTCTCTACGATGCACAACTTGTGGCCAAGTCTAGAAAGAGGTAGCCTCAATGGAGGGAATTTTTCAATCTACAGATATTGCACGAATACCGGCTTTACACTGTTACAGCTCTATACTGAAAATTACTTGCAGTTTGTGTATTTTTGTGCACTCTTCCCGTATTTTCTGTTGATCGTTCTACTTGCACGGGGTCTCACCCTTCCGGGTGCTTTTACCGGTATCTCGTTTTATCTCACACCGAATATGACGAAGCTTTCTGAAACAACTGTTTGGAAGGATGCTGGAACTCAGGTTAGTAGAAACTAAGGTTTTTGTGACTAGAGTTTACCTGAGCAACTAGAATACTTCCTCAGTTGATGAGTATCTTCCGTACTTATGCACATAACCGATGTTATGTGTGGTGAAGGTGAGATGAACTGCAGGGCAGAAAGGAGAGGGAGAAATCACTTCACATACAATATCCAAGCAGGTTACTTTAGTTTACAACCTGTGTTATTAATTGCTAGAATATGGTAATGAAATGCTTTAACTCTTGTCTAGATTAATCACTTCATTTGATTGCTCAAAAACAATAGTATATGTGGGGATCATGGTTAATTACCTTTTCCACCATTCCTTCAGATTAGAGCTGAACAGGTGGAACTTCACACCTTGCGCATAGCGAACAGATCGTCTGTCAATAAGTTATGCGCCCGGTTAATCGAATTTTTTTTTTTCGCTGTAAATCACTACTCATCTACATCTAAAGAAAAATTAATAAATGATGTTCATTGATACAATTAAATTCATCGTTAGTGCTCACATGAATAATGCATTCTACCAGACAGTGTAATATATTGCACTTATTTCGTTATCGTTTTTATACGCATTGTATTACTATTTAAAAAAAGTAATAACTCAAAGGAAAATCGAGAATTTACAAGAGACCAATCAATTATAGTAGATACTGCAACATGAATTTTGTCGATTTTTTGCTATACATTCGAAATACCATTATCAAGAAAACTTTTCCAGTGGATTTTTCCATGCAGGACTTGATTGAATTATGAAATCTCTTGTTTAATCTAACAATTTACCTCTCTATTAATAAATTATTTAATTGTTGTATTTGAAGGTTTTCTATTCTTATGGTGTTGGTTTTGGAGCGCTAATAGCACTCGGTTCGCATAACAAATTCAATCATAATTGCTTCAGGTAATGAAAAATTTATTCTCGACGAGAGATTTAGGTTACCAGGTTGAAGTTTTTATTGAAGAAAGTAGCGACAGCAATTCTAAAATGCTCTTAAATCAGATAAATATCATTGATTTGGTGCTGGTTGCTTTTATCGGAACGTTTCAGTTATAAGCGTTTTCATAGTCATTTCTTTCGACGATTGAAAGCTGCTTTTATCACATATGAGCGGCTTTTTAATGGTTCACACTTTGAGGGCAATCTTATGAGAGAAAAGAAAAATGCATCATATAACTGCGAAAAGAATTCTAAATATTTTGAAGCTGATAATGTTGAAAGGGATTTGAACAAAAACGATGTTTTGGTCGTTGTGAGGTGACGTACAGAGACTATTAATGAATGGAAGATTGAAACAAGTGAAGTTTGGGAGATGAAGAGAAGACGCCACTAAATAACCTGGCATACACTTGAATTCAATAAGTAGTTTTGAATAGTTGATTTTAGAGACGAGTTGCAGCAGAAATGAGAATGGTCAGCGTTTTTGATTAAAATTTGAAGAGCTATATGGAAAAGGCTAAACAAATTTCCAAAATAGCAGCACAATTGATTGAGCGTCACTCAAGTAAACTAGAGCTCGTAGATCGCAGTCTTTTTCGCTATAAATGTTGCACTTTCTTTCATGAAATGATCGCATCAAATAGTTCACATCTCAAGAATCTTAAAATTTTCGACACATCGTTATTAATTCAAAGTTTCTGAATCGTATTTGGTGCCCAAAGATGAGAATTTAGATACAAGATTCTATAAAGAGAAATTTCTGCTAATATCATTAGCTTTTTTAAGGGATGCATTTGTAATGTGTTTTATTAATGGATCGACGAGTATCCTAGCCGGTAAGTATTTAATAAGATAATAAATTCTTGCTTTGTTAACACAATTATCATAGCATCTTAATTGAAATTTAAAAGCATAGAAAGTATTGTTTTGTCTACAAAATTTTCACGTTATTTTTAGTGTTCAATTTTTTAAACAAATTCCTCTGAAAGTCATTTTTAAAAAAATATATTGTATATCGATTTTTTAATGATTTAATTTAAATTAAATTGTTTATTATAGTGTTCGGGATCGTATTTCCTTTGAAATTTATGCAAATTTGCATATACCCGATTTTCACCTTCATTAGACTTTCGCATTTTTAGGCATTCTATTCAATAAAGTGATTAAAAACCTTTCTTTTCACCAATATCTCAAGCTAATAGCATGGTTATCCACATTTCCCATTATTTGTAATATAGTATAAAACTGAAATCAGTTTAGTTTTGCAAGGTACAATGCACCAGCCACCGATATTAAAGATTTTCAGTTCACCAATTCAGTTAACTACAACACCGAAAACTGAAAAGCGTTTATAAACGCATCATTTTCTACTCAATGTTTGATCGTAATCCATAGTACTGGCCAGAAATGGCCATAAAAGTGCCTAATTTCCAGTGCCCTAATTCATTTATAGTCGCTTGATTTGTTCTTTGAACCAAATTTATTCTAAATGATTGCATATTTCGTATAATAAATTTGCTATGTCCACCAAAATCAAAAATAATTTTGGAGGTTTTGTGGTGTTTTCGATTCTCGGCTATATGTCTCTTATCGCCAATAAAGATATCGCTGAAATCGTTAAGCCAGGTTGAATTTTGTGCATTCTATTTTCATTATTTTTTCGATTATTTAATTCTTTATTGTATACATAACACATCACATATATTTCGTTAAGAAATAATTATCCATCTATTGCATATGTGCCGTTTTATTTTTCGTTCTATTTTAGAGACAGATAACAGCTAGATTTTGAGAAGCGAAGGAGCGAAATTTTCTCTTTCAAATTCGGGAAATTTTTTGAATTTGCAACTTATAGAGTGGAAAACGATTAACACTTCTATGATATCGTTCAATGCACACAAGAACAGCTAGAGAAACTTTAGGGAAATGGTGCAAAGTGCGAAAGAATTTATACCTATAAATACCAATGACTTTTTGTGTTTTCGCAATTGTTAATTTGAGAGAAGTAATTGCAGGTGTGGGCCTCGCTTTTCAAGCATATCCTGAGGTGGCTAGCAATTTACCTTTGAAACAATTATGGTCCTTTCTTTTCTTTCTTATGATTACAATACTCGGTCTGGATAGTCAGGTATGTTTATAGGAGATCTATTTTCTTTAATTGAAATGTTATCTTCATTTTATTGGTGGGTATTTGTGTGCAGAGATCTAGGGATGTTTTTGGACCTTAGGATGTTTTTTCTTTCCGTTGGAGCTAATTAGCTTTTATTGAGATCGTTCGATGATGCTAGCTTCAGTTTTTGGGAAACCTGATCAATCTTACCCATGCACTGGGAACTCATGCCCTAAGACACCATATCCTTCGGACGACATACAAGAGAGGATCGCTAACTCTTTTCAGGAATTTTGAAAACTGAACTCAACTCAAATCTGCAAAAATTTACGGATTGAAATGTTCTTTATAGAGTTTTCAAATGTCGCAGAAGTTACCGTTCTGCTTGTCATACAAAGTCCTTGTTGTCTATTGTCCTTTTGTTTTCGTTCTTTTGCAGCGACCTAGGGCAATTGTTTTGCAGGTATGTATGATGGAGGGTCTTTTCACAGCTATCGAGGATGTTTTTCCTGCAGTGCTGAGGAAATATAAGAAGGTTTCGCTTGGAGTGACGTGCCTTATATTCTTCATCATCGGCATTCCGATGGTCTCATATGTCAGTCGGTTGGCGACAACTTGTTTCATTCTTCTTATCTCATAGATATATCACTGTGCTGACCTATTTCTTTTAGAATATATCGTACCACATGTATGATTGCTTTCATCGTTGTTTATATATGGGAACCTTTTTGGAATTATCAATCTTTCGGTAATGTAAGAACCTAATCTAGTGCTATCCAGTTTGCGAAAGAAAACGATCGTTATGATTCGAGCAGTAGCTAAGGTGATAGTAAACTATATGGATATAGCTGAATAGCGATAGAAAACGTTATTGAATTTTCTATATTTGCTTAGGTCTAAGGAGCGTTCCTCTTACTATACGGGGAACATTCGTCGTTTTACAGTAAAAAACTATTTGTTATTTTATTGTTCTTATGGTTCATAAACTGAAAATAAGGCCAGTTTTTCATAGCATTTTGCAATCACAAATGTTATAAATATTCTGCAATTGGAGAATTGCAATTTTTTTTTTTTTTTTTTGCATTCTCGCAATGAATAGTAAAAAGCTTGCTGACAAATTTGACGAAACTTTAAACGTTTCATTCTCTACTCTAAAGACAATATGTTATTTACACCAGCCTTATGAAATACTCGGATGATAGAGAGCAATTTTGATTACAGGCTGGTGCGTATTGGTTGACCCTATTTGATGCTTATGGAGCTAGTGGAATTGCACTCCTCTTTGTTGTGTTCTTCGAGGTTGTTGGACTCTCGTGGGGTTTCGGTTCGTTTTTAATCAATCGTTTCATATCATTTCCATCTTCCTTACGATACAAGAACATATTTCTTAAATGTTAGTAAGGAGACTAGAATGCACATATCTGGAATGTGGCAGAATTTCAGTTGACACAGAGTTCATTCGCAGTTCATCTTCAGAGATCGTTTCAAGCGACATCATTATCGCATAGTTTTGATGCAATTTTATCATTGGCATTGATGAGATTGATAACGATAACAATTAATAACTTGATAGAACAAAGTAAGTTCTACATGAAATTTTTCAACGAATCATCATTGGCTGGCTATACATTGATAGACGACGAGTCGATATTATCGCAGTGATTCGTTTTTGCAAGAATTATTAGTAATGCAAGAATTCCAGTGTAGGAAATTAGACTATTGAAATAAGTGAAATTTTAGTGAATAATAAATTTTGTCTACTTTCTAATTTTAACGGGTAAATCGAATAGTTATGATTTTGAGAATGTCATAGAAGAAATAATACAAAAATAAGCTCACTTAATTTTTGTTAATAGCACCGCCTTTCATCTAAACATTTTTGCTCCTTAAAAAAATCGCTTTTTGAAAATATCCTCATAAAAATTTTCAAATATTTCGGAGAAATCCAGCGGCAAATCAAAAAATAATGCTTTTGGGAGAATTATCTACTAATCAGCAATAGGCATATACGAATTTACAATAGATTTCATCACTAAGTTCAGGCTAATCCTCCAGAATATGTTAGTGGTCGCAGTACAACTGTTACAAAGGTAGAGGGTTAATCGATCACCTTGTATGGTCATCGATAGCCGGTTCATGCCGAATAAATATTGCTGCAAATGTGTCATAGGTGGTACCATACATCAGACTATATAATTCTATCTCGACTAATACTAGAGAAACACTTAAGAAGGTTGAAATAACATCACATCAACGCCGCATCATTTTGCACTTCTAGTAGCAAAATGGCAGTCACTCTAGTGTCAGGCAAAAGTCATATGTGAGCGTTGTTTTATCAGCGTTTATTTAAGTGACAATCGATTAATCAAAAAAGATTCATCGACCGGGGTCAACATAAACGAAAAAGCTCGACTCCTATTGCTAAATACTCTATCACTTGCTAAGGTGTTGCATAAGAGCAATGAATTTGCTGCACTATTCTATCGCTATCTCTGTCTTGTTCACTGATCAAATGAAGTAATTCAGTATGGGTTTATTGCAGGAGCCGATAATGTGAGAAATGCTTTAAACGAAATGATTGGTTTGAATGCATCAAGAATGTGGAATATTATTTGGAAGATAATTGCTCCGGCTGTTACTGCTGTCAGTGTTCATCAATTTCATCGTTGAGGATTTAGCAGTCTAGCTAGTTCATCTGATGTGATTTCATCTTTTAGATGCTTTTTACTGAGAGCATTCTAGCGGGCTTTCTTTATACAAAGGCGGTTAACAGTTGAAGATGCACCTTTCGGTTTAAAATACACCTCTTGGTTAGAGATAGATCTTACATCTTTCCTTTCAAAGTCTTACGTTGTAACTGCTATCCGACGCTAAACGCCCTGTATAATGGAATGCTTGAGCCTATGGCCCTCTATCTGCACGATATAGAAGTGATTGTTAAATTGGAATGGTGATTAAACAGAATGAAAGAGGTGATTAGCACCTCTCTTCTTACACTGCATAGAAATTAGTATGCTGAGTATTTGTTGTTTGTGCAGACAGATGTTGACAGCCATAAGCAGAGTCTCACCTACGAAAACCAAATAGAATGACCATCATGTAGTTGATTCCCAACAGGGTCATTATTTTCAAAGCGAAAAAAGCAACTTCATAAAAGATGTTGTGAGGTTATCACCGTAGAATTGGGAGAAGGGAGACGGGGGGAGGATTAACTGCTTCTCTCCTCCTTGGTTTTGGAAGCAATTCTAAAGATTCCACAACATTCGGACAATGCAATTGTGACAGATCAACGGGACTTTTGAAGCAGAGAAATTATTGACAGGGCGTCGATTGGGACAAAAGGAGATATAAGTTTTAAAAACTGCTTCTTTGAGTACCTGGATAGCTGTGAGTGCAGTGGTACTCGTGAAGGGAGCGAGAACAAGAGGGCCACGTGCTTTATTGGCGGTAGAAGCTTTCAACTGAACAAAACATCCTTCTAACAATTAAAACCAGAAATCGGGGAGTTTTTAGGTATTATTTATCTTCTGTGTTCTCAAATATAAACCGCTGAAATATCCGACCGGCGAAGATTATCCATTTTGGGCTGAAGTATTTGGATTTTTTCTTTCTTCTTGTTCGATGATCGTCATTCCGCTCTATGCGTTTTATTTTCTACTTATCGCAAAGGCCGATGTACCTCTGAAACAGGTAATGTCTTACCGTACCTTCCACCTATTTTCACCTTTGCGCATGAGCTTATCTTAGTTAGATCAGTCAAGATTTTTTCGCTAATCAAAAACTTTGTACTTCCTGAGAAAAGTTGCTGTATTTTAGCGCTTAAGCCATAACTGCACAATTTGCTTAAAAGGATGGATAAAAACGTTTACCAATGAAGGAGTAACAATTCTGCCGACAGTTACAGGAAAAAACGACCTGTTTCATTATAATTGTTGTTTTGAAGACGACTGACTTTCTTTCAGTTGTTTTTTGGAGAATTTTTTCAATGGGCTGTCATGTTTAGATTCTTTGTTGGTACCCTGAAATGTTTTCTCATAGAATTCGCAATCGATTTATGAAATGGCAAGAAAAGAATATAAGCGGTATTATTTGCAAGGTTTTCGCAAAGTCGTCACCCTCGGCAGTTAACGACCGCTTTTATTATAATTCTGAGCAGTAGACCCTAAAAGTTTTCAGAAATTGCGCCAAGGATTGCATCCGCAGTTACAAATGCGCAACGGTAAATCAACACCATACAGTGGAGAAGAGGAAATGGACTTCATCGACTCTGAACGAAAAATGATTCCCCAATGATAGTGAAGGAAAGGACAATCTTCGATTGACGAGACCAAAATGCCATTACCACAGAGGAGCTTATGTCCTCCCACTCTCTCTTCCTCCCAACTTCTTCCTTTCCCTCCTCCTTCCGTAGGTAATTCAGTTTGGAGATGAGAGTCGTAAGATGTAACCCGATTTTAGGTTTAAGTTGATGTCGCAGTTGAGCAGAAAATTAAAAGAAGAGTTCGCTTAGCGAGCCAACGTCTGCCATTCGCGTCAGGTCGCAGCCACGTTCACATTTTAGGAGAGTTAAGCTCATCTATGGCAGTGACTATCTTCCATTGTTACCTTCAAATATCACTTTGCTCTTTCGCTATTTGTTTAGAATAACCAAACAACGTAGAATATTCATCTCTCAAAACTTGTGAAAAACTGCTCGCTTGATGTTTTCTTTGAAATTGTACCATACGCGATATTGGTCCATCTTGATGACCGGAAGTGGACTAAAGTCCACTTGTGCTTTTGGTGATAGCAGTTTCAGTTTGTTACTCAATTTCAAGCTATCAGCCAAAACCTTTTGCGAAGCTGTTGTTGTCTTTGGGGTCTTCTCTTGGATTCTTGGATATATCAGGAAAACGTTAGCCGGCTTTTTTTTGCACATTGAAACCCTTCGTTTATTCTGATCTGATTGTTAGCTAGAAAACTATAACATCGGCCCAGTTTCGTGTTCAATCAACCAAGACGTTCGTAAGAATTAGTTCCATTGAGGTCAACATCATATTCCCTTTGAAGTCTTTGTTGGTGGTCGAATACGGTCGGATCCTGATCAGTAGACGGAACTCCGAGCGTGTAGGCCAAGATGAATCAAAACGGTTGCTTTCAACCCACATTAGTAAAGTACAACAAATTAATACTTGGGGGCAGTTGAGATTAAACTGCCCAGTTATGATTGCCACTGAGGTCCGCTTTCCGTTTCGAGGTGCCTCTCAAAGATGCCCGAATAAGTCTTATCTGCCTAATATTATTTTGCTTATTTTACAAGAGGAGAAACCAAACCATGTTGTATTTCTGTTCCTCTTCGTGAGTTGTTTTTTTGTTTGAAAAACTCGAAAAATGGCTAACTTCAAGTTTCATAATTTACTAATTTCTTTTAATTGTTACTGCATATAAACGGCTCAACATAGTTCTCACTGATTAAACTCGAAAGCAAAGTGAAATGTTTTTTTTTTTTGGACATGAGGGAGAGTACTTGATTCTAATATAAATTTTTTATCCTGAATTCAAATACCTAAGTTTTTTTTCAGTCAAGCACGATTTTTTTTTTCTTGACAACGAGGTTAAATATGAAAGAAATACCTATATTTACATATTTACATAAAACAATTCATGTCGTCTAAAATGTGAGGGTTTGTTAATTTCTTCCTTGTCTAAGTCGTCTATTTTAAGCGTTTGTAGTAGTCGGCAAACGTCTTTAAACCCCATTGTTTTTACTTCCTTTTTTTCGCAGGAGAGATATCTTGATGGAGACGGTGATTGTGTTCATCAGCGACGATATCAAGATTATCAACGAAGAAATTCAGATAAAAGTCCACGAAATGCATTTATAGGGAGATATTATATCTCGTACCTTTATATGACTTCAACAGTCCACCTATAATCTTACGATAGTTCGGCGAATTAGAATATCTCAAAAAATTTTCACAAGACTTTTTGAGTTTTTGAATAACCTCCTCAATGATTTACTTAACTTGGACTCTCAGATCATCGAATTTTTTACCTCTAATCAAAGCCTTAATTTGATGACCCTCAAAAAATCTTTCCCTTGATTTTAGACTCATTTATATGAGGAAATAATTGTTTCAAAGTATGAAATTAAGCGGTATTTTTATCCACCGCCTTAGTAAAGCTTTTTTTTATAATGCCCTAACTTTATAAGGTGCAAAAATAGATAAAGTTGAGTTGTTTTTTTTTTCAGTTTCGAAGTTAAAGTTGAATGGATACCCATACTTTATTACGATGAGAAATTGACTCGTAAAAAGTTTATTCATGTTAGATTTTACTATAGGAGCATACAGAGCATTTTTCTATAGACAATGATTGAATTCTCTAATCGCAGTATATGCTGCGGTTGTGCTTTTTAGATATTTCAATTATTTTCCGTAGAGAAGAAAGCTTGAAATTCTTTCGAATGACTATGAAAAACACTTTAGTGTCGTGCTAAAGGTGCTTCCAGCCTTTTAGTCTAGAATTCAAAAGGTAAACGTTTTATCGGAGAGTCGTGGATTTCGAATAGGTTTCTTCAAAATCACCTTGAGTAAACAGATGAAGTTCGCAAGGCGGAGTACTTACTCCAAAACTAACATAGTCTTCCTTCTTACCTCAAGTTTTGATAGTTGCCTGATGCTCCGGACCATCTTTCCTAGATAGATGCGCTGAAGGCTGTTTTGCATGGTAATCCTCAATGTGGGGAGTTCACCTCATAGCCGATAGCAAACTTGAGTGTTTTACTTTATATTTGGGTTTACTATTTATTACTTGTATATGTCCATGATGAAGACGTTGAAAGATGAAAGAGAGACAAATGAATAGTTGTGCGGCGTATTGCAATATAGATATACACAAAATTCTCGTCATAAAAATTGCGTAAACATTTGAATGCGGCATGAAAGGCTCTATCAGAAACACTCCTCACTCTTCCATGTGTTAAAAAATCTTACCGAACAGCGCTATTTAAATTGTCGCTCGGAATAGAACTCAGGCTAGAGCAATACTAAATAAACTTTGGTTGCGTTCAGGTAATCAACCTGAAGGGCTAGGGAACCTTCTAGAAAAGTCCAGTTCACCAGAGTAATCGTTTTGCGATTGTCAGTCGTCCCTTCGGTGTGATTTTTGCAATTTCCCAGAGAAGTGTCTTGTTCCATAGATGTGCAATTCGACTTCGATGTTATGATGAGAATTGATAGTGAAGCGATCTTTGTGTGGGTCTAAATTTACGAAGTTGCCAACAAGCGATTACAGCAAACATTCTATTCGATGAATTTATTTCATATTGTTTTATCCGACCTATTTCCACAATTGAGTTGTGTTTTTATTTGAATAAAGTTGTTTTTTTTTTTTGGTATTGTGTGCTTATTTTACAAACGATGATTACCTTCACCTTTTACCTTTGCTTTTTTAAAACGGAAAGAAGTTTTGTGCTTATGTCGGAAATAACTTCATAAGAAGGGAAAAGTGTTGCGCAATGGAGCCTTTGATTATTATTGTTCGGCAGTACTTTTGTTGCAATGAAGATGATATTGCTTTTTAAAAAAAGAGAGAGCCATAGCAAATACAGCTTATTTAAAAAGAGCACATTTCCTGGCTTAATTGTGTTTACAGCCACAGTATTTGTTCGTTTTTTCATCCGTCCCGACTATAGCGAGCGGAACACGGGAAATATTACTGCCTAAAATGTGTTCCCTCAAAAATAGTCTGCATTGAAAATGTTCACAAATTTGGAGATGAGTGTATTTTCAAGGGAACTTACTAAAATAGTGCCACTATTAAGGTGTATTTTCGAAAGTGGGAGCGGAACGAAGAGATTTCTACAATCTCGCAAAGGGAGAGTTCTCTGATTTCTTTAAATAAATGAGAGTTCACGAGCTGAAGGCATTCTATTTGTGCATTTCAGTGGAATTGTTTCAAGCCTCAAGAGCTCTTTTCAGTGCTTTCGCTATCTTATTTGTTCGGCACCCGAGTAGAAACTAACGATTAGGAGCAGTAAACCGTCGTATATTACAGGATGTGGACATAATTGTTCACAATGGCTGAAGGAAACGGCATCAATATTTACTTGAATATTTACTTACTTGAATCGACAAAGCATTCATTACGAATATGTCTCTTCATATCACTAGCACTTCCGTTTAGCTGAAGTTTTGAGGTAGCGTGAAGGTGAGGGCTTAGGCTCGTCTCCTGCCCATCGGATACTGACGAGTTGATTCATCGTTGTTCCATACGACTTGCTCCACCGCCCGCGTCCCGATGGGACCACCGGTCGGAATGACTCGGCAGGACAAAGCCGAAGAGTTTGCTCCGAGCCCTTTTAAAACCTACCGCGCACTAAACAATACAAAACGATGAATGTACGGCATCAATAGAGGGGGGAATTGACATCTTAACAAAGGTATTGACAAAAACGGCGAAGCATAGCTTTCAGGAAGGGGCAAGAGAAAAATGGTGAAAATTTCACAAAACGATTGGTCGCTAATCCCTCAGTCCTTGAAGCTTATAAATTTGCGCAGATTTTTCGAGGGATTTATTCGGAGTTTGACATAAAAGGTCGCTTCCTTTTTCCTCTTGAACTTTTTTATGCATCACTATCTGCTGTTCTTTATGTGCACATATGATTTTGTCGTTGCCGTTGTATGCTAATGTTGGGCATCGTATTTGTGATGCTACGTGCCGTCGTTGTCGGGGTGAGCTGATATTCGTGTGTTTGTTATGTGCATGCTTATTGTTGTTTTTAATGTCTAAATATTACGACAAAGGTTTAATTAGCCAATTCTGAGGTGTGGCTTGCAACGAAGCGCCAAGGTGCAAGCAAGGACTCTCCGCACGCGGAATATGGTGTTGCTATTGGAAAAAGGAGATGCCTCGACAATATATGGTGTGTTATTGGCTAACTGGAAGAGTGGAAAGGCGGTCGTCGGTGCACGATGGGCGTCATGATGTGGAATAGCGCGCTACACAGTTCAGCGATGAATCGGGAGCGCGACACATGAGCTCAGGTGCGATGACGGCAGACAGGGGAGGACGAGTACAGCACAACTGACATCGAACAGCACTAATAGAGGCCTTGTTCTCAAAATAATTTCATCTTGTTATTATTTTTCATCTGAACTGTTCGTTCGTGAACTCTTGAGGGCATACAGACCTTTTCGTTGACTCCCTACCAGGTGGTCAACACACAAATTAAAGCATTTGTAAATGAACCTTTATTTATTCATATATTTATTTGTATCTATGTTTATTATTTATATTTATATGTACGATGGCGTCGCAGTTTGCATTTTCACGCTTAGTCGGATGTATGCTGTGGAATACCGGTGATGCGCACAAACTTGTAATTTATAGGCCTTTCCGACATTAAACCACCAACCTTCAACACCATTGGCGAGGACAGTATTTACGCTTTGATAGCTGATAATGACGCTTAACACTAAAACATTCCCGCGATAGGTATACTTGTGCATTATAACGACTCCAAGAGAAAAGCAATGACTACAATGAGTAATCTTTATGTTTTGCCGGAAATCACTGTGAGTGGTCTTACACAAAGTTTGGGTTGCTACACTGCTTCCCCTCAATCTTTGGAGTTAGTTGCAACCTGAATCGATCAAGCGGAGTGTATTTCGAACCCAGCGAACTTATCACCATCAATTTTGAGGGTTGCCTATTTGATCTGCAATTGTTCTTTCATAATTTTCATTAAGTTCTATTAATTTATTCGTGATGGTGCATTAATCGGCTGATCAAATTCGACTCTATGAAAATATTTCGCTGTTAAATTGCTCTTTTCGATTCTCCTGAAACGATTGTTTCTCTTCATCAAACATTTGCGAAACATTGCGATAGATCAGTCAGTAGTGTTCGGTAAAATACGACGATTGCAGCAGCTACCGCATTTTGCATCGGTTCGATGATTGTTTGGCGTGAAATGTGGGCGTTGGGTGGTTGGAAGTTTTGCAGGTGAGGTGAAGCGGGAACGCGAGCAGGTGTTAAAGGTTGGGGAGGTAAGAATCGAGACGACTTACTTTTTCTGCCTTGCAAAGTACCGCCGCGTCAGTGGCTTTGCTACAGAAAAAAGGATTGCATCTAAGGCGGTCTAGAAACCATCAAAGCCATATCGAACCGTGCAGTTTGTAAGGGTTCACAGCAGTTAATCTTTGACCTTTCAAGTTCCTAGAAGTATAGCAGTATGCATCGGGGTCATAGTATTTTTTAAACGTAAACGAATGCAGAGCATTTTTAAAAGAGAGCCACAGTTCGTTGAAATAACATGCCGCGAGGTTATTACTTCTTTAAATGTTTTCTGTTTTCAAAGCCAATGAATTCCATTGAAGGGTATTGATAAGGTCGTTGATTGTGGCAAAAATGCATTTTATATGTTGTGTAAACGAACCTGCTGCCAGTCGGTTAGCCGGTTATTCAACCGTTATTTCGGTTTGTTTTTTTTTTTTTGAGTCTCAGTGTTGCGTTGTTGTTAGATGGCTATAGATCGGTTATGTCGTAGCTGCATTATTGCTCCTTGGAAACTATCACGAACGAGTGTTATCCTCGTATGTGTTGCGTTTTGCCCCGTTGTAATTGTGCATTGTATACGCGTAAGGCGATCTCATTTTTGCTTGATAAACTTTAACGAATGGAATTTCCGTCTATGTATCTACAGGTATATGCCATCTGGGCAAATAGCCTTAAGTGGATTGCTTTTATCGTAAGAGAGGGAAAAAGGCTGACACTACTATAAAGCAGTAGAAAGGGAGCACTAATAAAACGACCTCCGAGGGGAAATGACGTATGAAGACAATGTGGAAATAGCCACCGATCGTAAATATTGCCTTTGTTTGTGGTTGCAGTATCTCTGCTTTGCATTCGCTCCACCTGATCCAATCGGCAATACAACAACTTATCTCGGTTAGTTCCGGCAGCTCTGAATTTAACCTGCAGTATAGCACCCGACTGAGTGTATATTGTACTTAGCGGAATAGAATGAATATTGAAGTTTGCTGCAACTAGAAAATGCGATATTTGTGATCCACGGGTTTCAAAGTGTTTGCGGAAGTCGGTGGTGTATGGGTCACAAAGACCACCTTTGTATTCCCACAGTTTTGCAGTACTGACGGCTGTCGTCTAAAACCATGCTTCCTGTTTCGACAGTTCTTAAGCATTCTCTCCGAATTTCAATTCGATCGGCTTGGTTTCCGTACCACTTAAGAAATTTCTTGACTGTCATATCGAATCTTGTCCGATGCATCCAGCTGCATAAATTCGGGCATTCTTGAAAGATCGATAAGTGATATGTGGCAATATTGATTTGATATGGCTGATTTCTTGTTATGTTTGCCTCCGTTGCGTAGCGAATTGAGTTGCGAAACAAAGAATCAGATCAGAAATGCGCCATTTGCTGATTAAGCACTTTGCAATGATTAAAGCGCCGCTTATATTGTACTGCACTGACCTTTCAAATATTGAACCATCCGCATTTACCACGCCATCGTTTCCTTGATTGCCGTCTATGTGGTGGGTAATTACGCCGATTCCTGTCCGCTTCATTCTAAACCACACAGCTGCAAGAGCGGCAAGTTGACGGGTACAGTTGGTTGGCAAAGGAGAGGTTATGCGTTTCAAGCCTCGTTATGCGTTTCAAGAGGTTATGCGTCGTGATGTCGTTGACTTAGCGCCACTTTTTTGAACCAGCCGTATACGGAAATGTATTTTAGGTTGACTGCAAGTTGAAGTCGCTTTTTTGAGGAAAGCACTGGTAGGGCGGAATGCTGCGAAGGTATGGCGTTTTGACAGTGTCGAGATTGGTGGCTTGCACGTCGAGCGATCTGTACTGCTGTCCTGGCGGTTCTCGTGCTTTGCACTTCTCCTTGCTACGAGCAGTTGACGGTGAGTTGGTGTTTGTTTGTTTTTTTGGAGGGGGGGGGGTTAAAAATTAGCATAATAAAGCCCCCATGCAAGGTTCATTTTCCTGAGAAGAATCAGTAGCTTGAAAGGGAAATGGTCATGTCTTGAAATTGACTCTCCTTTTGAAAAGAAGAGGGAAATGACGAGGGCACTTTTAGTTCTGCAATCGAACCTGATTTGGACGAGCATATATCTAACTTGAAAGTATATGCGGCATTAACCTAGCTTGTTGCAAAAAATTTGTTTTAGTTTTGCAAGCGGACTTGAACACAGTCTCCCTCTTTTAAACTCTTCCTCGGAGGTAATCTTCTCTCATCATTTCAACATGTACAACTGATTCACAGGGAGGAAATTAAAAATAGAACGATGAGAATGCTGTACAGCATAAGGTTATGGTAACATTTGAAGGTAAAAAGTCGAAGGATGACGAGCCGAAGATCAATTTGGATGAAATTGACGAAGCCCTGAAAAAGGAATCGGCAGGTGGAAAGGGATTCGATGAAAAATTTATGAACTTCAAGCAAAAAAGAGAGGTTGGCTTCGTTTTGCGTGCATCGCGTTATCTTTGAAACTTCCACTCACCGATAGGTGACTGGGCACAAACCTTTCGAAGATTGGCACACAAAAGTTTATCTAATACTGAGAAATTGAGGAGAATGACGAAATATTTTTTTGATCTCATCGTGATCGGTTCCTGAAAGTGAGCTATTATTATGCCGGTATGAGGGATGTGGCTGGAGAAAATTTATGGATTCAAAATTTTAGGCCGAAATTTTTATGGAGAGAGGTGGGAGAAAGAGAGAAAAGGAAAGGAAGAGAGAGAAGAGATGCCTCCGTTTGGTTGATGGCTGGGACCGTTTCTTCCTGTTATAAGTTTCTCTTTATGTCATTTATTTAACTGGTTCGTTTGGTGGGTGAAAGGTGGAAATCTTTTCTGGCCGTATAGTCGTAACAATTCACATGTGAAGGTCCTTTTTCAAATCGCAATTTTCGATCAGCTGCGATGATACTTCAACGGTTTATGGAGGTTTTTCTTGTTTTTCTTCTGAGATGCCCGGAATGCGATGATGATCGACCCGTTTAACACCTTTTTACGATCCAATGCAGTAGTCTGTCGGTTTGATACTTTTTTTTAGTAATATTGGTAAGAAAATTCAGTTGTTAGGTGTCCGCGCGTTATACTGTTACCTTTTTAATAACAAGGTAAGTATAGGTGGTATTTACTTTTTGTACCAGTAGTTTGTATCTCTGATTGGAGCGTCATTCATGGAAACATCGCTGATATATATGTTTGATGTGACATATTTCGAGTTTTCTTCCTGATTTTCTCGAAAGAGAATTACTTTGTTGTGCAATTCAGATTAATGTAATCAGCTTCATACTGAAGTTTCTTCACATTGCAATGAAGTGTTGCGCTGAGGGTTGAACTCACTTTTACCCATACCGAGGGTATGGGTAAAAGGCTTTTTCCCATTACACTTACCGAGGATTTTACCAACACTCGAACTCACTTTAAACAATTTTTTGTCGCATAAACCTCTTAATTTCTTCTATCCCAGAGACAGCCAGAGAATCATTTGAGTTGTCAAACGATGCTTGCTGATGCATCGCATGTATTCATATTTTATTGATACGAATGAACAGCGCATATAGTTTGCAGCAAGCGGCGCATGACCGAAGTCACATATTCAGCTGGAAGGCGGCGGTCGGGACGTTGACGGTGGGCGGCGTTGCGTTGGCTGCTCTGCTGTATATGCGTGAAAAGGTGAAATAATTTGTTTTGCAAATTCTCCTCATTTTCAGCTCGAAGGAAGGGATATTCGAGTAGTTTGATCTGGTATCGCATTTGCTTGTGGAAGTGAAGAACTTCTAGCGAACATTATTGTGTGTAAATGAAGATATCACGCGGATTTCTAGGGCTGTGGAAATAGACGGGAGGACAGATCGAATAAAACGCTTCTTTGACTGGATTTAGGTGACCAAATTGTGCCTATGCCTAAAGTACCGTGGTTCTGCATTTTTAGGAAAAGGCATTTAAGTAAAAAAGTTTGGGTTTTGTATGCAGGTATGTATCTAGACTTATGTCGTTTTCAAATTTTTTGACCATTGGCAACTTGTCTTCCTCCAACAGCCTTGATCCAAAAATTTTTAAAGCATTGTTTTGATGAGGAAAATCTGTGGCGATTTAGAACCTTTGAGTGTTTCTTTGCAAAGCGGACACTATAAATGGACATTCAGAACCTTATTCGTAAATTTCAGAGACTGCTCGCATAGGTCTTCAACAATCAGTAATTAGTCGAATAAAGATGGCACTGTTGAACAAGCAGGTTTCGCAAATTTGTGACTTGGGTATCGGAACACTTTTCCGAATTATGTGATATATACCGTTTCATAAGTTAATGAAGTTGTTGTCATTCTTTGAAATAAGAGGACTTTAAGTGTGTAAGTGTGCAGCATCACTTAATTCAGCGAGAGTCTAGTCTGATCAGTACTGAATGCCTGTTGCACTTGCTGCTTTCAGAGAACTGCTGAAAATGAGAAGCGACGAAAGCTGATGGCTGGCAAAGCACGGATCGGCGGTCCTTGGGAGTTGTTGAACACTGATGGTAAATTGGAGGGCTCTGAGCAGCTGAAGGGCAATTGGTTGCTTATTTATTTCGGTTTTACGCACTGCCCAGACATATGTCCCGATGAGATCGAGAAGATGATAAAGGTTTCTAGTGTTATTATTTTATTGCGGTTTGAAATGTCTTTCTGTCCGATTAAATGGCTGGGAAGTGGCATTAAAAGTGACACGTGAGAAAAAATGAATTTTGTTTGGCGTTTGTCAGTCGAGGATATACATGGAAGTCGATAGCCAAAAGACAAAGCAAACAGGTTGAACAATTGTACGCTCGTAAGAGTACTAGAAAATTTTCTTAGTTTGACCAGTTGTGACATATTTCTCGGAAATTTCTTTGAGAAGCAGTTTTTTTTTTCTCGCGTTGAGCGTTTTGAGTTTCATTCAGAAAATTAGAAATTTCTGAGTTCTCTCGGAAAAAATTTCTCTTACTCAGAAACAGCGTGCTAAGCGAGGGGAGGATCCAAACCTTTGTAACTGACGTTGTTTGGGCGAATGTGAATCAATTGGGCCGTTCACTTTTCAGAGTGCTTTTGGTAGGAACCTCAGGTACTTCCTTAGGGTCCACATATGCCGAGGAAATCTCTTGTATTCTCGTTAGCAAGTGAGGATGATGACGCTTAGTTGCCCCACGTAAGTATGAGTGGCACATCTATTCGTAAGGCAAGGTTTATGAGGTTGTTTAATTTAGAAATTTGATGAAGACGAAATTCATCTTATGTATTGCTTCTTGTGAGTAGAGGCACTGTTTTAATAATTTGTATTGTTTTTATTTGTGCTCATATTTTTAAGTGATTGAAGAAGGCAGTTATAATAGGCACTGATGAATGGGAGAGTAAAAAATTTTTTCAACCGCAAGCGAAACCTGAAAGCATTTTGTTGCTGTTATGGGCGCCGTTAAAGACGAAAGCGACATTTTCAGGTTATGACCAAATCATGTAGGGGGGAGTGGGAAGGAGGGGACGGGAGCGAAGGCTCTCTCGAATGTCGCATTGACTGTGTTGTTCATTTAAACATCACGCTTCAGGTTGTGGATATCTTGGATGCGGATCCACAGAAGAAGTTTTCTATAATTCCGGTGTTCATATCGGTTGATCCGGAGAGGGATACAATAGAGCGGGTGAAGGAATATTGCTTGGAGTTTTCACCGAAGTTGCGCGGGTATACAGGATCTAGAGAACAGGTAGTATTGCCTGCTTGGTCTGCTCTTTTTGTTCGAAGGATTTTATGGAACGCCTATCTTTGTTACTCTCTTATCGAAGCTTGGCGTTGTGCGGATGAAAGTTCTTTGTTAATATAACGATGCAATCACGTGTTAAGTTTGCATTTGATTTTCTGGTTTGTCGAGACGGTTTCTACCGAAAAAATTGGTGTTTTTAAATGTAAATTTTTAGTTCTGCATTCTACACTCCATAATTGTGATCATATCTTTCTTCACGCTCTCCAGTTACCGTTGAATCGATGCGTATAGTAGTAAGTATAGTGTTGCGATGAAGCAAATGTGCAACAAAGTAGCCAGTGTTGTTTAGTTATTTTTGCGTTGCATCTTTGCGGAAGGGAAGTGCATTTGATGCAATGAAAACTCCACGGCATTGAGTTATAGCAATATTGTTCGTACTGCTTCCCTTCTCACCATTATTGCATCGATCGCTGTGCCTCAAAATCATTAAGAAGCAGTAGAATAACAGAACGTCCCATTTATTAACTGCCTTTTGGTACACTGATTGCTTTGCGTGATGGTTTGATAGACGTTTGTTAGCGTATCGGAGATATTTCCTCCAAAGGTTTAATTTGCATTCGAGGTAGGAATTTTTTGGGGGGGAGGGGGGGAGGAGGGAAGTCGAGGAAAGTGCGATGGTTTTTTTTAAAACTTTCGTGCCCTGCCACTCATCTATAGAAAGAAGCTAGTTGCCGAGGTTTTTTTTTTTAATATTTGGGATAGTTTTTCGGTTTTATACCATTTTCGTTCAGTTTTTTTAGCAGGTGGTAAGCTGAAAGGTTATTATGACCGTTTTTACCTGTTGGCAAATATTGATGGACGTTTGAGTCGATAGTAAAGCAGAAAACACTGGAGAGCTGGAGCTGGTGGTTATGTGCGTGAGCCAAAAGAACCAGCACCATTGTCATGTGACAAGATTTTTTTTGTCAGATGATTATAAAAATTTTGTTGGACTTTCTGTCCTCAGTGCATTATTGTTTCCAGGTGGATAAAGTGGCCAAAACATTCCGAGTGTACTATAGCCAAGGGCCAAGATCTAAAAATGCGCCAGATGATTATATAGTCGATCATTCGGTCATAATGTATCTCGTTGATCCAGATGGCAACTTCCACGATTACTATGGTTAGCACCAAATTCATTTGCATTTATTTAATTAATGTCGCAGTTACGTTGAATGGTCCATTTTTTGTGTACGTGCGATATCTGGATAGTGGTATCCAGTTTGGCGAAAGGCTGCAGCTCTTATTGGTTGACAGGCAGAACTAAGTAGATCTTTTGTCATTATCAGTACAGTAGTTTATGTGGCATTTTTACAAGAAATATCTCCTTTGCCACTCCTGCCACTCCCTCCCTCCCCTTCCACCTCTTTCTCGCCCTCCAATTCCAGATCTCTCCGAATTTTCAATTTACCTCGTCGGACAACATGAAGCGGTGAAATGTGGGCTTTCTTCGCATCGTATCATTTGCTTAGATCGTGGTTATCATCTGAAAAGTGCACCATTCCTCCTCATCTTCTTTGTTTCCTTTATTTATCGCATCTTTTATATGAGGTATATTATGGACGATTTCTGTGTCGTATGACATGTAAGGATCGTTCGACCATTGAGCATTATTCCATTTCAGGTCAGAATCGAAACGAAAATGAGATCGCCAACGTTATAAAGTTGAAAGTGATCAAGCACGAGTTAGCATCGAGGAAGAAGAAATCGTGGATCTAACTTGAGCCATTTTCGCGTTCAGCCGACAAAACTGCTACTGAGGTCCTCAACAAATGTGATTTGCGAAGAGGTGTTGGTGATCGAGTTACAGTCAGAAGGTGTTGAGATTTTTCCAACTAAAAGCGGTGCCACTAATTGTTTGGTTATGTCGTATCGGAAGTGGAAACTGGTTAATTCGTTGGATGCGATAGCACTCTATATTTGATTCGGCTAATAATGGTGAGAGTACCAAGGAATGTGTCGCTAAAATCAAAAACGGTAAACGTTGGGTATAGAGATTCGATTTCTGCGCAAATCGGTGCATAAATAAGCATTTCGAAACGCATAAATAAGTAGGAGCTGCAACGAACATTCGTAAATGATAGCGCTGAATTTGTTAACTTTGGATAACTTTGCGGAGACGTTATCTCAACGATAAGAGGGGTGTCTTGGAAAGTTATTGGCAATTTCAAGTCTTTGTTGGAAGGTTTCCTTTGCTGCAGATATTGTTGAATATTTTGTTCTGGTTTTAAGGGTACCTCTTATAGTCTTTTCCACTTCTGAACGAAGCAGTTTCTGCGGCATTGATTCTTCTGCTGCTGCATTCGCCCCAGGCTGTTCGGGTCTTGTGTGGCAAACCTCTAGGTTTACTTTTTATTTTTTGTTATGTTCGTTTATATTTTTGAAGAGAATTTATTATTGCCTTCGTTTGCACTATTTGAAAGGAACCAGTTATTCATTTTAGTTACAGGTGCATAATTGCATTATGGCACGAGAAAGTATTCACGAGTTGGCGCTTCTTTTCTTCCATTATAAAGTAAACCACTTCCCACTACACCACCGCTTTCGGGTCGGATAATTGGAGTTATTTACTTCTATCCCAAGCATCAAAGATCATTAGGGCCATTTCAAATTGAGGTGCAATTTGGCGGACGAAATGGGCTAACCGTTTATTGTATTGATTGCATTTAGAGTTGGAATGTTAATTGGGTTTAGATGGACTTTTTGAAACTGTGTTGCTTATTTTGCTGTTAATAAAGAATTTTGAACCTAAATGTTTCCTATTATGAGAGATACGTTCAAGATATGAGATGTTCGTATATCAATATCTATTCTTTCAGAGACCATAATCAGTGTTTGTGATTTTCACTCGTTAAGCATATTTTGATGATTTTTAAAATTTGCAACGATGCAGCAATATCACGAAAATAAACTTTCATCCAAAGATTAGTGCTGTTCGCATATCTCGCAGGTTTGTAGCAGTAGATGTTTAAGGGGCCGTCGAATACTTTCTTGGGGATAAATAAGGCCTTTCCACAATTATTGTTTTTATTATGTGAGCCATGATGATTCAGGACGTTCGATAATATTTGGGATTATTGGAGCTGTCTTTTTTCCTCGCTCTTCTTGATGTGTTGTTCGTGTGCGGGGTCAATTGTTGTAGTGCAGTGTTTTGCAGGGTAATTGGGGTTCTTTTTGGGAATTTCCAACTGTAAAAGCTCAGATGTGTCTGTTTTCACCTTTTCTCACTAAGGGTAGTCGGTAGTCCTCTTAATGGCTAACACCATTACGATGTTTGACTTTCGTGTCAAGAGACGCAACACGGAACTTCGCTATTACATACTGATGAGGCCAAATTAAGGTTGCCAAGTTTATATGTTCGCATTTTGTTCGTTTTGCTAACGGAGTTTTGTACGTTTTCACGACGGCAGTGTGCAGATTATGGCAAATCAAGGGAAACAATCGCAATATGTTGTCCACATTCCGAAGTGAGTTTTTTTAGCTTTGAAGCTTTTAAAGCCTTCTCCAGTTTTTTTTTCCACGTTTGCAGTCGTAATTTAAATCACTGACATATTTTAATCGGTCAGAACTCCCGCTTCTAGCCGTAGAAGCGCCCTGAAAATGTGCCAATTGCTTCCCAAAAAACTTTACGACGTAACTTGCGCACCTGATAACCTATATGCGGAAATGCATGTTAGGGTTGATAAACACCGAAAGTAAAGCATGATGCTTGTAAAACATAGCACTTTCTAAGATGTTTCTCACTGACTGTTTATTATTTGCATGAGTTTTTATGCCTCCTGGAAAGAGCGCCCTGGATATGTTTCCTCGGGTGAAGCTAGCACAAGTTGCCGAACACCCATCTTGTTTTGTTTGCGAATGAAGACTTAGGCTTCGAGCACTCAAAGCAAAATGCTCCAGACTATTCCACTTCATACATTAGTAGGCGGGAATCCAGGTAAAGGGAGCTTTATGAGTAAGGTTCGTAGATCTATTGTTGCCACTGAAATCTCGGTTTTTATCGCTTTTGTCCATTATGACGAGAGAAGCTTCGTCGTTGTGGTCGACCACTTTGAGCAAGTTTTGGTGTGGACGATGATTAATTTACGCTTGTATGAATTCCGAACCCGAATGTCTTTTGCTTGTGCAATTTACTTTAAGATGGTGTAATTTGCTAGCAACAGGTTGTTCACATGCAGAGCACGGTGACTTTTAGCCTTGCTTGTTTATTACTAAACTCTTTTCAGACCTAATCGTCATAAGCGTTATTCTATCCTGAAGTTCAGCAAGTCACTGATGGTGGATCCAGGGCGCTGGACGACACAGGATTCGGTTCACATGTCTCGTGAGGATAACCGGGCACAGGCAGCTGCAACAGAAATCAAGCAGGTTTGTCATTCGCATCACTTCATTGAAGGTCAGCCAGAGTGATACAGTTAATGATCCACGTAAGTGAGGGTATACATGGGAAAACCCACTGTGTTTGGCGAGCAGGGAGAGGGAGTCCCAAAACGCGAACGGCGACCGCGGCCTCACTTCATCCTTTGAATGCGATCCATTCGATTCCTTCGGATTACGAGGAACTCGCCGTCTCTAGGAAAACTTCAGGGATTCCTGACACACATACGACTGTTTAGGTGGTCCCCTCGAGTGACTCAGTCTCTTTCCTGCCAACTCCACTCGCTTTCTTATGTGACATGTCGGAGCGACGATAAGAGGCGTTTTGAGATGGGCGACAATGTTTTGTTGAAGTGGCCGCTTCTGTACGTCGGTGAACTCGACACGAACAACCAAAGCTAACGTTGCATCTACACCGCGGAGAATAGAGTTTGCAGTTTTGGTAGAAATAACCTCATTTCTTGGCTCAAAAAGCTGGACACTGAGAAACACCAAGAACACATTATGTCTATTATCGTACACACTTGCTAGATAGGTTCAGTATGAGTCTATGCGTTGAATACTGAATAATGCGGTTGTCGTAAAATTATAGGACTATGGTGCGGGAACGGAGTACGGGTCGGCAGCGAGGGAAGAGGCACGCAGAAAGAAATATGGTCACCAAACTCGCAGATACCAAGTCGATAGCCAACCTTGGAGGCTCACGGTTGAGGATCAAAGTTAGTGTATAGTTCTAAAAGAAAGGGGAGGCTTGATTCACACAAAGTGATTGATGTTACCTGCAAGCGTACATTGGTCGAATATATGTTTTGACTATTTTCACAGAGTGCGGTTTGGGATAATGAGGATTGGATGGAATGTTTCGTGACGCGCACTGTGCGTGGACCGACATAGTCCTAGCTTTCCAATCAGCCAGCTGTAAATGACGGAAAATTTCATCAGTGATGACATACGCGCTGGTGCGTGTACGATCCAACTTTGAACTTAGTTCCGTTCCTATATGTCGAGGATCTTCATTTATTATTTCATAATTGCAACGTAGTTCTCCATTTCATAGACAAGAGGGTGGGGTGAGGAGTACTGTTTAGGTGGTCAGGTAGAAGTGTACATTGATTGGATAAGCCCAAGCAGGTCTAACAGCTTAGATCAGTTGGAGGGATAGCAAGCTTACCAGACAGGGTCGACCGTTTTTGGCAAATTATTGGTGCAAGTGAGTAGTGTTTTGTCTGGTCATTTCCAGTGTTTAGACTGCACTGAGTAACAATAAACACAAAATCTTATTGAACGTGATAACTTTAATGGGCTGAATGCGAAGGTGTTGTTGAAAGTTCTTGTTAACAGGAGTTTTTCGGACAAAGAAAAAAATGTTTTTCGAAAACTGTCCTGCATCCAAAGAAAGGGTCATAACTTTCTTTCAGATTGCCTTTTTTTATGGGAATTAAGTGTCTAGCAGGTAAATTTATAGAGACATGATGAATGAAACCTATTCGGAAGTTTTATCCTGAATCCGAAATTATATCCTTGCGTCGTGTCCATTTTTGGTTCGTTGACGAAAACGCTTGCATTGGGCTAGAACCGTCTTTCTTGTCCGCACAACCACTGACTAGACTTTATAGGACAGTTAGCAGCACGTTGCGCACAAAAATTGTCTGACGTCTTTGCACGCATTCCAAAACTGGCTTTCAGTCAAAATTCTATAGAATCTCCATATTTCTGTCCTCCATTCTCCTGCTGGGGTAGCGGGAAATTATAGGATGTTGCTGACGTAGGTATTCGCTGACTGGATATGACAATGTGAGCGTTACAGTTTTCACTCTCATCCTCATGGAATTTTGTTTCGTTTGAATTGTCAATTTTGAGGGGAAGTTGCAGGTGGCAAAGAAAGGAAATTTCGCAGTATTCGTGAGGGGGGTGCTGGCGAGCATGCGGACTATTGGATCTTTATGAAGTCAGGCGGTGAATTCCACGCGCACAAGGTCGATGATTGGTATCAATTTCTTCCATGTATCCAGCACCCAGTTCTAGACATCGATCAAGCAGAGGAACGATTCCAGCAGTAAGTTTTTTTTTTGTTGTTTCTTCCTCGTCATTTCGAATTACTATCAATCGCTTCTGCTGCACAAGACGGTTGAGCTGACAGTTTGCAGTCCTTGTCGCAGTATTATGGTTTATATGGTGTTTTTGTAGTCACTTGAATGTTTTAAAGCTTTCTAACATTTCGGTCTACCGCTGTAGGGTAAGTTTTGCAAGACCTCCATCTTGGGCAACCGAGAGACTTATATCACAGCGCCTGCAGGAAGGTATAAGTTCGTCAGCCAGTGCATCGATTGTGCTTTTGTTGTCTGCGTTGTCTTCTAAGTGCCAACATAAGTTATTTGCTTCATTTCGGGGATTTTTGAACGCGTAGTGTTTTTCCGAAGGTACGATATTGCTCCCTTCCCGTCACGTAGGTGGCACTTCCTGCATTTCGTCATTGTCGACATTACGTGATGAAACTGTATTGGCGTAGATGAATGGCTTTCTGTTCGCCGTTGATATTTGACCGAGTCCAATAGATGAGGTTTCCGTAAACAGTTGAATAGTTTGTGATTAACTGTATCGGTCCATGAACTTTAGGCAGGCCGTTTAATTCTCTTGTTTGTATTTCGCCTTTGCAAGCATTATGAGCAGAATTTTACGTCCTGGGTGGGAATATTCCAGACAGCCGTACATCTGGAACATGTTGCCACCTGGTGGAAATGAGAGCATTGTTGAGCGCGAGATACTTTGTTAACCTCGAAATTTCGAAACGATTTGTCTGTATTCAAATGCCAACTTTTTCAAAATATGGCGATAAGTTCAGTTCGATCTCTTCTTCTAAGTTTCTTTGATAACTCTTAATTTACGGACTTTGACGTGCAAAATATTTTAATTACAGAATCTTTTTCGCCAGGACACTTTTCTTGATCTTATAACTTTTGCGTGGTGGTCGTTTTGTCTAGTGGATGTTTATATTGTGAGACATTTGCTTGTGGTGCAGTTGGGCTTGCACGGGATTTCGACAGTTTTGTTTCGGAGTTTTGAATGGAAAACTGAAGCGAAAACTTAAACGTTATGAAGTGGGAGTGGTGCAGCAGCAGGCAGTTATGGGGTTGATTAAGTTGTTTTACTCTTTCACATCGTTGGCGTCGTTTTGCAAGATTTCGCCAGTGTTCGAATCTTTCCCAAAAGCTTACAGGAGAAGACTTCAATATTTCGCTTCATTAAATCGGTAGGAATTTCACCTATCATCATTTTTAAAGACTTGAAAATTAGGGCGATAATTAATTTCGATAATATAAGTTATGTAAATGTACGTAATTTTTATTGGAGATAGGTATGTGCTGTTTCACCGCAAATATGGCTCAGAACCATCTTAGGAATTGTAAATCAATCTCTTTCCCCTTTGGGTTCTCTATCACTCATTACAGGTACCACAGTATAGGACCACCTTGTGAAGAGTGCTATACGATCTTGATCGGTGACTATGTGCTTGAAGCCACATTCACGTATTTAAATTAATTTTCCGAGGGAAATATTATTTTAGGCGAAATCAAGTGATGAATCAGTTCGCGTTGAAGGCACAGATTCGCCGCCAGCTGAATGCTATGAATGAAGATGGAGAACAGATTGTCAAAACTACGAAAATGCTAGTAAGTTTCGTCATTATTCAGTAATCGTTTGTCTTACTTTACTTATTGTTTAACGCTGTGGCTGTCAGGTTATATACCTTCGTTAGTATAGTACCTTTCTGCTTCCCTTCCTTGATTATTTATATGGACACGAATGGCGAAACGATTTCTCGTTGGCCGCAGTGGACCTGGTTGTAGTTCAGTGGCATCTGACTGCTTTGAAGGAGGTTTGTTGCGCTGTGATTTGAATGAATCGTCACTCATACGAATTAATTTTTGAAAGGACATTTTGCGAAACATAATGAGGATTCTGAAGGAAACCGAACGATATGGCGATACCCGAATTTTGCGTTTGAGGTATCTGACTGTTGTAAAATACATCGTTGCGCAAAATGATGAAACCCCGTTCATATTATTACCTCTTTGAACAGTACGCTGATGTTGGTAAGTTTTGATGTGAATTATTTTCTTTTATCACAAATGGTTATTAGGTGACTGTTAGCACACCTATTGCCATCGTTTGTTTGGGAGATAGAATGTTAAGCGGAAACGGTTTTTTCAGAAGATAAAGGACGAAGCAAGCTCGGATGAGGATGAGTCAGAAGGGGAGAAGGGCGACGGAGAGGATTCACGAGGTTTAAAAAAGGCGCAAAAGGTTGGCAAATAAATTCCACGGAAGTTATAATTTCTAGTTGCGGTTTCGGAGCCCGACGGATTCTCATGTGCTCTGAAAGTTATTACCGTTTTAGTTCGCTACTACTGTGATGATTATTACTGGAGTTGAGAAAGAAGAACATCCATCCCCTCAACTTGCACTCTTCCTTCCACAGGGCGTCCAGCGCTATCGTGCTCGGGTGAAATGAATCGGTGTTTAAATGGCTGTTGAGAGAATATGGCTACATAAATGCAATGAACCACTGTACCAGCACATGAGTTTAAGCACCCTGTTTGGGGAAAAAGCTGTCGTTTATTCTGTAGTTTTCACGTCTGTGACATTCTCTCTTGAAAGTGTTGAAAGCTGCTGGTTGAGTTAGGCCATCTTATTGTTGCGGCGGATATACGGTGGAGCTGGTGCAGAGGGAAGACGTTCCATCCGCAATCACCCTGAAGGTCCTCTTTGGCCTGTGCTCGCTGTCCAGGTCCTCTTTGTATGTTCTTTGCAAGTTAGGAGCTGGAGAGGCGTTGTCTTGATTCACGAAAGCAATTTTAGAAAAAGAATAGGCAGCCACGAAAGGACAAGAAGCAGCGTGTCGAGAACGCAGATGAGGTGGCGGCGTATGAGAGTGAGGATGGAGAGGACGAGGGTCGCGAATACGATTATATGAGTGACAGCGGTTCAGATACCGAGTAAGTGCATCTTCTTCCCTGTTCATTACTTCTTAAGTGTGTGAAATGGAGGGGGGGGGGGGGGAGAGAGAGAGAGAGAGAAGCGGAGTCATGAAGATTTGAAGTAGACAAATCATATCGATTTGAAAAGAACGAGTATTTTGCTGATCATTTCGTGAAAAGCCGAATGAAATGTTCGATGGGCGCCCAAAAATTCGCAGCGAAAAAATTCCCCTATGTTTTCGCGTTTTTTTTGGAGGGGGGATTTTTTTCCTCGTCTTTTTTTCAATCATTGTTTTCGATGAATGTATGCGATATGAGTTCGGTTATGAAAGCTGAATTCAAGGCAAAAATTTCGATGGTAGAGGCCAAATTCAAACTTTTTTAATGTCGCTAATCAGTTTAGCTACTAAGCGCTTATATGAAGAGAGCGTTTTATTCGTTTCCATGAGAAGTTCGTCACTTGTTGGACAGTTTCAGTGTTGCCATGTGGGAAAGTTGAATCTTTCCCGGTTTCCACCCTCTTCTCCCATCTTATTCCCCGCTTTTCGATACTTTTGGATAGGTGCCGTGTGTGCAAATGTCTCTATGTCCTTCCTGCTCCCTTTCCCATTTGCAAGACTAGTTTTCACTGCGTTCTCTACAAATGAACAGGATTTTGATGAATTTTTTTGCTTATAAACTATAGGATAGCAGAGACAAGTTTGAAGTGGGCCCATCAGCAGTCATATGAACGTTTTATTGGAGGCAGAGAACATTAATGACACGTGAAATATTCACTAATTCACATCAATTACCAACTATCACAGATAAAGAAAAGTGCATTCGAATTGTGTAACTCTGAACACTGTTCGTTTTTCTGAGCTCTTTTTAAAAACGATTTTAGCGTTATTGATTGCCGTTTTAACGGAACGAACGGCAGTTAAATGTGCAGGTTTTGTTTGTTTATTTTCTCGTTAATTGCTGTCTTTCGTTGTTCGATTATTTCAATTTTTTTTCAAGCTTTTACACTGTTACGCATGAATTCCTCACGCCTTGAAATTGCGCTCATTTACTGATACTACCTCGAACAGGTGCATGGAGTTACATATTGCATAGCGATTCTGCAGATTCGCACATCATCTGAGGGGAAAGGTTGAAGTGTTGAAAATAAATTTTTGACGCTCGCTAGTTTTTGTCATCGTAGGGTATCACTGAGGGAAGGGATCTCGCATCTTCAACACATAATGTTGCGTTACGATTTCAGTATACTATTGGCGTAATAGTGCGTCTTGTATCCCATCTATCATATTTCAGAGTTGTCGAAAATTTTGTAGTTTTGAAAATTTGATTACAATGCTAGCAACTTAGGCGATGATTTAGTTTGTAATGAGAGGTTTAGATCTTTGGCCTTTGAATTTCCCGCTCGCGAAGGTTTGTCCTATCAGAAAGATGCGTTGAATCTCCTTGAAGGACAGCTTGAAATGTACCCTGGTCGTTCGATACGAATTTGCTGATAGTACACTGTCCAATATAGTGCCAATTGCCAGTAAGTACTTCATGAATCATCGCTATAGGACTTCCATGGCTAACGAATAGTATGTCGCCTAAAAGTTTTGTCATTTTGTCAACTAGAATGTTATGGTACCTGAAGAATGCTTTATTGAAGAAGAGGAAGGTGGGAGTGAGTACAACGAAAAACTCCTTGAATTACTGATTCTATGTTTCGGAAGTTTCGGGAGAGGCCCGGTTACTAAGTAGACCGGGAATCGAGCCGTTTCAAAGAAAATAAAGCTATAAAAACTCGAAGCCTTTGGCACATTTCTAGGTTAAACCAGCGACTCGACAAAGATCATCACTTTGCGGAACATCGAAGCACTGGTCATCCTTCACGATCTTTGTTCTTGCCGGAAATTAGTGGAGAGAGGACACTAATATGTAACAAGAATACTGCATAGTGATATCGGTTACAAGCAGCTTATAACGGCTGAAATCTTTCTGCTCGTATAAAACATGCAACAGGAGTGCCTTTTTCCGACAAGCCATTACGCGCTCTAGCCCATTAAGCGACTAATTTATGCAAACACTTTATACTTTATTATTGGCGAAGAAGGAAAACAAATTTTCGAGTAGGTGGTGTCAAGTATGTAATAACGTTTTATAATTTTGATCCCTTTCGTGAAACGAAGTACAGGAAAATATTAACGAAGAGACAGAAAAATAAACGATAGCGTTTAGAGCAAAACTAACCTTCAAAACGGTCCATCGTCAGATCAACGACTTGGGCTACTCTCTGTTTGCAGCTAATTTCATCCTTTTCCGGCTGAGGATTCGAAACTACAGGCTCGTAATGGAGATCGATCGCCGGGAAGTCTTCTCTAAAAGAGATTTTATTAAAGAAGCGCGCATGTTCGTAGGTGATAGTTAACGTCGTATTGGACTGAAGCATATCCCCGATTGTATGTGTATCTGTTATGAATGAATTCCTGGCAGGCGTATTCCTGCTGCGTCGACCGCGTATGTGTAGAAGTTTCCGGCCCTTGCTAGAGCATAAGCCAATTCGAATCATGTGAGAGTGAGCGCTAACTGGATTAAACTGGGATCGTGGGTGGACTTTGGTTTGAAAGAGACTCATTGGCATGGTTGTAAAAAGTGTTGCCTTTTTGAATGTGGCAAAAAAGTTTCAACCTGAGCTTTGTGGCGGTGAGGTAGCCAGGTGGTTCCTGACAGACGTTTAACGACTCGCATATTCCTGGCTCAATATATATTGGTGGGTGATTGGGATGAGCAGACGATATGTTGGTGGCAGTTTGAACGCATCTTACGAACGGAGAGCACACAATTACATCGATACGTTCACGCGCTAAACGCTGACCACATTCTCGTGCCTGTTGTTGTCCTCTCGGCCTGAAATTGCAGTTCCTGATGGAGCGATACGCCTTTTATCTTTGTTGTTTAGCGACTTTATATGTGGTGGGATATATGCTATTCCACGCGTTTTTCTTAACAAGTCGCCTAAACCTCCTCCTGAAGGACGTTTTGGAAGTTCAGAAATCTTCTGAAAGCTTTACTTCGATTGTATTTACTCAAAGAAAAGCTCCCCAGGTATTAAATATTGTTAGAGTGCATATGTCACTATTGAATTCCGGCATAAATTAATGACTTTTTCTTCATTTTCCTAGCTATGTTATATGCTGTTGTTAGCTAGTAAAGGCGCTTGTTAGCCAACAGACCTGAGCCACGAGGGGAATAGACAAATCCAGGAGCATACAGAGTGGATGAATGAGCTTACGTAAGTGGAGGGTCATCCCAAGCTCCTCGTGGTGCGCGCATCGCCCATGTGTTATCGATGTTGTCGATTCTTTGGCCATGTCTCACTACCCAAATGGTGCGTCGTCCGCGAGGATGCCTTGTTACTGTATAAGGAGCCATCACTGAAGTTTTATCTGTGTTACAGATCACCAAAGGGTGGTACTTTTCTAGGGATAGAAGGCTGCAAAAGAGTGAAAAGATGCAAACGCGTTAAACGGCTATGACGACATATAGAAATTCGAGACTGTTAGTGTTCGGCCGTTATTGAGCGGTAAATTGAAATAACCAGCATAAAATTAAGAATCAGTCGTGGGGATTGATGTATGACAAGAGGAACTTAAACAGATCGGACGAGAACACCTGAGCCTGTGATGATGAGAGGCAGGAGAGGGGTAACTAGACAGTCACTTTATTAGCTATGGGTAAAAACTAGTTTGAAAGATCACAGGTATGTATCTTGTTCGCCGGCAGCCTCATCTCTAGCATTTCTTCTTGTTACTGATTACATAATGTAAGCTTTTCATTTAATCAAAAGTAGCAGCTCAAATAGACAGATATAATGGGAAATAACTGGTCAGAGAAAAAAGAAACTGTAAAAAAGTATTTGCAGTTACAGGTGAGAGTGAACTGCTATTTCCTATGAACCAAGTAACATCCAAGGTAAATAGGGAGACTGCGAAAAAAATCAGTCTAAAAAAACGAGTGGCAGTTGAGCAACGGACAGTCGCGGGCAAAAAATACTTGCCCAAATAGGAGTTCGGGTAAAACACAGCCACTCGTTTTCGCGACACGAATAATGAATGACATGACCACGAGCGCATTCTTCAATGGGAAAGAAATTAGTGAAGTGAAAAAAAAAAGAAAGTTTGAAGTGATTACGTGCAAAATGGCACATTTGGATTAGCTCGCTTGCGCAACGCATTCGCATGCTTCATTGCGGTCGCGTTTATGTCTTCGTTGTTATTTTTGCTTTGTCTGAATGGAGGAGATCCAAAATGTCGACTGAGAGGAATGTGAGCTGTGGTTAGTTATTGGATGAGGAGAGAGGTGGAATGAGAGATCGAGATGGCGAGGGGAGGATAGGGGCCGGGGGATAGGTGAGCTAGAAGGACGACTAGTGAATGAATCTGAGCTCTTTCTTGATGCATGTTCCATCTTTGAAGTTTTTTCAACGTTGTATTCGTTAGACCTAAGAGGAACTTGTGCTAAATTATGCTTTCATAGGAATGAATTCCACCTCTGTAGACTCTAGTTGCAGCTTTCGCCCACTTCCACTATTTGTTGAATGGATTACAGTACTATATTTACCGTACTTTTGAAAAACACCAAGCAAGATCTCGAGCTTTATGAAAAAAAAAAAGTGGTGCAAGATGGGTTCTTCGTTTCATTTCTTTATCGATTCTATTTGTTCAAAAGAACGCAGTGATAGACAGACGCCGAGTCAGTTCTTGACGTGCGTCCGTATCTGATGCAGACAGGCATGGTTGAAGCTTTCATGATGCACAAGGAATCGATTAATCCGATTTGTGCTCGTGAACAGCGTTTCACTTAGAGACTTATTGAAAGAAGATCGTACGGACTAAATATGGACCCTGCACGGGCTTTTTTTTTCATTCACAAGCACCATTGTCCGCGAGGGAAGGTAGAAGAGGGGGGGGGGGGGGTAAGAGAGAGACGATAGAAAAATATAGTTTTGGCGTTTTGAAAAGTTTATAATGCGTGGAACCCTGTCCCCGTCGGGATTATCGGCGTGATTGCGCTGCTATTAGATCTTATATTCGAATGAATTTTTATATTTCTTTTAGATTCAGAACGTAAAAATGAAATATTTCACTGCCCACATTCAAGTGATAGCCGAACTCTTTCGACATATTTATTAATAACGATCGTTTGAGAAAAATATTCGGATTATTTTCATTTAGAGTTATCGAATGAATTGTTGGCAAAACGCAGAGAATTTTTTTATCAATGAGAAAACGGCGCATATTGATTTGTTATTTGGCGAGCGTCTGAACGTCCGTTTCGTTTAGCGATGACGTTTGTTGCTTACGTTGCAAACAGTTGCGTTCGTTTGAATGTCGTGACAAGTGTTCGCGTTCAACACTTTAGTGCCACCCTCTCTGCTGACGTCACCTATATACGTTTGGGTTGATCGTTGATTCGACATAAATAAGTGCGTTTACAAGTATATGGATAAAATCACAAATAAGTAAGCCTAGCAAGTGATCCGTTCATTATAGCCGTAGAGATCGAGCAATTTTTGTCAGGCATGAAAAGGGATTAAGATAATTGCACCGTAAATCCACTTTGAAATGCACTTCATCGTTGTTGTTTTTTTAAGCACTGTGCGCTAACTGAAACATGCAGTATAGTGCACAGATGAGTGGGATGCCAAAGTACTATAACGCATGTATGTATGTGCTAGACAATGCTATGCAGCAAAAAAGGACATGGGGACAGTGTGGATTTCAAGGATGATTTTCAAGTCTAGATCCCATATGAGTGGAGCGTAGAGTGGTATAGGGTATCGCAGCTGAAATTCTACTGAATTTAACGGGGTAGCGTTTAAAAAATTATATCAATCGAATTGATGTAACCAATTCATTGCCATCCTATCGCTCATTCAGCGTATCTCGGGTGGTCAGAACCTTATTTTTTCTCATTCAATATTGCCTAGCGGAGTGTTAACTGTTGAATTTCACGAAAAGATTATAATGAAAACATTGAGACTAGCCAAGGAAATCACAGAAAACAGTTGTTCTCCTTCTTTCATTGAATGATACTGGAAAGAAACACAGAGTGAACAACTCAGACGGGGTGGTGGCAATTTTTTTTTTTTTTTTTTGGTGATTATCTTTCGCGTTTGACATTTTCGTTGAATTTTCTGTTCGTGAGGCGTTGGCTGATGATCTTTGTAATGTTGTACTCTTTCTCAAGCATTTAGCTCTACGCGACATCAAATTGGTATATATGCATAAAACAAAAATACACGGAAGTAAGCAACAAATAAATATAAATGAATGAGTTTACTCTATTATATGAACGGTAGGAATGGTTCAAGATTTTGGTTTAAAGATTGTGTTTTGAATGGGGCAAATATGTTTTATGCAAATTACAATAGCGTTCAAGTACATCATACTGAATGTTGATAATTTTTCTACGAAAGGGTGTAGCTAACGAGCAAATGAATAGATTTTAATTAGTGAGCATACTGAGAGACCTGGATGCGAGCATATATTACGTTTGCGTTATTGACAGATGGTTGTTTACAGTTCCAGGTTTAGTAGATTGTAATAGCACACTTTCGATTTCATTAAAATCGCTCAAATTTTCTCAAATATTTCCATTGCTATTATGAATGGAACAAATGAAAGAGTCTGTTCTAACAACTCGGGCATTGAAGTACTAATCAATAAATTAAGGTAAGAAACAACGGTCGATGAAACACAATAGGTTAGCGTATGGGAAAACAGCGAACAGACGTCTGTTGTGATTGAAGAGTTGAATGCAGCGCCAGTTTGACTGCATGCTGGCTGGCTCATAGTGAAAACAACACGAGCGAATTGCGTCATATCCGGACGCATTTCCGTCGCCTTACAAACTCGTTCGAGTTGTCGCTGTTCTTTGCAGTTTGCTGCGAGCGCGCATTGAAAGCCTAGCGTTAGATGTGAAGGTGCTGAAGCGGAGTTTTGGTTAACGGGTTCACGCATCCATCGTAAGAGAGAGTAGGGGGAGGAGGGCGACAACGACGCACGTGGTCTAGGGCAGAAGGCGAAACGCCCATGCCTGAGGAAGAGGGACTACTCCGACCATGTATAAGGGAACGTTACAAAGAAAACAAGTTCACACAGTTACATGGAGCCATGGATATGGTTGTGATTCCGACTTGGCAATGCTGCCACGTCCAGTCACTTGATCGCTGTGTTTGAATTGGCCTGCCCACGTGTTCCTATGCTTGGCGGAGACTTAGGTTCTCCATCCAGTGTACCCCGACTGAGACGTTCATTTCACATCTCTGCCTAAACTTTTAGGCTCATATTTTGTCCAAGAATTATCGAGATGGGTAGTCCACGCTCAGTGCAATTATCGCTTTTTTTTTGTCGCCTTCTTTTTATTGTGTTGTTTAGTTGCGATGCTTAATGTAATGTTATAGAACTCTTCCTTCCCCCATATACGCCGAGAACAAGTCTGACATTTCTGCTCAACGAATCTATTTACCTCCTTCGTAAAATGTGGTCACCACCTGAGATGTAAATATGTGTTTTCCACGGACAAGGAGGGAGGGAACGGGAGGGGAGCAGTGAGCATAATAGCCCCAGAAAGGGGCTAAGCAACACGCTTCGTGAAGTGCGCACATGATACTCATTAAAGTTTGGTGCAAAACCATGTTAGGAAATTGCTATGAATGGCAAAGAGTGTTCTTAACGTGTTATAGTGGTTGTGTTTGTTTATGGATTACATAATTCCAAAAAAATGTTCACCCGTGAACTTGAAAAGAGAACTATACTGCAAAGCCTCGAATTCCATTTCCGAGTTGCAGTGTTTCAGAATTCCAGAGGAAGTTGGCCGGATTTGAAAGAAAGCTTTTGCGAATCAATACCTCAAGAGTTGATGAGGCCGATTTTGAGAGGAGGTCTACATGGTGCTCAGTTTCTTAGGAAACTGAGTTTTGGCGAGTGCATTATTTAAAGGGAACATATTCGAGGGTCTCTCGCGCATGTTACCTCTTTTTGCTTAGCACTCGTTAATGAGAACTGAGAAAGAAGCACTGCTATGGGGTTAAAAGTCACTATTGATTGCGATTGAACGAATGCCAAGACTTTTGCCATACATAATTCTTCAAAAATTTGCAGTCGTGATGATATACCGATGGAGCAGAAGGTCGATGAGGCGTTGGTGGCGGTTGGTGATGAAGAGGGGCTAAAGAAAATGATCGAAAGCGACCTCTCGGACACGGAATCCAGCGAGGATGAAGATGATACCAGTGTGTCGTTTTGAATTATGTTGCTGGCGAATATGAAGGGAAAGGATGCTCCATAGATGGGAGTCTTATTTTAGGGTCGCATTTATAGCTGGTCTTCGGCCCCTAGCTAGCGCCGATCGCGGTGTTTAGGGGTAGAATACAAAATGAAATGGTTATTTGCATATTCATTTTTTCTTGTCCTCAGTGGTTGTGTTTATAAGTTTTTTACCTTTGAAAGGAAGCTCTCTGTCGGCAATAAATCATAGGTTTTCTTATTGTCCTTGTTTATTACGATTCTCTTTAACGAGGCATTGGTAAAAGACTGCAACATTTAAACCCCAAAAGCATTGTCGATATTGCTGCGGTACTTACCTGTCACCTTATAACAACGTCGGCAAAGTTTGTTATATGTTTGAAATGTTTTTTAGTTTATAATAGCAAAGATACGAAGACTTAATTCTTTTACTCGATTTGTATGATCGCGGAAAGAGAAGAATGAATGAAACGAGGAAGTGAACATGTGAGGAGTAGAGGAACTGACTACAAAATACGTCTTTAGTGTAGGTGGTTTTTAGCTGCTCTAGTATCCCAACCCAGTGCATGCTTTAATGTAGAGTAAAATAGTTTCCAAATAAATATATCAATGGGTGTTAAGAGATCAGTCAGTATGCGGGAAAAAGAAAAAAAGGAAAGACATTATCAGTCAATAAGAAAGGAAAAGGAAGAAGCCGTTTCCCACTCCGCTATGAAGAAGTAGCCCATATACTTTCAGCACGTTGACAGTTTGCTAGCGTCTTGTCCTATGAACTTCTTTTCATTTGTTACTCTCTACAGCCGTTAAGTGAGTTGCCAGTAATGTAGATATTGGTGGTAATTGCTCAAATGAATTTTGATTATGGCAGCGGGTTGATGAAAAGGTGTTTTGCATTATTTTTTTTCTGGCATTTTTCAGCGAAGAAACTACTTGCCGCAACGGAGGGTATTGATGAGGAAAATAAGAAACGCTTCACTGACATTGAAGAGCGAGGTGAGTTATGCTCTGGGTATCAATTAACATCTGTTCTTGTTCCCTCTGAGGGAATGTTGGTGTGACCAGCTTTTCGTCTAATGATTAAAAAATCAAAATGATATCCACTTCAGCGTTATCTCACAATGTATGTTCCATTGGGTTATATGCTGGTATACCCATGAAATTAAAGGTTACTGTTGCCAGGAACGGCCTGGGATTTGATGATTACTCCTCGGATATTTTCATTCCTTGTTCATTTCTTCAGCTGAATGTATTATTAAGCATTAAGGATTTGAGCAAGTTCAACATAGCTTGGAGAAATATCCAAACTTTTTTAGAAAGTAACAGCGGTTTGTTTGTATGATGTAACGGCGATGAAAGTATGGATGTCCGGTTAAAAGACTGCTTTTCAGTGTTTTGCGGGGAGTGAAGAACTGATAGGGGGAGGAGGAGGGAGGTCGCAAAATTACTGCAGGAATCTGTGTCGTCCGCCGGGTCGAACGTACCCGGTCATGAATAAAGGTTTGTTGTTTATTTGCAAGGATTGTTTGTGTGCATGAAGAGTGGGCGTGAAACTTCCTCGGTAATATTCGGTAACCGAATTGTTAGATACCGAGGCGGCAGAACTATGATTATTTTATACGATTGATTTTCATTAATGTCTATCAAAAAATTAGTGAGCTGTAATTCTTTCCAGATTCGTCGGGCAGTGATTCAGATGATCCGGACAAAGAGCCGGCGTCAGCGTTCTTACTGTCTATGGTACGGACTTGTTTTAATGTTTGTTTCCGGTTTGATCAGTTAGCAATACTTCATTAGTGCGAGCGTTCGGATAAAATCTTAAGAAGCAGCTGGGGCGCAGTTAACTATGGCATGGTAGATGAAGTGTGTACGGCCGTCGATGACTGCCATCGCGACCACGTCAAACATAGGATCATCAGTGGAAGTTTACATCAGCCTTGGTACAATTAATTTAAAGAAACGAAGAGATTGCCTCCAAATTTTTACTAACTTTTGTGCTCATCTTACATATGCTTCGAAGGCAGAAGTTTTTATTATGAAAGTGCTTTTATTGCACAGGATTGATGAAAATTTTCAGAAGAAGACAACAGATGATACGTCGACGAATGGGAAGAAACGTCACCATGATGAGATGAATGGGGGAAGCTCGGATATCAAACGAGCCAAGACGGAACCGTCGTAAGTGGTTTTTAAGGCGAGCAAACCGAAAGTAATGCACTGCTCATTGTTGATGAGAAGATAGGAGTACAAGGTTTGAATGGAACACGCACGAAGGTGTGCAGTATATCTTGCCTCCTCTTCCATCTTCCCGTTGCACAAAACTTCGTTGGTGGAAACGGCTGCTATAGCGGACGCATCTTGAGAAGCGTTGTTTAAGTAGGTGAAGAAAATTTCATTGGTATGACTAAGTGCAGCGGTTAAGTAAGTTAATTTGCTGGTATCGAGAATTGCTTTGTTGAGTAGCGATTGAAGAAGCGATAGGAAGACACTACTGTGTGTTGCGAGAATGCGATTCTTAAATACTATTGAGTTTAATGTATATTCTTCGGCTAGTGTTGCACTCTTTAATGCTCTTTTTAATTTGGAGGCATTCTTAACTAATACGTTTCAAAGGTTTTATTACCTACGTGAGTACGATTGAAGCGCTGCAAATCTATGAGTTGAAAATGATTACCAGTTTATTCGCAGCCACTATTTTGTAACATTTACCGTAATTGAAGTACGGAGGAGGGCGATACTGCTAGCCCGAGTGGACCATCTGCACAGGTGGCCCAACCGTTGTCCGATGGTCTCAATGAGGAAACTGTTCGTCGTTACCTGAGAAGGTAATCGTTTTCGCTTCAGCTCTTTGCACTATTTGCATATGTTTCAGACTTCTCTGAAGCACGACCTGAGTTCGTTGGCGCTTTCTTTTTTCTTCCCTTCCTTCAGCTGCCTCAGTCTTGCTCGGTCCTTTTAGAAGGAGGAGGATCCTTTTGCTTTCCGAGTCATAAAGTTCAGAGCGGTATCTCTTCTCTTCCACTAGAAAACCAACCAGCCATCGCCTTTGCAACGAAAGTGAACCGGGTCTCATGATTGCTGTTGTCTCATCCTTAGTGTTTGTAAATTGGCTGACCGAAGAAAGCATCGGTTGACAAGTTTCCTAATATAATTTAAGCCATGTTAAGTGAAGGAAATAGAAGGGCACTTCCACAGAAACTTCTGCGCCCAGACAGTGCACTACGAGGGGACGAATTAATTTCCTTGGTAGGGAAAATGGGATAATATCACTGGTTCGGTATACTCGATTTAAAAAAAAAAGGGGGTAGAAACGGCGTGGAGCACCTTATCGGCGCTCAAGAACGATGACATCTGGCGGCAAAAGTGGCCCGACTGTTGATCCATCAAGTGACCAGCTAATTTATAGAATAGAGTCTGATTAAGAATTAGGGAATTTCAGAACGAGGTATTGCTGAGGGAACTCATGATATGGAGAGGAAGCAGGTAAAATTAGATCGGTTAGACGAAACAGTGATTATCATACGTATTATGGCGACGACAGTAGGTTGTGAAGCGGTAGTACTGAGCATGTACCATCGAAAATAAAATAGAGCTAAATCTGCAGCGTTGCGTTTTGCACCTTGTCACCTTGCATTTTAGTCCGACTATTCCCTTACGGAGCCAATTAATTGGCTGTTGTATTCTACCTTCCTTAGCAGTGTGTTGTATAAAAACGTAGGAAACAATTCACAGATGCACTTTATTATCGAGCGGCACTCTTATCAATATGCGTTGCTGAATTATACTTTTCTATGTGGGGTTTTACGTAAACAAGTCCAAATATCGCTTCTGCATGAAATCGATTAGTGGAGTCGGATTATTGTGATACGGCATGTAGAACGGAGAAAACGGAATCTAAGCGAGCCTACCTGCTGTCTGCAAGTTTCATTATTTAAGGAAGCCGCATACGACGAAGGAGCTGCTATCAAAGATCAAGTCGAAGTGTGGAGATATGGAGAAGTCGGAAATCGTGCAGAAGTTGGCGGCAATCCTGAAGCGCATCGAGCCACACCAGTTCAAACAGAAGCACGGCAAGAAGGAAGTATTGTTCTTTTCGTTGAGCAACAGTACTACGTGAAATTTACGCATGTATATGTGAAGATGCCCGTTCATCAAAGTTTCACATCCTGAGCTGATGTTGTCTCAGCGATTTTTTCACTCATAATCTGTTATACTCGTCCATATATCAATGCATTTTTGCATTTGTTTCCACTCGTATCGTTCAACGTTTTAACGTTTCACTCATGCCTTTCTGTATTTCCTCAAATTGCCCTTCATATACTGAAACGTTGTTAATAGTTGATAATACTTTTTTGTGGATATTGTCATATCCTTCCCACGTTTATGTCAGTAAACTTGCCTCAAACCTATAGTCGTTACTTCCACCTGAGGAAGGCATTGGGATTTCCCTAAAATCTTTATTCAGTAACCAGAAGTTGCAAAGGCCGCATCGGCAAAGCCAATGAGCCCAATCGCGAACGTATATCACGAAAAACAATTAGAAGGATCACAACAAGTAAACCTGCTCATGATAAACAACTGCAAGAATCTCTCTGGGAAAATAAAACCCCAGCACCATTAACGAAAAAAGGCCTTAACAAACCAGGTGCTATAAAACCCTGGAAGGTTTTTAAAGATTTTCTCTGCCCCCAGTGAAACTATGACCACTTCATACGGGGGGATGTGAGCAAATGATACCATTCATCAGGCTCTCTCCTATTTAGCCACCCCCTCCCTCTATCTGTCCCCCGTCCGAAAGGTCGTTCACTAATTAGGGTCATAAAGTGAATGCATGTGTCAAAAAACAGCATGAATTCATATCAACAGCAGCCAGCATCACAGTTCCGATATTGAACAACACGAAAAGGATATCACAGCTGAATATATAGGCACCGCATATTCTATTTATGTGGCACTCCTGTGAACTGCATCACCTGCAGCCGCTTCAATTGGCCACTGTACGCAAAATCACGCACCTAAAACTCCTCAAATTGTTCGACCTTCGGTATATGTGGACCTTCGGTATCAAATTGTTCGTAATCGTTTTTTCACTCTCCTTCAGCTTTCCCCAACCTTCCCGCTTTCCAGTTGTGTTTTTGTGTTAGCTACATGAAAACAAGTCGTTCGGCGTCAGAACAATGAAAAAAGAACCCTGAAAGTGGCACAAAATTAAAACAAAATATTACTCGTCTCAACGAAATTGCACAGAATGGAAGTTAGAAGTCGTTAATGCAAGCGAATGCTCAAAAGAAGAAATAAAAGTGACTACTGGTGAGACTGCGGAAACATTAGGTTGTTGCGCCCATTTCTCGCAGAATTTATCTGATGACAACGGCTTCATCTCCAAAGACAGCAATTAGGTCAGTGCGTTCCCTGAACGTAAGACAAAAGCGACCTGAATGAAACTGCAGGACTTTCACTTTACCGAAAGTTACCATTACCAAAAAGGAAAATCGCCGCTCCCAGTCCTTCTGCCCCCCCCCCCTTCCCTCGTTCCGTAATGCATGCAGAAGTGAATTCCAAACTCCAATAAGACCTTCTTCTGTATCGCCGCCATGAGACTATGGCGAAGAGTTGTCATCAGGAACATAACACATTACAACACCATATTAAAACACATAAAAGTGAATTAATAAATTCAATGTCATATCACATTCCATTAGAATGATGCCGAAGTGTGTCTGGTATCTACGACACACTTCTGCGTGTCAGATTATAAACACCGACAGCATACCTTCTGCTTCCTTCGTTATGGACATGTAGATTTTTTTTAAATGTCGTCAAATGGACCTGTAATCTTCGTATTCCCCTCGTTATGTCCGTGTGAGGACCTTCTCTAACATGACTTCAGTGATGCCCTTCTAATAATTGTACTAACCGAATTCTTTCCTTGGCTATTATGTTGATGTTCCTGCACTTTCTCCTGCATTAAGGACACATTCTCAACAAATCGATGCACTTTCAAATTCATTCACAGCTCTGCCTAATGCACATAATGTTAACAAAGTACAACCCCGCCTACAGCCTCGTGACGAAATGAACGGACCAATCTGCCATCTGCTCAAGATCACATCATAAACCTAACGTGCATCTTTCGAGGTGAACCTTCTCGTGTCAGAGAAGAGAAGTCCCCCTTGGATACCTTTTGGGATGAATCAGAACGTATATAGAGCGAGGTGTCCAACCCATCCAAACGTCGACTCGTATGATTTAAAGAGAAGCGTTCATCATCTGCATTCACACGGAGCCGGGGTGGAGACGGAACCATATCGACCGAGCTATCATTTAGCGTCAAGAGAGACGCATCCGAAAGGCTCATCTCAGTACGCGTCAAAGGCAACCAGCGAGCGCTCTGCTTTTGTCGTTGTTTTGCCTGAAGAAATAAAATAACAGCACATCTCTTCACCTAATCCGAAAGGATTACGCTGATGGCTTCAAACGAACTTTTTTATGCTCACGGTTATTCTCATTTTAGATAATCATTGATCAGTGTTATGCGACAGTAACTACCTACTTTCAATTTTTCATCTCAGTGAACACTTCAAATCCTTCGTCAAATCTTCCCCTCCCCTCACTAAAACTGTTCGGTAAGCATTGCAAACAATAAAGCAACCATAAGAACTGTGCATCGAATGCCACCGTCATCCTACCTTCCTAAAAGCAACAAATAACAAAAAGAACAGCAAACAAGAAATTTTAAGGGACGAACCCTGTTATAGAGCAAGACGCCCAAAATAGCTAGTACCATTCCAAATACGTTTGAGATGCTAACTGGATTTCGCAATGTTAGCAGTGACGCTGAGATTACCGTTATTCGCTTCGTTGCATTCGTGACCGCATATGAAAGAGCGGTGAGGCGATGAATTAACGTGAAAGCACATAGATTCTGACAGAATGACATAAGCCCAGAAATCAGCAAACAGAATATAAATCGCGCATCTGGCTTACTCGGCGTCATCTCCTTCAAAAACATAAAAATAGAACCAACAATAGAAACATGCTGTTATCTTTTCAGTAAATAGCATCTATTATCGTTGACTAGAACGAATTAAATCAAAAAAGTAGAACACATTTGAATATAAAATATCCACAAAAATTTGCATATACCAATCCAATGGCTCCATTTTTATATTTATAAAAGTGAGGTTTACAACATAACTTGAACAGACACAGAATGCTAAGAAAACCTTGGCAATCTAAATTTAAAAAATTTGGGCACTAAAAAAATCACCGCAGTACCAATGCAACATAACTTTCGTATCTCTACAGACCATTGATTCGGTTCAAAATGTATTAGATCTGTCATTTCTGTCTAGCGAAAATGATAGTATAACGTAGCGCAGCCTAAGTTTACTCGGTTCGTTGCCGAATATTACTGACGCACTATTTCATTACAACAAACTGCTGACTTCGTTCGCCAATCTTATTACTCTTATATGATATAAAGAATAAAAGGACAAATAAAATAACAACGGGATATAAAGAATAAAGTAAGCGTCAAGATACAACAACAACTATTCGAGAAGATAAGAAAACAGGCATAAATGTTTCACATCATACTAGAAATGTTTAGCGTTAGATACAATCCATACCGTAAAATATGACAGCCTTAGATATGCCGCTAAGGTGAAATATGATATCCTTTGTCAAACAGAACGACTGTTAACATATATCCGTTCTTGGTCACCATCCCACTCCGGAAAACTTCATATTTCTCTCTTTTCATGTGGTAAAGCAAGTCAACGATAAATGCGAGAGGTAATGACAGTGGTTAACTATTATACTAATGCTAAGCGTGGACCGAACACATATGCCGTTGATAAAAAGAACCTCGATACGCAAACAAAGCTCAAAGAAAGCCCTCACTGTGGTGATTTCTCATTGCAAAATCCACTGTAAAACGATACTGCGCAAATGTCATAAACAACAATCCTGTCAACAAATTACACACAAACCGGAGATGTGATGCCGTTCCATATTGTAAATCCATCGCGAAGACACCAAAAAGGAAAGAATATTAAGGCTGCTATCTGAGCGTTCAGTGTTAACAGCGTTAACGGATGCATGTTCGTATCTTTCAAGACCTGAATAAATTTCACCATTATAATTTCAGGCCATGGCTATCGAAACAACGTCAGCTTTCATGTCGTTAAAGCATTAACAACAAGAATGAATGCATGGCTTAACGCCACAGAGTGCTGTCTAGAAGGATAATGGTCCAGTCTCATGCCTCCCCCCCCCCCCCTCCCCCCACAGCTTTACATGGTATTGTCGTGACAGCAGCCATAAAAATGTAGTCTGGCATATCTGAGTTGGTTATCGCGCTGCGGTGACCCAAAAAGAGTCTGCTGCTCGATGCTTTGGTATCATGTAAATGATATGTTCACACCTATCCTCTTCTATCAGACAATGCAAGTGCTACTCTACAGGATCATAGAACTATTCCTCGATGTGAAGTGGAATAAACATCGAAATGAGCGTACTCGCTTGACGAACACATTAAGTAGTGCATATGTCGACGTAGACAACAGAGCGGATATCAAACCAGCCATGTTGAAGGATAATTCAGTCAAAGAGGCGATCAGTACGCCCGCCATAATCGGCAGCAATGAGAAGTAGACCAGTGAGGTCTGTCGTTCGTGCAGCACCACTCTCGCACAGATAACCGCGAAAAGTGGCATCGTCGCTTTCACTAAAACAGGTAAACGAAGCTTCGTACCAAAACGCACACAGCATCCATTTGAGCCACTTTTTTGCACGTTAGGAATGCGACCGTATTTTCCCACTACTCTTGCATTCACCTATCTTCTTACCATCGCACCACGCTGCTTATCAAAGGTGCGACCGCACACACTTTTTCATAAACTGGTCATAAATTTTAGAGTCCTCACTCTTTCCGATGGATCTTCCAACTTGCCCACTTGTTTAGCCACGTTTAAGATTCTCTCACGAAACATCTAAGTAAGCTCTCCTATATTCTGCAAACAAACGAACCTGTATGCGCATATGAGACGGGTACCTTCCAAAGGCTGAAATATGCACTCGCAACGGCAAACGCCTTCCCAATAGATATAGGTATTACATACCGTGTCATATGATAAGATGACACATGGCATTTCTTGATTTGCCAAAATCGCAATAACGGACTCGAATATAGGGGAATGCTCAAAAGCGATGCAAGAGCAACTGTCATCGGATAAGGATACTTCTGAAACAAAACGGGAAATTACTTCGTCTGCCCGTAATTCTGAAGAAGTTTAAAGAGGCAGCGAGTGCAGTAGCTAGATTTATTTTTAGAATAGATGCTGCAACATGAAATCGGATAGCCAGAGCACCAGAAACTAGTATGGAACTCAATCAAGCAGTACACCTTAGGTGTGTTACTTCATATATTTTATAAACCATGTGAGTGAATATGGACTTCTTTTCAAGAAAGCGAATAAAAATACCTTCTGTAATTACTTCCAAAATTATGTTTCGATTTAATATTATTTCAGTGTTTCAGTAATTTAAGCTTTTAAATTTCCGACTTATTTCAAGAAAATAAATTACAAACGAAAATAATAGAATTTCGAATAATTACGGGTGAATTTCAACTTCTTTAAGCAAAACAACACTAATTTTTTATTTGGAGATGCAGCTCAAATAAGCCTAAATAGACGACGATCATTACTTCATAATGCATTAATTATTTGAAGTTTTCATGAATTTCTCCTCAGTTTTTAGCTGATTTTCGCTGCTCATTTAGCGACGTTGAAATCTACGGATTCGGCCGACTCAATGAATACTTAGAAACGATCATTTAATGCAAGGAACGAGTATGCACTTACTTGTAAAGTGAGTTTATTGATGATACTGGACGCTGAACTGACCGAATACCAAAAGACACACAGCAACACAATTTGGCACCCGAACTGACAACGTGGAGGCAAAATATGCATTGCAGTAATTAAAAATATAAAGCCTTGCTAAATAATACTGCTTCACCACCTCAGTCTCTCATTGTTGTTTCACATACACAGCAGCACAGCAGCTTATTGTTCCTTAAAAAAAACTCCTACTGAAATCGAACTAAATGCAATAAAAAATTAGTTCCTTAGTACTAAAGAACAGCGATTTCACTCGAAAGAAAAGTAAAAATATTGTGCAGCCTTTCGCGAAAATGGATTTTGGCTGTGATGTGCAGACATAACAACATTCAGCTTAAATTAGCATTCTTATGTGGAAAGAAGTTTGAAACAAACTGAAACGCGGCTAACTTAAAGAAGCAAAAATTTAAAAGAAAGTAGAAACACAGTTTAAAAGAACCTATTGATCAAAAGAAATAATAGTACAACTAAGTCAATTAAGCAGTTATTGTGACCGATCCAAAAAAAAGCCCAGTCCTTTCCGCGTAAACAACGCAAACAAAACCGACAAATAAGCGCAAAATTTACTTCTAAAGTTAGCTTTGCGTGTGTAGAATAATCTTTTCTCACCGTAATAGTTAGTTCCGGGCATAAACTGTAAAACTGTTCAAAGCTTCAGCAGACCTCAGGTTCGAGTGCAAGCTATATATCCGTCAGCAATCTTTTAGCTTCAGTAGCACTTCCAGAAAGCCAGGAAGCAATATCTCGTGAATTCGCTTAGTAAGCAGTAAAAAAAAGAATAGATAAACTGCACGACGATAAAACATCGTTTTAAAGAGATTCAACAAACGCGTTAACATTACTAAATATTTATTCGTCTTTTCATAAACAACACATTCAGATATAGCATAAAAAATAAGTTTAAACAAATGAGACAAGAGATAAACCTCAGAGGTGACATACAAAAAGAACAACGCCGCTTCTCGTTTACAATGACGCAAATATCGAAGCCAATCGATCACTCGTAAATGTGCCAATGAATGGCTGCATAGACTTTGTTAAAGGAATCAAACAAGCTACAAAAATTAATATGGATAAAAGTCTCCGGTCGTCGATTTTGTTGGATGGTGCCATTCTATGGCTGCCTTCGTTTGAACTGTGCTCCCTTTTTTGACGCTAAAACTCTAATGACAACGAAGGACAAACAGTTTCCTATCGGAACATCAGTTTCCGCATCATAATTTCCTCTTGTCATTCCTATATCCGTTAAATGAAATAATTTAGCAATTGCTTCTAATATTCCAAAACAATCGTATAAGAAGAAAGATCCCAAATATTGACTGGACTGGAACTGAACAGAAAAGGAGATAATGCACGTGTAGCATAAGTTACTGAAATGTCCACTATGAAAGAATTTCCAGCCCCTCTCCCTTCCTCTCTCTAACACTCATATGTGGACAAAAACCTCTCGCAGCAATACACAATATGGATATTCGAGCACAGCCTGAACCTTTCATACATCACAACTGAGCATGACCACCGACTGCGAAAGACCAAAACTTTCTTCGATAAGGGGCGCGCAGATAATGTCCTCTTCCTGTGAACACAGAGCTGTTAAGGGCATGGAGGTGCTCCTCGGTTTATAACGGGGTTACGTCCCATACACCGATCGTAAGCCTAAAATACCTTAATCTGACAAAGGGTTTAGTAAACCTAAGCTACCGAACAACATAGCTAAGCCCAACTTAAACGCGCTCAAGGCAATTACGTTTCCTTAGAGTCGGTCAAAATTATCTAATGCAAAGGTTGTTTTATGAAATGGTATTAAATGGCTCAATGAAATACTTTCTACGGCGTATCGGGGAAAGATCAAAATTCAAAATTTTATGCGTGGTTTCCAACGAATCTGCATCGGTTTTGCACTATCGTGAAGTCGAGATAACGTGAGTCGATGATCAGATGTATGAACAACGCCAAATGGTGCACATTTTTGGAAGGCGATAGTTGAACCACTTCGACATCATCACCAGAAGGCGAAACTTCCAAGCGAATGGAAAAAGTTGAATACGTTAAAAAAAATAAAGTGACACAACAGACCTGTCAACTGATGAGGATCCACATTCTTGGCAGACCACCAGCCAGATGCATCCAGAAACCCCTCTGAAGAACTTCTCTGCACCGCAGTTGTTAGCAAATCAGTCACCGCATCAAACAACGGATGAAAGTATCGATGAAAAGTTCGTGACATCCTGACTTGTAAACGTACTCCTCCACAGTTTGCTTGCCAGGCTATACCTGGAACCAACCGTATTCTTACAACGGCTTGCTTTATGATGGTGAAGGCAGAATTGGGAACAATAAAATCAACAGAACGACTGAAGATATCATTACGCAGAGCGATTAGATTAGTTCCCCTAAGGGCGCTCAACTGCATATAACGAGCAACATCATAAGAGCGGCGGCTAAAAGCGTCAGACGATGTTACAGTTATTTGTTACATTCGGCGCTTGTTGAGAAAGGACTCTCTCCAATTATGATCTTTTTGAATAGGAATGTAGGCATAAATAAATAGAAGCATAGACTCGCTTTCATTCGCACCTTCTCGAGAAGATTCCGTTCATTCCTTCATCTAACAAACTTGTCGACAGTGCCCCTCCACGGCTTACCGGATTGTTTGCGAAATCATTGACGGAGGCCATGGATCATCGGTTGGACCGCACTAACCTCGGGCACAAGAAGCTCATAATGGAACCTGCGTGCAAGCTTTGGTGTGCCTCAACTGGGTTCTGCTGTCTAAATGGGACGGCGCCGATTTGCCGCAGGCCTAGCACAGTTTTCCCGGGCGGTTATCATTCGCATATCCTGATGGGCAAATAAACTTCTACATGAATCAACAATCAGAAATACTGTTAGCTTAGCAATAAATCACTAATCTATTGTATCATTTCGAAAGACGACTGAAAAACTTGAAGCTATTGTTTGTTCTCTACCGGAAATTACCACTGAGGAGTTTGTTCAGCAAGAAGCTATCTATTTGGTAAACGACAAGGACGCTCAGTGTGCCTAGCAACGTGGACGAAAAGGCGAAACAATAGATCATCAGAGATTGCAGCTGTTTAAACATGACTCATTATTTAAATACCTCCACAGAACAGAAAAAAATCACGAGAGGACGAAAGCGCTAACTGGCGCATGAATGCCGCATGTGTTTTAGTCCATAATGAACACCTAAACAGAAGAAAAGAAAAAGGAACAACGCTGAACAGTTCAGTTCACACATTCCTGTCCCTATTGCAATCTAGATCACCTGCCTGTGTGCTCCACAAAGCCCACCTCTAGCTCAACTGTATATTCTGATGCATCTATTTCCCAAACGAACTTCATCGATAACAAATACACGAGAAAGCGCTCGCAGTGGCTCTTTACTGATGATGTTGTTGTCATGTAGAAAAAAATTACCGATATCATAAAAATCCAATCTCAAAAACTCGATCAAATAATACGCTTTTACGTTTCAATGATGCCCTACTCTCTTGGATGAAACTACTCTAAACTTCTCGCCCACCTCTCTCAAAAGAATTCCTTAAAGAGCTTCTGCGGGAAAGAATGCCTCCCTTTTCGTTGAACCGTGAATATATAACTATATCGGCTTCAGTCTAAACAACAAAACTTTGCTTTCGCTGCTTCATAGTGTCGCTGCGAATGAGTGAGACCTGCTACATTCATAGAGAGTAAACTTATCTTCAAGTCTATGAAACTTATACGTCCTAGAAAATTTATTCAATGCAAAAGTGTAACTGATGCCGTAAACGTTATAAGAACGGCATATCTTTCAAACAGCACAACCCTTTCAAGAAATAGGAAAGAACACACAGGTGTTACGAACTTCGGTGCAATGCGTCAGACGAATCGTTTTTAACACTCGAACCGTCGACTCACTTTCTCACAGCTTCTCATATTATTACCTTCACATCAGTAAAAAAAGCTGGTGATCAGCGGATCCCCATGCAGAGAATTCGAGAAAAATTAAGAAAAATGATCTGTAACTGGAAAGAGATATGCAGTTGTGTGCGCAAAATTGGAGTTTCAAGAAACTACAGTATTCGAGAAACTACGAAAATTGCAACCATCGTTTTTCGGTGAGACACGATTCGCCAACTGTAAAGCTATCCTTCGGCAATCGCTGAATGTCGATCCGCAATGTACGCAATACGAATTCGTAATCGATCACCGGAGAGCGCAAGTGGAAACCTTCTGATTGCTGTGTCAACGAATTCGCTAGAAAATAAGACAATCGTTCTCGCCTAAACACTCTTTAAATTACACTAAAAAGATTGCTAAAAAATTGCCCTAATGCAATATTCGAAAAATTCTAAAATTGGAGTAAACCAAATGCTCGATAAATTCGAACGAACTTTCCAATATTATTCGTCATTCAATTTCAATGTTATTCGGCAAATCGACAACTTCGAATTGAACACGTTTTCAATAATGTACTAGGAAATTATTCTAAAAGCTGCTAACCTTAACATCAAGAAAACATTTGTCGGAAAATTTCCATTAGCACTTTGGATGCTTCGTTCATTTACAACCTGGATGAAAATATAAATGAACTAAAAATGCCATCCCACAATGTTCAGTTGTGAACCAACGTAATCAACATTTCATCCAGTAATTCCCATGGGTAACTAAATTTGCAAGCATCTATCCAAATGTCCTTACAAAAGCGCTCAAACACATTAACAAGATGCAGATCTATTTCCTCATGCATTGTTTTCTGGGAACTCCTTCCCAATCAAAGCGCTCCCCTCTCCCGTTGCTGGCGACAAACTCTTAAACACACAGCAGAAACTACCATAACTGTTATTCCATCTTGCCGACTTAAACTTCAGCCCCTTCGCAAAAGCAAACAACGATAATAGCAAGAGCATACAAGTTTGAGCCACGTCCAGCTTCATCCTTGGCTTCATATCCGCCAAGAGAACGTAGTTGGTGTTGATATTGCCACCTTTGTGGACATCATGTCCCATTGCTCCAAGATTTAGAAGGCCTTCAACGTTCAGCTTCGATTCGGCGAACATCCCCTTTAGCATATCACATCGATAACGCAATATGTCGGGCTCAAAATCTTCTGATTTGGCGCGCTGATGGACCAAAACTGCAAACTGTTTTTCATGGGAACGAGCTGTGTGACTTAATGCCAAACTGCAATTCTAACATAAGCCTTTTGGGATTCCGTTAGAAGTCTTTACACAAGTGCCCACACTTTTTTCTCCTCCTCCAGTCTAATCGTGAAAGAGAGATTATCTCCTTCACTTGCAACCGCATAAATACTCGCAAATATAAGCACTACATTACAGGAGATTGAGGGAAAGGTGAGTAATAACTGTCCGCTTAACCAAAAACTTCATTAAATTAAATTCATAAAGGGGATTAAACTTCACATTCAAATTCCTCAGATAACACGACAACACAACACCAGCCAATAAAACAATAAAAAGCTATGAATCTTACCTCGACTTCACCGCCAAACTTTTGCACACGAGAAAGGTTGCCGACCAGTTTTTTCCCACAGCCATTATACAATATAAAGCACCAACCAAGATTAACGGTTCTGTTGGGCTTGAACTTGAACTTGTCAGATGTCCAGATCGGCACGGTTCGGAGCATTTCAGATGCACGCACAAGACGAACGACGTCAAGATCAATAAACCAGTCGACGCATAAAAGAATCGTGTGGCACACTTGCATCATAAAAGAGATCAACTGGATCGACTGAAACCTCAACCGCTTACTTGACGCACAAATTTCATATATATATTGCAGTTAAGAATGCGGAAATTTGGTGGAAAGCTGAAAAATATAAAGAATGATCGACACATTACTAAATGGTAAGTAAAACTGCTTTGACTTTTTGTAAAGGCCTTCGCAAAAACCAGCGTTAACGTCCTTTATGTTGCATTATGTCCTAATTCGTTGCCCTCCACTTCTCCCATATATGCTGTGGCAAATAAAAAAAGAACCTCGATCTCTACATGGTTCTCGACTCGATTGTCGCAAAAATCGGCAACCTTTGGCTGGAATCCTCGTCGACCGTTGCGAATCAATTCATCGAGGATCGCTGTTGAGAAGGATGCCTGAACAGTCCTCACTGACATCGTGTCATCATTCAGTGGGTAACGACTGCCGAGTGGAAAGAAGTGGGAACAAACAGAACAAACGTGTGTATGAAAATGGCTGCCTCATATCTCATCAACGTCTCATGGCGTTAAATCTAATGGTACTACTATCGATCTTACTTGGACGGGATGGCATTACAAGGCACTATCGAGTTCGGAACGACGACAAGATGCACGAGAGTTCAATAGTAAACCGACTGACCCAGATCAGAATCAGAAAACGATAAATGTAATATGCAGGGTATCATACCGCCGAAACTGACACTGGTATTCCGTTCTGACGCCCCCTTCAACGAGGTCCGTTCTCACATCCTCCGTTTCAAATTTTTATATAGACTGATAAAAAGACATACAACCAACGTACTCGCTCTTGTGGACTCACATTCAAAAAAAAAGTGCACCGAGAGTCTCTCACCTGACAGTCGAGCAGGATGAGTCTCGACTTCGAGACGTAAATGCTGATCTTAGAAGACTGATGACGACATGATTCAACCGCTTCACGAGATGCAGGTCGGAATGCATAATGTCTAAAAGAAAGTGGATCTAGCTGCGTTCACGTTCCAAAGACATCATACCACCACCATCTATCCAGCTCAATTAAGAAGCATTTTGTCATCATTCACACAACAGCACTCACTCATATCGTTGACCAGACAAGCATGTAGATACTTCAGATGGATTCTTTCAAAACGGCTCCTTATAAACATAAACGAAATGCTCAACATCGCGTACAAACCACGTCCAATTCCAATATCACATTTCAGTGCCTACTAGCCAGTCCAGAAGATATCAGGCTGAGTGTGACCTGATATCACGGTCATTTACAACCAACAAGTGTCAATAAAACAAAATGCCGACAAGTTGCTTACTTAAAAGATGCTTCATAAAATGCAGAAATAATCTATTTATTTAAAAATGCAAAAAATTACCTATACATGTCTTGATGGTCATTACCCGCTAGCATACTCAGCAATGTCGATTTGCCAGTTCCTTGAGGGCCTACCGCGCCGATCACCGTGAAATTTGTATTCGAATCCGACAAGTATTCCTTAAACGATCAGGTTTCAAACAGAATTCAACTGTCAACTATCAAAGAGTGATGTTTATATTCAACCTGCCATTTCAGACTTTTCAGAGCTTCACCTTAAATGAGCAAAAATCAACGAACCTCTGACTTCCTTTCAGTGTGTCCGATGGCCTTAAAAGACCAATGCAAAAAATAAACATCAAATTTCACGACCTTTTAGTATGTGAACTGCCCATTTGCATAACTATGAGCTCTGCATGAATTACCCTCAGCCTTCATATACCTTCAGTCAGTACCACGATGAAAAAGAAATTAAAGCATCCCGAGGTAAGAAAAGCAACTGCAATTAGTTTTAAGAAAACAGCAATTACATTAGTTCTCATGAAGCACTATGCCCAGGTGTGTTGGAAACGAATCAACAACGTTCTGGAATTACTTCAAGATGCATGAAAAAGAGGAGAGTAACAAAAGGAGAGAAAAAGAGAGGAGGCAATGAATAGATTGAGAATGGAAGGAAAAGAAGGATCTTCAGTGACACTCGATGCCTATGTAACCGTTTTTTCACGCATTGTCTTCAGCATTGTTTAAGCAAATGTTTGTGCAAACAAGTTTTTATGTGAACAGGCCTTGCGAAATCTTTTGGCCATTTTGCCGCTTTTTTTTCTAACTTCGGCCATTTATTTCTGGCGGTGACTTGCATTGCCTACATGTTAAGCTGTACTTTTGGGCATTATCCTATTCTTTCAAGTTTTTCTACAAACCTCTTCTGAGTCCATACGACTCTTCTCTCCACCCCTTTAAATGCTCTGCGATGCGTGATTTCCTGGCTTTTCAATAAACCCAAGATGCACACCCTGCACCAAATCATTATAACAAACGCCTCCTTGTGCTTCAGAGCTCATTTGAGCAAACGGATAAGCGCCGCCACGAAAACGATACGGGAGAAAGTCTCATCCCTTCCGCGACTCTCCTCCTTTTTTGCGTTAACTATTGTCTTACTCCTTAACGACGTCTGCATTAAAAAGAAAATCAAAGGTCATCATTGCTTTTCCTGCTGATATTTATTTGAAAGTTTAATGCTCGAAGAAATCGCATTAATATAGAGAAAAATTCATTCAAACTCATTACGCCATTTCATCATATTGATACTGCGCCAAATATTCCACAAAGATTACTGTCTTTTTCTTCGAATGTATCCATTTCGGGAGGGTGAAATCCGCCTAAGAAGAATTGCAATTCGCTGCTAATAGTAGAATTACCTTAACTTTTAAAATATCTGCATAATAAATAATATTATGCAAAATAATATATAATATCTTATATAAAAATAAAAAGTAAAAAAAAAACTATATACTTGAATAAATTTTGCGCATTTTACGAAGATTAAAATCAGCGAAAATGAGATAATGTAGCTTAATCTTAGGATTGAGTTAAATAAAACAACAAATATCGAAGGATATTTTTCAGGTGAATTACTTTTCAGCTTTTGGTGATTCATATGAAAATTTATGCTCACCTGAACCCAAATTCATTTGTTTTTCATTGAAAATTTTACCTCTAATTAATCACCATCTAGGTATGCTGTAGGTATGAGCACATTGCGATTGTGCTTACAAAAATAATAAGAGTGCATTTGAATGAAATATTAACCACTATTTCTATTTAATATCTTTGGTTGATTTTTGCACACCAAATGAGCTGAGAGGAAATGAATATTTGCCAACCTCAACATAATCAGTAAACTCCATATTATCTCCGATTAATCGAATCGCAGCTTTCATATGCGGGACGGTACTATCAGAAGTTGCACTCTGAGTTGTCGATGCATTTCGCGCAATTTCTAAAAATAGTAATCAATTTTCAAAAATTGCATACAATTCCACCGCGATCCAGTTTTGGGAAACTCGTTTATTCCCCCCCCCCCCCCACCCCCCAAAAAAAATTGCTGCTCCACGTCAATAATTAACTGACACACCTTCAGCTATTTTCCTCGATTAGATGATAAATTCCAACTCGAAATTTATCTTTACCTGACAACTTCTACTTGTAAGTCCTGTTTCATCAAACATCATTAATTGGAAGTGCATCCTTTCCCAATAGCTGGGTTTTATTGGTCGGTACTATTTGGCATTCTTCAAAACAAAAGTCCCTTTGAGAAGAGACCCAAGCCTAGTGTATGGCAACCAGGAGCATCAATAATTTGGTTATCTATCAACTTCTTTCTGGCAAAAAAAGGACAATTCAAACTTGAATCAAAAAATGAGTTTTCCCTCAGATATCGAGTGGGCTTAACGTTTTAATATATATTAGCCTTCACTATAACAGAAATAAACTGAACTCGTTGTGACCCAAAAGAAGATCGTCTGGATAAAAAGTCGTTGCATGCACTGAATGATCTAACTGGTGCAACGTAGCGGTCATAATGATCATAAGAATGTAGTAAGCTCAGCAATATTACCCAGAAAATTGAGGAAAAAAATATCTGATTTTTGCTAAGTTGATCGCAATTTTCCTGTTTCAAACGCAATTCCGATGCTGAATTCACTGTCCGAGCAAAAAATCACCACAACAGTATTAAGAGTTTCAGCAGAAATAGCATCATCAAGCAAGAAAAATATTGCTGAATAAAAAAATAAAGAAAAAAAAAGATAGATTGATATCCGATAGGACTGAAAAAGGTTTATTGGATGCTTAATGCGATGAGAAATTAACTGAATTATGCCACCGATGAAAAATAGTGACGCTCAAATAAGCATATTAAAGTAATATTTTAAGATGTTCTTCCGAAATCAGCTTGCTTCTCTGAATATCTCCATTCGTTGCAATAAATAAAACCCTAGTAAAACTGATTTTTAGCCAAAAAACCTCAACCGCAGTAGCAAACGGCTTAATCGAGATTCTAGAAGAAAACTTTAATTCCGTTAATGAAGGGCGTCAACTCCAATAATTGAACAAAAGCATTTCCAATGAATCCAAATTTCATTGGCAACAAAACCTTTCCTTGACAATGAATCTGCCCACCACATCGTCTAGGTATGTTCACACGGTAAATAAGAAATTCTGCTATAAAATGCTACTCATAGCGAATCGACACTGGAAGAATTAGATAACCAGTTCCGTTTTGAGCACAAGACTTTCTGGAAATCCCGGAGAACCGCAGAGGTGGATTGCGGACCAAAAAGTTCGCCTCAAACCGCATCCGCATGCCTCGTACATAAACTTCGTCGGATGCTCACCGATGCAACGCAGAATGTTCATACAAAACACAAGCCTTAATATGGTATAAGAAGGCAGCAGAACTGAGCTGAACTGACTCATCCTTTGTATTCACTTAAAGAACTTACGTGGTATCTTCTCGCTGCGAGATGAGTTTAAAATGGTGAGCTGCGTTCCTTTGGTCGGAAGACATGATGTGCTCGATGGTCGGGATAGCACCGAAGGTGGAGGCACCTTAATCAAATATAATCATCACAATAGGTGATGTGCACATCCAATTGCTCCTCTTTTATACGCCGTAGTTTTGTCAATTTGAGATGAGTCTAATATCTGTTGAAGGTAAATGCGAAAATGTCGCCGCACAATTTTCTGGAATTTTGAAGCAGTAATCCGGAATCCCGAAATACCTTCACGAACAGTGATAGTAGCTGCTTTAAATAGATGAACCTCCCTTTTACGCTGGTAAAATTCATATATTTCCCACACTCAAACGAGACTTGCATTTGACGGTACTGTTATAGTGCGTAAAAGGACGTCTATGGCGAAGAAGTTGATGGCGGAGTTTAGTCTCGCAACTTCTATTACAAATTGCAGTGCTAGAATTTATCAGTCCACTTGTTGTTAAAGCAGGTTATGCGAAAGTATATAATATTCATAGAACTTTACCACATATTCCCATACTGTATTCAAATTCTTACAATTCCTTAACTCATCGTTAGAATGCGAGTGACGAAAGATACCCGCAAATTGCGGTATTTTTGAGGAAGTGAGCTTTAAACAGATTATCAAAAAGAATTGAAGTTTTGGGGGACAATAACCGGAAAGAACCGAAATTTTGAGAAATTATGAACGGTGAAATTTTGATTCTATAGAGCTAAACACTAAACCATTCTAAAATGAAGACTAAACCGGAAATGAAGACTAAACACTAAACCACTAAAATAACCGGAAAAAAGAACCGAAATGAAGAAAAAACCATCGAAAAACGGTGAAATTTTTGATTCTATGAGCTAAACACTAAAGTTCATTATCAGTGAATCAAGAATGAAAATCATTCATAGCAATCTCGTACCAATTTGCTTTTATTGTGTGAAATTTAACGTTTAGCGCCTGGTGAAAATTAGAAGGTCGCAAATTTTGGCCTAAAAGCAGTTAATTGCAACGAATTGAGAAGAGATAATGGATAAACAAACAGATCATCATGTTCAAATAAAAAAGAATCACGAATACAAGATGAAATTGTTGATTTCATTTGGTGCTTTACTGAGGAAACAATTCGGATTATTTGAAACAAAGCTAACGTTTTCCATAGTCTTCCGGTTGAAATCAATTAATGCAAGCATTTCTCAACGTGATCCCTCATAAAACGCATTCCCCATCATAAAACTCTTCTATGAAATGGGCATAAAACAGACCGCCTTTCGCTTATGACCTGTTTCATGTTAAAAAAAAAAAAAAACGTTTCATCGTTTTCTTATCTAAATTACTCTAGAGTGCCTTATATTTCCAACTGTTTTTGCTTAAGAATTTCCACACATTCTTCAACATGTACGCAAAAGAATGCAACAATATGCAAGCTGTATACATGTATGTATAAGCAGAAATTTTTTGTTGTGTTATAGTGGTGAATGGAAGAAAATTTTTGAGCAAAATGAGATCGTCGATTGAAAAAAAAAAAACTCGAATAGTTGATATCCTAGCTATAAGAAATAAAAATGAAAAAAAAAAAACTATTTTTTTCTAATATTTTGCTCTAAAAACAGTTTTAGATAGAAAAAAATTATATAAACTAGGCAAAGCAATTCCATTCCACCCGTTACTTCCCCAATTGATTTCTGTTTTTTTTTTTGGCTCTTAAGGCTATTTTTTAAAAAAAAAGACCGGTTTGCTATATGAAGTTAATATAGCAAGATGTGCAATGCGCTCCTCATTCGAACATCACAACAACACATAAACCACAATAATCTTAGAATTCAGGTTAGCGACGGTACCTTCCTGAATTCGAAGAATTGCTGAACAAACAAAAAAAAAACATTTCGAAATCAACGTTAGAGTAACTATACGTGAGAAGAAGACGGAGAAGAGCATGCAACGCTTCGTGTCGTCGTCGTATTTGATTGCAAAATCCGCACATTTTCGGTGCCTTGTGCTGATTCTGGAAAAAAATAACCATAAATAAATTAATCGAACTGTACATCGATGCTGTTGATCCAACGAACAACTTCATCCGATCAGAAGTAATCACCTTTGGACGGCTGATCTATTAAATTTGTACAATGGGAAAAAAAATTATTAGATTTGAGATAAATTAGGAAAGCAGGTCACGATATGTTAATGTAAACTTTGCCACGTCGCCAAACACATAGGAATTTATCAGATGTAAATAAGTTGAGTTTGATAATATTATCAAAATTTACTGAAGTAAAATGGTGTGAATGCAAACCTTACACGTTAACGTCACTCATACAAGCTACTCAATTCCGTATAAATCTCACTTTACCTATCAATTATTTGCACTACAACAAAAGCTTGCTGTTGAGGTTTTCTGTCGGCAACTAACTGGTCAATACGGATAATCCATCTGAATGGTTTTCAAGGCATATGTACAACGAATGGCAAACATCTATAAACGAAGAAAAGAACACTCTGATGATCCTCTGCAACTTGCTCAAACACAACGAATGAGCGATGAATGGGATTTAAGTGACAGCTGTGTACTGCTTCGAAACAACACTGGCAAACGATTATGCAGTGAACACAAAACACGACCTACTATTTGATGGGAGACGGATCTGTAACGAAGAGGAAAGAAGGATATCCATGACGGAAGGAGAAAAGAGGAACCAAGGGGCGAGAAGGGAGGTATCGCATGACTTACATGAAAAAAGCTACAATGTGAGAAAAGGCAAAAAACACCTCTATGAGAAAATACAAAGCAGAACGCATAGGAGAACTTCAATGGCAACTGACAATCATAATGAACAGCACATTGCGCCTTCGAATCACCTATATTTTGGCAAAACATTCCTCCTAATGGATTTATGGGAGAGAATCAATGAGATACCTTTCGGTTTTGTGAGAATCGACGTCGGACGCGTTAAAACGGTTATCCTCTCGGCATCTTCGTAGAAGTCATGACTAAGTCTCTTAAATACAACAATCAAAGATGAAAGCCCAAAAAAAATTTTTTTACGTATTTTAATAAAACAGGAAACGATCTCCATAGTTTGTATTTAACGAGGTGCCGATTTTGTCCTAGTAAGCCGTTGGTCTATCTATTGCTAATTTTTCTATTGTACATTTCCTGTCAACAATTGAATATTTTGTGAATTAGTTCTTGAAATTTTATTTCCACTGACTTTCCGGTAAGCATAAAAATAAAAAGAAGCAATAAAACGTCGAAGTAAATTAAAGGTTCAAAAACTTGTTGATCCATATTTGTGCAAATAGATAAATGCATGGATTAATGTTGAATGAAGCAATTTTAAAACCTTCCCACTAATATTTCTAACTAAATGATGATAAAGTTTGAATTTAATGATATAAGTGAAATGGAAACACAAACCGGATAGCGTGGCGCGTTGAAAAATTCGCGTGGTGGACGTACCATACGCCCACGCGACTGATCGGCCATCGTTGCAACTGAAAGCATTTCAAATCAAAGACAAACAATACGCATGTTGTCCTTCATATCAAATAGGTGACTTTTCAAATTGCCCGCTGATCGCCTTTAGATGTGATTATGATCTAATTCACTTATACCACATCTCCAAAAAGAAATACGAACGAATTTAGGCAACTAAACACAGTATATAATTATCACTTAATCTCATCAAAAAGGTAATAAGATTACCTGTGATGCATTAGTTAAACTCATCTACACCGTATCGTAAAATTATATGCATAAATATCGATGTACAATCATCGACGAGGTGTCCAATAAATATATTTCACAAAATATGTCACTTTACACGCTATTATAGAAGTCATAAATAGTAGTGCTATGATACCATGGCGAAGAAAATCTAAATGATTCTGATGATATTAGGAAAGAGGAAATGAGGGATCTAGTTTCAAAGTCGCGAAGTAGCCAATGCTCGACAAGAAAACATTTTGTTCTCCTATTGCAATTCATGACGACTATCATTTTATCATTTCATAGAGATATCACTTGAAGTAAACACAGTTGCGACACTTCGACAATCCAAATCTTCGCATGTCATTGTTCCCTTATTTCTCTCTGCCCACTCGAAAAATAAATAAGAAATCTTCTTTTTTTTAGGAGAAAGCGCATAAGAAAGCATTTTTTCATATAAGCGGAGCTAAACTTAATAAGAATCAACGATAAGATATATGGATAGAATGGGATGCTTTGAAGCAGAGAGCACCGAGAACAGCAGACAACCTCACACATTACAACGCCGTCAACGATGCTCGGAGATTTCATTTCGGTAATCGTGTGCTTATCAATGCCCATAAGAGCACTGTACTGACACATCGTGAAGATGCTCTTGCAACGTTACTTCACTATCCGTTGTGACCCCCACACCTCGCTCCCCCTAAACAAATGTCACAATTTCAGGTTCCCAGCAATGGCTACATATTAATTTACTCAAACATCTCTTTGCGGTGACGCTTTATGTAGGCGTGCACCGCCCACTTTGTTGATTTTAATGAACGCCCTTTGCAAGTGATGAATAAAACAAGCACAACGATAGTAAGCGAAATAAGTGATCATTGTAAGATTGTATTGGCGTTTTCTCCACGTTCAACAGCACAAGTTCCTTCATAGGGAAGAGGATCGAGAATAATATTCCCCCATTTCAAGTTTAATCATATAGGCAAGTTGCAAGCGTCACAAATCTGTCTCTCCTCAAGTTGTGGGCATTAAAGATTTCGATACTAATCATATATTCATTCGATACTATCGATGAACACAATGCGTGTAAAATTACCTGGGAATGTAGTTATCATTTACTTCTAAAACAAAGCTATCATTTTGTGAATTGCGCTCTTCCCATATACTAAAATACGCGAATTAATTTTGGGATACCCGATATCGATCATCCCCCCCCCCCCCCAAAAAAAAACCGCACTAGCCACGTTTGTTCGTTGACATGCGATGCACGTTGCGTTAGCTCGACATCACTGCGATAGAATTATTAACACATTACATACAGTAAAATACCTACTGCAACGATGAATTATATGAATAGGCTGAATTTCAAATATTCGAATAGGTCGACGATAATGATTAACAAATATAACACTAGGATATTTTTATATCACAATTGTAGGAAATTATTGAATGAAATTATCTCGAAGTTTTTCTCACAATCAATATGCATAATTTTTCAAGTACAATAATCGTTATTTTCGTAAAAGTATCGATTCTGAATTTTTGTTTCGTGACCGCAAAATTTCTTTTGCAGCTTAGATATCGTCGAGAGCGGAAAATTTGCATCTTTTTCAATTTTACTCTTTTCGTAAATATTTTGCATTAAATGCCATTTGAAATATTTTTATAATATGATCATTTGCATAATTAACTCGATTAGAATATCGTTCTACTTCTTGAATTCGTTCCGAGTTCCGAGTTAATTGACACAATCGAAATTTTTATATACGCGCAACATGTTCTCCCAAAGTACAGTAACCGCTTTTGTTACCAGCAAGTACGCAAAAAATAATTCACCAACTTAGTAGGTTTTTTTTTTATTTCGAGCATAATTTATATTCAAGCTTAACACACATATGAGAAGGGAAATGTTTCATGTTTACCGTATACTCATGTTTTCAAAATGCGATTGCAAGTTTGATCAATGGAATTTGATATGATATGAAGGTGTTGAAGACGAATAACACTTTACTCGAATATTGGTGGATATTGTTGGATTTATTCATCATCGATATATTCAATGATAATTAAAGTGAATATCCCGTAAAATAATGTAACGTAACGGAACAAAAGTGAAATTATACGTGCTGTAATATAAGAACAAGTGCTGTATACAAATCGATTCGGAGATCATCAATCGAACTTCATAGAGAATTAAACTAGAAAACACAATATGCTTATGTGGAAGATGTATCGTGCGTTGTTTTACGATAGAGTTCGCAACGAAAGTTGTCTCTGTGACAGTAAAAATATTTAAAAAATTTGTCACTAGGAAATGAAATCCCCAATAAAAATCGATCTTATAATGCTCTTGATCGAGATAGCCAATTACGACATATTAATCGTGCTATGGCGTCAATTTTTGTCGATTGTTTTTTTCTCGTATATTGATTGCTACAAGCGAAAATTTTCATCAATGAAATCACTTTGCCACTAAATACACTAAAAAATTGATTTGATTTTATCGATATTACATGCAAACAAATATTTAAAAAGTCTTCGAAATACGCCAATATATGTTAGCTTTTTATTGAATCGCATTCCACTTAGATTATTCCGAGAAAGAGGGAAATTCTCGTTGAATCGTTTATGCTTAATAATTTGCATCAGTGCATATGCTTAATAATTTGCATCAGTGCATATGCTTAATAATTTGCATCAGTGCATATGCCTAATAATTTGCATCAGTGCACGTCATTTTTTGTAAAAGCCGTCTTTTATAGATAAACCAGCTACAATTTGTCAACTGACAGAAATGATTTTAAAAATGATATTCTTTAATTACTGACTTATCTCATTTACATGCGCACTCTATGAAGTATTTGAAAAGATCATTCCCAATGAAATTAGGTATCAAGTTGATATGAACTTGCCCATTTCTCAATATCAACTCAGCTTTTTAAATTATCATTCGAATATATCTGTACTATTACAGTTTTTAAATTTATAGACCCATAAGAGTAGTTACAGTGCTTTTGTTGACTATGATTTTCGACTTTAAAAGGGGTTGTTCACTTAGCACTCTTAACTGCTTTTTCAAAAGTTCCATTCTACGGAATCAAATGAATTCTTTATCATTCGCTATGATTCATTCATAGCAACGCATATTCCAATATAACTGAAATGCACTGCAATGAATAATAATAAATCAAAGTGATGTAGTAATGAATGAAATGACCTGTTATTGTTTGCTAATTTATCAGTTCATTGTGCGATGATGTTTTTATACGTCCTTCAAGATGAAGTTCCAATTAATAAACGTTATTTCTTCTTTTCAAATCATATGATAGTTTTGTATGTAAGCACTAGAGGTAATACAGAATAAATACCTCTGTCTGTATCAATTAAATCAATTTCATTGACATATTCCGTATCATTAACGATCTATATTTCTTTCATCGTTCACGAACATTGTTTAAAAGGGAATGTAATTGTCACAGATTATGGATTGACGACGTGCATAGAGTGGTGCACTTCAAAAGGTGCATCGTCGTAACATTCAAGAAAGCAGCAACGGGCTATGAGAGTGCGAATCGGCAAGCAAACAAGCAAGCAACCTGCAGACGTGTTTCTTTCTCTTCTTGAATGACGTCGAATGCGCTCGTCGCTAAGTGAAGCATTCACAATTTTGCTATATGCGAATGTGATGATGATTGATTCTAGTTTTTGAATTTGTCACCTCCACTTCGAGTTGCCGTCTCATCTGCGCACTAAACAAGGTCGTCTACGTATCGTTTGCAGCACCTCTTCCCAGTGAACACATTTCATGATCACCTCTGCGCTCGATTTCCCTCTCTCTTCTACCTATGGCCAGTCCCATTTCTCCGTTCACTACCTTTTAATTCCAGGACAAGATTTTATTCTACAGGATAAGGTGGCGTTTGAATGAGACCCGGATACCGAATATTCTCACCGAGATTATCGTAGAAGCAGATAATTTTATGGGATGCTTAAACCTTACCTTTTTGGACTTCGCCTTATCGCAAATCCTTGTTGCTTATATTCTTGCGATTTTTTTTACGTTCTCTTTTTTGCATTTTCTATCCTGAGTTTCTTTGTGCGATCTATGTATTAGTTGTCAAATTTGTACCTGTTCTTTTTTTCCGTTTCTTTTGCCACCTTTCTCCAACTGTGTTATGTTTAACACATATACTCACATATAGGTTTCCCCTATGTGGGACGTTGCATAATTAAACAAATATGTAAATGAAAGTACTATTTTCTCGCAAATGACTGAGTCTTCCAAGGTAGCGCGTCATTGGTAGAAGTCCGTCAGTAAAACTCTGCTTCTGGCTCAAATTTTTCGTTCAACCGTAGTGAGCTGCTGAGGTTTGTGAATTCTACGCGTTCTATGCAAAAAGTTGTGTCGATCGACGAGCATTTGCGCGTACGCGTGTGTGTATGTGTTCGTGTCCGTCTGTATGTCTTTCAGTGATGGCTCTTTTTTTATTTTTTTGAGTTGTCGAGATGAGAACTGGAATATAAAAGCAAACCCCTTCGGGGAATAAAGCGTAGAGTATTTAAGTTTTACACAATAACTTAATTTCTCTCAATGTGTTCAACTCACCTTATGTTAATGCCCTATATTCATGACTCACTGCTCAAGCTTAAAAAGTGAACTTTCAAGCTTCTTATATCATTGATGATAGAATAGGCTGTTTGAAACGAGAAAAAAATTGCATACTTTAGCATAAATGGAGGAATGGGGCATAATAAATTGAATCCCAACATTCAAAAATGCTTCAGAAATTCTTTTACTGGTTTACTTCTAAATTATCACCAATTACCTAGATCATTAAAAGTGGTTATTCCAATGGTTATTATTTCGATTACGCGGAAAACTGCGTTGGAGAGCGATTTAGCATCGAAATCGTTTTACGACTAGAGTTAGTGAAGGCGGGAAAGCAATTCGACGGGATTATCTTCCAATGGTTGATTGCTATCTTCATGCAGCAAATATTTATTTCTTCATTCTTCAATCCCATCAACAAATAAACATTTCTTTAAATCAAGATCAATTTCGGCACTTTGGAGCGTTCGCTAAAAAATTACCATCATTTACGAAATGATGCACTATAAATATATAAATATATAAGTATAATTATAAATATATATATAAAGATATATGTATGTATATCTTTATACATATACTTGTTTATTTTACATTTTATGCTTATATTTATACTCGTACTTGTATTTATATTTGTATTTGTCTTTTTGTATTTTTATATTTATATAGTTGTTTATATTTTATTTATATCTATACTTTATATTTCATAGTTCTTTGTACTTTTTTTAGTTACATATTTATATTTATATATCACTACAGTGGTCCTCAACTTCTCGTGGCAAAAAAATGCCTGTTTCACGAATGAACAAATTGTCGACTTCTATTACTACGGAAACCAGCTTGTATAATATATTACAGTAAATTAGGATCATACTGAAAGATTTTGTTGGAACTGAATTACTTAGAAATTTAAAAGAGTAATTGTCTCTCTTCACTTACTGATCTGTAATTCGTCCGCAACAGTAAGGAATCAGAATCTTCTTTGATCAGTAGAAGCAGCTGTCTTTTTGGTTTCAGAGCTGGCTAAGCCTTCATTCATCTGTCGTCTTTCAGACAGTTCAGCATATTTTGTGCAACATGATATAAGAAAACTGTGATACTCTATTCCTTTGATATCTGTGGTCAATTGGAGCAGTTAGTTGAACAGGATCTTTCAAATGATCAACAGCGCGGCATTGAAAAACTATAATTATCACGTTTCAACGCTTGCATTGGAACATAAAGATCCATGAAAAAATTCTGATCCTTCCTTGGAGTGGAGGCTGATGAATTAGAACAAAATTTTTTTCATGATTTGAGAAAAATTCGGTATTTTTTTCATTTTCAAAAAAAAAGTCATTTGCGATCATTTCCGTTTCTTACTCTTATCAAATGTGCACTTCTCTATTTAGTACATTTTTTTTCAGCTCTCTTTCATGCTCATTTCCTCGTATATAAAACCTCAATTATCACGTTCACTGTATTGCGTTGCTGCAGTTTTCTTTATTCTTGCACGGGCTAGTAATTACCTGAGCTTTTTCTCGGGAATTAAAGTAACATATAACGGAATTAGCAGTCCGTTTTATAAGCGAATGTGCGGCCGGATGAGAGCCCTTTATGCGATGTGTTGTAGAATGTTTCTCGCGTGACATAGAACGTACATTGCACAACCTCACCTTCTATGGTAATTTCAGGAACCTAATGCATTTGACAAAGTGGTCTCATTGAACTAACTGCAGCTGAGGTGATGGCAAATTCACGTCTGCTAGACGTTGTCTTCAAATTGGAGAATACGCCTTACGAATCGGTCGAAAACATTGGTACAGGCGCATATGGAGTAGTATGTAAAGCATATGACCGAGTATGTCATTAAGACTGTCGTGTATTTAAATGTGTGCACTCTTAAATTACAATGATTTCCTCTCGAATATAAAGCCGAAGAATAAAATTGAATCCTTGAAAACAAACAATTATATTTAAAGAATAACCACCATAAGAAGTAGAAAGGTGAAACAGCGTTCCAATAGAAAGCGCATAAATGTGCTTTTGCAATTTCACTCAATATACCAACCACACTTAGAAATAAACAACAATCATAAAAAATATTCCGGATCAGCAGGTTGATTCTTTTCTAAAATATTTGCTTTTTTTTTCCGATCAGATCGATTATAAAATATGGCGTATAGTCACCGATAAAAATAATATATAAAAAAGTGAGGGTATTTACAAAAAGAAAGGTGGGATCCACAATTGCCAAAGCAATCATAAGTCGAAGACATATTACGATGTTTCTGCAAAATGTTACGAAAATATTTATGAAGCGAAGCGCACACGATAAAAATATGAATTCATTAGAGAAAACAAATGGAGAAGCGTTCCAGAGGCATTGATATAATATCAGCTTTGACATTGCTCTCCTCTAAACACAAGTTTTTAGCACTTGTAAATGTCGATAATATTATTTATGTATTTTTATTTTTTATTTCAAAGTCCTGAAATGAGGAAACAAGAAGGTGATCAGTTTATGTTTTACATTGCACCCACTCAAGTCTTTGAATATAAATTCAGTGCTTCTGGAGCTGAAACTATGAAACACTTAGACAAACGAATATGTACAGAAACGGCGCTTTTGCGAAAGAAATTTATAGAAGGTATAAAGGTGCAATATCGGATGGATTAATGCATTTATTTAGTTTTATTATAAAACAGACGCAATAAATCTTCAAGTTCCATATGTTTTTTTTTTTTTGGATGCATAGTTGTATAATTTTAAAGGCGAAGGAATTTTCAGATACATGAGAAGAAAGTGGCAATCAAGAAGATACCTCGTGCTTTCTCGGCAGCTACTCTACTCAAACGTTCGCTGCGTGAGATTCGTATTTTAAGAGATCTAAGACATGAGAATATCATCTCCGTCCTTGACGTCTTCACTGCCGAAGGAACACAGGTTCGAGAACTACTATAATATGTCTAAAATTCTTAGCGCTTCTCCGGATAAGCAAATTCCCTTCAAAAAAAAAAATTTATACGACAGGTAAGCTTAAGATGTAACAAAATCAGCATGATTACACTCTTTTTTAATTGTGCTGGCAGAAATCGTTTGAATTAGAAATACCAAGTTGCGGTAAACGCCAAGAAATCTTAGGCCCTAAATTTCCATATTCAAATTGATCAGCAGTCTTTGGTACAGCTTCAAAGCCTCTCTAAAAACACATTTGAATAAAAAATTCATTTATTCCCTTTCAAAGAGCTCAATTATTGCCGCAAAACATCATCCAGTAATACTCATTCTTTCACTGATCGCTTACCTGTATTACAAGTTTGCATTTTGCAGATGTAAGTTAATAAATGTAATTATTTACTTCTACTTAAAGAGCACTTCCTTACTGCACAATTAGAAATTGAATAGACTAAAAACCGTTATTGCTGAAAAAAGTCGAGAAAAATTTGTTGATGAATTTAAATAATCCGTTCATTATTTCCATTATTTGCATCATTTTTAGCATATGTCGAATTTCACCCGATTTTCAGTGAATATTATGTGCATTGAGTTTAAACGGTAGATTTTTTGCATATTCTCAATCACTGTTCTATTGTGCACGTCGCCAATCATATAGCGCGATAAGCAAGCAAAAGAAAAACGTTTAAGCGAATATGGTAAAAGAATTGAGTGATTTACAGGGTTTGGATGTATATATGGTACTGGACCTAATGGAGACCGATCTTCATCAAATCATCCACAGCAGGCAAAACCTTATGGATCAGCATTTTCAGTACTTCCTCTATCAGATACTGAGGGGACTGAAGGTAAATACGGCTAATTCTGGAGGTTATTTTGTACCGCCTTTGATTCCAAGATGTAACTTGACTGAAGTCCTTCAACAGAAGAAAATCCTCTCTTCCTTCCTCTTTTTTAATTCCTTTCTAATTGAATACTGCTAAAATGGAGAGTGCATTTCCATTCTGTAAGCAATCCATCCTAAATGACCAATCCGCTGAGCATCACGTTAACGGAAACTTTGTGTAGAGCGCATTGAGGTAAAGCGATGAACTTGCTGCAAAAAAGAACGATATTTTCAGTACCTGCATTCAGTAGGCATCGTGCATCGTGACTTGAAACCTTCGAATGTACTCGTCAACGGTGATTGTCTTATAAAAATTGGCGACTTCGGCATGGCTCGTCTCGTCGAACAGTGTGTTCATACGACGGGCAACTTTATGACGGTTACTTTTTCAATTCCTGAAGAAGACCTAGAAAGCTCCAAGGAGTCGAAGCTTTCCGGATCTCCAATAAATTCTTTCACAACTTGCTATTCGTTCGTATATGGCGGCCGCATCGATGCTGTGTAGGCATCTCAGCTCTGCCGTCGATTTCGACTTTTTGAAGCTTCTCACTAAATTGCTACCAATTATATGAAATTACAAACCGCAATTTTTTCACCTTTGCTGTCACTTGTATGCCCTACAGAGCTTATAAAGCGGATCATGGTGCCAATCATTCCACAAGTTTACGTTCCTTGAGCATTCCAATTTGGTTTTCAGTAGTGTGCACCTATCTGGATTGTTCTGCCGAGATCCAGTAAGCGTATAACCGGAAAATCTGGCCATATGCGATCGCTTAGATATATGCGTTAGAAATTACTCCTATCCTTCAAATTCTCGAATATTTGTATGCATAGTACAATCAAATTTTAAATGCATTTCACGACATGTGCAAAGTTTTATATTCAACAAATGAACTATTAATATCTGAATTAAGCAAGAGATTTACCGTTTATAAGTTCAAGGATTGTTGCTACGTAAATATCTTAGAAGAACGAAAGAAATCACTGAAAACGTCGCAAACATTGAAAGATAGAGTCAACTGAAGCTTGAAAACCGAGTGCAATCAATATCACAAGAAAAGAGATTATATTTTCAGCAGTATGTTTCAACACGATGGTATCGTGCTCCAGAATTACTATTTTCACTTATCGACTACAATACAAAGTTAGTTCATTCGCTTCAGAATACTTCAATAACTAAATCACAACGTTTAAAATGCTTCTTGAAAAAGGGCACTGATGTACACATTGAACGGAAATTGTTCATTTCGATAGTGCAATAAAATTGCACGATACGTATTCTTGGTGTGCAAAACTATTCATTTATATTCTACGTAAGAACTCTCTCACGATCATTAACTCAAAGTTTCTGATGCTGTTTGGCTCGAAAGTAGTGTGGTTAAGGTTAGCGCGAGTCTCCGATTTATCGAGAAACGCCTCCATCCACCCTCCTCGCATTTACGATGTTGAATGATACTTCTGTATACAATGAGAGAAATAGAAGCTCCCGATACAAGTTTTAAAAGTACCTAGACAATAGCAACTCACTTAATCGCATTTATACATCCAAGTTCAGTACTGACATAAGCCAAACAATTATTGCATCAATAAAGAAAGTAAAACTGGACAGCTTTGCATTCACGCAGTGACATATTCAGTTGAATTCATCTTTGTATTGTGAGAATTTATAAATAAACACATAACCAGGAGTGCAATTTAATTTATGGATTAAGAGTGGATATCTGGTCGGCGGGTTGTATATTTGCTGAGATGATCTTAAGAAGGCAGCTCTTCCCTGGCAAAGACGCTATCAGCCAAGTGAAAATGATTGTCTACTACCTGGGAACACCTGAAAAGGTTTTCATTTCCTGACTCTATGCAATGATTGTTGATTAGATGACGCTACGATCTTGTGATATTCTATAAACTACAGTTTCTTTAAATCAATGACAGTGATGGCCTCAACACTTACAAGAATTATGGTTGCGAAAGTGCAACTTGATAACTTATTTTCTATTATGTACGGAAATGGTGTCGACTTATTTCGAGCGATACCTCTCCTATGAATCATAATGAGAAGGGAACTTTTGCGATTTAAGTGTATTCTTTTATAAAAGAGTTCTATTGATGAGGAAATATTTGAGAAATTCGCCTTTCTCACCATTATGAAAATTATTACACTTACACTTTTACTATGCCGGACACATATAATACTCTAATATATGCGGTGAAAACTTTACATTTGAAAGAGATTTCATTCCTTACTGTAATTTTAATAAGAGATAGTAATGTAATAGTAACTTAATCTCTCTTGGCTAAATATTTGTTAACTGATTGAATCAGTCGATATTGCACTCAACGAATACAACGAACTCCTCCTCTAGCTTTCTGTCATAATTGTTTAGGTGCCTCAACGTTAATGAATTGAGAAACAATGAAACAATGAACTTATTATTTATTAGAGATAATTAACATACCTCATATAAGGCAACGTCAATTTCATGTAAATTGAAGAACGCTCTTGAAGGAAGTTCTTGAACGGATCAATTCGGATCTCGTCTTCAGATGGATCGAGAGTTGTGGACTTAAGAGACCTCTCGCTTGGTCAAGCATCCTCCCAAAAGCGAATCCGAAGGCTGTTGATCTAATCGCGAAGGTTACTCATCATTATTTGTTGTCAAATTTTTGCTATAACTTTCTATCTGATAATACTCCGAACCTGCTTCCTTCCGGTCTTAATGCGTTACGCATAATTCAGTTATGTTCGTCGATGCCGAATAAAAACGAAGATTATCTTTTAGGATTCAACATAGCGAGCTCTGCTTGATCACTCGAATCCAGTATAACCGACGGCTCTGACTTCAATTACACGAACTCTCCATGCATCCTCTCATCATCATACCTGTAGAACTAACACACTAATACGCATACAACGAAACAGACAAATCACGGATCACCTGGATAGTTGACACATCTGAAGCCTCATGATAGGATCCATCACAACGATCATCAATAAGAATTCTATGTGACACTGATTAACTGCGACAGTGATCAAAGAAACTTTCAGCTTATGGAAGTGGCACCATGGAAACGAATATCAGCTGAAGAGGCATTGGCACACCCCTACCTGGACACTTATCACGATCCGAAAATCGAACCGAACTGCTCCGAAAAGGTCCCATTTCCAGGATTTACAAACAACCGCCTTCGCTCATAGGTGCAACATTAGTCCACTAAGAAAGAAAACTTTCAAAGAGTTAGGTGGTGGTAGTAGGTGATTTAATTGAAATTATAGCCCTTATGAACGGAAACAACGACACAAGTCACGTCTTCCCATCGATATAGGTCTTATTTGTTCACATAATAAATCAAAACAAAACCACTCCGATATCTCTATTCAACAGTGTCTCACGTTCAACACCGAGGCAATTGACATTCAACAGCAGATACATAATTGCCAGAAAGACAGAGTGTACTGTGTAGCAGCTTACTCTCATTATCTGCGTCAATAATTGTCATTCCCAAGAAAACTTACCTCTATCCTCAAAAAACTTTACAACTTTTTATGAACGAAATGAAACAAATGCAAGCCCACAACAGTCATCACAACTTTTGTAGTGTTGCACATACCATTCCCACAACGCAGTAAATAAGACTGATCTTTTGCAGGTGTATTTCGATGCAGAGGCAATCGAGAAGTTACCCGTCAACGTGCTCAAAGATGCTCTCATCGCTGAAGCCGAATACTTTACATCGATGCGCAGTAAGTATGCGCAAAGGTTAGTGCAATTTCTCCAGTCGTTTCAGCATTCCGGCGCATCAACGATGCCCTTCGGATTTCCTAGTTTTTTGTTGCTATTTGGATTTGACTCAGGTGTGTCCACTACCTCATTCTACCTGCGCATAATGCTGAATTTGGTGTGTTTGTTTAATCAGTCATTGGTAATGCTATCGTGAGTGTAAGCTTAAAACGCAGATGAGCGGTGAAATTTGCAGTGAATCAACGCAACCTTGCACAAGTACTGATGAGGCTGCAGAGAAATGCGACGTGAGTACAGAAAGTACTATAAAAGACGTCGCCATGATGAGCTGCAAATTGGATGAATGCGAAATAGAGGAAGAGGATCGCGGTAACGAGATCGCCGACGGGCGGCTTTATCCTGATTTTAAACGCCACAAGGTTGGTCAACTGTTCATCCACCTATCTGTTTACCTGTAGCCAGATGAAAATCTAAATATATCTGCGCTAGTCGAATGGCTTTTTAGCAGAAAATGTGGGAGAAATATTCGATATAAGCCGGACACTTTAAGAAGTCAAATAGGAACTAAACAGCTCGCTGTCCATTTGTCGGAAGGATATTGCACAACGGCACAGATGGAGTGCATAAATACTGAAGAGAAATTGAAAATATTTTTAATTAACTAATCAATTCAGCGGCTCAATTATCCGTTTTTACTCGGAACTACAAGTGGGTATGCGATAATAAAGCATTCTATTCCATTTAATCATACTACAATATTTTGAAGTATAAAATATTCAGCATTCTATTCTATTCAATCGCGACCGCTATTTATCAGCTTACTCGAAATTATTGCATTTCACGTATTTTGGTCACATCATTAAATCTTTGCGCCCATTTTAGATGCTGATCACACTTTGCAATGTTCCAAGCTATGTATGCAAATCGTTGCATGCCCTAAATGATTTCTTCTTAAACCACTATCGCACCGTATACGCTTTTCCAAGCTATAATATTACCACACTGCGTACGGCGCTTCGCATTACTGTATTACAGCTAGGACACCGTATTCCCTGTTACATACTCAAAAGCAGTTACAAGGCAAAAGCAAAGTCCTACTGCCATCGGTAGAACAGTGTGTTAAAACGAACGAAGATGGATTTAGACTCCATATCTAGATCTGTTCCGATACAAAAGGCGAGCAAACAACCTACAAATGAAGTCAAGCGAAAGCAACACATGAAGATAAGACCAAATCAATCCTGCCTACCTTGCATTAGAACTATGACAATCTCTGTTATTCGTCTATTAGTCGGCCAATAAAAAAATCTTCCCGTCCACCACAACCTTATCGTCAATCTTCATAACCGAAGGTATGATCACAGCGTTAACGTGATTGACTAATCTTGGCTCGCCCATAAGAATGGATAGAATATGAAATGAGATTAGAGTGCAACGAAATGTACGTGAACACGTTATTGAAACCTCGAGATTATTAAAGATGCTAAAGTTGATTTACTTTCAGCCTCCTGGAAGCAAACAAACCAAATGCAATAGAGGGACGAATGAAACGAAAATATGAAAGAAAAAAAAAACGAAACTTAACAAGAAATAAAACATTGTACGCTATGCTTTTGAACATTTAAAATAACATCTCATAGATTTACCTGGAAATTTGAAGAGAAAAAACCGCAAAAGCAATGAAAATTTAGTATTCTAAACGATTGCCAACAAAAAAAAACCGATTATACCCCCGACATTTCTTATTTCTCCAACTCGAAAATTTATATCAAAAGAATAGGTAAGGAGTGTCGCCCCCCACCAGTTTTTTTAAAATTCATCGATATGTAATCGAAGGTGAAGAAGCTTCTTACACTGCATTAAGATCATGTTAAAATCACACTACAAAAACCATTCCGTAGCAAAATACAAAATCGTGCAGGTAACAAATGATAGGAAGAGGTTGCTAGCCTATCGAAGAATGTAGTTCGGATATTGCCAGGATAACGCCATGATTGGATCCGAGGGGATAAAACAGCCAAAATGTGGAACATTTATACACAGCTTGCTGACTGGCGTAATATAAGAGCAGCAAAGATTATTATTACCCTTAAGACAGCTGTCAACAAAATTTAATTTCGGCAAACTATAGCGATATTCAAAATACGAAAGAGATAATGAATGAAAACAGAACATTCAAGCGCAATATACAACTGATAAAAGCCAATCATAGCTGCATTCACACTCCCTAAAGAAATCAAAATTCTTTGGTCTGCACGACTTTGCTATTGAAGTTTAAGCTCAAACGTATCGTTCATTTAGCCCAACGAGGCATTTACATTTGATGATGATAGTTGCCTATGTGCTGTGCAACTATTATTTGAAAAAAAAAACTTGGTTAGAACCTAGAAAAAATTCGTTAGAAGTATTAGCTCACAAAGACATAAGTAAATTTCTGCCCTAGGCAAATGTCTTGCTGAAGAGCTCTACTAATGAATAGTTTTTACCAGAGGTTGAAGCAACTCTCAGGAAAAACCTCCAGCTGGAATCTTGACGCAGTAAGAGCATAAAACAACACGAGAGATAGCTCCAAGCCTTTCTAGATACCCGCATAAATGAAGTCGAAGCTAACTTAATAACTAACATATCAGCATTCTTATTTTAGAACATATCAAAAATTCGAACCAGGAAAGGGCATTTCTATATAAAACTGCACACGACTAGCACCAAGTCCACCAGGTGAGTCAACCAGTGACGGGGTAGTTTAGGACAGTAGCCTTGTGATCTGGTTCTAGTCTTGAAAAGCACTGTTTGTCTGTCCACTTCCTTTCTGTCATATATCCTCGGTAGGCTTCAAAACCCATGTCTAAATTATCTCCTTCCAACATGACTTCAAAACCCTCTTAAACGAATACTCTCCCAAATTTCATCTTCATTCGGATAGCATCCCTTACTCGTGAAAATATAACTCTCTTGTTGACGACAACAGTATATTCTTGACGTATTTTCTGAGCAATTAGAAGAATACAATGATTGCACTTCACAACAAATGAAGGAATCGTTGTAAAACCTAATTGCTAGTCACGCCACCACTTGATCGATCCAAATGTGAATGCTGTCTCTTGGATTGAACCCGCGCATCGATTTCATCGAGCGTTATCGGCCCTCCGATCATCTCGAAACGTCGTCGATCCTCTTCTAAGAGGCGCTCCGCGCACGCTCAAAACCAGTTGCTACACCAAACATATTATATTAGGTTGAACTGCGGACTTCGAGACCCGCACGAATATAACACCCCCTTAATATAAAAAAACATGCACCATATTTTATAGAAGATAGATAATGTAACCTTCCATGAAAAAATGTCGACTGTAGAACTGTAAGGGACAAGACTAAGAGGCCGGGGAGAAGGTGGTAGCGAGAGAAGAAATAACACAAAGCGTTCAGCAGGGAAATCTTGATCACATTTTTTTTTTCACTTCTTCGGCAAATCCCATTTCATATGCATAAGGTGTGCTGATCTACGGCGAATGAGAATATTTGCTGGACTTCCTACTGCAAGCCAGCGCTGAAGAAATGGGAAGTTACCCTGAAAACCACCCGAAAACAGTTCATGAAAGGGACGGGCATCTTAAAATTGACATCACAAGAAAGCATAAATATATTACGTTTGGTTATGATAAAATGAGGCACCAAAACATCGGTAAAGCTCCCTTCCTAGTCGCACATCCGGCTTCCCAGGGCAACACTACCAACTTAAAATATCTCTACTTTGTATTTGCCAGCACGATGCAAAGAGTAAGTGCGAAATCCAGTGGAAATTTGGATATACACTCAGCTGAAACTGATGTGGGCGGTGGTCCAATTTGGTGCAGGGCTATCCGATCAGCATAAAAATATATTTGAATATTGGGTATCAGCCAGTGTCAATGAGCGCATTTTCGGCCAGCTGTCACAATCACCTAAACAGTGAAGAAAATTGCTAGGGCAAAATACGAGTTTTAAGGTTGCGTTCATGGGATCAACCAATTTTATATTGGGGGGGGGGGGCAAATAATGAAAACGGGGAATGTTTTAAATAATCCAATAGCTTATATAAACTTCCTATTGAAGGTAAGATTCAACGTTCGCTTTTTTTAAAGCCGCAACAATTACAAAATGAGAATTTGACTGATGCAAAGCGCATCTTAATTTTCTCCACTCTCAAATTTCAGTGAACTTTTTTGAAGGTCACAAATTAATGTGTAAGACGATGTAGAATGCTACCCTGTGGTGCACATCACACCTATCAGATTTCGTAGTTCCAATTTCGAAGGTTCCTCAGTTTAAGCTTCCTGACAGAAAGGCAGACAGACAAATAAATATATACACACGAACATGACGTTGCTATAATGTGCTCTGCAAATGAAGGTTTGCACGAACCCAAAACAACATATGCATCGCTTCTGGCCTGACCGATTATCTGCAAAAACGCTCAGCGAAAAACTCGCTTTTCATGTGACGACTGATCAGTCGGTTGGACGTATCAAGTTCTGAATAGGTCGAGAGTACTTCAAAAGTTGGAAGAACAACAAAAAAAAACGGAAAAAGAGCATAACTAAAGGCATAGTGGTCACAAAATATTCTTTTGCCAAGCAAGCAAGAAAGTAACTAAGCCTGAGTAAAGAAAGAAGGAGACTTGGGTCAGCTCACTCTAACGGATATCATTAAGCATTCCACTTAGCACTTTTGATGGTGTCTTCACTTTTAGAGAAACGAAGGATGCTGCTGCACAAATAAACTTTCGCTGCAGCAAACTCATTGGTGAAGCATGTCAACCATCCACACCATGCGCAGCCTTACAGGTTTAAAAGACCTGATACGATCCATGAATTCCAATATGCCCCTGGACCTGGTCTGAATATGCACGTTTGCTAGCCCTGAATATAACAGCACGGTCGGCCTCTTCTGTACGCGCTTTAACGACCTTATGCGGAAGACCAGAAATGTTCGAAACACAAACCGTTGCGCAAATAACATGAAATATTTGACTTATTCGAGTTGTCATTTTCTTTTCCAGATGACATACACTGAGCGGATCAAAATCGAAAATGCTTGTAGCTTCAAATCCCAACGATAATTGGAAAAATTAATACAGACTGTGCCAACCATTGAATTTTGACACACTACCTTCACGAGAGCCAAAGTGAGCGAGGGCGATTACAGTGTTAAACATTGCACTGCACCTGATAAAAATAGCGATTCACGAAGGGTCAACCAATGTGCTTACCTTTAATATCACTAGCATGCTCTCCATAACACCTGTCATATCTGTAGCCAATACCCATAACCAAGATGATGATGGGCACCGCCATTAATTTGTTCTTCAATGCAGCGGCAGTCATCACCAATGCCACGGTGACCGTCGATGCAGCCATCACCTCCCAACCGAGGCTTTCACGGTTTGTCGCCAACTTCAAACACTCACATTTGCTGTTTATACGAAGAGCACTTAGTGTAACTGATGCATTATAAATCGCACTTAGTAAATTCATAATGCAATTTTATTTTAGAAGCATAAAAACAAAACTATATACCACTTCATAAAGCGAACTGTATACTTAAAACTGAAGGAATAAAAAGAGAAGTAACATCGCTTTACCTCGAAAGACCGCTTTTGTTCGAAATGCAGATTGTGTAATGCGATCTGATCGGAAATCTGCAATAGGCTACTTCAGAATCCACAAGAAACCAAATACGCTTTTTAGCTCACTTCATTTCTCTAGTTCGTTCGAAATGAATCTCTCTACGGAAAATTAAGTTGCGCATTCTCTTCATTATGGAAATTAAGAATATATGGACAACAATGTGCTAGAAGGGACCGGATGTAGTGTACTTTGAGATTTGATTCCGTAAAGAAAACGACTGCCAAAAACCGCTAAAAAATATTTCATAGCACGTTCCCATAGAAAGCCGACCGGTCATGCAAATTGCCAGAATAAAATAAACGCTGTTGAGAGGCACCTGATCAACTGTAGAACAACCTGGATTTGCAAATTTCACGACACTCAAAGTAACCTTATAGAGCAAAATCTCTTTGGAAAATTTTATGGCCATAGTTTGTGAAATGAACCAATTGGGCGAATGGGAACAGATACATATATGTATACCGTAGTCAAAACGTCCTCAAAATGCGCAGTCAAAAAGCTGCAAAAACGCAAAAAAATGACGAAGATTAAAAGGAAATGTACCCGAATGTGCTCTTTAAGCAAAATAAAAAATAAAATAAAACAAACATATTGGGCGATCCACAAAGTCTGTTGCAAAAATAAACGCAATGAAAGCACTCGGAAAGTTTTGGCGAAACAACTAGATGAATCTGCTAGCGCCAATGCGATGAAGAAACGCTCTGAACTTAGTCATATCTCGGTACTGTTCCAAAAGTATAATTTTTAAAGGGTAGTTCGGCTTACAACAATGTGAAGGGCACAAGGCTGGCTTCTGTTTAGCAATCAACGTTTTACAGTGAAAATACCTGCCGATCATAGGCAGCGGAAAGTCGATCGAATTCCCTTTGTGGGACAGTCCGAGTCGACCACGTCGCACCCATTGATCCAGAATTGCCCTAAACGCTTTCTTTTTACCACGGACAACGCGCTATATTGCGTATTCATGTCCTGCACACTGAGATCACTGCGTTAGGCCATTTGCGACCCAAAAGAGGGTTGAGGGACTTGGCGTCTTAAGAAAATGTCGGTAATTTACAGCCAAAAATGAAACGGGCGTCGTCGCCTGGGAACTGCCACTATACTAAATCCTTATGATTTATGCTCAACGGCTCGTACATTTTCCGCACATTTATCCCTTTCAGACGCTCCACCTTCCTATCAACTCAAGAGCGTACTCAGTGCAGCTGATAGTTACTCGTCAGATTAGAGATTTGCAGACCACTAATCTGAGACAATTCCATTGTTCAAGTTTCAAGTTCACCGTAGAAAATACCTGGTCACCTGTCAATTAGTCATTCAAAAATGTTATAGGTTAAGATCACTCGAACAGATAGGTGTACTTATAACTCAACTAAAACACTGTAGTCACGAATGCAATGCCACAAGACCACTCAAAAAAAAAAAAAAATCAATACAAATTAAAAAAAAAAAACGTTGAGAGCGAAGGTACAATGGATACATAATCAAAGCAAAGTGTTCGATGAAAAAGTCCAAGCATTCTTGCATTACTAGGATCGGTTCAAATATTTGCAAGCAATCCCCTTGCCCCCTTCGGCTATCAGAAGCTCTCCAGCTCGCAATAACGCAATCAATAGCGAGGAATCCCTATGAACGAAAAGACCCATATGGCTCTATTTTCAGTCAGAAAATTTTGCACTGTTGAAAGAAACGGGATTTTTCTCTCCTCATCACGCTAATTTGGTGGACATATCTTTACACGTCATTGCGATGACACTCATTTTTACCGTTATTACAATCAAAAATGATGAAAACCGCAACACATTTCAGATATGACACTAGAAACCAACAAGAAAATGGGTCTGCGAAAAGTCTATAAAATAACTGCAATAAACGATTTATTGGAATTTTTCCAATGATCAAACTGAACAAAACGGTATATCAGCAGAAATAAAGTAAAGCAAGAAATAACAACGAACAGCCCAACATCGAATGTTTGCCTAAAATGGACTAATCATCAAAGCACAATCATGGATCCTCGTATATTTTCGCATAGTCACCTTTTAGGTTGAGCATAGCAAAGCAAGAATCAAAAATAGAATAGCAAATACAAAGACGGTGTCCTTAAGATTAGATGAACATATCCGCTTAGCTAAGAGCAAACCAAAATCCTGCATTCGAAAAAACTTCCATTGTGCATTTCTGGCGAAAGGGAACATGCTTAAAGCTAGGCTAAACCGTTCATAAGTATTACAAAGTGAAGTCGAAGATAAAGTGGTAATGGTGACAGCAATGTGGCACCCGTATTCCTCCATACATCATGTCAATACCGAGGGGGGCATTTTAAACTGCATCACTTCATAACGCACATCCTTTACTAAACATAATTCAACTCATTGGAAATATTGGCAAAGAACTTTCGGTCTCCGCAAAGGAATGCGGTTGAAACGGCGAATCAACTCCAAAAGGTTCATGATAAAGGACCGATTTAAAAAATTGATAAACTTGACTCGAAAATATTCAAGGTGTTGCGTGATAGTGAGTAGAAAATCTAACGGACAATGAAGAAATCCAACGGTCTTTGGCGTTACAATATAACAAACATACGGCTTTATAGTGAATATCAAGCTTCAGTGCAGCTTATCAGTAATCAGTTAGCAATACAAGCACTTGCTGTTCCCATTGTTCTCCGATCATATTTCAATCTTTCTAATCCATCACAGTCAGTGGCTTATTTTCAACTTACATACATCAAGGTATGTTTCTGGTGCTTTGATGTAGTTTTTACATATTCGCCAATTTATTTCGTAAGCGACAAGCGCATTAGCTTGACTTTGACTAAGAAGTTCCGCATGGCAAACCTTTCGGCAAACTTTTCAGTTTCATGTTGGAAAATCCTGAATTATGCTTCCTGCCGATTTAAGTAATGCTTCAATTCCATTTTTTTGAGTTGCGATTAAGTCGCTTCACTACACTATAGCTTCTTTTACGTATTGAATGCTTTTCGAATCGGCTGCCCCTTTGCGGAAGTTTCGTATTTTATGCACCTTTCCGTTGCACCCTTTCTGTCGTCTCGCTCCGATGTCTTTCTTGTTATTCGTCTTCGCATTGTTTTTCTGTATTTCCCCGTTTCAGAACATTACAATAAACAAACAAATAAATAAACGTCAGACTGTCATACTCTTGCACCGTCTAAATGGTTGTGTGAAAATATTTTTTGATGGTAAGCATCTATGGAACAACGGGAAGAGGCAAATAAAGAGTTCGCTAGAGTCATAAACTGACCGAAGTTGAGTTCACCGCTTGACTCAAAGAATCGGGTCAGAAAGAGCATATGACAAAACTAATGATCCAAACATGCTAGCATCGATACACAATATTGTTATTGCGCTCATACACATGAACACTGATCATTCGGGAACTATTTATTCAGAGATGAGTTTAGCAGATGACTTCTGAATTCTCCTTTCTTACCCGCATTTTGCAATGATGGTGGGAAGCGACCGGAGGGTTACTCATTTCTAACTGCTCCCTCAAAACAAACTTGATCCCTCAAACTTCATATTAAAGTCGCATTCACAGTGCTGAAGATGAACTTTTGAAGCGCAGGGAACCGAGTAGTTAAAAGGCAACTCGATGAAGAAGTTCGCTGCTGTCTAACTCTTCATGGCAACTGATAACCTCCAACTTCACACCGTTCCGTCTGCACAATGAACAACGATTTGTACTTTCTCTCTAATCTAGCGGTACAAGTAAATGACTAGCAGTGATTGAATTTGTTCACTCGACAATGCGCAAACGATCTACCACTCTGAATCACGGTTTTTTGCCAACTCTTCCCGACGTCGGCGGACATCTTCCAACGTAATAGGTCTCAAAATTGGGCACGTTCGCTCTGCCAGCAGTGCTTCCGCACTCTCTAGAAATTCCACATGTAGTTATCTCCTCACAAAGCAATTGTTACTAGTAGCAAGACTGCCGCTGGAAAATGCAGGGGCTTCACTCATCAGTGTTCCATTTTTCCAATTTTCCTAGGATAATTTTATCATCGAAGTAAACCAACTGGTAATGACAAATGTGGCTGTCCCTATATAGGCTAAGAAAAACGATCCTAACTGCAAAAGTTAGAGGGTCTCTGAAAGCAGACCGTCCCATCCTCTCCTTAAAACATGTCATTTTATTTACCTCATTCTTACCTCATCCTTTACCCGAAAACGAAAACAGAAATCGAAAGAAAGAAAAAAATTACAATGAACGAGAATATTCACTTACTTCTGATAATGTTCATTTTATTTCCATAACATAGATGTGCCTGATAGCATAAATAGGTCATAATCGGTAAGACCGGCAATGTGTGTATCACATTCCTATGATGAAATGATGAATATGCCGATGCTAGCATAGTAAGGAAACCACCAGGCATCGACCAATACAACATTTCACGTGACTTTGCTAACTGAAAAAAAAGAAAATTTCTTTTTTTGAAGCAAAAAATAACAATTGCATCGTCGAGATTTTTCATCAATAACACTTAAATCCATAAATGTCTCACAACGAGCATTCCTCACATCTCAGTTAAAATCATTTCAAAAACAAATGATTGACATTTTTTGATTTTATTATCATGTCCACACATATATCGATGATTGAAATAATCTACTTTAAAATGTGATAACGAAATTACTATTAGGAAAATTTGAAAATCGAAATTATAACGAAGAAAACAACAAACCTCATAGGCGATTTTTCTTTCTCGATCGCCTCCGAAAGTGCTATTTCACGTTCCAACTGTAAACATGATAAATTAGAGCAATGAATGAATAAAACGATAGATGACTTGCCCATAGAATGATCGTTAAGATTCAAGCTACATTTAAAAGTCGACTTCGAAATTTTAACAACTGTAAATGTATTATTAACGATTCAATCGACAGCCCCTTCAACGCACAGCGACGCATGGATTCCAATTACGATAGTAGAAACGGATCTCTACACAAGTTTCTACCTGCGATCACCTCTGTCCTTCCTTTAACTGATATTTTTTTCAGTGTTGCGCTTCTCGAAGCTGTTGGGTATGGCACTGTACAGCCAACCCAAGATAGCTACTTATTATCTAACACTGCGGTGATCACGTTTACTCGTATATTCGGTTCTCGTTTATTGTTGTTCGCATAATGTCACTGATCCGCTTATGTGCTCTTGTGCCGACCCAGGCGATATCTGGGGCCTATATAAGTGGGGTTTCGTCCCGTTTGTATGTCTTTGGTTCCGCTCATGTTTGAGGGTCGTGATGCTCCCCATAAGCTACTATCTCGCTTTTACTCGCATATCGGCATCGAAAGACGGATACCGCCCTCTGCTTACGCTCGATCCCCTCGACGCCGCCAGAACCATCCCCTATCAAACACATCGAAAAAATTTCAAAAGCACTTCTCTTAGCCGACGAGAGTGATAGTGGTCACTGATTCTATACTACTTCGTGTTTTCTTGAAGCAACAGTTCACCGAGTGCATCCGAAAGCTGGCAGCCTGTACCAATGTTGGCTGTTCACCGCCATTCATCGAAAACTAATGTACCAGATACCTTCGGTGCCATTTGTTGGCCGTTAATTTACGCACAATACTAAGCGTGAAACGATGAAAGGCCATCGGTTTCTGCTTTCAGTTTAATTTAATTTGTCATAGTGGATTGCAATTTTTTCTTAAATCGCAATCCTCTTGCTGTGGAGAAATGGCGGCCTGGTGCTGGATATTTTCATGCTAATACCATCTGTTCGTGAGAAAAAATAGCATTGAGGGAACTTGCTGTAAATACTGATATTCCTCGAATCCACGATACCTCGCATACCGCTACACCGCATGTCCGAACCAGTATCCCCTTCGTTTCCGATAGAAGATGATGATTCTGTTGGCTAGGTACGCATCAAAAAAATGTAATTAGATACGGTAGGCGCATATGTTAAGCAACTTTTGAAACAACCAACCTTACGGTTTTCAAGGCGCAGAACAATCTCTTCCAGCGTATCGCCCGCTGAAGACGGCGCCATCTTCCCAAAACAACTCTCGAAATATCGTAAGGATAACTTTCGACGCCAAAAATAACGATAATAGGACAAGAAGTCTGCGTTGATATTTTAGTAAGTTATCGTACGATGCAAGGATGTATTACTGAATGGAAATTAAACGCTACCAATTCAACTGACAAACAAATCAACGAAGCTGAAGGGAAAAATCACCACTAAGAAATGAATTAAATCGGAATTAATACTAACGAATATAATTAACAATTTAAAAAAAGGCATGCAAGAGAGGTTCATACAATCTTAGCGCTTTTAGAAATTCGATTCCCCTAATCGAAGAGTTATACAAATAATTCGAAAAAAAAAAGAGGGAAAGCCGTCTCATATTCGTTTATCAAGTATTCGATCAACCATATCAATCTTCAACCAAAAACAAGTCGATTCTTTGGTTTACATTCGACCGCCTGTGAGTTTGGGCTAAACTCGATCCCCATTCATTACGAACAAAACCGCGATCGAGTTCAAGCTACTTCTAACAAGGCAGATTAGACCTGCTTCGCTTATCACCAGGTTTAATTAAAATCCATCATCTGTAAATAAAAACCGAGAAAAACAAACTTTTTTCCCCGCCTTTAAGTGCGAATAGCTTACAAAGAACGTAATCAATTACACTGCAAAAAACGAGGATTACAAGCTGTCGCGTGGTGAAGGTTATACATACTAAATTTCATGACAGAAGGTTTTTTTTTTTGGATCGCGCAATGTCGCACAGACAGACACAGACACAAGCAATCACGTACACATACGCACATGTAAAACGTTAGACACAACAATTATACAATCACCTCACCTATGATAGGCAACACATGCAGCAATGAACGCCAAGCAAGAAGCAAGAAAACAGCAAAGCCCTAAACAGATTTATCCGTAAATTTCTGGATCACTACCTCTTTCTTATGCAATATTCAAGGTGTGTGCAAGAATTCAACGTGAATGAAAACACTGCAAGCTTATGTTTGTTCAAAAATTTATTTTAAGTATCCATTATTCTCAGCAGTGTTCGAATTTACATATCGACAAAACTGTTCACAGGCATGTTTTTTACCGCCTGTAGAATATGCTCGTTTTAGCTAGAATAAAAGAACGATGGAACAAAGAAATAATAGAAGTTTGTTGACTTTTTAATTTACAAGTTAGATGTTAGCTCAATATACCCGACCCTCAACAACAGTATAACACCTTAAGAATAAAGAGAAGAAATATTGAAGGAAGTAAACTCTCAATTCGTTTTACGTGTAAGAAAAAGCTCGGCTTGGACTCTTCATTGTTAGCAAAAAAGCTCCAGAGGTCGAAACCATCAGTCGACACAGGCACTGACCGATGTGATAAGGTATGATCACTCCTATTAGCATACATTTGCAGGCCTTTCTATTTCCGGATTTTGCAATAAATAACGACCAAACATTTGAACATGGAATCACGTCAAGCACCCTCAACGTTATTGCACCATCCGCTCATCGTTGGAATGTGCTATCGGGTCGGCGCACTTAGCCACAAGCGCACGCGCTCGAGAGAGATGGAAGGAGACCGCGCGCGTTTCCAGCGAATGACGCTGTCCTGGCCACTCAGCACTAAGATCGTGGCAGTAGTCGGAAAATATGTCATAAGGAAAAAGATTTGAAAAGCGAGATTCAGGGCATTTTGAAGAGCATTAAAAGCTCCATCAGAATCGCTCATAACCTGAGATTTGCTCACTCCGATTAAGTTATGATTACTCCAGTCAATCTTCAACAGCGGAAATTGGGCAATATACTGCAAGGTTCAAGACTTCCTTCCGCACCGAATCCGCGGGCGTATGACGGCTTGTTCATACTTGCAGGCGTCATCGAATCACGCCGGTTAGAGCGGGAATGTGCATGTGTATCAGCTCTTTGAGGTGTCGGTTTCTTTCGTCAGTGCTGGGAGGGGCAAGGGTTCCCTGAAGATTTGCAATACTCCTAAGGAAGGCGAGCTGTTCTCTGGAGGCCGAAGATGGCGGCGAAATAGGCGATGGTCATGTCGGATGGGAAAAGAACACGTCTCGTGTGAGCACTGCTGTCGAATTCGTCGTGGCTGGTGCAGCAACTATAACCAACAGTCGGACGGTGGATGCGGGGACTGCGACGGACAATCGGATTACGAATGTGAGCACGATGACCGGTGGATGTGAGCGTTCCGAGAAATTCGCTTCAAACAAACTGTTCCGCTCAAATGAACGGCGAATCTGTGAGTGTGCCACTGAATCTCTAAAAATGGTTAACAGTCCTTTGGTTACTGGTCTTATACCTCTGTGTATCTTCCGTTAGAAGCTCGATACGATTACTCCCTTTACAGTCTGGTGATAACACGTGTAGAGTAATTGAGTCAAATTGTGCGCAGAATAATTGTGTAAGCGGAAAATAGATGGCAGTTGTGTCAGTATCATTAAAACGAAAAGATAGGTCTGCAAAAGCTTGATGGTCGATGTAACAGAGGTTATTTTCTATGGCTCCATAGCGCACATCCTCATTTTTTGTGATTGTCTGCCGAAGATGAAAGGCGAAAAGGATGCACCAATCACCGGATCAATACATCAGCAACTGTTGATCTCAATCCAAACGTACCATACGTCGAGGTCTATGATTTATTGCCAAAGAGTAAGCTTATCGCTGGAGAATTTCATAGTTCGGTATAGATGGATCTATGATTTATTGCCAAAGAGTAAGCTTGTCGCTGGAGAACTTCACAGTTCGGTATAGATGGAAATAGCGGCTTCGATCAGCGCAGGTTTAGTTCGATTTGATCAGTTGTCATATAGAATGCAGGTCAGACTCTGGAAGTCCACGCTCAAAAAAATGGACTGCATTGATGGAATGCGGTGATATAGAAATCGATAATTTTTAAATTATAGAATTGCCGAAAATGAAGATATTCAACGTTTGAGCGTAAATGCAGGCTTTAAAGTGTTCAGATTTCAACAACTAAGCAAAGTCATCTCTCATTAACTCATCCGCTTCACTTTTTGTCAGTATTTGTGAATGATCATCGCCTTGATGTCATAAATGCTTGATTGCTTTCTCGATGAAAACGATGCCAGTAATGCCTTTCATAAAATTAATAGTCCTATCGAAAGAAGCTAAACGAGCGAGTGGCGAAAGAGCGATGCGATGCTTGAAGAGTGATTCAAAATTGTCATGTGAAGTTTTTTCATAGAAGAGATAAAAATGCGTTGCTTTGGGAACAATTCTAATCGCGGTTTCTTCTTTCGAATGTTGTTTGAACGTTTCAGCAGTGTTTGTGTTTAGAAATATCAACTAAAGCACACCTCGATAACAAACTGTGGTGAGTGTCTGTCTGTTCCACTTACACGTATGAAATCTGAAAATAAATAAATCGCCAAGGAGGAGTGGGGGGGGGGGGGGGGAGTTCAGACGTTCAACCAAAGCATTCTATTTTGCGAAGATTCTACTTCCGCAAGCGAATATAGCAAAGGGAGGTATAGGTAAGGTTAGAGAGCGCAATGATCTAGTAGTTACCTCGATGCCTCAATAAGAGACACGGCGTGGAGAGATGCATAGTAATTCCCAAGTAGAGAACGCTATCAATCTTTAAATGCGCTGCATTATGTTTGTGAGCTTATTTATATAAGAGAGGTTTCGAGATCGCATTTGCGGTTTTCGAAGCGATATTAGTGCATATTACATGAAGCGGAAACTATTTCAGTAGTGACCGACCAAGATGACTAAAACTCATAACTCTAAATAACATCGTTACAAATCGGCGTTGTGCATTCTACGACAATCTCCTCATTGCACACCTCAAACACGTTATCGTGACGAAACGGTCGTGATGCATCGATGGCCCGTCGACGTATCCGACGACAATACTCAGTATATGATAGCGATCATTCTCCGATCAGCATTGATATGATTATAATGTAGACGAATTACTGTGTTCTGCTTGTTTGAATATCGTAGAAATTGCGATGTTGAAAAATGAGGGGAAAATTTGCAACGGTTTTGTTATTCGATCAATAAGCATTTTCCCCATTCACAGGTGTATACACTCAACATGCAAGGTAAAGGGTGAAAATTATTCTTCTATGGTTATATCTGAACCTGTCACCTTTAAGCCTCTCGACTTAACCTCCTATTTGTCCGCACTGGAAAGATAAACCAGATAAAATATATCGGATTTCTTCCTATGTCCTAACCACATAAATGAAAATGTTGGATTAAATCAGTGAAAACTTTGCGGACTTTTAAATATCTTGTAGTTACCCTTTCACTGAATCAAAAAAAAAGCGGAAGTATTGAGCAAGGTCCTGCTGATTGCGCTTATCAAAAGTTGCTTCCACACAGTTACACATCAGTCAGATAACACACTGGGATGCATGGGTGGTCAATGAATTATACCTGCAGCTAAACTCAAATGGAGCAAGCGAAAAAACAAACTGCACACAGAAGTAAGAAATGATGGACTGGAAGATCGCAGAAGTAAAAATGTATGTTGTTCGGACATCAAATTATTATTCCATAAAATGTGATCTGATTTGATTTGCGGTGAAACTTTTTTCAAAATATAGCATGGATCAATACTACTGAGAATTATCACAACTTTCACTTCTATAATTAATAACTGAAATAAAAAACCAGAAATTATAAACACAATGGTATCAGTCAAATGCACATTGAAACTTAGTTTTAATGCAGTCGCAAATTATTGCCGAAAAATTTGCAATACAAGCGATGAGAGTATTATTGGGTGACCTGATAACCGACACGTACCGGATGATAGGAGCTATCAGAGCATAAGTGATCGGCCTGCTTATCGCGTCATTGAAGGTGTTCTGTGTGCCATAAAATAACGAATTTCAACATCTCAACGACCAATTCACACCGCATTTTATAAAGTAACATTGATTGATTGGGTTTTTATTTGTTTTTATATCAACGAGCACATTCATAAGTTACGCGAACTTCGAAATAAACTTCGCAATGGAGATCAATGAGACGACTACAGCAAAGTGATCAATGATTCGTCAGTTAAGTATTAATTGAAAAACGCATCGGCCAAAAGAGCCAAAAAATTAGTGTAATTAATAAACGTCCACTTCGGTAATCCACTTCAACGAACGTATTTTCTATTCCAAAAAAAAAAAGATACTGCAGAAAACTATGGGGAATTTTATGTAACCCCTCTGAATGCTTCTTATATATGGTCATTTCATATATATTAGAAATTGGACGTTCAAAATAACTTATGAAATTTGAATATATATTTTCAAATGTACTATTAGCGCAATGCAAAATAAACGAAAATGGAGCAGTCTTCTATGTTTAAATTTTATTTTATTTAAACGGTAGTTGATGTAATTTAATCTAATTCACTTAATTAAATAAATGTAATCTAACAATTAATTCCGTTTAATCTAATAATTTAATCAAATCTTATTAGATTTCCTAATTTAAGAGATGTAACTTTTTTTCTTTGAAAACTGTTTCTTCTGCCGATCAAGAAGAAATGTTTGCGAAGACTTTTCGCTGATAAAAAATATGAAGCAAGATGGGATTTGGTTCTCTTACTTCTCCCCGTCGTTATGTCCTCTCGTCCCCTTACCCCGCCCCAACGAACCTTTCTCAATCCCCCGTGCATTCATCATTTCTCGGAGATTTTTGCTGTCTCGTTTTACAGGAATAACTTATATCAAACTTGAGTCGATAGTAAGAAAAAATTAGAGGAATGTGTTACGTAAAGCACGACAGACAACGATCGACCGCCTGCATAGTAATTGAAGAAAATCAAGCATGCTCCATCGTTTAGTCTTGGTTGCTGCGCGATCGGTTTTAAAAGGGCTCCGAGCAGACTCTTTGGCTCCTAGCCACTCCGACCAGCATGCTCTTCTCAACGTGGGCGATGGAGCATATCTGCACTCTCCTCTTAAGTGGAACAACGACGAATCGGCTCGTCAACATCCAGTGAGCAGGAGACGAGTCAAAGCCTTAATCTTCACGCGACGTTGAAATTTCACCTAAGCGGAAGTGAGAAACGATATGAAGAGACATTTATTCATAATGAATGTCTTGTTGATTAAAGTAAAAGTAAGTAAATAAAATAAAACAAATGTTGTAATTTGCAATTAGGCAATCAATTATTCTCTGATCGATCGTATCGATGCAATGGAAGAACACTGTTCGAAAGTGCATATGACGGCCGAGCAGATCGGTTGTTAAGAAAACCAAGACTAGTTGCTAGCGTAGTCTTGTGGTTTATAGCGTTGAAGGTTCAAGACAACAGGTATCGAATAGACTAGAAATACGGACATATGGAAACAGACATATTTGAACGCTCATGAATACAACATCGTTACGATACGCTTTTTGCTGATAGTTGAACGCGTGATTTTGTTTCAGTGATTTGCCGACAATATTGGTTAGGGCATATTTGTAAATGTTAGTAGGAAACAGCGATACAGGAAATGACACATAAATCACATGAAAATGAGTTTTTAACATGCGACGGTATGTGAAGCAAAAAAAAGCCAAAGAAATACAACGGGAGAAAGTTTCTTCTTATATGCAAATTTTCGTGGAAAGCGGCCGATTACATACATCTATTTATTTGATGAGATGAGTGACTATGTGTCCTAAAGATCTATATAAAACTAATGAAACATAAGAAGTAATCAAAGATCATTTGTATGTTTCTTGACTGCCTTTATGCGTTTGTGGAAACCGTTTGTGGAAACCATCTCGGATATATATATATATATATATATATATATATATATATATATATATATATATATATATATATATATATATATATATATATATATATATATATATATATATATATATATATATATATATATATATATATATATATATATATATATATATATATATATATATATATATATATATATATATATATATATATATCGCTTTGGCTTTGGTTGTTCCGTTTAAGGAGGCACGGAGGTTATATAAGTTATTGTGTCAACAAAAATTCTAGGAAAATGCACTTTCACATTCCACTCCATCCTTTCAGAGCCATCATCCCGTTCAATGAGCACCCCCATACCCAACCTGAAATCATCTGGAAACGTCACATTGGAAGCTGCTTGATGTTGTATCTGCGCATGCAAGTAAGACGTTGACTAACCTCGGTCTTTTAAGTCTGTGTGAGATATTCTACCATCTTCTAAGTTCTATTTGTACTAATTGCGTCTTTAGCTTGAACACGAAACAAAGTTAGACCCACCCCTTACTACACCTCGAGAATGCAGGTAATGCCCACCTTTCATTGCGCGGTAACCTAGGACACCCTTGCTAAGTATACTGAATCTTTAAAAATGTCGCCGTGAGATGCAACAAGCGTTTCAAATGTTCAGGGATGCAGTTCGGTGTACTGTATTGCAACTTTTTTCCCCGATTTTCGTCTAAACTAAGTGCGTTGAGGAGGATATGTGAGTAGGGCGAGTGTTGGGTGGATTCTATGCGAGGTTCAGTATTTGAGGTTAGCCTAGACAGGGTTTAGTTGACTGCTGAAATCATCGTTTCGTCTTGTGGCATTTTGTGGGGATTCTTGAGCGCTATATTATTGGCCGCAATGTAATTGTTGTATTTCATAGATATGATGGTGATCGCTTGAGATTTTATTTCTTCTCTCTTTCTTTCTTTATTTTTTATGGTTAACCTTCTATTGTTATTGTTACACTTGAAATTTTCACGAATATTAACACAATTTCGGTTATTTTATTCCAACTTAGCGATGAAAGTGTTCTCTCATAATCTTCGCATTGCTTTTCAACGGTTCTAACAGGTGAGGCCTCACCTGTCTGGGCTGATCCCATGCCATCGTTTTGTTTTCATGAAAATTCTTTGTGCTGTGTGGTTTAGAATTACTCACCTGGTGGAATTCTATAACAGTACATTATTGCTGCGTACGATAACATCAATTTCTTAACGTCATCAACCAACAAGGATTTCAATTGATGTTTTGCTATAGCAAATTAATCCTCAACATTTTTTCGTTGTTTCGATTCGATATAAAAGGGTTTCTCCTTACGAAACCTTAGTCATTAATCCTACCGACCGTTTTAGTTTAACATGAGCTTTAAATTCCAACAAGTAAATGACAACACTCCTTGCAGCTCAAAATAGACGTGTTTTTTGATGGTAAGTTGAAAATGCGAACAGGTAAATTGAGTGGACCATTTTAAATTTTTTTTCTCATTGTCTCAGTGATGTGGATATTGCAAGTGCGAAAATTGGACAAGACGATCCAAAAATGCAATCCACAGTCGATTTAGATCAGTTCACCCGCTTCGCAAAATGTAACGGATTTCTTCGAGCCGTTTACTTCTGAAAAAAAAAAACCTTTTTTTTTGATATATCATTGTTTTTTCATCAGAAAACTCGACTTGACATTCCTCGGCGGCAGGCATGACTGAGCAAAGCCAGGCGCAACCTCAGGCTACCTCGTTCAAACGAGGCTATGTAAAGCAAGTCTTGAGTGGAGATGCAGTCGTCCTTCAGGTTCCAACTTTGATCAAATTTTTCTTTACTTCAATACCGTTTTCTATGATGTACAAGTCGAAATTCACATTGCTGTTAAGGAATATTCCACTCTAAAGATCGTTCCGTTATAAAAGTCATAGAAGATGTAAGAGAAAACTGATTTAGACCACTATATCTTTCAGAGGATTATTTAATTTAGAAGGCAGTTTTCTGAGATCTTTATTGCTCGTCTTGTTTTCTCTTCATTTTTACAAGTAGATCACTATTCAGTTCTTTTCAACAGTGGGAATAAGCCAGTTTTCTTACTTATCACTTGATAATCCTCTGAAAGTATGATGTTACTTTGAGTATCATTGAATGAATATTCGTTCGTCGCCATATTTGAAGTTTTCCGGAATACTCAAATCCACATAGTGAGTGACAGGACAGACCCGTGAGATACTCAGAAGTACTAAAGTGGCATCGCATTATCCTCATCACTGTTCAACAGTGCAGATCTTTTTCACGATAATACGATAGGCTACTTCTTCATTCTTATTGGGGAAGGCATTTGGACGCGTCTTCATTTTAATGGCTTTACGGTGCGGTCACGATGCTGCACGTTAGTGCTGCAGTCTTTCGATATCTTTTCATCCTTTACTTTCACTTCTCTGCTCCTTTCCCATCATATTTTCCCGGGGGCTTGCTCCTCAGAAAGTTGTGATGCGCCTTGCACCAGCTTCGTCTACCGATCGGCAGAAGGAGAGAGAGGGAAAACACCTATGCTGGCTGATATTCTGTGGAGTTGTTAATTCGTTGCATTAGTTAAGTGATGGAATCAGAAGTTTCCCTATCAACATTTAAAGGTTCAGTATTCTTTCGTTTCCCGTTTGGGAGAATTAAGCGCAACTGTACACTTACATATGTGTAAAAGTTGGTTTTAAACAGATAGTTAGTAAAATAAGCTGTTATGAAGTGTTGTAGATAGATTTTTTGATTGAAGGGGCCGCCGATAAAGGGACCTCCGAAAGAGATGACCGTCTATCTAAGCAACGTGGTTGCGCCGAGGCTTGCAAAGAGACCAACCGACACCGAACCGGGCAGGGATGATGAGGTTATTTCTCTGCCTCTTTGCTTACAGCATTTGTGCGTTTCATAAATTCGATGCGTTTCTATTTCGTCTATAAATTCCGCTGCGAATGATGCATGCAGATAGATAATCCACCTGCTCGCAAGAGCCAGGCACTGGAAGACAGTCTTCGATGATGGTGCAGCGAAGGACTTTAAGGGCATTCCTTTAATCGATCTTTCTTGTTCTTCATATCACTAGAGTACCAAGTGTGTATTCATCTTCTGTAACTGATTGATAAATGATTATTGCAGCCATTTGCCTGGGGATCGCGTGAATTTTTGCGTCGTAAGCTGGTCGGTCAAAACGTGATCTTCCGTTGCGACTACACAGCGGCGTCGGGTCGTGAGCATGGCAGAATCTATCTAGGCGGAACAAGTATGTTGTTAAGTAATGCTTGCAATATTAATCTGATATGGATATGAAACGCGAAAATTTGAGAGTGTGAATGGTTTAGTGGAAACGGGTTTATAAATCGAAAAATAAAGGGAACTTGTGGAAGGAGTAGGAAAGAAGCATTCTCATTATATGCATATAAGTGCTTCTCATTAAAATAGTGGATTGGTAGGAAGGCTGTGCATTATAGGACCCTATTGCTGATCGTTTTTCAGGTACTGATCGAAAGGTTGGTTGGTGGTAGCGATTAAGGGAAGAAATTGCCGTACTGTTTAGTCTTTTTGGGGTTCTTATTTGTCAAGATGCTATGCTGATGAAGTAAAAAATTGGATGTCTTACATTTAGAGGTGGAGTTTTCCGGATGAGGAGCATGGATGTGGTGTATTTTTTAGGTCCGGAAAACGCAGAAAACGTGACTGAGTCGTGCGTATCAGAAGGTTGGGTCGAGGTCAGACCAGGCCGCGTCGCCGAGTACGTTTGCTGTTTGTCATTATCCTGTTTCTGTTCTCTTTTCTTTTCCTAGACGCTTTGAGACCTTTTTAATTTCTTCATCGGAAATCATTTAGCACCTGAAAGCTATTTGCGTTGGCTAGAGACCCATAAGCTGGACAACAAACATTGTCCAATTCGGAAGGATATTGTGTAATGTTTTGACTTCATTAGCACTCACCACATTGATTCTCGCAGCTGCAGAATTGCATTTCGGAGAAGTATTCTTTGATCGTTGTGTCATTTTTTGAAATTGATTATATTTTCACAGCCGTGATTGTAACGGGAAGTCCTTAGAATTATTTCATCAATTCAGTTGCGAGACTTTATTCTTCAAGTTTTTGTCGATCCGATTTTCGTGCCATTATTTTTGCGTCGTCGTATTTTTACCACTCGTTTTGTGACCATATCCACATGTTTACGAGCTTTTATCCTGTGTTTCTCTCTGTTTTTTTTATGGGCGAAAATGAAATGATAGGTAAATGAGGCATAGAATAGTTGAGCTTTAAGTAGTTGTATCTGAGCTTTTTTTATAAGAACGATTGTTTGCTTAATTCACGCCTTCCTCATTCAAGCCGCATCTCCTTATTCTAGTTTGCAGCATTTCCGTCATACCTCTAGCCTCTCTCGTGTCGTGGTAATAGTTTTGAGTGATATCTCATTTATTTTCTCATTTTTTGACATATTGATGCCAATTTTCTCTTCTAAGGCTTTGATGATATTTTCGTAGTGGATCACATTTAATCAAAAACATTTATTTGGATTGAGTATTGTCGACAATAGCCATCACGGCTTGGAATTTTACGAATTCTGCGGATTTCTAAGCTTTGATGACGTTGCAGTGAGTACTCAACAAAGCTTCTTGAGCTCCAGGATGCAGCGAAGGCGGCTAAGAAGGGCAAATGGGCTGTGGATGAGGGACACGCACAAGAGCACGTAAGTAACTTCTTGATTTAAGCTTTTGTTCTGCTGTCCTCAGAGATGTAAAGATTTGACTTTGTTGACTCATATTTGGCCCCTGGGAAGTGACATCCAGCATACTACTTTTGTTTTTTTTAAAACATTTTCCCGTTAGTTCAATGGTTTGCTGTTATCTGACATATCAGTGGCTATAAAATGTCTGTGAAATTCATAGGATGGTCTTATGACGAGTTTTGTAGAATGAGATGTGGGCTGATGGAGTATTCAGTTGCTTCTATGTGTGCTCCAGCCAATGCATAAGCATAGGCCAGGAATGTATGCCGATGTATTTTTCATCCTCGTTTGACTGTACCATTTTCTTTAATTGTGCCTGGTTTGTTTAAGCATTACCTCGTGATATATAACTGAATGAAGTTGGTAGTCTTGGAGAGTGATCGAAGATGGAATGTCTTAAGCCTCACTCCAATTAGTGTCGTTTTATGATGTTACCATAACAACCCTTTCACTGATAATCACCCTTTAGGCAAACTACTAACTTCCCTTTAGGCAGGAAGTGAAAACCGTACTCACAGATGAGATCCAAGCTTCTAAGCAGCGATTATCTGCGTTAAAGCTGAGGGTTGCAGATTGAAAATGTCGTTTTCACTCATCCCACACTTACTGTTATCTTCAGAATGTTGTTGTATGAGGAAATTTTAGCACGGGGATTGAGCGCACGTCATTTTATTATTCATTCTACGAGAATTTCAACACCATAGTGGCGCAGATGTGCAGTGGTAGCATGTATGTTTGTTTGTTTCGTCAGAGGTCACCTATGTGCTTAAGGTGCGTCATATAACGTGGGTAATAGAGAATCCACGGGCCTTGGTCGATTTGCATAAGCAGAAGCCGATTAGTGCAGTTATCGAGCAAGTAAGAGATGGATCGACAGTGCGTGCCTTCCTTTTGCCCGATTTCCACTATATCACGCTTATACTCTCCGGCGTAAAGGTAATCATGTTCACATCGCTTTTATGCACCATCGAAGGTCGGGTGATGCGAATATCCGCATGGTTGAAGAACTCCCAACTTCTGGGTGAATGGGATGTCAGCGAATTGCCTTCTTGCTTTCTGATTACCTGAGATGCCCATAAGATTGCAGCAAGGGATCTACTCGTTATTTCATCCATCCAGCAAGGTTTTGACAGTAAACGCGAAGCATTATAGCCTCTCGTTCATTACGTGGTCGCTGCTGCTCTTGTTCGAGGTGTAAGAAAAAGCGGTAGAATAATATGGGCAAATAAAGGTGTCGCGCGAAAAAAAGAAGTGTTGTCGCTAAAGGGAAGATGGGAGCAAAACCTGGACGTGAAATGGCCGAAGATGCTTCTGAATGCGCATTGAAATGCAACTTTTGAAGGTGAGGCAGTCTTTTCTGGAAACGGCAATATGCAAGGATTTGTGTTGAGTTTAGAAACATGCTCAGAAAGTGAAGAATTCAGATGTTGGCGGCGAAATTTGCAAGAATTTCGAAGGGGAAGCCTGCGGGGAGGATAGGTGCCCAGCTTCATTCATTAAGGGCAATAAAGTTATAACGAATTTTTCCTCAGCTAAGTTGGGATTTTGTTTTGAAATATGATCGGAGGATCGCAACACCCGAACATTAGTTCAATTAAATATTTGTTGAGGGGAGGAAGGTGGGTTTATGAGTGCGCGAATCAAAAATTTTCCTTATATTCAAGCTGTTTAGTTATGTTGTTGCGGTTGTGCTGCCACAATACCTCTCAAAAGGAAGCTGGTCCAAGGCGTCAGTGCTGTGTTATGTGATTCTAGATAGGGCCGGTTGTATAACTAAACATTCAAAGACTCGTGATCAGAACTTATGAGGTAGGGCTGTCAGTGTTTGTGAATCCCATTAAATGCAGTTTCAGATTTATCGAGTTCTAAGATATCGGCGTTCTGTTGCCATGCATGCACATGTTTAGTTTTACAAATTACCCCCACGACAGCAGCAATGTAAATATCCTCATTATTGCTGTTTTTGCTCTGCATTTATTTCGGCTTTATATTCGTCATATTTTTTTGGATTGACTTTGGCAGTATTTCACTGCGAATTTGTCTCGCTTGGCAACTGTTAAAGCTAAAGGTTCATTAAGATTTTTCCCGTCCTCATTTTCCCATTCCGGTGTTTAGAAGGAAGTTCTTAATCTTCTTTCTCCATCCTTTAAACCAAAGTAGGTAAGATGAGCAACCACTGCGAAAACAGTTTTGCTCATAGTTATCGTAAATTCAGGCAATTAAATACGCGATGAAACATTTTTCAGGCTCCTGCAACTCGAGCGGGTCCAGATGGTCGTGCGGAGGATTTTGCAGAGGAAGCGAAAGTATTTTGTTGAATGTCGTATTCTCCAGCGCGACGTCGAAGTGATCTTGGAAGGCGTCTCGAATCAGAATCTGGTGGGGTCAATAGTGCATCCAAAAGGTAATATCGCGGAAGCACTGCTCAGGGAAGGTTTCGCTAAGTGCATCGACTGGTCGATCGCATTAGCCACCTCCGGTCCTGAGCCACTCAGAGCGGCTGAAAGGTAAATTTTGGAATTTCTGGGGAAAGCTATCCAAGGAGGATAGAAAACATTGTTTTTTTGGAGGCGTTGCATGGAGGAAGTGTAGGATGCGAAAAGAAAAACACGCGTCACCTGCATAATCACCTGTGAAAGTTGCTGAGGTTATTAAAGTTGTGAGGGGTTAATGGAACAGCATTCCAAAAGGGTTGAGAGGGGAGAAAACGTGCAGTATTTATGAGGTATTTGAGGGCATCGTGAACGACTTTTTCTCTAATATCGCAGAGCATAAATGCTTACGATAAACTTGCTAAGTAAAGGGACTTATGATGATTTATAATTGTGTTAGGTAAGCCATTGTTTATTTTTTCTGATTGAGCATTTTCCCTTTTCACCAGTTTCATTCTTAGGATCGCTTTAAGCTCACTGCATGTTGTAGACAGCATAAATGCACCAAAATTTTGTAGAATAGCGAAGGAGAAACGCGTTCGTCTATGGCGTTCATATCAGCCGTCGAACCAGCTTAGTGCTGACAAACGCACCTTCACGGCGAAGGTGGTCGAGATCGTCATGGGAGACGCGCTTGTCGTGCAAAAAGAGAATGGCGAGGAGATGAAGATCTGGCTGTCTTCTGTCCGACCACCAAGGTTGATTTCTATTTTACTGTTCATATGAGTCAGAAAGTGAGGTGGTGATGAAATTAGCGATAATGAAGTCTTTGAAAAAACAAATGCATTAAGCCCCGTTTTGGCACTAATTAATTCCGTGTAGAGGCAGTGCAGATCTCTCCAGAATTTATATACGTTCGTTTAATTGTCTGCATATATGCCGTATTTGGCTACCCATAAGTTAAACTGCATATAGACACATGTTCATGGCATCCGTAAGCTTTTGCTGCAGATGAGATTTGAAGAGTAATGTGGTTGTATGCGTCTTCGAGAGTGTTTGGTGACTTGCGAAGAACTGGTGCATGTGAGTTATGGGAAATTGGTGACAATAAACAAAGAGGCGAAGAAGTGGTGTATTGTGGTGAATTGTCTTTAGAGTTTAGTTGCTTGGGGCCGAGAACGGAGCAAATTTTTCTGCGACCTGAGGAAAGCCACTGAATACAGAGGGAGGAGTGTTATTCTTTGCAATATTTGCTATTGCTTGTTCGATTCAGAGATGGAAAATATTTGTAACAACAACTTGTGTTAAGTATAAAACGTGCGTTATTAATTTTCTCTAAAAAGCGTAAAGATGTAACTAGCCGTACATCGATAGAAAGACGAATCTGGCCAGGCACTTGTAATTATATCTAACTGTCGCATTTCAGGATTCCTCTAGGCCGACTTTTATTGCTTTCGTGTACTGTTCCCCCCCCCCCCCCCCCGATTTCCTCCCGTATGTTTTCTTCCTGAGGCTTTTTTTCCATTATGAACTTGGAGAAGCAGAGCGCTTTATGCAGCTGAACAGTAGAGGTGTTTTTAGAGAAGAGAACCGCGACACAGAGAACAAAGTGGGCCGTCAGTTCAGACCTCTCTACGATATTCCTTACATGTTCGAAGCGAGAGAGTTCTTGCGTAAGAGGCTTATCGGCAAGAAAGTTCAGGTTTGTGGATCTCATCTTGTGATGAATCGTGATAAGTGCAGTCATATCGGCAAATTGCTGTTACGAGTTGAATTCGTTTGGGCGCAGAATTGCGATAAGTGCTGATGCTCTGCAAGTAGTAGTTGTTGCCAGGTATTGAAACGATGGCTACGGTAGTTGAGAAGAAACTGTTCAAGATTGTCATGATATGAAAGGCAAATCGGTTGCCGTCATATATCCGAAGAACGGTGCTAGGTGAACCGCGATAGTTTTGTACATTTTTTGTCTTCAAATGAGCATATGGGTATTCAAGAACGTTTCGTAGGCAGAAAGCTTTCTCGGCCGTTCCAATATTTCATCTTTTATCTTCCTGTCTAAGAGCTTCAGTTAAGCTGACTAAAAATGGAATTGAACTCAAAAAAAGTTTTTTTTTGTTTTAATTTCATCGAAGAAAAATAAATGTGGACTGTCGTAACATGGTGCAATGTTTTGACGTCGTCTTTTGAATGATCGTTTGAATTTTTTTCTTAACGTAGAAGAAAATTAAAATGGAAGAAAATTGTGCTTTGGATTGAAATAACCTAATGAAATTAGTGAATGAGGCTCACACACAATGACGTCATCTAGAGGAAGGAGCCTAGATCAATCAATTCCGCACTAAATGAACTGAATGTATATTTGCACTTTTGTATATACGCTGAATGTTTATATGCAGTTTTATGCGGTGCGTGTTCTATGTTTGTTATTTTCATATATGTGCGTCTTTATATGCGTCTGTTTATCGATCGATCTGGCAGTTTCAGTTCGTCGCGGAAACTTGCTAATTCAATCCGTGAAATAGAGTGAACTTTTTCATCCAAATCCATGCCAATTCAGCATCACCTGAATAAGTTATTGATGCATAAAGTTGCCATGGAGTTGGTAGATCAGGTTACGAGGCACTTCGTTGGTCGATGCAAATTTGCTGAGTTCGGGAGATCCACGCAGAAAATGTGATTGCGAGGTCAGGAGTTGACCACCAGTATCCGGTATGAAAAGCATTGCACATAATATCTTGATCGCTTTGAATTCGGATGTGAAATTTGAACTCATACAGCATTCAGTTATCCGCTAAACAAGACCAGAGCACGTTTTTCAACGTTTATATCAGAAATCAGTCTAACGGGTTTAAACTCAAGAGCGCATAACTTGCTGCTGGTGCACTTTTTTGCGTTGAAGCAGAAACAACGTTTATTGCGCCATTTGTGAAGTACCTGCGAAATGGTTCATTCTTTATAGGTGACAATTGACTATGTGCAGCCAAAATCGGAGATGTTTCCGGAGAGGTGGTGCTGCACTGTAATATCGGCTGGTTTGAACGTTGCCGAGGCATTAATCTCAAAGGGCCTTGCCAAGGTGGTCAGATACCGCAGTGATGATGACAACAGGTAATGCCTGCTTACACCTTGCTACTCTACTGGCACTATTTAGTTGCGTTGTATTGCATTCTACGTCTTGTATATTTTTGTTTTGTTTATACATAACATTAGAATGAATGTGATCTTTACTTTAGCCGACTAATTCATAATGGGAATGATTAGTGAAAGTTGGGCTGATTGTAGTGGTGTTATATGTGGCAAATATTTTATTGTTTTTTGATAAATAAATTGAAGCTTGCACACTGATATTGAAATATAGCTTGCACACTGCTGCAGCCTCGTTCACATTCGCCTTTCATCGTAGTGCTGTCATCGATGAACATACATGCGCGGTGAGACGGGTTCGCTCATTGGTAATGATATCACTGACATTTTTATTGGCTCATTTTTCTCCTTTTCACATTCGAGACGTTTTACTAATTTGCAGATCGTCACAATACGATGCTCTACTAGCAGCGGAAGCGAAAGCCGAGAAAACCAAGAAGGGTCTTTTTGCGGAGAAGGAGGCTGGTGACAAAGGATCAGTGCTTAGGATCCAGGAACTTCAAGGGGTTAGGCGCTTTACTTGGCTTTTTTGTGAAGAAGTTGGTCTGCAATTCTGTCATAGAAGTCGGGCGAACATATTGCACTAGTCATTACTGGCAGGTTTGTTGCTGTTCCTCGTGTGTTCTATCATCGGATTAATCCCAAGCATTCGATGCAGCAGGCGGCAACTTCCAGTGAAAGGATCAAGTGAGCGGTTATGCGTGCTATACCTTAAGGAACCCAGTTTGCGCGGATGAACGGAAGGGGTTGGGACGCAATTGAAAAAAGTCACTAATATTGGAAGGAATATAGCATGTGTAAGACCCTAGAACAATATGACCTTAATCGCACAAGTCTACTTTTATGACAACTATTTGAAGTATGGGAGTTAGTTAGGCCGTTGTATTGAAATAATTGCGGAAGTTAGATGTGCCCTGAATGCGCTTTTAAAATCCCCTGCCGTCACTAAATTTACACATCTCTACAGAAACGCGTTGAAATTATTAAAACTTAAAAATAGGAAATTTACATACTGTATATGGTGCCATTTGCACTCGACTGCAATACACAGCAAAGGGCATTAAATCAATTCATTTTATAAATAGACGACGTGAATTTACGATGTCGCTAAATATAGTGTGGTGCTATGAACGCATCGCACGAACGTATCAGTGCATCGCACGGAAGGCGAACTCACCTGTGATACACCTAAGAAAATCAATAATAATATTTTAAATACGTGACGGTGCTGAGAGCGCATAATTTATGATACGTAACCAGAAGAATTTCGACTTCGTTGTTATCAAGTAAAGAATCTGCTTAGTCTGAGATTAAAAGGTGGTTAGATTGGTGCCGTTGCTAGTTTTTCTTACAGTAAATTCCAGCTGTTGCTTTTCTGTAGTGCTGGATTAATGCAATTTGCCTAGTTGAAAATCCTTGTTGAAATGAATGTGGAACTTTGCAAGAGTTTATGTGGTCATATCCAGACATGATAAAGCGTCAACAGACCAAGGCCAGTCTCATAATTTCAAAGTTTTTGCGGACCATTTGTGTTAGGCGTAATCCTTACTCTTTGGCATTTCTTGAGAGCTTTATATGTGAAGATTCTTTGAACATTCTCTAAAATTACTGCTTTGAATATTTATTTGTCTCCGCTTTTGTTTTGTTTCCTCTACTTACAAACGATGACTTTTTGTGCTTCACTGCATGTATGGCTGTTAAGAGTGCCGAAGTTTGTTAATGACTTGCGAATGAAAAAAAAGACATCAATTTTTATGTCATGCTACTGGAGGACATTATTATGTGTTGTGTTTTTTGCAAGTTTTCGAGCCGAGGATTGCAGTTCTTTGCTGCGGGGTAGAGTCTGAGCGCATTTGTCGCTGTTGGTAGGTTTCGGGGATATCAGGGGCCAATTTTTTTCTTTTAGAATTGTTTTCGTTGGTTAAAGGGAAAGCTGTTTACGTGTTTTATTTATCGATGGAAAAGCCGTCTGGCTAGATGTTTTCATATTTAAGAGAAACGTGCTGAAGAGGAGCAGGGGAAGAAGAGAAGGGGATAGATGATTACCCGTGAAAAAGACAGCGGTACCTTCAAAGAGGGAAAACATATTTTTTCTCACATGCAAAATGAAGGTGAATGAATGCTGTACTTGAAGGATGCTCAGCGCTCCAAACAGTTCCTTCCATATCTGCAAAGATCCGGTCGCTCGGAGGGTGTCGTGGAGTTCATAGCCTCAGGAAGTCGCATGCGATTGTATGTGCCAAAGGAGACGTGCCTTATTACATTCCTGCTTTCGGGTATCAGCTGTCCGCGAGGAGCACGGATAGGGCCTGGTGGAAAGCTTATTGGTGAGTCGGAGCCGTTCGCAGAAGAGGCGGCCAAGTTCACTCGCTCGAAGGTGCTGCAACATGAGGTACTACTGAAGCGTGTCAAGTTTCGTAAATAAGAATCCATATGTTTTGCAAAATCAAGTTCCAGCCAGAAAATTTTTTTTACTTGCTAAATAGCTAATTAATCGTATCGGAAACAATACGGATCCGTCAAGCTTAAATTGCATATAGGGCATAAAACTAGGCCGTGGGCTAACGTTCGTTTCCACTGAATTAGTGATGCGACTGTTTCAGGTGGAGATCGAAGTGGAGGGAATGGATAAGTCGGGGAGTTTCATAGGGTATATGTTTGTTCCATCCGAAAAGGGCACCGTCAACTTAAGCGTCGAGCTTGTGGAGAACGGACTCGCTTCAGTGCACTTCACTGCCGAGAGGGGCAACTACTTCAATCAACTCCAAGCCGCTGAACAAAAAGCTAAAAAGGTTCGTTAAAATTTTAAGGTTATACGTTTGTTGTTACTGGGGTACGATTCGTTAAAGCAGCGATACTAATATCCCTCTTAAGAAATTGGCACAATACCGTGCTTCTGCAGTGAACCCAGATTTCGATCCGGCGGTCTTTTGTTTTGGAAGGACTTAACGTGAGCTGTTAGTCACTCATCCGTCAATTGATGTGATTCTCTTACAGTAACGTTGTTGGCGAATACAGTTCTTGATTAGGCTTAAGAAGGACGAGGCGGTCAGGTGAACTTGCTTCACCTTCACTAGGGAGTTGTCCAAGTGGGATTGATTTCTTGGTATAAATGCACTTTTGCCACTATGTTAGGCGTTCAATGTGTGAGAAAGCTGACTTTGAAGTCCTTTGATGTTGCAAAGTTTCATTTTTTATGTATACTCTGTAGTGGGCATAGTATCGCTTGAACCAGTGTTTACTTTGCACTTGATGTTGAATTACGGCCGTTCCATTATTACCAGAGCACTCAGTATTTGCTTACTCACTATATATCACTGCGTATATTTCGTTCGGAAATTTTGTTTATAAGTTAAGCGCAGGATTTTTCATATTTAAGGCAAAATTGGGCATCTGGGCTAACTGGACAGACGAGGAGGCTGCAGCACAGGCTGAGATCGCGGCAGCTGCTGCGGATAAGACGGAACGCACAGTCAACTATCGCAGCGTGGTTGTAACGGATGTGCAAAGGGGAAGCCTCAAGTTTGCAGCCCAAGATGTTGATGACGGTATATGTGATTAATTGCTGCTTTCCCAAACGTGTAGTTCGTTCTCGTCGTCCACAATCTTAGTGCTACTCAGTAGCTGGTTTTCTTACCTCCTTCATTCATAGGTCCGAAATCTGTTCAAAAAAGTGGCGAATGTGCTATAAAATTTCCATAAAAAACAGCTTATTATTTTCATTTTTATTGGAATGTTGTCTAACCGCAGTGGTTTTGCTGCTTCGAGGATCCATAGTAATAGACTGTGTGGTCTGCTAGAATGCATTTTTTTAAAAATGATTTCCATTTACTTACGTTCCGAGACTTGAATATTGATGGAGGATTGCTGTCAGGTGCGAAGTTGGAGCAAATGATGAAGGATTTGAGAGAGGAACTGCGTGCGAACCCGCCAGTCGTTGGCGCATATACGCCTCGAAGGGGTGACCTGTGCGTTGCGCGCTTCTCAGTTGACAAATTGTGGTATCGTGCCAGGGTGGAGGGTGTGCGTGGGAAGAACGCCGAAATACTTTACATCGATTTTGGAAATGTGGGCATTTTCATTGAATTCAGTATTATTGCGTTTGATGTTTAACAGGTTGGACTGGTCAAGAGGTGATTGCATTGCTCTGTGTTGCGTTTTTCTTTGAGGAAGATGTCAGGCTAATTTGTGAAGCAGTCACGATTCCATCCCAAAGAGGAGGATGCGGTCTTAGTTGAAGAAATTGGTTGGGTCCGGTCGAAATAGTCAACAAGATTATGGATGGAAGATGGAGTGCTTTTTAGTGACTTTTTTCTCATTAGGTTGCTCACTTGGGCCACGCTTACGAATAGTGACTGCTCGAGTTATTTTCTTTGATTATTGAAGGTGTTGCTTCCAAATGAAAGTATTGGTCAAAGAAACTTGAGTTATAAAAGAATAACGAACAAGGAAATGCTAGAATATTGTTTGACATTCCATCATTTAATGAAAGAAATCATTTTTGCTTTTGTTGAAATGACGTTGCATCCAGTGTTGTTATAACTTGAACCATTGGCAGCTTGACGAGTTGAGAGCATTTTTTAGCTTGTTGTGATGTGTGTTGTTTATAGCGTGAAATGGCCGAGTTTTCCTCGCTAGCAGCTCTTCCGAGTGGCTTCGCGGCACATCCAGCAGGAGCACGTGAATATCAACTGGCGTTGGTGCAGATTCCGAACGATCCTGACTATGCGCAGGGAACGGATGCTGCGCTAGAGCAGTTGCTTTATTCGACGCCTCAGCTCCTCATCAACGTCGAATACCGCATTGGAGGAGTGGAGTTCGTGCAGGCAGTCATCGAAGCGAAGGACGGGACGAAGACTGACGTCGGCAGGACGCTCATTGCAGACGGGCACGCGTTGGTTGACCATCGCAGGGAGAACAGGCTTGCAGGGCTGGTAGGTGGACATGCTTATTAGCTCACTGGCCGCTGATTACGTTCATTTCTCAGTTCATTCGCAGCAACTGTAACTGAATTAGTGAGGAATAGCTGCCACATAAGAGATGAAAGCACGTGAGAATGTTTAAGTGGATTGGTGGCAAGCAGCTGACAGTTGTTCGTGAGGGAAGAGAATGAGTCATTCATTGGTTATTTACCGAAGGGTGATGGATTTCTGCGACATAAGGCAGCAGTGTCTTTTTTTTCATTTGAAGAAACAAATGCGAGTGCTGGTCAGTGGGGACTGACACGACGCGCGTTTTTGACTTCTTCGCTCCCTAACCGGAGCTTCTGCTTCTACCAGCTTTTTTCAGAAGCAGTTTTCAATGCCTAGCAGTGCGTTTTTAAACGCGGTAGAATTCCATAACGAAGCCTTTTTGCCTACAGCGGCTGAATATACAGCAAAAGTGTGGCTTACAGAACTGTTTAATGCCGGAAGTGAATGAATCGAACGGAAAAGACTTGTGATATGAATTTAATGTGTAAGTAGTCCGCACGTCATATCTGATGAGCATGCTGAACTCTGTTGGTTTGCAAGGTGACAATGTCAAGAGTAGACTAACTCATAGGTGGTAAAAAGTAGTGCGCGTTTTATAAGATTCAATAAAGCGCATACGCGGAACTCAGATTTTCTCATGGTGGTCTATAATGGGACGCTCTTAAATAGCTCAGTAGGTCTGTCGGAGAGGGAAGGGTGTTAATTGTGTACTTCTGCGGGCAGGTCTTTGTTCCTTTCTTCAACTTCTCCTTTGTTTGGCCTCTCTTCCTTTCCGTTTTTTCACCCTACTTGTCACTTTTATTCATCCCCTTCATTGCTTTCTCTTGTTAATAAAAGAAGGATCATTGTGAATATATATTAAGGTTGCCGAGTATGTGGAGGCGGAGAAAAAGGCACGTCGTGAACATCGTAACATTTGGGAGTATGGCGACTTCACCGGCAATGAGCTATAAGCGAGCCACACAAGAGGCGTCTTCTTGTTTTTGTTGTTGCCTCTGTGTCTCGGCAAGCTTTTCCGGTCATCGGTTCGTGACAGATGTGCTTCCAACCTAGGCAGCATTTCACGTTTTCCTGTTTTTTTCATGTCTGACATAATGTCTTCACTGAAAACTTGTTTACTAGAAGTGTTCTGGAGCGTAAAATGTTTTGAACGAAGAGAGTTGAAATCGCATCGCCAAAAAAGAACGATTTTTGAGGAGTGGACAGAATTTTACAGCGTTTTTTTTTTTCGTTTCTAAAAGAAAGAATTTTATTGCTGCGTTAAGGTTGATCGTTGCAACTGTTTACATGGAGCATTTGGCGGCGTTGTTTTTTATTGCTGAAGTGGTCACAAGGCGTTATGCGGATTGTTTGTTCCTATTCGACGGCCCGTTCGCAGTAATGTTGCTCGGTTGCCGTGTTTTACCTTCGGGCACCTGATTGTTGTTTCTTTCACTCTTTTATTTGTGCGCTGTTTTATGTCTGATCGGTTTTATATATGAACGTTAAAAGTAATATTGGGTCCTAATGGATGTGATGCTTTTTTTTTACGAATCTTGACTGTGTTGATGAGTTTGTTTTATTTATAAGCAAATGAGTTATGGATTATGGGTTGTGTATTTCCTTTCTTTTAAAGTAAATAAGTCAGGTGGATAAACGCTAATTTGTGCTAAAATAAGCGTGGCAAAAGATTGTCGCATTGCGGCGTAACGTTTGTATTGTTTTTAAATGAGAGATAATAAAGCAGCTGTTTTTAACGGCAGATTAAATGAGCACATTATGTATATGCGATGCCCAGTTTTCTAATGGTCGATGACCACTATTTCATATCACTGTGGAGTTTTCTGTGATGGTATGCATAAACCACCTCGCACTGTTGAAGTGACCGAGAGTGTGCAGATCCAAGTTTTTTTGGTTTTGCAGTCGTTCAGTCGGGTACTTTCTGTTCAGTACGTAGCTTTTGGAGAGGTAATGTTCGCTGAGGGATTTACGCAGGAATTCACTGCTGACCCTTCATTTCACTTCACCGATGAAAGAGGTGCCGACGCGATCCTGCCAGGTCATGTAAGCTGCTTTGCTTGCCTTCAAAGGCGGGTGAAATGCAGATTTGGCGCGAAGAGATTGTGAGGGTCTTAGAGGTTTAAAAAAGCGGCTAGTGGCGTTTTCACCAAGCGGAAAATTTTTGCTTACGCCCATCGTTGCGTGAACCTGCTTTTTCCGTCTTAGGCAAAGTTGGCGTGGGTGTTGCAGTACGCGTCAAACGAAAAGTTGATGAGTTCTTAGCGGTTGTAAAGGTAAAAGTGAAGCATTGATTAATACCGCTTGATGCATTCAAATTCAGTTCAAGTGGCAAGTACTTGAAAAATCTCTGCAGACAATTTCGTCCTAATAGCTTCCATTATCGACTCTGTTGTACTAAGCGAAAAGAAAGCATTGAGCAACGATTTGTGATGATGTTCAACGTGAATCATATAAATAGACAGTCTTTATTTCCATATTTTTGGGAAAAATGATGCAAAAGGTGATGTGAACGTTGGGACGCGGAAAGTGATATGCAGGTTGGCTTCGGTTGAGATCGATATGTTTTGCTAGGTTTAGTTCGTGTTTAACGGTGTGAACCTCATAGAAGAACGATTACAACTGACAAGGATTGAATCTGAGCTTTGAATTCAAAAAAAAAGTTAATAGATTTATAGTCTCGTAGTGATTGGTGGATGGTCTTAGCGTTGTGGGTGGTCTTATCTACTGTGAAGTTGCGTGTTGGCCATTTGTTAACATTTTGTAATGGCAGTATTTGTTGAATACGTTAAGCTCATCGTTCATTCAGCATTCACATTTATGAGTTTCAGCTGGTCGAGTTAGCATGCCCCATATGTGTTTTCAAAAAGCACCGAAATAATTTGAATGTTCGTCTTCCTGCATTGGCACTGTACTAGGCGAACCGTGATACAAACATACATAGTCAAAAGTTGTGACTCATTTAGATGGCCATAGTTCATAAAAGGAATGACCACTGAAATGTCTACTTGTGGCCGTGTGTAGGACATAAACAAAATGAGATGTATGCCTTCGAAGCTTGTTCTGTAGAAATAAAGAAGCATCGGAAGTGATGCTTTGAATCTCTTCGACTGTTGAAACTATGCAATTATTTAAAAGTACATGTGGTTTTTCAGTCGAATATTAGACGATCTACAGTTGTTAGTTTCTTCCAATTATTTCACTTCAAAACTATCAGAAAGTGGATTCGTTGAAAATAAATGTTGCGACTAGTAGCAGCGGAGTTGAGAAGGACCAAAGGTAGGCAGAGAGCGAGAACCGATAACCGTCTGTCGATGCCGGTATGCGAGAGTACGGGTGAGGTAGAACGTGTAGTTTATGGGGAAGCACCATGGCCTCCAAATGGGAGTAGGACCAAAGACCAAAGGCATTCAAACGGGCCGAAGCCCGAGTTACATAGGCCCCAGGTGTCGTCTGGAGTGGCACAAGAGCACATAAGTCGATCGAAGGTACGAGTAATGTGGTTACTGCAGTGACAGCAACATGCTTTTATAACTGAGAAATTCTATGGAATAAATAAGCTTGCTGGAGTTGTCCAAACCTCTAACATAGAAAGTTTTGAAGACGAAGAATTTGATTCTGAAAACCTTTGAGAACATGGCACAATGATGTGGTCTGTTCTCGACCTATCTAACGAGGACAGGCGAGAAGGGGTCGTCAGTTCAGTTGCCCCCCCCCCTAACCTCATCCTCACCTTTCGAAAGTCTCTTATAAGCGAAGTAAATGTTTTACTAATTTCACACAAGTTTTCACTGCGAATGCGATAATATTTGCGTTTCAATAAACAGTTATGATATAGAGTATGTTGATAAGTGAATAAAACAATATCCGTACATATATTGAATACAATATGCAGCGTAGTGTGCAGAAATTTTTCATCGTTGAACGTTGCGGTGTTCAGACACGAGAACATCGATCATGGTCGTACCAATTTGAAATAAGCGAGAATAGATCACCACCTTGGAATAACTACAGCTCATGATTACATTACTTCTAATAAGAAGGTAGCAGTATATGAGGCACTATGAGTAGTGACGTAATCAGAAAACTTCCTCATCGAACTGTATAGAACAATGCAAAAATCTACAGAATAAGAACATATAAACTTGAGTGGCGATTTTAAAAAAATATCTGTATAACGTGCACTTGCTTTGCACTTTTGATGCATTCATTGTGCGTCTTTATAGTTCCTTGCTGGCGTTCATTTATCTGCGATTTGTTTATTTATTCATTTATTTTCAAGAGTATATTGATATAATGCCAACTACAGCTTGGTTTCAGAATTTTTGGTCATATATTATTTGGGAATTAGGCAGTGAAGTTTTGCCGCTATATCCAGTGTTCAGTACTTTGAGATAAATATAGGGTTCATGAGTCTGAATACAGAGACATAACTATGCAGAGAAGGGAGGCAGAGATATTGGAGGATGGGGAGGGGGGAGGGGATGGAACAGGTGATTAGTTGTTATCAGAATTCAGGGGGAACTTTCTTGTTTACTTGTTTACTTGAATCGACAAAGCATTCATTACGAATAAATGTCTCTTCATACCACTACCAGTTCCTTTAGCTGAAGTTGTGAGGTAGCGTGAAGGTAAGGGCTTAGGCTCGTCTTCTGCCCATCGGATACTGACGAGTCGATTCATCGTTGTTCCATGCGACTTGCTGCACCGCCCGCGTCCCGATTAGACCACTGGTCGGAATGACTCGGTAGGACAAAGCCAAAAAGTTTGCTTTGCTCGGAGCCCTCTTAAAACCGACCGCGCACTGAGCAAAACTAAGCGATGAATGGGGGAACTTTCACTGTCTTAAATTCAGGGGAGAACCCTTTTATCACACAGTAATGTTACCAAAATTGTAAATAATTCTACAATTATATATATATATATATATATATATATTATATATATATATTTATATTTATATTTATATTTATATTTATATTTATATTTATAGTTCACGTGGAATTTCACGTGAAAAACGTGAAAAGCGAAACATTTTTTACTTTTCTTCTGTTTTCAGATAATAACTAGGGATTAGAACAGTCGAAAGGATATGCGAATGGATGAACCGAGAGAAGGTAGGCGAATGTTTTTGACCACCTTTAAGGTAGTCTGTGAGCAGGTAACTCCTGAATCCCCTCATAAGGTCTTTAAACACGTTGTAGTTGGGATATGGGAAATTGTATCGTAATTGATAGCAGAGACGAAATGCAGTAAACTGTAATGAAATTCTCCGTGGAAATTTTCGTCACATTTATCTGTAAATTCGCGTTTCCTGTTTATCGGACTACTCCGGTCTCGGATAGTTTCAAGATTTGGTCTAAACCGATCTGCAATAATACATAAGCATTTGCCATATACGATCTGATCTACACCAATTGCAATAATTTGCTGTTTTTGCGAGCATTATCAGGTTTTATGCTTTCCTCTTGCAATGACAGCAAACAAAGGAGCGTTGCAGTAATTGCGTCGTGATATTTTTCTGCACGAATCTTACGTATTTTATATCACCGGAGCAGATGTATACTGCACACAAAGGTAAACGAAGCACTGATAGAGAAGGAAAAGAAAGTAGTTTCAACTTGGTGGGAATTAATTTTTGCCATATCGCATAGTCGAAGAAGTCACTGATATGATAAGGACGCTGATCAGCAACTTCACAGCTTTTATGCATTCTGTAACACTGATGATAGTAAATGATGAATAATGATTTGAATATTATTATATGATTTTTTGCTTACATTAAAATATCATTTATTTTTGGTTAGATGTTTGCGTGGTAAAACCTTATATGAATGATTAGGTAAATAAGAGAATTGATAAACAAAAATGGTACGAAACAAACGGTCAGTGAGCTTGAATTTCGTCTAGTAATTGAAACGAGTAGTTACAGCTAGTGAGTAGCGTAAGCGATATGCATTTACAGCTAGTATGCAGTTGATGTTTGAAACAAGCACGAACAGTGCATAATATCAGACAGATTGGTGAGAGAACTTCTTCGAGCGGCATTCGTTCTTCTAATTCGTAACGCTTATTTTTTGAAATTGTCATTTGGCGGTCACGCTCTTCAAACGGTGGCGAATTCGTTGGTATTTTTGTAGTGATTGCAAGCAGTTTGATGTTTTTAGGTGGACTTATGTGCGGTAATCTTACGTAAGTAACCAATATGTTAGGCAAACTCGAAGCTTGCTATTCACTCTTTATTTTGTGTTGAATAGTAATTGCGAACATTTTTTGCAGATCGAGCCAGCATTTTACAGCTGCGTCGATTTGCTGCCCTTCTGGATAGGCTGCCGTGCTGGGAAAACGATGGATACAGGCAATCGAAAAAATGCATTCTGCTAACTCAGGTCTTTTTTTGGAACTCTTCATTCTTCCACTCAGTGGATTATCCATATATAAATTATCTCTCCTGTTCGGAAGGCTTCACTCAGATGCACTCTCAAGTATGCCTACCGCCCTTTTCAAAAGAATCTTCCTCAATTTAGCGCCATCCTGCCTTGTTTCGCTGTTTCTCGAATATGGCCAGTTAAAAGCCTTATTTGCATAACGGCTGCCAATTCCATTAGTGTGTGAACGGAACGCTATAATGGACACTTTTCTGAGATATAGTTTAAATGCAACATTTAGCGACCCGTAGGCTAGACTGCATGACAGGTTTATAAAATTGACGTATCATTTATTTGGCGTTATAACTCACTTTACGAATATGTTCATAGAGGATGACTGTCATAACAGAATGATGAAGAGGTTGCGTTAAGGGATTCGCCTATGATAGAGGTATTTCTCCTAAGGGCAAGGTGATAAATTGAAGTGTTAGGTGAATTACAACTAACATGAGTTGTTATGTATGTACTAATTTATCGCTTTTTTTTTCAAGAGTGGATCAAGGGATTCGATTGAAATTTTGGAGGTCTCACAAAGCGGCAATGCGGTTGTCGACAAATGTGTGATAACGTTCGCTTCATTAGCGTTGGAGGTGGAAATTTTGGCAGATATCGCAAGAAATAAACATTTCAATGCGTTAATTGCGTATGGCGAAGATGGTAAATCTTTTGTTATTGCCTTTTTCTCATCTCATTTAAGGAAGGTTGGATTGTTTGGTTTCACACGCTCGCACGATTCGAAGACATTTTATGAAGGGAATATTGCTTTTGCGCTTACTTTTTTATTTTCTTTTAATAATGTTGAGTGTAGAAGAGTATATAGTAAGGTGTATCTTGAATAGACTCCTAGAGCCTTTTATGAGTTTGTGAAATACGTCCGGAATGGAGGAAATGAGAAAGGTGCAAAGGAGTCGCGCTCTATGATTGTCACTCTTCGAAGTTTATTTCGTGCTTCAATCGAAAAAAGGCCGCTTTTATGCGTTGAATTTGTCAACATTTTCATGTCTTCAAATCTATTTTCCATACTTAATATTGCAATTCCGGTCGTTTTTTTCTGTGTGCGCAAATTTTTACTGCAATCGTCATTTGAAGTTTTCGCAACGTCTCGTAAAAGGAATTATCCATCATCACTATCCCGGGCAATCCATTTTTACCCACTTTTCCCGTTTTTTTTTTGCGCAGATCTCTGCATAGACGTTTGAGGTCCCACATTTTTTTTCAACTGTAAATTTTCCCTATTGGTAAGCAGAAAAAGTAGCCGTATCTTCAAAAACTCCACATAACTTCATTTTCAAATGCAACTTAGTCTCATTCTTGCCACTTTTCTGTGCCGCGCCTCTAGTGAATTTTATTTTCCTCTTTACCGCCTACCCCGGTTACCTATCTATTTTAGTCATCGTTTTTTCCAATTTCTGCATTATTCAATCATAGCTGCATGGAAGTTCCAAAGAGGGGGAGAGGGATGCCACCTTATGAATCATTTTTAGAAATCTTGATGATTTTCTTCACTCTGTCTTAAGTGGACAGTGAGATTTAACATTTGTGGATGCAATACTGCAGCGTTAAAGCTGACAGCATTTAGCTGATTCAGTGAGATTTGCATGTGCCAAACACTGATCGGTTATTAGCTTTGCAGCTCTACTCTGCCTTTCCGTTAGTCGGCTGATTCAGTGCTACATATAGTTTAGCTTATTATATTCATACTTTTAGAAGTGTTCTCTCCTATGGCGGTCATTGATTGTGCTATAGAAAATATAGCATCTTTACTGGTGAGAAAATTATTGATGTCTTCTTCCGTTCATCGCCTGATGTAGCTTCCTTCAAACATAGCAAATCTCTAACGAGTGAATTTTCCTCTCTGGTAGAGAGGTTGCACGCATTTCCATGTTGTGTTTATCGGAAAAGCATTGCTACGATCTGACGTTTACAGCTTATAGGATCTTGGGGAATGCAAAAATCTACGACATGTAACAGATATGATTAGCATCTATATTATAGCTGTTGTCATGTGGTTCATGTGGTGCACCTGATTTTTGTTAAATTCCCTATGGCACCATTGTGTTTGCTTCCATAAAGCTCCGCTCACTCCAAAAACTCTCTCTGATTTTCGTTGCAACATTTATTTTATCATTGGAATGGTGGGGCATGAGTTGAAAGTGGTTGTACTTGATGGCGCTCAATCAGGGAGCTGAAACTTTGTTGCAGTGGACGATTGTTTGGTAAAGGAAGGCGGAGCAGTGAAAATGATCGCTCGTTTCCTTCCGTTTCTACAAGAGCTTTCTGTCTATATCAATCGCTGTTACGAAGTCTTTCGTAATCTTCTTCTTCAAATGCACAAATTTTTCGAGTTGAGGTGAGTTGGTTATACGCATGCTACTGCTCACTGAGTCCATCAAAGCTCAGTTACCTTTGTTTACCGTCATATCGCACTGCTTTTGTATTCAAAGACGGGTATGCATTGCGCATTTAAAAGGGTTTTTCGATTTTAGGTTCGTCATATGGAATTAGATGCTCGTATTCTTGAAAATAGATCTCAATAATAGGTACGAAGAATGATTTCATAGGAAGAAAAGAAAAGAAAATCTTCAGAATGAAAAAAAAATCGGAATGTTTCAATGAACATTTCGTGACGTATAGCGCAAATTGACGTCTGAATGTATGTGCGGTTTCTCGTGGAACTCGCAAGGTTTCTTTCTGCTTTAAGAGCAAATGCTCCAGATTGTGGATTCTGTTTCAAAGAGACACTTATTTTTAAAAAATTTAAAAAATGATCACGTATCATTCTTGTTTGACTTCGAAAGTTTTACACGTTTCTAGCGTCAAAATGTTGCGGAAAATTCTTCGAAAAAGTGCAAATGGCAAGAAAACCTTTGAAAGTGCTCTTTTTCTAGTACAAAACTGGCGATCCTCTTTTTTTTTTTAGTATAATATAGTTGATCGCCGTTTTGCTGCACAGGCGCATTATAATTGATAATGTTGATTAATATATGTTGATCAGTCGTTTCACTGCATCAGGCTTGTTGTCAAAAAACTTTATTCCGCTTAGGCGACGTCTCAGTTTATTAAACGGTCATCAGACAACCTTCAAACTGAGGTTGGGTTTGAATCAGCTTCAGGTTCAACTACCCAAGTTTGAGGATTGCTAGATGATCGTCCAGTAAGCTGGGACGTTGCATAAGAGGAGTAAACTTTTTTGAAATCATACATCGCGCAGTTCAAGGTCTCACCAACATATTTTGATCAACGCAGTCTTTCCAGTGAGCGCAATTCGCGATGTGCTAGTTGATGTTTGCACTGTTCTTTTCCTCTTGTATTGTTATCCAGAAGACTAAGGCGTTATGCTACCTCAGAGAGGATGTGCTGGTGCGTGTACGAGATCGGAAGCTGTCCAGGACATGGCGTACACTTGGCAATCTTCTGTCAATACTTGTGACTTTCGATGAAATAATTCAACAGCACACAGTGCTTCGTCAACATTGGTCGTCGTTCTTCAAGTGAGCTTCGCCAATTCAGTTCATCAATCATTGCGAGTGATCATAATGCGTTGTGTTTTGCTTTTTGTTAGCACCGTTCATTCACTAAGTGGTGCAAGTTTCGAATTGCACAACTCGTACTTTATCGTAAGATTCGTCATGATAGGGGAGTTGACATTTGTTAAATAATTTGTATATTATTGGGCAGATGACAAATCGAAATATCCGATCACGCTTAACGCAGAAGGGAGAGGAGGAAATTAGACTACTTGATCTCATCCGATGCTTCTCTTTGAATGTGTTCTTCAGAGGCTTATTGCTTTAACAATTCCAATTTTCTCTCGATATTTCAAGTTTAAGAACGGCTAAGAAGGACTTTATTCCTCCTGACTTCCTCTGGCTCGTCTTCTCTCCCTCTGCTCCCTATCCGCTGTCTACCAGATGGCTATCGGGATTCTGGGAATTTGCGGCATCTATGAAATTAGAGGGGAGTGTTATGAGATAACCGACAGATTGTATCAGACCGTCCCTAACTATAACGCGTCAATCCCCGAGAGCAGTAATGACGTTGCAGTAAATCAGTTTCCGGGATGGTGCCCAATCGTTGTGACCCACTAGGAGGTGGAGTGCGACTTACGGTCACGCTACCCAGTAGTAAACTCTTCTGTCTCGTTTGCTCCTCATCTCATTCGGACGTCCAAAGCCATTTTATTCTTTGCCGCAAAATCGACACTTAATTTGTGGCATTCTCTTTGGGAGGATTTTTGACTATTCTTGTCGTGCAAATTGTTCATCGATTCATCGCGACCAGTTAATGCGGATCTTCTCGAGGTTGAATTCGGTATGGAATTCTTCCTCATATTATACTGTCCGTGTTTGGAATGTGCTTCTATGATCCACTATATTCTGTCAGTTTTTATTCCATATACTTCCGCGGCACTCAGCGATTGTCTTGCTGCTCGTTTCACAATCGTCTTGATGTTTTATGCTCATGGTAATATGTTTTTGATAAGGTTTTGTCTAGTTATCTTATGTTCGCATTGAGTGCTCAGGTAAGGCGCTAAAGCTCTGCTAATTGCATTACTTTATTACATCTCTCTATCGGCTTCACATACCTGCATATACGAATATGTGACTGCTGGTTGCATTCTGATAGCGCATTTCAGTGCTGCATGCACTCATTGTGGCGCAGTTATGCTTGTTGTATAGATACTTGTTGATTGGACGGTTACTGATATGGACGATATGTTTTTAGGGCGATGCAGATGATGCATCATAATCCATCTCAGTTCGGTGCCGAGTCCGAATATCTAAGACCGCTGCAAGGAGTGATCGTGCATATCGATGCGCAAATTATGAATGGTTTCATTTTCAAGGTAAACTCCATTCACCTTTTACTATCAGTGTACTTGTTATGACCATATGAGACAGTCGGATTTTTAAAAGAATGAAGAAGTTGCTGAAGGATTCCATCGATCAAGCATGAAAGTGTCGAATCTATAACTTTTAAAGATCAAAGATTTTTACCATGGAGTCGAGATGAATTCAAAATAAAGATTTTCGGCTTTATTTTTTTAGCAGTGTTTTCAGTGCTGAAATTTCGCTTTATTATTAGCGTTGATGAATTTCTTTCATTGTTGCCTTTTGGATAGTTGAGGCATGATAGCCATTTTATTTGCCTACTTTCGGTCTTTCTTATTTGCATTTGATTGTTCAATTATTCAAAACGTCTTGGATGGAAATGCAATTCTCAGTAGGGTTGTTATCTCAGAAAGTAATCAGGTCACTGATAATAACCGTTGGATGCGAGTATCAGTTCGGAAATCGGATTGCTTTTACGTATGGGGGATATATGCATACTTCAGTGATTCGGAAAATTCCACTTCTTTTGTTGCTGTAATTGAATAACGTTTTGGTATTGGCTAAAATGTGAAACGGAAAGCGTCATTATCCTCGACTGTCTCAAATACGAGCCTAGCTGTCCTCAGTATAATCCCTTTTTTTCCCAATTAAAAGCAGTTTGGAATACAAATATCTTCGGATTATTTATATTCTAGATTGCAGAGGAAACGATTTATCATTTCTGCAGTATACCACTCGTTACTCTTCCAACGTGTAGAAGCGTCTGTAGTAAGTTGGAGTTTGCTCTTTGCAGAATTGTTGTCAACAGATGTTCGACGAAGGTCTCCATTCCGATTCACAATTCAGCGACCGACTACGAAACATTATCCTCGAGTTAAACGACAGGTGGAACCACGTCGCCGGTAAGTTTTACTTTGCGCGCATGCCTTAGTATTGTACTTTGCAGGTTTTGAATTGCACTGTGCATTTGGATCCATAATTCTTTATGCATTATTCGATGCATTCGATGAAAATTAATTCATGCGTTTATGCCAAATGATAGTTCGATGAAAACTGAATCTTATTCAAAGCCAAAGACATATTTGCTATTATTTAAAATATTAGAATTGCAGTTGCCAGTGATTTAAGCAGTCAGCAGAGTGTATTTAACAGGGCGTTATGGTATTTATTATTCACTGAAGAGAGTATTGTTGGAGAGGGAGGGATGAGGGGAAGGGAGGCTTGCATTTGCAGTTCTAAAGCAGGCACGTTTCAGTGAATGCTTTAGCAGATGAGCAACGTTTGATGGTGATCATGTCGTTGACTGCACTTCATGCGATTCTCTTTCGGCAAGTCGAGAAGAAACTCGTGAAGACCGTGTGGGGTATGCATAAGAGAGTTAGTGTTTCGATATTGCTATTGTTGTTGAAGAGACATATTCGCAATCGCCGCCGGGAGATTTAGTTTTCAAGACCATTCTGCGGCTCATTTCCTTGGCTTTTAATCTCCGTTGTTTCTTATAATCGCTTTTGTTCGGTTTTCATTGCATAAGGTTTCTTACTTTCTCGTATATGATGCGTCGTCTGTTGACTATTGATGCAATGTAGGCAACTGAACAACAAATTGACAACATTTTTTTATCGGGCATATTGAACGCGAACATAGGCAAGGCTTATATTCTTCCTGTATTCCTCGATTGAGGTGTGACAGGTGTTGCATAAATCGGAGCTCAGTTTCAAACCGGAAACTCCAGTTAATTAGTAAAGGGAATACAAGCAGAGAACTAAAGGAAGAAGACGAAAAATTGACAGGGGAAATTTTTTAGTCCGACGACCCTTCGAGGACTTGCAACACTCATTTGTTCGCTGAGCTCGCAACTAAATGCCGTATGCTGATATATGAAAGTGACAAGTGTTTATGAAATCCATTTGCGTGATGAACGTTGAAATATGAAGGTGATAGAGGCGACTGCATTGAGGTTCTAATTTGAGTGTGCATTTTGACAAATTTATTCACGGCATGTATGTTTTGTTTTAGAATTCTTCTAGATTCTGTAATGTTTTAATGAGGTTTATTCCAGCTTCCCGCGTTTCATCTTATTGGCGAAATTATTTGGACACCATGTGATTTTCTTGTCAAGTCGATAAGCGATATCGATCGAGTTATTGACCGGAAATCGATCTCAACAATCGGAGCTTTAAGATCGGCTCTCTTCGACCAGCAGGCGGAAATGCTTGCTCGTGAGGCAGCGAGTAATACGACGGTGGTGAGGATTTGTCTTTAAAAGAGGAGTGATAGCTCGCAGTGAAAATCTTTAGAGAGCGTTACGGAGGAAATTATCAGCTCATATTGTTTCGCGCTCCCACTTAAATCTAAATTCCACTAACCGAAGTTTCCGTTGACTTTGCTGTCCTCCTTCATCCGCTTATTGTTTTGAGCCACACTTATAAGTGGACACCTGGAGATATCGAAGGTTACGAAAAGTTGCTTAGAGTCGGTTTCCCAGTACCCGTCCATGAATTTTCCTCGCTTCTTATTCGCTCGTGGAAGTTTATCTGCTTTATGAGTGGATAATGAATCAGACCATCTCAAAGAGGTCGATTTCAACCTTTATTGGCACTCTCTTGAGTATCTTTTAACTCTTTTAGTTTATTAATTTCTTTCCGAGTTTTATTGTTTTAGTTTTCGTTGCTTGAGGTATCTGCCATAGGTAGCAGTTCAAAGATTGGTTATGATGCATATCTTTCCGAAATTGGCAACATTCTTCATTCATCACCTATCACTTATAATGGCGGTAAGGATGTTATCGACTGCTGGTTATCACTCCCTCCTTGCCATCCCCTTGATTTTGCTATTCCCTCATTTTCTGTTACGAAAAAAATATCGGAAAGCTTGTATGACTTTTCTGGCGTATTTATTGTAGATATCACTAAAGAAAAATTTAATGAAGAGGTGATATGAAAGTGATTTTCAGCTTGCAGAGTGGCAATGCAAAATGGCTGAAGAACTTAGCGAGTGGCCAAAAGATAATCCACACGGTCATCTTATGCATCGTACCGCCCTCTTTATTAAGGTTCGCCACTTGACCGAATGACGATTTTGTGCTAGCATTCTCAATCGTGCAGTGCTACTATAAATGGAAAAGCAAGAAGAAGCTCCGTTCTAGGTGTGAGTGGGAAGACGTTGCATTCTTACGGCTCTGTGAAAATGACCTTCTGCCTGATTGATTGGTAGGAGCGGAGAGGGGGACGGGTTAATAGGCCGCATAACATTAATGAGGAGAAGAAGCGTGAAAACACAGTGCGGTTTAATTGCTATAATTATCTGTCATTATGTGAGCTTTGTTAGTCCAGTGGCTTCGGCGTGGGGATATTCATTTGTTATTCCTTAAAAGGACATCTTATTTCCTGAAAATATTTCGTTATACTAGCTTGAGTTTATGAAAGACAATTGGTTTGTTTCTCGATCGCGGGACGGACCGCGGATTATGGAGGAAAGAAATTTTGCTTTGTACCATTCCAGCCAACAAGAAGGCAAGAAACGGCAGGAGAAGAGATGGATAAACTTATATATAGATTTTTTCATTGAGTTTTCAAATATTTGTTGTTGTTTTGAAATTAGTGGTAATAAAATATTACATGTATAGAAATAAGAAAAAAATCTCTCGATTTGAGGAGCGAGGCTTTGCACCTGTCGCACCTGTCGCACCTGTATACACTGCAGCGAGTAGTGAGAGAGGTTTTCTTCGTACTTGTTGAGGATTATGCATGAATTTAATTTTTGTTTGCATTGAAATACTTGAAAGGAATTTTCATTATGATACTATTAGTGCTTTTGTATGAAGTTCTGTATAATAATAATAATAATCAACCTTTTAGCGCTCTCTATCCACTAAATGTTAAACCAATTATGAAATATCACCTTTAAAGATCATTTAGGAAATTGTAGTGATTACCTAATAAACGACTTTCTCGAGGCAGCTGTTAAGTCGTTCTAAAAATTGCCCAAATTCAGGGTGCACATCAAGCGGACCGCATTTCTCGTCTTCTACGGACCGTGCTCAATGGACATCTCTGTGAACGGAAGGCTGTCTCTCGTAGTTCTGCTGTGGCAATATTTCGCCTCGTTGAACTTATCAAAGTAAATCCTTTATTACCTGTACTCATACACCTCGTGAAACCAGTCTTTTGTCGCATGTTAAGTTATCTTATCAGAATTTGTGGAGTGCTTTCTGGCCGTTCCTCTTTGTTTACGATTTTTAAACGGAATTTCCGTATTTGACAAAAGCCATCGTCTCGGTTCTCCTCAGAGAGTTGATAATATAAGGGCAGAGACCACTTTATTGAGTTAAGGCTTAGTTAGGTCATGAGTCATTTCTCTAGGATATTGTTATCAGTGATGCAATCTGACGCGAGCTTTCTTCAGTATGACTTTTCTAAGGTGTGCTTCTGTGCTTTATTCTCTGTAATATTGAAGTCGTTCCATTTATTTTCATTTCTGAGTTCTAAAACTTTTTAGGCAATTGAAGAGACATTCATGAGATGGTGGAATGAGGTGTTGGAAACCTGTCAGCAAGCAATTCAGCAATGGAGTGGTCAATTGTTGCGATTGATCAACGCAGTAAAAGAATCAATGAGAATTGAGACAAACCTTTCCTATCAAAAGGTCGATATTATTTCTGCACTTACAATCGCCGAAATTGCTTTATGTGGAGCAGGTAGATATCTTTAATTTCTATACATAAGACTCTTGCTTGAACTCGGCAGGTATAGTACCTCTGGCGTCGGATTTAACACCCATAAAGCGTTGTTAGTTTTGTGTTCATGGCTTAAACAATGCAGCTTAGATTCTTTATTTTTTTATTTATGGCACTACTTAGTGATTGGATTTTGAAGTCAAAAAAATCACAAATCTGGTCGTCCATCTTTTTTTTGAATTGGATGACTGTTCGAGTTGTACGCGTGCCTGTCTTACCTTTCGCGCCTTACATTAATTCATTTTACACGAGCGTTTGCTTCATTCATTTGCTTTCCAATTATTGGACAGACTTCACGTGCAAACTTTTCTATAGGATAAGTTCTTAATGAATATAAACACTCAATTAAGGGGAGGGGGGGGGGGACATTGGGCACTTTCCGGCCGTAAGGCACCTCATGAGAACTATGTGTTGAATTCAAATATTATTTATATTTTGATAACTTCTACCTGCACCCACCCCTTACCCCCCCCCCCCCTCAATCAGTTTCAGTCATTTACGACTATCCATTTACAGCGGCAATAATTTACTCAGTTTCAGTATGTCGATGACGATCACATAGAAAACGTTATTCACTTCTGATCGAAGTGATGCAGTTTTTATTCCTCCTCTTATTTTTGGTTCACTACCTTTTCAATTTCCTGTTTTCATCGGCATTTCTTCTTATATTACTCACAAAAAAGGCGATTTCCAAGAATTTCATTGCTAGGCACGGGATCGAATTATTGACTGAATAGTATCAGTGGATGCCTCACCACTATAGTTGTTGCAGCAAATTTTTCCAATGGGGATCGATTTTAGCATGGGGAAGGAAAGGGGAAAGGGCACGGAAGTACCAGGGTAGCCTGGAAGAGGAGAGGGAAAGAGATGGAGTGTTTTATCTTACTCCTCTTGATTATGCACTTTTATCGCTTGTTCCAGCCGACATGACGCAGTTCATTTATCTTTTACTATCTTATTGGCAAGAAACAATTTTTTGTGCACATTGGGCGCATTCAGCTGTTCAAGAACCACACGAATCCTGTCGACCGATTTGCTACTCGATTCAAAAACTTTACTATCTAATTTCTTAATGATCTGATTTTATCATTAGAATTTGAAATGATAACGCTTTAAAAAAAATTTGAAAATCCATTTGCTGCTTATTATGTTTGCGTTTTTCAGTCACTCGCAATCGACTGATCGTCGCAGGGGTTGCGCTTGAAATGGCTTGCTATACGGTAAGGTTTTTTTATAGTCGTCTTACCTCATATCATTTAAAATCCTCTTTATTTGGTTATAGCCACATCGAAACAAATGATATAGTTTTTTGATGGGTCTTCTGCCGTTATTGGCACAAACTGAAGACTTGAAAGCTTTTTTTTGTTCTTATCTATCTTTTGCTGCGAAAATAAACACACATTGCAAATGGTCTGCCTACCCATCCTGTAGCTTTAAACATTGTTCTAGGAGATTTTCAAGCTTATACCCCGGCTTTATGGGTCTCAGTCCCAAAACTGTGTTCGTCATCAGCATTGGCAATGACACGGTGTTGGGTGTGCTAGTCAATTTATGCAAAATGCATTGCGGGACCTTATTATTGAGGGAAATGCAGTGAGGGGGAATGCGAAGACATGTGTTATGAATAAGGCATCGTTTGTAAGGTCGCATGTAAAAGGAAGTCATAGGAAAAAATATGAAGTTTTGCAGAAAGATGACAGCTTCGCTAGTAAATGTATATTTTCGCACCCATATCAATCCCGACTCGATTGTAGTCGCTCCACGTCTGCAGTTGTAGGCTTAATGTGCGAAAGGAGTCACGTTGGGTTCGTTTTCAGTCGAATACCTATAGTTGATTTGGGGCAAAAATTTTTGAAGTGTTAGCGGCTGCAGCCGAAAAGCAAAATATTTTCGGTTCTTAATTGGGAAAGAAGGAAAACTTTTTGCAGAAAGTGTTCCGTTGGAGTGATGTACAAGCGACAGACGAGTTATTGACACGTCTTGACCTTCTTGTCGATTTCGGAAGGATAGTGTTACGTCTTTGTGACTGCACGTTTCTCTACTCACACAGGACGATTATTGACGCGTATTTTGACTCGCTGTTAGATGATACTGCTGCACGTCCTGAAGTGAGTTTCTGTGGAGTATCATAAAATGGCAGCCGGCAGCGTCAGAGGCTTCGTTATGAATTTCGAGCTGAGACACAGTTGAGCGGAAGATATGTCATGAAAAGAGGAGATAGAGTAAGGAAGAAGTCGAGAAAAAGAACATTATTTAGGTCAGACAAGTTGCTTGCTTCTTGTTTGTCTGCCGAAGTTGAAGCAAATCCACGTATTTGATGGGAATAAAGTGTATATATACCGGATTGCTCATGATTGCTTGGATTCCGTAGCTTCCGGTTTGAGCTATAATAAAAAAACATTTATGTTGTCCTGCAGCTTTCTGCATATATGATGATAGGTCCGTTCTCCTGCTGATAGTACTTTCGTTGTCCGTAGTCCGAACTTTGCGAAATGATGTCTAGTTGCATGTGGATTATTTATCTCGTCATTAAAATGTTCATGTCATCTCTTTCTATAACTGACTGGCATATTATGAAAATTTACGTTGGTATTTTGTTTTCAGCCTTTCTTTGAAGCGATCAACGATGCGGAAATCATTCTGAATGAAAGTCGTCACGCGGCACCTGAAATGGTTTTTGAAAAATACTGCAAGGAAATATTTTCAGAATTCGAGAAGGTATTTTTCCTTCCTCAAAAATTTTTTACCTGAATGTTCCTAGTGCTTCTTAGTCCTTTTTGATGTTGTTTGCTTGTTCACTATTCTCGCTTTGCGTTAACTTAGTACGACGTAACCGATAATATTAAAATGCGAGGAATAAATATACAGATGAATGACCGTTATTCTTTGATAGGATTTTAAGCCATACGTATGAATTAGTGATTTCTAATGACCTCCTGCCCCCCCCCCCCCCCCCCCCTCCAGAGTAGCATGATAATATCTCCAGTGGGGTACACTGTTGATGGATATCCATGGGCGTAATGAGAAAACAATCTGTGACATTCCGTTGAAAGTAAGCGACTATGTTGCTGAGGAAGTTAATATTGATTGTCTTGGCGAAATACTGATTTTTCTGTCCACTTGCACAATTGCTTTTTGGTAATTATTGTTAGTGCTTGATTTGACTAAGCTTCACTCATCGATTTTAAATATTGAAAGAGTGAACTAAGCGTATTTAGAGGTTTTTATCGAAGCTTTGTGAAGCAGTCGAGACCGATTTACGGCTCTCGATCCATTCACATCTTCAACTCGAGGATCGAACCCCTAAAGATGCTCTACATGATGCGAATCTGCGTCTTGTCGATCTGGTGCAGTTGCCTTCGTTGCGACTCGGCGAACAACTGATCAATGTTAAACGTACGTTAGCGCATTTCCAGCACATTATTTCGTTTTTGATTCGTGGGAGAGATTAGAACTCGAGCTCAGTTAAGGGCCAGTTGACACCGATTGTGAGATTGCAATATTAAGAAATGCTAGGATAGAGTGGTGTACGAAGTGCTGCTGATCGAAGCTGGCAGGTGGTGAGTGGGGATGGTGCTTACCGTTCCCGTAATTACGCAGTGTGCTTTCTGAATAGTTTAGCTGCAATAGATGCATAAGCGCCCATCTTTGGGATGTCACTCGATAGCTCATCGGGATTTTATGGTTAGTTGACGCAGAAAATTGCTCGATTCTGTCGTTTTCGTATGACTAGAAAGAGGGAACATTCCACATTTACCGTGATACATTGAAAGAGTGTGCACAGAAGTACAGACATAAGTCTGTATGTTTTATATCCCATCAAAAATATGAGCGTGCTATCTTTTATTCCCCGTTCTTTTCAGCTGTTCTAAAATTTTGCTGCTGTTTATTTTTGGACATAATTCGTTGACAGTTTCGCGGAACGTACGGCGCCTAGTCGGATTATTCACTAATCGCTCGGCCACGCATAATTCTATGCCCGTTTTCTTTATAAGGTCCGAGTTCGCTTCTTTACAGAAGTACTAATACCCAGCGATAGTATAATATTGGAAAAACTGCAGCACAGTCCTTGATATATTCAATGCCCCTCAATGTAGATTGCACACTTGAGAGTTGGCTTGATAGCTAGATTTGTTGCATTAAGCGGTTGTAAGACGTTTTAGCTTGTTGCATTATTTTATTGATGAAGAATTGTTTGCTGTTCATTAGCGTCAAGATTGTTGGCTGTCATTGTTTTTCCGCTCGCAAAACTTTCCACAATAGAATTCTTTTATTTTCGAGTGTTTGATAGGATTATCATGTCGTACTTAAAGGTCAGCACAACGGCCTTCATTATATAATTATGCCACTTTGATCGGCGTACCTGCACGTTTACGCCGATCCATAATATAGGAATCGCTTTGTCGAAACACTCCGAAGTGTTTGTTCAATAATTTAATGAGTAATTGGGACGGTGTGTTCCACTGGAAATGAGATGCGATAATAGGTGAAAGTTAATGGATAATGAGGGATGTAAATGCATTTCGCAGAGTGTCCAGCAGAGGGAGAGTGCGGTTTTAGAAGTTCGGTTACAGGATACGTGGAACGCTATTTGGAGCGCACATTCTATAATCTAACGGCAGTTGCACTACACGATTGTCACACCTATACTGAGATGCGTCTTCTGGGCGATCACAAATATGGACTGATTCTCTGCGAGAGTCGTCTACCGTTCCAAACTCTTGATCAGGGACTTGATGTGCTAGTCGTAACACGCAACATCGATTCGTTCGTTTCGACATACAACTACAACCTAAACGGACAGGTTTGGTCGTTTTTCTTTTCTTATCCTATTCTATCGTTGTTCTTTTGCCATTCATTCTCTTCGTTTTATTCATTACTTTCTGTCGTCATAGATCCGCTGATGAATCCCGAAGTCTTGGGGCCATGAAAAGCACTTTTTGGAATGTCGTTGGTTATTGATATTTTTTAGTTGAAGGTGTTTTAAGTCGATTACACAAGTTCTAATACTGTTAGTAATTTTGCATATTGTATTTTCTTTGCAATACTTTATGATAGAATTCAAAGTAATTCACTAAAATCTTCTCCGATTAAATGAATTTTTAGTTTTTTGTCGAGAAGGATAGCAAAAACAAGCAATTAAATATTTTGACAGTTGAGCATATTGCGAATTCGATACGAACACATGGAATGGGCATCATGAATACGACCGTATGAGTTTTTCTTTTTCTTTTTTTTTGTTTTTGCTGCTGTTGTTGTATGAACCAACCTGATTCATGCTTTTGTTTTCTTTCAGAAAAATATGCATCCATTTCTTGTGTATTTTAAAACAGGGAATGAAATATTTCGAGAAAATTTCTCTAGGAGAATCCAGAGATGAATTCTTTAAGAATAGAAGCCCTAGAAGAATAAGCGTAATAAACAAGCACGCTATTTTCGTGTGCTTTCAAGTGTTGCATTGATGTGTCGCGGTTGATATATTGGATAGGCGATCGCAAACAGGCGTTTTAGATTGATACTGCATTCAGGCCATATATAGTGGTCAAGGTCCTAAGGGTCCATCACCATGTTAGCACAATCGCATCCGCGAAAGTTCTTAGGACATAGGTCAAATTGGCAGCGTATCGTTGACAGCAAATAAACCAGCTCATTGAAAACTGGTTCCATCTCTCTTATAAGGCATAAAAACTTTTCTAATTTTTCTCATTTGTCTAATGTTTTCATCGAATAATAAGCGTCTTGAATTGTGTTTAAGAATATATAGGTGTCATTTTCTATTCGATGATCATATAAGAAGGGCTAACCGTTCCTCTCGCTTCCCTTCCTTCTATATACCGTTTCGTTGTTGTCGTTGAGTTGTTCAAAGTTGCATTAAATTTAGACGTTTCTCCCAACTTATCATTTTTCTTTGTTGCAAAAGATGAATAAATTTTCAGATCAACTTCGCTTACCAATATTTAAAGAAGAAGTTTTTTATATTCTCGCAGTTTCTATTCGGTGATCATATAAAAAGTCAATTGGCTAAGGATGTTCGTTTTTTCCGGGAAAATGCCGACGAATTCAATAAGATGGTAATGCTTTTGTTAATTAATTATATTGGGAGCTTTAAGAGGAGAAAAATATCTAATCGGAGATATTTAAACGATATGCAGTATTGAGTTATAGATTTCATTAGTTGTTTTTTTTTTCAACATTCGTTTGATGAAGAGAAATAAAAGAAACTAAACTTGTGGATTTGATTAGCAAGGCAATTTCTCAGTGCCGTTCATGGATTTTCCTGTTTTTTTTTTCATCATTTTCTGATATCAAATGCCACTTGTTTGCATCTTTAGTGTTTTGATGTTTGATGCGTCATGCACGGTTATGAGTTTTCAGTATCCGGTTAAAAGAGCGCAACGTTTCAACACGGCAATTCGTCGGCTTGGAGTGACGTCTGATGATTTGTCCTTTCTCGATAAATTCCGCATTCTTATCACTCAGATAGGAAACATTATGGGATATGTTCGCCTTGTGAGGTATTCTCATTTGTTTAGTAGTATTGCGCCTCATTTACCTCTTTTACCTCATTATAACAGCAATATTATATCTCATTTAGCCTCGAGTGAGAGTTCTAATTAGAGGATCACCTTCGCAGAGAATAAGCCTCACCTCACGTGGATGTTTCTTTGCAAAGGACTCATAGATACGTGCTGAAATGGATTTGTACTTTACGAATAGCATTGATTACAACAATGAACATTCATCAGCTCTTTGTTAAAATTTTATTCATTTCTTTTGGCTATTTTTCGAATTTGCAAATTTCTTTATGCCTGGATAGCAAATAATGAAAATATGCTTTCGTTAGATGATGGAGGATATGAGGCAGGGTACACCAGATGGAGTAATGTGAAAGCAAGTAGATGTAGGTTTTGAACCTTAATCTCTTCTACAGAAAAGGGAGTGATGTATTCGAGTCGAGGGGATCTCTTCTGGATGGATGTTGGCGCGGTACCCAGGTTGTTGTGAGCATTTATCCATAAAATTTGGACAAGGCAGCCAGATTCATCAGTATATTTTATACTCCATTAGAGAAAAGGAGATCTGGGGAAGGGGGAGGGGAGGGATGTATACTGTTAATTATGAAGTAGGTCTGTATGAGTATAGATGTTAAAATGATCAAGTTTATATACAAAACTGTTGCATTTCTTAGTGGTGCAATGCTAGGTCTCCTATGATATTTGGTTTTATTTATTGCTCGCGCATATTCTGAATGCATAATAATCGGCGCATGTCTGCAGATCGGGTGGAATAGAGGCGAGTTCACAGTCGTTGGCTTTTCTTCCTGATTTGGACGATGTCCCATCGTTCGTTCCACTAGCAAAAGATGCCCATCTCTCCGATGAGTCGATTGAAGCAGCTAAAATTTTGGATGGTATTTTCGATGATGCGACAAAGAATGTGAATCAAACAAACAATTACCTTCTGGTATGCATACGCTTTCTGTATTTTGCTGTAACATTTTTAGAGCTTTTAAAAGGGTTCCTATTTTTGAAAGATCCTTTGACTCCTCTTCTTGAAGAACTCTACTTCATTCATTGAATGTCTCATCGCTGTCGACATAGTGGAAGTACCTTTCCACTGCTGTCACATATTCTGTTGTTTGTCTGCAAAGTGCCTTCATTAAATGTCTTCGGGTGGAAAGTCTAATAAGCTCGTGGCATCCGACACCTTCCACTGTAAAGAAAGACACTAACAGTGAGACAAGCGCGTGTTAAGGCACTGCCTCGTTTAACGACACTGGAAAAGGCATGAGTGAAAATAGGTCTTCTGGGACATTAGATCTTTCTACGATACTTCAGTTTGAAGACCTAAATCTTCTATCCAAGGTAATGCGAAAATAACTGAATATAACCCAGGTAATTTCTCTTCTGTCAGAAATGCTGTCAGACTGTTTCACAGAACGAAAAAACTAAGTTTCGAAAGTAACTAGAAGTAATGAGTGAAGCTTTAAGAGTAGATCTACATTCAACATTTTAGTCGCTAATATTCCAGTATTACTTAAGCGTCAAGATGACTGTTTTACCAGTCGTCTGCCACTAGTACAATCCTCATGAAGCTTTTCTAAAGAAGCAAATTCGAATGGAGAAGAACGGTGAAACCTTTGCAGTAAACATAAAAGATGTCACTCTCGTTTGTTTCTTATGAATGACGTTTTAGTCATTTTTGACCCTTTTGTTTGAATTAACAATCCTTTTGCACTGAAAGCTTTTTAAGAAATCGATTATGCATATTTGAGTTGCAGATCTTGCTAGAGGTTTTCGCGAAGGAGTTCCGGAATTTCTCGAAATTCGACCATCTCGCTACTTTCTACGTAATTGTACCGCCTCTTACAATTAATTATACGGAGTATATTCTCGCATGCAAAGGGAAATTGGGAAGACGTGCCCAACAGAACAACACATTTACTGATGACGGATTTATCCTCGGTACGTTGCTTGTGGACTTTTTTATTGACTCGTTTATTAGTCCCTTCTCGGTGTGAACCCCTCGAGGCCTAAATGCTTTTTGCGCAAGAGTAATTTGCCCTATCGACAAAGTGTGACCGATATACTGAGGTTAAGCTCGAGTTACAGAATTGCTCAACAATAAAAAAAGGAAGAATACATGAATGAGCACGATCAGAGGTGCCCTCATAATTTTGCGGCGATAGTATTGGTTCCTAAGCATGCGCTGCTCATTTGACGGATTGTGTTGATATGTGAGTCATGAGCCAGTTATTTGCCAGTAGCATTCTTAACCTTGTAGGCAAATATTGCTAGTGAGAGATGATTTATATGAAATGATTTCACTAGTGATCCCATTACTCAGTGAGTATTTTTGTTTTGCTTTCTATCGACTCGTAAATCACCTTGTTTATTTAGGCATTCAGGTATGTTTATTCAGCCACCTTGCCGTTATTCAGATATATATTACAGGTGTGGCGTTCATTTTGACATTGCTGGATCAGCTGGAAGAGTTCGCATCTTTAAATTGGTTCCAGTCAATCGAGAGTAAATGCACTGATGAAATGACTAATGCAGCTTCTTTGAAAGGATCTGCACGTGGCACGATCGAGCCGTCGATCGCCCTCCGAATCGCCAAGGTTGAACAATACCAAAAGGTAACATAATATCTTTCTTGTGAATGTCGGTTCCCACTTTTCATTTGGAAGGGGGGGGGGGGGGAGGGAGGAGAGAGGAAGTGCGGTGCTTGGGGAAACTACTAAAGGAGTTAGGTATGCGGGAGAAAACGAAGAAGTTTGAAAAGACGGAGAGCAAAAAATAAGGTGAAAGAACGAGATTCAAGTTAACAGTAGGAAAATATGCAGCCGAAAGCGTTTCTGAAAGCGTAATTGTGTTCGATTCTTTTAAGATGAGGTGACTATTCTATGAAGAAATGAGGGGAACTGTGTAGAGCTTTTTCCGCAATTGTGGAGAAAGGAGAGAGGAGTTGGTCGTATATCTCGCGATTCCTCTCATTTTGCGCAATCGTTTTATGTGAAATTCTGGAAGTAGGTGAGTTCAGGTGGTGACAGCTGCTTGCTGCATTTTGTAAAATGTGTTGCGCAATTTTAGAAAACTTCACAGAGTCGTGATTAGCTTATTCATTTTTTGATTTTATTCATTTATTCATTGTTTATTTATTTATTTATTCATATTATTCATATTTATTCATTTTATTGATAAATTGAGTAAACCTTTATGAATCTGTTTCGACGATTCTTAAAAATTTCGACTTGTTTCGAAATTTGTTAGAGACTAGAAATTGTTATGATTTAACATATATGCATAGTTCATCTTCTTTGATGGAGAGTTCATCAAGACTTTTGCAACATCTGGAGGGGAAGTTCAGATTAAGGGAGTATTTATAGTATCGTAGGCCACTCAGTTTATTGGAGGAGGCGAGGCAAATGGTTACGTCCGGAGCCTAATGAGTGGTATCCAGTTGTCGTCGTTAGAAAAAGAAAATGTACTGAATTGAATATTCCGGGATGCTAACGTTTAGCATTTTAGTTGATTAGTGTAGAAAAAACAGCATCGATGTTTACAATAATATTAACGATGTTTTGCCTAAATTCATAATTTCCTTTAAGGAATTTCGCCTTCTCTTCTATAATTACAACTCGGCGAAGATCTTCTTCCGCACCTATCAACGTTCGTTTTTTTCTTCATTTATTTCAATAGTTTTAAATTGAGCTCTTTGATGAATTTCTTCGGAGATAAATGAATTTCTTTTTTCTTTATTTCCGTCACATTTTTAGTGGGTTTTCTTTTTTTTTTGTTAAATTGAATTATATTGAGCGCAGTCGGAATGTTTCTTTGTAATTATCAGCGCAGTGAAAAGCACTTAACAATCTGTTGTTTAAAGCGAATGTTCGCACTCTTTGTTATTTACCTGAACATCACAAAGTATATGAGTAGAACTTATGAAAATGCTTGTTTTCGCACTAGTGACACCGTGAGGTTTTCTGCTTTAATTGTGGATCCTTAGTTCCGGTTCCGGATCGTTAATAAAGTTTCTCTGAAAGACGCTTGATGTGTTACCGATTTTTCTTTTAAAATTCTGTTTGGATCATCGACGGTAAATCGATGTAGTACAAGCCGTTTTTCTCACTTGCGTCCAGATGTGCTGTTCCGTTAACCCCATAGAGCCTTTTAATAACGACATCGTCGAGTCTTCAGCTTAGCCTTATCTAGTATATATCTCTTACATCATTAAAAACCGGTAGCTGCATTAAATGCTCTTCGTTCGCATTTTGAGTGAATAAATAATAAATAATTCCATTAATCGAATTGTATATGTCGTTGATCTATCTCCTTCCCCCTTCTCTGAGCAGGCGGCAAATCTTCCGATCTTTATGGGTAGCTGGCTGGGTCTACCAAACTTTCTTATTTCTCAAGGCTTATAAATTTGCATATTGACAGCTAATTTAATACGTCCAATGTTTTGGGAAATTGCTTTTTCTGCAGATGAAACAATACAGACGGAAAGTGCAAGTCAACAAGTCCAGCAAAAGTCCGAGTAAAAGAGGAAACTCTCTGACGTTGGAGAACGAATGGCATCTTTATCGGACCACACAGAGAATCCACGAATGGTCTACGTTGTACCGTGGAAGTTTAGAGATCGGTTGTTTTTTGTGTACGAATCATATTCATCATGTTCAACGTTTTCAGAAGAGAGCAGCCTGGTCGGACACAATGTTGAGAGCGATAACTCTCATAATTTTGAGAGAGGATCGTATTTTTAAAGGCCCTTCAGGATGGCCGTTATTTTTTGACTACAAAAGCAGAAAGTGAAATATTTCGGAGCTGCTATCGAAACATGGAAAACGAAATATTTTTCTCTTTTCATTCTTCTTAAGCGATGAGAGCCGAAGGAATGCAAGGGACAAATTGCTCACAAATGCTGTTGGCATCAAAACAACGATCGTACTTCGTTCGGCATTACAGTTGAAGTTTTTAAGCATCTGTCTATCTTATTTGAGAACGATTTCATTATTGATTAAATTAATCAATATTTTTCTCGTTGTTTTTCGATACCACTAAGTGAAATTAAAATTTATGCTGTGATGTCGGCACTTAAATTTAAAAAAACAGTTGGGGCAATTTCAAAAGTAAGGTATTCTATTGATCACTTAACTTTTTTCATTTAAATACGCGTTGCCGAATCGGATTAACGTTGAATATTATCGATTGATCTGAAACAATTTTCCCCTATATATTAGGGCATAAATTTGCGTTGTTGATGAATGTTTAGATTTATTTCTGGAAGTCGATGATGTATTTAATTTCGGAGATGCAGGGAATGGGTGGGATTTCGGATCTCTAAAAAGAAGGAAAAACTATCAGCGGAAATTAAGGTGACTATATTGTACGTAATCGCGGTGAATGCTTTACTAGTATGGCTCAGAGGCATTTTCAATGTTAGCCTGCTGTGTAATAAATTGTACAGTATTATTTATGGATTATTTGTTTCAAAAGGGTTATGTGTAAGAATGATTTTGTTGTATATTTCTCCAAACATTTGTGAGCTAGGTATTTTCCATTCAGGTATTGTAGGAGTATTTCTCAGAAATAATACCTCTGTGACTAACAGGTGTGCCTTGATAGATAGCGATGTTATTATGGCAGAATGGTGACTTATTGCGGGAAAGTGCTCTTAAGTGGTTAAAAGCAACAACAAGCATTTACATTTACGCTTGACACTCTCCCATAGTGACTCATTACTTGTTGGCATAGATCGTATGGATCGGTGCAGTCGTATCCTAGCGTGAAGATCAGCTGTTACTTTTATTGCTCATTGCAGTTTTGTTTACTTCCTTATAAAGGTTGTTTTGAGTGTGGCAGCTACTTACCAACAAGTTTATTTAGCCATTTGTCGTTTATGCGTTTTGCTGCTTTTTTTCGAATATCACATATGTCTGTTAAGGTTCTTGTAGTTAAAGAATTCGCTCATACAAAACAGAGTGATAGAAATCTTCATTGCCGTTTGCAAATGATCGGCGCTTAGTGTAGATGATTTATAAATAGCGAAAAATTTCTAATTAGGGGAAGCGTAAAAAATAAAGAAGAGAGGAAATAATGGAGAGGGACAGAAATAAACGATTTTATTTTTTGTGCCATTTTTATTTGCAGTTGTGATATCTTAGGAGAAATTAGTGCGATAGAAATATTTGAATGGATTAGCATCGTTGAGCGGAGACTAACCATTAGTACCGACAATCGAGGTGAATCATTTACAGCCAATAGATAGCAATCAGTAGTAGAGTTTCCATAGAGATATATGCCATTACTTGTTGATCAATCGATATTCCTTATATGAAAATAGTTTCTCGAGAAGGTATGCTGCTGTTATGTGAGCAATCGCTGTGGAATGAGCTATCAACGGTAGCTGGAAAATAACGCAATAGATCGCCTTGTGTTTTATTTCTCTTAGCTGTTAGCAAGTGTTTATCTCAAGATGAGCAGAAGAACGTGGCCAAACGAGTGTAAGCAGTTGCCTTTTACTTGTGCCAACGAGTACTTTTACCTTCCACGATGCCAGTACTCGTCCGCTTATCCTGTTGTCCATTTCTGATGAAATTGAATGGAGATTAAAATTCGATAATCGATCCTACTTGTCGTCTAGCCTCAAGTAGCGTATCTTAAGGGTTTCGTTGCCGTTATTCTTATACATTGTTACAAATATTTATGCCTCGTGTACTTTACTTCATCGAGAAAGAAAGATTTTTGAGTTGGTTGACCATCAGGGAGCATATTTTTGTATTTTTAATTTATTTCATCTATGAGGGCATTTTTTGTGCGATGTTTATTCCTTTAACTTTTTGAATATCGACGCTAAAAAAAAGCATTTATGCACGTATAAAACGATAGAAGAAAACTGAAAATAAATTAGGACACACGAGAAGGAAGTCGCTAAACGATATTCATCTCTTTTTTAAAGACTTCGTCCATTATTGAAAATACTACGTTGAAGTGAGACGTAAAAAATTTTCGCAAAAACTGACTACTAGTAGAGAAAACGGTATTATCGTATATTATGTAAAACGACTAGATTGCCTCATTCAAAAAATATTTTCCACGCCAACGGAAAAGATTATGTCGGAAGTGTATTTTCTATCCGGGAATTTTAAACCTGGAAATATGGTGCCCATTGCTGCGGATATGGTAACAACACCTCACGATCTCGTCAGCTTTTCTGTTGGTTGCGGATTCGATTTCGATATTTTTCGGCACGGCAGTAGACATGGATGTGTATAGCTCTTCTTTTGCAGATTCTGATTTTTAGTGAACGGTTTCAGAAACGCTCAAACTAGGGGCAAGCGCACAGCTTCAAAATTTCAGGAGGGGGAAGGTGATTTGTCTATAAAGGTGGACGGAAGACCAACGTCCACTAATTCCGTTGAAAATCAAGTATAAAAAACGAGAGGGCGAGAGGCTCTTCTCATCTAACTCTTCTTCCCCAACTGCTGTACTCGGATTAAGCGCCACCTGAACGTTCTGCCGGAAAGTGCTGTAAATGCTGTGGTGGATTTGTCTATGGAAGGTCCACCGCCTTCGTGTCACAACAACTACTCATTTTACAAGAAAACTGTTGCGCTTTCCTGGTTTCGCCGACGAACTTCCTGTGAATGTCGTTCACAAACTACATGCATCGTCCACTACAGTTCTTGGTGTGTCGTTTAGGCAATAACGCTTAGTTGATATAGCACGAAAAATTTTCATGAAGGCATAATAAACGATATTCACCTGCAAATCGCCAGACAAGTTTATGCGATCGTAATACTGTAGGTGAAATGATGGTGGTGGTTGTCGCTGGTAACTACGAACGCAAACCCAACTGAACAACCGATTCACAAAGTCAGCTGTTCATTTCTTGCCGCCGAAGGATCACTTGAGTTCCTCGATCAGAGGCGTACGATATCTTTCTGGTCTTTACCTAGTTAAAAATTGGATTACCGCTATAGGTCGATATCAAGGTGAAATTACCTTTGAATGGTCGAATGGGTTCCCGAAAAGGAGTTACTAAATCAATATCTATGCGAATGTCAGCGAGAAGATACCGACTTGTAATGATACTTCTAATAGGCAATTTAAGCCATAGTCTACCGGATATTAGCTAGAAGTGTGACCGACGTTTGTTGTTGAACGGTCATAAGGATGATATCTCTGCAATAAGGCTAAAGCTAACCAATCCATAAACATGAGAGAAGGTGCGATGATTAGAATCGAGGTATTATCGTACACCCACAACAATAGGTGCTCGTTGGTGATTATAAAAGCAGCGTTCGGAAACGTTTAAACGACAAGACAAATTCTCAACAAAACCATTGGCTATATAGCTTCTCAAAAGAAATGAATATGACTCTATTAAGGTTTTACGGCGCATTGCGGTCGAAACAATATTAAACAAACAATCAAAAGTTGATCTCCTCTCAAAATTGCTGATTTGTGTTATTTAGCTAACTGTAAAAGAAATAAGCGTAGCACGGACTAAAGAATCATTTCAAAAAAACCGGAAGTGCATTTTCGTTGGAGTGGAAAATATTTTTCACGCAGAAAAAAATTCTAATCATTTCTAAATAAACGTGAAAAATATGCTGTAACTCGGAGTGAATTGTTTTACCTTTAGTTGCGATAGAAATGTTTCAAAATAAAAATAGCACCAGTTAATACGGATGAGGAAGTGCCCATTGCACAAATGAAGCTTATTTGCGGTTCGTAGAATATCTTTTCGCTTTGCAGACGACTGAAACGTTCTAAAAATGCTCTCTTGGCTACGAAAATACAGGCTGCTGCGCAGGTGCTCACCCATCGAAATGCCTTAACGAAGCGATCAAAAGTGGGTGGTCTGCTCTATCAAAACTCTTCGTAAGGCAATAAGTAACGGTATAGATAGCAGTCAATAAATACGTGAGTGGTTATTACAGAAATTGTTTCCACAGGTTATTTGCAACGTTTGCAGTAGACGCACATTAATGGTACAAATGTTGTCGGGAAGACTGATCCCGAACTTTTGTATTTCTCAGTTGTGGAGTTATTTTTTTAGCTCCTTAAGGACAACAGCTGGGGAATTGAGCGTCATGCTTACAGGAACACAAAATACAGAGATTCCAGAAATCTGTGATCTGTTTCGTTGTAAGCCGGTCAAAAGAAGGTCGTGTATAACAGGAAATAGGTCGTCAGCAAATATATGCGCATTTGACGTTTCTATGATTCTCTAACAGTGTTCTGTCTCGAAGCGCTACAGCCCTACTTCACTCACTTCTCGTACCCCCTTCTTCACTTCCGCCGCAAAAACTTGCGGTTGTCGATCGGTCAGGCCTCACGAAACAGTGCCGGTGATAGTTACAGCCGTGAATTTATCCTCTTTTTGCTTCCATTACTTCACAATATAAAGCGGAGATGATTTTCTCCCATGTTAATGGCTAAAATTTTAAATATATGACATGAATATCTGTACCCTTGATAGAATCTCAACTTTTGGGGATATCCTTATACCACCCACAGCGCTCCTGAACTTCCGTTTCCATTTGTTAGCGCATCGTTTTGAAACGAGTCGGTAGAGCTGCAACGTGCAAAGATATAAATTCCGGTCATAGCAAGAATACTCGCTGGGAACATACTGTACTGCCACAGCTACACAACTCAATCAGTGGCAGGGAGTTTTTTCTGACAAGAATCACTCTCACCTGCCTAAAACGATGCGAGCTTGGACGGCTTGGGCGACGAGGCACGATCTGAGGTTTATGTTCGAGGTGTTCTTAGTTCGGGTGTGTTGTGATGTTGTATTTCTGTATCTTTAGTAAAGGTTTATGTGAACCGTTGGGTTTCATTCATGCGGCTTATTTCGCGTGTGTGCTCTTGCGAATTTAATTCACAACTTTGCTTATTGTACTGCACCTTGAATTTTATGTCGTTGGAGTTTTTTCACACTGGGTCGAGGTTACCCAGCTCATTGCAGAGGAACCAGCCGGGGACTAGCTTAAGTGATGGTCACATGGCGGTAGATTAAAGCCAGTCCTGATCGGGCGGCGGGTTTCAATTAGATTGAAGCGAGCAGTCCGATTGAGACGGCGGTCGAGTTTCACTGCAGTTAGACCTGACAGTGTTTCTGTTGTCTCTGAGTGATGTGTCAGTGGAGCGTAGAAGAGGTGATTCTGTGACAGCCGGAGGAAGGAGAAGGGGAGCATGGAACTGCGGAGAACTAAATGCAGTACCTTGAAGAAACACAAGTGTTGTGTATAAGACAGAAGTGTTGAGAGTGCTTTCATTTTATGAGAGCAACTTTGCGTGTACGTGCTGCTGAATGTTTATTAAAGGAAGCTTGAAATGATGGCTGATTTCCACGGCCGACACATTCTTTAAACCTGCTGTCAAGATTCTTATGATCAATACTGTAGATGGGGTGTGAGTCAGCACTTTTCGATGACGGCTTCTGACGCACTGAGTCGTACAACTTGGTCGACTAATCCTTGTTCAATGTCGAAGAAACCATTGCGCCACCTGACGAAGAAGTACGCAAGCAAATAAAAAAAAAATCCCTCATGAGAAATGCAGTAGCAGCTCTGACTGTGCCGCTTCTGCAGTGTTGTATTGCCAAAAAAAACATCTTGAGCGCTGTGAGGTCATTGTTTACTTTAGGTTGTCTCTTGTAATCACCTTCAGTTTGTTTGAAATGCACGACAGCGGTTTCTATTGTGTAAATTGCAGTGGTCAGTGCTTTAATAGTAGGCGGTCAACGAGTGACCAGTCACATTTGCTGACACGCCGTATTGCGTTTAGATCTGCAGACATGAACGCTCGACAAGTGAAGTTGCTGTTTCGCTAAGCGTTACTCAACGTTGCTTAACGCTTACTCACTTGCTAGCAATTCCATTAGGGTTGTTGGTCGTCGAAGTAGAACACATCATACATATCATAACAGGAACCTTGTAGTTAATGCTGTCTTAACTTTATTGAATAAAAATGTTTGGTTGGATGCAATGAGATTAGCACAGCTTTAATATTCCTATATCCAGTACCCCTTGTCTACCTATCGCGCATACACTAGTGTTCGGAGCTCACTACTATTCCCGCTCATAGGCCTCCGCATTACAGGGGCTCTCTTCCAAACGCTAGCTTACATCCCATTCGCTCACCGGTGCTTTTTTTTAACGGGCGCACACTTCCACTTTTCCTTTCATAGCTTAATTTCGCCTTTATGAAGCGCAGCATCTAGCCGAGCTGTTAAATAATGCTTGAACTAAGGACGAGTGGCTGGTATATTGGTTTATTTCGGGTACTAATTCACTTAATGCGATTAAGCAGCTTTTGTGAATCGACGTTTGAATTAGGTTGTTTCGTCAGTAATGTTATTCATCTTCACCATCAGTTCAGTGTCGATTTAATTAGACTGTTGTGCTTTGCACCAAAAATGAGAGCACTTTCAGATTGCGCGGTTGCAATGAGTGCTGACGATATACCGTCGAAGGCCGATATTCAAAACATATTTCGCAAGTTGCGTGCTATTCCCGCAAACAGGGTGTGTACGTTTGCATTCAAATTGTCTGCAAACAAGAAAATCACCTACTACAAATCTCTCATTGCAGCTTTTCTCTTATAAATTTGATTTGTTTTTAAAAACAAACTTTTCGCAGTTTATTCTTGAAGCACATTTATTCGTACATTCAAAAATTGAGAGCAATACTTGGATGAACTTAGCCTTCTAGGGAAGTCGGCCATATTGGCGAATTTCTTCTGCGAACTCTTGGTGCTCACTGAATTCTTTGCTTTGTTGTGGTGCTATCGCACAAGCCAAAAGTGCAAAAAGAAAACGGTTCGGCCAAAAAATTTATTATGTCGCTCCAAAATGAGAAAAATTCCGGTATGTTTTAAATGGACATGAGGAGGGGTGCATGCTGCTTGTTAGAGTAAACAAATTTGCATATTTTTTGACTGGTAGTCAAGGAAGAATTTGTGAAATTGGCGTATATATTTATGCAGAGACGTTACGATTTTTATATCTATATCGGGGTTGTAAGTTGATTTCGAGAAAATCACCTTGCAGCAATTTTGTGTTTTATGAATAGTTGTATGATGGAGTGGTCGGTTGTAAAGGTGCTTTATGGGCATATATGATTGCGTGGATCATTGAGACTTTCTGTATATCGAGTTAGTTTGAACGTAGTAGTAGAACTGTAAAGCACATAAGTGCGCCGGTTCATAAATTGCATCTATTGCAGATTGTGACTTCATGCTTGACTCTTTCAATAGTGCGCAAAGCCGGCACCACTTTTAACTGTTTTCCAGCGACGGCTTGTTCAGAAATAAGAGACAATGAGGTGAAGAGGAAAAGAGAGCACATTTGGCTTGAAAAAGAGTTTCCGCAGATAGATACGTTAATTGCAGCAATATTTTCTAAGCCGACTTTGCAGGTGTGTTTTGATTGCGGAGCGCGTAATCCTTCGTGGGCGTCAATAACTTATGGTGTTTTCATCTGCATTGATTGCTCGTCGGTGCATCGTAACTTAGGTGTCCATATCACCTTTGTACGCTCCACAACGCTTGACACCAACTGGACTTGGCTGCAGCTTCGCGCTATGCAAGTCGGCGGAAATGCTAATGCGGTATTCATTTACTTATTCACTTCCGCATCTTCTTATTTAAAAAATCGTTTTGTGTACCGCCTCCGGTGATCTTTATGATATAAAAAGCGATGTTTTTTGAACTTGAGGAATTATTTCAAGGTTTTATTTATGTATTTATGTTCCGTTTGTTATCCGTGACATAAATATAGTCCAGCTTACACGTTCCTGTTGGTGACTCATAAAAAATGGCGAATCACGAGCATATCCAGCGTTCTCATCGCTCGCACCTTCCAGTGTTATTGCCTCTCATTCATGCTTCTTTCGCCCTCGTCAAGGCACTTTGTGAGCGTTATCTCTCAATTAGGATACTTAGTGAGTGTATAGTTGCATGTGCAAAAAGTTCTTTTTAATGCTTTTCTATATTTTATTTTGGTCGAAAGTTGTAAATTGAGGGAATCACGTGCAGAATTTTTGAATTTATTTTTCCATGAAGGGAAGTTTGCCCTAACGATAACCTTTCGAAGCGATGCATAATGCCAGTTTCATTTAAATGATCCATGATGTCAAGGGAAACATCCGTGGCTTCGGAGCAGGCCCATTTGCATAAGCTGAAAGGAGAAAATTGCATCACATCCAAAATTTTTCATTGTGAGACACCGTGTTTCTTGCAAAAGTCATCCCATTCTCAAGATTTTTCTGAATCGTTCTCTTGAAGGGGAGGGGGAGGGTTACGGAGGGGGGTAGGAGGAATAAAAGTTTCAGTGGCTATCACGTGCATCCAACGTAATGTTATAGTTGTGATGGGGGAATGCGAAACAGTTCGTTGTCGTCGAGGATTCGTTTTATTTCAGATTCTCTGGATAAGGAAAATGGGATGGTGGGTGCTGATTTTAAGCTTTGTTTTCGTTGCCTTGTTTTAGTTCTCGCTTGAAACATGTTGAATGGCAACGGTTGATTTTGAGATTTTATTTCACCAAAGAATTACCAGAGAGTTCATTAGGCAGTTTTCTTTCGAGGCGTCCTCGTTCTCGATCTCCAGGGCTCTTTTGTATTTTCTAAACTTGATGCCAGTGAATGTTTCTTCCGTCTTTCAGGTACAATTTTTCAAACAACATGGTTGTAACACGACAGACGCGCAACAAAAGTATAAAAGTCGAGCAGCAAATTTGTATAGGGTTCGTTCCATCATATCTTTTCTTCTTTGTGTTGTGTTTGGATTTTTTTTTTGTTCTCTTTTTTCATTGTTTCCGATTTTTTTTATTTTGCGTTTGGATAAATTAGTGTTCACAGCTGTGGCCGTTTTTCCGTGAGATTTATGACAAGCTTCTGATTGTGTCTTCTGCTAGTCATTCGTACCATCTCCATCCGGAAAGTTGATGTTCTGCAAGAACTTATACGGGAGTCGTAACTCCAGTTTTGGACATACTTTCCATCCTAAGACCGTTGGTCGGAGTACATGTACTGAGGGCTACGTTTCAGAATTCCAGGCAGTGGCTAGCAGTGCTCATTTTATGCTCTGAGAAGCTTTTTTTGTTAGTGAGGAAGCTGAAGCTAGTGTGCTTTGCGGTGTCAGTTTCCACTATTGTCTTGCCGTCTGCCTCATTTACATGGCCCAGCGCTTTCTAATGTTTCTGGTTGATTGCCTTCAAGCGAGGCAACGATTTCGGCGCAGAGGCACTCACTACGTTGTTGCGCAGTGATAATGTGACCGATGTCTGCTTCCGCGCTTATTTCTGCTCATCTAAGCTGTTCCGTAGCGTTGAATAATCAAAATATTGAGGAATAGAAATGAGAATACTGTTGTATATTGCTGCGCCAAGGAAAAGTTTGCGAGAAATTGCGATTATTAAATAACGAAAAGCTCGAGTTCGATTGTGCGTTGATTTCATACGCGCGTTGTTCCCTATATTTTGCTACTAGTTTGTCGTGGTGCCTTTGAAAGACGCAGAGTTGGTCAAGTGGCGTTTTTTTCTTGAAGACGCGTAAGAAGGGAAAGAAGTGGGGAGGTATCGATAAAGGGGGTGATAGGGTTGTCGGGAAGGGAATACGGAATTGAAAAAGGCGCTTGCCCAGCGTAGATATTTCACTTTTATTGATGCACTTATGGATATTTCCGTTTTCGATATATGCTCATCGTTGTATTCACTTCGTTTCTGCGAATATTCGCTGCTTGTTCACTTGTGCGGAAAATTATATATCCAGCTAGCTGGGAGGTCGTTTTGAGAATTGTGCTGCAATCGTAAGTACGTGACTGCCCCAATGTTTGTGGTGTTCATGTGAAATCCGTTCTCTTTTACGGTTCTTAAGCAATGGAAAGCACATGAATATGGGGAGTGTTTGGGAATAATATGGGAATAAACATGGATATACTCGTCAGATGTGTATTCTTTAATTCTGTTGTTACTCGTTAACTTAGAGGAGTGTTTGAGGCATGCAATGCCATTGAAATGAAAATCGTGTTATTGCCTACTGTGATTTTTGCTTATTGCATATTCGAATGGGCAAGTGGCTATGGGTTTTTTGATTGGTAAGGCTATACCCATATGTTAAAGGCGCCTAATTTTTCATTTGGCTTGTATGAAGTGATTTTCAGGAATGGTTTCATCTGTTTTCCTGGAAATCATTGTTTTTTCTTTCCTTATAATGCTTCTTTGTTTTTTGATGCTTATTTCTTTTGTAACACTTCGCCATTTGTGTCTGTAAAAAGTGGTCTGTGCTCAGAGTGTGGTGAATTACAGGATAAATTGACGAATCTGGCTACGCAAGCGCACCGCCAGTATGGGACGAATGCATTGATGGAGGGGAGTGGTCTTATAGCTGCTGAACCATCATCTGACTCGGAGCAGCAAGAGGACTTTTTCTCGCAGGAATTTGTCGCTCACCATAGCAACTCGTCCTCTTCGATTACTCGGGATGCCTTCATTAAGGATACTGACGATATGAAAGGTGTGTGAAGATGTTTTGTTGGCTTTAATACTAGATGGGCCCCGAACCTCAGCGGGACGCATAAAGGCGTTGAAAGCTCGTTAACGAGAAAACGAAGTGTACAGATATGGATAAGAAAGTTGGTGCGGCTTGTAAGTTTTCGTTGTCTTTGAAATTCGTTCGCTTCGGTTGCAACTGCTGATGCGATGCTTCACTTTGCAAAACTGCAACTGCAAAATGTGAAGTGAATGTCATTTAGATAGCAGAAGTTTGGTGCAAGCGATTGTAGTTGTCCGCTTAAAGTACCATGATTCTGGACTGTTCTTTCCAAAGGTGGAGGGGAGTTGTTTATGCAAAAAGAGATCCTTTGCTAAGTGAAAGCTTAATCGCAGTGATAATATGAGTAGAGCTGGAGTACAGTGCTGAAAATAGGTTGGTGAGCTGAGGCTTTAATTTTTGATGCTTGATAGTAGGTTTAACGATGCCAAAAACTAGGGTGTAACGCCAGTTTTCAAAAGTTGCAACTTTTTCGCAGTATACACTCTAGATAAAAAGAATGGAAGAAGCATGAAAGTTCGTTTTCTTTTCAAGGATGAGGGCGTGCACTGTGCTAAGTAGGTCTTGACACTTGGTTTCGTCACCAATGGAGATTGTCTTTTTGGGCGGGAAACGCCGAATATTTGGGTGGTTGGCTGGCTAATCGGCGTTGTTTTTTTCTTTATCGGCAGTTGAAGGATAAAAGAAAATTTGCGAACGGCGGCAATTGTTGATCCCGTCGTTCATAAGTAAGAATTTAATTTTTTGTAGGTCCAAGCGTCGAAAATCTTCCAATCGGCAGTCCTCCGAAAGCGCAGAGTGTTGAGTTGAAGTCGACTATCATTGGTAAGAAGCCGGTTGTGAAAAAGACAGCGGTACGTGCGCAGCTCTCGCCCATTTGTTTTTTCCAATTTTCTGGAGTACTCTGATAATTCAGAATTGCACTTTCTGCCAGCAGTATTTGCGACCAGAAATGCAATGTAAAAATAGTACATTGTTGTTCTTGTTCATTTCGCCTCAAAGAATAGCGCTGATAAAGAGATGTCGACACAGCCGTTCGCAAAAAGTAGAACATATCGATACGAGGGCGTTTGCGGCATCCAATTTGATATTAGCAGAAAAGCCATTCGAGAAGTGAGGGTATGTCGATGAACAGTGGCTACTATAAGGAGCATTGAATTGCCCCACTCTTCACAGATCTGACCCCCCTTCCATCTTATGGTGACTTTGTTGTGTTGCCTTCTTGCCGTAGTGATCTTCGATCTAAGTAGTTACCAAGGTATGTCCCACACCTGCCACACCTCAGGCATGGATGTTAGGAAAGGTGTGGCGGGAAAATACAGTCAACGCAGTGGCAGACGGCTTGTCCGAAACAATTATTTTTACTCTTGAAAAAGAGGAAAGGACGTGACGACTCGCCGGTGCTGGAGAGGAATTGCTGATCCATCGTTGGCGACTCTTCCTCATGAGAGCGCTGTTGCGGCGTGGTGTTGGCTGGCAAGCGTGGTATGGGCCCATTTTCTCCCCAAGTCTGGCTTTGGCGGTATTTTCATATGTTTAGCTCTTCTACCGTCGTTATCCTTCTATGTCCGTCAGCCTTCCGTGTTCCAGAATTTGTATCCGTTGCTCTCTGGAATTGGTTTGTTTTTAGCTTGGTGCTAAAAAAGGAATGGGAGCGCATCGTGTCAAGACGAACTTCACCGAAGTAGAACAGAAGGCGACCCAATTCGATAAAGGAAGAGAGGCGCTGAGCAACCTCTCGATCAGAGATACTGAGCCAGAAGAACAGCCTGTTGGTGCACAGAAGCTATCATCACGACTTATCATGCAGGATATCGAACAGCAGAAGAAGACCACTGAGGTAAGGATGGTTGGTGTCTGGGAGTGATTACTATATCTGTATTGCTATTCAGAGCGCTGATGTAAATGGTGACGATATAAATAGATATTAGTGAAATGTGGCAGAAAAAGCGTTGAGCAATTTTACTGCTATCGATGTAACCATCTCTAGTTCCATTGACTTTGGCGCCCGTTGTATATCATCGGAGCGCTGTTTTGGCGAGAATGCCCTGATTGTTGTAGCTATTACTCCCGTCGAGGATATTGGCAGCAACCAGGATGCAGATCAGCATTGCACTAGTTGGTGGTTTACTTTGTTGGTGTAGTAAAGTGTCGGTGCTGCGTGGGCGCTGGGTCCCAAGTTGAGCTTTTATATGAAGCTGCAATGAAGTTTTCTAAAATCTCCTGTCTTCTGCCTGTTTATCATCTGTGAACTACAGGCTAAGGTGAAGGCAGCATCGGGTGATCCGAGCAAGGCGGAGATGATCGACCGATTAGGCATTGGTTTGAGCGGGTTTGGCAGAGGGACAGTGAGCCACTCAGTGGCAAGTGGCATTATCTCTATTGCGCAGGACGGCCTCTCTCGCGGCTCATCGAATGTCTCCAGTCTACCCACTGCAAGGAGCCGTGATGACGAGTGGGAACTTATCGACGATTTTTCCAAGTAAGTTGGTTTCCTTCTGCATAAATGAGCTTATCACTTTCCATGAAGATGATTTAGAAAAAATGAGGTGGTGGTCAGAGGTTGCATCGTAGTTACCTGCAGTGGTCGTAACAGGGAGCAAGAAATAATGCGAAAAGTGAAAAGGTGAAAAAACAAAAAGTGAGCAATTGTTTCCTCCGTTGTCCTTTCCTCCTGCCGCTCCTCCCAGCAGTTGTCGGCTCTGGCCACACAACCAGGTCCAAATGCGAGGAGGTAGCCTCATTCATATTCTCTGCATTTATCTTCATTTTTAAAATTTACACTGTTGCGATGTCATTATTTTTATTTATGTCACTGAGGACATATACTCAATCACCAGGACCCCTTAATACCTTTTTTCTAAATGCGTTGATGGCAGCATTCAAACCGGAAAACTAAAAGTTTTCTAGTTCTGGAGTTTTCCCTTCCGAATGCATTTGAAATAAAGATGCCACTATCTACCAGCCGTCTGGATTTCGACTCAACAAATTGGCCTCTAATCGCTTCATCCAGCGATTAATGACACCCAAATTCCCGCTTCACTAAATCACCTAGATTTGGATTTCTGTAGGGGCATTGCTCTTCACACCGCTTTAATGAATCCAGTCCAGTTGACCCCGGAGCCAGAAGTAACTTCGTGAGCTTCAAACCTCAAGGTACTTGTACGCATGAATGGTTGGAGTAATGAAGAAGAGATGATAGGAAATTACACTGTTTATTCCGCTCGCTGCTGAACTTCACAGGTGTTACAAATATCTGTTATGACGTCTTTTAAAATTTTTTGATAGTTCTGCCTCATTCAGCGAGGTTGTTATGTTTTTTTTTCGTGTCTCGCGTTGGACTTCTCCATGATTTTCCTGCGACATGTCCACGTTGTTTACAATAGTGAACCTGCTTTAATTAGTGAGGCGTTTAATAGGGAGCGAGATGTATTTCTCATACAGCAGTTGATGAGCCGATTTCGTTTTGAATGAACAAGGGATAAAAAATATTCTCTTTTTCGAGATCTTTGGAAATACATTCCCAGTTCCTTTGTCGGTTTGGAAGAATTCATTGGGCTGGGCCATATTCCGAGGAGAAAGAAATAAATTGATAGCTGAGGATAGATCAGATTTTTTTGTTACTCATGCGTGATTTGGCATCTGATATAGTCAAATGGCTAAAGCATCAGTTTCCGATGCTCTTGAATACTGGAAAAGGCTTACCGACGCTTCCATTTGCAGTGAAATCGTTCATTTGCTGTTCACGTCTTCATTGTTACAGCACCGAACGGAGCTCATTTTTAACAAGTGAAGATTCCTATTCGTCCAAATCGCCGGCAGTGGAATCAAAGAAGGACGAATTTTTCGATGCCTGGGAGACACAACCAACACAGCCCGCAACTGCCAAGAAACCGTTCGTTTGTTGTGTGATTGACCTCTCAAGCGCTTTATGGTGAAGTATTATAGCTTGAGAGCTTATTTCAAGAAGACAGGCGTGTGGTGCCGTTTAGCACTTATGACTACATTTTTTCATTAACCTTGCTTAATAGATGCTTATCTCATTCATGTTGATTCTTGAGGGGAACGTTATTAATGGCTTTACAGTGTACATTCTGATTGCTGATTCAGGGAAGCCTTCTTACGATGATTCCAAGCAGTGACGTGTACTTGCGATCCGTTGCAGTGAAAACTCTAGGGGACGATCTCTTCTAGCTCTTGGTTCCTTAATACGCGTGCTACGCTTCTAGATTTCGGACTGTGCTAAAGTAGCCGATGCAACCCATTTGTCGTTGTAGAGGGTATGAAGGAGCCGTTGCAATCGATGTTCATTATATCGCACAGAGTGCACCTAATGACAATCCATTGGCCACATTTTGGAAGGTTTTCCACTTCTCTCCCCTGTCCGCCCCGCAGTTTTTTAAAGAAATACTGGGTTTCTCATTTTACCGCAATGTCTCTTGATTCACGATCAAGTAAGATTCCTCGTAGCAGTGCTCGTTGCAATTCGATTAAGGCAGCGATGACATGTCCATGAAAACTAATCAGCTGCGGGGATAGCGGTCAGGAAAACTCTGCCGCTTTTGATACCATTTAGGCCTACGAAGAGCTAGAACGGACTACATAGCTCACAGGGTGGAGGTTCAGGGGGTTTCGAAGTGCAAAAAGCACCATAATCGATTAGGACTAAGTTTTGTTCCGGGCAAGCTTATTTAATGCAACTTCGCGCAGGAAATAGTTTTTCTTAGGTGAAAATGTTGAAGCAATATTTACATCTTGCACGTGCTGCGACAATTTCTACAAAAATTCACTCACACTACTTTTGGTTTATTAATCCATCAAAATATGTGTATATATATTGGCACATTTTATTCACTAGTCGCGATTTTAGCCGCATAGTGCTATTTTGCTTGCAGTAGCACTTGCTGAAAAAAAAGAAAGATTAAACTGGAAGATATATTTAGCAGGATGAAATAGGCCTTAGGAGCAAAATGTTGTCCGTTATCTTGGTTATGTTGCGAGTCGATGGATAGCGCTGGTGTCGGGAAGTGTGCCATCGTGAGCATGTTATTTTTTGCTTTTCGGTTCGTCATGAAGGAATATAATTGGCTGGGAAGAATGTTACAGAAGTGGATACAGTGGTGGTATTATTTTAGTGCGCGCATGACGCTAACAAATACTGCACCAGAGCCGGCGGCTGAAGGAGCGCTGAAGAAATTTGCCAACGCAAAGGCGATTTCATCCGACCAGTACTTCGGCGGCCCTCAGATCGATGTATGCTTTGATATGTAATTGCGGAAAATCATAAACTGCAGCTTTTGGGCAGTTAAAAGCTTCTGTTGAGGCATGAGTAGTGGAAAGGGATTTTTATTTGCACGTTGACTAAAACTCGCTGACTTTTTTCTGGCTGATATAGGCATAGTCAGGAACGAAGAGGGTCGGAAGGCTCACGTATTTTTGCGCACATCTTTAATAAGGTTATTCGTGTTCTGCAGAATACGCTGGATCATGCTATTTGTGTTTTTCAAGGGAGCCTCACTGGTGGTGATCTCTTGGTAACCCTAATGAGGTTGGCGCTGACAGTAACACCCACTATTAGCAACATCTCTTAGGTCTTATGATGGCTCGAAGGCATGTGCACATAATACCTTATAATTAATGCTTGTGAGATGCCATAAAGGGGATGGGGCATGTTAAGGAATACCGAGAGAAAAATAGGTCTTTCTTTTAAGGGAAGAGTCTTTATAAGGACAGGGCTAGTCTCTCGGATGATTGCTTCTCTGATTTAAACAATGAATTTGGTATAGACCCATCCTGCCCCTGCGTCTAATTAATGGCCTCAAGATTTGTGCAACTCTATCTATGATTTTATTATTTTGCACAAGGACTTCAGTGCATTCGCCAAGTAGTCGAATTTATGACAGTTAAATATTTGTAATGAAAAGTGTCATGTGATTCATATCCAACATCCGACTTGAGTGTTTTCTCGAGCTAGGATGTGAGGTTATTTCTCCCACAGAGTTGTTCATGACGTTGATGTTATAATCCACTCTGAATTTCAATGGAGGTTGCACCCCTGCAGTGTTGCTGAAAGGGCGAAAATTGCAAAATTTGTTCTCCGCACCTTGCGGTGTAGATGTATCCAGCATAATCCTAAGTCTTCATTATTTCCTGCCGACCCACTTTGAAAAAACTGTCTGAGCTCATGTATGATCTTCTTGTTCGGCTTCTAGTATCATATTTTTAACGAATGCCTTGTTAAAAAGAGCGAAGTGCTTCACCCATATTGCCTTTCGGAAAGCCTTCTATGGCCCCCACCAGTCAGATTACAATGCTAGGTTGAAAACCTTTAACTTCGAATAATTGAAATACCGCAGACTCAGGATTGACCCATACGTTTATAACAAATTGTGTGCGCCTTTTTCCGACGTCCGACGTTAGACATATTTAATTTGCTTTTCCCTATGATTCAGGCGTCATTTTCGACTCGCCGAAACATATTGCAGCACAAACGATGTTATGCATAGTTTCCAGAAACGCGTTATGCAAGTCTGGAATCTGCTTCCTGCCGGTGCCGTTAATGCATACGTTAGAGCGATCTGCACGCTGTTGCTCCTTTTGCTAATTGCCTGTCTATTCACACGGATTGTAGCTTTGCGACCTTTGTTCTTTTTGCTGTTGATGCTCGCACGCTTTCTGTATGTTTTCCCACTTCGGGAAGTTGAAATAAGATGAAGTAGATGTAAAAGAAGTAACGCAAAAAGTTGGGAGAATTGTCGGCTGAATTGTCTGACCAAATGAGGATGAATAGCTAGTTGGAAGGTTCTAGATTTGCCGATGATTTATAGGTATCTTTGTTGTGAATTTGATAGGTAACATAGACAAAAGCTAGCATCGACGGCAAATTCTCTTCCGGCACGCGCGTCATATTGTTCTTCGTTTTGGATGTTCCCAAGAAAAGTTTTGCTTTCACTGTTTCTACTGTAATTTCATGCATAAAGCAATTTTTTCTTCGTTCATTTTCTGTGAAATATGTTTTGGAAGTGATTGGCATCTGTAGTTTAAGAAATCGAGGTGCCCTTCCGAATATTAGGTGCTTTATTGTCTCAAGCAGAATGGTTGTTGGGCCTCAGCTTGTATCGCGGACCACATAACCAAGTAGCAGCTTGGTTACAATTCAGCCGAAAATTCAGAGATGAAGTCGGTGTTTTTCAGTTCATTCCTTGAATAGTTCTCAGAGGTAGCACTTTTCAACCATATCCCGACTTCTCTAGAAATGAATTTCAGCCGTCATAAGAGCACTTTTACCAGCTGTGGCAAAAACCCTTTATTCCGCTGTTCCAATCAGAAAGCACTGCGTTGACGATATTTCGATATGCTATTCTTAATCGACATAGTGATTATAAAAGTGGATTTTTCCTTTACCGCAACAGTAGAAATTCTGATTCCAAAGGTCATCATTGCTCTCAGTCGCTGTTGATGTCTATTTTCCCATGTGACATCTTTCTACATGCATTCATTTCAGTTTGTTTCCTATTTTTCGCCATCAGCTTTTGGGGTTAAAGTAATTGCTGTTGAATGAGCGAATATCACTGCTGCCGTTTTTTTTTTTTTTGAAGTTTTTTTGACATTTTCATGATCAAACAAGTAAAGAATGTTCTCAGTGGTATTATGCTGTCCTTTTTTTGAAGCGTAAGATGCACATGATTTCTCTCTCCTTCAAAATTTTCGCTATCATTGCTTCTCGTAAGGAAAGTGTAATAAGAGGTTGGAAGTGAATATGGGCACTTCACTTTGAGTATTGAGACAAAAACTACATTTGCATTACGGATTGCTCACTACTGATGTGCATATGCTATTGAAGCAGTTGCTTTATGAGTTGATTGCAGTACGAGACGCAGTCGAGGTTGAATCAGTTCGAAGGATCAACTGGCATTGGCAGTGCGGATTTATTTGGCAACAACGACTCACATTCAAGTGGAGGGGGATATTCGACTTACAGTAGCCAAATGCCCGAGATGTCGGACATAAAAGATAGCATGAGAATGGGTGTCACCAAGATGGCTGGCAAATTGTCGTCGTTAAGTAACTCAGTGACCTCTTATCTGTCGGTTAGTGAATTTGAACGCTTTTTTTTTCAGCCAGCCGCCTAACTGGGCATGATTGGTCCTAAGTTGAAGGTGCGTGGAATCCGTTTAAAGATTCAAGGTGTTTAGTCTTCGAAAAAAAAAATTAATCGCCCTAAGAAGTTTGAACTCATTTCTTTTCCCCAATTTTGCGTATTTCAGCCAGTAGGGAATTGCATTTTAATGTTTCTTATCGGAGTTCATATGAAGTTCCTAGAATCGGAGACATTTGACGTTGTGATGCTTGCAGTGCGCATGAAAATTTTCATTTCTCTCTTTTTTTCTCTTCAAAAGTGAACCCAATTTCCGAAGGTCATTGCATTTATTAAAATCAAGGCGGAATATTTGTGCACCCGGTGAGACATTGTTTTGCTGATCGCCGTCCTCGGTCGCTCACGTTTATTCCACATTAGTGCAAATATACGATCCTTTTCAAAAGCGATAAATGGCCTGCAATGAAACGGTTTACAGATTCCTCGCACATTACGATTGCAGTTATTTTTCATCCACTTTGCCTAAATCTTCACTGACAGTTGATGACGTCGTTTGAGTGACGGTTTTTTTTTTTGAGTTTTTGTTGGACAATTGGATTTGCAAATCAATATTAGCTTTATAAAAGTCCTCAACATATGTTTTTGTGAATATTATTTTTGATTTCGGTCGTAGCCGTGTAAAAATTTGGAAATATCTCTTAAAAATGAAGACAAAAAGTGTGCTCAAAATGGCATCCGCGTGACTCAGGATAAGTGTTTAAGAGCTGCATGGTTAAGTGATTTAAAGCTGTAAGATCGAAAATGAGAAAAGTTTAAAACGCGATGAGTCTGAGAGGAGACGTGAACGTAAAGCGTGAGAAATAGTGGGACATGGATTTGATTTATCGGTATGAGGTTAAGGGCCAGTATCCATTAAGCTGCCACAGCGTGCTCTACTCTGAAAGTAAATCTGAAGCAGAAGATATGTGGAATTGTTCCAGCGGGAAGATGAAAGAAGTTTATTTCAGCGGCAGTCATCGAAGACTTAGACTCACTGTTTATTCGACAGGTTGAGTCGCGTTGTAACTCGTTTCATCGTGCTTTTGTTTGCACTTTCTCTCTGAATGTGTTGCGTCGCTTTAGCGTCTTGTGCTGTTTCGTTTTCCTTTATGATTTTATTGAGAGCATAGCACTATCATATAGACGGGGAGGGGGGGGGGAATGTAATAAAAGGATCAATGTTTTAAAAGGGACATGTATTCGGAGAGAAGGTCACTGAGGGAATCTTTCACATTGTTGGTTCATCCCGCCCTTAGAAGCTTCTTAGAAATATCGGGGATGGGATGGCTGGGCCTCTTCATTTTAGTCGGTTGGGACATGTGAGAGGGGGGGGGGGTTTAAGGGACATGTGAGAAGAAGGAGGTTTAAGGATGGTGATTCCATGAACAGCAGGCTGCATATAGGATATAAGAAAGGATTCTCACGTCCGTTGTTACTTTTTCAAGAATCATGATGCGCTCATAATTCCTCTTGTTACATTTCCCCTATCCGCCCTCTCCGAATGGAGTGTGTATAGTGCGATGCAATTTTTGGTGTCTTTTCATTGGGGTTTCTTTGTGTTTTCGTGCATTTCAACTTATCACATCACGCACGTTTCTTTCTTCCCTTAGCTGAAGGTACAAATTAATTCACAACGCATACGATGGAGTGTCAGGCAAAGGTGAGAGGAGCCCAGAAGGATCTGAGAAGAAAAACCTCTCATCGTCAACCACTTCTACAAATTTTCCGGATTGCATTCATTCCTGGGCACTGAGGCTTTCATTATATGACACTTGGAGACAGTTTGCAACCGAAATCTAATAATTAGACGGGTGCACTATTGATTTAATTGTTTATTAAGTTAACAGTTACACACGTATAAGAGGTAAGAGGGAACGCCAATACAAGTAGGTAAGAGAGGTAAAAAAGGAACACAGATAGAGCTGATAGATTCTCTTGTAAATTCTATCGCAGTCCGTATTATTGCTTTGTGATGGATGAAGTTTTTGTCGAGCTTGCTTTTTTAGCATTGGTTTATTCTATCTTCCTCTCTCGGGTTGAGCTGTTGCTGATTGCTTGCAGCACTCAATTTGTTTGTATTGGGATGCATTAGCTTTGGGGGCATTAGCACTCTCAATTCATTCAATGTGATGACGCTTGCACTCTCAGCGGAGCTTTCGTTATCAAACAGTCTGTTGAATTTTCCAAATTGCAAAGAATTCAAATACATTCGAGATTCCATGTGGTTTTATATTGAAATGAAAAGTGTGACTGTGCGGAATATTGCGAAATATTTGTTGCATTTTAAAGTTTCTTGTCTTTCAGGATCGATATTGAGACTGGAAGTGAGAAGCACTCTTTGCGGCCGTACCGTCGTTCTGCCCGCTCATATAAGTATTGGGCTGTGATTTCCTTTTTTTTGAGTACTGTGGGCTGTGATTTTTATTTTTATTTTGCTAATTATGCGTTATTTTAATCCTTCTTTAAAGATTTGGTATGTGGTTTCTAAACAGATAGCTCCAGGCAACCTGATATTCGAAAGTAGAGAGGGAGGGATGCTAGAATGGAAATTATTTTTCATCAAGAGCACTGAGAAGGTGCCTAAAGTTTTGCTACTCTTATTGAATATTTCCTGACTGCTGGCACGAAATGATGCCACGCTGAACGCTGATTCTTATGAAGAGCCGTTTTTATGGTTATATGGATCATTAAATGCTTCATCGTTGGAAATACACAGATGCTCAAGAACATCACATTGCGTAACCCTGTGGTCCTGAAAATCGTGTAATATGTAGTTGTTTTATTATTTAGAAGCATCTTTCTGTGAAAAACAGTGAACTTTTTTAGTGCTGATTTGATGTGAATGGGATAAAGGTGAAGGAGAGTTTTGGACCGTTTAGATTCGTTTTGGTTGTTGTGTTGTTGTGTTTTTGTTAGGTCACCTCGTAAAAGAAGCTAAAATTTCGGTGACCGTTGGAAATTCTCCACATTAGGGTTTGCACTATTGTGCTTTCCTATACTGCCAGTAGTCTTCATAAGGAGGATTTGCTGATGAGTTCGTGAGAGGTTAGCTTTTCAGAGACCACAACTCCCAGTCAGTGGCCATTGGGAGATGCAAAAATTGCTATCAAGCATCTTGAGGAACAACCTGACATACTTGTGCTACAGTATGCTATAAATGGCAAGCTGTTGCAAGCCTCAGTTTACTTGTTGCTGAATTGTATATTTCAAGGGTTTTTCGAAGATTTGTGTTTTGAAACGCCTACTCGAGACAGATTTTGGCATTTCGAAAATTGCTATAATTGTGCTAACGCGTTAACTGGTTCTAGCGCGTACGTTGAGGTTGTTTTTGCAAATTCTGGCGCTTTTAGGATCAGAGTCGAGTTTATGCAGCCACCCACATGTTATCCACTCTAATTTCTAAGATTCTACCATTTCTCAGTTGATATGATGAACAAGAAATTTTCTCCAAAACGGAGGATTTTTTTCTGACGGGACCAGGAGTGATAGTAACGCAACATTACCCGCAGAATGGAACACATTCGGAATTGAGGGAAACTTTGTTATTTTGTTTCTAGATCTTTTTTTTCCGGGAGTGTGGTTCTTTTTTTTTCTTTTCGTCTTAGTTTTTGATATTTTCTCGCCTTTCTTTCAAAATTTGCCTCTGCAGCCATTTTTATTGTTATTCCAAATTTTAATGCAAAATATGCGCTGGAATGAAGTGCATAGATTTCTGAAGTTAAAAACAAATAGAATTTTATTAATGACGGACTACCTTTTCTTTCGAGGTTTATAGTGGTGCACATAGTTTCATTTCTAAGAATTATTAACACCGTTACCAAATCCCGGGCAACTCTTAAAATCGCTGCAAAAAAAAATCGATGGTACAGGTGCGGCTGAAGGAGGCTGGGGCCAAAAATTGTTTAAAAAAAGAGTTTTCCGTCGCCATCATGCTTGAGAATGCTCATCGCTTAATTTCAGCTGCAATGTAAACTACGTTTTGAAGTGTTTTCAGTCACTTCGATGCGCCAGGTATCATGAGCACATTAACACTCAGAATCGTGCGATTTCTTTGGTTGACATTTGTTCGTATCTTTGAGATGCCAAATTTCATCGTCATGCTCTTGCAATTGATTAAGGTGAAATGTCGAAACGCGCACATACTTATCATGGCAAAATAAATGTTATAGCGAACGGACATATTTAGACTAAACGAAAACTCTCGAGCGAAATAAATAATTGGCTTATGCCATTAGTCTCTGTAGCTCCGATTCCAGGTAGAGACCTAATGGAGCGACAACTCCTCCGCTTTTTTTTCCTTAGGCTTTTCCATCAAGGTCTCCGCCTCAAGTACGTTCTTCAGCGGGGTTGTTCATTGGTCGAAAATCCTCTTCCAGCACCGTGCTAAATGTAATGCTGACAAGGTTCGGGTGTACTTCATGTTTAGCAACAGAAAACTAATGCTGGTTTTCAACAAAAGCCGTTCCTAAGGCTACGTAGTGAGGGCTGGTGTACCTTTGCGATGCAGTTGCGGTTCTCAGCTTCATTTACTTGGCTGGCGTGAGAAATCAAAAGCAGATGGTCAAGAGGCAGCAGTCCTATTTGCCGGACTCGGCGGCATTCTCTCGCACACCATAGAACTGTATCCACTGTAGGCTGTCGATTGGTGTTGGAATTTGGTGGAATCTTGCATTGTTCGTTTTTTAAGAGAGGTTTTCGTCTACTTTGCGGGAATCGGTTCCCTAGCATTTTTACGTTGTCTCCGATGCTGGCATTAAAAGATTCTACTCTTTCGAGTGATTCAGAAGTCGGCATTTCAGATAGGGTTAAGAATCTCGGAGCGTGTGAACTTTTTCCCTTCTCTCGCTTCTATGGGAAAGGAATTTCCCGAGTGTGATATTACATATCTCTAACACGCTGTTTTTGTGGTCTGCATATTCACGTAATCCCGCACCCTGTTCTGCGTGAGATCATGAGTCAACACTGAGTCTAATGAAGTTCCTGGAAGTGGAGATATTTAAAGAAGAGGACGCCATCGTTGACAACAGATAGCAGATTAATCCGTCTGATGTAGACCATATAATAAAAAATAATTTTAGCTAGATCCACTGGATTTAGCTTCTAAAAGCGACTCTTAATCGGTGGATGAGGCGTAAAATGGCGCACTCAGTTTACAGCTTTTTTTACCGCTTGCGTCAGTGCACTTTTGATGTATTGAAATTGTAAGTTTTTCTTAAAACGTCGTTGGTGGTATCAGCATTTGTTTTGAACAATTTGATGAATGGTGAGTGGGTTGATGATTTTCATTTTTAATCGTACTATGTGCTTTTTGTTGTTTTCATAAAATTTCAACCGTTTATTTGCGCCATAAATAAAGACATTTATTGGTACTAAACGGTTGCCCGCATGGTACTGTGTGAGGGGCCGACTGCAGCAACAGCCGAGTTTCTCATCAGTTCATGACATCGAAAAACTGGTGCTCTTCACAATGGCACATTTTTATTCACCACAAACATTCATACAGGCTAGGCAGACGTATATGCTCAAGTTGTCCACTTCGATCAAGAAGTGGATACTATATTTCCTTGCTCTTCAGCCCTGCTTTTCATTCAGCAGTGTCAAGTCTGGAAAGCCTTATACGCAGCTAACTGAGTTCGTGTCGGAATTTTAGTTTTGCGTTGTTTTTTCTTATTCTTGGAAACGTTGCGGTTGAAATTGAAAGAGGGAACCGGGTGGCTCATTAACTTCGCGAATATCCAAGGCGAGTTGTAGAAAATAGGGGGAATTTACAGATGGTGAGATACGATATCCATTTGGCGACGCGGAGTAAGCATATTTGTCCAGGAAAAGTAGCGCCTAAACACAACAGAGATGCCAATATTTCAGCAGCAAGCTTGTTGGAAGGCCTTCAAGGTGACCAAGTTGTCGATAGCAGTGGTCCCCAGGAAGTTTCTTCAGGTGTAGTCAAAAGCAGTGTGGACTCGGATGATCACATCGTTCTTTTCCTTTCTTTTAACTTTCACCTGCTTTTAAAACTGGTGATTTATCCTGAGCGAATTAAGTGGAACGTTCGAAGGTATTTAGGTAACGCCAAACATTTAAAGAGAAAGAAAGCAATCATAAAATTGAGTTCAATGGTTGTGAAAGTGATAACGCGAACGAAGCCCTTGATTGGATTTCGGCGTTTCTCTGCATCTCTGCCGACATATGAACCGGTCGGCCAGCATGTGCGGCTGCACCCTACCATGTTTCAATGGGTTTGTCAGGCAACAATTAGGGAGGGCGGGAGCAAGGAAAGGGCGGGAACCACGGGTTTTTGTAGGGGCGTAGCATCGGTGTGGGGTGAATGGGGGCGAGAGCTGAAGCTGTCTTGGGTCGTGCGGCGTCAGTAGTTGGGAAGGTGAGCTGTAACGGTGTGAAGCATGCGCTTCTGTGTGCGCATCGTTTCTGTCGCTCAGGTAGCTGCGGGTGAAAAAATATTTCGAGTAATTTTGCAAGTGCTTGTCCGTATAATGGCGGTCCGTGCTACAATTCGCTTTGATCAGTCAAGTTTACAGCATTTATAGTCACTGAAGTGTGAAGAGACTTTTGAAGCGCTTTACGTATGGTTACAGAAACGAAAATTTCATAGACTGCAAAAACGTTATCTCGCGACGAAAAAAGTGGGTACCAATTACGGTAGTCGTTCATTCCTAACGTTTATTGCTTATGTGTTCTTTCTGATCGTTTTTACATGAGAATTTCGTCTCCTTGTTTACTGGGTTGCAAATAATAAATGACATGCGACATGGGTAATTATGGGTGCATCGCAATGGAAAAAATATCGCATCTCTTCTTGTATAATCTATTCCCGTAGTTATCTTCGCCTACAATTTTTGTGTTTCGTCATATTCTCGTTATTCCGTAGTATAATCTCGTAAATATAGCCCAGTTTTTCCACATTCTAAGTAGATGTTACCACTCATTGCAACACATTGTAAGTCCTTAAAATGTGTTGCAATGAATCCACTAAAATTCAGCTCAGCTGTTTTCTTTGCACTCTTACTTTAACACACTAGCACATGCCATGTATGAATGAGGAGGCAAATAAAGGCAAATTTAATGAATAAAAACATATTCACATACGAATTCATTCATATCTTATGTGACATCAAATAAAGCACCGGCATAGAAAACGAAAGTTGACGCTTGCTGGGAAATGAAGGAAACAATTCAACGATGTTTTCCTTGAGCGATCTTAAACGGCAGTGTTGGAAAATTGCAAGCGGCAATATGCCACCATAAACTAATGCTTGTACAAAGTATGCTTCATAGTTAGACAATCAATAGTTAAGCATATAATAAGTTTCTCTGAAATCCAGAGTTGAACATATAGTTTGTTGGGTAAGAGAACAATTCCGAAACGAAACAATTCGAACATATCTTATTCTTATTAAACTCTTCGTTCAAGAAAATGTTTCATAATCTCAAATCTCATTATATTCTGCAAGAACACTTTTCGCCTCTTACTAGTATCAATTAGTATAAGTATATTTCATCAATGACGCGAATATCACTTGTCGACTTATTATTTTTAGTAGAATTACACTTCTGTTATAGGAAAAAAGCTCAAAAGAATTCGAGATGTTCAACTCTCACCGCAAAGAAAAGAAGAAACAGAAAAGTTTTGAATAGCTCTTTGAATTGAAGAAGACGAATGCTGAGAGCATCTCTAATAGATGGGTTCTTCTGAAGAATTGATTCGGTGTTGTGTTGCGGATCGCCTTGACTCGGCTAGTGAATAGAGAAAGCGAAAATGACTTTGCAGGAGTAGTCTTGAATACTAGAGGCTAGACATTCCTTGTAGTTGCTGGGATGAGAGATGAAAATATTTATTCCTCTGGTTTCTATTAGAGCGCGTCCTCTGGTGGTCCTGTGCAGAGGCAGGTCCGCCGGCAAAAGAGGAACATGGTGGGCCGATGCGTTGTACACAACCCTCCTTTGGCCCAATCTTCGCACAATATTCCTTTCTCGTCACGTTCCACCGAACAATCCATTGTGAACGGATGCCCTTAAACAACAAAAAACACTCGTAGATAATCAAATACCATTGTCACAGAAATGCACAGTTCGATCGGTCGAAGTCACATTTATGGTGTTTCGAAGGAGGATTACTTCCTTCTCAGTATGGTTGTGCTACAAGGCCCCTATAAGCCGAAGCTTATCAAATTCGATAGTACGCAGAAGATAGCAGCAATCACGGCGGAAGTGTCGTGCTGCATTTGACATATGTTGCATCTTGCAAACTGCACTTTCTAGGAATTAACAAGTTCCAAATCGCAGCAGCATATTTCTCTAGCTGACTATCAAATTGGAAATTTCCCTCCCTCTGTTATCATTTTCTTGCTCTTGGAAATTGTCTCAATCAAAGTGATTTTCACAAGACTTCGCACTTTAACACTTCTTTCTTTAAGCCTCCAGCATGCACATTCCGGTGTTCATATACATCCAATGAACGAATTCACTAGTAAAACATGCCTTTAAAAAATTTGATTCATTTCAACATACGTAATAATCGCAACTGGTCATTGATTAAATTCTTTCATTACCGTAGGCAACGCTTATACAGTGTGTTTTCGCCAAAAGAGAACTATCTAGATGAATTTTTGAAACTTTTTTTTTTGCTCATCAATTTTAATTCTACCTACTTATGAAGTTTTCCATAGTGAAATAGAAAATAGGAACAACTTTCTAGCAGAAACGTTAAAATTGCCTAACGGGGCTAAAGTTTGTATAATAAATAAAAGCATTTTTCATGAAATCGTTTGTGTTACTTCAGAACTTTTAGTTAACGCGCATAAAAACTTCAATAACAATGTTTTTCCTCGTGAGCAATCTCGGTTAATTAGATCTATATTTGTAACAAATCCAGTAAGCATTCGAACATTCTGAAACATATTGTCATGTCAACAAGCGCTAATCATAAGAAATGCCAGTTGTCCTCAGTTAATCAGATGTTGCCGGACGCAGCGAAAAGTCATTTCTAGGTGCGCTCAGGGATGAAGAATTGGTGCGCAATCACCGAGTGAATCTTTTGAAATAATGCACACTGTATCTAGGCATTTATCCTCTTAATTTCATTTTTTTTTTGTGAAGAATTATGGTTGTTCACTTCTAGGAATCTAAACCATAAACGGGCACCGAACGGACGAACGGCACGACCACTACAATCATTTCTACAAAAAAAAAGAGACTGAAAATCATAAATTAAAGGCGGACATGTTAATTCTATAAAAACAGTAATATTTAGGAAATATGAAAAGAATGCTCACATTTTCTCCTTGTTGAATCGTCGACTTTCAGTAGCGGTAGATGAACGAACTCTAAAAATGGGGGTTATTATATGGAAAATTGCAGCTTTGAGTTCATCTGATAAATACTTCATTACATTATTTTTATGCAAATTTGATCATTATTTCCATTACACTAGATCCAGCCAGTCATTAGCACTCCTCATAAGAATTCGAGCTTTCCGATGGGGCTTTTTTTTTCAAAAATTTTTGGCTTAAAATAGCAATTTTTATGATAGACCACTTGAAATTCATCATTTTAAGAAATAGAAATGAATTATGCATTAATTTTCTGCAAACGCATCCGAATAATTGGAAAAATTTTGCAACATTTTTGGCACTAATATTAGACTACATTTTTTTTCTGATAATAGTGACATACCTTTCGTTCGGTGACGGTCGATCTGTGGTAAATCCTTTGCAAGCATCGCTGCAAAAAATATTGCTCAACGAGAGAGGTGGATTCGCTTATGCAACACTTTATGCCATCAATAACTTTTAATGCTTAAAAAAATATTTAATGGCCATAGACATGCTCTATTATATGATATGAAAGCCTCACAACAATCGCTCATCAAGCACTTGCATGATTTTATTACGTAAGTTGCGCTAATGAATGCGAAGAGCATGATTACTCAAGGAAGGAAAAAATATTCCATAGCTGAGTAAATCGTTTGCAACTAAATAAACGGTCGTATCAGCGAGCGATCACAGCGGGGAATGCAAATGGGACGTAGTTAAAATTGGGGATGTTTCAGATGTTGTTATAGACATCCATCAGTCTCACTGAACGCTCTAATTCCTTAATCAGTGGTACGGTTAAACAAAAAAGTCCACACATTAGTGGGTGCTACTTTAGACTCGCGCTAAATCGAAAATGTAAACGTTTCGGGCATATCAGTGCATTGAACGATGCTTTTAGAGTGCACTCCGTATTGGGTCATTGTTTTCCGATAGGAGCAGAAAATTGTTGCCAATATTTTCTTCACAATCTACGGCGGAGAACTTCTGAGCCGAATTTCTATTATTTCTATTCTCACTGGGTGATGATTACGTTCGCTTAACAGTCTACCTTGGTTTGTTTAAAATTCCCGATGATTGATAGTGACCTATTGCGTCACATAAGGTTTTGTGAGTACGGGCATCTATTCCAGAAAACCGTTTGAAACAAACTATTAATGAGTGATCCATTCTGATTGAATGAGTTCTTGTGATCTCAGCAATCCCCATTTTGAATAGAAAGTTACTATGTTCTCAGCTGTGTTGTTCTCTCCAAACATGGATTATGATTTGCCTTTGGGGCCGTAGCCGGAGACATAGATAGGCTGCAGTCTTGCTTGGTCTATGCTTCTATGCTTTCTTATCGTCTCATGGTTGTTGTTGCTCGTTGCAAACGGACGCCTTGCTTCGATGAGGTCTTTCATACGTCAGAGACGCTCGTACAAACTGATGGAAACGTTGCAGCCAATATGGCTAGTTATGGGAATGAAAACATATAAAAACTCATTCACATTCCTCGAAAATCCATTTTCGCCGCAATCAGCACATATTTCTATGGCTTCAGCAGTTACCGATGATCAAATGAATCTCCAGTTGTTGTTTTGAAGGGTCCCGAAGTGAACAAAATGCCGAACATCTAAAGGAGGGGACGGGGGGACTGCAATATCAGTCTTCTCTTCTCGACTACTACCAACGATAAAAATCGATGCTTAACTTGCCAAAATGCTCTCTACAAATTTTCTTGTCAAAGTATATAATATACGCTCCAATAGATACGAATTTCATTAAGCAGCACCTAGCCTATTGATTTTAATATTCCTATCAATCTGTCCAAGGATCACTGCAGAATTCATACTTGTTGCAAGAAAAAATGATTTTTAAAAGCTTGCCGATTGCTGCATTCTTCATTAAGCGACGTTTCTCTATTTTCTCTATATTCTGAATATTGCATTTAGTAATTTTTTTTATACTGGTATAACTTGCACCTTTTTTTTTCAGCGTTCATCGAATTATGTTATCAAAACATTTATGGTTATCAAATAGACACAACGGACGACGAAACATTTACACCACAGTGCAAATGAACGTAATAATGTGCGTATAAAAAGCTGTGATATTCGAGCCTCCTGCGAGATAAAAAAGAACTTCCCACAACATCAAGGATCGATACTTCCTCACAATTATACACTAAATAGGATTAGCGCAATTGCGTGCCACTATTAAACTTAACTAAAACATTGAAATTTGAAATTCTAGAATTGTACGTACCAGTATTGGGTACAACAGGTGGCACTCCAACGTATCCGATTGCTTGTTCGGGAGCTGAAAGTTCATTGTTCCTATGCAATGTAAACGCTACCTTCGAGAAATTCATGGCAGAAAAAGTGAAATGATCATGCAATTTCATTAGCAGCTATAAATAATAAATTTCTTCGAACAATGAGGGGAATGAGTATTTCAAAGTTCAAAATATCTCTCTGAAGATCATTCCGTTATTTGTTTCGAAATTTCTCATTGTTCGGATGAAAAGGTTTCCTCAGGAGGCACGATGAGAATGAGACAATACACGAAGGAAAGTGAGAAAAATTAGGTGAAAGTGGTGCACGTTAATCCGTAACGAAAATGAACACCTTTCTTGCTATCATTGAGGTTGTGCTTTATTGTCAACGGTTACGTTTATGTGTTAAGCGATAAAACAACATTCGTTTTTTTTAGAAAGTAGAAAAAGATGAAAAGGCTAAATTTTTGAGACTTTTTTTTTGTTTTATTTATTAATTCTCATTCAAAAATCGTTCCGTTTTGGTCAGTTCCGACATTGTTAATAATTTTTGATCGGCAAATTTGACCCATAGATGGCATTTTTATTTCACGAAAATTTTCAGAATCTCAGAAATTTTGCTCAAATTAGAGATTCTCTGAAAAAGAAATCACTTGCACAATGATCACACAAAAGACATAAAATAAGTTAAGTTGATGAAACAAAATGAGAATAAATTATCAACGGAGAAAAAAATCTTTGAGAGAGAGAGAAAAAAAAGAGAAGAATTGAAAATTTATTAACAAAAATCAATAATATGTTAGAAATTATTCAATTTTTGGAGGTTTAGAAAACAAAGAAAAAAAAAGTTTTTTTTTCTTGAAAAAATGCGTAGAAGTCACTAAGCAACCTCACATTGTGCGCAGAACGTTTTTTTTTTCTCACCATTTTATATTATGCAGCATAGTTCAAACTTCTTTAGTATAGTACAATTTCATTGAACATAGTCATTTACATCAATAGCATAAAAAATTGCACTTTAAAATAACAGTATTTATTACTGCTTTTTCCTATCAAAATAACAGTATTACTGGCTGTTTTCCGTCATATACAAATGCACTGATACAAGTTTTTGTAAATGTACGCCGGCTCACTTGACAGATAGTGTTTTCCAAGGTTCATTACGTTTTCTCAGTAATCTATTTCTCAGCAAGTTCGATTGTCGGAAAAAACGAAAAACGCATGAATTGCATGAGGAGAAGAAGAACGACCGTTGGGAATAGCGGTGACAATTGATTCAGAGGGATGCCTTAACGTAGTCAGATTCTCTGCTAGTCTTCAACAAATGTTATAAATTTATTCTGCATTAGTAGCTTTGAAATCTCCGAAATAATCTAGCATAGGTAAAATTTGAGCATTTACTTGCGGCGCTCAACGAAATCACAGGACAAGGAGGAAGGCAAATGTTTTAGGGCTGAAAGCAAATTGAGCTGCAAAGACGATTCCTAGAAGACATCAGTGACTTACATACCATATTCGTTTATGCTTCTTCGCAGCGAACGTTAAAATTTGTAGATTGTTGCGTCTCTAGAAAAGCATTTGTCCTATGTTCCACTTAGCATTCTAAGCGTAACTTATCGTTGCATTATTTGAGAGGGACTGTAGATTTAATGTTTTTGACTATTTCATTCCCAATCGTCGCATGTTGTGCTCTTTGCCCCTTTCCCCTCTCCCTAGTGCCCCTCCCCCCAACTCCTCCAGTATGACAGACTTCTTTCAGTAGCATTTTCAAAAAAGTTCGAAGCAGGTTGCAGCAGGCATCTGCGAATGTCTCATCATAAAATACGCTTGAAGTATAATACGCTTGAAGAGGCTGCTACCTACAGCTGAACAAAAAAGTTTTGATATGCAACAGGTAATTCGGAATAAGAGCAAAGAAAAATTTTACTGCACAACCAGAGCTGAAACGATTTTTGAATTTCCGTTAACCATCGAAATGAAAAATGACCAAAAAGCCTTAAAAAATAGGCTGCCTATTACAGTTTAACTGCATTTGCATTTTAGAAGTCGATTAAAGAAAAATTTTTGGGGAAATGTTGAACATTTGTAGAATATAAATCGGCATTGTTATAGTTTAACTATAGGTCGCTTAAATACTCATACTATATTTATGATGGTATCGCAACCGCATTCATTAAACGAGTAATAAAACTTACGCATCGGTTTTTGCTGATCGGCAGTGACGATTGCTGGTGGTGCTGAAAAACGCTTCATTTTAGGAATAAAATATTGAACAATCCATCAAAGGATTGTGTCACATATTTCGACGATTCAACTAATTTCGAGAAATAATTCTTATGAAGGGAACTTATTGAAGTCAGAATGAATTTTCAAGGTTTTTTTTTCTTCCCACATTTGTTCGCTTTAAGAAGAGAAGAAGAAATGTAATCAATTCGATATGAAGGCGAAACTTTTGAAGAAAATCAGCCTTCTCTTTTTTTCCTCAGTAATCGTTCACTAATATATTGAAATATTCAGATGATTTATTGAATTTAGCAATTGATTAATTTGATATTAATTTCACATAGGAGATATGTGCAAAATATGAGTGCAAATATAATGGTGTTAGTTTGACAGAAAACGAAAAAGTTGTGTTTAGTTGGTGGAGTTAAATACCGTTCACATCGTAACCAGACGGCTCAATCGGCATTTGACCGTACTCTGAAAATTAACCACCAAAAGCAAATTAAAATTAATAGAACACATCAAATCACAATCTAAAGCCACATAAAGAACATAAATTGTTGAAAATCTCATCACATTTGAACGATTTTATTGATGAAAGATGAACGGAACTTTCCATGAACGAGCAGGAAACAGCACTAAACGTTGGATGATAAAAACAGCAAATCGTTTGATGAATTAAATGGGGTCACGGAAAAACCTTGATGTGCAAAAATTGCTGAACTCTTCTGGCGAATACTCGTAGTCATCCTCAACGTTCCTGCGACCAATAACACGAAAAACAACGAGTGCACAAAAGTAAATAATTCTTAGATAACATCAAGAACGTTATTAGGCGGTTGTTTCACGCACGTATGTGAATATTCACAAAAAAGTAAGCAAGTTTGAAATTCACTTTCGCAATGAACGAAGAAAGCAATAACGTAGAAGTGATGCAACTTGCTGCGTTGTCTGATTCCATTTTATCGCCGTTGACAAAATCGGCAAACGTCTTTCGATAGCACAACGTGGTTAGTATAACACGAAACGTAACAAACACTCTTTAAATTACAGCGCGTGATTGCTGAAGCTTTGAAGTAGGAAACGAATTATTTGATGTTTAGTGCTAACTCGTTAGTGTCTACTAAAAAGTAGTTGCGAGCGACTCAACTAGATATATGGAGGTGGCGATCAGCAACCTTTTAATAACGCTAAAAAATTGAATACCAGTGGATGACCACTTTCTAGAAATTAGAGAAATTGCTGCTAAAAGAGACTGAATTCCAATAATTTTAAGTAGTAATGTCATTGATTCTTTCAATTTGCAATAACTGCACACTCAAATGACTGCAGCAAAATGCTTCGCCCAAATTTCTAGCGATTGAAAAATTGTGAGATTATGTGAGAGTAATATTTCTTTGAGCCCCATCAATTAGCAAAAAGCATTTATGATATAATCTGGGAAAAAATCTCCCAAGCTATGGATTTTCTAAAATTTTCAGGCTTAGATGCATTAAATAGCACTTTTAGAAATTCGGAATGGGGAAGGGTAGATGAAAAAGCCTAGATTATTCGAATTTTTGGACAAAGAATATAGGTGGATATTGAGAAGGAGCAGTCGTTGAAGCAGTGATTATTACTAAACGATTTTTTCTTTCTTCAATTTCTTGTGTTCAGCGAAAGAGAAGAACGAAATGTGGTTTTGCTGCAAAAACGGAACTCACCTGATTCAGAAGCAGTCGTTTGCGATTTTTCAGCCAATCCCTCTATTTGTCCAATTTCTTCACCGCGCAGCTTTCCGCTAACGTGTTTTGTTACAGCCAGAATTCCCTCATCTTTTTCCTCCACTTTGCTAGTGGTTACGGTAGCCAGCGGTTCTTCAGTGGTCATTACGAACAACGTTGTCTCCTCGGTAATTTTATTAGGTGCTCCTGCTGTGCTCTCTTCATTTCCTTCGTTTTCTGCAATTGTTGGCTGTCCGGTGGTTGTTTCTTCAAATTCACTTGAGGAGGTTGTTGCTTCAGCTTCTGCGATCACAGTTGTAGCTTCTGGAATCGCTGATACTGGTGTATTAGCGAAAGGTTCGGCGTCGATTGCGGCAGCGATTTCGGAAGATCAAGCTCTTTGCTCTCATCAGCGACTGCCTCTCCTTTCTTTGCTGTTACTGTTGCCGTCGTCCTTTCTTCTTCCTTATCTTCAGAAGTGAACGTGCTTCCTTGGTGGATCATTGTTGATTGCTCCACTGTCGTGGTCTCCTCCTCGTCAGTGTGCGATTCGGCGAGAACAGTCGGTGACATCGTCGGCTGTTCGATTGCCCCAAACTCTGATGGAGCCTTTGGTTGCGCAGCTCCTTGCAGCTCAGCTTCCTGAAGAGGTGCGGTTGTGAGTAATGTTGTTTGTTGCTCGCCAACGGTCGATAATTCGGCGATTTCCGGTAAACTTGAATCCTCGACAGAAACCGGAATAGTGGAGCTTTCACTGACCTCGAGTATCGTCGATATGATCGTTGTTTCACCGGTTGCCCCCTCCTCCTCGCTAGCAGCAGCTTCGCTAACTATTGCCGGTTGTTTGGTTGTTTTTCTCACTCCCTTTCCAGCTGGTTTTATTGCCTTTGAGGGTTTGGTTTTGGCGAGCGTCAGGACTTTTTTAGGCATTGCTTCACTCTCTGCCTTGATTATAACGGTAGCATTCTCTGCAGCTTCCTTTTCTTCAACGTTTTGGATCGTACTGCTTTGCTCCTGAGATACAGCGCTCATAATTGCTTCAACATCTTCAGTAAATTCTTCAGAAAGCGTGGCCGCTTTGGTGGGTTCGGGTCTGCTTTTCAGCTCTTTCGTTTCGCCTGAGGTGGCAGCTCCAGTCTCTTCTTGTTCAACGCTCTCTTTGGTGGAAAGCGATATCTCGGTGCTGGCTTCAACGGCCTCTTGTACGTTGACGTCTCCAACTTTTGCAGTTACTTCCATAGCAGTTTGTGTGGGTAAGGCTTCTGTAAACGCTAGTGCTTCCGGGTTTGGCGATACCTCAATTTCGACGAACCTGTACACACTTGTTTGAACAGTCAGTGATTCTGCTGTTGTTCCCTCCTGAATTTTTTCATCACCAATCGTTCTGTTGGGTGTGACTTCTGTCTCACTGAATGTTTCAGGTTCCAATTCTTCGGATGCAGCAGCACTTACCTCCGTGACGTTCATCGCTGTTTCTTTCTCGCTCACTTCAGTAACACTTTCGAGTGCTTCATGTGATGCTTCAGCTGTTGCTTGTTTAGCCTCTTCTGCTCTCTCGGATTGATTCGTAAGATTGGACTCCTGTGCTTCTGAAGTCACCTCCAACTCTCCGGTAGTGGCTCCTACGATAGGCTCTTCAGATTCTGTTGTTGCTCCTTCTTTAGCAGCAGGCGTGGTCTCTGCAAATAATCCTTCTGTGGTTGCAGATTTGGTTTCTGCTTGTGTTTCGGTTGCCTCTTCTGCCTCTTCTTCTTCTCCCTCTTCTTCTTCTTTTTGCGCTTTTATTGCTTGCGATACTATGGGGGTTACGACAGCTGACTGTGTGATTGTTCCTTCGGCTTCTTCAGTAATGCTGGTCTCCGTGTTTTCATGCAGAGCTGTGATTTCGGCAGCAGCAGTTGCAGTTTCTTCTTCTGCGACTGCAGTGCTCGCTTCATTGGCTTCTTTTGTATTTTCTCCCTCATCACTGAAAGAAGAAACCTTTTTCTGAAATCCTTTGGGAATAGCTGGTATTTCCTCCTTTTCCAGTATTGCCTCGGCGAACTTCACCTCTGTTGTTGGAGTAGTTGTGACTTCTTCTGGTTCTTCTTCAGCCGCTGTCACGTTCTGTTTCACTTGCCCAGTCTTGGCACTGCCCTCGACAGTGGTTGAAGCAGGCTGGTCATTTGCTTCGGCATCTTCGAAAGCAGAATTTGTTTCTTGCGTGCTCTTGTCGGTTTCCTCAGCCGTGGAATAGCTGCTCAATTCGCCAAGAGTGGAGGTTTCTTCAGAGATGGTGTGGTCACTTCCACTTGTTTCCTTATAGATTCCGTCCCATGAGCTTGTTGGTCGACTTTGCCTGCCGCTCCCACCTCCGCAGCATTGAATTCCAATTCTTTTCGTCCGAGTTGCTTGGGACGCACATGGATCCTAACAGTATGAGTTTCTACATCAAGGAGGGTCTCATTCGTCTTATTTGCATTTGCTTCACCGAAAACTTTCACCCAATCACCGAAATTCGACGTCGCGCTCACGCCCTTGCTTATTTGAGCGTCGCTCGCCTCCTCCTTATCTTCTCGAATTTCATTAGAGCTTACAGGTAGCACCAAGTCTTCCTGAAAATGGAGACTAACGAATGCGAATTGTAGTATGTCTCATTTCAGTAAGATGTGAATTGATTTTAACACGGAGGAGAAACGATGCATACAAGCGAATTTATATGATGAGCTTTACAAAACGGGTAAGTGCAAAAAATTTGCCTTTATTTTGCCTATAACGTACGCTCATTGAAAGTGCTCAAGTGCCAGAAAATGGGCACTATAGTTGATAAAATAGAACGGAGCAATAAGAACCGATTCTTAAAACAAGAAGCTATGCCAAGGATATTGTTTGGAAGGAGCTCTTTTTTTTTTTTCAAAGGTGACCTCAATTAACAAGGTAACTGCATGTGCACAAATCGGCGTCATATCACTTCTTAGAATTTTTTGAGGCGAATGTATGAGACGGGTAGCAAAAGACACTTGCTTAATAAAATTAAGCAAAGACGTTTGTGCTTACATTCGCATATTCTAGACATTTCGAATCTTCCGTGGTACTTGAACGATTTGTGAAAGAATTTTTGATCAAGTATATAATGCACTTCTACCTCTCTACTTGTGTCGAAAGTAGTTGGAAGCTTCAAAACTGCTTCTCCATCGACAGTGCCGATACGAGATCGTTCGCTCACTGAAATTCATTAACCCATGTTTTTAGAATAGGATAAATCGAGCTGAGATGCGCTTAACTATGGAAAATGTTGTTCCAGTTTATGGCGATCAGGACTATTACAAATTGCTCTACGGAAGTTTCATTCTGATTCAAACATTAGAAATGCCGTAAGGAACAACTGAAATTTTGGTTATGTGTACGAACAGAAAATGATTCACTTCATGAAGACGAATTGATGATATTTTCTTGAAACAAACCTGTATTAGTAGAAGCAATTGAGCCTTGCGGTGTTCGTACTGAAAAATTCACATTCATTTATTGAGGTGTCCAATGAAATGTAATATGAATATAAAAACCTGCACGATTCAAGTGGAGATTTGTTGAAGTGAATGACTTTTGCACTAAAAACGATTTCTGAATTATTTCATTGCAAGTGGACATTGAGGAGGAAGTGGAGCACATGGGAGGAAAAAGTGGAACAACTATGAATGCATTTTCTCTTCCTCTTTCTCTTTGTTTCTTTCTCTTCCACTCTCTCTCTCTCTCTCTCTCTCTCTCTATATATATATATATATATATATATATATATATATATATATATATATATATATATATATATATATATATATATATATATATAAGAGAGAGAGAGAGAGAGGAGAGAGAGAGAGAGGAGAGAGAGGAGAGAGAAAGATAGACAGACATAAAATTGAAATAAAATTACGTTGTTTTTCGGAAATAAAATCAAAAACATGATTTTACTGCGTTTGTGGGGCGTTGAAAGTGTGCTCAAATTAGAAAAGTTATTAACGAGATTCTCAAGAGAATTAAACAGTTTGATGATTCGTGTGACACTGATGACCTACGAGCACTGCTGCAACCGTACGGAGATGATTCTGAAGATAGGAGCAACAAAACAGAACATCACTTTTCATAGGTGTATGGTGTATTTATAAAATCTTTCCTCTGACCAATAAGTATCTTTTTTTTTACAGAAAGGGTGATCTTCAAAAAAAGAAAAGTAATTGTGTAATAGATATAAGGAGCCGATAAGTCTGAAAAGATACATTTCGAGCATTTGAAAATAATTTTGCCTTTTAAAAGTTTTCAAGTTTACAATTGTGGGATCATGCGCTTAGCTCATTCGAGCTTCATCACACTAGCCAAAGTATGATTCGGCAGAGATAATTATATGCTTATTCGTTATACAAGTGCTATCAGAGACACTCTTATATAAGTGCGGTAGCAAGGCGAAATCAAACGAAAAGGAATAGTGCGTTTTAAACATTTGGGTGCGCACTAGAGAGGCAGTGCTCGATGCCATTTTTCAGGAAACGTGGAATATTTTGTGGACCATTTGTTGCGCTCTTGCATCGTCTCAATCCCCTCCCCGTTAATTCTAGGAAAAGTTATTTTCTTTGCATATCGAACCCGGTTTAATGTCGTGTATGTGTTTCTCTGCAAGTTTTTTCGCGATATGAGCAATGATGCGTTTATTGAAATTGAAATAAATTGCGGTCAAGTGAAGTAAAGTTTTTTCTGACTAGTTGTTTGTGCTGCTTTGTTTTATTTTTTATTTTTATGGATCCATCTAAATGAATGCGCAAATTGTATTCCACCTCTTAATAGATCGGCGGACGAAATTAATGAGACCAAAATGCATAGTGTAGATCGCTTATCAAAACTTTCGATGCTCCAGAGAAGTCATTAAGAAAGCAGTGATTTATTGATAGGACTTACCTCTTCTTTGGAATGAAATTTTCTTTGGTCTCGCATCACTGAGAGCGATAAAAGAAATAATACTGACGAGAAGGGCAGCGTTCATTGAGGATCCGGCTCAGGTCCGTAAATCTGGGTATAAAACTCGAATAACTAGGCCAATTTGCTAGTTAAAATAGCGATATGCTCCACCATACACGAGCAACACAAAACATTCAGACATAGAAAGCACAATCGTCTATTTTTTTCAGTGATTATTTGTCAATTTCATCGCTTTACTAGACTTCAAAGCAGAAACCAAAGCGAGAAAGCCGCGGGGAAAAAATCACAAAAGAGGAAAATTCGACTCCGATATCGAAACGATGCAGTATATACATAAACATATATATATATATATATATATATATATATATATATATATATATATATATATATATATATATATATATATATATATATATATATATATATATATATATATATATATATATATATATATATATATAATGGTACTAAGAATTAAATAGCAACGTTATTTAGCAATTTAAAAAAGTCATACATAATATGAAACATTTCAGTGGGCGAATATTTTTAAACGTTAACGAAACATAGAGCAATTTGAAGAGGAGCTGAATGCAGTCGAGATGCTAGAGAATATTTGAAATGAGTGCAAATTTTCGTTTTCATATGAATTGTAAGCACTTGCAGAATGAAATTTTCATACTTTTTCGGTTGAGGATTTTTTATTTGCAGAAATCAAATTCAACCACTACCAATATGAGTTATACTGCCGCATTCATCATATCATCTAGTGAACATTTTCTCAGCTCTTATCAACGTAACAAAGAAATTCCTATCATTTAAGCAAAAATTGAGTGATTTATCGACGTAAAACGTGAATACGCTATATGGAAGTAGCAAGCACTATTATCCATGTTAAATTATTACAAATTTTATTATTAATTATTATAGTGTTTGATGTCCCCTTGATCCATATATAGCAGTGTGACACCAACTAAATGCAAGAGAACTTTTCCAGTTACATCATGGAAAATTAAAAGTAGTTATGTGGAGCATCTAACCGGCAGTACAGCAAATCAGGTGTACTCTCAATAAAGCAAAATGGACCATGGAAAACTATGGCACCATTGGCTTTATTCGTTCGCTAATATATCAAGCACATTGCACACGGGTGATAAGAAGTCAACGCCTCGGAACTTTGGCAGGATAAAAAGGAGTACTAATATCTTTCAATTCTCGCTCTCATTCTTTCTGCAAAAAACTTCTTCCTCCTTTTTCCTTTCATATCCTCTCTGTTCCCTCTATGAATGCTCTTTTTTACATGGCAGATTTTGAGGGTCGAAACTAAAAGAATATGAAAAATAACGTTGGATGGATGATAAGATCAGAAATGACAAACATAAAGGCAACGAAATACGTCGCACGCATCTTCTTTTCGGCATATGTCGTCCCACTAGACGATCGTCGTTGAGGATGATAGAATGTGGAAAACAATGAGCAGGATACATCTAGATGCTTATCTCCCATTATGAGGACAAAAGTGAAAAGTGGGATGCCGCAAAACAAGAGTGTCTCATCGAAGCATGTTTCAGTTTTGATTTACATTCTCCGATCTTGATTTCTCACACTTTTGGTTGCTAATGAAATTCATTTACAATAACTGTGAACGAAGAACTTGAATCCGCCGATATCACAGGATTATTCTGATTCTCGATTTCATATACCTGTAGAGTTTGGCGCTAAGGAGCCTCGCAAATGGCTAGTAAAGATGTGGATCCTAAATTCCACGACATGAGCAGTGAAGTCATAAAAGGCCAAGGTAGCACGATGAAGAAACAGAATTTTACATTCACTTAAATAAAATATTTTCGGTGAATTATTGAAAATGTTGCAAAAATAACTACATCGGCGCAATTTTCGGTAAAGGAGAGTAAAAGAATATGTCATTAGGCTGATACTGATACCTAACAAAAAATATTCCTACCTGAACAGGTAGAGAAGAGGGGGGAAGGAAAACTCTTCGTGCGAATGGAAAGTCTTATACCATTGACTCGCTTAACGTTGCAAGTGTGCGCAGTTATTGTATCGCTGACTATGTAATAAATTTCCAGCTGCAAAGTCTCTAAAACAAAATGATACAGTGTGAAATTAATTGTACATGAATGACAAAACACCTATGACTTTGATCGAGCGAATGAAACCGCCATTCATTGCGATTCGTCGACGCAGGCAGCACATTTCTAAGAATCTGCCTTTTATCAGCCCACCTGTGGAAGAAGCGTCAGGTCTTCTGCAAGTCCCATATCAGTACTAATTACGTGGATGATACCGGTTATGATTATGGTGGTGATGATGGGATGTCACTTAAACGCATCACAAAGTGACCCACAATTGAAAATGCAAATTTTAGCAGCAATATATGAATTAATGAAAATTCCTCATCGCAACGATTTGATAATAATATACTGCAACGATCGTATTGAGTATACACTCTTATCTAACGTCACAGTATAACTTCATCGAATGAGGAGAAAAAAAATCCAAACATTGATGACCTATAAATAAGATGGCGAAGAAAATAGAGAAAAAAAAATCAGCCACAAATCACGGCGAGCGTTGCATTGTTGAAAATTGTTGTTAAATGTTGTTGCGAGTGCACAAAATAAACAAACGAAACGTGTGAAATAAATGAGCCAATGAGGCATTTGTGATTAAATGAGTGTTTCGAGTGGTATCGAATAGTTAGGAAAAGGAAGCAATAATGGGAGACGAAGGGAATTGCCTTACTTGTCCGGTTGAGAGGATTTTATTCCTCTTTCCAGTCTCTAATGATCGGATTTCGAAAATTCATAAACGAATGGTACCACTTGAGTTGCTGGTTTTAGTGTTGCGTCATGTTGGATTGCATGTGACGTTAGATGCAAAATGATACTGTCAAGCAACTGAAGCGATGGAAGTGAATCTGTCGAAAAATATTCATTTCGTTCACAAATGAAATTCATTCTAACGATTATTGCTTCATGGATTTTGCTTTGCAATACTGCTTTATGACTTTTTTTTTGAATCAGCACGAACTCTTGCCAAAATATTCCACGAGGAAGCACAATTTCATATACGCCTGTGTTGCACTATATCTTTTGAGTCAAAATAACGAAAAAGACGAATAACTTTAAAGTGTTTCTAAAGTGAAGCGCTGAGAAACTGAGACCACGAGATAGCATCATCAAGTAATAAATGGATAACGATTCCAGCATTGGAAGGGATTAGTGAATAAAATTCTTCTCCATATCCAGCATCATCAAAAACTGCATTTGAAATGCCAACAACTACGTACTTTTGAACTCCACTGAATAGCCACGGAAATATCCATCCTCATTTATATAATTAGATGAATAGCAAGCGGCAGAGTGCTTACATGTGTAAGAATAGGCTTGTTTAAAGTTTCACTGCTATAGCTAACGTCCCGAAGATCTATCACGTAAGCGAATTTGAAGACGAGAATTTCTCTTGCATCAATTTTCTTCTCCTGTTGGATTTCTTTACACATTTCTTAATAAATGTATCACTAATTTATAACCTATACAGTGAATGAATTCAGACAAATTAGAACAGGAATAGGTGAGCAAAGTGAACTGCATCGAATAGAGATATAGTTGTTGTCGATCTTTTAAAATGAATAAGTCACTCATATATGACATTAATAAATACACTACATGATGAATAAATGTTCACGTCTACTTCCGCAATCATGATCTACTAGTGAAATCTCTGTATGTTGGCGTTCACTTCGTCAAATGTTCTACGCATTCCTACCCTAATCAATCAAAGATATTTATTTCATCTCACATCGTTCTCGGATCGCTTCACATGTATCTTGCCATTTTCTCCTTTTCCTCTAGAATTCACCTTGATTGTTCGCTCCTATCAGATCGTTACTCAATAGTTTTTGTAACTCATCGCTATTAATCCTCTGATCTATTTCGCAGAATTGTGATAAAGCGACTCAAAGACGAATTTCCACGGGCATTTATTTCACCACAAACAAAGTTTCACCTGAATGAACTGCTCGAGGAAGTTAGCTGTAAATATGAAGTTATTCATTCATAAAATTCACACACGAGTGAGGTTAAACAGCACATATGATGAGAGACTAACGGTGGACGGACAACGTTTGCAGCACAACACACTTAGTATGCCTGTGAAATGAATTTGGGGCGTTATTTTGGGGCAAAAAAAAAGGACGAGGCAATGTCTCCGTTCTATGAGTCCAAAACGCCCTACGGCCGGTTGGTCATTACGCGAAACGATGTTGAAGCGTTGTTGAGAATGTTTCATTGGCTGCATTCATTTGGGCAACATGTGAATGCGTCACGTTAAAACATTATGTTCGTATCCTCATTTATATTTACTCAATAAAATGTTATTTACTTCGTAAATTAACTCAGCACCTAAGAATTATTCGCAAGCGAATATTATTCATAGGAATATTCTTGAGGTTATTCTGCATTTTTGTGAAGCCAGCTTACAAACGAATATTTGAAACGAAACCCTTATGAGCATTATTAATTTAGATGGTCAGGATATTTTCTTTAAGAAAATGTCCTTTAAGAAAATCATTTCCACCCGGAGAGAGAGGATTCTTTCCGACTTTTCTCTCCACTTTAACCACATTCACGATATGGGAAGCTTACAAAGAGAATAACTGCTTGAATTGAACGAATGATCACACACCTATTCAAACGGATTTCTTAGCCAAGAGCTCATAGATCTATAGAATTTCGACGACACAAAAATACATTCCATTTCTAGATGTAATACTTTGAAGTACCGACTTTTCACCTATCAATATTTCTTTCGTATTACTTCAACATAGCTAATCTCTAAATAATGAAGCTGTGAAAAATTTCCATGGGAACAGCATTGCTATATCAGTACCCGATTTTGAAGTATTTCTCAAGGGCTATCCATCAAAGATGCTTGCCATATATGGAAAAGAATGACAATAAGAACTAGAAATTCATACTTATAACATAACGCGTACTCGATAATTTAGATGCAGTAATAAATAAGAGTATTTAGTGAAAGACAAATAAAAGCGAAATATGAAATAAAACATTGCGCATAGAATTTCATTTTCTGAGGAAAACAAGGAAATGGAAACTGCAAAATGATCATAACCGATCGGCAGAGCACTTTGTTTCGAATACAGTCTCCTATTGCACTTATTTATACGATTTGATGACGCGCAAAGAAATCCGACCTCACGCTCTCTTCATCGAGGAGTTTCGTTGCTGTTTGATCATGTTGAATAAGGGAGAAGATTTGCTCACATGATAATGGTGTTTGATTAAAATGACGGCGAATGAAGAACAAAAAATTCCCGAAAATATTTTCGAACAAAAAAAAAAGGAAAACCAGCCGCCTCATTGTGATACGTTGCAATTTTTGCGTGGATCTTCGACAACGTTAGGACCAGCAAATCCCACTCTTTTTGCGCTTTTAATGACTGTTGTTTTCGAGCACCTCATCGAACGGTGCCTACATAAGCGACAGCACACCTAATGTTTCTGCCCTCTGACCTGGGACACAACTAATTCTAGCTCCCCTTCTAGGTATTATATGAAGGAGTGTGAATTCCTATGTAAACCATGCTTTTTATTCGTCCATATATTTTTGCTGAAAAATTCCTAACTAAAGACACTTTCACCTAAGAGGTAGAACGACAGAGATTTTAAGCATTCTATTAAAAAGTTGATCGTTGTTGATTAGTGCTGTGAAAAGTTTGTTGGGATGATTAAGGTTAACGATTCCGCTTCTCTTTCGTATTTGTTTAGCCATTCGGGATTCTCTTAACGTTTTTCACCTGTGAGGTTTATCTTTTTAATTCTTGCTCATGCATATATCAACGCTCAAAATATTTTTTTGAAAATATTTCAATGCTCGTTTTCTTTCTATTCATCATTCCCCGCCAGAAAAAGTGAGAAATGTTAAGACAAGTGATTGTGGCAAATATTTTTCACCATTATTAACCAGACTAGCAAACAGTAGAAATCATTAATAATCGTATTTATTTCCATATTGCTATGAGATTCCCATCAACCCATATTTTAAAGTTTTTTTTGTTCTTATTGAAAGTGAGCTGCAAATGTCCTTGCATGACGACTCGAATCGCAAGTTTATCTCTTCATTGTTCTTCTATGTTGCATGCTATTCCATAGATAAGATCGCCACACATTATAGCACATAGCGCATCTATCAATCAAACATCAAGCACTCTTATACAACAACAGTACGAAGAACGACAAGGAATGCTGTATCGTGAGTGAGGAGCACAAATTCTAGTATTTACATAGAATTTGGGGGGTGTTCTTTCGCAGAAATATCGACGGAAGCGCAATATGGCGAAATTGCTCATTCAGTTCTTGAATCCGCGTAGAACTCAACAAAAATTTTAAGTGATACGCTTAAGCAAAAGATTTCCAAATGAGTCACCGCAGGTGCTAATCATTACTACAGCATTTTGCTAGAATCGTAGTGGATGCGTTTATCATATGAATTGCTGTGAATTTTCTGATTTTTTCAGTGCGTCGAAAACTTGTTCTGAAGGCACCAATACAAAAATATTTATATGCAGTAGAGTTTAGGCAAGCATGGAAAATTCCACCAAGAGTTTGAAGGAAACGAACGACTAATAATAGAGACAGAGAAACATTCCATTTGAGAAAAAAGAGGAAATCTTTGAAGAGTGAGGTTTAAAAAAAAGCAAGATTTTCCTCTAACCAGAGCCCAAAAAATATGGCAATAATCAAAACTATAGAAAAAAATTGATGATTAGGAATGCGAAATATTTTAATGAAAGAGTAGACCATTGAATGAGAAGTGATTTTTTGTTATGCACGTGGCAGCTCATCGATCATACCAACAATTTCAAATAAAACACTGAAATTACAATATTAAAAGAATGCAAGGTTTTATAAAGACGAAAAGATAAATATCTAAAGTTATTTGTGAAAATGAAGACCGATTAGTACTGTGTAACATAGTGACGGCCGAAACAATCGAAAATTGAGCACAATCCACAGCTGTTGGAGTTCACTTATGAAGACACTTTAACCTACGTAAAAGTTTAAATAGTCCAGGCAATGTCGCCTATGGCTATCATGAGGAGAATGAAATGGATAGCAGAAAATAGCATACAGACGACTAGAAGGACATACGAACCGCTCAGCACTATGTCACCGCTTCGAGGAGGGTGATTTGGCAACACCTGTCTAAGTTTGGGATCGCCGGTTTGCCTTTATATATGCGAAACGTTGCAGAGGTGGCACCTTAAAAAACCACCAGGGCTCATTAAATTTGCAATGCGCGATGCGCGTGTTCCGACATCTTCCACGCTTCTCGTCGATATTATTGTTTGGTAATGCAATCCTGGTTCTCGCTTCCGCTTGCTAGAAATAATTCATTCGTTTACTTCATTTTGCGAGCTACAACTTATTAGATAGCGAGGTTCGGTTTCATGGAGCAAAAATTGCGCTCTCAAGGAGCAGAGGTCTTTTCAATTATTGTGTGAAGGCGCATAGATGTTGGGATCTAGAGTGATACATGGCTCTGCATCTGATACGCCACGTTTCGTCGTCAATCACTGCCTAATCAAGGTAAGTATATAACTGCTTGAAACTACGTATCCGTCGCGACTGTTTCCCAAAGTAATAGTTCGGCCAAGTTCATTTTCAACCATCAACCCTTAGAGGAACAACGTTTGAAAATCCTGTATGTGCATTTTGGAAGAGTTATTGAAGCGTTTATTCTGTTAATACATGCTGCGATAAGCGGCTTTTCTGTAACGATAAAAGAAATTTAATCAAGATCATCAAGTTCAGCAAGGCGAAGTTCATTTAAACAATTCTGGCCGTTTACATGCAAATCTTGATGAGTGAATCGACAGCTAACAAATTCCTACCGCTGAAGTAAATCCAAGCACTTTTCAAATTAATAAACCGATAGGAATCATGTCTAATCGCTCACAGTGAAAATGTTTGAACGTAAAACCCTTGAAAACTAATGTGTTCATGCCGGCGGCATAATGAACTTGCGAATGTTTAGTGACAATGGTTGTTGTGTTTATTCATCATTTTGGTATTCATTTGCGATTCCATCTACAAGAAGTCACCTTGCATAATTCCTCCAGAAGAACAGTCGAAGAGTTCTATCCACAGGCGTGTGTGTGTTTTTTTTTTGGATTAAACGACGTAATATTTCAGTATCAAACTTAGATACGCTGCTTATGAAATATTTCTTATTCCAAGACTGCAAAGTTTCGAACGTCAGTGAGTAATGCGAGAAATTCACTCAACAAAACTCAACTTCGTAAATGAGCTAATGCTCTGAATATGGTAAGCGTGGAAGAATTGGCTACTGATGCGTTTATCGTCAAACGACTTCCAGGACGCTCGTTTACGTTTCTAGAGTTCATTTGATGCAACATACACTGATTACCTGAGAGTTCTTCTTTACCGAATGGTATTGAAAGACTTGCTTCTAGCTACCATACTTACGTTTAATTATTGTGTTTTCCGTACTATTTTTTTATCCGGTACTTGGTACTAATTCCCTGCTTCAAAACAGCAAAGGCCAAATTTGCAATTCTTCTGAAAGAACTTTGAAGAAACTCACATTCTGCGTATTAGAGCATAGGCTTATAGAGAATGTGAGTGCGACGGAAGGAGTTTGGTATGGGAAACATGCTCTATGTCCTTTCTTTTTTCTTGCGGTTAACTGACGAGCTTCTCTTTCGAAATTTTCCTCCCTGATCGCGAGTTGAGGACTCTGGTTTCGGTGTGGCCATTCCTCTACTGCCGGCTTGTGTGCACTTTACCTACACACCTTTTCTACATCACGATCGAATGCACTTGTTTGGAAAATCGCTGAGTGAATACACATTGAGTTTTCCAATCTGGATGCTCATGGAGGCTTCTGTTTCATGCATTTACTTGATTGGAGGAGTGCCTTAGAAATATTAATGTAGAAACATAAAAAGGAATTATCTCCTTCTCGACTGGAAGGAGGCTGATTTTTTATTACTTTGATTCAGCAACAGCTGTGTTTTTTGTACGACAGTTGAGTGGAGCAATGTGTCGGTGAGCCGTTGCTTTATGTACGCGTCGTATTTGACGAATAAACGTTTGTCTATGGCATCGAGTGTAATGCGGTCAACAGCGAATCAGGCCGGCAATCTAGTGATCAGATCAACGATGAAATAAGTTAGTAAGATGCATTTTAATGGTGAAGTGGTGAAGGGGATGGGTCGAGGGAGGGAGGAGAAGATGGGTTAGTGTTTTTCGCAATCAGTTTTCTTCTTCTACTTATCCACAGCTTTTCATATGTTTGGAATGCGAGTTTATATTCTACACTTTATGCTTTCAAAGAAATTTAGCGTCACCTCCCACAATTTGAAATTTTGGAAAAAAGTTCAGAAATTATGTATCTCCAGCAGAAAGTCAGACAAAAAAAAAACGACCGCAGGATGTCACTCCTTGATCACTGTTTTAATGGAATCGATAGTTCCGATCATCCACTTGCATTCCACGGATTGTCCTCTTAAGCTCATTAAGGTTTTTTCAGAGAAATAATCGTTCGTTCTTAAAATAATCGCCGAAAATGACGAACCATCTCAAAAAAGTGTAAACTCGATTACGAACACTGTGAAAGAGTTGTGCTCAAGCAAGCGAGAAAGCTTGTTCAACGATACGGAGGGCATTGGATTGTAGAACATATATTTGCGGTTGACACCTCTACTCTAGTTCCGATGAGTTTAGCGAATGAGGATGACTTCTTTAACAGTAGGATATCCGTTAGCAACAAAAGATTAAAGATTCACTGGCTAATTGAGGGAATATAAATGCGACTGAATGAAGACGATGTGAATCGATTTTTGACATCGATATTATGAGACAATAAAGTGCTATAATTAATTGATATTGAAAAAAGCATAAAATAAACTGGGATATGAGACATGAGTGAGTGACAAGGGCAAGAAAATAATAAATTTGCATACAAAGACAGAGCATTTTTGCGGGGCGGTAAATTTCGACTAAAATCTGTGTTCAGCGTATATCGAAAAATGCTGAAGTCCGATCGTTGAGCGTGGCATTGCTGGTGGTCTGCCGCACATTCCGCAAAAATTCGTTCCGCTATTCTTATTGCAATGATTTGTTGATCTGGCGAAATAAATTAAGCGTAACGCCACATGCTTGAAAACGATGAGATTAGACCTTGAAGACTTGAAAAGCAGTTAATTTCGTATATAAATTTACCTGATCTGAATTCTTTAATTTTACTCCCATTAGTTGTAAAGTTTGAGGATGTGTCATTTATGCTCATTAATCCCAGCTAGTGATGAAAAAAAAAATGAAAGCATGCAGAATGGCTATCAACACAGCTCACTTATCATTTCGTTGATTTTCCTTGATCACATGTGCAATCCGGCTTACGTCAAATCGAGTGCAAAAGCTTTGTTGACACGTGTCACCGTCCGAACAACGTGATATTTTGCTATTAAGTGCAATCCTCATATGAGTTAGTTCTGCTCAGGTTAGAACTTTCCGTGGTTAACTGAAGTTGCTTGCATATGTGGGAATGCACTTCAACTGAAATGGGAAGGTGGAGAATATGATCATTCGAACTCTCAGACGCATATTGTGAAACCTTTATTGTGTGCATTTACCAGTGAAAATTAATTAATAATTGAGCGGGAATTAGTTGCACTTCAGAGCTGTGCCGAATACAGCATACTTTTGGAGTAGAGTAGCTGCCACTTGTGTTATGCGTATTTGAATTTCATGGGAGTTTTTCATTGTTCTTCTATGCCTAGAAACACATTAGGCAAGCTTCAAGTGGGCAGAAATGCCTCGAGTTTACTTGATTGTGTAGCAATACAACCATTAATAGCCGAGAATGACAGCCCCATGTTCTGCTCCAGATAGGCAGTTATGCTTCAATTCTGTTCTTCTATTCCAAACGAAGTTGGTGCGAGATCGTCCGAGTCATGGCTCAACTTATCGTCTCCGTATCCATTTCCTCAGTATCTGTTGTATTCTCAATTTTGGCGAACGAGCGAGATGAGAGGTCTTTCAAACGGGCATAACGCACGATTCACGGGCGCCATGGAACGAAAATGAATCCCTTAGAAATCCTCACACTCAAGACCCATCGAATGATTCTATTCCAATTCACAAGGTTCCAAGAATGCAGAGTTTCCTCCAAGTATTTACATAAAGCCACGGAAGTTCTGCGTCCTTCTTCTTTTATTGTTCATACTAGAGTCCGTTGCGCCTTCCTTATAACAACAGAAAGGGCCATGCACCTTCTTCGTTGCGTAGAAAAATATGTTGGCGTTGCATCTTCCTATATTAGCGCTTATAATGACACATCCTTTCGATTGCAGCTTTCCATACATTTTTTTCTGTTGCCATTCCTTATTTCATCGTCTCTATACTACTCTTCCGCAGTATCGCCCCTCCGGAAATCGGGTGGAAGTGAGCTTATCTAAGGTAATGATTCAAACGGATTTTAGTTTTAAAAAAATAATCGAACTCCGAGAAGGTGCTAATTGCAGCCCTCAGCGTCCAATTTGCAAAGTAAGAGCAAGCTGTATACGATCAATGAGCTATTGGACGAAGGATTCCTCATCTAATTAAACTCGAGATTTGCATTTAAATATAATTATATACTACTGCTGCCTATCATCACGCATAAAAATTCTGCGAAATCTTATTGAGTTTAGTCGATCAATAAGACGAAATATGCTTAACTGCTGAATAGAAGAGACGCTTTGCGATAGGACCTATTAGAATGGAGCCTTAAATTTATCAAAAGATGTTGATTTTTTTGAAAGCTATTTCATGTTTCTTTAGTAAAATATTTACCATCTATTCGTAATGCATAAGAATTGTTTATTTCTATAGCGACTAAAAAGTTGAGAATATCTGAGATAAAAGATTCGAAAAGAAATTCTTCAAAAAATGCCATATTCTTATTGGCATATTGATATTTCATTGATGAGAAATATGAAAAACGAATTGCAAAAATTGTCTTCTATTAGTGAATGTTGAAATTCTCTCAATAGTTTTCACTGGTGACATTCATATGGAAAACTTGTTCTCAATGTGCAAATGATTTTGTTCAATGAGTGAACATCGAAGTAAACGAGAACTCAAAATCGTCTTCAGTTGTCTCTTTTTTTTTTCCGCGAAGAGGATGGAGATGGGAGGGAGGAAGTGGGGAGTGAAAAGCGTTGATGACCTTGCTAAAGAAATCACTTCAGGAGAAAATAAAGCTAAAGGTGCATGTTGCTCAGATGACAAGCGGGATATTCTGATATCTCATACAAAAACGCCTTTTTTTTTCAAATCAGCAACCACTAAAGGAAAGATCATCTCAGATTCGCATAGAAACGAAGATACCGCCTCCATAAAGCACAAGTGACCTTCAAAAACTCTCCTTTTAACATGCACATCGGTTGTTGTTTGCATAAAACTGCATTCAGCCTTCCCTTTGCGAAAATTCTTTCAATTTCATGCCATTTGATGCATTTCAAGAAAGCACACGAAAATATTGAAATTGATATAAACACTCACTAATAAGAAGGGTTAGGGATCATGAGCTGGATCATTTCTGTCAATATTGGATAATCTGCTATAGATTGTTTTTGGACGTATTGGAACTCGGAAATTCGGTGGATTCTCCTGGATATTCTTGAGAACTCATCGAGATTTTATAATCAAAGATCAAATCAAAAATGGTGAACACATACACGTACAAGAACTTACGAAGAGTACGAGTACTTTGAACACAACAAAGAGTAGGCCATTCCATTTTCGCATCTAGTTTGAAATGGACCTCTAGACGGATGACGAAAATGTTCTATGTAGAGGGAAATAATTTGCCCAAAACTCACTGCGTTAAAAATATTTCATCAGAGGAAAACGTCATCCGAAATCAAAAATCATTTTGTTTATTATCTATTGCCCCAATTCTTCTGTGTATTTTTCCTTCAGAAGTGAGTTAATTTGCAAGTTTTTCTTTTCATTCCAACTCTTTCAAAAAGCACTCACGCTGTACTATGAAGGACATTTTAATCGGTTGCTTTCATTACATCGCACCAATTGTTCTATGCGCTGGTAGATACCGGATTCATGAATGAAGAGGATTCCTCCCCCCACCCTTCATCCAATTTGCAGTAAACGTATATAAGAAAGAAATAAAAACAACAGTTAGAATGAAAAATGACGCGAGCAAGAACATTGCATGTTAATATTAGCAGTAGTTCAGCAAATAAAAGATAAAATCTTGTCCTCCAATATCGAAAGAATATCGTTGTATGAATGTGATTTACCCAGTAGCTCCAATACTATGCCGACAATAAAGTGCCCGAAGAGGGAAATAAAGTGATTGATCTATTGTGAGATGTGTCAGTGGGATCGGTTAGAGTGCGCATACCTCATTATTCCGATATGAAGGGTTGACCAGTCCCACTTTGTACTGCGGTACATGACTGATAGAGGGTTTGCGCTGTTTGTTGTTTTAAATTCAGAATTCTCTTAACGTGCGATTGAGGAAAAACATTTCATATTATAACTTTGAATGTTTGTTAATCATTAATAATTTGATTGTTATATAAGCACTGGAGGGAAAAACCAGCTTGCGAAAGGTATGTCTTGAATAAAGGGACGTTTTCCTTCGTTTTGACTCTTCGCTTATTACACCTGTAGCTAAATCGAAGCAAAGCTTGAATATAGATAGGTGTTATTGAGATAGGTATCAATTCACGACGACGTGCGTGATCGCAATTTTATTTGCGAATTCGCACAACTTGATAATGCGTCATTCAATTAAGGCGAACGGTCGAATTTTGAAAAGAAAATGTTAATCAAACGACTTCACGCATTTGAGCATTTTTAACCACAGGTTTTTGTAGACGTGGGCGTGGGGGCGTGGGGAATCGTTTGGCAAAGATTAATTGCACCAGGCCACCATTCGAGAGGAAATAATGTGGAATTCGGAACTTTAGCTAATAGTTGTGTCGGAATGATTCTTCTGCGTAGAAAGATGCATACTTCATCCTTAGTTTCCTGGAAACTATTATTTATAAGCATGGAGTAATTAGGGTGTGCTTGTGGAAAGACGATTACATGTGCAGAAGTTTTCGATTTAATATGTCAGTTTTGCATGAAATTGAAAGTGGAGTAGGTGACCGAGGTTTATGAAGTCATTTCCTTAAAAACTGATAAAATGAACTTGGCAAAGTTGGCTGAGAGGATCTTGTTCGTTTGGAGAGAATGAAATATCAGATAGCCAGAATTTAACGAGCACTCCTCGGCTTTCAGACAACTCATGGCTTCTCATCTCACAATCTGTCCCACTCTTCTTTCTCGGCTTTCGCTTTTACTCTGCTTTTCCAGGGAAGCTCCCGATCTCTCATTCGCTACGAGTCATTCACTACCGTGTTCTTCCATGGTCCCGCCGTCGTTATCTATTTTACCTTGGTTGAGTCAATGCTGAGAGTCCTTAACTTGTTATCTATTTATTGTTGGTGTTGGCATAATGTTACATAAAGTATGACTACACCGGTCAAAACTAGTTCTGCACAATCCTTGTAACAAAACTGCTTAAGCGGAGCTCCACTTGAAAATCGAAATTCCGACCAGTTTCCACTAACCAAAAAGTACCGGCTGGTCGACTTTTAATTACAATCGAAGCTCGCTTTTTCTGAATGCCTATGATCAGTAAACATGAGACGTTTTTTATATGTATTCGATTTCAACAAATTCCCCTTGCAAACCAGCACTTCATATTGGTTACCGAGTGAACAAAATTTTTATCGGTTGCCGTCATGAAGATACAGAGTGCACGCATGTAAAATGTTGCACATCGGTTCCTCAATGACTAAGCGCGGGTGGCAACCCAGTGGTGTGGAAAGAGCGCAAAATAGGGACGTCTAGCGAGTACTGAAGAGGGGTTAATTGCAGTCAGAAGTGAACATGATGGTGCCTCAGTTCCGTACAGATAGCGGATCAAAGCCGGTCTCACACCCACTAAGGGCTGTGGGTAGCCAACCCTTAAGTACCGCTGAAGTGGTAGTGGCACTCTACACGATAGCACCTTAGGCGACAGCGCACTCGATCGTTGAGTTGGGAGGGGCTGGATGTAGTCAAGTGCCTACTGGCATCGCTAATTTGCCTTTCGAACAAAACGTGCAAAACAGCAAAACATAGGATATGTTGAGCGGAAATTGCGGCGATCTTTTCCGTTTTCTGGGTCTCATTCATTGTTTATTGACACCATTATTATTCAAATATGACTTTGATCAACTTGAAGGCTATATCTTTTGAAGTTTGATATAAAGTGAAGCTGTAATCATAAAGAAGGAACACTAGAAATAATTGAAAGCAGAAAAACTGAAGTACTGGAAACTAATGGCTTGTCACTGCAATAGCGCTTGCGAAAATGAATGCGCAAAATCGGCCACATCTTCAGGCTTCTTGATATAGTAGCTATTGACAAACTGCCAGTAATACGACCGCTTAAGAGTTTCACTTTCAGGGTTTTCCATTCACATTGCTAATACCTGTTTGTTAGGGAATTCTTTATGGCAGAGGGAATTGCACAGGATTGTGAGCTTGATATTCACTCATGCATTTACCAACTTCTTGTGGTCCTCTCAGTTTGGATTTAAGAGATGATCAAAAAATTGTGAACCAATGCCCCCCCTCTCCCTCCCTCCTGCCGTCATGTTATCCACCTCAACCGTTAGTATTGTTGATTTTTTAAGGCTGAATAAAAAACCTTAACCTCTTGTGTTGTTGCCAGATTGCACACAATTTGCAAATCCTTCAGTGACAAACTGAGGGTACGGTCAAAGCGGGGATCGTACGCCCTTATATGAATGCCTATTAAAATCACTGCTTTTGCTCCATTACAGCAACTCGTTTTTCCACACTCACTACGTAACCGCTAAATGCGGTCTCAGTCTTCCGCCAGTAACACTCTACACCTATGATCCTGTACAGCAGTTGTCTCAAGCTCAGTGCTTAATGAAAGAAACTGATATAATAAATCTTGAATCCCTTGATAAACGATAGCTTCGGAACCAATAAGTCCATCACGTTGCAAAGCGCGAAAAGGCCACATCCGTTGAAGGACGTCTGCTCTTTCAGATTCTTCAACCTGCATACGCGATACCAATATTTTCACAAGCGATTTGCGTTCTTATTGTGGCTCACCGTGGAAACAGGTATCCATCATGCGGCGCATGTTCATCTATTTTCTCATTGGCAAATCAACTGCTCCTCTTGCTCTCTCACCGTTCTCCCACTTACCTCTTTGACTCGTTTTTTCGGCGCGAAGTTTCTTTAGTTGAGGCACGCTCAAACATAGGGTTTTCGAAAGTGAAACGTTGGTTATACGCCTCATTTACGCTGTGCGAACAAATTAAGCGACAAAGTGTTTCAATGTTCCGTCGTCAGCATGTTTGGAATCGTGCGTCATTCAAACGTTGCAATAAAAGCAACAAAAACCGATAAAGGCCGCATCATTTTCAAAAATACACCAATGCAAAGTGATAATTTGGGATATTGAGGAGCCACGCTTAACGCTCTAATAAATTCATTCATTTACCTTCAAGCGATAAAATGGTGTCATATGAACAGTTATGAATCGACGAAAAATTATGCTTTCTAAAATTTCAATGCAGGACACTGCCGGTCCACTTCACTAAAGCAGGACACTTTCATGCTGGAATTCTGATGAGGCGATCATGTAGTGGCAGATTTTACTCTTGCATCTGCATTCAAAAACCTACACCAATGAGTCGAATGAGGCTCATAGCTTTTCCAGTCTCTATCAAATTCAAGAAAAGTGTCTTAATCATTTCACCCTTGATCCTAGCTTAAGTGTTGCGACTTCTGTCATTTCTTGCAGCTAGATGGAATAATTTCATTTGTTATTCATTTGTTATCTTCAGTATAATTTGGGGACCCAGGAAAGCGCATACAATTCTTGAATATAGCATGAGCAAATGTCGATGCTAAATAATTTTATCTAGTGCAAAAACAAGTAATTAAACAATTAACCTAAGCACACGCAAAGCTCTTCGATGAAATAAGAAAGAAGTAATGAAAACTTAGAAGGTAAGATGCGAGTGCGAGAAATGTAACATGCTGGAAATGAACTAACGTAGGTATGAAAATGTTTGGGATCACAACGTTTACAGTTTTATGGCTCGTCATTGATGAGCCTAAGCAGATTGTTCCACATGGCTGATTAGACCTATTTATTGATTATTCAATAGGCGCAAAAAATTAAGTAATAAAGAGTAAGGATCACAAAATAAGTGTAAGCATAAAATAGGACAGAGTGGTGGCATGAGAAAAATATGCAAATGAAGAAGTGAAGATAGCACAAGAAGGTGTTACATAGAAGAAATGAGGATTACTAGAGGAAAGAAAACAGTGATAACATATGAACGAAGAAAAACGAAAACACAACGCAAGGAAACTTACTTACTATTTGAGCAATACCCTCGTGATTATTTGTTAGGTTTTATCTCTCGATATATCCACCAAAGTTGTGCTTCATAAAAAAATCCTATCAATTTTTTTTTCTGTTAGAGATGTATGGTTTATCGATGTTTTTATTTACTAGTTTACTATGTATTCCACCTTAAATCTGCGTTTATAATAGTGGTTATTCCCATTCTAGAAACTTCAACAAGACAACTTCAACAAGTGCGGATTAGCTAGAGAGCTGTGCAAGTCAATTGTTCTAAGAATATTGCACTAATCATAAGCAGCTTGTCGAATTTCGGTGTTAACGAATTTAATGAATGAAGCTCTATAAACCTAATACATTTTATGAAGCAATTAGAATTCGACCGCCACAAACAATTGCTCTCGCTTTACATTGAACATACAAATGCAGCATTTTTTACAGCTCATCTTACAACGTTTGTTTATACCGAATCTGCCTACTCTATTCAAGATAATCAGTAATGAATTTTGCTCGAAATGTTTAAATACAGAACGCTTCTCACTTTAATTCTTCATACTTGGTGCATCATTACTGATTTTCATCTTGAAAGTAGTAAGATTTATTCGTAACCTCATAAGGAAACATTCCAACCAATTCGTTCATTCTCATCCAATTCAAAAATTTCAACAATCTAACAACTTACTCAGGCTTTATTCAAGATCATAGAGAGAGAGTGATTTTATATGAGAACGTTGAGTGTTAGATAATTACATTTCATCGAAATTTTCATCTTATTAGCTCATTCTCAAAAGTGATTCTGTCGGAGATGGAAAAGAATTTCTTGCATTTACGTATGAGAACATGAATTCATGACGAAATAAGAGAAAAATTCTCTTTTGGAGTTGTTCGAAAATCTTTGCCAGTTGCTCGTATGTAATTATTGATACTCTATTTTTGTACTCATTGAGGTGTGTTAGTTGAATTAGCAGCTCCGCACATCACTTCCTCTTTTGATCTCTAAGGAGCGTGAGGTGAGGAAAAAAGTTCCAGGATTAGACCCTCAAATCGCTAAATTATCAAGCACCTCTTAAACAAATATTATAAGTTGAATGAAATCTCTTCAAGTTATTAAGTGAATAAAACTGACATTATTTCATAGTTGACAGCGAAATAGGTAAGTAAGTTCGAGACCGTACTTAGGCGCTACTCGAGATAACAAAATGGTCTCATGCATTATGTAAAAATATGAGATGAAGAGAAAAACAAATTTATTTCTTTAATAATTTCTTCATAAGCTTTTTGCTGCTTTGTAAGAAATGCGATTTCGCCTCTGCATCGACTGGAATATCGAAAATAATCGCCCTATTCGTCATCTCCAAATTTTCGTTCATTAGACAACAATTGATAAATTTCGTATAACCGTCAGATGTACACCCATAACCTGAAAATTAAATGATGATATATGCAAATGCATGCAAGCAAAGCTTTATTGCTGCTACTCCGATGGCATTTGGGTAGCAGAGTGCCTAAGGTTGGTGCTGTCATATCCAACCCTCTCTTGCTCAGTGGCATTGTACTAGGCGTATCTTTAAATAAAATCCGTTATAACAGCAGCAATAATATAGTACCGCTCCGTCAGTGGACGTTGGTTTAAAAAAAATTACGACGCGGACAATCATTTCGCTCGCACGTTGTGTTATGTGACAAGTGGTAGGTAAATCATGGTCATTTGTACAAGGATTGAAATATGAGCGGTAGGCCTCGACGTCAAGGTATGGAATGAAAGGATTAGGGATCTTCTCCTATGGATCTCGGTAGAGTACTAGTCCTTAAAGAACTACAATTCATAGTGCAACAAAAATCTTTATCAATGTTCTTTTAAGGATGAAGTTATCCGCTTTTTGTACATATTTTTGTAACACTTAACGAACTGCACCTTTGGAAGAGAAATTCGACGCTCGAAACCCATAGAAATTGCAAACAAAGGTCAACATAGGGTGATAATGTTAATAAGGCCAAATGTCAATATTGCACTGACCTTTGACCTTATTGACGTTATCACTTTATATTATCAGTGCGATATATATATATATATATATATATATATATATATATATATATATATATATATATATATATATATCATGGCAATTATTATTATCGTCATATTATCACTGTGATAAGCAGGACGTATCACTGAAAAAAATGGCATTTCCAGCCTTCCTTCAGCTATTCACTTCTCCAAGAACGTTAGATAATATGCTTCACATCAAGAAATGTTCCTCGATGGACCTACAAAAGACAGTTGTGCGAACATCATTAACGCCGATTGAATGATGATGCTTACCCTCATGTACATGTCCAAACACATGATATTTTGGGCGTATCCTTTTAACAACCGAATTCAGTAGTTCAACACAGCCAGCACGACTTCCCATTGACAGCATATCGCCGTGTCCTAAATAAAAAATTTGCATCACAAGGAATGAGAATAAGAAATTCGAATCTTCTCTTTGCCTCCATTTATTAATCAAAAGCCTTCTTCAAGGTCAGTATTAATACAGACAAAAGCACATGTTGATAGCAACATTCATATGAAAAGCGGGATAATTGCAAGTGTTGCAGCAAGAATAATTGCTACGGTGATGAAATAATGACATAACAACCCCGAAACATACTGTCGGCGGCAATAATTTCTAGAATAATAACAACTGATAAAAAAATCAAAAATTTATTTGCTTCTGGCTATGAATTCAACTGCTATAGTTTCGGATGAATTTCTATACAAATTCATGACAGATCCAATATTTTCTCAAATGTATCTTTGCACTTGAGATTTCATCGAAAAGTTCGCTTATTCAAAGCTCTCATTTGCAGATGGGCAGCAACAGAGATTTACTTTCGGGAGATTTTTATTATCAACGAATACATAAAAATTGCTTTATCGTTGCCCAGTGTGATACTTTATAAGCATAAAATTCAAACGTTTATATCAATTATGCATTTTTTATGCACCGAACGCATGTCAAAGACTCTGCTATAATAAGTGCCCTTATATTTCGTTAATGTCATTAACCACTCAACTAAATTACCAACAAATATTGAAATATCAGAAATGAAACATTGATATCTAAAGCTAATTTAACCAAAACGCATAAATTTTCTGCAAAACTGTCCTTTTTATAAGCTGGCACAATCCTTATATTTCTGATATAGTAACCATTGAACGCAATGTTGAGCAATTTAACGGCAGTGATGCAAACTATAGGATTACCTCCTATACTGATTTTTAATTTGTCCCTTCAAAATCGACATATGTTACAGGCATTTAAAGGTGTAAAAAAATTTTCATGGATTTTATGCCGATTGAAGCATTAAAAAAATGTTTTGCTTCGAAGATTTGTAAAAATGATTGAAACAGTTTAAATGAATAACCGCAATAATTCTTATATTTTATTGCTTGCTGGTATTCTATAAAATTGATCAATCAGCTGAAGAAATGCAAAAGCGATCGTAATGTTAGTTCATTTGGTGTGCTTTTCCAGTTGTTATTGATTCGACTCTTGGGAAATGCAAAGCCAATTTGCATGAAATGCACGCAATATTTTTGGCACTATTAATGTCTACAACACCTCTCAAATATGAAAGATGATATGAGAGATGCCAAGCCATTTTACCCATCAAACTCCATAGAAATATATGGAAGAGGGGAGAGGAGAGCTTCTGCATTAAGTATTGTCTAATCTGCATTAAAAACAGCTTCTCGAAGTTTTATTTGCCAATTCTGACACTGGAAGAGAGGAAAGCGATGCAAGGCTGGGAGGCAAAAGAGAGGGAGGGGTTAGGAGAGAGGAATGTGGCGAAGGCCATTGTATTTCGAGTACCACTAACCGAGTGGAGGAGTGTGCGTGATTAGTACATCGACACCTGTAGGAATTTGATTCCATTTATTCAGCAGTGGCTGTCCTCGTGGTAGATTAAATGCCCAATTATCCATCCTGGGTTGCCTGAAACGAAGACGGAAGTATACGGTTATTATTATTATTATTATTATTATTATTATTTTTTTGCAAAAAACGAATATCTTCCTTCTAGTCCAATCGGTGAAGTGAATGCATCTTGAAAAATGATTACTAAAGGGATAATTTAAGAACACACGAAGAGGTAGAGAGATGGCAGGGTGTAATTTCGCAACTTCCTAAACATGATGAATCTTTGCGGAGCGATCGCCTAAGGCAATGCTCGCTCAAACATTTTTTTCGAAAATCCTTTAAAGCTGTGAGACAATAAAATGACAGATAAAGGAGACAGCAAGAAGCCCTCGTGAGCTTAATTCCGAAGCGGCTGCCAAGACTTCTTCCTATCAGGTTTTTAGTGGAGGAAACTTCATGAAAATTGTCGGTGCAATCAACTAAAGTTAAGATTCAAATCTTTTCTAAAATCAAATATGAAAGGCAGCTAACGGCTGCATGCTTAGTGCAATAAACAATGGTTTGCAGTGGAGCCAGGAAAGACCCAAAAATGATAAGGAAGCAAAAATTTAGAAAGCAATGGCAGGTTCGTATTTCGAATGCTTTTAGACCCCGACGTCAACGACAGCACCCGATGATTTGTTGCAGGATAAATGGTGAGTGTTGGACTTCGCATATGGTGCATGCGCTTCGTTTTCTAGGGATCCATTTCGAGATCGTGGAGAAAAGTCATTCGTGACATAATAAAGTATTTAAGAAAAACGCAATTCGCAGGTCTCTCAACTAGACAGACGAATCACGGTGGGGACGTTGCCATTTCATTCTCATAATGTTACTGCCTACGCTTAGATAGGGAAAATGTTCAGTACCAGTCCTAGTCAGAAACTCCCCTAGATGCGCAGGCAGAAGTTCTTGTGGAAAAAAGCCGTAAAAAAAGGTGATGGCGACTCACAGAAATGTACGTCGTGAGGGACTTCGCTTACGTAAAATGGACATCCAAAACTTCCAGCAATTCTTTCCACTCCACTACTCATGACCATATCTGTCTAAAGTTGATAAGATGTGCATCGCATTGAACGGCTACTCTATTTGGACAAAGAAAAAAAGAATGCGTCGCACTGACCAAGGAGTGCCATATATACGAATGCCGAACAGCTCGACCATTGAATCCTGAAGGTAGATAACGTTCGTTAACAATGACCTCGGGTTACTCACTTTCGCAGATGAGAGAGCTGCCGAAAGCGCTTGTTTGAGTGCGACCTCCTTGGCTTCACCGATATCCTTTCCTAAATGTAGTTATGTCCAATTTATGCATAGTTCGTGGATCGGCTATCACATCACAACAGAAAAAAATGTCCGCCTTGGCAGTCACATCGCAACACCTACATGCTCACAGCAGACAAGAATGCATCTCACGAGAAAAAAAAAAAACACGAACACTACACCTCTTTAAAATTTGTCAGCCGACGATGGAACAATCAATAATAAAACTTCAAAGGACAGCTCTGCTGTAAAAATTACTTAAGCACGCGAATTATAGAGCTCAAATGTCAAAAGCTTATGTATAGGCTGGCGAATAATCAGAATGAATTTTAAAAGACAGACTACTTTAGGTGATGTGAAGGAGCATTTTCTCCGTAATTTTCACTTGAGACGCCTTTGCAACGAAAAAGTTCGGTATCGAAGCAAGAAAATATCATGGCGCTTAGACAGCACTAAAGTATCCATATCAATCTTTAGGCATAGAAATTACTTCTGTTATTAGCTTCATTAACATGGATGAATGGTTTACCTGCAGACTTGAGGAACGAGTCATCAAATGTACATTCGTGGTTGCCCGAGATCGCAATTTTGAACGTGTGCTTCATTAGCGCTGAAGTTAGATTATGATTCGTTTGTTTTGAGCCCACAACAGCTTCAATTCACACATATGCAAATTGCTGTCGATTTGCAGCAAAGGCAGAACACATAGGACCGTGTGGCCCATATACGCGTAATGAGAAACAATGCAGGGAAATAATCTATACGTATAAATACTATCACTTTAGAAAGGAGCAACATGGAAGACACCTTTGCCGTAAACATTACGAACAGTCATACCTTGTAATGATGCAAGTTTACAGTAGTGGCAACTATATCGATGGTGAAAATATTGTATGGTTAATTTTTAGTGGAGTCGACAAGTATTTGATGTAACTGGCAGCAAATGAGAAAACTTTCGCTTTAGCTTAGATTACCTAGTGCATCGAATGACTTCTTTTATTGCGCAAAAATATGTTGGCTTATTCTAAATGTGAGAAAGATCCGTTGCCATTCCCATACGCTATTGTCATGTCTAGAGTCGGAAGACAAGCTTTGAAATATTGTGAAAAGTCGTTAAAACATCGTGAGTGGTGACTCAATCCCATTATGACTTTCAAGGATGCATATACATTTTAGCATATTGAGACGTATACTAAGAGATCTCAATTAGTTCAGTGAAGTTTATATGTGTACAGCTAAAAATTTCCGACTCCTCGGCTCACCTATTAGTTTGCCTGTGATGCCAGAAAATCCAAAACAATATTGGAAAATTGTAGAAAGATGACTGACCCATATTTTCGTTGAAACTTTTCACTTCTTTCGGGAGTCCACAACTGGTGAAATCACCAGCAATAATCAATATGTCACCGGGTGGGAGAGAAGCTGGATCGAGTGCAACACCATGAGTACAAGCCACACAAACGAATCTCACATGATCGGATTTTATTGGTGCATCCAATTTCATCTAAAACGATTTCAGTACAACATTGGCAGCACATATTGCACTAAATTCTTTGACGTGACACCTACCTTTGCAACTATTTGTCTGATGCTTCTGAGTCATGAATCAGTAGTATATTCTAACGGCACATAATCAAGATGAAGATCCATCTGAACACTCACCACATTAGGGAATTGCGTTCCCAATTAAAATTAAATTTTATTCAAATGAAGTGGAATTTAGCCAGTAAGAATTTGCTTCCTTTCAAGAAATTATCCCCTAGAATAAATCCACTGCATAAAAATTCACTGTTTATGTTATAAATTGATTTTTGATCAGATAAAAAGTGAATCCGACTTCAATTTTTTGAGACAGACGTGGGCATATCATTTGCTAGGCTCACTTGATTTCTCACCTTCTGCTATAGAGTTAAATGAATTCCTCATCATAAATGAAGTGAAAATTCTGTCGAAATTAATTCATGGTTAGCAAAGTCAAGACGATAAAGGAATATAGTGGGTTCCTGAGACGTTTTACCTGGCGAACGTTCTTCACCGGCCGCTTTGTCTTCAGCATCTCCCATGCTACAGTCGGATCTTCGGTATACTGATGTGGATAAATCTGCAAGCCTTCTTTTTAATCACCATTGTTTAGTAAAAGCAATTTCTTCACTTAGTTACTTTTAACAAGCAGTAAAAATCTCGATTACATCATACTTACATCATACCTCTATCAAAAACTTCATCAGAAGAATGTATGCAAAAAATTCTCAGGACTAGAGCGAGAATGGGCGCTAGTTGGATCTAGTATGCTTTACTCTTTTGAAAAACAAAGCTAATGAAATAGACGGAATTCTCCTCAACGTTGTAAATTTTCGTAGACATACGTAAGTGTCGTCTGACGTACAAGCTTCCCACCAGTCAAAACTTTGGATTATGAGTGATGTTACGGCGAACACCTGCTAATCTTTAGCTCAAAGAACACGGCTATTCCGCTCTCGACACTTTGCTTATTTCAAGAACAATGCCATCGTAGACAACTTCTATCAATTTTTGTCTTCGAGATTTATATAAGTTTCTATTTATCGTTACTAAAAGGTAAACACTAACAAAGTGACATGCGACTTTTCATTTATTTTCTAAATGGGATCAACCAAAATAATAGGGAAAACGTAAATGTACCTCTAGTGCATCGTTATGAATTCCACATCATAAATTCTTTCGCAAAACGATTGAAAAAAGAAGTGCAACAATAAAATAGTTGCTTTATTAAATACTAAGCTTTAAGAGCGATCTTCACAAGCAGAAATTCTCTTCATCAATCCATCTAAAACATGCTCATACTCATTTATAAGATGGTAAATTTCAAAAATTCAATTTCATGATAGCTAAATGAAAAAAACGAATTGAAAATGGAATGGAATTTCTATATATCATCAAAAACCCTTTAATATATCTGAGATTAAACGGTCTTTTTCGTTATCTCACAACTACGATGGCAATTAAGCATCTCAAGTGAAAATAACTCAAGAAAGTAAATACTGTCATTTGAAGCAAATAAAGACGCATGTAGATTAGAGCGCATACTTCAACATTTCCTCGACAAAATGAAACACAAATTCAAAAGGATCACATCCTCAATATGTGAGCTTCAGAACACTTTCACCTCTCGAAATTTTACGACAACAACTAAGTCCCATAGACATCATTCACTAGGAAAGAGAATAAGTGAAGACGAATGGTATTAATTCTTTTCTTATAGAAATTCTAATAACTTCAATGAAATCTCCTTTCCAAAGAAGAACCTTTCTCGCTTCCCGATCAGATAAACCTCTGTTCTAAAGTTTTGAAATGGTTTGCTTTCATATGCACAAAATTTTTGAGGCAGAAATACCCCTTCCCTTAGCACTCTCCACCTCCACCTAAAAATCATAGAAAACCTAAAGCTTTTCAGTCATTTCTTTCGAAGCTTATGGCATTTTTTTCAAGTGCAGAGAACCATGTACTGTGTGTTTAGCACTGTGGCTGAGTTAGACGTATGTGCTTAGCTGACCGTTTATCTGCCTCTCCTTCCGACAGTTTTATCTCTTCTACCAGTGAGACTGAAGCTACGAAATTCAGTGTATAAAAACCAAACCACAGCTTTATACACTTAAATATGCCTCACCAGTAAGATGTTTCTTCTAATATTTCACAAGCGGTCCTATCGCAGTTTGTTCAGTTGGTCAGAAAATTGCATATTTCACGGCAGATTAGTATCGGTCGTCGGTTCGATTAATATATGAATGAACTGTTGCGCATTTTTTAAACCATGATTTGGAATTTCTGAGTGTTGTCTGGTTTAATGAGCGGGGTTGCAAAAGCACGCACCTCGTCAACCCCTTCAGTAGACCCTCAAATTCAGGTCATTATGCGCTAATGAATTCGTAGTAGCGAAATCGATAGGTCAAGAGCAAGAAAAACCGACGACTTCATCTACTAGACGTTAAAAAAAACTCTCCTAATCCCACCTCACAGATCGAACAACATCATCAAAAAAGTAATTAAAAGCACGCAACAGTGCGCTCACATGTTTTTCCTATCAAAGATTTTTAAGGATCTAAGCAGTTGTGAGGAAGCGTTATTCAGTCGGCTAAGAGTAAAATCCGACAAGTCGCTAACTGCAGTCCAATTCATAAGTGCACATATCTTGCAAAAGATATTATAGGATCAGTGTCACCTGAAGCTTCAGAATAGATTCAGCTACAGAATCCCATATCCCAAGCCTCTAAGTTTATTGAATTGTGAGCTGGCGGAAAAGGAGACGAACAGAAATATACGCGTGCGCACATAGATACCACCTCTAATAAATATTTTGTAAATTCAAATTTCCAAGTTCGAATAAAAAGATGAGAGATTTCTGCACTTAAAATAAATGTGGCAAAGAAAGGTGATTGCTGTGGCATGTAAAATTGACATTCTAATAATGCCACCTTAACTAAGCGATAGAGCACGAGATTACTCAGAGCAACTGTGACTGGCAATAACGCAAAAACTCAAATGAGCCTTATCAAAGATTTTCTGGGAGAAGTCGTATCGATGAAACACTGGTACCTCAGGACTGCCAAATCTGTGAATATGTGTTCTTCTTTCATTTCTTTAAATTGGTTAATGCTAACCAACTTTGACAAAATCCGTTATGTTTGCATGTATGGTGCACTTTCTATTCATTTTTTTCGGTATTTCTTCAGTTATTTAGAAGGCTATATCTTGCGAAGGCTCAAAAATTACGAAATATACAATCAAAAATCAGACTACATCCAAAAAGCAGTTGAAAGTTTCAGCCAATTGGAAGACAGCCAAATTACGCGATGTCCATCAGAGAGTAAGAAAAACCCATTCCAGATATCATGATTCGTTTACTTATCGCTTGTAGTCATTGATGTCATTGATATCACCCCATTTAATTGCCGCAAAATCGCCGCTTGCTGCAAACTACAGCAGCATTTAAAAATAAACAAACATTCGGACTCTAGCGATGGAAATTTGTCGGATTTCAGTAGAGAGACGAACATCAGCGAAATTTGTTGGGAAGAGTGCGTCACGTCTCGATTCCTGCGCATCGTCGTAGCCCCCGAACAAGATGGACGACCTCGATATCCTTAACTTTCGCTTCTCCAGCTCAGTGCGAAAGGTCTTTGCCAATAAAGTGGCCGAACCAAGATATTGTGTTGGTGAGGTTATTTCATTGCTTTCACGAGCAAGAGATGTGGCGGGTACTGAAGCGTGGCGTCGAAGAGGTATGATCGGAGTAGACGGCATCCGAGCGTAATTTAACATGAAGAGCACTCCACAGTTGACGAGCCCGCAAAACTTCCAACAGCGTTTACTGATCGCAAAACACAAGTTTTAGCCTAAATCGAAGAGTTTCATTTCGAGAGCGTTGACTTGAACAGTTCGCTCAGTTACTACCTTTGAAATCAGTTGAAAGCTGAAAGCATTTCATGGAACCTTGTTGATCGTTGTTGACATAGATTAGACAACGAACGGACCGAACTACGAATGGAATAAGTTTGTAAAGTCGCCGCCAAAGCTTTATATACATTCAATGCACAAACAGATGTAATCCAAAGAAGTTTGACTCAAGTACAAAGGTGGCAGAAAGCGGAAACATCAATGATGCTAGAAGTTGGAATGTTGGGTGATGCGTCACTTCTCGCGGAAGTAGTTGAGCTTTCGGTGCCGAGGCAAGAAGAAGAGATACGGCTCAATGGATAAATAACAAACGGAAGTTCATCCAAGAAATAACTCTGGATCCAAAAATCGTCGTAGCTGAGTAGCAGAGTGAAGAAAAAATTGAACACCGGCGGTAGTGGAGAAAAGGAAACAGAAAACAGTAGCGTGGAAGAAAAAGACAAATGAGGAACTCAGCCGGAACTGAGGCTAGTAGACAGAGCGATTCGAAACGCTCGATCTGCCCTTGGTTCAGTTGGATAGAACAACAAATCGGCGTGAATAATTTCCGAGAGGTGAGCGCTGCTTGCACTCTACTCCTCTACTCTAAACGCACACAACATCCTAGGACTTATTTTTCGCGAACGTTATCGAAGTATTCTCCTCGAAGGTGAGCATCAGGTGTCTCTGCTTTCGCATACAGCTCTACTCCAGACGGAAAGGGAAAATGACAGACGGTGAACGACAGTTGGCAGCCGAAAACCTTCCAATCATATCAAAACATCGACCTCAGCGTTGTTTCTGCTGCCACCAATAAAACACAGCCGCTTGGGCGCCATATTTCTTTAACTAGTGACTAGTTGTACCATTTGGGATGAAAAAAAAGAGGTTGTAAGCCTTAACGTGAACATGGCCATCTGATAGATTAACGTCACATTGTGCTTCTTTTTAAACGCGTCACAGATATTCTTCCTCTTTTGAATAATCCAAGTTTACCAGTAATTCTCATCGAATACTTTCTTTAGTATGTATGTACTCTTCACCTTACAATCATGCAGCATTGTTAGTTTGAAGAATTTCAATAGACTGGCCCATCCGAAGAAAACAATAAATCAACAAATGTGGAACGGCGATTACCTGAGAATTCCCAACGTCATGCTGTAACGCATCGATTTAAATGGCAATGGCAAAATAAAATACAGTAGGATGAAGCTATTAGGTAAAAAAAAAGGTTAAAACTCAGAAATAAATAAACCGAGGTCATTAAAATAAAGTTGCACAAACAATTAGATAAGATCCTCTAAATCATTCAAATAAAAAAAATTTAATCAGCCTCTTCATTACGCTATAATGTGCAGTTATTTGAGCTATAAGATGGGAAAATTTGAAAAGTATTAAAACTGAAATCCGAAATAATGAGAATTACGTTGCATAGACAAGCAGAAACAAGTTAAAATGGACAAGTGGTTAGTTTAGGGAATTAAATCCAGATTTTTCTATTGAAGCGAATACTTTGGGATCGCTAAAAAATTACAAGTCAGAAAATGCGTGGAACAACTCAGCATTCAAATATAGACAAATGTAGGCAAAAAAAAAAATTCACAACTGATGGATGCAACTTCTGCGGCGGAAGAATTCGCACTCTAGGTGGCTAGAAATGCGTGAACAGTTGTGCACGACAGAACAAAAAAGAAAAAAACATTGCAGAACGCTGCTGATAGCATGTTGATTCTAAAGTTCAAGATGCTAGTTAGAAATTATTGAGGAAAAAAACCTTCAGAAGCGAATTTAGGTAAGTAATCACAAGCTCTAGAAACGAACTATGTGAGTCTTCTGCAAAGGGAGAAAAGCTGCAATGCGATCAATGTAGATGGAAGGAAGAGAGAGATATGAAAGTTAACGGAATAACAGCAAAGATAGTGAAGAGAATCCTCTGCCTCCCTTCCACGCATCGTCAAGCAAACCATCTATAGGTCATCCCATCTATCCATTTTTCATTTCGAATAAGAAATGTAAAATTAGAAACTCGTATGGGAGGAGCGCTGAAAAGGGATATCCTGCAAAAATCCGCCTCATAGAAATGTAGAAAGGATCACAAAGGGTAAAAACCGTCTGAAGAATAGGTTCACATTCCGCCACAAATGAACCACCTTGAATGTTTTTCAATTGAAGGAAATAAGCCAACTAATACAATCAGCATGGTAGGTTTCCTTGTATTTGTTCACTATCGGAGCGTCCGCTTGTTTGAATGAAAAAATCATTTAAGCTCAAGTTTCGAAACGCTGTTTACCGTTGAGGGCTCATTGAACCGCACTGTTCATGGTGAAATCCAAAGGATTATTTGATGCTTTGCGCTAAACTAAATCTCATCGTCACAGTTGTTCCGCTTCACGAAATGCTACATTCGTCATAAGCATTCACGCAGATACAAATTCAGATAAATATCGAAAGAAGACGCATTCTCTACGCAAATTTGCATGATAAATTTTTCAACGACGAATTATAAAGACTTAAACCCCAAATTACGAACACCGCTGATCATTTCGCCTTTAAATCATACCAAATCTGTTGCTGCACAAACATGCTAGCATCCCGCATTTCAACACCCTTCAACTACCAGCTTCGCTATTCCAGAGTCTAAGTGGGTACAGAGGGATAGGAGAAAACAACAGCGGTAAATTGGAACTAGGTGAAGCGCTGTGCTTACGGGAAGGAGAACTCCGATACGAAAAAGGAAAATAGACCTATTCGTGTTTCATCGCTGATGTGTGATTCGAATTTAGCAATGACAGAGATGTAGCAACGAGTAGTCAAGATTTACTTATTTACTTTAATCGACAAGGCATTCATTACGAATGTCCCTTCATATCACTACCACTTCCGTTCAGCTGAAGTTATAAGGTAGCGTGAAGGTTTGGGCTCAGCCTCGTCTCCCGCCCATCGGGTACTGACGAGCTGACTCATCGTTGTTCGGCTCAAGGGGATAGTTTCGATTTGCTCCAACATCTTCATCCCAATGAGACCACTTGTCAGGATGACTCGGTAGGACGAAGCCAGAGAGTTTGTTCCGAGCCCTCTTAAAACCTACTGCGCACTAAGCAATACAAAACGATGAATGTAGTCAGGATTACGGCAGATTAAACATGCAGAGAGGGGTTCGCATGAAGAGTCTTCAGACTACCAGAGTTAGCCAACTGCGTCATTTTAGTTTCAGATGACAACAAGTCTCATATTCAATTTTATTTCATGTAGTACAACAAGAGAAGAGTGTAAAGAATATGAGAAACGCAAGAACTCTATGACTTCAATACATTCGATAGAACGTGTGGAAGCGGAAAGGAGGACTCAAAAAAAAGCTTTAAAAATCACTCGCAGCTTCTAAAAGTCTTAATCAATGAGGCAGTCGTCTATCAGCAATTAGAAATGACAAAAAAATTGATCGTAGAAATCGAATTTCTAAATGAGCATAGTGCATGCTGCCACTGTAAAAAAAAAGCACCACAGCTAACGAATCGATCTGAAGATCACAGATTAAAGATGAAAAAGGGAATGTGATATTGAAAAATTGGATGGATACAAGAGTTGATTAGTTAGAAAACACGTATGAGCGAGGAATATTCGAGAATAATGAAGAACTGTTAACTAGGCAGTACCGAATGTCGGTAAGTGAAAATTCTTCAGTTCTTCTCCTCATTAGTATTAGATTGCACACAGCTGAGGAAAATAACCGAAGAAGATAACCGAAGAATTGAGAGAAACGTTGTTTGTGCTAGACATTCGTTTAAGCAGAGCTTCATATTAGCTAATCATAGTTTTAAAATCGAAGTGATGGGATTGAGCAAGTGCCGCCGTTGACAAAGTTGAGAAGCTTCACTTCAATGAAATAATCTTTATTACATTGTAAAACGAAAAGGTTTTGGGCGCAAAAAGCTTCATTCGACAAACCATAAGCAGGATGGCACTGGCAATTCCAAATAAGTTTGCCGTATCAGGACCTTTAACATAAAAACTATCGGCCCAACAGGTTCAGCTACGTTCGCAGTATTGTTTAGCTACATTATGTGCATGCGCCTATTAATTTCTCCACTTGAGAGTGAAGCGAAGCTGGCATGCCGCAACAATTGAGTGCTTTCAAAATTCGCTTCATTAATCCAATTTCTCTTGTGATTCAGTCTAAGTGCCCCGATTTGAACAATTCCTTTCTTCTTCGAAATTAAAGCGAATTGCAAATTACCGTCATTTTATAAAGCGGATAAGCAGCGTTGAATGCATCCGTATAGCTCTTCCATCGTTCCTCAACGAATGCAAAGTGAGAAAGTTTGATAAGTTGTCGAGAATATTCAGGGGCGTGATGAAAACGCCTAAAACAGCGATATGGATCAGGCCTCGACGATGCAGCGAAGGCAGACTGCTCTGAACAGACATTCCATGTGTTGATGCGATAATTCTTAGTACAGTTCAGTTGTGACTGAGGGCATGTTCTTCGTGCTCTGGACGTAGACGCTGGTCGTGGGTATGATGTGGAAGATGCTGTCTCAGAATTACTTAGTGAAGGTGGCGGTGTACTGTGCGAACGACGAATATGTGGAAATGAGATGCCACGTATAACGTCGAAAGGAGCGTTAAAATTGCCTTTGAATAAGGGAAAAAACTTTTTCCCCAAAAAGCTCGAAGAGTATGGCTGTTGAACCCAGCTAGGCACGATGTTTGTCTCTTCCAGCACAGAATTGGCACCGGCATCCGTACAGAACATTGAAGTAACTAATGAAGATTAGAGCCTCTTCAGAATGACCTCCACTAGTGTCAGCTGCACCACTGAAATTAATCGTCGAATACAGGCCCGGATAACGCTCGTTTATAAGAGCACGAAAAAGTGACAAAAAATATCTCTTAGGTCGATGTTAAATAGCCCCGGTAGACCAACGCGATGACAGAAGACGACTTTTCGACGATTTGTTCCGAGGAGGATGTGTGATACGATCGAAAGAGATGATCAGCAAAATGATCACTCATATTGTGCAATTCAACTTTGCTGACATTATAGTTAAAAATCACTTCGAAGATGAATGAGTTTGGTAGAGATATATAGCAGCTTGCACAGAACTCATAAGAACAGATATATAATGGTTTCCTAGTGCGTTTTTTGGAAGCAAACTGGCGCGACGCCAACTAAGCACTGGACTGTCACCATCGATCAGTTTCCAAGGATTTATCTTTGGAAGGGAGAAGTGAGCAAAGAACGACCTCAAGAGAGACGGAATTGTGAAACTGAATTAATATGGAGAAAACAATAGCAGATGGCGATGAAAATACACTTTCAAGATTGTCAAGAGTTCAGGATTCTCAGTGAATAGTGTTGCTGATATTTAGAAGCTATTCGACGACGACAGCAAGAAATAGTTGATCGAAGAAACAGCCGGTTTGTTCTTCTTCAAGACGAGCAAAAGCAACAACGGCAGGTGTTACCTCACTAGCAGCACTCGTTCAACAAAGACGATCAAAACTTTCTGACGGCGGCATCATCATTGAGACGTTCAGGTTATGTGCCTACTACTTGCTGAAAAAGGTTGAGTGCTACACGACTAACGTCCAACACAAAAAAGCTATCGAGTGTTTCGCACCAGTTGACTAACACGCTTATCAATTTGCAGTATATGACGTTGCAATGTTCTGTCTCTCGTTTCACTCTTGCAGTCGATGATAGCGATTTTTTTAAAATTAACAGTACAGCTTCTTCGAAGCATTTGCCCATTCCCTATTTAAGGTTAAGAGAATTTTGCGAAAAAAAAACCGTCCAGATAAATCACAAGCGCACTCTCTGGTACGTTGAAAGCAAACCTGTCAGCACTAAAAAAATGCAGCAGGCTCCAGTTGTGTTGATGGCGATAGTGAAAATTGTAGAGGAAAATTTTGCGAAAAAAAAATCTGGAAAAACCTCTAAGAGAGTTATATTGGACATGCATTCCCTCTAAAATTGTCCGGAGTAATAAATGAATTATGGTAATTGAAATGAAGGCGTCTTTCCAGTGGCTCTCGGCTATATTCCTTATTGGAGTCGTCTTTTTTAAAGGGAATGTGCCAACTTGCCAAAGATGATTTTTTGAAAATTGTGCTGTTAGAGATTGATTAGTACTACAACTTGAGCTTCAAAAATAGAATGAACGGTTGAACTTGACTTCAACGGATCTCTCTTGTCCTTATAACGCAACTAAATGCTTTAGTAAGCATTTTAGTTCGCATATGATGGTGTGGAATACATTGATAGATGATTTCTCATCCGTGCTTTTTTTCAATAAGCTGACACGAAAACTATAAAAAACGCTAGGCAAAACGAACACGAATAACTCTGCTTATCAAAGGGTTCGGATAAATTTTGTAAATGTTCTTTGCTGCATCGACTCATAAGGAATTCTTAGTCGGTAGTCCGACATCGCGAAGAAAATATCTTACAGAGGAAGATTTAGGTTGGTGAAGACGTTTAAGATGGGAGCTGTGTAAAAATTCCAACGGCTGAGGATACAAGCTTCTTTCCAAGGCAAACTTATGTTCATAAGTGACGAGAAAGAAGAGTGAAAGAAAGCGGTCACTCACATCGATCAACTTTTTGAGTTATTAATGAAACCGCTCAAGCGGCAGTATAACAAAGAAACTATGCAGGAGCAAAGTAAAGGCTCATTTCTCGCACTGCTCTTTTTCTTTCGCTGTACTTTCGCGTTAATGAAAACACATTCATTGGAAGGAATCAGAGAGAGGAGAGGGAAGGGAAAACAGCAAGGGGGAGGAGGAACAGCGTCAGACTGAAGCCTGCAATAATTTTGTGATGTGCAACTGCTTAATGAAGCAGATTGGACATTATATAAAGGCAGCATCAGCTAATGAAATGAACGCCTAGCTAAATCACTACGAAGAAGAATATGCATAGCAATAGGAGGAGTATGGCAGAACGGGCAGGAATTGTTCCTACTCCCTTACCCTCCAAAGCAGCTAGCAAAAGCCGATGGGGGTGTTAGCTCACTAAATGATTTAAGAATAGAGGTAACTTTCGCAACACTTGAGTAAGGCACCTGTCCTAAGCACGATGTGCATTGAGCTCAAATTTTTATGATTCGCCTTTTCAAACACCATACGGTCGAGATTTGTGGATTTCAGCGTAATTGAATCGTTCGATCAAGCCTCAGCTAAAATGCTCGAAATGTGTTTGCATGCAGAAAAATGTTGCAGTGATATGGGGCCGCTTCAAGAATGGTTCCCACTACCACCGAAAATGCTGCATAAACGCATAGAAAAGACATATGGAAGACATGAAGACTGCACTTCAACTACTGGCCAAGGTATATGAAGAATGGCAGCCACGCAAAAACAGCTACAGAGACTTGCTTACAAGACGTTAGACTTAGCAGTTCAAGTGCGTCAAATTTTTTCATTGTATTTAAGGGAGGTTTCCTGTTGAAATCGTCAAGACCTACAGACAAAGATACGCAAGAAAATGATCGTTGTTCAAAGAACTTCTACAAAATATCAGAAGACGCGCATAAAATCTTAGTGTTGTTTACACATTGACATGCATTAAAGAATATCGTAACAATTTGAAAAGCAATACAGCTAAACTAGACTTGTACGTATATCAACAGTAATCGCAATACATATCAAAAAGTGCTTACAAAGTTTCTCCTTTCACTTGACAGCAAGAATGCCGTTTTAATGTTGGCAACAGCTGCAGCGTTCATGAGCTCATCAGTAGCCAGAATAGCAAATATTCTACGATTGCACCACAGAAATGCTTACAATGCTGGGACAAATTATATACTATAGGAACTGAGCTTGTAAGGATGGCATTATAACGACTATAAGTTTGCACTCCGTGAGCGCTTTGATTTTGGAACCGTGCTTCCTTTGGAAATAGAAACATTCAACACTAAAAGTATGGGAACTGAGAATTGCAGTTATCGAATGTCTTTGACTGGATATCCTCAACTGAGACTAAATTAGTGAGAATTCCTGAGTTAAATAAGGGCTAAATAGCTAATCTATTTGTAAGGAAAAAAGAGAACACGAGAAGATCATTTTGCGATTGTTAAAGAAAAAAGGAACAAAATGCGAAGGGCGGAAAAGAAGGACTTGTGCTTTTTATGATGAGTTAATAGAACGAAATGTGAAACAATCAAAATCGATTACTTCAGTCATTACTTTTCGAAAAATAATGGAAGAATGCAATTATAACAAGTACACTGAAAGGAATACAAGCAACACTATTGATTCATTGTTCACTAATGTAATGACGTTCTAGCACTTGGTGATGGATTTCTAGTTTCGCTTCGATCATGGTAGTTTGAAGTTGAAAAAGATTGCAAAAATGGCACACGTTCAATTAGATACTCATATTTTTCAACCTCGGTGGCCAATAGTAATTTATGGATAAGAACGAAGCAGTAATAATATCACAGCGCTTATGGAACTTGTTTCAAGAAAACTGCTACCTTTACAATGGTAGGTATACAATCAAAACTCTTGGCCTTCTTTTGATGATGTCTAGTGGCATAATATTAGAGCGCATGAGTATATTACGGTTCTCATAATTTAAAGGGCTTAAATAGTGGATGTACTCATAGACTACGGCATGAAGCGTCATAATGTGATGCTGCACTGATCGGGCTAGCGATTCAAAGCAAGTTGGTAGGCCTTAAATTGTGGCAGGCTCAAGATTTTTCAACGAAGGAAGGTGGCTACCGTGTTTAGAATATCTCAAGTGAACAGTGACTTGTTCTCAACAGGTCATCTTTGGATTCTTTCGCGACAGCAAAAAAAAAAACTTTTTAACCGAGAGAAGCTCAATAATGCTTTCACGATCACGTTAGCCCTATGAGTGTACATGTGTGGATGCAAAAACAAACGTATCACAAAAGGCTACCTAATTAAGGTGCGAGAATAAAAATTATTTTAAGTAGGTGCACATTACAAATTATACATAGAACACGTGGAAATTATGCTCAACGTGTTACTGTAGATTACTGTAGCAATTCTACTGTCATCACAACGTCCACTCAACGACCACAAAAACTGTCCACTTTCTTCGCGAGTTCTTGCTCAACGTTTTCCTATCATTAAAAACAAGTGAAAAAGCCAACATTCTAATGCAACTGAGCATTGTATCACTGCACACCTTGATAATATCGGCGAGAAGAAATGTGGGGCCTATAGTCCCTGAATTTGTTCCTTTGCAAATGTTATACTGTATATGTGTCAATAACATAGCGCCCGCAAAATCCACATTTATTGAACGGTGTTGATCAATGCTAATACTAAACTACTTGGAATAGATGGCTTAAGAATAGCAAAAAGATACCGCATAAACGGGTGCACTCGTGCGTGCATCAAATTCTTGTATTCCCGAATCGCGTCTCATCATGAGAGTTTCTTTATTCGACTCACGTCGACGCTTACGAATGTCACTGCTGCTATTGCTGCCACGTGCTGATATGTCAAACACACCAGCACCCAATGACTGTCGTCGATTCTTTGATGAACTAACTTGCAGCTCGTCCATTCCACGCGAGAGAACTATATTCGGTGAGGAGTCGCCTGAAAGAACGTTCTGAAATACGTTTCTTCCACAAGACAGTAGAATCACGATGGTGGTAAAACACGAATTTCGCGCTTCCATCCCCCAGTTTTCGACTACTGAAATCAAATTCAGCGCGAGCGTCTTGAAATCATACAAGAAGTAAAAGACGTAATCGAAACAAGTTGATCAGGTAGCTCGTTGAAGCTAGAAATTGCAGCTCCCATCCAAACCAATGATTTGCGGTCTCATGCATCAGGGCGCTACAGATTCATAGCAACAGCAAGAGAAAAAAGGAGGTGAAATTACTCTTGATTTTATACGTTACCATATCAAATCTTCTGCAAGTCTATATTTGAAAACGATTTCTGAAGGCTCGTTTGTAAGATGCAGTATGCGACCTTCTTATCATACATCCTACCATTTAAACCATTCCAGAAGAAGGGAAAGCTATTCTTGTATCTGCATGAATCTCATCAGTAGTTCTAAATTCCCTAAGCAGTTCTATTTTCTCTTCGTTAAATTCAATAATGTTAGCAAAACTTTCTGCGTTGCACTCATGCATTAAATAATGTAAAATTCGTCCATATGCATGTGCACGTGCATGGATTTCTTCTGCAGATAACATTTCTCATAGAAGCTTCCAAGAAATTATGAGGCTTGAAATAAATTTGCAATCTTCACACGAAAGAGTTCCAGAAGTTCAAGTTTCATTAGGTCCGGCATTTATTCGATGAGTCGCACGATTTCTAATTATGCCCTAAACACTTATATATCGACGTATTTAAGAGCAGGAATCACACACCGAAATCTAGACCAAAGCGAACGGAAATGCATCAAAACGTACAGCACAAAGGTGCTTTTTCTGTGAGCAACAAAACTAGCATATGCAACGTTTCATTTCTCAGTTGAACGATGTTTATATGAATGATGTCGTACATGTATTTCCTGTCCCTTGGCAGAAAGGATTCAGTTCATATTATACGAGGCGTTGGAAAATACAAGTTCAACATGACTACTACCTAAATCTTAGCCTCCATTAGTATTAGAACGAAGAGGTCCTGAGAAAGCCGTAGCATTCCTGGCGCAATTTTTACGTGCTCAGCCACGAACAACATGTACAAAGTGGGCATATGGTTTTGATTCAAAAATACTCAGAAGTCAGTTACTTCCATATGGGCAGCAAGATCTCAAATATTAAACTGTACCGCATTTAGATACTCAGGTTATTTTGACGATGAGGAGCACTGCTTAAATTGTTGTGCTCGATGTGATTTTAGGACAAGTAACTGTTTATTGACTGCCTCAAAAGTGAACAGGTGGGCCCCTTTCGCATAAAACGTTAGTCAATTTTAACCTATGTTGTGTCTGATTGTTGCGAACGCGCCGTTCGCCGCTGATTCTAGTGAAAACATGAAAAACTCTATTGCACTGCATTCGTACCTCGTTAGATTGTTGTTCCAAGCAATTCTCATAGAAATCAACTGCGTCGAGGTATCTTCAAGAACAGCAACAAATTTCGGTGAGAGTCAATCATTTCAATAAGAGGTGCAAATTTAGCAAACCTCCTCGATCATTCTCACACGAATTGATCACGCAATACTTGCTGAGAGGTATATAAGTGATGTTGTGACTTCTGAATTTTGGGCACCTTGGCTTAGGACGATAATGTTTTTGGACATATCTCAGCCTAAATACATCGTAACGATCGGAGAACGTGTGCTATGCTTTCTAATCTGCTGAGCTATAAGAAAATCTGTGAGATGTTCTATAAACAACACAGCAAAAGAGCAATTCGAGGCTATGAACTACGATGGCCGTGCGGATGAATGGACAAATTCATGATTGGAAGGAAGATGGCTATAGACGACAAATTTTGTTCTCGCTTTGTTGAGCCTTAAAGAAACTATTCGCGTAATATTCGTCCACCAATCACCTGGTACTTGCGTAGGCGAATAGGAGGAAATGCGTGATATATTTTCTTAGCTAGATATAGTGATTCATACAATCGTATCATAGGTGTTCTGAAATCTAGTTTCATATCAAAAACAATCCAGCTACATCAACTCATCTACCCCTAAATTTCTTTGGAAGTGATGCTTCTAAAGAAATATTTTAAAAAATTTTCTGATATGGTCTGCCACGAAAAGCTACTCTTGAAACCAAAAAAAAAAAACTGTAGCATCACCACCACTTTGCTTAAGTCTATTTGTGAACGGAACTTCCAGTAGCAATCAGCGAGAGTTGCTCTCCTCCCTGCGCAGCACGTAGTAATGTCCAACAAGAAAGCCTTTCGAATTTCATTTTTTCCCATATATACGCTTAAGACGTTTAAAACAGCAAAGTGTTTTCCAATTGATCATCCGAAGAATTAATCCTCAGTTGCACACCTTGATGTGATTGTTCCGAAATTACGGCAGTAAAATGTCTTTAACAGAAACTTCAACAAAAAACGATGTGAAAACTTCCCAAGGTGGCTCATGGCTGAGCTTCTGAGTCTTAATAATAGAGGGTACAAGTGTTTCACTGTGCTTAACTTCATCGCCTACATCTAATTTCATTTGGACTATTGCATCAGCGTATCACATCTTCATTTGTTTCTCGATTACGAAGCAATATTTAACTTCAAAAGCGTTTCACTTTCGCCAATTTCGGCAAGAATCATTGCTATTCATACATAGAAGACTATGCTACAAGGCTAAAACTCTTCAACCTGAAATCAATAGAATATCAGAGAATCAGATGTGATTCGATTCTTGGTTGTAAAGTTGCGCGGAGCCTTTTCAACACTCCGTTCTCGCGAATGCTCCAGCTTGCCCCTCCCCATAGTCGAAATAAGCACCATTTCTGACTGATTAAATTATGCTGCCGCATAAACAATATTCTGCACAGCTTCCACTTTCGCCTTGTACGAGTCTTGAATCTGTTGCCTGTGCAGATCCTTAATATACCCACTCCTTCATCTTCAACTCGCGGTTGAGTCGACTTGATCTTGAAATAACTGCTGCAGCTGCGTATTGAACCACGAGGTACTTTATGTCTGCTCGATGGAACACTCTGCAGATATTCTGTTTCTTTCCTTTTGCTTTCGCTTCTGTTTTCTGATTTGCTAACCACCTTTCTGCACATAACCTCATGTCTTTCGTTTTTTCCGCTCCACGGCGGTGAAATAAGTGAAAACAGTCATATTCATCTTAGCATCAAGAACACTTAATGACTGCTCCTGGAAGAGAGATATATATATATATATATATATATATATATATATATATATATATATATATATATATATATATATTTCTTTCTCTTAGAGAGAGAGAGAGAGAGAGAGAGAGGGAGAGAGAGAGATATGCGTCATTGCAAAGATCAAGGAGGGATTGTGACAGAGTTGAAAGTGTGGATTGGAGCGTCTGTCACAACTGACACTTAGAATGGAAGATATATCGAAGATCCATCCACTGTTGCAACGATCGGTCATGCTGGAGATGGAATTTTGAGGACTGTGTTCCTGAGTTTGAAAAAGCTAACCGAACAATGAAATGCGTAGACAATTGAGCGAGCTCATCTGAAATCTTGAGCAGCGCGGAAGTCGAGATGACGAAACTCAACCAACCGAGATTATATGCGTGTCAACCCATCTCGGAGCAGATATTGCAAAAAAAGCATTTTGCAAGTGTGAACATTTCTACAGCAACCAGCATACATTTGTTCACAAAGTGATGTATGATTTGCACGAAAGCTATGAAAAGCATCCAAGATTATAGTGAAGTTGTTATTTTATTGCTGTTGCACTGACTGGAAGCATCTGATCTTATAGGAGATGTCGGCAAATGCTTTCTCATCCACAAGGTTTGAATTTTTTTGCTGAAATTTCCACAACAGATTGAGCGTTTAAGTTAGTTAATGGCACAATCAATGGCCAAAAACATATGGACTTACCATATCGCTTTATAGGATCTTTTCACTGAAAACGACGTTTGTTTGTGTACTACAAAGTAAGTTAACTCCACAAACCCATTAATTATGTCGTCCAGTTTCTGCAGTTTGGCTGAAGTATGAGTAGAGCATCATAAAAGTGCTTTTAGTGATAGAAGAAAGTGTAGAAAACGTATGCTAGGTGTCACGTTGTTACTGCTTCAGTTTGCAACACTGACAACCATGCAACTAAGAATGTTGTTGCTTTCAAAGGATCGTCTACATAGCACGGTGAGTTGAAGAAACTGCAGACGCTAGTAGATGGAGATGTTGGTGAATTCAGGGAGCAAACCATGATGGTTGAAAAATTAGAAATTTTTAGTCTCATTCGTTCAATGTCCTCATTTGTGAAACATGAATGATCATTTCAAACGCCCTGCACTCCTCGACATTCCTCATTTATAACTGATATCGACCCCTTTCTGAAATTAATTTTTTCAGCAGAGGAAGGAGAACTACAGTAATTTACTACTCTAGAGAGGTAAATGGGCGTTAATTAGAGAATGTTGAAATAGTTTTGAAAGTAAACGTTGACGAACAGGAGTGCTGCATGATCGCACTCTACTTTAACTTCTTTTTACTTTTAAAAGAGTGACATGATCATCGTAAGGAGCGTGACTCATGACAGCTCTTTGCAAACTGTATAACTCCAATGTTGCATAAGATGTTGCAAAGTAATATACTGCATAATTTCCCATCGTCTGAAAGGGTACTGCAAAACGAGTGTAACGCAAAGTGCAAAATACTTCCCCAATACAAATTCATTTGCGCTAAGTTATTTGAATAGTTGCAAGTTTTGAACAATTTCCCACTCCTTTCCTCCTTTGTGAGATCCTTAGCGGTCGGAATTTCTGTTTCTCAGGGCAATTGTCTTCGATAACTCCTTGCTCCGCGAACCTCACAAGCTAAGCTTAATAGGGGCAGTTTTGAAAAAAAAAAATCTTGGCTTCCCACTCTCTAATACCTCGAAGACGAATAATGTCGCGTTTCTGCTGAGATGAGACGGTTTTCGTGAAGTGGCGATTTGCGTTCTCGGCAACTTATTACATCTTTTATAAATTCATAAGATTTCGATTGATAGTAATGTTGGAAAGAGTATGTTTTCAAAGAACATTAGATAAAAAAATATTTGAGATTAATATGAGAGAGGAAATGCAAAAAAAAAAAAAACCAACGGTGAGGCAAAAGAATTATGTCGTTATTGCTGGTGAATAGCAAGTCCACTTCGAATCCTGACGGATCTGAGACTTTGGGTTGTCCCAGGATTTGATCCATTGAGCCCCTTTGCGAGCCACTTGATTTCCTTTCCATCGGATGAACCTGAGCGCATTGAATTTAACGACTAGTTTTCTGCGTCAAACAGTTCTAGCGATTTATTTCAACTAACATCATTTGCAATGCTCCTTCATTGAACAAATTCTTGCTTATTTTTGGTTACTCATTTAACTAGAAATAGCTCTTCATGATGCAAATTTTTACTGCAATTTTCACATTTGTAGTAACGCATTGTTTAGATTTGGTGAATAATTTACTACCACTTCAAAAATTATTGCTTCGGAGTTGCTTCACGAAAGTTGTTCCTGCAATAAAGGCTGCTTCGAAACACTACCGCCGCTATATTGCGGGCATAGACGAGTCTCCTGTCAACCGCCCTTTGCCTTACAGTGGACCTACACTGCATTCTTTTCAAACTTCTTCCTTCTACTTTCCCTCATCCATGCAAAACCACCTCCTAATCGATGAGACAGTCACAACTACTCCTAACTGACTGCCTAATCGAGAAGGTAGATGGAAAAAGGCGAGAATGCAGTCCAAACACTGCAACCCGCCGAACATCCTGCGAACCATCCCAGGCGGAGGGCGCATAAAAGAGCGGAAACGTGCATCTCACTCTTTACAGCCACGCTTTACGGGACATACGGGACGCGACGTTTTAGCCTTATCAACAGTGACGAAGTACAGTATTTTCACATTTGTAGTAACGCACTGTTTAGCTTTGGTGAAAAATTTAATTGTATCTTGATACGTGAAATGTATCTTGTCCATATAAGAGCAACATCCCGGTTGTACTTAGAAATGGCTGGAAATTTCAAGTCTCGAGGAAAAATTACTCACAACAGTAAAACTTCCTGCTTTTTCTCTGGGCAAAGCCAGCAAAGATTCACTTAAGCGCATCACTTCAGGACCGCTAAAGTAAAGCCTCTTCTAGCTAATTATAGGCCAACTTTCACCATGAGGTCGGCCGAATTTTAGTCATAACTAAGCTGCAAAATTTTTCAAAAATTGAGAACGAGAGAGATAGGTTTACTCATTGAAATTACCAGATCCAACCTCTCTCATTAGAATTTACGAGAGCGGTAGGATCTTTCCATTCAATTGCGCTAGACAGCCTTTGTCTGCTATTAACGTATTTACTTCATAAGTGACGACTTCACTAATAACAGCCGAATTAATTCAGAAAAAATGGCTTTCATCAATTTAACGTGAGAACTCTTTCAACCGCTGTAGGCACAATAACTGCTGCGAATCCTCTCACGATGAGTACGCTCGTTCGCAAATTATGGGGGGGGGGGGGGGGGGAGCTGATTTGGACGAATGACTCGTCGTGTAAAAGAACAAATACTAGAAAAAATTGCAAAATTTGAGCGAAAGCCTTGGAAAGAGTTGCAAGTTTTGAAGTTTACTAGGAAAGTTGGAGAAATAAAACACTAGAAATTGAAATGAAATTTAAAGACAAGTTTGCGAGGAAGGAATACTTTCAACTCGTTTCTACTCGTTTAATAACACTAGAACCACATTTGTTGGAATTGACTTCCACACTGTAAAAAACATCAAAGTATATTCAATCAACTGAACAAGTCTGATCGCAACTTTTGAACTTGGCGCTTGAAACAAAATGGCATTACTTTCTCTACAGCAGACATAAAAATAGATGGCTGGAATGCAAAAGTGATTGGGGTGAAGCCATCTGCTGCGCATCCAACTGAATTGAGGGTGAGCATATTCGATTAATGAAACAACAAAGATTCCCTCAAAAACGGCTTACAGTAGTCTCCGATTTCCAATTTAAAAAAAAAAAAAAACTTTAGGCAGCAAATAGTAGTAGTGCCCTATTCGCGAAAATCTTTGCATTCAGCAATCAATCAGAGACTCGTTAAAACCGTCAACTCATGCACATGAGCTATCTTGATAATTTTGCAGTTTTTGCACTGCTGTTCTAGCATTTGAGTGGAAAACTGATGCATTCAAGTTTATCTTCAGTGCTTCTTACAAACAGCGAAAGCAAAGGACAAAACGTTCGTTCAATGCGTATTGCTGTGTTGCACAGCGCAAGGGAGTTCGAACGCAAAGCGTAAAGTTGGATCATTATGTTGGTTGCACTCTTAAGCAAGCTAAAGGTTTTGTTAAAGCTCGTACGTGATGATGCGTTCATCAATTTACAGATGAAACCTAAGAGAAGTAAGAAATGAAAAATAGTCGTGGAACGTTATTTGTTAGGATATAATTCTTCCAAAAACGGCAAATGCAAAACTAACAAAAGAAATGACCTATTCAATTTTTGGCAGCCATAAAAATTTCAAGTTCGCAAATGCGAATGTTCATGTAGGCTCGATTTGCTCGTTCTCAGAGATGAATAATCAAATTATTGGTTGATAAGTTAGAAGGTGTCGAAAAATAGCCATTTTTGTCCCCACCTTTTTCACCTTCCACATCACTGTCAGAACAATCCTCTCACAAACCTCCAGATAATTTCCCTAACAAAACGCTACTAAGAATAACCCCTTAAAGCATTCTGACAGCACTGAGAAAAAACTTTTCCTGGAAATAGATACAGCACACGTTTTTGGATGAACATAAAACTTCTATCAGTGCCATTATTTTGACGCCCCGTAGAGTGCAATAAAATTCTCCTGTAGGACTGTTTTCGCCTATTGGCTCAGTCACTGGCGGCATGTCAGGGAAATAATTCACCTTTATGCACATTAGACTGCCTCATCTGATACAAAATCATTTCCGTAAACTTGAAAGCATCAAAGCTCGTGCAATCGTCAAAACTTTATGATCATCGTGAGATGTCCGCAGAGTCGATTTTCAAAGCAGATTTTTTATTTTTCATCGCAATATTGGATGTCGACTGCTGAATGCATTAATACCCAATAAGCTAGCAACTATATTAAACGGTTACATCAAGAATCATTAGATAAATGGTAACACTAGATATTACATAAGGATTAAAAAATATAGGTTCAATAAAATACATATTAGTGACAATAGTGATCATAATAATGACATTTTATTATGTGTAATTTACCAGAGTAAGGACCGAATGAACCAAAAAATGGCATCGCTGGCATCTTGCGCAGATCTCTTCACTATTTAAAAGCCGTACAACAAAAATAACTTTCTAGAGCTTGATCAAACCGCACAGCGTAAAAAAAAAAACTACTCGGAGATATGGTACCACTCGTCGTTAATTCGCATCACTATTTTTTCATCGCTTAATTTGGGCTCATCTGCCTCACATAAGGCTTGAAGAATTTTGAAAGCAATAGCTGTAAAACAGAAAAGTCGGAAGAAAAATGAAAATGACAAATATGTTACACAATAGTTTTATACAACTAAATAGGAGATCGGCATGAAGACAAGATAGTGACAATTTGAAAGAAAACAGCGCAGCTCTGTAGGTTATCACTAAGTAATTGTTGAGTAATGCTAAAAGCGAGGCTATCTTCTGCAACATCATTCTGGAAGCAAAAAAAAAGCACTTCTTTAAAAGAGTGCAAATACGAGAAGCAAGGTGTGATTAATGGCAATCATAACTTTGCTTTGCATGAAATGTTTCTTAACGCTACTCTGATAAGACTGAAAGAAGAAAGAAATAAAATACGAAGCGCGTTCAACGTGCAATCATAAAAAAATTAGGCGAATAACAACAGCACAAATGCTTATAAATGCGAGTTTAATGAACGCTTTTAGCTGATTGATGAACAATGATCGGATTGGAATGATGAATGATAGAGAGTCAACAGACGGCTCGTCTGGCTAACTTCGCAACAATAAAGCAAATTTATCCAATTCACATATAGTATCAGAGAAAAATTCAACAACTTAAGAGAGATAAGAAAATTCTTTTAAACAACGAAACAACGAATGACTCAGTGTGATTTGGGAATATTGTCCACGAAATTATTGACAAGTTCATGAAGCATATATCGCTACCGATAGGTCACATCATTATGGCGCAATGCAGTGACACCACTTTTATCGACTTTCGTTGCATCTTAATGATTGCAACGAATCTACACAGCCAAGGAAAGCTACAGGGTCGACGTAGATGGATTATTTCATTCAAAACTATTAGCATGATTTCTTCACTCGTTTTTTTTTAAAGATTATTGATATTTTCCTGCGCAACTTATAGCGTCAAAAAATCGCACAGATGACAGTGATTATCGATTACTGTCAGGGTCGAACAAAAAGATAAGTAAGCAGCATGCAGTTTTTTTTTTTCGCAAGTTTTTGTGCATCTAAGAGAAAACAGAGATCACTTAGAAATGAATCATAGAACCATTGAAGTTCAGAGACGATATCATCGTTGATGAAAAAAGAAGCGACTAGCTGTCATACCAATCGTTTCGTTGACGTTTTTGCAATGCTAATCTTTCTAAGTTGGCAAGAACCTGAGATCGGATTTGTATAAGCTTAGCGATTAATGAAAAAGCGATTGCCTTATCAGCCGCAACGTCCCATCAACTAACCAGCTTTTTAACTGCTCGATATGCTTTGCAAGTTCTTTTTTCTAGCTGATCTATTGTGAGTTGTTCTAAGTGATTCTGATATACAATTCTCGTTTGTTCCCTCACTAAGGCTGACGGGCATATGCATAAAATATATGGAATAAAATGGAAGCATAACAAGTTTCCGCCGAAAGTTGCACAGTTATATATGCTTATGCCGTCAGGTTATAAATCAGAAAAAAACGGAGAATAATGGGGATAGTATCCTTATAATGTCGTATGATGTAGCTGCCGATAAAGTTATTCCTCAGCAGTGGCTGATCGCAAGCTTCATCACGAACTCAGAAGAAACGATTCCTGGTGATGTTATTCATAGACACAACATTTAATTTTCAATGCACGTACTCATATTAAGCGACATTTGAAATATTCGAGTGAGTTAGCTATCAGATTCCGACCATTAATTGAATAAGTCGAATATATGCATAGGCAGCACTTGTCCACCTCGCTTCACCTTTTCCCGAACTTAATTCGACGAAAGAAGCAGTGGATCTCTCATGAGTCATCAACAATAGATGAAAAGAGCAGCATTAAGCAAACAGCTGAAGCAATCTATAGGTCACCGCAACATATGTTCAGTGAAGTTTGGTTGGTCACTATGCACGGAAAAACTGCACCATGTCATGTTCCAATGGCTAACGCTTACGTTCTTCCGTCAGCTGGCTGTCTTTGAATAGATCTTATCAATGCTGCAAAATTTTGCAGTATTCCTCATTTGCACAACTCTGAAATTGCACTGAGATAGAGATATGATTGTCCAAAACTCACTAACATATAAAAATCTTTAGCCATAGAAGCAAGTGAGAGCAGCTCATAGACTTCAACTAAGGAAAAACACTCCAATCACAACAAGCGCAGATACAATAGCTTGATTCTCTGTTTTCATTTAAAGGTTTGACGAGAAAATGTTTTGACATTACGAAAACACGTCACCCTTATTGAATAATGTAAAGAGAATGGTTTGAAGTGTAAGCACAAGGAAAAAGCACCGAAGAGATTAGTAATGTGCGTTTTTCGCAATAAAGTTCTACTACGAAAGTGGTCTGATGTCGAATTGTTGGAAAACATGAAAATAGCGCCTCAGAGAATCAATGAGGGATGATCGAAAGCTGGCAGATACAACAGTGAAATCGATGCACTGAGCAATTTTTCTGGGATATTATATAAAAGCTCCATAGCTGCGGAGCTCGATAGGAGGATATGCTGATGGCAAACTAATGAAAATTTTCCACCGATTCTATAGAATATATGTGCGAACTAATAACACATGAAGTGTAAAGCTTTTGACCTAAGAGGACACCAGGTAAAGAAAAGTGTCATCGATGGACATCGAAAATCGGGCCAAAATGTGCGCAGTATGGCAGTCACAAATTGTTGAAAGACAGAGAGGACCACCGGAACGACCTAAGACGAGGTGATGTGACTAATCTGCGAAATTAACGGGCGAACTTAGATGCCAGTAATAACTGGCAGTAGTAGATGCAATGATCTTGAAGCTTTTATTGAAGATGGAGCTATACAAGCTGGTTGAATGAATAATTCACATAAAATTGAATAAAGGAGTAAATAGAAACAAAGAATGAATGAATAATAATAAACAAACAGAATGAAAATATAGTAAAAGAGAATAAATCAACGAATAAATCGATGAACAAATAAATAAATAAATAAATAAATAAATAAATAAATAAATAAATAAATAAATAAATAAAGAGAAGACATAGAATGCGACCTCATGAAATATTTCTTTTTTTATATTTTCAAGAGAGTGATAAAACGCATTTTAAACGTTTATTATCTAAAATATTCAAAGCAAATATATTGATAGAGAGTATTTTCAATGATTGGTTAATTTGGAACGAAATGAACTGGTATAAGTTTAAAGATTTAAAAAAAAATACTGATTTCGCATGGAAACGTCGTATTTACTGTAATCGAAAATACTTTCAAATTTCGTCGATTGCTGTTGCACTACAAAAGTTCTTGCAGTATGTAGCGCATCAGATGCATCAAATGATTGTGCCATATTCTGCATGTTGGGCACATTTGGCGCTTTAAAGTGCTGATATGAAATGTTATGTTATCAAGCGAATTTGTGCTGGCTAAAATTTTTTTCATTCAATAAGCTTTCGCTATAATATCAGATGATCTGATCTTACGTATCTTACGCTGAGTTTGTTATATAGCGCCGAAAATTGCATACGTATCCACTCCAGCGTTTCTTCACCAAGAGCGACACCATTCTTAGTCCTCCGTCCAGAAGTTAAACGACTTACGGTATTTAAACTTCGTTGCTCCCTCTCACTCAATCCCAACAACGTGTGTGGCGAGGATGAAAATTTGAGAGAAAGAGACGCACAGCAGATTACGTTTTAGCTTATAGACAACCGGAAGCAATATCAGCGCTATCCTTACGAAATGATCACCAAATCTCCAAACGCTCTGCTTGATTGGACATTCGCATGCACTTTTTTCGAAAAAGTTCGCCGAGGTTTTGGAGGTGGCCTGATATTTTACTCTGAATAATTCTCAGATTTCTTCGGCAGGAAAAGATTTTAAAGACATTCTGCGATTCACAGCTGGCGGTTGGGCAGCGGTGTCTTGTGAGAAACTCATAAATTCTGCTTGATCTAATCAACCGCCTGCAACTGCGTCGAGCACCCCCGCGATTAACTACTCACACTTTTTGTGCCGAACACCGGGCAAGTCGACAAATTAAAGTTGCTCGAGTAATTTTTCAACGCAGGTTCTCTTCATTCATCTACTTCAGGCAAAGTCATACGGTTGGCAATATTAAAGAGGAGGTAACATTTTGAAGGCGATTGACTGAAGAAAGCACTTGTCCTGAAATTTTGATAGGATCTCCTCCTTCGCTTATTTAACGTTATGAGTGGTTCAACAGTGTCCAGGCGTCTTCCTTCAAGAGCTGCAGGGACCTCCGTCACCCTTTTTCTTTCGGAGGAGTAGCGAGAATACTGGGTTTAAATAGCAGACTCATCGATCGAACATTTGCATAAAGCGTGCAAAAAGCATCGTACCCTTGCTTGAACATGGTATTTGCCAAGCTTGCCCTACGCTGTTAAGTGTCGTAATGCAAACATTTATGCCATGCCTTAAAGTGGTCGGCGAGGGAGAGGAAATGATGGTGCCGGTGAGGAAGAAGGCTGAAAAATAGGAATTATTTTAATGACAAGGGAACGGTGAGGGGAGATGAACGGCAGGTGGGTGGAAATGGTCACCCGTTGAAGAGAGGTGTCAAGAGAAGGATTTAACCAAGTCTGATATTAAAAAAGAGCAGCGTTTGGTAAACTGTTCTAAAAAAACTCTACTTTTGCAACTGCCTACGGCAATCGGTCAAAGCGATCATTTTGAAACTGACCAGGACTTTATAACAAAAAACCTGATTTGTTAAATGGTTCACTTCTGCTATGGGGTAAGAAGGCGAATTCCTAGAAAACGACTAAGCGTTTTGACTGAATTCGCATTTTTCACCAAAAATAACAGAAGCAGCGTTCCAGCACAAATAGAGCACGAGCGCGTAACAGTCCTCACGGTGAACCTGCCGGTCTACGCTCTCTTCGGCGATCTTTTTGTTTCTTTCTTCATGGTCTCCAGTCACAAAGATTCCCATTAGTCTGAACGGCTTTGAGGACACATCTCGTGCACTCTTTTATTAAACGTTTCGGTGTGTATGCTGCGCTTTCTCAAATGCTACTCCGCAACATCTGCCATTTACGCGCCTTTATTGAGGTCATTGTGAGATTGGAGTATATTAATTCCTCGCTTCTCACTTATTTTCTCATTTTAACGAGATATATGGTTTAAGCAAGTAGTCTGATACATTTCTTATACCAGCCCTTACATCTCGTCTGCTGGCTGAATTTGCTCTAAATTCCGTTTTTAAACGAAGTCATATTTAATTCTCGCCCGTTACTGCCATTTCGCTAATCAAAGAGACTTCTTATACCTCTGAAGCGCTATTCGGCTTTTTCAGCAGTGAATAGGAGGGTTCGGATCATTGCACTAGGAAAAGTTCGTCTTATACTTGCACCGCATCGCAAATGTGGCACTGCGTAAATATCTCGGCAAATCTGCCTCCTCGCCTAATGTCCCTTGTCATGGAACTTCTCTTTATTATCACATTGCTCAACACCTGGCTGGGAATAGTGTTTTCAGAAAAATTAAAAATTCTCCATATCGCATTCGCATTTAACACCAATCATTGTGGTAAAACGATTCAAATAGGGAACCTGCTATCTCTTAAATAACCTCTACTCGTAAGGTAATGTTTTAACTTTTAACGCTGCCGTATTTCAACAAATACCTACCTTCCTGTCGAGCTATTTCTAGAATCCACATGAGAGCAACTGGATAAAAGTATTGGTCGTGTTTCGAATCATCTTCCAATTGTAACTGATGACTAAAGTTCTTTATGGCTCACCGTTCCGATACAAGTTCCACATTAGCATAAATCTACATTTATGTTTGCGGTCGATGACTATAAATCACTTGTTGTACATAATAATCAAAAGACACCACAATCCGATGGTCTAATGTATAACCGTAAAGCTTATTAAGAAAATCGACTTACAAGTGGTAAGCAATGAACGTCGAGGCTGTGCTCATCGGTGTCGAGCGTGGCTGGAGTGAGAGTGATGCGTTGCGAATTGTCGTTACTTCTCGGCTTCTCTCGAAGGGAAGTACGCCGTGTTAGTGAATGCTTTAGCATTGCCGGACTCAACATCTCAACATTTCAGATGCGTTTAATAAACAAATAAGCAACGATTATATATTCGCACTGGTTGCAAAATGATGTTGCAAAATCGACGGTCATAAAAGATGGGAAACGTTGCCTCGCAAATCATTATCCACGAAAAATGCAAAACATTGATGAGGAGAACAAAACTCTGTCCTGACAACGAAGCGCTTTGAATAATTACGTATATGTCAACGTTATAAGTGCACAAGCCATCCGTCTGCGATGACTATTTCAGCATACGTTCTTAATGAAGCGATTAATCTGCAGCAGCGTTGACATCACGAAGTGGATGAAAAGGACATCGTAAAGTAATGATCATAACTAGTGTTGACCTCAGAAAGTTTTTTTTTTTGCCAAAGCTGCGCAAAATTCAGGATCCGGAATGCCAACACCAATAACACCCCTTCTCATGGCGGCATATGTCACAGTTCGTTACCGTTTCTTTAGATGGTTTAGTGAAAGTGCGATCGAAAGTTGGCATAACTCAGCAAACCTTTATTACACCGTAAACCTGTGAAGTTTTCGTGTAGTAGTGCAGTTAATTTGGAAGTTTGAAAGAACCCTTCTAAAAAATTTAATTATTCCATGTACTTCAGAAATTACTTATTGCTATGAATGAGTACATTCAATTGGAGAGTGCAAATTTTGCCTTTGCCATATTCTTTCGTTCTCTTATAAGTAGCAAAAAGCTGTTATTTGTCTCACTAATGCAATTCTCTTCAAAGCGGCTAACAGCAGACGAAAATTTAGGAAAGCAATCATGTGGCAGAAGTTCATTTAATAAGCAAAAACAAATTGATGAGTGTCATTACGGATAGAGATTTGTGACGATTTATTAATGTGAAAATTGCTGCGGAAACGGCCGTATTGTTTTATGAACATCATCAGAGAATCCTAGGAAGTGACCACAAATAAATTTATTGCTGTTATTTGCAGGATTAGTTAGTTACGTTGTTTATCATTTCTCCTGCGCCGTTCGTTGACCCTTGGTGTTCTTATTGTTGAGCAGCTGCACGTCGTGCGTAACTATTAACGTTGTAAGCGCATTTAACCTCCCAGTACATTCTCCATATCATCGATTTTATCTTTATTGCTGATCACTTGATTGTATCGATTGATACTCAATAGCATCACTCTTTAATACAAATCATAAAACTATCTTGGTAATACAATTTGAAAATATTTTTTCATTTCTTCCTTTACCGAAAAAATGTATTCTTGAAAGCTAATCTATTGGGAAAATTTTTATTTATTCCAATACTTGAAAAAACGTGAGGGTGGAAAATAAACACAAACGATTGGAGTAAGGATAAAAATCTAGCTGAATAACACCTTGAATTTGTAATAGAATATAAATAAATATAAATTTCATCATATCTTGAATTATATACTAGTCTGTACTCATCGAAAGGAGCAAGACATAGAATGGATGCGATATACAAAGCTAAAATCAATGCAGTTCATGCTAAGTATAAACATGTGGGAAAAAATTTCCAAAAACGGAGGAATGTATTCATGGATAGGCGATGAGCTCACCTGGAAGATAAAATCTGGCGACAAGCCGTTTCGCATATCTTATAACGGAGAATTTACGTCAATGATCAACGTTATTGTTGCTTATTAGTGCGTATGTCCTAACAATGAATTTAGAAAGCAATTTGTGGGGATGCATAAGAAGATATTATAATCAAATTTCCTAGCTCAACGACATGGATTAAAACGGTTTGCTAAGCAATTTATTATGTATAATTAAGATTAACGACGAAAAGCGGAACATAGTGATATATAACTTGTGCAAAATTCCGCTGTCCATAGCGAGAGAAATATTCTCAATGGTGATGAGAAAACTTGCTTAAGCCAAAATATTAATATATGTTACTTTTAACTCTCAGATTTCTCAAATGAAAGCCAAGAAATAGATGGTGTTGAGTAGAAAAACTTTTTACCGGTTTTATAAGCTTTTTCGAAAAACAGAAAAGCTTTTTCGAAGCAATTTTGCGGGTTTCATAAGCTTGAGACTTCTAAGAATAATTTTCACCTACGTCGATATCAGTCCTAGAAAGGACAACGAAAACTTAATTTCGGATAAATTTCGATAAACCGAAGTTTACACTGGTGATTAGAGAGTAGAACCACTTTGTGGTGAATAGCCCGTTATGGATAAGGTGCTTCAATCGATACTGTGCTGTTCCCCCCCTTCCCCCCCCCCCCAAAAAAAAAACCAATTGTTCTTAGATGATTCCCACCCCTACATCAATAGGAGGACGTGCAATATTTTCAGCTCGTTGTCCCCTCAAAGAATATTCATTCCAAATTATGCACTTAACATAGAGCAATTTTGCACTGCTACATTCGACGTCGCTTTTGAAGCTCGGTTATCAAGAATAATTTTTAGGTTCTTAAGAGGAGGAGACGATCTCAAGAATAACGAGCGGTGAGTGCTGTTTGTTCGAATATTGAGAACGGGGATTACTCTTTGACGTCTTTTTGTGTGCAGATACAACTGGAGTCGAGAGGGATTAGCAGCGGAAAAGAATAAATAGAGATATAGAAAGGATGAGTCACTTCTCAGTATCCATTAGTATTCTTCTTTAACTTCCGTAACTGAGGATATTGGATGTAAATTTGCGATTTCTAAGAAATGCTGCACAGTTAGGCGCAAAACAACCACAGGATAAAAAAACTGAAATATTTGCTTAAAGAATCAGAAAAATGCGAAGCAATCTTGCTAGTATGTGCAAACACTGGAGATGAGAAGTGACTTTGGAAAAAATCACTCGAAAGCGCGAAGCTTCCAGTAAGTTTTTCTTCATATTAGCAGCTCATTTACGAGAAAATAAAAGAGGAAAATGCCCCATTATCAAAAAGCATCTTAAAAATGCGGTGAAAGTGACTGTGTTAGCTGCTTAGTGGGATACGATGATAATTACCTTCAGAAGAAGCTGCGATACACGTCGGGTGAGATGGTGGATGCACATCCCACCCTCCCCCCCCCCCCCCTCGTCTCCCTTCCAAGCAAATGCAAACAGTCCGATCTCTTTCTGAGGTATTTTTCTAGCGAAATACTGAAGCAACCGAAGAATTGGAGAGCTCCGAATGTTCTCTCTGTATTTGCATGGTTATTTTCGGATGATGAAAGTATTACAACAAGTCCCGGAGAGAATCTGGAAGTATCGTCACTTCGATATCACGTTTTAGCCAGATAGAATGTTACCTTCTCGGAACGACTATGTTTCGCATTCATCGATTTGCTCCTTGCTGAGAGGCCCAGATATGCCTATCTCATCTCGTCTAGTCATTCAAGTTTTTTTTTGACACTTCCCTACTGAAAGTGATTCTAATACGTACACGGATGGCAAAAAGAAAAGTCGCCGATACATCCCGATCTGTTGGCAAAGGGTACGGGCGGCGTGGGTGGGCGTTATCGACTGTTAGCGCTGCGTGCGAATAAGAGAAACTGCGGAAGCATGATTTTTGACGATCACGATCCTGGCGATCTAGAGAAATTATAGCCAAATAGCCAAAACAAACCATTCCGCTGGAAACTAGGTATATGCGTCCATGTCTGTGGAATGCACTACGCATATTTCTAGCCGAAGATTCGGTTGAACTATTACACTTCACCTTTTTTTAGTGTTATCGACGCTTGCTGAGACTGATGTTGCAATGCACATTGTTTTCTGTTTTCACGACCCGAAATTGGGCGCTTGTAGTAGATGGTAAATTTCAAAACGACTAAAATTACCTATTAGCTCTCCTCCTCCTTTACGTCTTAGATTATTCGCCATTAAACTTCATTTCATCTACACCTGCTATACCTTTATGTTACTCATTTTCTAGTATCTTGTGGGTTCATCACAATTTTTTTTTTTTTGATACCAAAATGTCTAGTTATCAGAAAGCATTCAATCCATCTTTGTTGAGGATGATTCGCGCAATGTTTCTTTGGATATCAGAACATTGAAAAAATAAATTTTCCAAGCGTGCCACACCACTTAGGCATTAAATTTCACCTTTAAATTTCCATCTGACAATCCGTCGTTAGGAACCTTGCCATATAAGAAACTTCCCTACGATGCCCTCAAAACAAAGGCAGTTACCCGAGGAAATAAATTGAGAGACCCTTGATTCGACTACCACCAACAGCTCATTCAGCCACAGATTTTGGTGGGGACGTGTTCTTATGTTTATATTAAAAAAGAGTGAGTCACCACTTGTGCGATTATAACATCGTTATTCATTCCCAACGAGATCTAAGCTTTAATGCGATATATGTAGTGAATGAAACTGTAACTTTTGTTCAGTGTTATTGCACTTGCTAAACAAAGTTCAACGCACACAAAGCATGTACATAAAACTGTTGCCATAAAATCAAACGCAATAGCAAAAAAAAAAAAAAAAAAAAAAAAAAACAAGCGAAGTGAGAACAGAGTTTAGGCGCAATGTGTTGAGCTTCTCTGGAAGTTGTGAACAAACGACTGAAAGGTGTTTGAAAACATGTTATTCGGAAGTCATAACAAACGCGTATAAATCATCGCATTTGATTAGAACGATAGGCCCTTTGTGCTGTTGTTTTCAGTCGTCGCTTACGACTAAGAGCAACAAAAATCAAGATTATATTCCATTTTTTCCAAATCTCATTGTTGATCGCTACATCGCTTTATGAGTATCCCACAAGTAACAATAAATATGAATGAGTAACTAGGAGTAATGCTCAGCACTTCCCGTTTTTTATATGATAATGTAATGAGCGTAATAGAATTACCAGCACCGGAACCGTAGGCATGAACAAATATTCGCACAAAGATGTTCGCCTAATTCGCATAATCAACGCGACAACTATTACGGATAACTACGCTTTAGAAAATTAAAAGATTTTTCCTATATAAACTAACCTATTAACTCTCTTTGCATTGAGCGCTCTGAATGCTAAAAGTGAAAGCTTCAGATGCCGCCTATTTAAGACAGACAGTAGATTCCAAATAAAAATAGGTGAGTTACCCAACAAGGTAAATCAAAGGAGGTCAAATGCTCACGGACAGAGTAAAGGCCGCCTAGCAGGATTAACCTGAGGCAGGATCGAAGACGTTATAAAAGGGGTTATATGCTCATGCACTGGTGCCAGATTCCAGTGGTTTCGCAGAGACGAAATGACCTACTTGAGGTCGTCAACAACCTGAAGGGGTCCAACGGTAGCGAAGAACTCGCAGGGTGTGACCACGGCAGGATCGAGGCGGAGGTAGAAGCCATCCTAGTAAATATTTTTACACCAAATGAAGCTCTCTTTAGGAGTGTTTCCAACACTTCAAAATCCCATAAGGAAATTGGTCACAAAACTTGGCTTCAAGACGTCAAATTAGGATGAAGAACTTGCTCTCAACACTCTACACAGTAACCAATTTTCAGAAAGCTGTCGCAAAATTTAACACCACCGACGCTTTGTTGCAACAAGATTGCTTAAATAAAATTCTCACAGGAAATATCATGACTAGTCCATGAAGGTTGTTCATGGGAGTTTAGTCAGAAGATGGTTTCGTTAACGGAATCAGGCAACATCGCTTTTGAGACATCTTCTCAGAGTTTGTTTCGGACGCTTTTTGTTAAACTTTTTGAGGTGCTCTGCAAAGCAATGTAAATTATGCTCGCTAGTGCATAGTACACATCAAAGCTTTGGAATCTTTGGCAGCTGCAAGCATCGCTGCAGCGGAAAATAACATATGACCGTTTTGTCCAACAATAAGAGTGCCGGTTTATGGTCTATAAAAATCTTGAATGGAACTAGTCATTTGTCAGCGCTATATCTGCAGCTATCTTCATTGCTTTTTCTGTTTCTAACAAGTGTCAGGATTTATCCAAATAGAGGTACCGGCGAGCATCATTCGTTCAATTTGCCGATTATTACGCTGCAAGACGTAAGATGCTATTGCACTATTTGCTAAAGCGGAAGAGTGTGGGAAGTGAACAAGTCGAGCAGATTCTGTTTAAGTATGGTCAACCGCTTAGCTGGTAATCCTACAAAATGTCATGCACATCAAAATTAAAAGCATTTAGTTAAATGCATTTTATACTCTTGACTTTAAAAAAATTCGAGTGTATTCCTATATACACAAAGATATTTATCACCTCAAAATGTTATGAAATTATCGAAAGATGGGATGAAATCAACAAACAAGATATTCATTTGTGAAAACACCATCAGTACAAGTTTAAAAAAAAAAAAGAAATAGCAGCATTAACCTCTTCAACTTAAAATCGAATAACAACAACATAACAAGAAGAGTGCGGGCGTTGATTCACGGCACCCGAACTAGCGGCTTGCTTTTGTTGAAGCTAAACAGCAACTGCTCGCTATATCTTTCAACTACTCTTCATTTCTACTTTCACTCAATCGAATACACAAAAAGAGAGCAAAAATATTTCCGCACTTTTCGACAATTTAGCTATGAATAGGCAATCATCGTTTTCAATTAATTTCTCAATAAATAATAGATATAAAATTGCGTATAAACTGCGTTAAAGATATTTCAAAAGAATTTACATTAATGAAAATATTTGAATAATTGCTAGACAATGTTTGCATCACTCAAGCAATCGTTCATTGCGTCAGGCAATTAGTGAAATGCAAGTAAACATACGTAACCAATCCTGATAATCGCCTCAGCACTTATAGGATTATTAATAGATCTCATACCAGGCCTCAGGTTTTCGTGCCCTTTAAAAAACTACCCAGTGCTCACGAGTTTTTTTCTTTTAAACTAGCATTCCCACCATTGAGAGGAGAACTTAAATAACAGGTGCTTTTTTCCTGGCTGTTTTTTGTTACTGCCTCGAACAACTGTTGATATCTCATTACAGTTGTTGTTTAGGAATTTTAAGTTGGCAATTACCCAAAAAGTGTATATTTATGTGCCTCTCCCATAATGAGCATATTTGCTCGCGTGCAGTTTCATTTGCCCAGGTTTATACGTCATAAATTTGTGAATTGTGCTTACCATTTTTTTTTCTCACCTGACAGCGCCCATGAGCTTATTTGCTTGTTCAATTTTTTCCTAACCTCGTATAACCTCCGGTGTTCGGCCAGTACGATCTGCAAGGAGGTAGGTGAACGAGTGGCTTCCTGTCTACCCTTTTCACTTGTCGGTCATTAGGACAAGGAGAAGGAAATTTTCGGTTGAAGGGACGTATTGGGAAAGAGGGAATTGCCAAAGATTGGTTTCTCAAAAGTGGGTGAAGATGATCCCAGGAAAGAAAGTCAGAGAGGAAAAATTGATGTGCTCCTCGACAACCATCCCGACGTTCCTGAATAGTTCTTTGGTGTTAGCCGTTTATATCTCTACTAGCAAAGCAGTACCATCAATCATAGTGGTGTCACGAAAGCGAAGAATGAAGCTATTCGGCTGAACAACATGACGTGCAGCGAAAGATTAAAGGGCAAGTAAGCGATGAAGGGGGAATGTGATGCAAAGCTACCTATGAATGGAAGGCTGTATGGTTACAGTCGACGAATGAACAACGAAATGGACGTCGAGTGAACAGATGCCGAAAATTGAAAAGCTTGCACTTTCTGTCTCTATTGAGCAGATGTTCAAATGCGAAAAGCTTCCATTTGCACCCCTACTGAACAGGTGTCTCAAATGTGAAAAACTTGCACTTGTATCTCTATTCCATCATGTACTTCACCTGTCTATATAAGCGTATGGTTAATAGTTGTCTTCATTCATTCTGTGTACTTTCTTCGGTGCATTCGAGTATCACTCAAGGTCACCTTATAAGATGGAGGATCGTCGCAGGTCGAAAAACACTTTAATGATCCTTAACCAGCAATTTATCGTTTCATGAAACTCAGTGCTCATAGCTTATCATTGCTGTTTAATTACGAGCAGAGATGCTTTTTGAGAAATGCCAAGAAATTTTTCTTTCAATCTGAGTTGTGAACAAAAGAAAAGCTTTATCTCTTCAGATACTAGTCTTTCCATGAAGCCAGTGGAGGCGTTCCATAGATGAGCGGTTGATGCAAACAGTTCGATGAGCCGAGTCCAACACTGAACTTCATTCTTGAATCCCTTTGCTGGCAGCATAATATTCATTATTCACTAGAAAAGGAATTAATCTAAAAGATCCATTTTGACTTTGGAATTGCGCAACGATTCCGATAACTTGAACCCAGGATTTGAAAGACTCTGATCTTTGTAATTGTGTTTTTGTCAGGTCTCACCAACATTAGGGCTAAATTACTTTCTGTTGCGCTACTGAACATGCTAATATGTCAAGTTACGCATCACTCAAGAAATCTGGACATGCGGGGAAATGGGAGGCATCCAAATACTTCATCGAGGCCCTGAATACCCTTTTATGCCGTTTGAAGACTCCACTTTTGATTTCCGAGTATTCTTCGATTTCGCGAAATTATCGCCTCACCTTAACACTTTGACTAACATTCGACCCTCTGTTCGACGCATAGTCAATGCCCTTAAACAAAAGAAATTCCACATCAGTATATCAATTATTCGCTCAGAGAGTATAAGTATTTAGTGGTTTTAAAGCACAATCCTGAGAACCAGTTTGTTCCTTGTTTTGTGTGCAATTTGAACACCTCACTTCTGCAGCTGCTTATTGCTGATAACTGTCAGAAAAAAAAAGTCGAAAATATGTTTTGCTAAGAAGAGGACAACGATGTAGATGTGGACGCGTATTATTTTTTCTATTATTTCTCCTTAAAACGTCAAATCTTGTCGGATGTAATAGCATTCGTATTTGAGCCCAATTTGGCATGATCATAAGAGTTTCATCTGATGGAAGAGTACGAATTTACGAAGTCTTTTGTGTCCACTAAACAATAGATAAGAGTTATTGAAACGAGTGATGTAAAACGAAAGCTAACTGGGCAGAATGCAACGGCCAATGGGGAATCGTCCGAATAAAATGCCGATTTTAGCGTCCTTCTTCGGAAAAGTTATTCGTCAACGCTATCTCGTTCTGGAATTTTCGAGCAGCTCGTATTGCAAGCATTGTCTTAGTGCGGTCGGATGCTTTGGAGAATACTGATAGTTCAGCGCCAGGTCGTTATATCTGCCAATAACGGCAAGAAGGCTTGTAACTATTTTATTCATATCATCTACACCGTTCACTCCACCCTTGGTGAGAGCATGACCTTCGGCGACAGTTCTCCCTTGTAAACTTCAATCAGCTAACCAACATTGACAATGAAAGCTGAAGATGCTTCTCGCATTTTCAAATCATGCCTAAGGGCTAACTACAGCGGCAATAAATCACGGAAATAAGTCGACTACTCCTTCGAAAGTTTCGTTCCTTGTGGATAGGATTGCATGCCAGAAATCCTAAACACGTTTTGTACTGGGCTGTAGAAATCACATTTGAAAGTAATGCTTAGGAAATCTTTTTAAGACGACCGGTTCAGTCTTTGGGATGGTCAAAAAATTTGTATAATTACTCTTACTTTAATGCCTTTTAAGTCTATAACACATTCACGAGAGCAGACGACCAACGATAATGGTTTTTTGCGAGAAAAACTTTTCACGAGGAACTATTGAACTTTTATCGAAACGATTTCTTTGGCGTCCTACTGTCAGCAGGCGAAAATTTTGTAGGCATTAAAACTTCAAAACAGCACACCCATAGAAGTTTTATGACCATTCCAAAAGGTCCGCTAAATCACTTCTCTTAAAAGGCTTTATTTCCTAATGCCGTTCAACAGAAACAAGTGCGATAAAGCCGTTGCGAATAATTGCATGATTTTGTGGATTCGATATGTACGTTGTGGAAGTTTACATGATTTTTTCGTTTTATTCATTTGGTATCGCGACGACGAATTGTACGTTCATCGAACGCGATAGACAGGACATACTCGTATCTCATCATTTCGGTACACATATGCATGCGTAAGTGAAAAAAACACACACAAACAAAATAACATACAGAAAAGGAACGCGTAAAGGCACGCGAAACAAAGATCGTCATCGGATGCTTCTTGGCCCACCTCCATCCACAAACACGCATATATAGAGGCAGTGGACAAGGCATGACTCACATCACTTCGGAGACAACGACTGAGAACATTCGGTACGTAGATAGAGGAATAGAATTTAAAAGAGCGGAGATGCGCAAACATTGTAAAGTTCCATACAATAATGTTTTCATGTTGTTCACCCAGTTATTCATTTCATAAGAGAATTATGCTCAAATTGATTGCATAAGTCGACGTTGCACAATATACACTATAGAAGTGATATTAAGCAGATCTTTCGCATTGTGCATAAAATCAACGAACAAATAAGCGATTGTTAGTTTCGAGATTTCGTTGAAATGCATCGAACAAAAGGAACCAATTTATTAAATCCGAAATCCTCTAAGCAGGTTTTTGAGAATTGGTGAAAGTGAAACTCTGAAGAATTAAATTATCTGTTTGCTGTGGGATAGTGAGACCTCAATCTCATCGATAATATCAGCAATTCTTTGGTGGTACCATGTTTAAATTTATAAATTTTCGTTTCAAAGAGACATTCCCTACGCAATGAGTGAGCTTTTTTATCCATCCCTAATGTTATTCAGGTATGAAAAACAAATTTTTCGTTCTTCTCACTATGGAAAAATTTCCTTAGTAAACTATTTCGAATATAAGCAGAGATGGAAAACTGCAAGAGTTTTTTTTCTTTTTCGAAAATTATTCACATTTATCGCTTGAATTCATTAGCACGAGGAATGATCGCGAAAATCACTAAAAAATAATGTACAAACTAAATGATTGTAATGCACGAGATTTTCAGATGGAAGTTTATTTACCCCTTGGTTGATCATATCGTAGTCCAACTGTTTTATAGGCAAGTTCTTCAGTTTTAAACGTCTCCAAACTTGGCTGACCATTATAGCCGTTCTCCTGAAATATACGAAGATATTGCATTTTCGACCGAAAATATCGTGAAAGTATGCACATCTGAATGTTTAAATATTATAGTAGTGGACTGATTACCCAAGTTTGAGGTGGGCTTCACAAGACAGCGACGGAATACGATATTGGGATTTCAAAAGGAAATACCTCAACAGTACATGTTCTGTTATTGGGTAACAATAGGGGGATGGTGTCATGATGTGGAATAGCGCGCTACACAGTTCAGCGATGAATCGGGAGCGCGACACATGAGCTCAGGTGCGATGACGGCAGACAGGGGAGGACGAGTACAGCACAACTGACATCGAACAGCACTAATAGAGGCCTTGTTCTCAAAATAATTTCATCTTGTTATTATTTTTCATCTGAACTGTTCGTTCGTGAACTCTTGAGGGCATACAGACCTTTTCGTTGACAGTCAATACGGAGGTTTTCAATGCGGCAGAAGGCGTATTTTCAGTTGCCAGATATACTTTGAGTTTATTGGCTAACCTTGCATGCGACACCAATTGATGTGCCTTCCACTTGTTGATTCCAAATAGTGAATGTGCCTGGGTAGAGAAACAGAGTATCATAGCCCTTATACACGAATATACAGCCAAGCGTTTTCACGACCGTTCGATTATTCTCCAACACGCAAGTCTGTTCAACTTTAGCGTACTTTGTCGTTTGGTACCTGAACGCGGCAATTAGCGCTGAGGCAAACACCTGATTCGAAAGAGGGGAACAATGGTTAATTTCAAAAGATGAAAATGAAACAGGTAACCAAGAATGAAAGACGAGCGTGAGATTCCACGCAAGTTTTGTGATTAGTTACACGCGCTACCTTCTCATAATATTAACTACAGCAACTTCTCCTCGACATTTCTCTTTAAACGGTTGAGTATAGCCTAATCTACTTTCCTCGCCGATCATATACTCATTTTTGATGCCATAAAAGAAGAAATTCATCAAAAAAGGTTGGTTGTTCATTATTTCAGCTGAAACTGACGCCTCTTTCCGCTCATCAAAAAAAAAGAACTCTCATGTGATTAATTACTAATCGAACAAACTTTACACGTCGTCAACTAAATATAACTGGATTCAAATGATTCGACCGTATGTTCAATCACAGTAAGTTAATTCTAAAGGTTAAAAGTTGACGATGCTTATGTTGGGCTGTTTTCTTAGCGAAGCTTCTCCACAGTATTCAGTCAAAAAAAAACAGTGACGTATTTGTTCACTATCATGCTGGTTTTGGAATGAAATTTATATGCACTTATTATGCTACATTTTTGCATGCAAATCTCATTACTCTTTTTAATTCGGTGATTTCAGTTGTGCCACATATAACTGGAGGCATCAAGTAACATTTTGGGTACACACAACCGTAAATTTTTAGTAACAAACAAATTTCTTTATATTTACTTGTTGCTTTAAAGACAAAATTCATGAGCTACTCCTGACGGTCTCTAAATAATGTAATAGTGGTTCACTTTTACAGGCCCTATGACAATAGCACTACAACGCTCTGATTTTTGCGCTCATGTAAAAGTTTCAGTTTTATCATGCAAAATATTGGTTTATTGGAGAGGCAAGTATTTAATTCCATGATTGCATTATGGTGGTGAATACAATCGTCCTTCATACGAAATCATCGCTCTGTCGTCCACATACCATGTTATCGTTTTGAATTCATTTTTTTTTCGAGTTCATCTTTTTCTCTGATTCGGAAATTGGGTAACCCGGGGAAATGAATCCTGCTAGAGTGGCCAGCAGGACCTTCAGAACGGCCGACCTGTACGAGCCACAACTGAAGAGACTGTATCAGTTGTTGCGCCCACCTTGATACTGCCGCAGAATGTTCCTGAGGAATTCTTAGCTGAAATTAATATCGATAGTGCTTTCCAAATATTCTGTATTCACCAAAAGAGATCTATCACCGCGAAAAATACTTACCAACGACATCCGACGATTCTCTCCACAGAGTCACCATTTTCATCCCATACGACGCAGCCAACCGGCTTGTGACCGTATTTATCCGGCCTCACCTCGCACTGGAAGACAGTGTTGTCCTTTTGATAGCGGTCGCCATCGTAGAGCCGTTTATCCCTGAACTGGCATCCAACGCACACCTTTTGGCATCGACCTCCGTTCAGCTTGCAATAATAGACGAAATCTCCATCCTGAAAATCGAAATTTCCAAATTTGGGGCCAAATAAATATCGCGCATTTCTGGAATCTGATTTTCTTATGTCGACTAAATTTGTCAAGCAAATAAGAGCTTTTAAAACTGATCAGAAGAATACAGCATGTACCAAAAACGCCCTCTTCCAGTGGCAATAGTTAGCGTCAACGAATGACGTTCTGATTTTGAACGAGTTTATGGATGCCAGTCTCAACAAGACGACTTCAAATGACACATTTATGGTGCATTGTAAAAAAAACATAGTAGCAATAATCAATCACAACTGCACTTTCATCAAAATCTTACCGCCTTCTATCAAGAGTATTGCATCGTTTGAGCATTTGCGCAATCGTTTGTTTTTCTCCCAATTTCTTCTGCTTAACGAACACAAAAGATCATCATCTCTATTGCTCTGTATTTCCGTACACTTCTTTTTTATTTCCATCGTGAAATACATAAGTGCGATCAATCAATATGAAGTTCAATAAGCGCAGTACCGCTATGGCATATAAAATCAATCACTTTCATACAGGATAAGAAAGTAGAGTGAGCGCGCTCTCCTGACAGAGCAAGTGTTCCATGACAAAATTAGGCATCCACTAAAAACGTCTTCCTGCTTATAAGGTTATTCGAAATATGCTCTACGGGGTGATTTGTCGTACGTCGTAACGAACCCTAGGTCATGTATTTGCCAATACAGCACAAAGAACGGTCCTCGTCGATATAGATCGTTAGGCTGTTAAAGCTTCGATCAGGGCGCGTCGTGATAAATTCTACTAGTCTCTCCTATTCTTTGATTCATGTTAAAGTATAATATAACTTTATCATACTAAACCTAGCTCACACTGTGCTTGGACATGTCTTAGGCGGAACCACTATCAAATTCTTCAACAGCTTAGAAAAGGTCGAAAGCAGGAGACTCTATCTTTTAAAAAACGCGTGAACAGACCTCTTTAAATTCATTGAGGAAGATGGAAGTGGACTAGTAATAAAGCAACCGCAGAAGTAGTCTAGAAAGCTATGCAATAATTCATTTGAACATCATGAACGATGAGCTCAGAGGATCACAAATTTGTCATTACATAGTCGAAAGGCTTTCATTATATCGTAAAGTCTTTCATAGTTATTGACGATCTTCTCTGGGATACCTTACACCTGCATAGTCAATTTACATGGTTTCTCACAACACACTGTCAGAGGCGTACGAAAACGCTTCACTTGTATTGCTTTTCGTAGAATTCACCGTTGTCCATACCAGCCAGGTTACAGGATCAGGCCAAAAATTTGCACTCTAAGGCCAGTAGAACACCACAGTTTCACATTTGATTTCATCCTTTCTTATAAAATTCCAACAAACTTTTCCAACATCCCGCTCTCAAAAATGTTGCAGTTTGCATCTGCCCATGGATGAGGTATGTATCAGATCCCGCTAGCCAAAAGGTGTCGCCACAGGCAACGTTCTGTCCATTTTCTAATTCTTTTTCTAAACGAGAACAGGAATCTACTTCTTGCCGATATCGTTTATGCACTCCTGTAATCGTTCAAACCGCGAACGGCTCGTTTTGCTTTCGACAGTCCAGTGTTCTTCTGTGCTGAAACTCGAGATCTTGGATGTTTATTCACTTGGACGCTCAACGGAGCTCAGCTTTCTTCGTTCCGTCGTTGCGTCGGTTTTCTTTTCTGCTACCTATCCCTGCGCTCGTGTGCAGATAGCTTTTGTTCGTTTTTTCATCTTCAGGACACCATAATAAAGTGGCTCTTAGTAGTGTAGAACAAAGTCATTTGTTCAAAAATTCGACTCTGTCGCTTTTTGCCCGAATATCCGCTAATAGTTGGAGACTGCATGCTGGTGGATCAAAGCTTTGAAGATGCGATCCCAAACTGAGAACACCCCGACATAAATAACTTCAAACTTACCAACTTTTATCAAGTGATAGGCCAGAACTTATGTCTTAGATGCCGAAAATTATGTGTTTGTGATCTCACGGCTCAAAGCATCTCTGCAAGGTGATCTCAATCTTATCGGTCCTCATTAGTTAATTTGCTGCTAAACCAAAGATTGTATACCTAAGGTCTGAAATACAGCATTAAATGGCCCCATAATCTAACCAACCCCTCACAGATCAGTCTGGTTTATCATTGGTAACAGCATATCAGTCATTCAGTCGCAAGTTCTATTTTGGAAGCTTGAAGTTTTTTATTTCTGATCCTTGAGCTCAGAAAATGCGCCTAAAGGAACCCCGCCCTATCAGTTGCTATGAACTTATTCGCTGAAAAGCTAAACACTGTTTACTAATTAGCCGCTTTTCCCATCACCTGCCGCGGTGATCGCTTCTTTATCGACAACAACTTCGAAAATGCAAGGAAATTATCGTAAGAGATCTCTTGACGCATTAATCCTTTAGGTTCATTTTTCAGGAGCTTTCGAAATAAAACCAACTCTGCTGCATTAAACGCATACACAATGCAAGTTTTCTCCTTAATTTGCAAAAAATTCAACTCGACCTCATTTCTACAAATGGGCCAGTCATCCATCATTCAAACGATACGGAGATCATACCTTCGTGCTGAAGAAAAATTAGTTCAAGCCGTGAGAATTTCACCATTAAGGTCTACCACTTAGACAGCCTAGAAGATGCCTAGCCAATCTAAATCCTAGCCTAACTCTTCTAGTGAATAGGTCACCTACTCATCGGAGGCTCTCGAACTTCGGGATCTTCAAGCAACTTTGCCTCAGCTATAAAAGCCAAGACCTCTTACTTAAACTGGCAATGTATATAATGCGTTGTTGACTAACCATAATGTTTCCAATTTCTTCAAATTCAAACCCGTTTAGAGATTTGGTCATTGCAAATGATCGTATAAATATATTATACTAGCATTCAGTAGAGAATTTAAAAATAGAATGTTTTCACAAATAAATCGATATAGTTAGTTGAATGCGCTCAACGAAAATGGAAAAGTGATTTGCCGAATGTACTATCCAATTAAACATAGAAACTCACTTGCGAAAAGTGATTTGCAAAATTAGAAATACACAACAATAGAACTTGTTTCTATTTATACGAAAAGTTTTAAGCGAAGAAAAGAATTGAGAAGAAAATTGCTAAAAGATGAAGAAAAATATGATGATGCAGTGGAAATTATTGTGTCAAGGTTATTCCAAGAATAACTCCTACTGTGTAGCGAAACGAGAATGAAAGATCGACAAAAAAAAAATTGAAATGCTCACTAAATCTATTTTTAGCTATCATCTCTTTTCTCCGCAATCAGCCTTGAATGACAGCATTAAGAGCACAAAAAAAAAATTAAAATAAAACAAGATAAGGTAAGGGTTCAAGAATCGCAAATCATCAAAAATCAACATAACTACAGTGAAGAATAATACAGCAATGAAGTATCGATGAATTCTAACCGTTTTGTTAGCTGAAAGATTACTGACGTTTATGTTTTGTTAAGAGTGATCCTCTTACTATTATTGAGTTGAGTTTCTCATTAATAGGAGACGTGAAATCCATAAAAATATGACCTTAAGATGTGATCTTAGCAGAGTGGAAAATTCTACCACCAAATAGGCTAGAAATTATAAGAGTATTGCCGAAAGCTTTCAGCCGTAGGATATATTTCTTAAATTTTCATATTTTTCAAAGGAAACCGTGCGTTTTTTTTCCAGCTAGAATCTGAGAGAATGATCATATCCTGGTTCAAACTCTTCAAATGAAAATGCATGAAGCGTATGTGCTCTTTCGATTCAATTGCTTAGTTCAACTTCATTGCTTTGAAGCTTTCTTGTGCTTTTATTATCTCCTGATACTTATAAAAGCATTTTTTTTGGTTTTATTTTCAAAAACCAGGTTCACTCATTTCAGAACATATAACTAAAACTGAATTTATGATTTTAAAAAATCGGCATCTTTCTATCAATATAGCAAATGATAATAATTAATGAAACACACATATTCTATTACAACAAATACTGTTTCGTTTCGAATAACTAAACTATAAATTTAAATTCGCATTCATTCCTGTTCAATTCCTACTGAGATTTTCCTACTGTTTTACTTCTTCTGTGCTAACGTATCTTAAATGCTTTTTCTATGCATCCATAATTCAAAGGAATTTTTACGTTCCATTCCACTAATAGTTCGCACATCCAATTGAAATCAGAAAATAACAGCATTTATTATTATATTAATGCCATTTTTATTTAGCTTAGACGCTGAATTTGCCGCATTTCTTGTTTTCGCATATCATTTTTCAACGTTGCTCTTCCAATTTCAAAATTTCAAATTTCAGTTTTAATTCCGTGAGCCATCTTTGTCACTTCGCTCTCTTTCCCTAGATAAATCCTTTCAATTTCCAGACTGATTTTGGTATGTTTGTGAAATTTATAAGTTCTTTTTAATGGATCTTATGTTTTCATTATCTCGTATTTAACTTCTTCAGTTATCGTATTTAGTGAGTGTATTTTCAATTATAAGAGTTATCGTATTTAGCTTCTTGAAGTGATAGTTTTCAAGATCTCTATTATTCAAAACTTTCAATTCTAATATAACTTATTTTTTGATTTAGTCGTGACATCGCAGCTTTTGCAATGCAAAAACTAGGAGCGATAAGCGACGAGCATCAGTAAAGATGCAACATAAATTCTTCGTTTACAAAAATGCTCTCATATTTCGACTCTGCTTCAGTTCAAAATATTGCAGCCTTAGACCACTTATCACCGAGAATGATAGCTGTCTTTCTACAACGGATTAAGAAAAAAAGATGATGGATGCCAAGGTGTGATGCTACCGCTCGAAATATTTTTGTGGGAGATGAATTGAGTGGAAGGGCAGTGGCAGAGATCAGCCACATTCGCAACTCGTTTATGTGCATCTGTCAAATTCAAAACTAGCCAACGCTCGAAGTACAAAAACGGCTTTCATCGACAGAGCACGATCGCTCAATCCAGCCGTTTTATGGGTGGAATGAAACAATGAAATTCGAACGAGCACCGACAAATACAAATGAGCAACACTTCTAAAGTTCATGTGAAACAAGATCTCGCAATAAATAAAGTGAATCGTCGCACACCATAAATTGTGTATAAATTCGAACGAGTTTCTGCAAGTGTCTCTAATTTCTTGCTGAGAAGAACATAGAAGTACTTCCGGAAATATGGTCGAGATCGACTTGTGTAGTTTAATATGCGAAAAACCTTTCTTACAACTCACGGTTTCACTGTTTCCGAAAAAAAAGTGGTGCAATTAGTGATAGCAAATTTATTAGCAACTGGTGGAAAATTTATTTGAAGAAATATAATCAGACGTACTTAGAAGACCCATATATGCCCCTTCAGCTTCATGCAATAACCTTCTGGCAAGGGTCGGTGTCCGGAAAAAACGGCAAAATTCAAGGATCAGTGAAGGACACCAATCGCGCTGCTTTATCACTCCAGTAAAAAAATCGATCGAGTAAAAAAGCCACCATTCTCATATATTTTTAAAAACTTTTACTCACAGAATTTTCACTCGTTTTCGAAGTGACTGCAAAAAGGTAAGGAAATAAAACAGAGAGTGCAGAGGGAAACATGCTAATGCAGTTAGTTCATTGCACCAGAAAGAAATCTTCAAGGAGAACCGACGCACTGAATAATGCTGTCATAAAATTCCCCTTCAGAAGGTGACAGGTGAGGAAACGGCAAAAACACATCGTGAAATTTGTACGCTACCACGCGATGTCATCATTAAGAAGTCTTGAAGGGCTTTAATGACAGGCTATTCTCCTTGTGTCCTTGAATTCCTTAGGGAATTGCAAAGAAGCGAAGGAAATTAAGACCCGATTATGGGTGCCTTTCAGCGATAAATTAAGCATCCGCGTCGATTATTCCGATCCAGTTCACCGTTGAGTTCTTGAGAAGGAAGAAGATGCCGAAATTATGAGACAAAGAGAGTTTACTGAATTTTTGTTACACTTTTGTAAATTAAAAAATAAACGTAGGTTGAGAAAACACAAGTGGCAACAATATAGATTTTCCAAATAGGTGGCGATACAACGTCAACGAAAGTAATTAGTCTCACCTGTGTCGCGATTCTCTTCTAAGCACATCGCAAATGCGTTTCACAAAGGTCAGTGAACAGCATGCAAGAAAAAAAAACCGACTTCTTCACACAGTCAACAGTTTAATGCATTTCCTCATCACGCACAGCCTTTTGAATTTTGTAACCTACAAAAAAATTTCTTTTGTTGCATAAAGTAGCCTTTCTGATACCTCGTAGGAGATTAATTTCGCGCTAAAATCATGGCAAACATGGGTAGGAAAAATTAAATTCAGAGAAGCATTTAGTTCTTTCATAAACTGCAAAACTATTTGCTGAACAGTTTGCAAGAATAGATGCAGTTGGATAGACGCCCGTCAGGTGTGAAATTGCACGAGAGGTACCCCGTGACTATCAAAAGAATTCAAAAGGAGTTTGTCATTTATTCACTTAGACATTTTTCTTTCTAGAATTAATAGCACACCTCACTTACTTATTTTTCGGGAAATTCTTGCAATATTTTTGATGCCATTTTGGTGAGATCTATGAAACGCATTCTCATTTGAGATGCCGCTATAATGTTGATGGTATTTTGCATAATGAAATCAACAAATCAATAATTTCATTTAGTGAACCTAGAAATATGATAATTCCGCGCAAAATGCAATGCAGTAATACGCCTAAAGAATCTCTCGGTAAGAAAGCAAAACAATTATGTCAAGTATTTTCAAGCTCTTTGTGGAAGTGTGGTAATGAGGGCTATTTAAGGAAGCTTTGAAGTGACGCCGCTATTCTCAACAAATCCGTAGTATTGTTGATTATTGCATTTTTTTCTGGAAGAAGTGCTCGATTGAGACTGAGTCCGAAGTGCATGTGTCTTCTTGGACCCCAGAATTCCGAAATGTTCAAAAAAGAGTGCCGCTTAAGTGAAGCAGCTTTTTTTTCGCAAACGAAATTGATGAAGTGAAAGAACGGTTGTGAATGAAACGCAACAGTAGAAAGAATTTCTTTGAAAAAAAAATCAGAAACATAGAACGCCAGTCACCTGATACTTGATCAGTATTTTCTTATGATAGTAATAAAACATTTCAGCACTTATTAAATTCATCGCTCTGTAATAAAATAAGGGCGACCATAAGGGATTGTGCTTGATGAGTAGCGAAAACCGATATGTGGAAAGAAGAAAGAACTGTCCGGTGAGTTTGAAATTCTTAGATCCTGTAAGGAGGGACCTCTACATCCAGAATAGACATGATCGTGAATAACAGTCGACGAGAACATTTCTGAAGTAGGTTTTTCAAAACGAAAAGCGAAAAAAGCAGGGCGTGAAGATCATAAGAAGCATATAGCATAGAAAAACAACAGTACCGTCCATTTCCGGTTAGATTATATAATTACACTCTCATTCTCTTTCTGGAAATTCCGTATATCTTCACTAAGAATCTACGTTCGCAAAAGTGTGCGTTTACTGATGAAGGGTGAGAAAAGCTCAGCGAAATCTGATGAGGTTTAACGCATAAATAAGAAAAAAAAAATTCTTCATATAGGATAAACGGCGAACAGTGCACTACTTTGCAAGTCTATCAAGCTGGAATCAAAAACATTCTCATCTTGCTACCTCTCGGAAAATCTGCAATAGGCAATTCTACTGAAGTTTTAGCTACAACAGACCTTAAGCTTATAGAGTTTAGTTCAATTGTTTTGAATATTTCGGAGTTCCATCGAAAAGTTACATAAATATCCAGGAATTCCCCTTCTCCTAGAAATGTTTGGTTTTAGTGTAATGGACTAAAAAAAACAGATCAAGACTACGCAGAGTGCACACACATATGGACAAGAACAAGCATTGAAATATTCGCAAACACAAACAGACATTCACACGAGAAATTCGTGAATGATCTAAAGGGTTCAATAGGGAGACTAGACCGTTTCTTGAGTAGGAAGCTGGAAGACGTTCAATAAAATGAAAAGTTATTACTGGCAACAATTGTCGATACCGTCGTAGCCCAAATATGGAAAAAAAAATTGCGATGAACTGAGGAGATCATTGATATAAAACAGGAAAGACTTAATTTATGCATATGTGGATTTGACTGACCTTAAAAAATTCAGAAGAGAACATAGCTATCCTACAGCCAAATAATAGCCTCGAGAATATTCTTCTGCCGAGTTTATTGCCGATGTTTTTTTTATTTCATATAAAAACGTAGAAATAAATATTGCTAAGAAATTTTTCACTGCTGTATTCAACTTCATATGAGTTGAACTTCAACAGAACTGCGGACGCATTTTGGCTACATTTAGACTTCAGCTATTCTGTGAATTCTTGTAAGACAGCGATCGAGTTTTGGCTTGCAGTGATTATTTTTACTGTAGTAAATGCAACTAATTCCTTGAAAAATCACCTTTGAAGATAAGATGTTTGTCAATTTTGTTCTCCGAAGAACATTCGGTTGGGTACATTTTGAGGACAGTCAAATTGACCAGTATTTTCACTCAAAAGCCAACACACTTTTTGGAGAGTAAGAAAAGTTTCTTGAGCTTAATTGGAATATTTGAAGCACATACCGGCCACTGTTGTCCAACTTTGTAGTGTACTCCTTTGTGAATGCATCCAACAGAGCACATTTGCACAGTACCATTGTATTTCTTTTGGCATTGGTATCTGTAATTTACGCGCAATTCTTTAAGCATCTACTAATTGCGCATCGTTATGTGCAAAAACTATTGTACTTTACAAGGACATGCACTTAAATGCAAATTTTAGACGTTTTTTAATGATTTCCCGCATTAATCTCGTTCAATTATGTCATCGTAAGATTTCTGATTGCATTTCAAATTTCTTCTAGCAGGATCATCGTTAGAAGATTCAACTTTCAGCGTTAATGGGAAATCAACAGCTTGTAAAATGCTTGCGAAGGTCAATGTATTCTTTTTTATGATGAGGTCAAAAGATCAATGTATCTTCAAATGCTTTATTACTTCTTATCATATTCCCTCTTTTATTGATCCCTTAATTGGTCATATAATATCGCAGATGCTGTATTCGATTAAACAGAAGTTAAAGTTTCAAGTGTCTTTTGCATAACTGTGAAATAATTCGATGGAATTCTTTGTTTTCTTTTTTATGTCTACTGCGCCATGTTTGCCTAGACCAATTGCACTAAAATAAAATATTTTATGATCATACAAGTTTGCCTTTGTTTCCCTCTAAATCGGTGTAGTCCTTCAAAAATACATATTCCGAAAGACTTTATATATCTTTGGATCCAGGAAGCAATCAACGCCTCAATTACCTCTAAATATTCAATGATATTTTATGCCGCTATTCCTTGAAGCATATATTATACATCTTCAATGACGTACATTGGTCACATTTGCCGATTATTTGCCTTTTCTTTTCGTTAGAAGCAATTAATTTTGCACACATATTTGGTTTTTTTTATTGCTATGCTGTTGAATGTTAAAATGCCTAAAATTCAGAAAGCAGTTCACATGTAGCAACGATTATAATAACGAAAATTTGACTTGAATTGATTGTTTAATCTTATGTCAATACTATAGCGTAGATAGTTGTCGATTCGTGAGCAAATTTCAGCTCATATTTCAAAGAGCAAAAATGAGTGCTCACGTATATTCGCCGAAGTCGTAGTTGTCATCGAGACGAATGCGTGATTTTTTATCGTGCGAGACACATCCACCAATATCTGTCCTAAGGTAGGCTCCATCCGCCTTACACACAAACCAATACATATGCTAAAATTGACGCAGTCTCATCCAAATATCAACAAAGCATTTGTCCAAATGAGTTATGTCACTCACGATGCTCAAAGAGAGCGAAGCGGAAATGAAGCGTGCTATAACGATGCTAATTGAAAATCACATCAATAGATATTTCATACGGCTGAGTGAACTCGGAATAAAATAGAACTCATTTATGTGTGTAATGCTATGCTTTCCAATAACATATTTAGCAATAAGTCAATAAGATGGAAGCATTTAGCAACAATGATAAATTCTTAATTCTGCAGAAATCGATTCATCAGATTTGATTAGCTCAATCTTAATGATATTCAGAAGAAAAGCGCTTAGAATAAAATATGCTCTATTTAAAAACGCTCAAATTCTCCAAGATTCAGTTTAAAACGCTAATATTTGATAAAACTTCCTCTTCGCTTTCTATTTTTTGAGCGAACAGAAATTTCGCAATGAAAAAATTTTTAGTGATTAATTTGTTTGCGTTCAGCTTTCCCCTTAGAATTTGTTCTTTTCCAACATTCCTATCAGTGTTCATACTTTCACTTCATGTTGCAACTATATAAAAGCTTTCATTGTAAAATGCATTTTTTTTTCGGGGAACATAACTCTTCACTTTTGCGGGATTAGAGATGATTTGGGCATTTGACCATTTTCCAAGTGGTAACGCAAAATAAGAAAATATTAAATAAGGTCGCTTTGATGGATCTCTTTGAAACTCATTAAAACAACTCAACAAACTTTTCAGAGTCATATTATAGGAATGTTAAAAGAAGCGACAACTAGGAAACATTGAACATCAACAGCAAAGACGACAACTTCCTGTTGAAATAGGCGGCCACTATACGCAGACTAGTTGAGCAGGTCATAGCTTATATGTAATGTGCAGAGCGCTAACGATCAAAGAAGAACTATTGTTGTTACTGATTCTGCACAAGCATTCTCAACTGCTTCATGAATTATCCACAGCAACGATCCTTCGAGATCTAGCCCTAACAAAACAATCTCAACATTTGTATGCTCGTACCACCGCTTGAGTGATTGCGCAAGAAGTCTCCTCGTTGATCACAAAACGCATGCTCACCATTTTATCATTATTATAACAGGTGCTTATTAAAAATGCGTTGAAAACATCAACCCTTATTGTATTTTGATAACGCAGTTTTCGTCACTCGCAGAGCAAACTTACTTGGCCCAATGATACGAAACGCAAAGCTGAGACCGAAACGCTTTGTACTGGAAGTTGATTGCGCCCATATACTTTGTTTAGCAACGTTACTTCCTATATTCTTTGAATCAGTAGTCGTGTAACATCCTATTGAAAAATGGTTGCAGAAATTCTCGTTCTACATACTAAGCAGCAATGGTATAACACTGACATAGCTCCTCTGATAACAACGCTTAGTTGAAATTTGTAATCGAAATCAAGGAGCTCGCGTATGATGATGAGAGAAACTAAGTTTTGATGCAAAGTAAATTCTTTTCTTTGCCTCAAAACGAAAAAAACCGCAGACTGAGCCTAAAAATATCTACAGCACCACGATTAAAGAACTCCTCAAGAACAAAGCTCGAAAAGCAATTTGGACCCAAATAACAAAGATGACAGCTGTGGAATGTTAGCAACTATATGCAGTATGCATAGGCATGTCTTTAGGCAAGCAATCTTCAAGTGCAAACCTGTTCGTCCTCCCAGGTTTCACCAACCAAGTACCGTCGGCTTCCGTTACCCGGTACACAGGCGGTGAATTTGAACTGAAGATAGCCATCGTTGCCAATTATGCACTGCATTTCGTAGCCGTTCTGCACAAACGTGCCGTAGATGAATATGCGTTCATCTTTTGAGGTGAAACATCCTTGAGGCTGCAGTTCTCCGCCTGAGCACACGTACCAATATCGCCCTGAAGACTGCCTCTGAATCAGCGAAACCGCGGTGTGAGTTTCTAGCAAAGCACTTTTTTGTTACGCTTACTGGTAAATAAAGAAAAGTGGAAAGGAGTTGAGCAAGAGACTAGCAAATAACCTTTGCCATGAAGCAACGCTTTGTTGCATTCGCTGCTGTTCCATTCCTGAACATGGCCTCCCATATGGACACGTTAGCTGTGCAATATATATAAATATATAAATATATAAATATATAAATATATAAATATATAAATATATAAATATATAAATATATAAATATATAAATATATAATATATAAATATATAAATATATAAATATATAAATATATATATATAAATATATAAATATAAAATATATATAAATTATATAAATATATAAATATATAAATATATAAATATATAAATATATAAATATAAAATATATAAAATATAAAATATATAAATATATAAATAAATAAATATATAAATAAATATAAATATATAAATATATAAATATATAAATATATAAATATATAAATAATATAAATATATAAATATATAAATATATAAATAATAATATATAAATATAAATATAAATATAAATATATAAATATATAAATATATAAATATATAAATAATATAAATATAAAAATATTATAAATATATAATATAAATATAAATATAATATATAATAATAAATATATAAAAATATAAATATATAAATATATAAATATATTAATATATAAATATATAAATATATAAATATATATATATATAAATATATAAATATAAATATAAATATAAATATAAATATAAATAAAATATAAATATAAATATATAATATAAATATATAAATATAATATAAATAAATATATATAATATATATATATATATATATATATATATATATATATATATATATATATATATATATATATATATATATATAATGTATATATATATAGACTTCAAGAGAACTGCACGGCTAACGTTTTTCGCTGTTTCCATGTTCGCTGAACACCCCAAAGACAACCCTAGACAAGCCTGATTGGTCGCTTACTTTCTACCCTTAATTAATAATGTTTTTTGTAAAATGCAAGATGACACCAAAAAAGCTCTTACTCTCGTGTGTACACCACTTCCGTCTCACTGAGCATCACAAATTCTGAAATTGACCGCTAATTTTCCACGATCCCTTCTCGCTCCGTTCCATTTCTTCATGACAAAAATGACACAAAGTGCTATGAGTACACCCGCGCAATTTTGCTGTAGGACTACTCGAAGAACACAGCGCACAGTTTTAAATAAAAGCCAGAAGAAAGAAGAAACTGCAGTGCTAAACAGTGTGTACGCTTCAGTCGACGTCTCCAAACTCCAGTAGTTGCTGATTGTTAACCTCTTTCATGATAGCCGGGGAACCAATTCCTTCAATACCAAAAAATTTTGGAATGGAATAAATGAAATGAACTAATCAGTAATTCTGATGGATGTTTTATGGCAACAACTACTCAAAAAATTTTTAGTGCGCAGGAATAAGAATATTCTTCAAAATTTCTTCGCAATATATTTTTCAACATTTTTCATTGCAGGAACGGTTTGCAGAAGTGCTACGAATAACTCTAGCTCTATCCAGTTTAAACCGTAATATTGCCAGATCAAATATGAGGCTTAGTAGAGATATGAAATACTAGTACGTGAAAGAATTAAGCTGGAAAATTCAATTTAAATGCACTTTTTTTTTGGAGCTAGTTAGACGGAAGTTTCGGTTTAGGTAATACTTGAAGGTGTACGTTGAAATCTGACAGAAATAAAAGATATTTTATTTAATCGTTCTGGTGATAAAAAATGAATTGAAGAAAATTTTGCCTCAAAATGAGATGATGAGTGCAAAGCTCGCCATCTATAGCACGATTCGCAGAATGTTTCGCACAACTCTAAACTTTGTACGGAAAATTGGTGGTGCGTTACTTCGTGGGAAAAAGTGTACCGCGTTTTCACTAAATTAAGCCTCTCGTGATGGGTTTTTAAAAGCCATAACACTTCAGAGAAAGCATCACTCCACTGTTGATTGAAAAATTTCAAATTCTCCAATGTAGAGGAACCATCGCACTTCACACCGAGGGTAAAACACCAAGAAAAACGCTCTGGGCAGAAACTTAAGTACGCCGGTTTCTACAATCCATAACTGCCCCATCCACACGTAATCAAGACCGAAATATATGAAGCTGAACGAAGAAGAAGTGGATTAAGCGATCAAAGCATCAATCTCATTCAAGTATGGAATATCACAAGTATTAAATACAACGAATGGAATATCTGCTATCGAAGAGAAGACAGATGTTTGAATAAGCGATCAATGAGGGAGGGGGGGGGGGTGGGGTGGGGTGGTAGGAGGGATGAAGCAGTCTTTTCTGCCACATAAATTCTGAAAATATCAAATTGCTGTGAGAGCAGCGATAAATAAGACGTTTAAAAAAGAGCACACATCATAACAGCAAATTGTGCCTCGTTGAGCAAAAATTTTGCCCGCAAAATTAGCGGAAATTTTTGCGAATCATAAAATAAAGATATACTGTAAAATCGAAGAAAATTTCCACAAATGCTTAAATTTTACAGTATAAAGTTAAATTCATAATAATTACGATTAGATATTATCATATGGTTTTGAATAATGATTATCACTAAGGTATAGCGTTTAGAAATTTTTCATCACCATTAAATATCCTTGCTGAAATAAGCATCTTCATTGGAGTGGGCACTTTTACCTAAACGATCAACTTTTTTGAAACCGATTACCCTGAAAATGCAATATTTTAAAGACAGCATTGATAACTGCCCAAAAGTTGCTCCGAGCTATTTGCACTTCGACTTTTCATTGAAACATCGAATAATTTTGACTCTAAATTATCCTCGTTTTGCTGATGGTCATCATATCAGCTTCTTTATGCGTAGGAAATGCGGATGTTTTCTGAATAGTTGAAGAATTGTTGAAATGAGAGAAAGATAACTATGAAATTAGCTGATTCGGCAGGAAAAAATTGGCTGCGATCGACGTTAAAGATTAAGAGGAAATAAGACTGATCCGCATCCATCCATCCGAAAGCTTTTAGCATGAATAGAATCATTGTATATGAGAAGAAATAATGTAGGTTTTAAAATTTCACAGCAAGAGTTAGACAAATTTCTACAGATAGAAGTTTTAAATGCCTTAATAGCTTGGGTCATGTACAAATTTATCCCCAATTACGGTTGGAAACAAACGGTTGAAAAAATACGTCATCGATGCTGGTATCAGTTGGTTTAAACTGGCATGTTGAGAATGCAAGCGCTGATAAGTTTAAAAAGAATGCAAGCGCTGATAAGAATGCAAGCGCTGATAAGGTCGCCGCAAGAAGTGTTCGCGGAAAATGGTCGCCCGCTTCAGTAGGCTGAGAAATCGATAGGCGCAATCACAATTTATCGGACATGATCGCTGTTATGCGATTACGCTGAGATCACAACTTATTCCCTCAAAAAACATAAATATTTTACTAATACATCGCATACCTTCGATGCATTGTGCACTAACCTCACAATCGAAAAGCATTTTGGCCAAATTCTCTAAGCGAAAATTTCCTCAAATCTAACATCTATCCAGTGCTGATTCTCTGAATTAAATGAAAAGGTTATCCCAGAGTATTCTGCAGCTCAGGTGCATAAGGGGCGCATCACGTTTGCAGCTTGCGTCAGTGCAATTTGCGAGGCGCCGAGAGGACCGGAAAGAGAAATTGGGAAGCTATATCTGCAGGTCGCATGTAGAATTTTTGCTGAGTGCGTTTCTTTTTCGCATATAATTTCTCACTTCCCTCGTTTTGAATCGAGATGGCACTGACGAGTGAATCCTCCGCTTTTATAATGCTTTTTATGTTTATAGTACTTATTATTATAATTTTCCGGTCATTCTTATGTTGAAGTGACTAGAAATAAACTAGTAATTGCGGAAAGCGATGTCAAAAAATGAATCTCTAATGAAGATTACCCTCTTAAAAGATAAAAAAAAACACTAAGCAACAACAACACAATTCGCTGGTTTCTGCGATTCGCCAAGGTCGCCGCAAGAAGTGTTCACGGAAAATGGTCGCGTGCTGTGTGTACAGCGTGTAAGGAGTTAAAAAAAAACAGAATATTGATGCGATATGACAGGGCATTAAGATGATCAAGAATAACTTTCATGCAAGAGCTGCTATAGTTTATATTCCTCGCCTTTTGCCATCAACAAAATTAATTATTGTAACTTGATATTTGCATCAGTTCGGTGTTCTAACATCCAAATATCGAAGTTCGGCAAATTCCGTCGAAGAATAAAAGGAAACAAGCAGTTTCACGAATAAGTTTGGAAAGAGTATTCGTTGAAGAGGTTTAGGAGACAGGAGCAAATTTAAAATCCTCTAACGAGTAAAACTGCGCATTATTCTTGTACAAAAACGCTAAAGACAACGACAGTGTCAAACATCTGCATCTTGTGTATGCGATCTATATACCGTCAAATAGCACCTCACATTAAATTCATTGCAGACTATGTTAATTCTTCAACTGCTCGAACTATTTAATGATTGCAATAGCCCTTCAAAGCATCATCCCCTATTCAAAAAATAACTTAAAGGATCGCTTACCATTTCAGAGAACTTAGGCAAATAAACTAGCACTGCTTGATATGCGAATAATATCTTATGTTGATGTGAGATACAAAGTCACTATATTGCCACTATAGGTCTAAATGTTCCCTTATAACAGTTAAAAATATCAGCGCACATTCGCTCATTGTGTACCATATTTCGTTCGTTAGACGTTCGTCACGAAGGAAGCGATTTCTCAGAAGTAGCAAACCACAGACAATAAAATGCTTTTTCATCGCCCATATTGTTAGTATCAGAGCTGATAAAAATATCATAGGAATTACGGCGAGTTCAAAATGGTCAAATAAATGCCTCTTACACTGCTGTCCAAAAGGTGTCGAAAACTACTTTACTGTTATACAGTAAGGTAGACAAGTCGGCTATAGTTCAAAGGGGAATAGTGCGCCGTAAAAGTGCCCAGCATGCGTCGTGAGATTAGCTTGAGGCAAATTCGGGGATATATCGGGTTGATGTGCTCATGTATTCATTCCAGCTGGGCAAATGGGCCCACTTGTGACCATGGAAGCGCGTGAGGTGATCGGCGGCTCTGTGGAGTTCACCGGGTGCGACTATGTGATCGTGTCTATGATCGAAGCTATCCTTGTGAACGAGTTTGTTTGTCATCTTATTGTATAAGTGTGATAAACTGTTCGTCCTCATACCTATGTCGTTTCACAGTTCACTCGACCGCATTTCCACATAGGGTGTACATCATCTTGAAGACCTGGAAAACTAGACGAGCCAATGGGAACTCATCCTTACAGAATCAAGTGAAGCCGTGTCTATTTTCCGGCGCATTGCTATGGTCAATACGCGGACTTTGACTCCAGGTGGCCTTCCGTTGAAAAGCACCTTAATCTCACCTCACAATAAGTATATACGGAAACACCGTACGACATGAAACACGGCTATGATACATTATTCTGCACTATGCCGTCTGTGTGAGAATATAACTCAGGATAAGCTCTGTTTTCCCATCAATTTCAAAAGTTTCGACCCTTCCTCATCACGGATTGTGGGCCCTTACGATCCTTTTCATTGTCGCATGCGTTGTCATGTCTCTGCATTCATGCGAGCATAATGTTGGGAAAAAGATCGTTGTCGAATGCTCCATAATCGAGCCCGAAAAGCAATTATAGAGGGAAAGGACAATTCCATATCCATGTGGAACAAATTATTCGCAGATTAGTTTATTTTGTAATATACTAACGAATAAGTGGCTAGCAGTTGTGCGTGGAAGCCGTATACAGTTAAATTAAACAGTGACGGGTGCGAGGATTAAGACCATTCCTTTCTCGAGCAAGAACTTCGATGAGTTTTGACTAGTAGAAATTTTCAAGAAAAAGAAACTCTGTATCAATTCATCGCCACCGATTCTTAGCACCAATATTTCCCGCTCTCCTTTTGTAAATTCTTTCATATCAGATATACAAGAAGAATTTATTGACTGTATAAGAAGAAAAGGGAAAATTCAAAAATACATGGTACTACCTATATTACCGGCATGCTCGCTCCAGCATCAAGGTGTATTTTTTGAGATACAAATTTCGAGAAGTACTCAGAGAGTTGATGCACTAAAATAAATTTGTATAATTACTAAGAGAGCAATCTACGCTCTCAAATGAGAAAGGAAAACCCTTTTGAATGAGTCAAAATTGCATTTCATCTATGAATGAGCAAAAGAGCTCATGAAAATGATGATTTTATATGAAGTCAAGATGCCGGAACGTGTAGGCATCTATACAAAAACTTTTAAACTAGTTCATAAACTGTTACACTTTGCCTATAGTGTGTGCAACAACGAAAGACGTATTACTATTGACGCTTCACAGTTAAACGCTTTACGGCTCTTATCAAAGAATAAACACATCGAAAACTCAATTTACAGCAATTTTTTATCAAATCTATCTTAGTACGAATGAAACAGTACACTACGCTATCAAGCTCAATGAAACTCTTCTTTATTGCTCATCACTAGAATTTAATTCCAGAATAATTATCTAGTGATATCTACATAATAAGAAATAAATATCAGTAAGACGGAGTGTTTTATAAATTCGATGAATTAACTAATTTATTATCGTTGAGCCAAATATCGGCGAAATATTTAGTGATTCGAAAAAATATCGTACGTTTCTCATCTCTTTTGAAGTAGAGTTCTAAAATATCTGCGCAGTTCTCTGCCTTAAATATCTATTGTCTACGCAGCCATATGATTCGACTACTCCAGCAAACTAACACAATGGTTGTTGTGATTTATGAAACGAAGAGAAGAGAAATTTTCCAACAGAAACGACACATCTATCATCAGTGGAAGAAATTTTTCAATAACACAAAAGGACGAATTCATGTATGCACAAGAAATTCACGTGTATATATGAACTACACCAAAACCTTACTTAAAATTGAAGGTATTATGCAGAATGAGGCAATAAAAACGAAATTAATTACCCCTATCGACGCGTTCCCCTTGCTCCCACCATTGAGCCGGTTTTCCGTTTCCTGATGACCAGCATCTCCGTCTGCTTTGTTGATCGCTATTGAAGGATTGTGCGCCAACAAATAATAGCAGCAGGATGAACAATAGAAAGGCCATCACTATCATGCAAGATGTGGCTGTCGACTGCCGCGATAAGTAAGCAAAACTCGAATGTACGGTTTAGCGAGCTATTAAAGCGATGCAGTTGTATGGCTTAAGAATATACCTTAAACAATCCGAAACGACAGTAACAATACGGTGTGTGTTTATGGTGGGGAATAACCACAACACCGCACACAGTAAGTCCTCTTAAGCTTGAGCACCACCAAGAACAGTGATCGCTAACTGTTGGCGATGCTGAAATACAGCTCGCACTACACGTCGCAAAATGAACGTCGTAGGCATTGGCGGTGCGCATTTTATACCGTCGACGACCCACGGCCATTCAAGTAAACGGGGGCGGTGCGAAAGGAAACGCTTTTCGAACATCGTGCTTTTGCCTAGACACACAACAGCTCGAGTACGTTGCTAGGGGCGATTCCAAGATTTCGGCGACTGTCGTGCTCGTCTGATTTGTTAATCACCTTCGTTCCACTTTTTTTTGAACCATTGTTGTATTCCCCACTAATTGGGGTATTACAAAATATAGTGGCATTTGCTTATTTGCAACTTCGGCACTCTTGTGCCTATATGTTATTTTCTATACTTGGCTCTTTTATCGCGCAACTGAACATATGAAAATCTATTGTTTTGCGACTTAATGCCAGAAGGAGATATGAACAAAAGGATGTGAGGATAAACTGCCGCCTCTCACTCATAGATTTCTCGATGAATATATTACGAGGAACATATGAACGTATAGCTACAATCAAGATTTCAATCCCGTTGTTTGCGTTTTTTAAGCTACTTTTCACAAATTCTCTATAATATCAGACATCAAGCGCATTTTGACGACTTTCAAAAATTATTGAAAATGCAACTAGTAATGTAAGAAAGTGCACAATTATTATGAAGCCAATACAGATTTTCACAATCATCGAATCACAATGGATTACAAGAAAAATGTCTACTAAAAAAAAAATAAAGCAATAAATGTAGAATATGATGAGCTAAAAACATTTATTAGAGAATGCTATGCGGCGTTATAATAAAAATCAAAAAAAAAATTCAAAAGTTTACATTGAGAGTGATAAATATTTCTTGTGAGATTACGTCGATAAATGCTAAAAGAATGGAAAATTTTTCACTAAATTCTTTACTCGATTGAGAAATAAAATCCATTATAAAATTCTAATAATCAAATATTGCGCTTTACACGTAAATAGCATGTTGTGTCAATTGTATACGAAAAAAAAAAAAAGCAAAGCGTAATAACGACGAGCATTGATCATTTCGTCATTATCTCAAAAGTACACATACGAAAATTATTTCAATAGAAATGATGAAATAAAGAGATATTCTATGCAAAAATATTTTAAAATATTCACTCTTGTTCATTAAATATCACACCTATATGAGATATTGCAAATGAATTTTCACTTGAATTTGATTCAATTCTTTCATTATCGAATCAATATTAACTTAACAATTAGCTTTTCATTAAATTATCAATAGAGGGTTATAGAATTTGCAAATGGCGAATGCGTAATTTCACAAAACAGATTTGCACAAAATGAATCCTCTACGAATAATTTCGAGAAGGAAATGAAAAAATCACCGGCATATGATATTACTATCAAATTATAAACTATATCGCGTCAATGAATAAGCGGTTCAAAGAGGTTGAATCTACGCAAAATTATAAAGGTATTTCGAAATGTCTCTTTGTTATCCTTTCAGGAAACAGTCACCGATTTATGCCAAATTGAAGAGATGCCTTGCAGTGTGATATTGTCGCATACATGAATGCTTTGTTCTAATTATTTTATCAATATATCTAAAGAATCCTTAAATTTTCAATACCCATATCTCATTAATAAGTTATTTTATGTAATCTGTCGATCCGTTGAAGGACGCTAACGTCATCTCAATAAATTTCGGTCAATTCGGCAATTTTTTTTCGTATCTGATTCCATATTACAAGTATCAGCGTTTGCTTTTCAGTAGTTGTTCATTTATTATAACAGTGAGAAGTAGTTTCACTGCACGTTGCCCAGTGCACAATCGATCTCAAGCTACAAGTTTCTCTTGCTATTTAACTCACACTCATAATCTTCTAGTGAAGAAACGCAAGCATCGCTCGCTTACTGTTCAACTCCCGTCTGAAAACACTTCCAACGTGAGGTTGTAAATCAGTGGTCACTTTTTGAAAGTCTCTCCAGCGAGGCGAACAAATAGGAAGTTCCTCATCCACCTTCTTTTCCATTCTTGGTCTTCGACGCTATTTGTTTCTCTTCTGTGCAAAGGACCAGGACGAGCCGATTTTAAACGCTTTATTTAGCAGCGTCCGTTGTTAGAACGCTTGTACTTACTTGACAAAATGATATTTGCAAATTTTGGAGGAAATGCTCGTGAGATGCCATGGAATTTTCATTATAAGCAATGTTCAGGTAACAAACATAAGACCGGAAATACGTAGCCCGATGTGTAGCCAAAGCAGGCAAATAAAAATAAACAATAAATTATCAATTCAAATATGCATGATGCGCTTTCAAACTGCGGAGCTCTACTCTACTTGTTGTGTCGGATTACGAAAATATTCTTATTTTCTTAATGTAAATGTTTACCACATTATAATCCTTATATGTTCCTTCAAAAAAATGTATCCAGTTTGACAACTTCAGGTTCCTTCGAACACTAGCTCTTCAGTTGGCGGAAGGATTGCATCAATCCGATGCTAAGCCCCCTTAGGTTGAATGCTTCAGGCCTTTGGTTCGTGTGAGTTGGAGAGGATTCCCTGCTCAAGGACGTGACACCGTTTGAAGAACGATTCGCCGCACCTGGCATCAAGAGAGAGAAGCAAATTACGAAAAAATTGGGAAACTCTTCGATGACGTTACAAAGCAACCACTTCTACAAACTTTCTTGTCATTAGCCCTTGAAAGTAAAACTAATAGAGTAGTACAATGGTACACTGTCAGTACCAATAATAGTGTTGGTGCTGTAGGAATCTTCGAGGTAAAGACGTTCAGTTTAAGCGCACTTACCACGGTTGACGTTGCTGTCACTGCGATGCAGTGGCTCTCATGGTTCCGCAGCCGTGAGAGTCTGAGCGCCTATGATGAGCAACTGTAATAATGCGAATTGCACTTACAGCATCGAGGGCAACAGAAGTGCACCAATCACCGCACACAGTGTAACTTCCCTTCAGTTTAACTGCTGGTGTTTTTCACATCAGGAATGGTACAAACATTTTCGTGTTTTGGTCGACCGCTTTTCATTACGAAGCATTGAAAAAATTCAGAATTAGGCGGCGTAAAATTTTTGATGAAGCTATTATATTTGGAAATTATATAAAACAGTAGCATTTAATGGAATTGCCACATGTGGCAACTCACTGAAAAATTTACCAAACATCTGAGGAAATTTTCGATAAAACATCTAAGAAAGGACGTGTATTTTTGTGGAACCCATAAATGAGGCAAAAGGCAGAAAGGATTTTCAACAAATTCATTAAGTAGGAAAGATTAGGGAAAGAGCTTGAAAGATTAAACGAGTGATCTCATAGAAGATTCAAGGCTTAATCTCTATCGTTTTCAGCAGCTTCGGCCGTGAAATATTTCCACACAAGAATTTCTTCTTTTTGACCGCCTCTAATGTTCACCTGGTTTTTTTTCTTTATGATTCAGCCACTAATATCTCTAGCAGTGACAACTTAAATCAGGAAAGTCAGGTGCAATTGGGCTGATCGGATCACCGAAATCGAAGAATTCGCACAGTGCTAAGGTCATCACTAAAGTTCACCAGTAAGTATTTTCAAGTACAAAGATGCCGAGAACAAACTTTTCATAAATTTACGTCCTTAACTCCACAGGTGAGACTGGCAATATACCCTTATGAAGTCAGGAGAATGTATCGAGCTGGTTTCCAACAAAAACCACACATATGAAATGCCCGTCAATTATGATTAGTTTCTATTTCTTCTAACATCTTGGACACTCTGTCAGTAAGGCTGTGCACCGAATTGTGCGTACAAACTTCTTGCAATTATCGGTCAAGTATTTTTGTGTCGAATTTATACAAGCAACGAATGTTACTTTGTCATCCTCATGTGAAGAACCATATGTGTTGGATGGGGTACTTCAGCGAGTAAACAAACGAGTAGCTGGGGAGGTTGAAAATAAAATACTTCATAGGTGTAATCTTCAGCATCATCGTATTGGAAAACATCTGAGGGAGTGCTGGAGGTTTGCAGATATTCCTGTAACCTTTGGGGGCTTTCCATTTTGGTCACCTGAAAATTCGCTCACCCGAAGTACATTCGTATCGAAGTTCACAGAGTAATTCAACATCAGCTAGTACAACACACGGCAATGATGGAAGCAAAGATTCTGACAACAAAACAAAGATGAGAAAGCTGAAGATAGCGAAGGGAAGTCCCGCAGTTTCAGCGAAATGGAATATTTTTCTTATGAGCCCATAGTGAGGTCACCCCTCTAACCCAACTTCTTATGGACTCATGCTTATTCCAGCAGCCTTCTGTTTATCTTCTTGGGCTTCCCCACGTGACCCGCCGTTAAACACACCCCGTTCTCCTTCACAAGCAAGTGACGGCCTCAGATCCAACTACGTCTGCTTACTAGCTTACTAGCTCTCGCTCACATCACAAGGACATGCTGTTTCAGCGCGAATCGATCGAGAAACGCTTTGTTGGGACGAAGACATTGCAAAAAAAAGCCAGTAGTCGGGGAACGGAGGACAGGGGAAGGGAGCATAGCACTCCACTTTCAGTCGCCTGAGCACCAGCTGATTGTTCAAGTTGATTCATTTTAATCACCGTATTAAGTAAATTGAAGTTGTCAGCAAGTATAAGCTGATGGGTCTTCATATAAAGTTGCATGTTATTCATTCAGGAGATAGGCACGAGTCGTAATTACCCGATGCATGGTGATTTAACTACTCCGAAGAGACGATAGAATGATGCGGCTATAAAAAAATGCAATGCCAAACTCTTCGGGCAGCAGTAGTGGATAAACTTTGCGTTGCAGTGGTACGCATTTAATGGCTTTTATAGCGTGTTTGAGCGCAACTCATGCAGTGTTTTTGCCTTGCTATGTGCACGTGGGCGTTTCCGGCAACTGTCGGTTCGCCCTTCCGTGGTGACAGGCGGGTGTCAATTGGCTTCAGAGGGAGTTTAAATTCATTAATGCCGTTGTTTTGTCGCTTTGTAAAACGGCTTACTCGTTCCGCCCGATCGTTACATCCCGTAGTGTTCACGATCTTAGTGCACAGCAGCAAATTACTCTGTTTTTAAAGAGACACCACTTAGAGGAGTAACAAGGCAGATACCTCTATGTAAACGTTCTTATTTCAAACAGTGCTAAACAAGCCATGATGGCTAAAAGCACTATAATTCCTTGCGACCCTAAACAGGGAAGAAAAGTACAATGGGCAGTGATGCTTCGAATCATGGTCTTTCGCTTTCTACCTGAGGGACGTAACAATCGTTACTCATCGCATACCGTTACTTCTCCCCTACTACAAAAAAGTTGGGCTCATTTTATTTGCTCTTGCGTTCGACTACCAGCAGTTGGGTTTGAAGAGGAAATGGCTAGTTATAAAGCCTCGCCTAGTTGATTCTGTGCTTTTGTGACTTCTAGTTTCATCAAACTCCTCATCAGTGCGTTCAACTGCTAACCGATAGACAATAGGTTGGGATATTGAAGGGAGTTTTTAGTAGAAGAGGTAGACGGTCGTAGTTAACACAGTTTCATCAGCGTTATATTCGTTTTGGCTAACGTTCGCCGAAGTTTGCGGTCAAGAAAGCACTTCGAAGCTATATCGTTAGGTGATGACTGTATGTTGAGATTGGTGTGAGACAAAATAAGCGACCCAGAGTTGAATTTGTTGTTCTCTTCACTTCGAGTCGGTTAGATCTTCTTTAGATGTAATAGTTTTTCCTATAGTTGTGACAGTAGTACTGCCTGATGCGATCTTTATGATGGAGGCAAAAAGCATTAAGATTGAAGAGTATGCAAAGAGCATTGTTGCGATATCAGTGCAATGTCACTATCCTCATGTTGTGCAATCGTCAACCTACCTACCATATATTTTCGGTGACGGACACGCAATGCGGCACATCAGCCGCCACTGAAGCACATCGATCTAAGATTGCGAACCATATTCATTATCACCTAGAGTGTCTCCACTAATAATAAATTGGAAATAAATTACAAGTATTTTGATGACCATCGCAAAACATAGTTCATTAATAATCTCACAGAATGCATATGTCTTCTGCCTATTAAACCTTGTATTGCTTTGTTTGAACGTGCATTCAAAATTCAGATGGATGGAGGTCAAAAATACGTTTTTCAAGTATTAGTCTTTCAGGTTTATATCCAGTAATGAGCAATTCACCTCATATGATGATATTTTTGACCAAGCAAATTCAAGAAACCGGTCAGTGCACAGCTTCATGCACAATGCACTTAACTGATTGCCTCGATGATAAATCCCACTTTTCATTCATTATACACGAACATACTGACGAGGAAGTGTAACATCTTCATTGAGCAAAGAACAGATGACGCGTACAAGTGCATATTTTCTCAGCACTCACCGTATCGGAGTACATACATGTCTATTATTCCGTCTCAACCCGATTGAACTTATAATTTACGAAAAATGTGAGCAATTGCTAAAATGCAGATTAGCCGACACTCTGATACGGCTCAACAATGAATTCAACAGATAATGCGCGCATAACAGCTCGGATGTTACCTTGAGCGTTAAACCAAAAAAAAAAAAAAAATGGAGCTCGAGCTTTGCCCGCAGGCAAAGTTCCTACTCGTTGTTTTGAAGTAAATGTTTTAGATTGACTATTAGCAATGTGGACATTTTTGGTAGTTCATCTTAATTCGCATATAGAATACAATTATTACATAGGTTTTCACAGTGCATTTTATGCATTCAGCGACTTATGCGTTGTATAAATGAGGTCTCATATAACTAACGCTAAATAATTTAAAATTTCTTGAATTTCTTCATCGTTTCCGAAATCTATAGTCGGTAGGTTTGTTTGAATCAGGCACCATCATCTTATGTCATTATCGTAAAATTCACTAGTGAGACCACTGTGGGAGTACATTGTTTACTGGGTATTATAGATGAAAAAATTTTATAAGGGGAAAAATTTGTACTTTATTTCTTTCAAAAGCTAATAGAGAGCTTAACTGATCCGCTAAAAAAACGATAATTTTACTTCGATTATGTGCGTCGAGAAAAAAAAAAAAGATCTCGCGAGTTGTATCGCCGAAAACATCTGTTGTAGAAGGCGTCACTGAAATAAATTCAAGTTTTCAAGGCTCATTATTTTAGTAGGAAGAAAAAAAAATGAAAATCATTGAGTTGAAAAATGAGTAAAATATGTCATTAAGCAGTTTACCTACCGCGTAGAAGGCTAAGTAGTTTTCTTCAGCAGATCATTCAATCAAAAAAAAAAAATGTCGCCATTATTTATTGCCATCGTAATATCATCTGTGGGCAAATTTCGACTGTCTTTGAAGCGAAAAATTTATTCAGACTAGGAACTGATGATGTTCTCAGCATCGATTTTTACGCTTATAGTCACTCATAAATCATTTTCAATGTGCGGCTCTTTTGAGGCAATTCTTATGTGATTCCTTATAGAAAGTATTCAATGCCGATGTTGAACGCTACTTAGGTCAGGAGCCGCTTATACGTATGGTGGTTTGTAGAGTGAAATTCTACTCGCAATTTTCTATGAAAAGCTTTTTGCGAAAACATATTTGAAAGTATATTTTTAACTTGTGTCTGTTTTGTCCTTATAAAATCTGGCTATTTAACCCGAAAAACTGTCTAAAATTGAGCAAACGGCAGAGCGAATTAATTTCAACTTTGTATAGGGTTGGCGGTTGCGGTGAAAGGAGAAGGAAGGTGGAGAATGGAGTTGAGAGGTGCGGAAAGAGATTAGAAAGTGGAGGGAAAAAATATCAGCAAAGGTGAGGCGAATAGGAGACAATAACAGGAGCATGAGCTTTTAATCCTTCATTACTGAGGATATACGAGTATAATTCTGATGCTATTGACATAGTTTCACTTCTAGCTGTTTACACCCCCCGATGATTGCGGCGAACAATATTTTTTGTAACGATTTTTCATACCACAGATGTCATAGAGGAGTTTTATTCGTTTATGGCAAATTTTATCTGTTTATAACTCGTAAAGTATCGCAACGAAAGCAATAATTACGCCATGAAATTGTTTCCTCTTCATTTTTACCTTTCGTTTCCTTTGATAAAACCGGAAGTTTTCATTCTGCATCTATGAGAGATGCAAGTGCTTGCCGTGAAAGTGACAAAATTCTTTATGCCGCTAAACTACTGGCATACGAATGAGATGTACCGCTTGACAACACAACTTCGACAACACTCTCGATCATTCGAAGCAATCGCAACACTATGAAATATCATGACACAATCATCTTTTCGTTCATGCTTTTTTCTCTGCTTCGAATATACAGTGCACAATTTTTATAGTTTTCAGGAAATTTGCATATTTAATTTTCCCTCATTTTCCTCTGTGGCAAAAGTCGATGAATGAATACATTCATTTCAGATCGCTGTTCTCGTCACCACACTGGTTTCTTTTGCAGATAAAAAATCCTTCTAATTTTCAAAACTACGAGGCATGTAGTGCTCGGCTGTACTTTTTCTTTGTTTAGAATTAGTGCTGGTTGTTAATGCCAGTCTGTAAACGCAATTCTAGAGAGAATAGATCGTTGTCTGTGCCTGAAGCCATGGCATCAAGTGACGAAGCTGCATTGCAATGAACCTTTCAAGTGCGCTTGAGAGTGGACAAAAAGGTCATCTTGTGATATCCGTTCTTTTGTAATTCTGACAAATATTACAGTGATTTATTTATTAAATGAGGCATAAAGGAATTCACATAATGCATGAAGGAATTCACTATGAATAGATTACACGTTCATCCTATAGTTAAAATGAGAATGAAATATTTCGGCGAATAGAGTTAAATTCAAATGTTACACTCTTTTAATAAATTTACGCAATCAACGAAAAGAGCACAACGAATATGCGATTATATGAAAGGGCATTCTTTCAAATATTCCACACATAATAGCGATGAGCATATTTGATGAACACATCAAAAATAAAAATGAACAAAATTGAGCGTTTTTCTTATTGGTATAATTTTTTAAGCAACAACGGATCATTGCACTCTTTCATCGTTCCAATAAATGCAACTTTTCATTTCTATCATTTACTGCGACCGAAAAAGAACCTTATTCACTGCCGAAAAAACAAAAACAAAAACGAAAACGAAAACAAAAACAACCTTAATAACGATCAACTTATCGTTGATAATTACTGTGAATAGCTAACGAAATAATGTAGTCCAAGTAGGGCTATGAAGAAACATCCTATAGCATTTACATATGATGATATCCCTCCCCTTTTTCTTTTTAAAATTAGCGATCACTATTTTCCGCCAATTGGAGCGAGAAGCTTTCTAATCCGCTTTAAACTTGGCCCGACAAAATGCTTTAAAAAATGTAAGAGCTAAATTCTATTACCGTTTTTCATAAGCACAAATAAATGACTTGAATGTGCTATTAATCTACTAAAATAAATGGTACTTTACTTTGAAATTAATTTTCCAATTTCTCGGAGAATATCCTTTAAGGGTGCAATAAGAGAAATGCTCTTTCATTAGCCGTTAAAGAAAGAATATTCCGCTTGTATATAAATGTTATCACCACTTTCGAAGTTTTTCACTTATAAATTGTATAGTTATCACCACTTGTATAAATGTTATCACTTCCGCTTGTATAAATGCATCTTCGTTCAGCTATCAATGCTTAGATTTTTTTTTAGTGTTTTCTATCGTCTAAGCTGTTTTTTTTTTTTTTTTGCGACGCTTGTATAAATTTGCGATGATCCTATCTCTATATTTCATTTATTACTCATCAGTTGTGAAAATTTTCCTCGAAACTTTCATGTTCGCTTATAGCTATTCTCATTACATTTTTAACGCACACACAACTATTTAAGTTTAGCCAATTTAAACATTCTTGCACCGATATAATTTTCAATTTGAGTTCCAATGCAAAACCACATAAGAAATTAGCAATTAAAATCAACTATGGAAAATGGACATGGACAAGGTTTAGGATAAGAATAGCTGTTAAATTTAGAGGCTATCTTTCTATTTTTTACGGAAGTCGCATACTTATATTTTTCCAATTTAAGAAAACAGACAAGCATTGCTACCAATTGTTCGGCTGAAAAAAACTGAAGTGGAAATTCTTGACATCATACTCCGATAAGATCATGTATCCATTCGTTGGTTTACTGCTCAATGAGCATCATTTTTTGAGTGATTGCGCTCGGAACTTCGACGGTGCTGGCCCCGACGTGGGGTTGTCAAAAACTATCAGCGTCCACTGGTGCGATGCTCTCGAGTCACTACCATGACGCCTCCAACTTGTTGTCGTTTCTAGATAGTGCCGTTTTGCGCTCTTCTCTTCGTCTTTTACCACCTCCTGCTCCTAAATTTCTTTGTTCATCCTTCTGGCAGTCCAACCGACGATGTTACTCTTTCTTTCACTAACTCATTGTTGTCTTTTATGTTTTTATGGCGTTACTTATAAAATGCGATGATCTGCTTCACTCGATTTGGTCTAGCGATAAGAATTATGTCTAATGGAATTTGCGAGAATGTGAAATACTTTCGGTCAACTAGATGGTATTGCAATGTGTGATCGTTCATTGTGGCGTTACTCGACAAATGCATTTCAATTGTTTTAATTTCTGTTTGTTCTCGCTCATTGATTCCACAACAAGTAAACAAGTATTTTTTAATACTTATTGGCTAATTTTTGTCATCGCTTTAAAGGGAAAATCTCTAACGACGAATTAGTTGAATGAAACACTTAAAATATTCTGAAAATGCAAAATCATCATAGCATTAAACGGAAATTTTTATTTATTGACGTTATTTTTACCGTTATTTTTAACTAAAAAATTTCAAATTTAAATCTATCGTCTAGTGTGCAACTTCTGCTATTCGTTTAATATTCATAAAGCGCAACGATAACGTCTGGCACTAAGGCGCCACTTTTGGCATTTAACTAAAAGCGCAAAAAATGCACAATTATACATTTCAATGATACAAAATAAAGCCTTTAATGAGCTTATAAAAAGTGGATTATTAAAAAACGGGCTAATGAATTATATTGGGATGGGAAAGAGAGAGAGAGAGAGAGAGAGAGAGAGAGAGAGAGAGAGAGAGAGAGAGAGAGAGAGAGAGAGAGAGAGAGAGAGAGAGAGAGAGAGAAAATTAACATATCTGTAGATTTTAGATGCCAGTTATCTTAGCGTAGAAGTTTTTTTCTTTGCTTCACATAAAGATCTCAGTTTTTGAGCATTTGAAATATCCGAAAGTAATTTACTAATATAGAGAAAATGAGTGATTGTAAAACATTGAAATATGCAAAAATAAGGTTTTATCAATAATTTTCATTTGTTTTATCCGATTGCCGTTTTCAATAGAAATCTATCAGCGAAAATACGTTTGAGTGCAACGTCAAAGAAAGCGCAGAATAACAAATGAGATTAAGATCGTCGAATGAAATAATGAGACTGTTGTTTTAATCTACACTCCCTTTCCTCCAACTTCCTCTTCTCTGCTCACCTTCCTCTCCCCGGCTAATTAAAAATATTTTCTGTGTACTTTGATGCGTTGAAATTTAAGATCTTCCAATGAAAACTATTAAATGATGATCGTCACGAGATAACTTGCAAGGGCATTTCCGAAAAAAGAAATTGACTTTATAGCATTTAAAGAATCAAAGAACAAATCAAGTTGTGTTATGTGGCAAATCGTACTAAATCTGTACTCAGAAGAAATCAACAGCTAGATCTTTCATCAGTTCCTTCATATCGTCTATCTTATTCGTCGCTCAATAAACCCTAGGCCCTAGGAAATTACTGCCGAAAAAAAAAATGCGATTACACGATGGATTTAAGTGCTATAACATCATTTTGGCAGCCAACATAAGGCAAGTAATTTATGCACGCAAAATGAATCATAGAAAAGAAAGCCTAGCGGCGCTAACGTTCTAACTACTATTAGAGCTGCTTATACTTGATGAAAAACAATCACCGGTTTTGCTCTACGTTTAGATGCAAAAAACATTACTAGAATAACGTCATCGCATTACCTTCGGGTTTAACCTAAGAAAAAAAAAATTTGATAGAATTCTCTGTTATACGTGTCATTAGCTGTTGGTTCTAGTGGTGATTTCTATTTGATACGAACCGTGATGTGTCTCTTTTTACATTCGACTATTGCAAATCTCAGGTACATAGGTGCAAGACAAGGACCACTTTTGACGATGACATTTGATCATTGAAAATGCCCTTTGTTCTCTTTTAAATTATTGTGGCTAGATGATGAACGCATAGATTGCTTTTGATTTCTCAAGCAATGTACCCGTTTTGTGAAGCATCTTCTAAGACATCATCAGTTGCGAATGGAAAATTATGAATTTTGAACGTTTGTTACTTATTGAATTTTAAGAACTTTTAAAATTGCTCCTCTCGAAAATTTTACACCGATATATCGCTTAATTACGAAATTATGAGAAACAACTTAGCTCATTATTTATGTGATAGCCACCATGTATAGTATAAAGGCAACTATAGTTGGGTGGAAGAGTCGCCGCTTGAAACACTTTATATGCAAAAGTCCAATAATTTCTTTAGCAAAAATTAGCTGTTTAAATGGGTTATTTTTTCACTCTCGTGACAAAATGGAAATTTGCATAAATGATAGGATAGGTGCGAGCTACTATTCGACACCGTCGAAGAACAAAGTTCGAATTCTACTGGCTGCTATGATGGGGTCAAGTATATAGTGTACTAAGGATGCGTAACTTTGTTGATTTGCATAAGAAAAATTTCGCCTATTGTTGGGACGTAAATGCAATAAACGTTTAAGAAGAAAAAAACTTTTTTTTTTCGCATACAATAAACTTTAATAAAATTTGAATTGAATTTAATCGCCGCTTAATAAAGGCCTTAAATTTTTCGAGAAGCTTCTTAAAAATGTTATCACTTCGAGAAGTTCTAAACACAATCAAAAAATTCGACTTAGACAAAACAGAGCGAAAATATCTCTATAGTTCTAGTCTTTTGAATACGTAAATTGTCTCTTGAAATTTCCTTCGAGAGATGCACTTTTAGACTCATCGCTCATGTGGTTAATTTTACAATGCTTTCCCAATTAGTTTTACACCTGTCGTATGATCTTTATTCGTTCTCTTAGTAGAGTACGTTTGTGATGAAATAAATGAGAAACAAACGAATCTGATTAGGCGTCAATTCTTCCACGTTCAATGGTTTTCTAATTTCGTGAACAATCATTTTGTGGGATCGGTTAAATTAAAACAATATTCCGCATCATTCATAGCAAATGCTTATATATCCGCAAATTGAAACGGTTCATAAAAGCAATGCAATTCTATACGGTGTTGCATAAAAGACCGATTTTAAATATAAGAAACATCCTTATTTTATAATGAGGAATGCATAGAACATGCATTCGAGAAAATAATTCTGCAAACAAATAAACACTGATCATAAGAACAAATAACAAATCATCGCTGATCATAAATAATGCACAGAGCTATTGTTAACTCCCTCTCCTCGCTCCCCCCCCCCCCCCCTTCTCCAAAAAAAGCAAGAAAGAATGGCAGAAAGGCAGAAATCATATAGATTTGAGACATGCGAGAATGCAGACATTACCATGAGAAAATACGGCGGGTAAAATTATAATTTCCACCGTCGAGCAGCTCATATTGCTGACAGATCGCACTGCTCTAAGCGCCACTTTAAACGCAACAAGTTGCCGGCTATAACCATTTGATGTGGCAAAGAATTTCGAGGGGGAACAACACAGAACGCAGATGAACCGAGTATATAACTTCATTTCGTTAACTTCTCTTCACCTTGAATCGAGTTTAACGTCGAGCATAGTGCAAAGTTGACAGAAAACGTTTAAGTTTTGTCTCTTGAATATGCGCATTTACAGATGGATTTTTATTATGGTAATATTATTTTTGTAAGCTCTTTGATGTAACTATTGGCAGAAATTTGTATGATAATGATAAGATGATCTCATTGTTTTGATAATTACTCTCTAACATTATTCATTATTGTTGAAGTATATTTATTGATCGAAGTATTACATTTTCGATGCAATTGTAAGCTTATTTCTTTAATACGCACGAAATGCTAAAACGATATGAAAAGCGGAATTGTTGTTGCAATTTAAAAAAAAAAAAATTCATAAAGTTTTTTGCTGTAAATTTGTCATAGAGTTCTAATTTGAACGTTTTCTCGTATCTTTCGTTGATCGAACGCTAATTCTTATTCTTTAATTTTCCACAAAAAAAAAAAAATCAAGTTATGATTGCGATCAACTACTTAGAATGTTTCATAAACAACAAGCCTATAGTGTAAACACTACATCAAATTATATGAATAAACAAGATTTTTGATTCTATTTGAGGGTTATTTCAAAAGCTCACTCGATCAACTTCATTCACTGATTACAGAAATCTCGTCAACAATGGAATCATTGCGACAATAGAACTTGAACGTGAAAAAAAAAAAACATTAAAGCTTAAAGAGCCAATTTTGCGCAAAACAAGATGATTATATGGTTTTACATTGGATCGTCTTATACGAGAGTTGTTAACACCACTGGAGATAATTCCGCGCATTTCAATACGTTTGACTGAAGTGAATCGCGCAAGATGCTTCGATATTTCACGAAAGTCTTACCCTTTTTTTTTAAAAAATGAATAGCACTACACGAAATCATACACCTCCCCTTCGGCCTTCCTCCCCCACTCCATCGCCTATTGAAGCTTATTTGTGAATGAATTCATTCATAGTGACGTAATAATTTCCCTTTTAGTATATAATAACGTGTGACCATTATGTTACATAATTCTATTCCGATTGAAAAGAGTTTTAAAAAAAATGTTTGCAAATAAAATTGCAAAGATGATCAAGGATGATCAAGGTATAATTGCCACCGTTTACGCAGTTCTATCTAGCCGCATTACTAATTTCCTCTAGAGATTCGTCAGCTCTTCGAGAATTAATTCTGTCTTAAAACGTAGTGAAGCGATCAAATAGTATTGCATTTCCTTTCCGTTTCTTTTTTTTTTTCGATGCATCGAGGAAATCGCATTTAAAAAAATTGACGAAAAAAATTCTCGTCATCATATGTCAAGTGACAACTGAAGAACACCTCAAATCATGTGAGCATTAAAAGATCAACAATCATTCTGCAATTTCATCTTGATATACCTTTGAACGGTAATTTACTAATGAGAAGAGCGGAAGAATTACTGTATCGAGCAGCAACAACATATGTGAACGCTACTGTGACCCTTCCCCCATAAGCACTGCTCTAGCTCATAGCAATATTTCGTGTTTATTTGCGTTGATGCTAACGTGAAAGCAATGAACGTTCACCTTCTTTCCCTCCCCATTCCTCTTCCTCTCCTAACAGCCCCCCTTCCATTCAGGTTCCACCACTCCCACCTCCATACACATCCACCTTCCCCTTTCCCTATCCTCTTTCCGAGCTGAGTAAACAAATGCCTACCGTAAGATAATATAAAGTGAAACAAGCGATATGCAAGTCGGATTGCTCGTTCAGCTTGTCGAACTTGAAAACTGTGCATAAACAAGCTTCTTTCTTGCTGGAGAACTCAAAATAACGATAAGAATGAACAACAACATGCAGCTGTTTAACACGTAAGGTAAACACATATAGCCGACTCCAGGTACGATCCTCGAATAGATTAAACAGGTGATATCACCAGCTAAACAGGCGATCATCAACAGTATTAAATAGAAGCAAATCTCGCTATCGCTACACCATAGTCGATATTGCATGGAAATTTTGCAACACGACTAACAGTGGAATAATTTGCGAAATTAAAAATAAATGACCCTGTGACAATACAGATCAGTGGAGGGAACAACGAATTGATGAGCGGAAATATGCTTGTCGTAAACGCAGAAAATCAATCATAATAACGGGTTCCACTTTACACTTAAATTCATCGAAAACTAACCCACCAGCTTCTACGAAAAAAAAAACGATTAGCCGCTCTTATTACGCCTTTCCAACCAAAAGGCGCGCAACAATTTCCTTAGCAGATTACCGTCTCCGGTTATCATTGCAGACATAGGGCGGCAGTGGATGAGTAAGAGGGAAGGGGGATATGGGAGAGGATAGGGCAAGATGGAGAGAAAATCACTGTGAATTCATGACCTAGAGTTGCAACATGCATGAATATCTGGTTACTTATGACAAGAAATGTAAAGCAACGTTTAAAAAGATCGAGAAAAAAAAACTAGTAAACCGTATTTGAAAGTTAAAAATATTTCTTGCTTGACGCTTCGCCAACTTTGAAGCATTTCTCTAAAACTGATAGAATAGTTTTTCTACGAATAGGCTCAACAAATAACTAAGTGCATTTCATTTGTGCTAGTTGAAAACGAGACCGCAAAAAAAAAAAAAAATGGAAACTAAAGAACCCTAAGAGTTGAGCAACGCGGAAGAGTTGCACACATTGGGTTATACCTCATAGGTGTTTAGTTCGTCGCACATAAGAAATCACATCTGGAAATGTGCTAGATGAAAGTTTCATCTGAATTTGAAATATTACTTTCAGCATAATTTGTGAAAGCGATGAGAATTTAAAGCAAATTACGATTAATACTTTTTACAGTTGTTTGCGAACATATAAAATAATCGTAGTTATATAAATCCCTGTTAAAGCACGCTTATAAGATTCAGGCGTACGGGAATTCCAAAATTTTTCAAAGATAACGCATAAATGAGGAAAGGGTCGCCCTTATAATTTTCCACATTTGTTGGATTGCAACCTATACGAAATTCCAAAAGGCTCGAATAAGCGATCAGTTGCAACATTCTAGACTTTGCAAGCTTGTGTGAATTTCAGTCTAGCGGAAACTTAGCTGCACTTTCGAACCTTTACATAAAAACTATAGTAGCCCACTTCAACGCATCAACACTCATCTATAAATGATCGGCTTGAAATGCGTGCTTATTGGAAGTCGGCAGCTTGCAGTCGTGGGCAATAATCTTCAAGGAAGAAGAATAGCAAAGGAGGGGAAGGAGATGTGGGGGAATGGGACAACGACCTGTGACTTTTCCTGATCCGTAAAAACAGACGTATAATTGCGGGTTGGGGATACGCGTTCCGGATTACGTCATAAATGAAAGTGTTTCAGTGCTTATTCTGCTTTGAGATAGCCTATATTCAAAGACGACTTTGGTGAGATAATTAACGTTTAGGTTTAATGTATGTGTTAATCTAAAGACGAATATCGTTGTTTGAGGGAGTGATAAAACATATTATTATTGAAATCACCGCCAATTTAAAGATATCTGCTTATACTGAGGAATTGGTTTGCAAAAAAGACCTCAAGGATCTTTTTTTTTTAAAGTGAACATTATGCCGCATAATCAACGAAGGAAAAATAGACCACCTTGGGATTGAAATAATTTTTTCGATCCGACATTTTAAAATAAAGAATATGGACCAATGCTGGGATGTTTCAATAACTTTATGTTTAGATGACTAACTTCTTTGATTAAATGATTTCAGTTTTGAAGTGCTTTTCAACCGCGTTTCTATTTTAGAAATTGCAGTTCCCTGCTTCAGATAATGTCAAATCTTTTGCATCATATAAGTTATAATTGACGCCAAATTTGTGCTTATATGAAGCATGAGCCATCGAATTACTCGTTTCTTCTTTTCGTGAAAAATCACTTTAGCACCCACAAAGGAATTCTTCAGCAACATGCCTTCCTAATGTGCGTCTCAGTTTTACTTTGCAGAAGCACAATAGATTTAGAATGCTCGGAATGCAGGACCTCATGAGGCACAGCACCTGTGCTTTCATGTGCATGGAAAGTATTCCTGTCCTGATTGTTGATATGTTGCAAAGCCTTCTCTCTTAGTGCATCACGTCTAGTGTTGCTTGTGCGCTCTTCACGATAACTCTGCCATCCCAGCTGTGTGTATAAGCTATCGTCGTATTTCTTGCTGCACCAACAAAACTCTTAGTGGCAGCTTCTTGAGCAGCACATAACCCAGCTTCATCTCTCCACAACTCTTGCTCTACGCAGTCACACGGCTACTCATAACGTTCTGATATCCTCTTAGTTGGGATGGAAGGTGAAAGAGCGGCTACCTTCAGCCGGAAATAGCGCCTAACATAGGCAACAATCAGCTTTTTCCTCGTTGTTTTATAATTCCATTCCTTGCTATCGAATAGTACAACTGCTTCATTTCATTGATTAATTCTTTCACTTGGCTCATCCTCTCATCAACCTTTATTTGTCTTTTTCTCCTCCACACACCCACTTTGTTCTAACGATCCGCTAGTTTGCTATTTGTCCACAACCTGCCTATTATTTCTACCTTCTTCCTGTACGACAGGTTGATTTTTAAAAGACTGCACAAGCATGACCTAGTTTTCCCTGTTATTGACTAAAAATGAAAATGTGAGGAGAACTAATGCCATCATTTCTTTTACTTCTCGGTCTTATTATTTCCAATCAATCCATTATTGCCTGCGTTTTGGCTAGCTAACGTTCACAAATTTTTCTTTAAAAATCATAACGGCTCCCTCATAAGTGAAAATACACTGTTTTATATTTTATTTATTTCGAGAACCCTCTACTCAGCAATGCTCACTTGTGTTTCTGATTGCAGTAAACATTCGTTTACTTTTATCTTCGCATATTTTGCTTATAGTTGATGAGAGCCCGTTTCATTAATTACATCGTTACCATCGGTTCTTCCAGCCATTCACCCCCTTTCTACAATCACTTTCTACCTGATTTCGAACTCATTAATTTGAGAGAACATAGGTGAACGTCTCATGCGATGAGGAATCATAACAAGTGAAATGATATTCTGTGTATTTGAATTGCTGACCATTTCAAATCGTTTCAGAGAATTTTTTAACGATGAAAGAATTTCAGAAGACGACTTTTCCACTCAATAACGTTTGTGGGCTAAATAATAGTAGAGAAATTCTTAAGAGTATATTAGCTCTTTGCAGGATACCGAATCGCTGAAAATCACAATAGATGAAAACACAAAATATTTGCTCGCGACATTTCCTAAAATCCTAAAATCCGACTGGAAAAACCATTGAAAATTATTAGGGAAAAGCGCTGCTATAGGTAGAGGAAGGGCTTTCACTTAACAGGTAAGTTTGAGGAAAAATTTTTAAAGCTTCCTTTGATTGATTTATTCCACTTCTCGTTGAATATATTTAAGAGCGATTGAAAGCGGCGCTTCAGTTTACCAGAAGCGTTGAAATTGTTGTTGAAAAGTGGCGCAATTTACAAGTTTCGTCTTTTCGAGCGTTCTTTATTCGTCCTCACGAATAATTGCAAGTTTTTAGCAAAAAACTTGTCTCATTTCTTTTAACGAAGAAAAAAAAACTAATTTCGTGCAAAATTTTCGTTTCGATTCCACATCGATAAACGATAGGTTTTTTTATTTTACGTTGTTGCAATATTTGAGATGAAAAACGTTTGTAATTTTTCAATACCGATCTTTCGATAGTTGAATAAAACTATGGAAAGACACCTCTTTTTGATGGTAGGAAAACGTAGTTTCTTTTTGTGAGGAAACCCTTCCAGGCCGCATTACTCTGAGAAATAAATACGTGCAAAAGACAAAGGATACCGTTGAAAGTGGGGAAAAAAAATGAAAGGAAGTGTGAAATAGCATCAGTAAGTTTTCTATAGTAGTAAGCGATACACCTCAACACAGTGGTGGATGTCACATTCATTTCAATAGCAATGAACTCTTAGAATAAAATTATGTAGGCGAATTTATGGTGTATTAGGAGGATTATCTTCTGGTCGGATGGCGAGAATCATACAGAGATGCCAACTACAACAATATCTTCAAACACACACCTCCTGGTCTTAATAGCGCTTTTCACAAACTTCTATTTACGGTATTAACGATGATGTGACCTCGAACAAATTGCTCGTCGTCGGATCGCTATTTTTCCACTCAACCGGAAAATTTTCACCATGGAAGTAATTGAGTTTTTTAAAAACGTTTGCAATTCAAAGAGAAATTTGATGCCGTAGAAGTGGTTTTTATTACCGAATGCCTCAATGTGTTCGCTTCAGAAAACGTTTTCTTGAATATGATCTTTGATTTATTATAATGCAATTTTTCGTTAGCGTTTTAACGTATCATTTCAATTGATGCTAATTTCCTCTACAAGCGTGATTGACCGATCAAATTTTCTACATGCTGTCTTATATAAAACTGCTTGAGTGTATGGATTTAATATACGAATGGAATGCTGGCGCACTAGATGAACTTTGTGATTGCAATGAAAAGAGTTCAGGTTCACTTGGTGACAATTGCCTCTCAACACTCATATCTGTTTTAGTGTGTTTTATTGTTGGCACGTGTAATATGTAAAGTGATCGCCTCAGGCTATACTGTGACCAAGTTGTTTGATCGCAAAACATCTCTTTCGTACCTTGTTGATATCTTCAGTGGACTGTAAATCACTAGAAGCCAATTGAATAATTCAACGTGTTCCTATGTAGATTCTAAAACTCTTTTAAACGTTCTAGATGAAGAAATTTGTCGAAATATACGAATGTGTCAATCAGCACAGTTGGAAAAAAAATGGTTGCGCAGTGTTGTTGTTGTTGTTGTGTTGTTTTTACATATTCATAATCTTTAGTTGATATAATCAAAACGATTCGACTCATATTTGCGAAGAATAATGGATTTTGAACTTCCAAATTTTCCATATTCTTAAATTATAAATTTTCCACTATACATCAAGTAGGAAGAGGTAAGCAAATTATATACGAAGCAATCGAAAAGCTCCAAAGTTCTAATCGACCTATGAAACAATACTATGCAATCATCATAATAATGAATTCTTTTGGTCGAAAAACTGGATATGGAAAATTTGCTACATTCATGTACGTTCTTAGAGCAAATTAATTCGAATGTAATTGTTGAGGATTTGTAAACTGAAACTGTTAGAATGTGAGGAAATCGAGTAGTAAATTATTCAACCGATTTGCCCACTTTCAAAACAATTTTCCCACTCGAAAATTTCTGCATATGGAAAAGTGAGATAGTTCAGAGTTGTATAGCAGAGTGCAAACTAACAACATCTTACGCCATTTCGTTGATGAAAGGCGCCCGACATTCTGGCGCCGAGAGTTCGGCTGAAAGAAGACGACCGATCAACATGGCGTGTCGTTTCTCTCGTTTTGTTCATTTTCTTCTTTACTGCTTTAGGGTCACAGTATTTCAGCTCGCGAACAACAAAACATTATCAACGAAAATCGGCGTAATTGTCGTTCAAGAAATGAGAAAAAGAAGTAACCGATGAAAATTTCCACTAAAGAAAATGTGGAAATTCAAGTCGCAAAATGTTGCAATAATCAAATCGATTTTTTTCATGCGTCAAAATAGAGCGCAGCTGAACAAACATTTTAGGACGCGAATTATTTGAGTATTATGAACGTGTAGATATCTATAACCACTCTCTTCGTAAATAATTCATCATCGTTGGGTAAGTTGAAAAGTTAAAGACTATCACACCGTGGGCAAATTTCACTAATTGGAAAATATTCAGCGAAAATGTTGTTCTATAAGGATTAACGTTCAATCGGCCCAGATTTTTCGGGGAAAAAAAACTTTATATGAAAGTGTCACATATGCCATGCTCGACTAAAGAAGAGGAATGATGATCGTGTTACCCAGAAAGTGTCAACTATTATATTCAAAAATCTATGAAACAAACTTTTTGTCGATGAAAAAAAACCAGTTTTACACGAGATTTAAGAGAAGGGTAAGATCAGTAAAACGTGAATGCATTATTACGATGTAATTTGATTCTTCCTTGAAACTCGTTGATCAGTGAGCGAAACACAGCAAACGCACGTATCATGACCTCTCCTCTAGCACATTTCTTCGCCTGTTTGTGCGTTGGCAGGTTTGAAATGAATATCCGACCGGTTGCGGAAACGCATATAGATTTTTTGCCATATTTGAGTGTCTATAACTCTCTTCTAGGTCAAGTGGAATTTTGATGTAAGCGATCATATTGTCGTGCAGATTACAGCCATCGAATTTCGCAACTTCAGTCGCAATGACTCCTGAGTAGGAGCCGCTTGGCAGACAGACAGACAGATACACGTACCAACATGGCGAACGAACGGAAGGAATATCACAGCAATCCGCCACGCAAATGTCAGACAGACAGACAGGAACACAGAGGAGCTCATGTTTATGCTCATTTTTTACCTTTCACACGTTTTCTTTATTTACATTTGCTTAAGTGTATCATTGAGAACATTACAAATATTATCGCGAAGACTTAATGAATCTCATTTGAACGTTTAAGATGAATGCTCTCAGCAACATTTCCGAACCTCCTCTTTCTCCTTTGCAAATCCATTTCGCTCACAACGTGGGGAAAAATTGCTTCTCTCGACGAGCCCGAAGTAGTAGATATTGTTGCACTGTTCTAGCAAGTTTATGAAAATAGATCTAGCTTCTGCTCGTTAAACTCATTCCCACCGTTTGCTGAGTAAATCCATTCCTTTGTTCTCTTGCTTCTCGAAATTTGTGACTATTGGGATATATTCAAGGCGATACATCATATGCCTGAAAATGAACAACACTGCCGCTTTGCTTTTGCCGATAAGTTTTGCTGGAGTCCACACGAATCGCTTTACGTATATGTGGATTTGTTGAACGTTGAAGTATATTGCGCTGCATTTCAGCAATAAAAAGCAGCAACCTCTATCTTTTTGCTGAACCATTTGCCGTTTAATGTTGTAACTGATATCTGCATCATGCTAACCTGTCGATGCTTTGTTGATTTCTCGAATTATTCGTTATGATTGCGCTTTAAGAGAGTTGTATCGTTGATGGCGCCACTCTGTTCCATCAAAATACCCAAAAGTAACTTTTATTCTCTCTAAAAGTTGAGCGTTTGACTTTAAGGATGCAACACATAAATACTTCCTAATTACAACTAAACACCTTTTTACTCATCTATATGCAAATAATATAATATATGATCTTATTGTTACTTTGCAGAGTTCGTTGAATTTCACTAGCAAATATTTTACCATTGAACGATTTCATGGAGATGAAATTTGCAATAATTCCTCGTGAAAATTTTCTCTCGATCTATCCGAAAGGAAAAACTCATAAAAATACTATAAATTTGGTGAATTTCGTTCGTTAAGAAAAATACTTTCAGATAAGCGAATAAACTGATTAGTTTTGACAAATTTCAATCACTTCTTTGAATACACTTTATGATCGCGCACTTCGGCGCATTTTTAATGTGTTTCTATATTTTTTCGTTGAGTTTCTATGCTTATAACCGCTGATCTCTCCGTAGCATCAATTATTGCACCTTTGTTGATGAAGGAAATTTATGTGGCGCCATTAATCGCGCAAATCAGAATCGCCATATTGTCGAAATCATTGGCGGCCTTTGCAATCATTAAATCGTACATTTTCTATCATTAAAGCTTTTGCAATCATTAAATCAAATGTGCAATAAAATTTACACAAAGAACTAATCTTTAGTTAGGAAAAGTAACGAAACGAATCGATTGTGTGGAAATAACGATGAGTGAGACGTATTGAAAAATGTTGATTCAAGAGCTAATGCAACATGAATTACTTTGAATACGAAAGCAGTTGCAGAGATGATTGTATTTCGACTAAGAACAACCAAATCAACGGCTTCAAGATTTGGATTACATCGGCAAAATGAGAATGTATCTCAAAGATGTTCACCGATCACAAGAAAACCCCTTCCACCACCTTATCGTTTTTTGACGCTATTCATGAGCCACCTAATGTCGCATTAGTAATCAGTTTAGTTCAGGTGTTGTCCTTTGTTTTTAGTACTCCTTTAGAAACATTATAACTCATCATGTTGTTATCAAACATATGCTTCAATATCTCAGTGAACAAATGAAGAGACAAATAATTACGTTTTTTGAGTCTTTATTAAGTAGTTAAAGCTTAAAATATACCAATTTTTTTTTACAGATTCTCCGAACGCTTTCTATATGTACTGTTTGTATTCGTTGATAATCTTGCTATTTCAGCATAAGAATCCTCCCTTCCATCCTGAAAAAAATTCTATTATGCTAGCGTTCGTTTATTTTTTTAAAAGATAGATGAATGAAGCGCTTGAAAATGAATGCTTGAACACGCATTGCGACTATGTTTTATATCGTTTTTTTTTTTGAATTTTTAGCCATGAAGAAAAAGAATAATTTCAAAGAAAAAAGGATAACTTTTGATGGAAATTTTAAAAGCTTGTCGGTTTTGAATATTGTCTCAAGATTTCCAACTAGGAAGCTTTTTATAAACGAATGCTGATCTTGAATTGAAAAAAAAAATACATTTGCATATACCGTCGAACAAATAATAACAATTGAATACGATAAGTATTCAACAAGTAACTCACTACTAATAGAAAAGATTTGTCGTGATGAAATTAGAAATTACATTTCTATTTATATCAAGAGATGAATTTCGTGCGAAATGAAATCGAAAAAGAAATAGAATAGCCAAGCTATCGTCCTCCTAAGAACCCGTACTATCGAAAAAATTTTAATTGGATTTCATCTTTTTTTGATTCATCTTAATGAGAGAATTTCAAATTATGAGATGAATTTTTTCACCTCCTATCATAACTCACAATTAGTGAAGAAATTTGTGAGAGAGACTAACAGGAATATATCTGTTCTATTCTCCTCATCTCATCGAACAATTTCATTGATCACCAAAAAAATAGCGAGTATACAAAAAGTGCAGTGATATTTTAAAAGGATCTGAACTTTTGCATAGGTCACTCATAAAATATTCGTTTTTTTTTTTCTTGTAGTATGAAAAGTGTAAAGTGAGGAAAAAAAACGATCAATGCAAAACACGTGGAAATTTATTTCAACCTTGAATTTCTATAACTCAATTCTAAATTGTGATGCAAGATGTCACGCTTTGGTGCGAATGTTTCCTATCAAATTTGGTAACTCCAACTTGCAAGATTCGTTTGTTGGAAGCGCATGATAAACGGACGAATAGGTCCATCCGAAACGTGCATATCTATCAATGAACTGATAAAACGTAATGCATTGTCGCAAAGCAGATTTGCAAAAGGCCAGCATAGCATGCATTCTCGAGTTCCTTTTCAAGGGAATGATGATGCTATTTGTTCATCGAAAACGCTCTGTTCAGGCATAAAAAACCTGTGCGCACCTGCGCCTATACTATACTCTCCTTAAGCATCATTAAAACTTCGAAATTACTTGCCTGTGAAAAAAAAATGGGATAACCATTATGAAGTCGAATGATTTCCTACCGCTAGAGCCACTCCTTTTCCATGGTTCTTCCATATTCCCCCACTAGAAGTTTATCTAGGTATCTTGATTCAAAGACTGAGCACAATTTGGTACGGAAATGGTGCCAATGGACTGAATTGCTTGAAACTATGCTCCGTGCTATAGGGTGGCAGTGTTTGCGTATATGCTCATACGGGTTACAGTATTCTTTTCTAGATCTCCTGAGATTTAGGGCAAAACTCGTGCTTGGATTGTTACGCTGATGATATTCTCCACCTGCAAAGAATCGTTTTTCCTCCAGCATTAAAAAGAAGCCAAAAAGTTTCGCGACCTGTTACACTTGTTTCAGTTCCAGTTTGCTCCGATAATTTTCAGCGTTTTTTGTTAAGGCTGTTGAAAGCCCTTCGCAAAATAAATCAAATATGCATACGTGGCTGATCACCTGTTATTCTGATGGGCTCACATCTAAAATATAGCCATTTAGCATGGATGGTCATCATTACCTCCTGCAAAGCCCAGTGAGGCGCAAATGATGTGTTCAATGTGGAAACGAACTTAAATGTTATCTTACTTAACTATGCATAAATTAATTAATATTTGCAATCATTCTTGTTCCTATGTTGCATTTAATGAAGTAACCAACTGGCGCACCCCAATATCTGTTCTTTATTCATATGATATCCACTCGCTCATCTCCGCAACCGAAGCCTCATATGTTCTTCAATCACATAATAGCTCTAGCCGCTTCCTCAAATTCTTTGCAATGTATCGCTTAAAATATGCACTAAACTGAACGAAGGCAAACAAACTGACGGCAGGCGGAATTAGAATGCCTCATCCTCGGAATGATCAGAACGAACCAGGATGTTTCAATGAAACATGCTTCATACACGTTTCTATAATATTTATTCATATAGTACAAAAAGTTACGACAATAAGAACTGATAAAAAATTATAATTGTCTCCAATGTTCAATAGATAACGTGAATAGCAAGGATTTGAAGTATGATATATGGAAGAATAGCGCCGAGACATGAAGAAGCCAAAAATAAAGGAAAACTTATCACTGAGAGAGATGGAGAAACAAAGATGCAAGGCTGAGATACTTGACGATGGCATGCTTGTGAATGTCACTAAGAACGTCACACCGAAACCGAAGATGGAAATGCTTCTGTAGGAAAAGTGACGGCATTCAAAATACAGAAAAAGTTTTAAAAAATTACAATAACCCTTCAGGTTATTGTTGCTTATACCCGTTACATGAAGATGCCAAAGTTTCGAGACTGCAGTGTCAATTATTTTCAGTGAGATTGCAATCACTGAGCTCCTCATGAAAGAAAGGAATCTATACCCACCGTTTGGAAAGACCTCGATCAGTTCCCCTAGATCAATGCTCGCAACGGCCTTAGCTTGTTCCTTTCCGGTTTTCTAACCAAAAAAAAAGAAGTAGAGCTGAAAACCATAACACTCAAAATTCGTCAGAAGCTGAAAATGTATCGAAAGTCATAACCTTTCGGTTCGTCTCCAGCGTGAATACAGTTCTTGTCTATCGCAATGCATTAATAGAGAAATACTTTTTAATCAATTGTTTCATTCATAAATGCAAAAAAAAAAAAACGCATAAAAATGCAATATAACAAAGGATACATAGAGGTGAACACAAGGCTCGCTATCGGCGTCAGTTCATACCAGCGATGCGCAACAACACAGAGATCAGAATCGTCTAGTCCACGAATAAACATTGATACATTCCTGGCACTGATAACATCCTCGGATAGTGCCTCTAACAAATAGAATGTAAGGAACTGGAAGGAGTACACCGATCTGTTTGGGGTAACGCTTTTGTGAGCTAATTGGTAGGACTGTGGACATCTCAGTTTCGCTGGTATCCTCGAAACGATAGTCAAAGGCGATATCAATTAATCCGCTAGCGGTTTCAAAGAACATATTTGAATCAAACAAGAGTCTTCTATACTTCAAGCTTTTGGGCTTGCAAATTTTGACGTGACTGTCAGAATCAGGACTATTTGCGCTACAGAAAACCTTTGCACATTCCCCGTAATATCTATTTCTGAACGTTTAAAAAGAGGCCAAACTGGTGTGGAGTATTCAAAAATGAGCAGAACATTGCTCGAAATAACTCTACTACAGTGTTCAATATATGGTTAACCTAACTCTCAAAATGCAACTTGCAGGCTGTACGCATAGCTGTCGAGCCAGTTCAATTAGAATGAAGGCTAAAAATAAAGTCAAACATACTCTAACCGCTTGAAGTTAGGCATCATCTTCGGCAGATTGCAATACTCTTCCACTTGTTAGAATAAATGCTTCATGGTGAATGTTCAAGCGATACATTTGAGTTTTTCCGTTTTAATCTGAAGCAGTCGTTTATTCGAGCAAGTGGTGATCTTGTCTCAATCTACATTTAGGATTTTGACACTAAAAGTCCATTTACGCAAATCAGATACGACCAAATACGACACCGGGGAAGAATTTTGCCTTGCAGAGCATCGTTTGAGATTGTACGGATTGCAGAAAATTCGCTGCTATATTCCACTTTGAAATTTTCCGCAATGAGCAAATATTTAAGCCAATTGTGGAACGAGCAACAACATCAACATCATAATTTATCGATAAGTTTTCGATCGCTATTCAACTTAAACACCTTAGCCTAATCTATGTTAAGCACCTCTTTATGAAGCTTTCCGCTGAAGAGATTGTGTAAGAGATTAACTGCGAAACTGCTAAGGGACCAAGCAAAAAAAAGCTCACTGGTAGAGCCAAGAACCTTACTGATTAGAGGATGACTGGGAATAGAACTACTAAAAATGATTTCTACTATGTAACAAACTGCAAATAGAGCAATAATTTTTTTTTTTTTTAAACTAAAGGCAGTCGTGATTATTTCAATAAGGGAGCCAGTTAGAAAAGTTTGCTCGCGCTGATAAGAGATCGCAACACATGAGAAACTTCTTTCGAACAAAATGCTCAAATGGTTTGCATGACTGAATAGGACAGCATATCATTTGAAGTTAGAGAAGCCTCATTATGCAGTTTTTTAAAGCTTTGAAGACAGAATCGACACTAAAGGCAACCGTTCCAAGTTTCTAAACGTATCCAGAAATAAAGTCACTCTTCACAAAGTTATCTCTCATTAGAAAAAAAAATACATTGGAAAAAGAATTCTCGTTTGAAAGATGGAAGTAACACGACAACAAAGATTGCAGTAAGATGACTGCACATTGCTAGGCCACATTTCTATCTCTTATGGCTTATAGCACAGTTTATATTTTCATCGCATTTCATTATTCAGCGCTTTTAATGATCTTATCGCTGCTTATTTTATGCAGTATTGCAACAGTGAAACTCATAACGCATATTTCGTGAAGTCACCTAACTCATCCGCATACATTGAGTGCATACTTTTACGGAGTGCCGATATACCATTTACCTATATAATAAACCCATTGACTTCATACGCTAAGCGATCAGTTTATGCGTCCCTGTAGTAGAGCTAGAACCTGCGCATAAATCACTTCTCAATTTGTCTATATCGGATCACAGTGAAAAGATATTTCTTATGGCTTGACCGCTATAAGCGAAGACTGGACACGAGACATTCTTGAAATGCACTAATGGCCTCCATGCTAAATGCAGAAGTTTTAGAAAAGTTGAGAAATGCTCCTCATTTGTTTGGAAATATTCATGTGAGTTAATGAGAGAATAACAGCGGATTGGTGTTTAAAAAATAACAACTTGGGTGCTGTGTTCAAAATCTCACCTAAACATATATCCGAAGTTATGGAGGCGGAAGCTCGCCTATGAAGGAGTGTACAATGTGTGATTTGTGGAATTTAGCTCCTTACATGGCCGATATACGCCATCATAGCTGATTTCAATTATAGGCGACCAGACCAATATACTGGAGCAAAAAACTCAAACTGATTTGGTGCTTTTGATGATGTACGCTACAAGAAGCTTCTGCACAAACACGAGGCTAACGTAATTCGGATTCCTTGGTGAAGTAAACACAGACCTCCGTTATCAACATTTCATTAGCGGGTAAAATTAGGCGAGCTCCCTTGAAGACAGCAAAAATCAGAAGTGGTTTTCTCCATAGGAACGTTCTTCTATCCTCTCCTATTCTTTCTGTGCGAAATGACCGTTCGGGCAATCATTCGAGTATGCGTGAGCTGATTTGCAAATTGTCTAAGAATACGTCAGCTTTTTGCGCAATCCGGGCTTTCCACATTTGTATGTCCTAAATTCACCCTTACAAGTTTTTTGATTAGTGGCGATTTTGCTAGCTAAATGTTAAATCATCGAAGCTTGAGGTATGACCGCGAGGTGGTGAGAGTTGAGCGTCGTGGTGGTGCTAATGAAAGTGCTGATGGCGATGATATGTCGCAGCTAGACGTTACTACGACTCTCATATTCGCTGGATAGCATGATGATATACGGATATGCGAAACCTTTGGAATTTTCTGTGGATGTGGATGAAGACTTGAGACACAAATCAGTTGTTGTTCCCACTTTGTCAGAGGCTCCTGATGTGGCTCCAGTAACAGAAATGCTGTGGCTCAGGAGACGGTGCTGTGCTCGCTGGACGAGCACGGCGTTAGTGGTGTACCGCTTGACGTTTCTCATATGGATGCCATTCAGGAGGATAACAAGTGCCTCATAAAAGTTGTGTTCTCCAACATTCGTGACGCAGAGCAAGCTCTCCTTCAGCCTTGTTTAAGTTCTTATAGACATGTGTACTCCCTATAACGCGAACATTCAGATTTGCAGATCCATTCTTTTTTAACAGGGTTGAGCTAGAACAGCGTCATAAATGAACACTCCAGTTAAGGAAGCATAGAGGAGCGAACTCTCAAGCAGGCTCGATCATATATCAACAATTGCTGCGATCGACTAGTGTTTCTGTGGAAAAACATTATCCAATGCTTGGTGAATGGATAAAATACATTGAATGAATGCTTTGTGAAAAACACATTCATCAATAAATACGAAAAATTCGTTGGTTAATGATCAAGTGGGTGGATGGAGAAACCAAGCCTGGAAGGGTGCACCCGTCCGAGTCGGGCAGTAATGTAACCCACCCTCCCCCCTACACCTCCCGTCCCCTCACTCCCAAGCCGCTAAATCAAGCTGTTGTGGACACTTTTATATGCTTCAATTAGCTACAAACACATAACAAGCCGAATGACCTCCATTTGTTTCTGAGGATTCCAAGACCCGATATTACTGCGTATAGCTGAGAGACTGCCTGAAAATGATGATGACGATTCTCTGCTTTCTTTTAACTCAGTTAATTTTGTCTTTTTTGACGAACGACTTCATTCTGACCACTCTGGAGGATTTGTTGTTTTGTTCAAAGAGGATTTCGATGTCTCTTTTGTTAAGTTTTGGAATTCTCCTTTTGGTTATGAGCTTCTATGTTTTCATTTTTAAATGTCGTTTGATGGCTGCCAATGGCCTTGCGAGGTGTAACGTCGTTGAATGTGCCGAGATTTTTGATCGGCTGGGGGATTGATGTGCTAGAGACTTGCCATCTCTGATTGTTGGTGATTTCAATATTGTGATGAACTCGACAAATGAACTCCTAAATCCTTCAAATCACTTCGAGAACTCGCTTGCACGAACAGTTTTTTGACCTTTATTGGCATACAGGAGCGGTAGAACATAATTGATTACCATCTTATGAACGCGCTAGATATAATTTATGATGGTTGCGTTCAGCTATCATTTTCGATCAGCCATCATAGGCCATTCATTTCTCTTTCAACTTCGTCATTCGTTTATGATATTGTTTTACGATTATCCAAACGGAAATTGATAATATGCTGATATGATGCTTTCCACATTTTACTGAAAAAATAAGATTTGGGCACTATGCATATATCGAATCAATGTGTAAACTCATTCTGTCTACTTTGCATGAAGTTACTTCGTGTTGTGTATCTATCAGAATATCTCACCCCTAAGATAAATCGATCTCTTCATATCTGTCTTGGTTAATTGGAGAGAAATTTTCAATAGTTACAACGGTTTACACCAGGCGGTTAGCAAGCCTTTCAAAAATGTTGCAATGAGTACCATAACGTTCGTGTTAAATACGCAAAGATCTGTGAAAAACATTCCTGTGTTGCAATAATATAAAGTCTTCCTGGAAATATTGAAAGAGAGATAAAGACGAAATGTATTTTTTGGCATACTGAAATAGTATCGGCATCATTGTCACAGATGACTTCACAAAGGCGATATTCTTTTGCAGAATATTTGTCGAATGTTCTCAAAGGTGAGAATAATTTCATACCTTCTTTCGAAGCGAGAATATCAATGCATCTTGAAGACTGTCACACTGATGTGGCCATCATTGTCAATAACATCAGATCTCTTTGTAATAAAATGCCTAATTATGACAACATGATTTCTTTTGTCTTGTATCAGATCACTGATGGTGCTCTGTCACTTTTTTTTAGATCCTCTCTTAAAAGTTTTTCACTCCTTTCCCGTCGAAGACTGTAACAACCACTTCATTCGTCAGCAAGCCACCGTTAAATGTAATTCCCAATTACAGACCTGTTTCCTTAATTTTTTCGAAGTACACAGCCACCACCGAGGCGATCGTTCGGGATTCTCTTTACAACCGTTTCGTTCGTAACAATCTATTCGCCATGAACCATTTAGTTTCTCGAAAAGTAAAGCCAATAGTTTCTCGACCGTTCATCTGTTGCAATGATTCGATTTTCGCGGTGAATGATGCAACTCAGAGCAATGTTGTTATGCCACCTACGCCAACGTATATGACACCGTCAGTCACGAAAAACTTCTATTTAAATTGTCCTGTTACGGTATCTCTGCAAGGCTTCTCAATTTGATTCGGTGCTTTCTGAAGGAACGAAAGTTTAGAATTAAAGTGGGCGAGTCTCTTTTCCCATCATATGGAGTTGTACGTCTAATGTATGTGTTCAGTACAAAAGTCCTTCATTATTTATTGTAGGCGTCCTCTTGAGTGTGATTGTCCTGTTTGGTCGTTTTTCAAATCCGAAAAAGAGACTTTGGCAAATATGTGAATATGTTCCACAAGAACACCGTTCCGAAAAATTTTTACTGCTGCAATATAGCGCGATCTGTGAAGTTCGTCCGAGCATTTTTAAAAAATCTAAAATCGTTTGAATATTGCTGCCTTGAATTATAACTTATATTCAGTTTAAAATTGTTGACATTTACTTTGCTATTGCACTTGATTCAAAATTTTCTTATTCCGTTCGACGTGACTTCTCACCCGCTCACAGCTTTCATTGTTTACCTGGGTCTTAACCCAAAATTCTATCTATAATTCCTTTCATTTTCAGGTCATCTGAGGTGTGGAATAAACTTCTTGCTGATGACGTCTCAGCGCCTAGTGTCGCTGCATTAGCTGATCGCCAAGAGCATTTCGGTCTCGGAGAAATCTATGAGTTTTTGCTCAATAGACGCCGGTTTTCCTGTCATTGTGATCTCATGTTTTACTTCTTTTGTTTGATTTCAGTATTCTTTATTTTAATTGCGAAATAAAGATTTCACAACAGCAATTTAACACACGAGAAATGTTGGTTATTTCAGGTAAACTTGTGTCATGAGCGTTTTTCGACAGTTGCGTGGGTCGCAATTGTTATCTCCGGATGATAGAGTCCACATTATTTAAATAAAACTTTTATGCTTTCCGTCTTGAATTTTTTTGTGCGGCTCTACGCTATCCATCGTTCGTGCGTCTATATTTTTTTCATTCTCGTTTATTACTTCTCCATATCGCTCTAAGTTTCTCACTGTTTGTGAACGTTTGAAGCAAACATTTCAAATACAGAAGCATATGGTGTAAAGGTGAATATACCTGAATAGACCACCCATCCAACAAAGAGGATTACGAAAAGAGATTGAAGGAAGCAACTGCATAGAAAAGAGTCAACTTACACAAGTAAGAGTATATTGAAAGCGTTGAACGAAACAGCGCGTATTAATAAGGATAACAGTAAAAGCGAAACCTTAACAGCCCACAGTTACAACAAACAGTATCAAAAGAGCGATTCAAGGGGCAGCCGGCATCTAGATCATCATAACAAATGAACACATATTGGAAGAGTGAATTGCTCCAAAAAAAAACGACAAGCAGAGAGGAAGGGAGGAGGGGGGAGAGGCAATCATCACTTCTTAATTTAAGATATGGAATCGAATAAATCTGGCGTTAGGGAAATAGTTTCCCTTATAAAGATCAGTGACGATCGCACCTTTGCTCGGTAGAGAATTCTACGAGTTTATGATTCTTTCTGAGAAAATGTTTAGATGGCGCAACAGTTCACCTGTAATAGTTCATCTTTCAAAACAGTGACAGTTCAATCTACAGCTGGTAATAGTAAGTTTAAATGTTTGCTAAAGGAGTGCAACCATTTATGGGAGGATAATTCGAAGAATTTATCAAAGAAGTCGAAGGGGCCGGGGGTGGGGGGGGGGGGGGGTGGGGAAGAAACAGATGAATTTTTCAAGCAACAACTTTATACGGCATGCGGAGGCCAAAGTATAAGTGGTGCAACACAAACGTCTGTAAACCTCGAGTGCCACCTGTTTGCGTGCAATTTGAAATCAGGAATTATCTATCGGAACGTCTTCTCAATGAGAGAAAGGTGAACCATTCCTGGGCGTTTTCTATCAAACTTAGGGAGATGATTATTGCAGAAAGGATCAAATAGCGGTCAAATAACGGTAGTTTATTCGAGAAGAGGAGGAAAATATAGAAATAATTTAGTGAGTAGAAAAAGATCTGTATGTGAAAATGCTCGTAAAATAAGAAGGATCCTTGCAGTTGTTGTTTCTACACCGATGGAGATAGGGCACATGGAAATTGAGCTCGTTGATTATCGTAACACTCAAATTTGTAATGAAATAGAAAGCAGCAAATGCAGAACGATTAATTAAATGGGATTTTCAGGACCGCTTCGTTCAACTCAAATGAGATTCGATTTGTCCGAGCAGAAAATTCGAAGCCGTTTAGATGACCTGTGGTCAATACAGATGAAGATGATTTGAAAATTTTTATTAGATGACTTGAACATCATCGACAAACAAAAAACATTTGAGTTCGAGTAGGAGACAGCAGGGCAAGTGATTTTTTAAAAAAGAGAAAAATGAGATGGAAAAGGAGAGGGAAGCAGAAGACTGATCCTCGAAGAACACACTATTGACCTGTTGTATTGATGGGGAATTATACCGGAAATGCATATTTGTTCAGCTTTCAAAGTGCAGTTGAGTCATTTCGATCAAACACTCTATTGCTGCTGCTATGTCTTGAATGTCTATTAGCTGAGATTATAGCTTTGCGAACGTTTTGCTCTTCTTTCTTGTTTATGCCTATAAACTTCGTTTTTTCCCAATTTGAGACATTGAAATGAATAAATTAATAAATATAATTCCATACCTTACGGGTGAAATAGTGGCTGCATTGTGCTTTGATTCGTGCAAGTACTAATAACACTGTCAGCAATAATCGGCTCAATGATTCCCTTTAACATTCATTTTACAAAGAAGAAAGCATGGGAGACGCGTTCGAAAAAAATAAACATGCAAAGAAACAACAAAGATATCGTTAACCATGAATACAAAACACAGCTATCGTTAATCCTTCCCCGCTTCCCCCCTCCCTTCAAAAAAGAATCAGAATATGAGAATGCAGACATTACTATGAGAAAATACGGCGGGTAAAATTATAATTTCCACCGTCGAGCAGCTCATATTGCTGACAGATCGCACTGCTCTAAGCGCCACTTTAAACGCAACAAGTTGCCAGCTATAACCATTTGATATGGCAAAGAATTTCGAGGGGAAACAACACAGAACGCAGATGAACCGAGTATATAACTTCATTTCGTTAACTTCTCTTCACCTTGAATCGAGTTTAACGTCGAGCGTAATGGGAGTTTTAAGAGAGGAAAAACGTTCGAACAGAATCCCAGAAAAAACCTTTTATATAAATCGTAAGTTCGACTATAATGCAGAGATTTTAAGTCAAAAATGCGTTCATAATTAAGCTAGAACGGTATATGAAATGTTTTCTAAAAGCCGCCTTTTGTGAAGCGCTATTGTACTTTCTCAAATATCTCACTATAGTTTTTCATAGGCGGCGACAAAACTTCAATAAAGTACTCCAAAATTGGTCTTTCAATGCAGTTTTCTTTGGCACATTTTAAGCGAAGAGCCGTTTACACGCTACATCATTCCGTAAACTGGACCTTATACAGCAGATTATGAGGCTAGGTTAAGGGGATTTGACCTCGAACCGTTGGAGTATCGCCGACTGAAGTTTCGAGAAATCGTCAGTGGTTTTTCTGATGTACCATAAAACAGCCTTGTTCATGTTTTTCGATCAACGTCAGCGATAGCTTCATTGTTATCAGTTAGTGCGTAAAACCTACTCTGCTAATAACGTCATTCACAACATCCACTTCAGAGTTGTCTGTATTTAAAATGACCTCTCTCGTAACATCGCAAAAGCACTGAACCTATGTGTTCATGAGTCGCCGCGTTGAACCAATTGACCGATTGACCTATGAACTCTCATTCGTTTAGTTTGTTGAGTCTCTTATCCCTCTGCTTTGAACTGATTCTCATCGGCATTTTTCGTTCGTATTTAATTCCTCTGATTTTTGATTAGTTAGTACACCATTCTCAAACTATTTTTGCTATATGTATGCAATCCCTAAATGTGGTAATTTTTCCCCGCTTAATGCTTAAATTATATCGCTGCTATATTCACGTAAATTAGTTTTTTTTTGTTGGTTTTTTTTTGCCACACTATAAATATCTGACTGTTTATTGCAATTTTCTTTATTTTCAAAATCTCACTAAAATTTCTTTCTTCCCTAAAACTTACTCACCAGTATCGTCACCGGTGTGATCAACTCATGCGTCAATTGATCGATAATGGTGTGACGTATATAGCAAAGAAAAAAGCCAAATATGGTTGATTAAACGGGAAAGCTATCATAGGTGATGCGTCATCTTTGCCGATCGCAAGCTGTGCCGTAATTCGTTGGCTGTACGCACGCAATCGCGTCGCTTTTGTTGCTAAGTTACCTTGAGTACCTTACCTGTTAACTTACTTTAAATAACTTTGTTACCTTGATTTTTGCATCTATGAAATCAACATCAACCTTTATTAGTTGTGTGTATGTGTGAACGCGCTTCTATCCTATCTGAATTTCTTCATGCCACAATTTTTCTCACAGCAACGTTTAAAAAAAAATTCTCTTCTTTACATTCGGCAAAATTAGCCAACTCAAGCGCATCGTTTAAATCATTTTACCAATTCTTCCGGGAATTATTTTTTCCCTGCTGGGAATTTTCCCAACATCCCTAATTTCATTGTATGCATCGATAGAGGTGGGACGGCAACGAGAGGGAAATTGTCTTACAAACTTGACTACATGAATAGTTCAGTTGGCACTAAGTTTTAATGGGAGTTCAAGAGTTGCAAGTCAAGAACGATGTCTTGCAGAACAAATATTTAATTTTTTTCAAATCCACAGGTTGATTCATATAATAATTCTGTTCTGGTTTGGGCACCTAAAGTTTGTCGAGTCTTTCGAGTCTTCACATGAGCAAGGCTCGAGATGAAGTTTTTGGGACTCTAATATGTAAAGGATCTCTCGCGTCAATACTTGGAAGATCGAAATTTCTACACGTTTTAGAGTTTCTTGCATGCGATGGTTCATTAAGCGTTTAGAGAAGTATCGCATTCGAAGCTCGTACCGCGCCTTGTTTGAGTAATTTCCGTTATTAGGTGATTTAGCCAGTTCTCACGGTGAAGTCTATATGTTGTTTCAACTATGCGGATGAGCAGAAGTGCGCGGGGAGGGAAGGAGGTTAGTGCATGCTCCTTTTCCCTCATGTTGAAGAACAACTCACTGTAATCTGGCTACATGACAGAAATTTAAGATTTTTTTATTAAGCTTTAAAAAAATCAACAGTGGTAACGGCGGAGGGGATAATACAACAGCAGGCTGGAGCGGGTGTCTTCGGTCCGACAGACCAGTGGCATGAATAGTGCCACCTCCGCAGCAAGCAGCACCGAGCACTCCACATGCCTGAGGTACTTCGCGGTTCGTTTGCGAACCGCCAGGGTCCGAACCCATCCTCGCCAAGAAGATACCTCAAACGAACAGGTAGAAGCACACTGGTCCATGTAAGCAAAAACACTCTCCTTTAGTAGGCACCGACGCTTGCATCGAAGCATTGGTAGAGAGTTTCTCTGTCTCATCGTTATCGCTTCTCTGTTTTGCCCTAAAGCAGTCGATGTCGATCTTAACTTCACATCAGTAGGGATGACGGATGCTTCAAGTGCTGGAGGAGAGAAATGGCGAATGTTTCGGCTCGTAAAGCATTCGCCCTAGTCCGCATTTGAGCGTTTCCTTACCCGTGCTTAGTCCCAGTCGCAGATAAAATGGACGGCCGTCTCAGGACCTTCGTTAACCTCATTCATGGAAAAAACAGACCTCTATGCGACGATCTATGTGATTAGTTTTGGATTACATTCTATTGCAAATACGCTTCCCCCAAGAACTTCTGTTGACCACATACGACCTTATATGTGGTCAATAGAAGTTCTTGGGGGAAGCGCATTTGCAATAGAAAATATTCCAAAACTAATAACATAGGTCGTCGCACAGAGGTCTGTTCAGATCGTCACATGTCCATATCCACTGTTCCCGCATGTTACAATTTCATTTCCCTTCATGCACTCGAGATGGTGCATATTTCACTCTACCGAACTGAACCTTCTCCTTTGGTGGTAACTACTCTGCCAAGCGTCGTCTGACTAGTCGTTTTTATGGTTCTTTATTGCCGATGTTGTTACTATGAGTCGATAAGTTCACTTTATGATTAATTTTATATTAGGTTGCCGAATACATCGTAGAATTATTTAATTATGAGATAGCAGCAAGATATGCCCGCAACTAAAATGATTGTAAACGTCGTAGTTCGAAATCAGCTGCAATGGTTAAAGATTGCTGTTTGGGTTGAGTTCGTGAATAGCAAAGCTTAGGCTTGTCACCACACACAAGCGCAGATAGACGCGTTTGGTGTTTTGCACGTGATCGATTGATTGCTGTAAGCTTATTGTTTCAGGAGCTCCGTGTATTTTCTTGTTGAGAATGGGCCAAAAGGTTTCGACATTTCCGGCGAAACCTCCGGATTTCCCATTTTTTTCGTTGACGTTTCGCTTATCCGATACGATGTTGATCGTTGATGCATCACCCGAAGTGGCCAATCTCATTCGAGATTGCGTTTTGTGTTCATGGCCTGGTTAGTTCTCGTTCGAATATCTTAGAATTTAGCATTCTGTATCATTATAAGGATACACGTTACTTACTGAATTTGAAACAATTAAATAACTTGTAAAATTCCATAATAATATATTCCATTGAAGTTGAGGTACGCCATATCTTTTGGTTGAATCGACGAATGCTTAAAATTTTAATCACTTCAAATTTTAATTAAAATCAATTTTTTTTTTTTTAAAATTAAAATCAGCCATCGTCACTTTAAATTGCCACTAATTCAATGCCATCTTTAGTGATGATTTTTAATGTGCAGCAGAGAATGTTTCACGTTTTTGGTTGTTATGCTTTGTTCCGTCTACTATGACTGATGCCCGTTAGGCTCCAAATTTCATCCCTTAAGCGGCGATCAGCCGTTTTCCGTATTTACCATTCGCGTGATTTTCCACTGCATTGATGCTGGGCTTCTTCGCTATGTTACCATTGCGAAGTGAGAGAAGAGGATGATGGGGCGAGGGGTACACATCATACCGAGTATTGTTTGTTTTAAACCATGCAGACAAAGATGAATTAACCAGGTACACTGATCGATAGGTTGATCACATCCTTGGAAATGCGGAATGAAATTGGTTGGCTATCTGTATCACCACTTTCCGCTAATTTGCATGCGTCAGCATGGATGCGGTCAACTTGACATCAGATTAACTCCCATTAAACTACGATGTCACTTGCATTACTCCGTCATCCACAGAACAATCGTGGTCCCGGTCGACCTTGACAATTTCAAATCAGTTGATTTCTCTTCGCTTTATCGCCTTCGATGACTTTCCACAAGCGGGATAAAAATTCGAGTGCAGGAATTGCTTCTTGGTGTCTTGCGGTTATCTTTTAAACGCAATTTTCAGCCGGAATTCAACGAGAATATGACGAGTCGAATGGCGTTTTGCAGTTGAAACTAAATGGAATACCATTCGCCAGAAGTTGCACACGAGAGCATTCGGTGCAAACGAAGAAGATGCTTTGTCTCATTTTGAAGACACTTCGCGAAAGGGGTTGGGAGTTGATCCTTAGCAGTGATTTAAGCAGAACCTACGACCTCTCGACACTCTTCTTTCAGATGGTGCCTGTGCATGGATACAAGTTAGTTTTTTTTTTTACATTCATTGTTTTTGATTTAATATTACGAGATAAGCACATGTCTTTTGCAGATATGTGTAACTTCACCACATGTCTGACAGACTGCAAATTGGTTTCCTTTCTTGAAAACTGGTACGTAAGCCGGCCGTACGTTTGATAAGGTGATTACTGTTTAGCAAGGTGCATGTTAATTGGTTATACGTCTGGTAAATTCCTTGTGTGTAGCTAACTTTATTTCGGTTACCGCCGAATTTATTTGCCATTCTTAGGCTTGGAATTTTTTTTTGTTGGTGTTTAGCGCATACTTTGTGGTCAACCTTAATCGATCTTATTAGCGCTATCTTTTGGTTTTAATTAACAATAATGAAAGGACGATTGCAGATTTTTGTTCCATTGGAGTGGAGTTGACTAGGTGTTAGCGCAAATATCAGCATCGAATGGCAAAATTTGCTTTACGCAACTTTTTTTGATTCATATAAAAAGCACTGCATATTGCTTCCTGCCTAGGGCAATGCGATCAAATTCTATCTAAATCAATGTGCGCTAATTTTCTTGGAATGTATGAATATAGCACCTGTTTGATCCACTTAAGCATGCGTCATTGGGATTGTTCCTCGATGAGAAGCAAGCGCATTCTCCCGAGAATTTGAGAATTCAATCAATAAGAATGCATAGATTCTAACTATGTGTTGATGATCGTAGATTATTTCAATAATCATTTCTAGTCAACACTGATAGTACATTTTCCTCTCAGAATAAATGAAAAAATTTCAGTGGTTGTCATATAATGTGTCTGAGCCTTAGTGCACTTGATAAACTACAACTAGTGAATGCACCAGATGACGCGGGCAGAATCCTTATGGAATGCGTTGATGATCTATATCAAAAGCATACGAATGCGGAAGATTTCTTCGAGGTACAAATGAAAGGTATGCTTCAATTAATGATTTACATAAATGCATCATTGAGTACTAGATTTCACGTTCTCCTGCTTCAAATCAGCGTTTTGTTTGGAGATATTTTTCTCCTCGTATATACCTTGTTCAATCTATATTTATTTTATTCTAAGAGAATATTAAATTGTGAAGGAAGACAGATGCAAAAAATTCTTGAGGTGGTTGATACTTGAACGCCGTTCTTTCGCTATCCCGGTGAGGAGACTTGTCCTTTGTTTTATTGTTGCAGGCGTCGATTCTTTTATTTGGGCCCTCCCCACTTTACCTATCCGTTTCCCATAAGTACCTTCGCCGACACCGTGAAAGATCCAGTTCCAGCCCTCGCTGCTTCCTGAACTTTTGGCATCCATCTTTCTCCCTACATAATGATATCCTAGCACTTGTTTGGACCACATCTACCTGAAACGATGAAAGCTCGAAATATTAACGGCAGTTGCATTTCCGGCCTGATAGTGAACACCGAATAAATCAAAATAAGGGTAAATGAAAACTGAATGTAGAGAGAGAGAGAGATATGATCCCTTCGTCTCGGAACTTACTACGAATGTTGGAATGGTTGTCTTCATGAGTTTTTAAATATTAACGGGATGTGCAGCAAAGTTCACGAAGTATAGATGCGGTATTGCCACACAATTTTCGATCCATGCATCTGGTAAATGATGAATAGATTTAACGTCATCGATGGTTTCTTTTATGACAACGAATGCTGGACGAACTATATTTCAGCCGTCAAAGAATTCATTACTTGATTAGCGGGAAGTGACCACGAATGTAGCATAGATTGACCTGTTTACCACATGTCTTCCAGCACGTGGTGCTCATTGGCATCTCTAGTTTGGGACACGTCCCCGTTAAAACAATATACGTTGCTTTTTGGAGTGCTTGTTCGTCTCATCCGTCTTTAAATTTATAAGCACTCTCTCGCTGATACATAACAGACCGGTCTTCAGCGCTTTTTCCAAATATTTGGCTTCATGGCTCAAAACTGCATTAGACGGCAATGTAAATCGTAAATAATTTATCATCTATGATGGGGTCTGCTAATCAAAATTGTTGGACATCGGCAGGCGAGTGCGCTACGGCTCTATGAAAGCATCAGGGTGCTTCAGTAATTGAAGGAAACATAGTCCCTGAAAGATTGATATGGATACGTGTTTATGCCTGCATACGTTGGCACCCCATATCCAGAATTCGAATGCCGCTTAACATGACTAACGCTGTTGCATATTATTGTATTTATTTAATAGTTCAGTCGCCAATTTTTCCAGCAGCTTGCGCTTTTCCTGAATCGGGCCAAATTGGCAGTTAGTGGGAGAGGTAAGGAGGGAGAGCATCGGAGAGGGTGTGGAATCTATGACTTCTAGTATAAGAAACCGTCCAATCATTGTTCAAAGACGTCGGCGTCCGTGAGAAGCGTTTGCCGAAAGTCGTACATAGCACTGCCGCATTTATACTATAGTGAATATGGTGAATTGTTTTTTGCTTTGCTTTATCCATAGGTTTTAGTTTCTTGCGAAGTTTCAATGTAATTTGTTCATATGAAAGATTGCCATTTTTCTTATGTATAAAAAGTTTTAAAACATATGCGCCACAACCCACATTTCATTGGTGCTTTACTTTCACCGATATTTTATATTTCATGCGTCTATTTCATTCAAGTTTCTTTGTTTTATGTTTTCGTCTTTCATTTTATTCCAACTTATCATTTCAGTTTCCGGTTTGAACAACTGTAATAGATGAGTATTCTTAGAAGCAAATTCGAAAAAGAAAATATGGCGAAATTTTTTTCGCTGAATAGCTGTTTACCAGAAGAAAAAAAATACAACGAGTGAACATTAGAGTTATCGAATTTTTTTCATCATCAAGTACCAGACACGGCCAATGTTTTAGGACAACATAACAGTCCATATGGTCTTTAATGATGGATTTTATACTGCATTTGTTTTCTTTCTTTATATCTCGTTTCAAGTGGAAAAATTTTCATCGCATTATTTACGTTCATTTTTAGAATGCTCGACAAGTTTTGCTGAAGTTTAAAATAGTTTTTTTTTTTGCGAATAGCAATAAATTTTTCTATTTTTTCCAATGGAACTAAATAGGATAAGGGGTTTTTATTAAAATCAGTGAATTTAGAATGATGCACGAAGCCACTCATAAACGCAGAAAAGTATTTTGTCTGCAAAGTAGCATCATTAATGTTTTGCCGCATGAATTTATAATAAGTACCCTGTTTTTCCACATATATTTATAGGCTACCTGTGGAGTACGGCGACCGCTGAAGTGGGCTTTCGATCGAGACAATTATTGTTGGATATTTTTCATCGTTTTCATGAGCTTGGATATCGCTATTACGGAACAGCTAATATTAAGGGGACAGCGGATTGTATCTTCTTTATCTCAGTGAGCAATTCTTCTGTTTTTTCTTGAGCAAAGGAACAGCGAAATATGCCCTATCCGATTTATTCTTCCTCGTTTCACAGCTGTTTTTCTTAGTCATTAAATAACGAAAATCCCTATCGATGCGTATAGTTATAAGCCAGTTTTCTTGTAGGATAGTGACGATGTTGGAACCAGAGAATACTGTATGCTTTCGTTGAACGCATCCGATCGTATCCGTCTTATTGGTGCACCCGATGAAGTTATTAATGTGAGTGAAGAATTGATTTGTATGCGTCCCTCCTATTGTCATATGAAACTTATTTATATCATTCGAGCAAAACGAATTCAATGAAAGTATGTGTTGAGCGCAATAGCAATTGCACATATAGTATATGAATAGCTTGTATAAAACAACTACATTTACCCTCAGTTCTTTCTTTTTAAGCACAAAAAATCCTCTGCCATCTTTGATGTGGAGGCCACTAACATCGCTCCAGCTTATCTCTTTATTTTGAAAGTATATATGCTGGATCATCATCTGAATTCTTCTGAACTTAAGCCGATCCATCAGATATCTACTAAACCGCCTTCTGAATCCATGAGGTATATGCGTTTTTGGAGATCATAAATTCTATAGGATGTATGTCCCTTTGAGAAAGATTGGAAGGAGCCCCGTTTTCTTAGGCGAAGAGCGTACAAAAGAGGGAAATACGATATAGCTTGGATATAGTGAGATTTAGTAGATAATCGAATTCTCTTGCAAGTCTCAGCGTTTACTTAAATAAACGGTTCTAAGAGTTCTTCAGTTCCGACGAATGCTCCTGTTTTTGAAGACTGCAGTGAACGCGTAGCATTGTACAGTGAGTATTGCAGCGTGTTTTGAAGGTAGAAATTAGCAGTGAGTTATAGCGTAATAGTACTTTCCAAATATTGCCGATTTTTTGCGCTCAGAAATGAATGTTCAAGACTAATAAATGAATGTTCAAGACTCTTGATGCGAAACGTCTCAATGCAGTTGTGAATAGAAGATTGGCGGATAGTTGAAATTACAGGTAGTTGGAGAATGTTTGGATCGGCATTGGAAAAGAGGCGTTCAGGATGCGAAGAGGAGGGACGGTGGTGCATACTTTGAGTACAAATTGAAGGGTTTCCCATGGCATACCTGGGGAACAGAATCAGTGGGTCAGCTTCTCTTGTTATTGCTGGTTTTTAATTTCTTTACGCAATGACTTCGGTTTGTCTATGTGCGTCAGCTGAAATGTGCGAGAACTTAGAGCTAACTTTTCTCGAAAGCACCTCAGACTGACGTGCCGCATCTTTCCCTTAGTTCTCCCCAATCCGTTCCGGAACGTCATCTACGATAGTTGCGTTTTTCTTGTCGGCTCTTTAATACGAGAGGATGCTTTCACTGAGTTGTATTATTTACCACCTTGGTATAGACAACGCGCGTTCTCTAGCCGTTTGTACTAAAGGTCACCGAACGAAGAAAATATGGTAAATAGCGTATGAAGAGGAACAATGTTAACAAACGTGATGTCTATTCAGAGCACCCATAGCTGCACAGCGGGATGGGAAGAAATGCTTTAGTCTGTAATAGTTGAGGTCGATCTTCAGCGTACAAAATTAGTTCATGAAGCTTTTTCTTGCGATAAAACTTTTTTTTTTTGGATGAACAGGTTCTTTCTTATGCTTTTTTTCATTGTACTGTCAAACAATGTGTTTTACAAGTATTCTTCATTTGTGCCTCTTTGTATGTGCGTATCTGCTTGAGCATTTCTGTCAGTGGCTTCTGGAATATTTAGAGATACGAAAAATCGAGCTTGCAAAGCTCAGCTCTGTCAGCTTATCGGTTATTTGTATTTTAAAAATTGCAAAGCACACTCACAAAACTTGATCTTTATAATCATTCGGCCTCGCCAAAACAGGTCGCTTGGCCCTTCTGCGACCACCCACCCCCTTGGCGACAATCTTCAGCTGATCAACTGATAAACGAGGACTGTAAGCTGTTGGCGTGAAGTTTGCTGTTTGGATCCACTAGGATGCAACCTGCTCCACCTGACTCGGAACGGCTCTGATTCTGAAAAGATTAGTCTTATCACCTTGGGCCAAAAACTGTAAACTGAGGATTTGAAGTTTAAAATTCATGGTCGCCGTATTTGAATGAAGTCGACCTACATAAACTTTCGAGTTAATCAGCTGTTTGCTATTCAGTGTAGTTCAGTTTCATACTGGCGATACTTACATCATAAGTACACCAGTTTTTGAGTATTCAATTTTAGGGTTGCCTGTTTTATTATCTGTCAATTGTTGGCATGTTTATGACGGTATGTGATCATGATAGTTACAAATTGAAAGCACATAACGGGCCATTGATTGTGCTGTGCTTCGCTGTTAGTTTTCGTTATTGAGAAAGACGGATAAGCAATACGCTGTTTCGTTTTGTTATTATTTTTACATCGAATGGTGACATTAAAGGAGGAAGTGAATGTGGTTGTGAAGATACCTTTTGATTCTTTTCTTGTCGTGAAACAAGCAGGGGTCTTAGTAATTTCTTTCTTTTCTTGGCTATGAATACTACTTTTATTTCTGCAAAATTAGTTAGAATTTTTGTATTTTTGTGTTCTTTTCAGTTATTATATGATGAATTCCTGTTTTACAGACAGTCAGCTGGTGCTAACAATCATCCTACAACAATTGATCACCGTTGGTTGGGCTGTTGTGACGGCTTTAGATGTATCACGAAGGCCAACGGATAAGGTTGTTTCTAAATACTTACCGATTTATTTCAGGGTTTATTGAAGGCGATACTGGAATTAGCTGCCCTGTTTGAGTTTTCCTCATCGGCCTCATTAATATTCACTCATTCCTCGACGGGCATCTTGAGCCTGCATTTGTCCAGACATTGCAAAATAATGAGAGTTGAACTGATGCGCATAAAAAACAAAGCTTTTCACTGTGCTTCATATTTACGTTGAAAGAGGGAGCAATTTGTTTGAATAATGCGGTCACTTCATTGATTGATTTGAGGCGTTCATTGTTTCTGTCATTTTGGTTAACCTTCAACATTGCTCTATTCGTTATTTCCTTTTTATTTTATTATCTGTTTTATTTCGCTATCATTTTTTTTTAATCGTTTCGTTTCATCGAATTTAAATTCATTATATATCTTTATGAGCATATTTCAACAAATAATTCTATAGTTTTATTTCATATGTTGAAATAGCTTTATGAATGTTTATTGAATATTAACGCTTATGAAGGCAGTATTTCTACTGCGACGATGTGCTATTGCAAGCGTACCACATTTTGCAATTTGTCCTGCCGAAGCGGACAAAGTTCGAGTGATCAACGCCGACAAGGAAATCAACGAATTGGTTGGCAACGTTTTACGAGACAGTTGGACGTTGGGTATTCAGCGAGAAGGTTGGCCGCTTTCTGTATTCGTTTAAGACTGATAACGTCTACCATATAAGATGAATAAGAGACCATTTTGATAGGAAAATTCTCGCTCCTCGAGTTATTTTACGAACGTCGTGTTTATTACAAACTGATGGGAGTTAGCTGCAGTGAAAGAAACATATCTTCATCAGCAACGAGGAAATTGTTTCTTGTTTTGTCATCGTTGTGAAACTGGTGTTGAAGTTTCGTTTTCCCTCATAGGACACATCGGATTCGAAACAGCGGTTAACGTTATGAGCTGTTATCACTTTCTTTTGTTTAACACTGGGAGACAGGGAAATTGCAGTGCCCAGAGAACGAATGAGTGAAATATCTGATGAATAATTTGAGGATATTTTTTGAATTTCTTCAATTCTTAATTTGTAGCATTTATAGTAAAGGATATCTTCGTAAATTGGAACCATTGAACGATATCAATCAAAATAACGAAATATTCATGAAGAAAGAAGCATCTTTAAGAGAGTATCATAAACAAGCTTTTTTATGTCTCATTCCATAGTTGTATGCCGGCATCTCTCGATCGGCTTAGTTAACTTGAATTCGCTTTATTACTTGTTAGTAAGGATAAAATGCATTGGCCTGGAAATTTCATGCAAAGGAATTAAATTCGAAAGTTTCTGTCTCGAAGATTAAAAACTTGTCAATGAATTTGTAAAATTAACTAAAGTATAAGAATATTTTTTAGGGTTGTTCGGTAGTAGTTATGAATACAAATTGGTCGGTTACGCATGGTCGGCGAGCAGCTATAACAAGCAGTTTGAGTTATGTCGAATGATGATGTCTCGTCTGTTATATCAGTTGGCACAACGCGGTTGGCGTGTTATTTGCTCCGCAGATGTTAGCGCTAGATACACGTCGAGTGACGACCATGGCAGTGAAGAACATCCGTTAGATGTTCATTCATGGTTTGTTGCATATACGGGTCATGCTCCTGCTTCGCCACCTATGCAGGTGTTGCCCAGTGCTTCAGGTCACGTCATGCCAAGTGTTCCACCTGAAGAACCTCCACCTTCTTATGAAAGCGTTATGGCTGGTGTTGGAGTGATGCCGATACAAAAGAACTGAAGAAGGCTCAAAGAAACGGCTAATTTTTATTGAAGGTTCTATGGAAGTCGGTGTTCACTTTTAATGGGTAGAATGAATATTCCACTTCGAAAATCACTCACTCATAAAAGAGAATAGGTACTGCTATGCTTAACAGTCCTCTCTGATTAAGTGGGAGAAATTTAATAGCGCACTGTTGTTTTTCACTGAGATGTAAGACTAACGCGAATCACCAGGGCGTATCGTAGCGGTCATGAGTGCCCACTGTTAGGATCTGGAAAGAAGTTTTTTGCACGACCTTCTATCAGTAGGCATGTGGGTTTCTTAGATGAGGAAATAATATTTTGTAAAGAGTGGAAAGAATACGATAAGGCTTTATTTTAATGACTGATAGAGCATTTAAATTCAACGCCAAAATATTTTTATGAATTTGGGTATGTGAGAAAACAGCATCTTATTGAGCATAATTGCAATAATGTTGTATGGAACCAGTTGCTAGTGTGTGATTCGAGTTGTTTTCCCACGAAGTTATCGTCGCGGTATTCTGTGAATCACCTCGATTAGTATGAAATGGTGAAACATTGCCGATGCAGTCTAGCAAGACGATTCACCGCTTATGTTGATGTGGATGAAGAAGGATGATGCCACTTTCGTTGAACCTCATTAAAGGTTTGTATCTGCATGTTTAACTGGAATTTCGCTGTTGAAAGTATAAGATGTTGCAAGTAATGAGAATTACATTTGTGTTCACATGGTTTTACGCATAAGCGAATGGATCGTGCAGATATTTTCCTCCAGTTATGGTATTTTGAAAGCACATCTGGAAGGTTGGGGGTAGGGGTAGGGGAGGGCCAAAGCATAATGCCGCTGATCGAAGCAGTCCAAAGCCTTGGGCTACGAAGCGCGACTTGACCTATTAGAGTGATTTGACTGGAAGAGGGACACCGGCGAAAAAAAACTGATTTGTCTTTGCTGCAATTCCTAGCAACAATATCTCAAAAACGCTCAGAAAGTTTTTTCGAATAGTTGTCTTGGTAATAACGTGGCAAAGATGATCAGAATCTAACACAGAGTATTGAATAGGAAATTAACGGGAATGTTGGTATCTTAATTCGCCTCATAAGTAGCTTTTTTTTTTGTTAATTTATTTCCGGTTTCATGATTAACCGTTGCAGCGAAAGCTTTAGAGTACTTTATGTATGAAATATTCAGACCGTTGGCATAATCCATCACTATTAATTTTTCGAGATAAAGTTTAGGTTGGGAGGACAGATCGTTGCTTGAGGGCTTGAAAAGTCAGTCATTGGCTCTTGAGAACTTTGCTGGATTTTGCTTAGACTTAATGCATATGGTTATTGTTGTTTTTTGATGTGTAGTTAGCTTGAAGTCGTGCATTTTGGATGAAAGTGGATCATGTCGATTATTTTCAAGTGTTACCTAATTGCTAATTACACATCAATTGACACTACCGTCTCTTGCTGCCACCTTACAACTTGTCCCGTGTAGCCATGCTGGTTTATCGCTTATCCATGAACAGGTATGAAATCAACATGAGTCAACAGATAGCTTGCCGAAACTCGTTCGAAGAGGCGTGCAAAAGCAGCCGACTAGAACGTCTAAGAGCAGTCTCATGGATGCGGCTAACCCTTCCTCCTTGCTCCCCCACCTCCCTCCCCCTACTCCCATCTAAGTCATCTTATTCGCAGAGAATTGATGGCCTATACGAAGACAAGTTTCTTTTACTTTTGAAATATACCCAAGAACATAATATAAACAATGACTGCAAAAATATTCTACACTGCATATAAATTTGTATCACTTTCAGAGTTTCATTTTTCGGTCTTTTGTGTTTTGCTCGTTAATTTTAATGTCATCAGGATTTTGTATGTTCATCATGTTTTCGGGGGATTTCAGATTTGAGGCGATCAAAACAATTACAGGATGAGGATGAGGGTTGGGAATTGTTTTCGAATTATATGTGGAATATTAAGCGTTATGCTAGTCGAATTTTCATTTTCCTGTTCAGTTCTCTTCATTCAAAAACGATCTTTTTTTTTTTAATTTTATATTTGCTGTGTGTGTTGTCCATTCCATGTTAATTGTATAAGATTATTTTCGATCATGAAACATGAAAAGTTTATTGAGGAAATTGTTTGCAATGTTACGTTTTGTGATTATTCACATATATGGTTATAAAATGTTTGATCTGTGATGTAATTATTTCCGGTTGATATCGTGAGATGTGATAATCGTTTCATTTTAGCACTTATTTATTTCTTTCATTAATACCATCATCATTATCCTGTTCTTATGTTGTACATTTCCTGAGTGATGTTGTCAGTTCGCTATAATTTGCTCGTTAAAAGCCGCTCATTTATTAGTGCACTTTATACAAATGATACATTTCCTTATAAATGCATTTGTGTTCTTTCTCGTCATATCTGTAAATACTCCTTTTTCATATTGTTTTTCGATTTCCACCATTACATGATCTTTCCATGGTTGTGCCGTTGAATTTATCTGAGGTTTTAGGAGCGATAGACAATGTGGAAAGATGTTGGGGTTGTTTGGAAAGTACAATTTCCAAACAAAAATAAGTAACGTCGATGATGTCGGAAAATCGGGGAGCGGAAGAATAGAAATTCTGGAGAACGAACTCGGGCACATCCTACAGTTTTGAGTGCGACCACCATGCCATTTATTTTTTGTGTAGTTTAGAGTTGTTTATCGCTTCCACCGAAAGGTATCTAAACACTTTCGACTTTTCGATTTCTCTGTATAGCTTATTATTGGAGAGTTTATGTCGTTGTTATGGATTTTGCAACAGTACCTAATGTACTTGTGATATCAGCGCATATTTGATAATTCAGAGAGAAATTAATAAAACAGTGAGGACCCATCAGATATTCTTGCTGTTGAATGGAATATTTGGAGGCATTTTTGATGTTATTCGATTGGTTAGTGACAGACGCTGTTGTGACAGCGACAGACATGGGGCGAGTCGGATGAAAGAAGTGGCAAAACAAAGGAAGTATCATCGCATATCCTCACATTCAGAAACAACTACACACCTTGAAAATATGGCATAGCTTTTATAAGATAATGTGGCACCCCGGAACGTGAAAGTAAACTCGATTTCGGTATAAACGATTCATTGTTACATCACTCAGGAACTGTACCCTTCGATCGGTTCCATTTGCTTTAAAGTGCAGTTGCTACTACTTCCTTTCCTACTATCAGCTGAAGTCACTACCTTCTGAAGCATGCTTAACAGCAGCATTGTCAACATGCCGCGGTGAGAAAATTCTTTGTGCAAAAATAAGCCTGAAGATGGTATCCGATGATTCAATACAAACCAAAGGTCGTCTTCCTTTCCGCAAAAGAATCAGAAGATTATGCACGCCACAACGAACAGCACTGTAAGACCAATACGCAACTATCACTGCAACTTGCTGGACATAGCGACACGACATGAAGCTGCGAGATGAATTGCGTTTTCGGATTGGCAAACAACTTATATTCGATCGACATTTTCCGAACACTTTTGAAACGTTTTGTTAATAACATGTGCAGATTTAAAAGATATCATATGCAGGTCCTTTTTACATAAATATTGAATCATCACAGGAAATTAACCACTTACTAAGCACAAGAGACAAAACTTTACAGACTATGAACCCGCAAACGCCAACTATAACTAGCCAGTAATATCCTTGGAATCGGCGAACCAAACAGAAATGTGTTTTCCTTCCAAGTAATCCGTATACCTTTTATAATTGGAACAGTTCTCAACTGTGAATTGAAAAGGCAGAGATTCATAGGACGTTATATAACACTTTCGCTGCTTAACATAGCATCATATGAGCGAATTTATGAAACCTGAGCCTTCTACAGCACATTCCCTCATAATATTTGCATGCGCGAGTTCACTTCAAATAACGCATAAAAATGAAGTCACTAATAGCGCCGCATAATTTCTTTTGTTTCTTTTGCCTCGACGAAGCAAACGGAATAGTTATTCGATGCGCGATGCGACCGCAAGCGCTACGGGGAAAACTTGGTTAGGTCAGACAACCCATTAGGGCGTTTACGACGGATTGCTCGCGGCATAATTTTTGGCAAGCTTCTCCTTGGAGTGGCACGAGAACTACGAAATCAGCAGGGTTTCATCTGTGCAGTTTGGCGACGTTACTTACTGATCTTTTTGTAATGTAATACTTCATCTATATCCGTGCGTTTGTTTTATTTATATCTGAATAGTTCCACCTGTATCTCATGAATGTTTTTTTAGCTTAGTTGAGCGTCTTGCATCGACAATACGTGGTGGAATAAGCCTCGGTGTAAATGACACAGTCTTTCAGTGTGTATTGCGTCGTTGTGGTTGTTGTCATGATCGTCTCTTCCTGTGTTCCTGACAGGCTACTTTCGTCTTTAAGAGTAATCTATAAATGTGGCGTTTATTGTCAATACGGTAAATTTTTAATCTGCAGTGAGCTTCATTGAGATTAATATCCTTATCAATGTGAGGCGGATAGATGCCGCAATTGGACGATAACAAAGGCTCTAGAGTGCTTTTCGAAACTTCTGTCTTGCAAAGCGCATTAGTCAAGCGAAGGAATAATTTACATTCAATGAGGCGGACGTTTTCGTTTTTGATCAACCACTTCTTTAGAGACAGAAATACAAAAGTATGAATCGTTTCATAGCCTCTTATCCTATCTCGGTGCTTTTGCAATTTTCGTGAAGATGAATCGTAAAGCTATGGTGCTAAAATCTGATAAGCATGATTGCCTCCCGCAAGGGATTTCATTGTGACGGCGCATCATCGTCTGCACCACTCATATAGACAAGAAAAACGTGTTGACTGTAAAATGCGGCAGCAAGGTAAGGCATGTAAGCTTGTTACAATTATTATCAGTGACCATTAGCTTCGTAAACAATTAATTGCGATGGAAAGCGATATTGCATCCCAAGCGTGCACTCCAACCTCGAAACACTTTGCACCTCATCGAGCGCTCTCTAGTGCTCAATAATCGACCGTCCACACTTCACTGTTCCACTTCGAGCGTACAATTTTACGTTCATATTTCTTAATCATCTCTTCAGCAAATCGTACGTACTCTTGCTTACATTCCTCTCGTGTTTTACCTGCAATCTCAGCCAAACGTTGTCGTTTTTCAGTGCTACACACCAAATGCTTATCGCGTTGCTTCTTCTCAAATTATCGTTTTCATACCCATCGAAAAAACGCATATTCGAAGAGCGTATTCGGTTTGACTGAGTTCTTCCATTAGGAGGTATTCCCTGGGGTGCACTGTGACCACTGAGAGGGAGGGGGAAGCGAGAAGCGATGGATAGCCTTAGCGGTGACTCATTTCACATCTGTCCATGAAAATGAGGAGTCGATAATGGTGCCAGTATACTAGAAATCAGCTTTTATCTAAAAAACCTTCTAAGAAGTAAGTCAAGGAAGTCGCTTCTTTGATCGTCGACTTGTCGGGAAAACTAATACCGATTAATTTTGGTTCATCTAGTGAAAAAAAAAGGCTTTTTAACACATAGAAAGTATCACTGAGTACAACTCGAGAGTTGTCCCAAAGTATGAGAGTAGAATAGCTAGTCCATCAGTGTACGATCTCAATAGGGGTTGTGGTGAAATATAACAACGCGAGAGTTAATTCTGTATTGGTGATAAGCGGGAATCCGGCGTTCGCTTGCAGCAGCCTCAGTTGCTTGAAACTTGACAAGGATGTTGTTGCAAGTAGAATTTTTTGCATTGTTGAGTTAACTCTTTGAATTTGTGGCAGGTAATTATTTCCCCCCACCTTGACAGAGGTTAAAAAAATTGCCTACACGACTCACTGTTTACGATGAAGCATCTAGTCATTTTCGTCGCACGCAAATCAAAAGAAACAACTCGAATTCTTCGCCTCTCACCTGAATTGCTGTGCCATGCGTGGTATTTTCGTAATTGCCACTCGTTATCTGCACTGGGTTTCGCTGAAAAGAGAATTGCTTTGTCGTGAAGAGAGTTCGTCCACTTTTCTGCCTCATATTCTCTAGGAACAATATACTGCATAATCTTGAGAGGAAGTTCCCAAAAGTTTTATGAGTAGAAATATTCAAACTTATATGGTAATTTATGCATTTATCGCCTACTTCTAGCTGTCAGTCAAGCAGCATTCAGTTTTGTCATAGGATGGAGAGAATAAAAGGTCCTCTATTGGAGAATGCGGCATTTCGATGAGGAAACAAGGCGTCGGAAATCTGCAAAACAATTCATGGTTGGTGGAAAAAGCGAACAAGGAGTAGATTTATTTTGACTGTGTGGCCGATCTCGTCAAAGCGTGTATCATTAAGGAAGACTCTTTCAACGCATCTGCCGCATTCCTGCACTCATCCTCAACGCACTCCACTGAGCTTACTGAATTATCGAATAAATGAATCCACATCGGAAAGGTAAACCTTGGAGGGTTTATTCTATGTATATGTCCTATTCCATAAATGGAGTGGTCTGCATAGTTGAGATGCTTCCTCACCATTGATCGCTCATTCCCATAAGTTGTTCAGACTGCCGCCTAATTTCGCAAAATTGTGGCTTATGAATGCAAGCATATCAAAAAAGCTCGCAAAATTCCACTCCACTGTCATTCCTCCGCCACCCTCCCCACCTCTATCTCCATCTCTCATTTGACATGAATTCACGATCATGTCAGAAATGGGCACCAACCTACAAGTCACCACGACCTTGAACTTGAGGATCTGCAACTTTTTTTTTCTGATCATCATGACGGTCTTAGTAGGCGAGAAAATAAGTCAGTGCTTGTCCAGTGCGCGTGGACGTTATGTGGAGTCATAATATGGAAAAATGAATAAATTCTTGCTCTCTGCCTACACTAAAAATCTTCAACACTCTATATTACAGTCAGCACCCACTTATGTATGTGAGAAGAGAAAAAGTAGTAAAGAAGCGATTGGAGATTGAGAATATTTGCAGAGGAAATAGTCAGTAATAAAGGAGTTACGAAAGCGGTTCCGATACTCACGATAGTCATCCTGAGGAGGAATGTTGCCGTGGATGGCTTGCTTGTAAAGGCCATACAAATGGAGCTTCTCATCTTCAGTTGGTTCTCTCGCCAGTCTTCTCATCTCTTCTGCAGCCACGTCGAAATCCATACCCCACCACTTCTTGAAAACGTTCTCCTCATTTCTCTTTTGTTGATACTTGTTTTTAAACAAATGGTACAGGATCAGCAAGGAAATATGTTGTTTTTAATACTGGGATGGATGTGGTCAGTGATCAGTGGGTTTAAACACCATGAACACAGGATGAATTCGATTCGTTCCCACTTCAACGCCTCCAAAATTGGTTGACTGGATGCATGTAAATCGCAACTACACTACTTACAAACTAAGACTCGACATGTTCCGCAATTCTTGCAAAGTGAATTCTACTGGATATGTAGTTGGCGTACTGAGGTGCTCTAGAATTCCATTGGTGGTCTCGTTATCCTGGTATTCTGGTACTTGTTCGAAATTTCGGGCTTGAGTATCTCAAACAAAAAACCAAAACGGCGCTAGAAACCGAGCTAATTTGACACAAACTTGTTTCACTTTCCTCTTCTGTCCTTCAACATTATATTCTATTTGCTGATATTAATTACTGGTTGCATTCAACGCGAAATGATTCGAGTTTTATTTCATCGAATTTCTTTTGTTTTGTATTTTTCTTCAGCCTTTAAAATGCAAGCCGACTAATAGAAAATACCGCACACGTACATTTCAATAACGATGAGCTCCGAATCAAAAGAACATGGTGCCTTTTAAATTCATCATTTTGAGCTCACCATTTGCCAAATCATGTATGAAACCAACAGGTGTGAAATTTGATACTTATAATACCTCATTCACAAGGATTAATTCCAGTATAATTGATTTGATTGGAGAGAAAATTTTACCGTTCATGAAAGATAGGCCAATATTCTCAAATGCTGGAATTGACTTATTGTCCGGCGGAGACCGACTTTCATCTCATTACTACCGGCGGTATAAAAGGACATTTAAAAACATCGAAATTGAGGATTTCGAATTCATGGAAAGGGAAAGGAAGCTGTAAGGAAAAAAACAGCTTCTGCATTCAATAACAACGGTCTCCGATACGGTACATTATGTTGAACATGATACTCTGTTGACGAAAACCGTGGTAGTCATTGGAAATGATTGGCTGTAACTAATCATAGGTAAACAACATGGTAGCTGTACCACTCTTCCTGTAATCTCTATGTAAACAATTTTCTCTTTGAAAGAATTACTTCCCGGAAAACATCAAACATTTTAAGCGCTTAATTTGAAGCATAGAAGTAAAAAAAGTACAGGTGTTATACTTGAGTAAACCACAATTAACTCTTAGGTTTTATTTCGATGCTTAACGCTTCTTCTCTTTAGCGGTATTCCAAAGCATAAGCTGGCACGGACTGGCTACTCGTCATATTTGGCCCTGTATAAGTCGCTATTCAGATATCGTTTCTTCACCTAGCGACTATAAAGTTTATTGACGTACTAAATATCTCTTCTGCAATATAATATCAGAGGTATTCTGACAACTGCAGTGGTTTCTCTGTGTAATATGCTAGTAGATTTCCGCATCCAGAAGTGCTTCTAGCTTGATTCCAAGTAGGCAAACTCGGAAATCAAGGGCAGTCCCAAGAGAGGAAATTGCGCAACATCTCATTTGTTATAATTTCACTCTCTCCATCTCATTAAGAGGATAGATTTGGTCAACAAAACGCAGTAATTACTGCACTCATCAGAAAAAAACAACTTCAAGCCACAAGTGGATAACCTTTGCAAGTTCGCTGAGCGGCATTGAAGAACACTGACTAGTATGCAACGATACGTGAAAATATATGGACTGCGAAGTTGTAATGTGCAAAAGGCACAGATGACAGGCAATTATTGATGTCGTCGACGCGGGCGTGGGACAATCCCGATTGCCTACTCGTATTATGCAAGCATTACGTTGCTCGCTGGAGATGGACAAACAACGCATCCTTTATGCCATTTTGCTATGTACTCTGAATTGATATAAACTGTGGTATGCTGTGATTCCTTTCTTGAGCAAGCCGCCTCTACTTGACTCCTTTTTGTTTATCATCTCTTTAGAATTTCAAGATAAACAGCTTCAATCCTCCACTGGTTTGCAAATTTGGTTCATCGCTTTGGGACCAGTATCGCAGAACCTGTAAAGTCATTAATAAAAGAAACATTTCTTTTCTTCTCCCTCTCTCTAAAGCAATACCGAAAACAATGTTCTGAAAAACGCCAACGTCAGAAAAGAAAGTATATGTTGGCACAATATTCGTAGTGAGCTATTTAAATGTGTTACTCATACAGAATGAAAAAGTTTGCAAATTGCATGAGTAGATATGATACGATGTTGCAGTGATGATGATTTAAGACTCGAGATTGCAATAAACGCTCACGATTCGGATGCTAATATTGCAATAGACAATTGCATTGTAGAAATTTTTACTCAACTCACAAAACATAATCAGCGAATATTTCTGCACAAAAAATAATAAAAATATTACAATCGTATTCGTTGGGAGGGTGGCGAGACTCGAAGAAATTCGAGACAGCGATTCGTCATTGGAAACAATGAAAGGCAACAGTACAGTCGGTTATTATCATGCTAGAAAAGGTATATAGACGAAAAAAACTCTATGGATTTGCAGTAGTTGAAATGAAGTCTGCTATAGGTGAAATTAATCTTGCATTAATGAAATGGTATTTAACGATTGCAATTAGTATAGATTCGAATGACGTTAGTAGCGTTGCGGAAGACAAAAGAAACAACGTAAAATGCGGAAAGCGGAAATTAGCTTAGCCCAGTAAATGAAAAATTTTTCGGGAGCAAAAAAATACAAGAATTTGGGTGAAAAAATTCGGAGAAAAAAATAGCATCATTCCGAGCAGGAAGGCGAGATCCCCATTAATGAACGCATAAAATGGGGTACATTTGGAACCACATGCACATGCACATACACACACACGCAAACACCACACACGCAAATATCATCTCCGTACAAGAATATTTCAGTACGCGAGTAATTAGGCAGCTCGAGAGAGTGCTATAAGTCGCTTCCCGTTGCATGATTTGCAATAGAGATGTTGATCGAGAGGATAACAGCTGAAAAAGAAAAACAATCCTTTATATGACGGAAAACAACTGCTCATTAATGGTCTAATCTCCTCATTATTTAAGACATTGTAAAATCTAAGTACTCTTTTTATATAGAATAATCGTTGGCATAAGCGCTACATCACCTTACAGGTATCTTACTCCAAGCTCGTCTACTATGTTTGTAATCTATAAACTATTTTAATTGTCACACATATATTGCGTTCAGTTGCACAATGCTCGAAGCATTCGTTTTGATTTGCTAAAAAGTTGAGGATTTTTTATACGATAACATGCGCAGCTATTTGCGCGATGATCCGTTTTAGGTACGGTTCGAGTCCCGGGATGAGGTGATTTTTCTTTTTTTTTTTTGCGAGATGGATGCGAAGAGTTTTTTTTCTCACATTTAAGGAGCCATTGCCAACGGCATACAAAACGTCAATGTGATTCCTCAGAAAATTGCAAAGGATATCGAATACTTTTGCGATATTGTAGCTGCGGCAGAATCAAGCACACGCATAGGCAGACGAACGGACATCACACTGCTATAACTGAGATTTTCAAGAGCACATAAGAGTGTAGAGAAGCTTTTCATTGACAAAAGAGGACCAGCTGCTTCTATGTTGGATCGGCTAATGGGACATACATGATCGGCATGTGAAAATAAGTTTGCTCGAAATATGCGAAACTTTATAATTTTAGAGCACTCTCGGAACCCATCGAAGAGCCGGCGAGCCAAAGGAAATATGTTTTCCTTCCAAGTAATCCGTGTACCTTATATAATTGGAACATTCTCAACTGTGAATTGAAAAGGCTGAGATTCATAGGACGTTATATAACACTTTCGCTGCTTAACGTAGCATCATATGAGCAAACTTATGAAACCTTTGTACAAATGAGCCTTCTACAGCACGTTCCCTCATAATATTTGCATGCGCGAGTTCACTTCAAATAACGCATAAAAATGAAGTCACTAATAGCGCCGCATAATTTCTTTTGTTTCTTTTGCCTCGACGAAGCAAACCCAATAGTTTGGGATTTGGCGCTATGAGGACAATCACGTCGCTGACGGGATTGATTGAGGGTCCAATTATTGGAAGCTCCTCGAAGTGAGGAGCAACAGAACTAAGCAGGCACTAGGCGTGGTTGATACAACCTGGTAATGCTGGTTTATTTGCTAAACCACTCCGTTTCTGCGATGATTACTTAGGCGTTACGGCAAGGCTGACTGCTTGCCATAAAGCAAGTCAATCAATAATAAATATAAACACAGACTGCTCTCCAAAAGTGCTAAAAAGTAAATGAAAACAAGCGAAAAGCGCGCCACGAGAGTTGGCGCAAAATGCACGTTGCATTCTATCCTCTTGCCAAAAAAATTCCGCGTGTTCACAACAAAGATAAAACCTGCCGAATAATACATTGTGTTTCAACTAGTTGCATCATTCATAATTCGCCGTTTAGTGAACATAGTGCTCTTAACTGAAAATCTGAACGGTGAGAAATGATGCGATTTCTTTGCGCTTTTAAATGCATTTTAGTTACTTAAACATTGGTCTTTGAACGTTGAAGATAATACGTATGTCGCAGATTATTTCCACCATATTGTAGCTCTAGCTACAATGGTTCCAGAGCTAATGGTTTCCATCAAACATAAGAGGGCTTTGCGGAAGCGTATAGAAACATAAGAACGTTCATAAATGCTTCATGTCTTTGAAAGAGGAAAATCTCCGCTAGAAATTGAAGGACAGCCATCGCTAGACAATGAGCAACGTGCACAGACTGCTTCGCCAGTGCGCATATCAAACTTGGCCCTTTTGAAATGCGCGACTCATAGTTTTGTTGAAGGTATATATTATAGAAAAAGAAAATTAGTTCCTGTTTTTTTTTTTTTTTGCGACACAGATTTAGAAAGAACACTGTTGGGTTTCTCCATTATAACTCCAAACTTTGAGTAATCTTCCCAATCCCCATCATTTTCCAGTAGGGAGTTTGGGAGACTCAGTGTGACCTTGCAGGTCATGTTTCTCTCATAGCACCCGTTCGTGAGTCTCGTAGGAAAGAGTTATAACGAGTTTTTCAACATATAATAAAGAACAAATGCTGCCGAGTGCAATATTGCATTAGTAGAGGGAGGATGAAAGCTGACCCTTGTCCGTCAAGTTTTGAACTAAGCTGCATGTTGCAATCTTCACAACGATAGCAGTTCACATGAAAACTTTTGTCCATTGCAACGACTCTCACAGATTCCTTCTCACCCTCTTCGGGCACGATCGGTTGCGAGCAGACAGCACAACGGGGTGCGAATTTTCTGCAAGTTATACTCTCATATCACCTATTCGTCAAATTGAGAGGTACTTATAAGGATTAGTTTCTCATTATATCCAAATGGCTTATTCACGATCGTTAATAAGGTAATCCTGAGTGTCGATGTGACTGATAACGAAAGTGCTCAAACTTACTCTGAGTTATGTGACCTCCGGCTTGAACCTAACGGAAAGACAAACGGACGCTCAGACACATACGTGCGGAAATGGATACACCTTCATGGCAAGCCAAAAAACATTCGTCCCCTGAATCTACGCTTGAAATTGGCTTTTAGTGAAGTTTCAACTATCCCTTTTGTGAATCGTTTGTTCGTGAGTTGCTCACTTTTGTAGAAATCTGCTGCTTGTTATATTTATTAAGGCTTCCCGAGATGCTATCATTTGTATGTGCGCCTCAGAGCTGTAATCACCGATAGTATGCAACAGAGGCGGGGTTCGCTTACTAGCTTGACGGGGGTACAACCCAACTTCCAGGGGAAAATCCAAAAACAAAAATCCCAGTTCAAAACGGAGATTGAAGGAAAAACGTAAAAGAACAGGAGCAGAATATTGAAGAGGGAAGGGGAAAACATGATTTTTTGCACTAAATTGAGGTGTAAAAAAGAGCAAACAGTATGTGTTTCAATGAATAGGACTAAGTGAACATAAAAAGATAGGCCAGAAATTTCGGCGTAAGAATTTCTGGCCGGAAAATTCAAACAAAAGAGGAAACTAACTGATGGAAACAAGCGACACAATGGATGTTGTTCGCCGAATCGACTGTAAACGGTACACCGTCGAGGCACTTCTTGCAGACCGAGCAGACGAAACAGGCTGGGTGGTAGGTACTGCCTGATGCACGAAGTAGCTTCGTCATTATCGGCTCACCACAACTCACACAACGTTCCAAGGAATTCTGAAATCACTCACGAGATGCAAAAGACCATCCGCTAGTGAAAAACTGTTATCCCCGTTGCATGTTGCTTCCAATTTTGAGCTCTCCTGCAGATCTCATTTACGGTTGTTATGTGAACTTATATTCGAGCGTCTAAGACTCGAAAGAGAAAACCGCGCAGATGGGATCGCTTAATGAATCGCATTTACTGGCCTCTCGAAGGTTTTACATGGTTAATGGAAGGAAATGAAGGAGTAGAAGATTAAACAAAACGTTTGAAAACAGGCCTCTAGTTTTTTTTTTTTTTTTTTTGGAGAAAGCCAGGCATTTTATTGCGTCTTTCTTCCAGGATCTTGCTGAGTGCCGCAATGCTGCAGTGAAAGGAAAATGAGCGCAGCATTGAAATTACAAGTAATATAGGTTTCTTAAAATCAAATTTCATGAAAGTTTCTGAAATCATTTTAAATTCTAAAGGGGATAAAGACGCACCTGTAAACTAGTGCGATATTTGGTTTTTGCAGTTAGGGCCTGATAGACGTCTTTCTGCACTAGCGATCAGTTGTACAAATCACACAAAAAAAAAAATCATTTCTAAGTTGCGGTTCGCTATAGGATAGAATTGACCGCAAAGTTCATGGCATCTTTAAATGCCAAACAGTCACGTAGATAGTCGATTAAGCGCAATTATTTCGGAAAATCCAACGATAAAATACATCGAGAACAACACCAACTGGGGAAAATAATTGCATTTTGAGCTCTTCTGCGGATGCTCATTCAGAACGGTCCACAAAAGGTCAGAACTTGGGGAGAAATTTTGCTGGAACCAAACGCAGCTCTGTATTTGACCCGTGGCCTTGAAAGGTGGAATCACTCTATCCTCGCAGGGTCATGGCTCTCTAATCAGAACGTAATTAGGTTAGAAAGTCAGCCTACGGTACTTATTAGATCCATTAAATTACATTATTGATTCATATATCGCAAGTATTGGACACATACACACACATGTATGCACAACTGCACAGAAAATGATGCAAGGAAACTGGGTTTTTTTGAAGAAAACATACAAAAGCCGCAAAATTATTTGCAAACCTGATGAACTCCGGTTAAGCTGGCATCCTTCAACGTTGGAGTTGCTCGAAGAGATCAAACATTATAGATGAAAGCCATTTCCATGACTAGGACCAGTGTTCACATTTTTGTGCTTCACCCTATCTATTGTAAAATTAGTGCAAATGTTTCTTCAACGAAGTAAAGTCTATTTTTTACAGAACATCAAGGTGATCATTATCAAAGCCCAATGAGGAGCTACTATCCAGTGCGACTGCTAAAAATTCTCATTCGCACTAGCTGCAGGAATCATATAAAATGCATCACTCTACGGGGTAAATCAGAAAACACAAACAACAAAATCTGGCATCGTTAACAGGATTCTCTATTTGCCCCAGATCTTTAAAAGAGAGCTAACTGCATATATATTGGCTCATTTTTGTGGCGACCTTTCGTATGTGTCGCCTCTTCATTAATGCGTTCTGCTGTGTTGCAAATCCATCACGTGCTTATTCGCTTTAATATTTCCCTTGAGTACTGCAGTAAGCAACCTTATAATCTTGTTCGCAAAGTGGCCTCCCATCGACATTGTAAAATGAAGCACCAGCTAGTTGTTTGCCGCACTCGTTACATGTGAAGCAAGCCACGTGGAACATCTGATCGAGTGCCGTACATCCCGGTCGCTCATTGCTGATGCCTTCGCCACACTTACAACAATTATCTGCAAATACAAATTATATATGCATCAACAATTAGCACTCATTGAGAAAACTTTCATAAAAAGGCACTCTTTGACGAAATGTATCGCTGTACTCCCCCCCCCCCCCCTCCCAAACCCCCACATATTCCTCCCAGAAGTTCCGTGGAACTTTGACGCCGAATTACTTTTTCCATGCATTCATCGTACCCAGATTAGGAGATTGGATACCGACATGCTGAACGAATCAATGCAAAACACTGCTCCTTCATTTGCTATGTTTCCTTTCATGCAACAAGTTCTAAACCTTCGTGAACCACAAAACACAAACCACCGTTTCCAGAAGCAAGGAACAGCGTTCCTTTCGTGGAATGTAAGCATCCACTGTTAGTTTCGAACCTTACCCCACTCCTAGTCTGAGATAAATGCTCCGAAAAGACGTAGACACAGGTGAGAACTGAAGAGGAAAAGAAGAGCAAGAGCGAAAGAGAAGATCTTCAGCAGCAACGAGGTATTGTGCACATCAAAACCAGCGACAGAAGCTTTCAAGAATAAATCGTCAACAGTAGAATTAATGAAATCCTGAAAGAAGATAATGGAATTGAAGATGTCAGTAGAAATGACCCAAATTCTGCAAGCAATATGCCGTGAAGTAAGGTCAAATCGCACAATTCAAGCGAGTACCAGCATGCATTTTCATTTAGTTATCCAATCACGTCGCTCTTTAAAAGCATTGATAAAAAGTTCATGGGAGCTTCCATGCTTCGAAAGGCTATGGAGTAGTACCACGCAGAAAAAATTTTTTCAGGCAAGTCGATCAATCGGAAAAATTGGCAAGATTCTGAGAGTATGAAATTCGCCGCTGTCAAACACTCAACGTATCTGGCAAGCCTGCAGGAATCTGAGGCGACAAATTTGAAAATTACTGACACCGAGAAATATTGCTGGATCAGGTGCCCGTTGATGCACGTAAAGACCAAAATGTCTGCATGCGGACCCTAAGGAGTATGGCAGTGTTATATGAAGATGGCGGTAAATTTTAAATCGACGTGCTATTATCACTTTTGACTGAGAGCTGCTATCAAACTTCATAGAAACTGTTCGCCTTTTTCTGGATTGCTGAAAGTTGTTATTCATGTTAGAGCTGCAAAGCAACGACCTTCATGAGTGCCTATTGAAAACAGTGGCCATTGAATATGATGGCTTTGATGGTTCATTCACAGAACCCCCTCAAACAACTCTTAAATTCATTTTAGCTAACAAAGCACACAACACGATGCACGAAAGTGCACAATATGCGCCTCAAGTTGGCAACACATAATGCGCACATTAGGGTATTTGCTTTAGGCAAATTATTGTTGAAAGAAATTGTGCAATTTGGCCAGGAAGTTTATGTAAATTTGGTTGTTTTTGCCAATTCATATGCGTTGACAATATGCAAATGCAACCATACGCATAAAATGCAACTTTTAATTTAGATGAAGGGTACATTTTGCCAATCTATTCCATACCATCTCCGAATTCCCCTTATTCAAGTAAAGGTGAACAAAATTCTTTTGCAGATTACCGGAATATACAAAGAAAGCAAATAATGTTCCGGATGATGCAACATTCATCAGTTTAGACAACAACAGCCGAAAATCAAAGTCCTTTACAACTCCGTCTTTTTAATATTAGCGATGGCGTTGCGTTGAAGTGTGTTTGCAAATCAAAATACACCCATTTCCGGAATTCCGACTTGTATACTGTGGTCCTCGGCTCGCACGCGTTTGATTATTGAAGAGCCTACGCTCACCTAAAAAGATAGTTTCGATCCATCCTGCGTCGGCTTTCCCACGCATCGACATTAGCACTACACTTCTTCCTAGTGGCACCTTTTTTTTGCACCCTTGGGCGTTTTTATGCACATAAAGCGCCCAAAAGACGAGCACAGATGGGAAGACAACGTTGCCCGACCAACTGCATTCGCGCTTAAGTGCAGCTGGCCTGGTTGGCTATGATTATTATTGCTTGAAATAGCTGGCGAGTTCGCAGCTGCGCAATGAGGATTTTGCGGAATCGTCAGCTGCTTCTCGATGGGCCTTTCATTTCGTCCTTTCGTCGCAAATACGCAAAATTTGAGGGTTTATCTGCGAATAGCGGTTCCTATTCATTTCTTTGGCCAAATAAAGCGCAACATACGCTTATTCTATCGACCAAATAAGCGTATGTGAAGAACCGGAAAAGTTTGCATGGCTCAAAACAGTGATTTACATGCACAAGCTTCACAACAAACAGCTGAGCGCAAATAGCCTAATGCAGATGTGCAATCGCTTTTTCTAGATGGATTTTTCGTGTAATGAATGGGCACAGGTACAATGCACAGCGAAGGCTGAGAACTTTTCTTGCATTTATTGAAAACATGAAACACTCTTTCTTTCATTAAAAGAAATGATTTTTAACTGTATTATGGTATGTTATTTCTACCCTCAAGGCTCATAATTAGCAACACGGACCAATAAATAGACATTGGCACTTACATCAGCACAATCTACTGATGTGCCATTACGAATCTTGCAAACATCACTCATTTCTTCTTTATGGAAACTCAACTGTAGGAGACCTCTTCCCCCTCATCCCGATTATCGCTGTCGTATATTTACTACTTCAAAAGAAATATTTGCCTCCACTAATATCATCAACACATCATATTCACCTCTCGTTAGACTTATCTATGCAATACCCCCGTAGGCTCAAGGTTGTTGACTACAGAGCTCATACGGTTAGTATAATGCATGTAGAAGGAGTCACAATAAAAAAAATTATTACTACTTATAAGAAAAAAGAAAAAAATAGCAATGAGAGCTGAGATGTTGCGCTTAATTGACAAATATTTTGATGAATAAGCAGGGGTTTTTTTTTTCTTTTTTAATTGATATGTGTGCATGAAGATTCATTAATAATATTCAGTCAGTTAATAAAATACTTCCAAAGTGTTGACAGCTGCGTAAAGGAGTAATAAAATTCCATCTTCTTTATATCAAATTCTATCGTATTTTGCATTGACATCAAGCTGGCAATTATGCAAATCTGATGCTAGAAATTTACATATTGAGTAAGGAAACGAAAATCTTAATAGATTTAAAAAAATATTAGCCACTAGCTTATCATCATTCACTTCTCCCTAGAAATTCGTATTGATGAAAAAAATTTCCACAGAACGTGAAGTAAGTGGGATTGCAAAATCTCGATTATAATGTATGAATTCATCAAGCGATTCAAAAATGCGCAAAATTGATGAATGCTTTGGATAATTTAGAGTCACCTCTTACTTAGCGGTGTCGTTGTTCCCCATGCAAAACTTTTGAGGACGATAATGGCAAAAATGATATAAACAGTGGGAACATATTATAACATTGCCTGCGGCAATCGCCTAACCGTTCGATGTAAATTGATGCCAGCAAAATGCTGCATATAACATGCTTTATAGCAGACACATCTTTGCTTCTAATATCAGTATATTTCTTCTTCGTAATTATTCAAATCTCTGCGTCAGAGTATTTACCGCTGTCTAGACCACTAGATTTTTTGGATAGCGCTATATTGTCGAATAGAGGAAATTGCTTTCCTCGTTTACAACATCTATAATCGCTTTTAAATGCATAGTTGAATGCTCGCACACTTTCACTGTTTCATTTTTTGATGCACATATGATCGCTTTCTTTCTATAATTTTTCGCAGAGTGAATGGAAACGGAAGAGATGCTTGAATAAGTGGCGAGTGTCGAATGAAATTGATCCACACTACATTGCGTAACGCCTTAGTTTGGTACCAATGAATTAATGACAGCGATCCCGACAAGCTAATAGCCAAAAAATCCTCCATACGGCTGCTCAAATTTTTCATTGAGCTAGTAAGGCTTATTGCCGCGCTCCTTGATTACAAACGGCAAATAATTTGCTGGCACAAGAAAAATGCCCAAAGAAAGCATTTATTTATTTTTTTTAAAACCTCCAAATTTTGGCTCAAGAAATTTCGTATGCTAAATCCTTAGAGCACTGCCATTGTTTTTATAAGCATTGAACAAGTGAATATAATATTCGCATTGCTTTCAGTTTCTCAAAAACATTTAATCTTTCATTGCGCATGAAAACCATCGCTTACTGCACTGATTATTGATCGCCGTTAATTTGCTGATAATATATTACGTCGTATACTAAATGCAGCAGAAATCGAAACATGTGTAAAATCATTTAGGTGGAAATGCGTTTAAACAAACAGTAGAATAGGTCTAGGTTGATGTGCATAGCCGAATTTATGTTGTTTTGGTTGATGTGGCACTCACTTTATATGTAAATTTTGACGGTTCACTGAGTGACAGAGATAGGAATCTGAAGTGGTATGCACCGCACTGGCACGGCATCGCTTATCGATACGTCTATCTTTTGCGATAAGCGCTTCCGTCTTGTTGCTATTCATTGTGCCACGCATATTATTATTGTGTAGCTAAGCAATTGTCCGACCTCCTCACATAATATACAACTGAAATTGTTGCATTTCAATTTATAGGGTCATTTTCTATAGCAATGCACAATTGCGATGATATCTGCATCAATGCGCTTTTTCTTCATCAGTTGTATTCCATTTAGTGAAGCAAAAATGAAAAATACTTGAGAAAGTAATTGGAATGAATAGAATAGAACAGAAAGACAAGGAAGAAAAGTCATCCAAAAGTAATACAATTTATTCGTCATGATCGTTCCACAATACCAACAGGTATTCTATATAATGTTAAATGTAACATTAGATAAGTGGAAAGTAAACCGTCGCTATGGCGTTTGAAAGATTTTTCAGACAATTAGAGACTAAAAATAATATCATCCAAAGTAATGAAGGGATATTTGAAACTAACTGCAAACTACTAACTAGCTATAATGAGGCAAAAATTTAAGAATTTCCACATCCTACATGTCTACTTTCTCTGAAATGAGAAAAAAAACACTACTGAATGAACAATAATACTTACTCAGTTACTAATTACTGCTGTCAAGTTCTTTACCTATATTACAATTCGATAATGAAGGAAAATCTCGTAAGCGAGATCGATCAAAGCGAAGAAAAAACGGATTACTACAACTACTAGTTAAATAAATAAAACAATCGCGCAGTGATCAATTTCTGCAGCGACTTTACAAGCTATTTTTGTTAGAGAGATAAAATACCGTGTCATATCAGAGATATCACCCCTCCCCCCCCCCCCCCCCACCCCCATTGTATGCGCTTTTTTAGAAGTAATTAACCCTCGTCGTTATATTGTAACACACTTTAGGAGCGCGAAAGAGATTGCACATATTCCACCTCATTGTTCTTTCGCTATTTTCATACCTGCTGACTCTTATTCTTTACCTTCATTCTCTCCCTCCCTCCCGAAAAGAAAGGAAAACACGGTAAGGTCTGATATATGAAAGAAATTCGGCCTTCCAGCTGAACCTACGACATGTCAGTTATTGCTTTTAGGTGAACGTTTGCAAAGACAGGTATGCGTTTCAGGCTAATAGGAAGTGCTCGCAAAGGCGCACTATCAATCAAAATCTATTCAAAAGGACCAGAAAGAGCAGAGACCAACAATCCCATTTAATTGTGTATGTGCAGATGGAAACAACCAAAAAGTTGCAGCAGCATTCAACGTTGCATACATATTGCAGACGATACCTTCTATAGCACTTCTACTCAGAGGCGGGAGGTTAGCGGAAGGAGATATGGGTAAAGGAAGAAAAGGGAGGGGGAGAGATGAACGAAGGAGAAGAAGAGAAAGAAGAGAATAAAACTAGGAAAAGAATGCAAGAGGGACATGATAAATGAAGGAAGAGGGAGAGAGGAACGACAAAATAAAACTTCTTCAGACATTCAGCATAAATCGCTCAATTCACGAAATTTATACTTGGCAGAGAAAAATATTCTGAGAAATTTCGAGCCAAACGAATCAAACAAATTCATTATTCACAAAAAAATAAAAAAAAAAAGAAATTTCGCAAGATATTTCTTCGATTAAACGAGAGGAATAATAATCGCTCTCTCCTCATGGCAGTTATGAAGTTAACTGCGGCTCTACAAAACTGTGAAATATAACCCCTTGGGGCACTAATTTGTTCAACCTTTGTGGATATGATGTAAAGATAAAATGTTCAATGTAAAATCCAACTACGCGAAGTTTTCTCATCATAGTCATCGAAATGCTAGGAAGCACTGACGAAAATTCAATGAGCAAGATTTTTTCTTCGAATTATGCAAAATTCCGGACAATAACGCTACGTCATTTGAAACTTGATATTGTTTTTCCGGTATGAAATATGCTCCTATAACAATCTAGCTTCTCAGTTAACGCTTCAACCGATTTGCTACAAATAATCCGGAATTACATAATGCACAATGCTCGAGATCGACTTCATAATCGAAAAGTATACCTGCTAAAAAATCGGCAGCGCATTCGCTTAGTGAATGTAATCTTCACTTCAAACAGCTGCAGTGAACAGAGTGATTTCAACCGAGTCAAAAACTATTACATAAACGACCCTGTTTGAGATATTAAATGAAAAAGTACATATGCATTCATGAAATGTCTACAGTACGCATAAAGATTATGGGTCGAGGGGATAATTGAACATTTCTTCGAAGAATACAACACAATTAATCGAACGTTTTTTTGCAGATGCTCAAGTGGACCCTTCGAAAACAGCTCGCTGCCCATTTTCCAACGCGCGAATAATATCAAAAGAAAATGCTCATTCCAAAATGAAGAGAAACAACCCTCGGAAGTCCGATATCAACTTTTGAATTCCCAATAAAACAGAACTTAAGACAGTATTAATTATCTGAAAGTGGCATCTCTTTCAGCGCAGTACGCATTTACGTTACCGTCGGTCGCGGCCGTGATATAGTTGACTGATGGAAGAAGTTGTCTATTATAAGTTTGGAAATATGTTTGCTCTTAGAAGCTTACGCTCAACTTTATGGGCCTACAGATAAAGCAAGTAGAAACCCCTTCTTATTCTTAAGGTTCATCAGGTTTGGTGGGTTGTAATTTTTTTAAACAACGTGCCACCATAATACCATGAACTTCACATCGGCTACTATTGGCTTAATTCAATAGTACCATATATGCGTATATTCTCAGGTTTATATCTTTGAAAAATTTAGCGGCTCACTATTTTGAACGGACCGCATAGTTTGCTAATCGAAAAGGCGAGGAATGTCTTTTTGAGTGGCGAAATTTAAACCTGCGCGGCACAATTGCTAGTAATGAACCCTTAGCGACTCACTATTCATGAACAGGAAAGGCGCCGAATGCGAGAAAACTGTTTTCTTCAGACCATTTTTTCAAAAAACTGCTGCAATTTTCAATCCCTTCCAATATTTTTCACAAAGTGATTCGCTATTTACTTCATGCAAACCAGGAAATTTGCTACTCATCTTTCGTTCATCCACCTGTAGGAGGTTCGGGAGCGGTGGGAAGGGGAAGGCTGGAGGAGGAAGTTGGTGACCATGTGCAAATGGGATGCCGAATAACTTGTACGGTACAACGAAAAAAAACATGCTAAAGCAGTTTGCACTATTATGTCTGCAACCAATTTCCACAAATACACGTGCTTTTAAGTCGTGGTCATTTTAGCCGGCTTAGGCGGATGACGATGGACGACGACCAATGCGTATGGCTTTCACGCAGAAACGTCGAGCGAGTCCTCTGGCTTGCAATACTGGTGGTAGCGTAAGCGGCAAAACTAATGATTTTTCTAATAGTCGAGGAAGGTAACCATCCATATAGACGATGGAATTTTACTTTGAATACAAGTAGCTGGAACCTGATCAAGCAAAACCCGTCGCAGAAATTTGAAAAGCGGAGAAAATTGTAATTTGGTGCTTGATTTGTTTCACTTAAGAACGCCCCATTTAGTGCAGAAGGGATTGCAAAACTGCGCTGTAAATTAGTCAGCCAGTAGTCAGTCGTAAACCGCAAGCAGATAATCGTCTACAATTGTCTATCTGACTGACTACTTGCAGTCAGAAAGCTGGCAATAAATTAAAGGAAAAAGGGAAACAAAAGAAAATGGTTACCTCGAGTAGTTGCAATCCGCACTCGCCTCACTCAAATATTAACATTTCAACTTTCAACAAATAGCGCCACGAAACGATCGTTCGTTGACACCACTATAGATTACTCATAATCTCATATTCTTCACGCAGTTTCCCCTTAAATCAAACAGCTGGACCAACGAAATATTATTACATATGCTCAGATTCACATTGCAAAAATGTCTTCTTGTCTCCGTTAATAGATATGGACTTTGGAACCTTCTACAAAGCGAGGGAATGATCCACGAAGCAAAACATATATAAAGATATGAAACGGCCGATGTGTATGCATGTATGCATGTATATATATATATATATATATATATATATATATATATATATATATATATATATATATATATATATATATATATATATATATATATATATATATATATATATATATATATATATATATATATATATATATATACTTATTTACCTATGTGCATAATAATTTGCATGTATGTACGTCTCAGGTTTTATGGCGACCAGTGTATAGCTCTGGGCTTGCCAGCTTCGCGAAGCAGTGCGTATGAAGCGGGCCTTGGAGTAAGGCTAATAGCATCGCCTACGCCATCTAAAAGAAGGTCGTAGAACTCGGAGTAAGCGAATCGTTAAGGGAGGGAGCATTGTGCATATAAAAGACAGCTGTTATTTGCAACCAGCTATTTTGCGGCTGCAGTTCGAACACCTCTTGATCTCAGTTTATCAGCGCACCTGTGAAAACAAACTTCTGGCTTAATGCTTAATGAAAACAACTTCTGGCTTAATAACACACCACGAATATAAATAATTCTTTGCGTTAGATACTGAGAAATGTGGCAGGTTGTTTTCTTGAGCAACTTAACGGAGGCGCTATTTCTATTTCATTAGCCCAGATGGCACATATTAATGATTCAAAATCATGGGGGTAGCTCGATGGGATTCTATCTATACGAAATATTTCGCGTTAAAACCTTCAAACCCTCGCGTGAGCACCCCTCTACAGCTAAAACGAGTGAGGAACAAAAAAGCGAGCAATGATGGACTGGAAAAGCTTGGTGGCAGCTAGAGCCTGGAGCAAATACGCCAATGCGAACATTTGAAATATTTTTTTGCATACTTTACAAGTTAACTGTCATCATCGCTCACAAGTTTCTCCTCTCGTCAGCAATGTGCTGACGATAATATTGTGCAAAAACAGAAAAAGAGGGAATCAAGTCGGAGGAGAAAGGTCGTCACATTATTACCGTCCCCTCTAGATAATACATCAATTTGACCGATGTTCTCTTTGAATGCACCAACGAGAGCCAAATTCAGGCTCATTGATCGCAATATACATCTCATGAACTTATGATTAGTTTTTGAGGCATGCAGAGCGCATCAACGAGCCAACAACAACTCTTTTATCACCACGAAAAGATAACTGTCAAAAGTTTTCAAAGAAGATAAAATTTTTGAAAGCTTTTCGACGGAGTATCACTAATGCAAACGTATTATATAGCAAAAGAAATCTAGTTATAACCTACCATCCTCTTTAGTGAAAATCTCCCAATCGTTTTTGCTCTTCTCGCTTCTCATTCACAACATCTCACTTATGTTCTCCTTTGAAAAGGGGAAATATGAAAGTCTTCGTACTTAAAATAATGCTTCATCGCCCATCCTTGAGGAATCTTTCAAGAAAGTCAATGAAAGTGAACGCGGAGATCATTTCGCTAGAACACTGTTCAATTATCAATGTTTAGCTGTTAGCAGATAGGACCAAAATGTTCGGCGACCATCACTGTGGGTGGTAACGCAAACAACCTTCAGTTCGTAAACAAGCCGACGTCAGCTTAAAATAACGGTTGCGCAAAATGATTCTGACGCAAGTGCCACATTAGCGATTTTATTTCATATCTGCGCGCGCGAAAAAGTGGTATAACAACATTTTCAGAAGGGTAACTGCAAACTAGCCAAATGAATGAAATTTGGAAGACCTATAACCGGAAATTATTCAAGGTTGCTAGGCATAGATTTCAATTTCGACATCGTCGAAACTCTACCAAATGAGCGAAAAATCGCATTTCATTAATTTGTCAGTCTTGCTCGTTGCATATTTTTATTAATTCAAAAATATAAAGTATCGGGCTAAAGTTTTCAAAGCAGACAGCTGTTTTGATATACTCAAAAAATAAGCGCAGTAAAACGAAAGACGACAAAGATGGGACGATAAAATCTGAGATGAGATACTTTCAGCTGGATTTTATGTGCCCATACTAAGCAATTCCTTTTTGATAGATAATTTCAACGGAAAATCTCTGTAGAAAGAGGTTTAAAAGCAACAAAAAAAAAAACTGGGAGGTAAACAAAACGATATTCGAGATTCCTTTCTATGAAGCTGTTTACAAAACTTCAAAGGTGTGCCCATAAAGTTGCTTACAAAAGCAAAAAAAAAAACCTCGATTAACTGGTTGATGGCCAAGAAAAAAAAATTATCTTTTTTCTCTAATAACTCTCTTAGAGTAACTGAGAAGTTAATGTCAACATTTGTGAGCGTATCAAGTGTTTATACCTTTAGAGTGTGCAAACGTCCCACAAAACAAGTTTTCATCCACATGGAAAATCGCTCGTATGCAATTTGTCCGTCAAATGCATCAGATTTCTTAGCCATATTCAAAACGCTGACATACCAGAAATGTGTTTGGACTGAGAGACGTAAAGTACTTCGAAGAGAAACAATATGACAGATTTACAAAAACTCTTTGATATTTTGGAGTAGAAAGAGTACAGTTATACTCTACTCTTCATCTCTCATCCTCCTGAATTTAATAAATATTTGTTGTATTAGTAAAAGACATTTTTCTTATTCTCAACAAAGACCAAATATTAATGGTAAAAGTATATGTTTTTAAGGGAATAGCTCAAAACTAAAGAGAACATTCACGACAAAAAATCAATCAGCAACTGTTTAAAAAGAAAATGTAAGAATTTGAAACGTCTCATCCAAACTAAGGCGAAACTTTCCGTTCATGAAATTATTATTTTGACGGTATATGGATATACTTGACCGAATTTGAATGCACCTGATGGAATCTAAAAGCGCCTTTCCAAATACAAATACAAAATCGTAAGTTACTCCCGACAGGCATTTAAATCTCGTTGATAGTTATTTAGCTAATAACCGTTCTCGTAGATCCGATAAGCTAATCTTTATTTGATGATTCGAGGCTGCAAACGTGAGCCAAAAATTTCTCAAAGAAAAATTTGAAAAGCCAGTGAGAAAGTTATAAGCTTTTTCGGAAGATTGGATTCAAGCATGCAAAATTTTCCTGTTTGGTGAAGCTTCCTTTTGTTCAAAGTGCATTTTCCGCCACAGTAATATGCCTAGAAATTAAGCGGCCCATATGTGTGACGGTATTCGATATAAGCATAAACTACTGAGATCAACTTAAGCACCAGTCCGCTTTCATGTGATTGCAATCACCTATTGCGGCATGAGTTAGATGCCACAAATGGTTGGCAATTATAGCTTTACTAATAACGACTCATAAAGTTGAGTTGAAAGTTCGAGAATGTAGTTGCCAAAAGTACTGCAAAAGGTGCGAAACGCGTTTCCACTACACCTTCTAGATTCGAATGTAATCCGTCATTTTAAAGCAGAAGCGAATATACCTCTAGTGAATGCGCATTAAAGTAAAGAAACAAAGCAATCGAAGATAAAAACCGTTTAGCATACTCGGAAATTCAACAACATAAATTCAATTGGTTGTTATTATCACATAACAGATTACTGATCGGCATTTCAAATGAACAAATCTCGGGAAAACGAAATCGATGCTTGAAGTGCATTCGTTTATTTTGAGAATATAGACAGCCGGCGAAAAATTTTGCTGCAAGCAGAATTTGAACTCGTGATCATCAAGTTTACACACCTGCCACCCTCACTGACTGCGTTTTTGTAGAGCACCAACTTGGAGAGATCGTTAAGTTTCATAAACAGCTGTTGCTTAATGCAAAGATCGTCAGAAAACGAAATTATTGGTGGAAGACAAGGAAACGAGGCACAATTTAATTTCGATGGCTGATTCTACTTCCGAAATTGAGCAACATGAAGTAGGTTATAAACCGAGTTTTAAAATATGATAAGCATAAATCACCGCTACCGATCCGTTATCAATACGATGGAAACTGCATCGCTCTCCTGTATAATGGGTCAGGAAATTGAAGGTAATGGGAAGCACTGAAAACTTTACGGTTAGACTCGACTTTGATGTTCCTTTCTGAATGTTAGACGGCAAAAACTTACGAGGATTTGATAAATTTTTAAATCGAGCTACTATATTCAGCGATAAAAGGAACTTCAGTTAGCTCTAAATGGGCTATGGAGCAAAAGATGTGCATTAGCAACGAAAAAATCGGAGCGAACGGAATAATATTAATGATAAACAAATCACAATTACACATTCGCTTAAGACTAAAAGTATGGAAGCGAATGTGCCATTCGGAGCTGTTATATTGCCATTTAACAATGTAGGATCACGAGTAGTGACCAAAGCTGAAGAGTTCTGTAGACCGAATATAACATCGAAAAGCAAACGATACATAAAAAGACTACCTCAACACAACAATGGCAAGATGTTGACTCAGGAAAACTTTGTCAAGCATACTTTCACTAATACAAGATACTGTTCGCCTAAGTGAGCAACTAAGGACTTAGGCGAAATATGACCTAATTCGTTCGATATTCATCCGCGGGATTTGACGAAGACATAATGATTATCAGTGGCTATTCCTTTTTGATGGGAAACCAGGTAGAGTAGAGGGTATGAATAGGCACTGGCTAAAGATAGTTTGAAAAACAGCTTGTAACTGACCAGGAACCGAGGATGACATGCTCGTTGAGGCTCTCTGCAAACAGGGACACACTGCACAATGAAATCGCGTAATTTTGTTCCTTGCTTTTTTCGTTTCACCCTCTCCGCGAATTCCTGACGTGTATTTCTATTTTTATTTCTCTGTTGTTCTCTGCAATATAGTCTAGTGTGTCTTGTTTGTCTTATGCACGTATTCTATTTGTTCTTATTGCATCGCCCACGCCCTCAATGGTTTATTTCGCACCTTACACACGTTTTCTCTTTTTTTCCTCTTACCCTCTATAACGTGGTTCTGTCCAGTTATCTCTGTATGCCTGCACAAAGGCGCTCTTCCAGAAGATATCCATCGCAGTGTGAATTGCACACAGAATGCTGCTTTGACACGCACATCGACACAAAAAAACAGAACAACACCACACTCAGAGGCATTACTCAACGCTCTTTCCGCTACACCCGTCAAACGGATGTTCCAAGTTGCCTGCCTGTGGGGTCTATCACAATGGTCCGATACATCAGATCAGTGCTAGCGATTATCACTAAGCCAGCACCTTTGCGCTCTAGCTAGACACCACAGCCGTTGAATCACACCTTTAATAAAAGCTTACCCAAAAAGAGCGAGCACAACGGGTGAGAGCAAAGATAATGGGCTTAAAATGAAAAAGATGGCATCGAAGGCTGTCGTTCAAATTAATATAGGTTGGAATTTATTTAGTAATCGCATTTTGATGAAAACTTCAAAGATATTTTCTTCTTCATTACGGCAGAGTTCTCATTCCAGTAATTATCTCAATAACACAATTTCTTTAACATCTATATGGCTATGACTTTCTGATAAGAGGGATGGCGATGGGGAAGAGAGTGAATGGAAAGGGAACCAGGAGGAGAACTTCGAGCATCATAAATAGACTGTCGAAAACTAACTGCTGGCTGGCAATTTAGTTTGGATGGAAATTGAAAGAGTCCGAATCTCCTACTTCAGCAGCCACTTCCCTCCGCTTCCTCTTTCCCTCCTCGTATTCCCTTCCCAGTTGAAGCTCTCTTCCTTCAGTCAACGAGAATAGCAATCCTCCTTCCAAAGAATGCGAAGAGGACAGTATGTGAGCAGCCTGGTTAATTCTACTAATTGCGGCAATTTCTTCAATGAATTTCGCGAGTTGGCCAGTATTTCGTTAAAAACGACCAACACGCACTCTGTTTCTATAAGCCGTCGTTATCATATCACGACGAATTAAACTTCGTTGTTCTCCGTCCAATGAGATTCGCACTCATGTTTTGATTAGCGTTTAATGTGGCATCAATATGGTCTCTGCTTTGTTACTCATTTAAGAATGCTTCCTATTAGCTTAACCCATCCAGCACTACATCAACAACCTATTTCAGCTCAGCTATTAACGATTTGATTAATTATGATGTGGACACTCTATGGACTGCTCCTATAGGAGTGTGAGCAGCTTACAAGTTGAAGGATGAAGTATTTTTCCATTCAGGTGGATGTGAGCAAGAAATACAAAGACGAAAGATATTTGAAATTCTAACATCTGGATGACAGCCCACACATAACTGCGTAACAAGAACGGGGTGAGTCTATGAAACATTTTGAGTCTCTCATTTTTTCTGTCTCATATGGAGACTAAACCTTATGCCTCAAGGAATAGACGTAAAAGATGTGAGATCCGCCATTACCATCCCCAAGGGATGCCCATGATGGAGACAGACTACGTTAATCATGTGCGCAAGAATGCCTCAAATGAACGAATAAACTATGAGCTAATGTTCAAAAAAAAAAAATGAAATGCCGGCTCATCAAAAATTTATAGTCTCTCAATGCTTTAATTTCTGCTTCCTAAATCTGCACTTTCAGAGCAACTTTTTGGATACAACCGATTTGCAGCCACCAAGGAGCAGGAGAATCGGGGACTTCCACTAAAAATACCAAAAAAAAAAGGAAGAGTGGATTTTTCGAACAAGGATGAATTAATTTATTTGATCCCAAATATTCAAAATTCCATATATGAAGAACATATCCATAATCAAACAATTGCGTTTAGCTTACTCTGCAATGTTCTAAGTTGTGTTTATTCTTTTTTCGCAAGAAAAAATGGTCCAAAAGTCGTGGCTATTTTATACCTGCAATGCCCTCTAAACTTGTAGTGCTTAGTGGATGTGCGAATAGTAGCGAGAGAAATAAGCCCCATAATTGATATGCTAAAGGTAGGATAGAGACTCTATTTGGATTTCTGTCGTGAAATCTCTCGCATATGCCATACTAACGGATATGAAAATGAAAATTTCTATTCTCTGCAACTCCATATATTAGAGATACAAAAATTAAAAGAAATTCTACATGAGATTGTTTTTAAATTGGACGCAATGCTGAGCATTTCAGATTGTATGCAATAAGAAAATGCAGTAGAAGAAATTTCTTACCGCAACGAATATCATTATTGCTACCATTTTCTGGTACCTTTATTACCCTTTCAAGATAATGATGCACGTCTATGTGTACTAAAAAGAAAAAAAAAATTCGAAGAACCTTGACATTTTCAGTTCACGATGAATTTTTCATTGAATTTTCAATGCTTAATTGTTTTGAAAACTTTTTCAAAAACCAACTTGAATGAAATGAAAACGTAAATTGTTTGAAAATTTAAACAGTAACGGTTAATTTGTTTTCGATAATTTTGTATTTCTAAAGTGTACTGGAGTTTGAAAATGCTTCACAAAAATTGTCTCTGATAATAGAAATATAAAGAGACAAGGAGATGAAAATTTAAGAAGAAGGAAAAAATATTGCTGTGCAAACATAACATTAAAAAAAAAACTTTGTGCAGACTGATAAATCTATAATTGATACGTACTTTAAAATTTCTTTCTTTAGATATGCGTCAGATATAATCGGCTTAGGTATTTAAAAACTTTGCCTTAATTCTTATGAAGAGGTTTTCTTAAGGTGGAGAGTACTTTTATTGAAAATGATGTTTCATTAAACAATATATTTCCTAAAATTTTGAAGTAATTTAATTTATGCAATATCAAATTAATAGCAAAATGCTTATGTTTCGTGCAGCTTGTAAAAAATGCCTAATTCTATGCAATATTTAAAAAAAAAGCAAAGCTAATCGCAATGCTTAAATTCAGCGATGCTTAGCGATGATGATAGAAGATCACTATACACATCTTTTAATTAAACGAGTGTGCTTATTTCTAAACGTTTAGAAACTTATGCTCAAAATACGCATATATTAGACGATCATTCGGCTGAAAAACTTTCCCAACGAATAGGTTTTAGTTTGCAACGAATTTGATAGCAATCCCAATGAATAGTTTCATTCATCCCCTCCCCCCCCCCCCCCCCAAAAAAAAAAAGACCAATCAATTGAATATTCGAGCATATTATAGAGTTATGAATCATTATTTACTCAATGACAACTATATTCACTAAGAGATTATCTAGCAAATGTGTACATAATGCTCATCGAATGTATTTCATCATATCATAACTATTTTTAGTAAACACATCGAAATCATGCGAGTAAAAAAAAAGCGCTCAAGAAACTTTCCAAACAGTATAGAAAAATAATGAATATCAATAACAAAACGAGTGAATTATAATCGAACGAACATAAAACTTAAAAGTTTATTTCACTACTGCATTTGAAATGTTTCGCTGATTTAGCCGCTATATCTTCAATAATCATAGAAATCAACACAATTATACTAGATATAATCGTTTCCTATAAACGGTTAATTCGCTAAGGTAAAATGTTATATTGGATTTTTACGGCTGCAATGACGCATTAAAATATAATAGTGGACGAGGACGAGAAATAAATAAAGAGAAAGCAAAACGAAAAGGAAGTTCACACGTTTTGAGAGGAAAATGAACGTTCAATTCCGAATATGACTGCGAGAGAGTGAGTTGTTCTTAATAACTGTGCAATTTTCTTTCTCAAGATGGGTGGTCTAATTGAAAAAAAAAAAAAAAAAAGAAATTAAAACGTTTAAACGAATTACGAATAAAGAACTTTGATACACAAATGCCGCAATATTATTGTAGGCATATTTCACGTGTGGTCGTAGACTTTTTTCGCAAATGTCCAAATGGCTCAAAAAATGAAGCAATTCTATAGCGGGAATTCGTGTTTTAAGTTGCAGGCGTTAATGATATGTTTAAAGCAATGCAAAACGAAAATCGAATTTCTCAAATCATTATTTATTTTCACCTTTAGATGCAGTTGAGTGTGAATGGTCGAGGTGAAGCCCGAATATTTCCCTCTCAATTTTCACTTGAAACACTCTCAAGACGAAGAATTTAGTCATGAGCGCAAGATTTTCCCTTCTTGAAATTAGAAACAATCATTTCCCTACAGCTGCGCCCATTTTACGACAATCCAGAAAACTTTTATTTCCTTAATGAATTTGAATCTTATCTATGCCTATGGCACCTGTGTGAGGTAAGTGATCGACATACATCTCGATCGTTGTGCTGCAGTTTGCATAGCAAATCGGTTCCAATGCTCTATTTCTTAATCACCAACCTTCACTAAAATTTAGGCTCGGCATTACACCAACCCAATGGTGTAATTCTGTGTCATCTTTCATTCGTCATCTACTGTCAAAGAATTTCGCCGACAGGATCGGGCGAATCGGTTCGACCGATCGAATTTTCTTACATTATACCCACCGTGCAATGTAGAGTGGGCGTTGACCTCACACGAATCGGTATAGTCAGCAATAATATAAGCGTTAACAGAGCTCCCATTATGCAATAAACTGGCTAAATGTGGGCGCAATAAGCCTTAAAAATCACAGCTGCAACTTATTCTGCTTTTCACCTCAAATGTAAAGAGATTTTTGGCGCTAAACATCGACTTGTTATGAAGAGAAAATGTCCTGACGTCATATACCGAACCTGCTCATCCAATACCAAACCAGAAACGACATGCAATTCAAATGTATCAATTCATTTCTTAACTTGATAGCATTCTTCACAATCGACCATCTTCTATGCTGCAAACAGAAATGCGAGCTCGAGGGAACGGCCTTGCTTGGAAGATAACGCCATTTGTCTACCAACGTGCATGCAAGAAAGATGCTGAAGATCTAGAGTTCTACAGAAAGTAAGTAAGCATAACAAATTTGAGGGGTGGAAGGGAGAGGGGGAAGGAAGAAAGGAAACGTGTTTAAGGGAAATCGACAGTTCATCTATAGAGATCGGTATTTCAAGGCGCGTTTCAAAAAACCTTTTAGACGTACGAAAAAATCTTAATACTGTGAGTGAAAAACATCATTTCCAGCACAGCGATGTACTTAGACAAGGATAGTCAAATGTTTTTAACCGTTGCATTTTGTGAATCTTCTAGTAGACAGCTATAGTTGAAATCTGTGCTAAAATTTTCGACCATCTGTCATCCCACTGGATAGGATTCGATTTAAGAGGAAGAAAAAACGGACTTCGCTTTCCTTTAGCACTCATGTTGGCTCGATTCCTCAATGTCAGAATTAGCGTATTTGAGGTAGTAATTGTCTCTCAATCGTACAGCACTCCTTGGTCTTATTTACTCAATCGCCAAACAAGAAGAAAAGAAAAAAAATATGGCTCTTTCCTGTACTGCCGTAGCTAGCTCTAATTTATGCATATCGACAATGCAGTGTACATAGTCAACACAAAGACAGGAGATTGGAGGGACAGACCGGAAGGAAGTAGGGTCTTTCTCATTTCATTGCCTTTTTGGGGCATATTAGAGGATTTCTGTGCGATCGAACATTCCAAGTAAAAACCGGGAATAGCTCTACTCGACGTCGCGTTCTACTTGCACCAGTTTGTCTCAGAAGAGTGTGTTGAGGCAATTCTTTTTCTATCGTACGCAAGCACATAAACTATGTTTTCTATAGCCTACGCAACACAATCAGCCTAATTGCGAACGACATTTAAATAAGTTTATAGTCCGATGAATGCTATTGCGTTTGAACTCCATTTCTTGCAAAACGTCACTATCACTTCGGGAAATGGTCATATCCGTGACAAATTAGCATTTCCTATGATAAATGTCATGTTATGTACAATGCTAGTGACAAATGCGCTTCCTCAAAACTATTTGGTTAAACTATTCCCTTGGTAGATGAGATAGTATATGTGATTTCGATAGCATAATTGATTTCGATTTTCACTGGATACTGAAATGCTCCTCTGTTCGCAACAGTTATCCGAAATCGCAGGTTGCATTCTTCATGTCTTGCAGCCTAGAGGCCTCGAGCATTATTGTAATTAATGCCCGCCCTGCACACTGTCAACTTATTCTGCAACACTTCTGCAGCTATATGTGGTCGCCTTTTCTCGTTTCTGATGTTGGACCAGATGAAGACATCGAAAACAGTTTTACCCGTACCACGTTTGCTAAAATCCATCTCTGCTGTTATCAAATCGATTATATTACTACTGTGGAAACCTTTACTTTAGAATCATTGGAATATGCAGGCTTAAATTTGGCTTAATCGTTTGTTTCAAGCCATTGCGTAATTTTCTCGACATTCTTTTCTCCGCAGTATTTAACTGAACCTCCAAACATAAAGGGCAGGGGAGTTTGGAAAATTCAACCCGAAAAATCGTAAGAGCAGGCTGTATTGAAAGTTTCACGAGATGCCTCAATCGCTTTGATCGTCCTTTATTGCGGAACTCATATCTTCCTATTGCTTTGCACTTTTTTTTAATGGTTTCCGCTTTGAATTTCTTTGATTAATCTGTAGATTAGCCAATAGGCGTGTATTTAATTCTTTTTTCTTTCCGTTCCTTCTAATGATTTCTTTCTTGCTTTCAATAAATATTTATACGGACCTTTTTCGTATGTATTTAGATGGAACTAGACATTTGAAAGTGCACGATAAACTTATATGAAATGGATTCTTTTCAACAAGACAGGTCCAGTAATTTCTATTTGGAGCATCAAGACGAATTAGAGCATCACACTACGTTATTCTAATTTCTACAATTCGATGCATCGGCTTGACATAAACGCCTCATCAAATAATTAGGCCATGGTATCGATAAAACAACTGCTTTCGTTATGGCCACTCTAAGCTCACTGGAAATTCCACCTATAATACCTCTAACTTTGAGTTTTAACGAAGGCACTTAGGCATATTTTCTTTCGAGATGCAATGCAATTATTGAGCAAAAGTGGAGAAATTTTCGCTCGTGCTTTAAATGTTATTCATCCTCTCACCCACATACCGACTCCCAACCAAATATTTGTGCGCAGATAGCAAAATGAGCCGATAAAGATGCGCTATAGCCATCTTAACCGTAATGAACGCAGTTGGATGAATCTGAATTTACATTTGTACCACAAAATATGTGCAACATACTGTTGCGTGTGTGGAAATTTTCAAAGCGCCTAGTTGCCGTGCACAGTGTTGGAGTTCGTTTCTCTTATCGGTCGAAAGGTTCGAATGGATTCGCTGAACCTGCATGAGTGCCCAGTTACGTGTATCCATTATCCGGAAAGAACTGCTGGACGTTGCGAAAATGCTATTGTGTGACGTAAAGTTGATTGGATGTAAAATTCACCATCACTGGCCATTTATTTAAATCTTGAGTGAAACGTTACTTCATTGCAAAAAGAAATGGTCGGATATGGTGTTAGAATCGTTCAATACAGCTAAGTCGAACGGGTAGCTAGCTAGATATCTGTATCATGTGATGCAACTGAATGGATTTTTAATGAAGGTAACTCTAGTATATAGGTTGAGGCTCGATAGTGATTTTCGATCTGATTTCCCCTAGTCCCATCATCAGACAATGCCAAAGCGCCAGCTCACCAACCATGGTAAGAACAACGGCCGCCTTCAAAAATGAAATTCAAACAAAAGTGCTTCGCGCTGCGTCCGGTTTAGAGGATTAAGCTGAACATAACGTCTCCTGTAATGGTAGTCTGGCAGTTTTCCGTGGAGTTCCCTTGAGAATACAGGACCGAGACTAATATCCTTCTAGATAACTTTGACAATAGAAGTGATCTTACGCGCATCACATAGCCACACCTTTCTGCACCGAATTCTTTATGCCCTAGGGTGATTATGCAGTTATCGGTTGAGAAACGATGAAAAATTCGCATCCCAAAAACAACGACACTTTTTTAGGCATTTGATATCTAAATGTCATCAAGAAATAAATAAAGAGCCGTTGAATTCTCATCGCGTTATGAAAAAGAAACAATGTTTTCTTTATGCAAATCAAGCTCAAATTTTCATCGCAATTCACAAGCTGTCAAGTTTTCGAAAACAATTTCGACACTTTCTGACGGATGCATCAACTCTAATCCTTAAAGCGAAAGCGCTCCTGTAAAGTCAACTGTGATATGAAATTCTTCCTCTTACCTACACATCATCTCACGCTTGTTAGTTCATATGAAGTGAGCTTTAAAAAAAAAAAGAAATTTACATACTATCTCCAGCTGCGCCAACGCCGGTATTCATTTTCCATTCCATGTCACGAATCAGTGAGTCGATCTGATCGCCGCCTTGACGCCGACTTTGCTGCAACAATTATTTCATCTCATATTCTTATGATCTGTATCAATGCAAAATAAAGATGAAAAGCGATGACGTGCAGAGAGAAACGATTTCCAGTACATACTTTTCGAGAACATATAAACACTTGAAAAAATACCATTGTAGGATTTTTTTTCGGCGAAAATCAAATTCAAAAAAGCAGAGAGAAGAATAAATCAAGCAAATCGATGTGGGAAAATATACGAGAATGAAAGGAGAGAAAAGAGATTTGCATATTTCACAGATTTTCTCAGATAAACTTTTGATAATCTCATCTAAAAATTGAATGCAACATTGACTTGGCAAGCGCTTCTAGCAAGCTGGATGCAACATTCTCCGCTAGGAATTTACAGGTTGATATATTCAAAACATCATTTGCGCAGATCCACTACATTTACGCCCATGCGTAGACATAAGCACGCATACAACACTAGTGACAGATTCTTCTTGTAAAGGCCGATACGTTGCGAAATTTCAAGACCATCTTCGTTGCAATGTAGTAATTGATGAGCGAATTGAAAATAAAGCGGTGAACGATCGGAAGAGTGTTATTCATTTTTTGCCAATGGAATGTCGAATGAGCCAATGGAAGAGACACTCTCCCACGTTATTAGAGAAACCTAATCTGATTATAGCTTCCTGCCATAGATAATCAGCAATATGTAAAGCTACTTAGTTTCAGCTTCATCGTGTTCGAACTAACCTCAAAGTACTAAAGGATGCACTTTTATAGCGATGGGGTGGAACAAGGGAGATGAAATGCTATTTTCTATTCTCAAATCACATCACGCAGAGCGTTCATCGGAAAAAAGATGCCCTCTATACAAAACGAATCCTTTAATGACCGAATTCAAGCGAGCATTTTTAGTGACGAGAGTTCCCAATTCTTTGAAAGCAATAGCAAAATTTTCGCTCTGATTCACTATAAGGATAGCTGATTGTTTCGATAGAACAAACCTGCTTTAAGGAGCTTTTATCAAGACTAACTTACTTGCTGCAACTTACCAGTCTTTTTTCGGGTTGTTCAGAACAAGCCTTGTTGGTCGTATATATGGGCTCACCAAACACTTGTGATTTGCAATTAACGATTCGTGGACAGCGGATTTGCATGCCGAAACCTTTTAAGCGTTAGATATTTAGTGCTGAATGAGCGTTTAGTTATCAATCTAGATCCCTCTCCCCGTTTTTGCGGAGTGTAATTTAATAAACTGCAACCATTGGCAATTGAAAAGTGACCAGAAGTTGAACAATTAAGTGAGTTGTAAGCATTAGTTCGCTTACTCGATAAAGGGAGTCGAGAGAGGGCGGTGCGGGTACGTCACGCAGCTGCGACTGTTGAAATTGATTAGCGATTCGCTGCGATCTTGTTAGGCCTGAAAATGCTAACATATTTGGTAAATGATTCATCCAGTTCAGCTAGGCCATCGTTTCACTCCTTTTTTCAGGACTCGTTGCTGTGTGTATCTAGAATCTCTTTAAACTTTAACATTCCTCATTAACAAAGCAATGATGATTTGCCAGAGGGGCAAGAAAACGTGCCATTGTGCCCACATGCTGAATAACATGCGAAGTAAAAATGAGCAAAGACGCAATAAAAAACCCCTCTGAAATGCCTGAGTTTTGAAGTTCAGTAGACGCAGAATCAGCTCGCTTCAAAGGCACTGCTGCAGAATAATAAAACATAAACGAAGCACAGTTGGGCAGACAGCAAAAAATATTTTTGCAGAGGTAAGCGGGACAGCGTCTATAAAAGTTCTAATGACCACAACTTAACATCACTCCAAACATCCCGACAATTTTTCTTTGCGCAAAATCATTTCGCTTTCGTTTAAATGATATCGAAATGTGGGGAAAGTTCCAGGCTTATAGGTGGTTTTGTAAAAATTCTTTCAAATTTGCGACGATCTAGATTTAAGAATTACGAGAAAGAGGGGTGAGCGCCGTCTAGTGCAGGGAATGGAGCTCCCACGGAAATCCTCCATGACATAGTAGAATAATTTAGTCCCTGCTCCTTTCCGCCTACCTCAGAGGCGGGAGATTCTTCGGACACGCTGATCTCCAGTGGATGCTTCCGCTTCGCAAATCTCCACCGGGAAGGGGAACTTTCGCACGACAAGGCCATCTGCGGGGAGGCTCGCTGGAATTGGAGAATTGAAAGGTGTTCATTTTTATAAAGAGATTGTTTTCACATGATTTATGCGGCAGCGTTGACCCATTTTGACAATGACTCTGAAAATCATCTCTTGTTTTGAGAACTTGCAGGTTTAGGGTATCGTTGCTTTGGAACGCAGTTCTTTCGATACAATTATTGCACAAACCGCGCATTTGGGCCACATACTGCATGCTGCTCGCTTCAAAGCTAATGAATTCTTAAAAATTCTTCCCCAGTGAATATATATATATATATATATATATATATATATATATATATATATATATATATATATATATATATATATATATATATATATATATATATATATATATATATATATATATATATATATATATATATATATATATATATATATCTGAATTGGTTTGAGGATGATGCAAGAAATGATTACGGAAATGCTTTATTGTATTTTATCAGTTAATTCCTTTACTTTAAGTTACAATACAAATATCACCTATGATATAACTAGATCAGTTCCAGCGAAAACGTATTAGAATATATTGTACAGCATTTCTTTCGGTTTTACTTTGTATAGATTAGTCTTATATCTATCCACCTCCTGATGCAGAACTAAACAGTCGCCTAGCTAGCTGGTCATTGACGTGTTCTGGCAGCTCGGTAAAAAAAATATAACTAGAACGAATTCATCGTTCCAATTGTATTTTTATTTGAAACTCTTTTTTTCTGTATTCTCTCTTCCCGTTTATCAGGCAAATTTCGCTGTGAACGAATTTTTCAATGTTATTGATGCCTTACTTCGGCAGTGTCACTGCTAATCGCATTTGATTTCGGATACCACATGTCTAACTTTTTTATTGTACGTTACTTAAACGTGGGTGAATATTCCTTAAAGGTAGTTCAGAAAAGTTTCTGGTATTTTATCTTCACATTGAAATTCATATGCTATTTTGGTACATATATTTCAAATGATGTATAAAAGTTAGGGGTATTTTAATTCGCCTTCATGAATACATTAGGCGCTATAAATAGATCTGAAATGAGTCATCCTCATTAGCTCTATATTGAAATGAACAAACGTAATTCCCATATGTCTTCTGAATCATTCTTATTCATTTATAGGCAGAATTTTCTTTGCAATGAGAGTGCTCGTGGATAGCTGATGTTGTGAAGGTGTGAGCTGATGTGAATTTGACACACTATTCTTTCAAATTCTGCGGTATTTCTCGAGGCATTGTGCTTTTTGAAAAGGCACTAAATCAGCACACACCTATTTTGTTAGATTTCTGTTTAGCATTGTTCCACTAACTATGATCAAGTGCTGTTTCTAACTCTTGTGCAATAAGCTGCTGCTTCTCTAGTAACATTTCGTCTACATAGACCGCACCTCTCGAATATGCTAATTTATGCGGTTTTCTAATGTTACTCCGAATGTATGGGAGAATTTTTCCATTTCGCGAGGGTGACGTGCGTGTTACGAGCATCCCTCACGCAGATGGGAAAATTTTTGGACCCGCGGGGCCTTGAGGGGCTCGCGTTGTGGAGACTTGCGCAGGAAGCGGGATTCTTTCAGTGCGGAAGCACATACAGCCCGAATTACGGAATCTCCAACCTGAGGATATGGGCGAGAACTCCGAACACTAGCACTATCCTTCTCCTCTTTGCCTATCAACGATATATAGTACAAATATTAAACAAAAAAAAAGAACAGCTGAACAAAGAAATATGCAAGCGGCCATAAAGGGGAACACGGGTCAAAGTGTAGCATTTCGCTCTTCTCTTAAATGACTGAAAAATATTCCCTAAGAATTTTGAGTAAATTTTTGAGAATTTTGGCATATTATTAGATCCGATATGAATCTCTATCATATGACCTTATACACGTACACCTATTTTATGAGCGTAAGCCTTTCAGAGGACTGTGCATAAATCGCTTTCATTTTAATGCTTTTAACTTTAGAAAAAAATGCTAATTAAAAAATTGCATTATTCACCTAGATTTCTGTCGCTTTGTTATATTGAAACAAATAAGTGAACTAATTCAAACATGTACCCCCCCCCCCCCCATAAAAACAAGTCTAAAATTAACATACTCATAAACGGTGTGAGTCTTGCTTGAACGTGGATTATTCACACCGCTCACTAATACATCCCTTATCGCATTCTAATTGCCCATGTTCGATCCGCAAAGTTTTCATCCAGCAGGTATGTCTGTGTATAGATAACTGAGAGTTATGACCATCAAAAACTCACTCCCCGCTCTCTATCCTTCTCACAAAATAACGCATGCCAGAATACGTTTCGAGAAAATATACGCAGACCTATGGAGAAAATCTGGCTAACGCGAAGGGTAATAATTTAATGACCCAAAACAATGAAAAAGTAAATGGAAGTGAAGGAACTCTGTCTGATCATAGGGATTTGCGCAAGGAAGAAGTACTCCTCAGATGAGTCTCCTCCACTTCGGAAAGGAAATATTAAACGGAAACTGGAGGTTCGAAATTTGAATTAGCATTTGTAGTACGTTGATAAAGAATCCCATGATTCACTTATTCTTTAGTAATCGCTTATGTGAGCATGAATGAAAGCCGCATACTTCTTCAGACTACAGGATGGTAGAGGGAACGTACAAGATAGTCGACTTGATGACATGTTCCAACGCTAGTACATCAAACAAGACTACTATAGAAAGGAACATAACATATTTTCCTGAGTAGAGATGGCTTGAGCGTTCTAATTTGCCAAGATTTCAAGAGAAGAGTATTCCATTTGAGAGAGTCTATTCGCAAGTTTTGTGAGGGGCGTCCTGTATTGAAGAGGCGTCTTTTCGTTTTAAGATAGCCGTCTGTCTATTCAAGGTTTTTTTTTTATTCAAGCAAATACTGCGTATAGCATTTAGGAAATAAAAGCGTCATCAACAGCAGCGATGCAAAAACCTCTTCAACAACAGAACATCGAATCATTTAAAAAAATATAGAGAACAAAACAACTCAACGTTGAAAAGCAAATTATTTTTAGCAACATGGTGAAGTCTTCATCTTGGTCACCGTTCAATGCACTGCTCCCGATGCGTTCTCTCTTAGCGCTCTTCGGAAGTTTGTTCTCGTTGATTTGTAGAAATCTGTTTCGATTCTCTACGTGGGAAGCCACTTGCAGAGTCGTTTCGCACATAGCAAACATAAGTTTGATAGAAAGAAAAGCCACTCGGATGGCAGCATACTCCTCGAAAGAAGTCGCTCATCCTCATAAAGAAATTAGAATTCCACCTTTTTCGGCGAAGATTTTTGATAAGCCAATCTTGCATTTTGCTATTTACAGCACTACCTAAAGACCATATCAAATATATCAAAACGTTTGCGATGAGCGTCTCCTCAAGTATGCGTCAATTTGAAGCACATTTCATTGAGAGTTTTACTTTCAAAATATCTGCATCCGAGTGGCGTTCAACAAATTTGCCAATGAATAACGTTATGTGCATTTCAAAAGGAAGTCGGCATTACAATATTGGCCAAATGTGCACAAAATTATTATCAATATTTATTGAGCGGTATATATAAGTTGACTTTTGATAAGCGATGCTTGTTGTTGAGCGTGAGAATGTTTTTTTTTTTTTTAAATGATAACATTCTACGCATCCATGTATGTATGACATGGCCTGCACAGAATTATACCACTGAGGAAAATAAAGAAGAGAGGAAAAAATAGGAGCACAACGTGAGACGCCATGAATTCGAAAACCAGGAAGCGAAAATGCCATTGGTGAGATAGCGCTCCCGCAAATGCGAACTGACGGCAGCCACTGTGAAAGTTAGAATATAAGCAACTTGCAAGAGTAACTAATTCGAGGATTCGTTTTTTCGGGGGGGGGGGGGGGATTTATTCAGCACACAAATGGATTTAATCAATGCAGCTGTACTTTCCTCTCCCTTTTGGACGAAATTCCCTTAAGACATCGTGGCCGTTTTTACAATTTCATTTCACTATCGCGTTAGTGCATCACATAGTGTCGAGAAATTGTTACGTTCACTAGCAAAAAGGCAAAACGCCAACGAGACGCATCGTCATAAATTTTGGCCGGAAACATCGACGAAATTCGTTTTGAGAATTGAATACTAAAAAAATATTCATCATATGAGCCGAATGAACGCTAGTTCGCGTCCTCTTCTGATGATATGCTTTTACGTTGAAAAATTACGCACAACCGATCGACATAATGGAATGGGATTGGATAGTACAGCTGCCCCGTCCTTTCCAAAATATTTTTGCTCAGAAATTCCTGAAGTTCAGGAATCATAGAGCGGCTGTGGACCATTCGATTCAATTTGAGAATAACCGGAGCCCTGAATGATAACTCGAATCGGAAGGCAGTGAAAGATTATTTTGTAATATGCATATAAAATTACAGCTAAAGTTAAGAATCTAGGAGGAATAGCTCATCGAAATGTTACCTTGATCTCGGAGTTCTCGTGCAAATTTGGTGCCTTCCTCGTCTGACTTCCGTGGGCTATTTGTTGAACTATATGCATATTTCTGATGATAATTTTGAGTATGACGTTGTGGTTCCATCAAAGTGTAAGCAGGTGTTTGCGTTGCATAGGCTCGTATCGCTGCTCTTGGATCACTTATATATGGGGAGTCTCGCGCACTAACACTACTGCTGAAATTTAGAGTATATGGTTGGTTATATTGGAAAAATATTTGATCTCGACGAGAATTTATTACGACAGATCTTATTTTGTTAGGCACAGAAATAACGGAAGAACGATGAAGTTGGTGAGATCCGTCGGCTTCGCCTTAACGATAGTTCTAAGGAGCCGACCGACGATCGACGCACAGCATCGTCGCAAAGTAATGAGTGACCACTAAATTCGCAATATTGCTGATTTACATTCGAGACCATTGTTCGCAACCACAAAATTAACAATAACCTCTTGAGGTACTCGTAAAGAAATGAGAGCATTCTCAAAGGCCGCTATTGCTACCTCACTCAGCATGTGAAAAATTTTGTCAATTAAGTAAGGGAGGAGGGAGGGGGAGGGGAGTGGCGGCATTCAACTGCTTTCCATCATCTAACCACTCAAATATTTCGAGAAAAAAAAAATAAAAAGGAGATGACGAAGTGACATTGGGTGGAAAGCCAAACTCTTGAATTGGAACTTTTGAGAAGGTAATGAACAAATCGGCAAGAAAAACTAAAGATGGCCACTGAGATTATAATGGAAACTAGAACGACGAACGCAATCATGTTAACAAACTATAAAACCCATTATAGAAAGCAATAATTGATTGCAACTTATCACTATCCATCTAACAAAGCAGTCGAATGCTTGTTATCTCTATAGCATTAGACGGTTGGTCACTTATCGATGAAGGACGTGAATTGCTTATTATTTCCCCCTCATTGTAATTTTTATAATTTGCCAATTAAACTGATAGGAAATGGATGAGGATGCCTTTTTCTGCTAAGGTATCTAGAGTTCTATCAAAGAAATATCTAAAGAATGGCAATTTCTTAACCAACAACTAATGGTACATGGATCATTTCTAACTACGTATCATTTCAGCCTATTTTTTTTTACACGATCTATATTTTAAAAAATTCCAAAGAAAGATTTCCGAACGACTAATCCCTTCCTTAAAACTGTTTTTTTGTCAGTTCAAAGAAGAAAACTCCCCAGCGAAAGGAACCAACAACATAGTCGTTGGTACAGTGATCCAATTAATTCACTTGTACTGTACGTTTGAAATTGATTGATCACTGTATAACTCATGAAGCGTATCGCCGAGGAATCGCGTGATTCCCACCGCGATACATTTCCTTCTCGGTTGGGAATCATATACTTGATGCTCACTTACCAAGTGTTTAGCTGATGATCTCATATAAGCATAAGCAGAACTAAAGCACTAACTTTTGCTGCTGATATGAGGACGAGTATTGTTTATAAGAAGAGGAAGAGTAAGTTGATTGCACTGGTCGTCCACTTGTTTCGTACTTCAACTGAAATATGTGCAAATATTTGCATGTGTGTTCCTTAGGTTTAGCGTATATGAGAGCGCATTGCATGAGCTGAAGTAAAGGAATTTGTAAGAACAACATATTTATGCTCGCATTACTGAAAACAGTACTTTAGCATCATTATGCTATATAATTTGCAAAAGAATAAAAAATTTTCAAAAGATTTGCAGTTTTCAAAAAGAAAAAAGCAAAATACGATTTTGAAAAATATGAAGATTAAGTGAATGAAGGCAAAACATTTAGCTGATGAAAAAACGAATAAATCAGTCAACATCGACTAAGATCAACAATTCCATAAAGAGCAATTTATTCATGCGTTAATTCAAAATAATTTCTCTCTGATAGCGACAAATCCAATGAAATTTACATAGAATTTTTTACAACCTATAGTTGGTACCTTTCATAGGCAGTTAATGTGGATTCGCCACCTATGCGGCTTGAAAATGGATATTATAATCTAATCTCGTTGCAACTGTTACAGCAAATTTCATTAATTAATCCTCTTCTTAGATATTCAGGCCTTCGTTAAGCATTTTGCCATATCGGAGTATTTAATGATTTTGGCAGTCACGTTAACGTAGCGTTTTTAAATAAGGAAATTTACCAACCGTATCGGAGTATCGATAAATGTCGCCGAGCGGCATAGAGTCACGGGCACCAGAGGGCGAAGCATGAAGCTGTAAAATGAAACCATCTTATTAGATCGATTAAAGCATTTCCACTCATAACATCATAGTTTTACATGCAAGGCTCGAAGAATTTGAATCACTGTAGAGCATTTCGAAATAAATGTTACTCTCAAATATGTCTAGCAAGTAGAAAAAGTTGAAACAGAAAAATTATTTTAAGTTGAACATTGCAGTACGATATGCGTTTATACATTGAACATCAACTATCTATTGGTAGATTGGTCAACAATGCGAAAGGTCATCATTGGCCTTTCTTGCAGTCACTCTCTTGAAGGGTGCAGTCCTGTCTGAATCTACGACTGCAGCTGCATTACTTGCGATACATTTCGGCTACTGGAAGTAAATTGAACATAGCAATGGAACGCTTGGCGTCCTCCTTACTCATAGCAAGGTGAATTTTTGTAGCATGGAATCACTAATTCTTCCGTGGCCCAGGATAGGTTCAATCGACATTCACCTCAGCTTTAATCGACCGTCTCCTTCAGCATGTGGAAAGTGCAGAACTTGGGCAAGAATCGTCATTACTCCATGAGGTTGCTCCATAAGTTCAATTCTGTTCGTTAAATCCTCACATAGATGATATTCACCCCATACTATACAGTCGCAACTTTTTATATGTGAGTTTATGGAGGTGTGAGAATCCCGATCTTTAGTGTGTAGCTACTCTCCAGTTTTTTCATAGCTACCCCTGTCACTCACACCTTTATCAGAATGTTAAAAATGAGCTCTCTTCAATGACTGTTTCTGTTTAGCAATTGGTGAGATTTTCCTAAGTGAATGCTATTATGTCAATTTTGTTGCCAAATTACACCAATGCATGGGGATAGTCCCCTGCGAAATGGCATTTGAAATCATTACAAGGACGGTTTGTAGCCATTGTACTTGGTCACCGCATCTGTCCTGGTTTGCGGGAAACAGTCACCGCATGTGCTAATATATATATATATATATATATATATATATATATATATATATATATATATATATATATATATATATATATATATATATATATATATATATATATATATATATATATATATATATATATATATATATATATATATATATACTGCCATGACGTGCTTTTGCAAGCAAACTTGCAAGCCAGAGAAAAAACTGAGCATTTGAAGAACTTGCAAAAGGTGCGGCAAGATAATGGTCCAAAGTTCCACGAATTCCATGTACAATATGGGGTTCATGGAAAAAGCAAGAAAACCGTTCGCTGCGAACTACTTCCCGGATTTCGTCCGCAATCTTTTCTTTCAGGTCATTACATCAAAACGCTTCCCATTGCTCTTCCCTCTATCCCCGCTCCTTCCATCCTGGCCCAAAATCATCCCTTAGCAGCACATCAACATCTGACCCATGTAGCCCCTATAACAAATGAAAACAGTATCGTCAAAGTACCACTGCCTACTAAAAGCAAGCCATTAAAACGAATAAGTTCCAAACAACAGTATTATTTGCTTAGTCATCGTCGAAAGAGGCCTTTCCATCAAGCTGTTCATTGTTTCAAAAATAGGTAAATAAATTACCGTTTCTCTGGTTTTATCTGATTCCATCCATTCATTGAACGGGCGGTCCTGCCGATATCGTCCAGACAAAGGCTGATTCGATCCGTCCACTCGTCCATTGGGTACACTCTCGAAGTCACTTCGTAACGGTCGATCGTACTGGGTCTTGCGTAGGCCAGCGGCAGCGTACTAAAAGTTTACCGATGCATAATCACATTTAAGAGCGAGGGAGCGTTGCATCACATCATGAAAAACTGCTCAACTCTGGATTTTCTCAAACATTTCCTTGATCAAAAATCTTTAACTAAGTTATCCGAACACAGTATTTTTGTCGGAACAAAATAATAATGTCTTTACATGCCAGTACCAATCTGCGTCCAAAACAGAATTTCAGCTCGAGAACTACTGAACCAAGCGTTTATGAAATTGGCAGGTGCAATATATAACCAGATGTCGAGCTCAAAGGTCGGTCTATCAAATTCAAAAGGAATTAAAGACATTTGAATGTATCAAAAAATGGCATGACTTTTGCACCAGTCTATATAGTACAGAAATTGGAATACAAAAATATGTTTATGATTATTTATTGATCTTCTCGCGAAGAATGCTGTAAGAGTGCTGGCTGCAATGATGCAGTGGTCGGAATATGATGCTGCTAATAGTTTCTTAGATGATTACCTTAAGAACTTTGAAATCATTTGTGAAAAAATAGAATTTTTACTTCTTCCGTATGCATGAATATTCACTGAGTCGGAAAATGAGAAAAATGTTGCTTCTTTCTTGGAGATAAAATTAGAGAACGAGCAAAACGAGGGTGCCTTTAAATAAATCAAAAAATGACCGGTGACCGTCTGTTTGTTGAGCTCTTAGGCGGAAATGTCATTACAGCATGACGTCGTTGCCTTGTTCAATTTCCCGTTAAATTCATACACCTGTTAGTGGGAGTGGTTGTTTCAAGCCGCAAAGGAACATCAACATTGTGCGTTTGTATGAGTTAACGTGAAATATAACTTATCGAGTATAACTTAAAGGATCTTACAGCGTCTATTGCTTATGTGAACTTTGAAGCGTAATTGTCAAAGAGTTTAACTTCATAGGAAAGGGTTGGAGAATTTCTATTCTTTAGTGCAGAAAACATTTATGCAGAAGCCTCAGAGATTCCCCATTGACATTGAAAGGTTGTGATTTTATCTATACGTCGCGATTCATCAACGTTTAAGAACAATTTTACAATGCGATAAAATTGTGGGCGATGCAATAAAATTACTTCACCAATTCACTGAATAAAGTTACAGTTATATGTGCATTTTATAGCTTTAGGTGTGACTGTCCAGTCTCATTAATATCGAAGAAATAGAGACACCTAACAACATAGTTGTTTTTCTCCACAGCCGATTGCAGTTCCTATGGAATTTGATTTCCGATTCCATCATTCGGTTGGACGAATACTCCGATACATTTTTCATTATACTCCGATGCATTTTCATTACGAATATTATTTAAAATATTTTGAGAATCCACTATTCCTCTGAGAGTGGTTTTCAAAGATCAAAAAATGCACAAGAAGAAAGTTGAAAATGCTATGCGTTTTTAAATTCACTAAAAAATAGGATAATCAGGTAAAACTTTTATATGAATGGAAGCAGCAAAGGGAACCATGTTTAAACTGTTTCATTCTGAGAGTCGCTAATAGCAATGCCAGTTAAACCATTAGCCTCACTAACTCGATAGTCTCTCAATATCCAATCGATGAAGTTATGCCATTTGAAATGGCAGCGGATTCCACACAAAAAATGAAGACATTCAGGAAACAAGTAGAGATTCATGTGCTTTTTACATTCCGCTCAAATGAATAGTCATTTCCACAAATTGCCAACAAAGGATAGAGTATGCCGAATAATGCCTTTATGTTTTTACTGAACCCAACGATCGCACAAATCTTCTCGAAAAGATTCGTTTTTTTACTGTCCGATTGTGCAATGGGCACAAACTTTTGTGACTTTTAAGTGCTAATAACTCCGTCCAATGATAATGGATCAACGCAAAGATAGCACAGAAAGTCATTCTATGATGTACATCATGTCAGTCAAATTTCTTGACTGTAATATCAGCAGTTCCTGTGTTGAAACCATAAAAGACAAACAGACAGACACGCGAACAGATAGGAAGACACTCATATGCACAGACACTATATGCGCTTTGCAGATGCAAATTTGCAAAGGTGCAATTAAAGCGCATTATTTCGGGTTTCAAAGCACGATAGGCAACTTACTGTCAATAGCTATTATCGAGAGGACTCTTTACGCTTATTAATATGAAGAAAAAAACCAACCTGTAGTGTCTGAGCGTCCAACCCGGGAGCGGGGGACTTGGACGGCGCTGAAAAATATATCCATATTGGAGAACGGATATTTTAATGCCCTCTAAATTAATATTTCATAAAAATCGATAACGCATTCCACGTATAATATTGTTCAAAAGGAGTTCTAAAGGAGGTAATCGATCCAGATTAATGTGCATCAAGAATAAATTAGCAGTCGCAAAATATTGTTGAAATTCTTTACTAAAAAAAAGCGTAAACATTAGCTGCAATTCATAAACAACGCATGATGAAATTTCTATTTCCAAAGTTTGGGTAAGTTTACCCGTTTACATCTTACCTCTAATTCTATTTTCATGGAATACAGGGTATAGGTAAAAAAAATTTTAACATCATAGAGTAATATAAATTCATTCACATTTGTTTTGCCGAATTCGGATTAGAAACATTGTATCATGTTTTAGTCAATACTCTCTATTTATCGATAGCATCTACGATTAACTTTCAAAATGCCTTTCGTTTCGTTTAAAATCCTCTCTGCGCTGCAGAGTACTCAATACAATTATACAGTTTCAAATTTATGAACTACAGAAAAAAGAAATTTTAGACGAAGAACTAACGAGGTACGGCAGAACGTGTTTCTCTGTTACTATAGGTTGATGGCCTCCCGCTAGATGGTAGAAACGACGACTGAAAAACCAATAATATATTGCGGCGCAAACAATAACGCATAGAAATAGTTCATAAATGGCTGAATACATAAATTAAGACGCTTTTAAAGAGTCGATGAATTTTAATCTCGCAAACAAATGATATACACCGATAACGCTAAATGTGGGAAAAAAATTCTATACAGTAACTGTGAAATCTCTTTAGATTATCCAAAACGATACAGCGAAAATGTGGACGTGAAGCAGGTCACTACTGAGCGAAAAAAAAAAAGAAATTTAAAAAACACACAACGAACAGTCACCTAAACCCTCGTCACGAGAAACAGAACGTTTTGTTAGGACAGTCCACTTTGGCAAGTAATAAAGTTTTAACTGCTCCTTAATGAGGATAGTAATTAAGTTGCAACTGCTGAGAAGTTAAACAGAAATAAAGCTGCAGCCGTCAGGGAATTAAACTCAATAACATTCGAGTAGCGCTTTTTTCGAATACACTTTTCTAGAGCGCCTTAGGTGCGAAATAACAGCATGAGAGTTGGAATGCGCAATTTATGAAAACCTCACAAAGAAGTTTCAAAAAATGCTTCTTAGCAGTCAACAAAGTTTGCAACGGCAAGCTTTAAAACATTTGTTTGTATAATACAGAATGGCCACTCACGGAACTGTGTAGAGGGGGTGGAGGAGGAGGGGCTGGGGGAGGCGGCAGCATTCCACCGCGTAGCCGTAGTGGATCGCGTCGGAAATATTGCTGTATGAGCGGCTGCGTTGTCTGATCCTGCTGAAATCGGCTTCATTTTAAACTGCATCGATGCTTTCAACTCACAATATTTTTAAATGGGCTCTTCGCTTTCAAGTTCAAGCGCATTAGATGTAAATCGAATGCCGAGATCCATTCAAAAAAACCCATAGATCGCTATTGTGCTTTCATGGTTCACGAGATCATCCTCTTAGCACAATGGTTCAAACGATATTTCGTGTAATATTAGTTAGGCTATAGAGTGCCACACATCTGTAGCTCAAGCAGAGGCCTTCAGTTCAGCACTGTTCAAGTATAAAACTGTATCGGAGCTTCGGTGCATCATGCTTTGCCTACTACCACGGATGTGACATGCATCCAATAGAATGAATCACTTTTTAGTGGAAGGAGTATTACATGCAAGAATATATTATTTTTTGGCTTAGAAACTTTATTACTAAGTTTGCTACTAGTTGGAGATTTTACTAATAAGTTTACAAACAGGCATACATGACTGGATAAGTGAACAATCACCGAAGTGATCGTATCAAAAATAATAAAAACCCACGCAAACAAACTGCTAAACTCAGATCAGTTTTTTAATTAAGGCAAACATATCAGAGGCAATATGCGCAAGAGTTGGTGTACGAGAAAAATAGAAAATCACATGAAATTCGTTCCTCGAGTATGTGACAACACAAACAAATATTCCAGGTTTCAGTAAAACCCACTTTTCACCTCGCGCATAAGGAGAAACTCATCGCGCAAAAGCTTATGATTTTAACATAGCCACTTCCATAGCTAGGAATACTTCTGAGGTTCTCAGCTGAAAGTGCAATTGTTAAACCCTCCCCTCCCCTTTCCCCTCTCAAAGAATGATGCGTTTTCCAACTTGCTACAGCTTGTCACGTTGTCTCATAATCATCACATTCCACTTTGCAACAATTCGAAGCGCAAATAGCTCCAACGTTTGCCGTTTGATTGGTGGGAAGATCAAACACAGCAAACTTCAGCATACAATGTAAAAGTTTTTTAGCTCTCTGAATCCTTCAAAACTGGAGCATAATTCTATTGGGATACTGATACCAGATATACTTGTAAAATAACGGGTTCTGTCCGCTTGTTGCGGTTTCGATCCGATGTGAAAGTAAGGAAGGAGAGAGATAAAGCGATAACATAATGAGTGAAAACCTCATCTAGGAACAAATTCTGTCTCGATTTCTTATTTGTCGACTTTTTTTTTCCTTTGTCTTCTTCTTCTCTTCCCGGCACAAATCTTGCAGTCGCCCTTCATCAAACATAACTACACTTGTGTGCAGTTTATATGTGAGCAAGCATCAAATCTCCCAAGCGGAGGTTTTAATCGAGAAAGCGTAATGAATTTTAATGCCTAGAGAAGCAACTGTTAGGCGCTTTTCGCGTTCTCTGTGGAATGCAAGCCGGTTCCGATACGCTGGCAAGGATCGTGCGTAACATTCTAAGAACGATCAATGACAACGGCAGTAAAAAACACCATTGCTTCTATCTTCTATTTACTCATCCTGCTAAACACTCTTTGGTCATTTATTTCTCAATGCATACTGAAATGAACTCACACTCACTTGAATACACTCGTAGAAAATGAAACTAACATTCTCACAGATATACCTACAATTAAATTTTAGACAGTTTGGATATAATCAGAAACGAAACAACACCATAATCAGGACATTAGCAGTCGAATGAAGGCTTTCTACCAATTCCTGGAAACAAGCAAATTCTTGTCTTAGCAGAAAGAAAGATTCCTAATAATAGAAAAGTATTTAGTGCGATTAAACTCAGCACTGCTCTTAGTTTGTGAGGGAGCAATTTGTCATTACTATCGGGTGAGCTTTTTTTTAGCTAAACATTTCCTTTAGTAAATGAAACAATTTTTGAATAAATTTTTCTTCGACCAAAGTATTTCTTTGCTTAGATAAATTCTGAACGCGAATGAGTGAGGGTGTGTATCGCAACAATGCCGAAAATATTATGCAATGGGGTCCACACAAGGATGCAAATGCGTACATATTCCATAACAGTGATAAAAGCATTATGGTATAGCCTTAAATAAGAAAACAATGGCTAGAAATCTATGCGACAATATGCCCGACAATTTGCAGAACAAGTCTGTCGTCATTTTCTTCCGTGCATTTATACCATAAGACTATGAACAATTTATAATATGAGAGCAAATTTTTTTTAATCGGAACAAAGAATTTACTTTATCAAGAATAAAGCTTATGGATGAAAGAAATGTTTCATTGAGAAAAGATCTATTTAAAATTAAGCTTATTTGATGATGGATATATTAGACCTGGAAAAAAAAAGAAGAGTTGTTTTATTTGAAGCGAGAAAAAGTCCCGAATATATTCTATTCAAATTTTGGAGACAGAGCAGAAAATTACCTTATCGATGAAATTCCGCACACAATCAAGTGGAAAATGTTGAATGCTGATAAAAAATTGACCAAAAATCTTTAACAATGCAGGACTACTTAATCGATTGTTTATGGCTCTCTAATGACGCAGACGCAACAACCGATTGATATGATCGCATTCTGGGCCTTTTTTTTTTGGAGATTTAGAGAAATGCTCTCAATTTTGTCGCACTAGCCTTCCGGATGGACTTCTTCGGTGTAAGAATTGACAAATGAACACAAAGTTCAAGTGGAAATCCACATTTGCCGCTTACCTAAAGCACAATGAACTAGAAGGCTGAAATGCTGGAGTAGTTGTAAGCAGTCTCTTGGGGTACACTTTGCAAGCAGCAGCGAGATTAAAACTTCCTTATAAAGGAAGGGAATTTTAATCTATTGAGGCAATACTCCATAGATAAACAAAAGAAGGAAGATTTTCAAACAACAAAAATTAAGTGCAGCAGATGAATCACACGCAAAGTCAGTTCATCATATAGGAAAGCACTCTATCTGTAATAAGCTACGATGCTATCGCAATAACAAATAAATTCATTTGGATAGAAATTTTATCACTTATCAATAAAAATTAACTTCACCTCTCAGTTATGCCGCTATAGATAATATTGTAGCGTATTTCAGAATTCACAGTGCTACCCAGAAAAGAGAACCTATTTAGTAAGAAATCAGGCTGCACAGTTTATATAGTATAGCGGAGCTGTCATTTGAGCAGATATTAAATTAGCATAACTTATAATCTACTTTCTCCTATTGGTCACTTCGACACTGCGAACACAGCAGCATGTATTACTGGAGAAATTCAACTTCTGGATGGCTGAAAGTAAGTGCATTAGATATGCAACAGAACGAATAATTCAGGATGAAAGTATGCGTGTACAGCATCCACATGTGCACATTACGACTATTCGGTTTCATATACTTGTATTCCTTTATCGATAATCTTAGATCATCTATACGTGCAGACGTTTTCCTTCTCATTACGACGCCCTCATCGTCAAAACTTGCTCATGTTATATAAGTATCAATGATAATGCTATAAATAAGGCTTTTATCCTCTTACATTGAATAACCGTGTCCGCTGGTAGATTTTCATTCACAACTGCACAACCGTATTCTATTGCACCTTCTTGCTCCACTTACTGAAGCTCAGTTGTACACAGCTGCAGGTAGTAATCGCAAGAAGTTCTAGTTCCATCCTTGAACCCTCAATGTTTTCCACACAGTTCACTTGAGGCCAGGTCGGCAACTAGAATTTCACTCGGGGAAGAACGAAAGTTTCGAATGAGGATAACAGAAAAAATGGTTTTGGGGATTTTTGAGTGACCGAGATCATATGACTACATCGCTTTTCAAGATTGCGTATGTTTTAGAAGATTGCCAAAAGCAATAATTCCTAGCGAGAATTTAACGTCCATTCACTATTGCTTGCATGAATAACGAGAGTGAATGAATTGTAGAGGAAAAGATAGTGAATACGCGAATAAATCCTCGCAACTTCTGTAGCGAGAAGTTTGCTAATCATCTGAAATTTCCGCCAAATTTTTGATTGGTTTCAAAAAACTACAGCTCCCATCTCTAATAAAATATAATTAGCTACGACATACGCTGTTGAATGCTTCATAATTTCAGTAACGCCTATCCATGTATCACAGACGATTTTCTTTTGGATCGCAACGACTAGTTTAAAGGAAAATGAAACAAAGGTCTTCCTCACATAACCTCTTGAATGCAGCGGAAAGTGTGTCGGAAGAACACCACAACTATGAGCAGAATCTACGGCAGACGAAGTTTCACTCCCCGTAATGAAGACTGGCCAACCATTCTGATGAAGTCTAGATAGATAAATAAAGAGAATATTTTCACAACACTCGCTGTTCTAGTCTATTATATTCTCAGCTTTCCTGCTCGCACAGTGATCATTTCACTAGCAGGTAAAACAGCAGGCATTACATGAGTGCATGAAGGTACAAGTTTCAAAAGTAAACACTGCAGTGGCAATCTCTTAGCTTACTGTAGAGGCTTAAGGAAAGACTCACATATTGAAATCCTTAACTATTCAACGAGAAAGTACGTACCCGGGGATTGGGTAATGAGGGAGAGGCGAAAGGTAACTCATGCCACAACAGTGTAAACCTCGGGCAGAGTGCGCAGTGCGGATGGTGGAAATGTTCGGCAGCCCCTTTGGATAAGCTTTACACCTTTTGTTGCACTTCTCTGCACTCTCTTCGTTGCCCGCGGTCTGTGCGTCTATCGAAGTAACGCTTTTAAAAATAATCTCTCATCGGCACATCTGCAACCCGCCTACAGCAACGAGTATTGCTGCTTAGCTGCGTGGTATGCAGACCGCAGAAGAAATTCGGGGCACACTCACGTTCATCAGCTACAGCTTCGATCCGGAGACGACTTGCTGACTCACTCGTACAAAAAATAAACCCATGAGTGGCTAACACAACAATTATCTCAAATTATCTGAGAACGACTTGGCACGTCACGTACACCGCTTTAACGATACAAGGGCCATCCAGTAGCTAGCAAAAACTTTTATTCTATAAGTATGATTGATCCTGTGTTCGGCCTCATCCCCAATTACTTTGTCTCATATCTCTAGAGAGCGAGAAAATGAGTGGAATTTAACTGTCCCTCCACTAGAGGAATTGTAGGAAGCTTGCTGTTTGTCTCTTCATTCCTGAACTAATTCAAAGAGAAAGTGCTTTCCACTATTTTTAGCACTTAATCCAATCGCAATAAAAAAAAAACAGTTAATTCGAATAACTTTTCTTGCTCTTCGACTAAACGACCATATAAAAGAGATGTTGTTTATTTTTTGTTGTTTGACGTTTTTCTAGCTGGAAGTTTTTTCACTTACACTTTTCAGCACCTGACCTGAATGGAATACTTTCCACCCCTTTGCAAACATTTGGTTCAGCTAAAAAACACTGCAATGTATGTAAAAAGCTGCTTCGAAACACTCGTGAATCCACTCATTAGAAAGAATTTCATTTCCTATGCAATAATCTTCAGTTGTACTGTTGATGCTAACCGTGTCGACACTGTATGCCTTTGTGTGCTTCTATATTTAAATGACCGTACATGCAAACGACTGCATACGTTCTTTCGCCACAATCAGATCGCTTCAGAAGGACAGCGTACCTTGCTAAATACAATCTAACAAATTAAACATCACTGCGGTCGAAGTGATGCATTCGATAAACGCTATTATGAGGAAAATCATAATCACTGTTATCGAGATAATGTAGTTAAATCTATCAAAGTGGAATATTGCTTCAACAAGGTGTTTCATTTGCAAATAAGAAGAACGTTTGCACGTTAATTGATTTCGAATCATTGGCCCACACACGACGATCAAATATCTGCTAATCAGCTCGCCCTCACACTGACTGCATTCATGGCAGTGAGATTATGCAGGCAGCAAAATTCAAATCGAGAGAGGAAAATATGAGTGACAAAATGCGGAAAAAATCATAACGGCAGTCTAAGGAAACCCGTTATCCTCTTTATCGCCGAGAATTCCACTTGATTACAAGGTCATTAAAATTTTGCGAATGAAAATGGTTTGGCTTGACATCTTTACTCTAGAGGAAATAACCTCCTAATGGGTTTTTTAATTGTCATCACTGGCGCAGTTACTCAGTGAGGCTGTTAGTCAAAACTTACCTCCATCTGTGTCAGCATTTCGCTGCCACATCGATTGCTATTTATATTATGACAGTGCCACCTATGTCATTCGCTATAGCACCACACCCAATATTAATTACTAGAGTCATCGATACTGCTTATTACCAAGTAGTACTATCAGCAGTACTCTATACTCTACTTGTTACTACATCTATTTCTGCTCAATATCTCAATGCGTATTTGTAAGTGGTGACCAATAAATTATAGATCAACCGCTTTAGGGCAGAGTAGAGATGAGCAAAAGAGAAAGCAAATTCCCTACAGATGCCTTGAGGCAATGGCCAGTGCGACAGCGTATTTACTCACATCAATCAATGTGCTTTTAGGTTTTCACGTGAGGTGCTACCATCGTGAGGATCGGTTCCGGTCTTAGCTATTCGCAGTCAAGCCGCGAAGTGGATCGGGAGTGAGGAGTGCCCGGTGCTCTTTGGTACGTAGGTGGCACTATTCGTTCCACAAAGTTCTTTCGGAGCGACGTCCTCCTTGACGTCGTGTTATATCTTTCGCCTTACTGTTGTTGATTTTTTCAAAGCTATAAAAAAAAACCTCAACCTCATGTCTTGTTGCCAAATAAGACAGCATCTGGTCGAGCCTCGAAAGAGAAGGAATTTGCGAATCTTTGAGGGTCGAGTTAAAGGTAGAGGGCCAAAACACTTTACTTTACTGATTTGTTAATTTACATATTAAACATCAACCGTTACTTTCTATACCGTTGTTAGGTCATCAGTTTTGTTAGGTTAATTTACATACTAAAGCTACCGTAACAATTTCTACTACACGTAGCATTAGTTGCCACCGCATTAAGTATAGAAATTTTGCTACCATATTATTGCTGAAGCATTACATATTGCTATTATCACCGCTATTAATGTACTAGTGCATGTAATATTATTTTCGCCAGTAACTCATAAATATTATTACTTGTAACTTACACGAGTAGGAAAAAGTGAGTGACGTTACTCATCAGTTTACATCACTATCCGGCAGTAAGCAATGAGAAGAAGCTAGCGAGAGAAGGCGAGGACGAAGATTGAACAAAAAATTCGTCGGATGGGAGGAAGAGAGGTGATAACATCGCAAGTTCAGGAAAGAGGAGACGATGATGGGTTTTTACGATTCTCAAGAGGAAACTACCGAGATGTTCGCTTCCAGCACGAGGTTTATGAATAATCGCTAACAAACGACAGAATGTAGGCTTTAGCACAATTGTTCATGATTTTCTACGTTAGGAGAACGACCACATGCTGCAAGATAACAGAGAATTGCGCTCAATTTTATAAATTAAGAAAAGAATTCATTATCATAGTTTAAATTCTGACCTGCACAATAATGCTGAACCATTTAAATCGGATAATGAAAATTAGTGACGAAGGACGTCATTTAATGAAAACAAAATCACTTCGGCAAGTTAAATGAGCGAAAATTTTGATGCATTCGAATGTTTAAAAACATTTCCGGAATTTATATGTGAACCCGAGTGAATAGCGAAGAGTTTTAGCTTTAGTTTTTCGCGATGCGACTCAAAAATGCAAATTTGCGAAAAGACATAAAAAGGGACCGATTGGCAAGCCAAGAGCGAACATTTCTAATGGCAATCATAACCAAGGGACCGTTGGGAATTTGACTGACTCAAAAAATGCCTAAGATCCTTTACTCAAGAAATTGGAAAAATTTTACAAATTAGGCGAATGACGTGAACATGAACCACGCCGGAAATTATAATCTATATCAGCCGATTAAACTAGACGACTAACAAAGGATACAAACGCCATTATTAATCTAACAAATGAGAAGTGAGGAATTCGCTATCAATCCAGAAGAGAAAAAAACGGTCCCAGGTAGCCTCTATTAATGGCATTTCTTTTACTTTCTCCTAAAAACTTTGGATCCCTTCCTATTAGTTAACTGCCTCGTTGATAGCAGCATCATGGCCTAAATTTTCCCATTCAATTACAAAATTCATTATACGCTACAAATCAACCATTCAAATAACGGTCGGGACTGTTAGCCATTCAAGGCGAATCATCGCATTTGGAGGAAGCGAGCAAGTGACATGAATGGGACCACATGCAAGTTCAAGTGAGGAAAGAAAAGTTTTGGAGACGACCGCTATCCGAGATGTTTACTTTCGTTTTTTCACTTCACTGCCTTCCTGCCTTTATTTTGACTTCTTTAAGTTGTAGAGAGGAAATAGTCTTTTCAAAACCAGATATAAAGATGCTGCTGTTTCCGACACGTTCTGAGCTTTTATCAAAATTTCGTGGAGAGGCGGAGAGGAGAATCGGGCATAAAAGAATCAAAAAAGCGTTTTTTTAAAGCCAAACTATGAATGGAAATTTTCCACTCCGCTGTCTGGCCTAATTCAGAGTGTTCGAATTACTGCCAACTTCGTGAAACGAGGCCTACGCCATTGATTCTTCAAATAGGACGCTTTTTTGTACGAAATTATGAAAAAGTCATAGCTGTGAATGGGATTCCATAATTTTGTGCTGTGGCTTCCAGCCCCTCCTCATATCATTACTTGATAAGTCTGTGGTGAGTGCTTCATACAAAACTGCAAATGTGTCAATCAAGTTGTGGCGTCCTGACGTTAAAGACGCCCTAGTTAATGCAGCATAGTTTTGTGACTCTCAGTGGAACTCTTGCTTCACATACTTCGCGCCAACTTCCCCCAAGAAGACCTTTAAGTGCACAGTTGGTCATTACTGCCAATTATTTTCATCATCAACAACCGTTAGCAAATTAATTAGCGACGATTTAATCCAAAATAACTACATTATCGTTTATGCAGCAAACATTTTCAATAATTTAACGAAGGTGTATCTTTTGGATATCACAAACACACAACGGAAGTTTCGCACACGTACTCTTTTAGTAAACAAATCAACATTTTCAGTCACTATCGCAGCACACCTTCTGATTCAAAATTTTCCCGAAAAAGTCATAAGCAAAGCTTGATAAATGAAAAATGCTGCAAGTACTAGCCAGAAGCTTACATTCTTGACTTCCAGTTGAATAAAAAGCACATATTAATCCTATTTGACGTTCAGTTAGTTCACCACATCTTAGCCACGATCTCTTCAATTTGTGAAATATTAATAAATCTGCCGCTCTATAGCAGTTTTATTTCCGGCCACTGATTATGAGCCGCAAATGTGCAAAAATTAATTGACGCTGTTAGAGCTTCGCAAGAATGAAGCAATCTTCATGAACTTCTACCAAGAAAAAAAGCGAAAGGCGACTGAAACCACAAGTAAACTCTCCAGCAACTGCATAAAACAGATGGAACGCTAAGCTGATATTTCACAAAAAAAAAAAAAAAAAGAATTGAAAGGATGAGACAGCTATTCGCGTATCTGTCACTCTAAATATATAATTGAAAGTTTAGTAGCACAAATGTATATCGAATGAATTTTTCTTTTTTTTTTTTTGCTGAAGAGTTCAAATAAGCAAACTTATTATGAGGCGAATAGCGGTTAACATAGAACACTGTCTAAGCCGTTTTTTTTTTTTTTTGCATTACTCTCTTCAAAGAATTCTAATGAAAAATTGTGATCAACTGAGCATTCATTAATACGATTGTGATACGCTACCATCTAATTTCATGAGGGTTCTATTTCTTAATATTTCGAGGTTTATTGCTTGATTACGACAATGACGACTGCACAGAGTTGTCACGCTTGCAATAAATTGAGCAGAGCAAATGCGTCTCTTGAAACAACCATCAAAATCACATTTTATAATTTCTTACAATATCAGGAGTAGATTTAGTATTATTTATGCATATTATTGCAAAGAGAAAAGCTAAAAGGAGAAGTCATCTCTCATATGTTCGCCATTTTCCTCCCATTTCCATTAGGAGAGAGAAAGAGGGACCGAGAGAGAATGCACTGAAATAGGTAAATCCGTTGACTCATCAACTATGCTACAACGTTTTTAAACTCAAGAAATTTCTCTATCGTCTTAAGCAATCACCTCACATCTGAATCATTCACCAAATAGAAACGAAAACATACAACTTGAAAACTTTGCACACACTGTCAATTGAACTTATACTCTTTTATTCAACTATTTATTCTCTTAGTGTTCTTTTATTAATCTATTTATACGGAATATGTTTGTATCTATTTATATGCATTTTGTGATATTCGCCTATCTCAAATAAATGAGCTAAAACTAATTTCAAAAAAGACACTTCTATATAAGTGAAAATTATCATTTATAATCATCTTTTGAGCATTCAAAGAAAAATAAAATATCTCTTATTGAAAAGTTTGCAAAATTGGGGGGAAAAAATTTTAAAATGCAATTTGCTTTCATCGATTTATTTTTCATTTCAAAATTCTAGCATGAAATCATGCAAATAGAAATCTTTAAATCATGGTGTAAATTTTTATTGAAAGAGATAATTATAAATTCAAAAATGCAAATACTCAGAATGGCACACGGAAGTATTGTTATTGCTGAATGAATAGAAAAACAAAATATGTCATGCGTAGATTCATTGAACGTGAAAGAGATACACATGAAATTAAACACAAAAACTGTTGATTATGAAGTTATGAGCCATATAGAAGCACATAGTGGGAACAAATACAATCGCTACGAATATCGTGAATAACGATTTTATGAGATAAACAAAACTCATTGTAACGTTGAAGAAATTATGCCTTTTGAAAATAAAATCGATAATTGAAATATATCCCTAAGCATCCAATTAAAAATTATTTACCAATTAAATTGCCAAATGAAGCTTATAAGTGCAGTGAAATTTCCAAAAAAAAAAAAAAACGTAAAGTTCGCAAGCATAAGTTGATGTATCGTCCTTGTTTACTAATGAATTGCACGATAAAAGGCTATCCTTGCCTATGCTCTCCGACTACCACAAAGTAGAAGAAAGCGAATGCGGTGAAAAACTATTGATGGAAGGCTAGCGGAAATAGGATTTGAATCTACCTAAGAGAACTTACAAATTCTTTTTTTTTTTTGCTATTGAGCAAGATTGAAAACAATGGGCGCATATTTAATAGCTGAAGATGGATGCGAGCGATAAACAGGTTCCAAGAACTCGTCGCTACAGGAATTAATATACGAAGCTGAAATGTTCTACTGAATTGATGATCGTATTCGATCTTATCGCATGCCTATTATATGTGAAATGCGTCATTTATGAGAATTTAAAATGCTTAATTAAAGGTAGCACTAGTCATCAATGGAAACACAGTAATATACACCTCTGCCCCGGATCATATTTGTTCATATAGCGATAGCGAGTAATCAAGAAGTCCAATCAGTATTATCAGATCAGCTTTATCATACATTGCTCCATTTTCATGATGTGAAAGTTTTCATTGATGCGGGACCTATTCAGAAGTTAATAAAAGAAGGCGACTTCTTGTGCACATTCGCAAATTTCTATTTGCGAACCGCCGCTAAGCAAAATCATCTCTGTGAATACGCTTCCACGCGTATTCGTATGTCTCTATTTGTCTCACAATTTCAACTTGTGAACCAATAGAGTAGAAGCCATGAAGATTGTTGGGTAAAATGTAAACCACAGAGTAACCTCTTGTAGCACACTTCATTTTGATCTAAAAACGTTATAGCCATTTGAAGGTGCTAGAAGATTTGCATGAAGATTATACTGAATGGATTTCGTTTTGCACCAACCAGATGGAAAAGTTGTTTTTGTTTTTCGAGAAAAGTTTCATATAAACGATCAAATCGATTAACATATAAAGCAATTTATCGGATGTTTTTCTAGCACGTAGAATGCAAAATCATACATTGTCAACTCTTCTGGCGCGCTTTTCCACTGCTCCATTAGTTGGACGTTTGCTGCGCGTTTATATTCTACACCAAATTGCAAATTGAAAATCAAAGCTAACTACCTAGAGACATATGAAACAGTTCGATAATTTCTGCCAAAAACCACCGAAAACGTAGAAAGAGCAAATGCAGAAATCCAATAAAGAGTTCATGGCGATATGTGTTGCTCAACAGAGCATCCCTCACCTCCTCTATGACACCAAATACACCGAGGAGTAATTCCAATGAATAAAGATTTCACTACCACTACTACTATTACTATATACTAGAAGAGCTCACAGTATATCTGCTTTTGTATCCCGCTCATATGACCAATCAGTTCCGCAAGCTACCAATAAACAAATAATCGAAATAATGCTTTCAAATCTCGGTTGATCCGACCGTCCGCAGAAAAATTGCTACAAGGAATTCGTTTATTTCTCATCCATCTCTCGAAACAAAATAAGAACTACACCGCTGCAAAATGAATGCAAATTTTCGGCACATTTAAAAGCCGCCAACATTTTTCAAAATCAGTCGGACAAGATGAAGTATGGTGGCGGAGTTAATTTTAATGTGTAGATTACAACTGACAAACTTCGCAATTCTCATTTCAGCAATTTTCGAGCTAATACCACGGGATCGGCGGGCACACATAGGTACACATGCACAAATATGACTTCCACAAGATGCACTTTTGCAAAGCAATTTGCAAAAACTCATAAAATGGGTTGCACGGAACATATTCTCATTGAAGTAAAAGAAATTTTTCAAAGCACTGTTGAGATCCACAAAATGAGAACAAAATTCCGAAGTGGTCTCACCTTGAGTGTCGCCATTAACGCCTTTTGACGCGGGTGACTGTTTGATTGAAGACGAATCCCGCCGGGCTCGTATCGGCTGTAATAATGTCAAAGAAAACAGTATGTGCCCACTCACACAAAGACAGCTCGTTTAAAGAATTTGTCATTAGAGCGCGAAAAAAAAAACCGGCCTAGCACGATAACATCGTAATGGAGCTAGTTTCAGTTTGAAGTAAATCCTTGAAAGAAACTTAGAGAAAAACACTGTTAACGACGAATATGTTATGCTATTTAACATTTCAAGCCACCAAGTGCTAGCGCGCAGATAGAATTGACAATCACCTGAAACCTATAACTGAAAGAGAGAACGGAAAAAGAATCAACCAAACAGCTGCTATGAAGAAATGACTGCTGAAGAACGTAGTGAAAATGCAGGTCAGCTAGATCGAGATCACCGTCGATGGGAGGTTAGCATCAAAAAAGCTATTCACCACTACCTTGTTCTGGAATGATGTGAACAGCTGCCCAATTTTCGCATCAACTTTTTTTGTGGCAGGAATGAAAATACTAATCGCAACATGCCGTTAAAGCAAAGTTGCGAACATATCACTTTCTATGAGTGAGGTGATTTACTTTATTGAAGTGACGTTGAGAGCGTTTGTTGAGTAATCAGTGATGAGTACAGAAACACGAGCTCTGTATTAGAGGGCATCTCATTCATTCACTTATCTTCCCAAGGTGACAATTTAATATTCGATGTTTAATCGTTGAGAAAAAATGAGTGAAAAAAAAGAGAGAAATGAGCATAACTCGTTATTTAGGAGAAGCAACTTCAGAAGAAGAATATGTTCGATGATAAAAAGCGAAACATCAAAATGAATTATTTAGATGAAAATCATGTTTTTAAAAAATACACTATCCCATTAACACTCTAGAAGCGCTTATAATACAATTTCAAAAAATGACGTCACTCAGTTCCCACAAAAATTATCAAAGAATCGCCGAAATGTGTCGGAATATATACATCTTTGCATTAGTGAAATCATTTTCGAAAAATGCACAACTGAAATTGAAATTATACTGAAATTATAAACAACAGCAGATTTAATGTGGATATGCGCAGATTTACGCATGTTTGCGCTAACAACACGATAAGCATATTTACATAATTTCTTTGTTTCTTTTGCCTGGCAGAAGCGAACCTGACTGTTATTCGATGCGTGACGTGGAATTAACCTTTACGGCGGCATTGTTTTCGCTGGTCCATCAAGGGGGCCGGAACAACAGCAAAGATGAGGGACCTGAGAGATAATTTTTGGAAGCTCCTCAGCCAAGGAGCAAAACAAATCTGCAAACAGCTTCGCTTGCATACTGTGTCCTACGATGTCGGTGTGTTGACTGAAATGTTCGGCTTTCACGATGATATATATATATATATATATATATATATATATATATATATATATATATATATATATATATATATATATATATATTATATATATATATATATATATATATATATATATATATATATATATATATAAAATACTAAAACCACGTTTTTTTAGTGGAAATTTGCAAAAGCCGGTAAGAAAACATTCTGCACAAAAATTTGAGAAAGGCTGCTGTAAAATACAGTAAGCTGCTCAAAAAAGTGCATTTTGCATTCAAGCTTCTTCTGCGACTTTTCGCAGCATTGTTCCACCCATTTAGATAGCAGGAAATATGCTTATTGCGGGAAATGTCATAACGCATCCAAGAAATTTTATATTGTCTTTGCACATTACCTGCATAAATGTATATTTAAATCTAATCGCTTTATTCAAACCGAATGAAACAAACGAAATATTTGCTTTCGGGAATAAAAATATCCTCATATGATTCATCAAATACATATTTTTAGAATTATTTACTTAAATGATTTCAAATTTTGAGGCGTAAAATTTCTCGAAAGTAAAGAAAACATTAAACATTTGAAAATCGAAGTTGAGCACCTGGCCTAGTGTGACGCATAAATAGTGAGATCGCAGCAAAATACTATGCATCACTAGATGGGGCAGTTGTTATTTACAGCATATCCGAATTGCAGCACTGTTATCGCTCGAGCACAATTTCTATGTAGCGCCTGATCACTTTAAAACAACCCCACAAATGCCTTTCGAACAATCTCGTTCTTTCACATCAGCTCTTACCACTTTAAGGCCATCATTGCTGAGTTAGGGGGACAACGAGGGTCGAATAAATTTCTGACTTTTGAATCGGTGATTGAACTTTTTAAATTATGTCATAGACGAAGAAGAAGCCGGTCACAGTATACTGGTTCATGATCACATAGCTTCACATCACTGAGACCCAAAAATGAGATCAAATATTTCATATCCGAGTAAGTTTACTAGATGATAAGCACTGTCACGGTATTTCAACCGGATATATGCGTGTGGCTAAAAAACTTGTAAAATTTCATACCAATTATCTCGATTTATCGAATTTTCCCAAAATTTTGCAGCCTGTCTATTCTCTCGAAAATTCATGGCCAGCTAAAACTTTAGGTGGTGAAAAGAATTTTCGTACAGCAGTTAATTCATCGGTTTCCCTATCGAAACACCCCATAAGCTTTCCATTTTCATCGAAATTGAATCAACCTGCAAAAATCTGTAACATTACGATAAATTCTCGAAAATCTGCCCACAAGATTTTACAGAAAACCGATTCGGAAAGATCTTGAAAGCATAATTTTCGCAGCCATGTGGACAGTTATTTAAAGGTGAGTGATTTTATTTCCGGGAAATTATACTTAGTACTGCTGAAATGAAGGAGTATGACGTCGGCCACTCGAATTACTACGATGCATAATGAACGGAAGAAATCATAAATGGCTTCAAACATAGATAAACTACGTTTATAAGCAGATATTGGTTCAGCACACGAGAAGGGTATCAATATGATCGTTCTAGTGAATATAATTCTCTAAGTGTAGAAATCGAAGAAAAAAAAACGACAAAGAGAGAGTGCTCAGATGCAAAGAAGCAATAAAACTGTGACGTAGAGTGGCGCAGTTGTAGAAGTTTCCCAAAAAAAAAGGTACTTCATCAGCAACAAAACGGCCAACAGGTATGCAGGAACGATACATGTGGGTACGAGATGAAAACAACGAATTGAGGTCATTTCGATGGTATTTCATCAACGTTTATATGTGCGGTCGTCTTCGATTCATCGAACGTTTCATAGTGTTGGTGCAATATATTTGTGCGTTACTGTTTATGAAAATTTTCCCAATCGACAGACAGTGAGACAAAATGCGAAAACTACGCTCTAATGTGAGTAAGTATAATAAAGAAGGACGATGAAAGATGCGATAGGCGAACGAAACGTGAGACGATCGCCATTCCTTTGCGAGGTACGACGAGTGCCTCTTCTCGCCTCATTGGCAGTCTATATCAATATGTCAAATATCTGGTAGTTTCGTATTTTTATCGACTTTTCACGTTTGCACTAAATTTGAAAACAAAAAACTTCAAAATGTAACAAATATGAAGGTGCAGTGAGAGCAATAAACTGTAATTGTAGACGGCTATGCCATAACGGATAAGCAGCATGCAATGATTTGATTATACTGATTTGCATATGAAGAAGAAATATGCGTCAAGTGATGTCACTCTAATAATGCAATCATCAACAGACTAATCATTGCTACGGCTTCGATTCCTAGAGTTCATATAATGGCTTAATTATGCAAATTTGAGTATTCTGATAACGATTGTTAGTTGAACGCAATCCTTGTGAATTAGATCGCATAGACTTGTTTCCATACTAATACTTTCAATACCTAAACCCTCACACGCAATGTGTATCTATTTGAACGACATGCGAAGTATGTGACTCGCTCCTCAAATTCAACCTCTTCACCGCAATTTGAACTGCCACAGTCGTAAGTTGGAAAACAAAGCTTTATTAATAAAAACATCTCTAATATACTTCTACCTTACAATCTACGACGAAATTAGGCATGCCCAATTTCTTAGCTCTTAGCGCAAGCAATTGCAACCATTTTAACCACTTTCCCTCAAGTGACGAATTATTCAGTTTCAGTGGGAGGTGAATCACCACCCTGGCTTTGGAGATAGGGAATGGAGACGATGGACTTATGTAGGACCATGTGAAATAACGACAATAAAATATACAGGGGAAGTAGCGAAAAATCGAAAGATCTTCCAAAATTAACTGTTTCAACAGATGGCACTAATGATTCAGCAATTACTAGATTCTAGTTGGACGATAATGAAGCTATTTAAATAAGATTGCACAAATATAGAATTAAGAAAATTAAAGAATTGGTATGCTGAAACGATTTGCTTACATTGTGCCCACTTTATACAGTAGTGGCGTTAATGGAACGCTGCTTCTTAGTTGACGCGCTCTTCAGGTGTTACTAAAATTTTTAATCCCCCCTCCCCTCCACCGCTCCCATCGTAGCCCCACTTTGAAGCATATTGCACATTGAACACATATTTGCCTTTAAAAGCTATTTCCTTCGACTTTTTCACTGTTGGCCAATTAAGCATCAATTTTGAATAAACAAGCAGTATACCTTCTTTTAAAGACATTTTTGATAAAATCTCGAAGCATCGTTCCTTAGAAATATTACATGGTTACATTGGACTTTCGAGTTCGCTAATGTGGTATTGGTTGCTTTAAAAGCTTTATCATCGTCAACACTCATATGAAATACTTCAAAAAATAAGTAGTTTTGCAACACACACTCTTAATTTCAGTATTTCGATCATTATACTATAAATAGTATTGTAACATGAAGTAAACTGTATTAGCCATTGCAAAATCTTCAGGATTTCTTGTTTTCAATATCGTCTAAACAACGTCCCTTTAGGGGAAAATCAATTCAATTATGAGTTCGCATCTAAGACAAATTCATATCGAAAGAGAATAGTTGGCTGTTAAATTGAAAATGATTTGTAGGCAACAATTTAGAAGGGAAAAAAACGCTAAACTGAATGGAGAATTTCTAGCTATGAGTAATGAATAGCGACATAACGCTTCACATCCTATTCAAATCTCAACAACCTAATTTCGCTATCATTATGCGCGCATCTGCTCGGTTCACATTTGTTTTCGTAGTGACTAAATCAGCAACGATATGTGAGAAAAAGTGCCACTCAATAAGATTTTCGTCCACCGGATTCTAGCATGTAGGCACGAATATTCATCTACGTTTAATTATCATATGAATAGGGAGGTTTCTGTTTTCGGATTTCACTCATTGTCTGAATTTCATCTTCTCGCTGGGATTGAAATCACGATTGTAGAGATAAGATCGAAGAGAGGAAAGTGACAATGAGAAGGCGTTGCTGTCGTTGCTTCGGAGATCGAAAGGCGATATTAAATACCGAATCCACTCTTAGGAGCTGCTATTGATGCTCTGAGTGTTGAACAGTTCTTTCATATTTTTCTGCACTATCCTCTTCACCCACTGTGAGTTGCCAATATCACGGTATGACCTCTCCAATTATGCGTCTTGACGACGATTACGAACTGACGTCCCAACAACGAGCAAGTATCGATATGGTACGTCAACTCATCGGTGCTGAAGCTGCTTCACAAAAATACTGCACACCATTCAATATTCTTCGTTGGATTAACGCTTATGGAAGCGCTGAAGAGGGTGCCAAAAAACTGAAGCGACATCTGAATATAAGAAAGATCAAAGAATTGGATTCGCTCGAAGATCAGACAGATGGTTGGTTTTGATTCAGTTAATTCTTCGAGATTTGTCGATAGGTTGACAAGGGTTGCATATTTTACATGAAGTATTTGTCGGCATATTACGCCTTTTCAAGTACTTAATTACTTTACGGGATACTTCCTTAAACCCACACAGCATAACATCCACAGAATGAAGTCAGCGGATGTCAGATGGCAAATAATCAAATCAAAATTCGAAAAAATGTACTGATGAGTCATGAGCGTTCGTCACGAAACGGATTCCGCGAGGAGAGTTTTCGAGAGATGCTGGCGACAGATTGCCGATATGTGGTTGAAGAGAGAAATGAAGAGAATCGCGAAATGAGGATGCATATACAGGTGGGATGAAGAGTGAGCGAGGAGTCGTGCTAAAGAAAGTGGTACAATATGGGTTTTTTGCAATTCGGGCTCATAGGATTGACCACTTCTATAAATCGCCAACAAATAATAAAATGCACACAATAATGCATTCCACTTTAAGGCATTACCAAAATAAGAAAAGAGGTAGAGGGAAGAAGTACAGGCAACAACGGGGGGTCTCGAATTGAGATCTTTCGCTGTCCAGGCCATTGAATTTGCATAATGATAGACTGATGTTGCAATCCTCATGGCTTCTCACACTTCCTGCTACTTCCATTTGTATACTAATAATGTCCAAACATGGTGTCGCACACAGAATTATGCACTAGGAGGCAGCTACGTTTAACGCCCACTTGCATTGAAGTGATCAGAGGCGACAAAATTAGTGAGAGGCAGTAGCGCATTGGATAAGGTCTTTACGTGAACATTGGAATGCCGTGGCTCGGCTTACAGCTACTTCTTTTGCTTTCTGGTTTTTCCCTCATGTCACTACAGCCTTCTATTTTACTGATACGACGCCCATACAAATTTACAAAAGTGTTTGATTTTCTTGTAGCGTAATCGCAATGAAATGAAAACTAATTGGTGACAAAATGCATGCATATTTGGAAGCACATTCAAATGATAATAACCATATTCGAGGTGGAAGGATCAGATTGAATGTTGATAAAAAGTGCACCTCAGTGGCCATCGTTCTACCCACCAATTTTCATTACTCTAGCTTCATAAATTCTCCAGCTGAGAAAACCGGATATGTAGACATACATGGACCAATGCATACACTAGGCCAACACGTGTATACAACAAACAAGATGAAAAGCGCCAATACAAAATTTGCATAAAGATGCATAAAAATGTCAGCCTAGCGTAATTAATTATATTTCAGCGCCCATTCAGTGTAGATGATCGACAATCTAAAGCTATTACTAGAATATTCAAAAATCGCCTTTTCCAAATAATAACCTTATCGAAGGCATGTTAATAACAGTTATTCAGGCTTATAGTTTCGTTGATCAAGCTAGCTCTTCTTCCAAATTGACAAAAGTGCTCTAGAAAATGTACGTAATGCATACGAAAAATGTTTAAAGAAACCAGGCAAAAGTGCACTGGTATTTCAATTGAATCGATCATTTATGCAAATCATCTACAAAGCATTTGCATTCCCAGGTATTGTATAACCCAAGTGCTAAAATGCTCTTTCATATGCAAATTTGTGGCTATGATTCCTATTAAATTTGATCAGTTCGAAAGTTGCTTGAGATCGATCAGTGATTTAGATTAAAGCCGCTAAAATTTGGAATTCTAATACTATCAACGATAATCGAGTCGAAACAATTGGCCACACAGTCATATTCATAAAGGCGTATGCAAATCTCCTCACTCACGAGGATAAGTGGTGGTAAGAGGTGGCTGTAGTGCGCCATACAAGTGAGCATCTCATAATCTCATCAAAGCCATTTTAATAAAGCTAAAATAACATAAATGAATAAATTAATTAATCAATCAATTAATTAATTAAGTTGTAGAATAAAGGTTTGGAAGTTGGCTGAAAATTGCAGTGATGCTGGATAGAGCAACAGTCTACAACCCAACCGATTAAACAAATAAAAGAGAAGGCACTGACGTATGTTGAGTCGGTAATCGCTAACAAACTAAACACGCACAACAAATGCACGAACTTCGATGAACTCTAACACCTAATGCTAAAGTATGAGGCCATTCAATGAGTCTTAGCTGTATCGTAATATCGATATCGCTACATTTGCGATCGCTGTAAATGAGTGTAAGTAAAAATTATTATTTCACTTCAGGAATTGATGAGGTGTTCTCCGTCTATTCACCAATCAGTATTTTGGGCCGCAATAAACTCAACGACAATAAAGTTTTACTATTCGAAATGGTAGGTCGAATCGACATCTATGGATTGGTTAATTCGGTTCAGACAACACCATTTATGAAAAATAGATTTCGCATTATGGAAAGGATTCTACGACATATCAATCGCATGGAAGAGGAGAGTAAGCGAATATCAGGCGGTGTGTTCGTGGTCGACTTGGAGGGGCTGCAACTACAAACCAGCCTCGTTAACATACTCAGGGGTATGAGGTTCATACTTTGCACTGCATCAATATCAAACTCCTAACGCATTTTTTTGATCCTATCTTTGCGTTTTTACTTTTGAACTATAGTGTATGATCGCCCTGATTTACATCTCGTCCTCTAGCAGTGGCGCTAGCATAGTGTTTTTTGGCCACTCACATATCTAAAGAACCAATAGAAATGAAAATATTGTTCGCTGTTTTATCGTTGCTTAAATCGCTTATCTTCAGGTCCATATCGCATAATGTGGGGCACACTCCTTGAGCAATATCCAGAGATCTTTTCCAAAATTGTGGTCGTCAACGTGCCCAAATTTATAAACATAGTTTGGACAGTATGCATGCCTTTCATAACCGAAGAATATCGCGTTAGTTTTTTTTTCTCCTATACATATTTGAAAATTCCATACATATAGCATTCTTTTTTATGCGCAAATCTTCATTTTGACGTTGAGAAGTGATCATGCGGGACTGCTAAATGCAACACAGGCAAGCGATTCATGCAGCGTCCTTGAGTTGCATTCCAAGAAATCAAATCCTTTGAATTCGACTGAGACGTAAAATTCGCCGAGTATAATTTCAACTATATAGAGTGTTATAAACCGTTAATTTCTGCAAGAGTTAAATACCTCTGCGCTCAAAAGTTTATCTACGTCTCGTGATTCATAGATGGCATTTCATATCAGATGCATTTGAAAAGATGAGTAAAGGCGCCCGCTCTGTGAAATGTTTACATGAACGTTCTGTTTGACTAAATCATGTATCATTCATTGCGTATATTTTTAAATTCGTTTAATGAGCGGAACTGCAAACACATATATCGTACGAGCCTTTATGTCTTGTTTAAAATTTTTCAAATATGTCCTGCATCTGGTTAGTTTGTTGGACTGAAGGACAAAAACGACACTTTGTTGTCGACCTGCTCTGGTATGCTTCCAACGTTTCAGTGTGATTAAACATTGGAGTACGGATTCATCTCAATGCCTTCAATTCTGAATCGTTGGATTTGCGGCAGACGACTTGGCTTTTAACGCTTTTTCATGTCAAACGATTTCTAAAACCATCCTAATTACCCTATCGAAAAGCTAGAAGAGAGTTTCATTAACCTGGAATTGACGCTTGTAATTGAATTCAATTCTGAATCATTATCCATTTTGCAGATGCCTCGTTATTGAGTGAACAAATATAAACATCTCCAAAACTGGAAAGACATTCGAAGCAATTTCTTTCTAGAAAAAAACAGTGGCTGTTTGTTGTTGTATCCGGTTTTACGCTAACCCCCTATAAACAAAATTTTGCACACTGTCGTGGGAAATTTGTTGGCTTCTTTTCATAGCAATTTACTACATATGTTCCTAAATATTTGATGAAAATAGTAATTTACTGCAGAGCAAAATTATTATCACATCCGAGAAATGGCGTCAAGAGATTTTGGAACATATTGATGCAGAATGCTTGCCGGTTTATTATGGCGGTACGATGACCGATGAATATGGCGATGAACGATGCCGTTCATTAATCGCCATACCGCCACCTCCACCATTTCCACGGTTCAAGGCGATTCCCAGCGTCGAGCTCGATGTTGTCTTTGTACCGGCCGGTACGACTTCAAGTTCTCATTCATAATGAGAAAGTGAACACTACTGATTTAGAAATTATCAGTGCGAAGTATTCAGAAGCCGATTTTTATTGGCCGAATATCCGCTTCTTTTTCGCTTCACTTGGCTTACTGTTAAATGAACATTTAAGTGAAAAGAAAAGAGCTATCGAAATATCCACTATTCACAACTTCATGCTTTTATTACAATAGCATTCAGTGCTTTTGTTATTATTGGAGAAGGCGGCTTCAACAATTACTTCAATTGTTTTATTTAAGACGCTTCCAACTTATCAATAGTGATGAAATATTTTGACAGTGCTTTTTGCGTTCTTTATTTCTGGGCAACCTCCAAGCAGGCGTAGCAGTAGTAAAAGAAGGTCAGGCTTTTTAAACACACTTCATCGCATATGTATGGCCCAAAAATAAGCACTTAATAAATGGATGACGCACATTGTCAGAGAGTCTAGATGCTAGTGGATGTCTCAGCACTTTTTGTATTCGCTTGCAGGTGGCAGAACTGTGCAGGTGTACAACTTCGAGAAAGATTCACGACTTGAAATCTTTATGCATCACGATCAAGAGTTCACAATGGTTGTCCTATATTCCGATGAAGGTAACAAAGAAAATGATGTGAGTGTTATCCCAATAACCTCAACAGTACCTAAGCATCACGTATTAAAAGCTTCTTCAAGATGCTAGTTTTTGAGCAACTGTTTGGTGTCCTACCTGTGGAAGAATGTTTGCCATCCAGGTACCTAAAGAAGTTCTATAATATTTAATTGCAAGTGACCAATAACTGTTTAATGAAAATATTCTTGAGTGTTCTCTTCAGTGGATTACGCATTATGTTTCTAATTTTTAACGTCGTGTTGAAGCTCGAATATGAAGTAGGTGAATCGATAATGAAAGCTAATTCAAATACTAAAATTAGCTATTATAGTGGAACGAAGAAGAATTGCAAGAGGTTTATGCAGGATGCGAACGACCAGCACTAATAACGATCGATCACTGGAAGTGGACAGTACCCTATACTGGCTTTTATTATTTTTGCTATGGTAATGAAAAAGCATGGTTTAAATCAGTAGCTGTGGAATATCGAATTGTTAGTATCACAGGAGTGGGCAACTCGAAAGCTGAGCCGATCAGAGAGTTCTCTGCTTGAGGAATTTGTTGAATCTGTCCCCCCAGCTATTTTATGCTTATTGCTCGAGAGTTCTCAGTGCTGAGCTCCTATAAATTCCCAATGTCTTCTCCTTCTCCCCTCTCCTTTAATTCTCTTAGAACCCCTCGTTTCAAGTTTCTCCATCTTCTATTTCCGGAAAAATGACTTGGAATGAAGGTACCGGTCAGTTTCCATCAGCGATGAAACGTGAATCAGAGACCAGCAACACTGATGGCTATGGTCGAGCAACAGGTTTATGGATCGCAGGCCTTTCAAAGACTGCCTATGCAACCGATTGGCATGGTTAATGCCTCACTAATCAGGATTTTGATCATAGCCATTTCGTTGCTGTGTCCATCTCTTGCAACAATTTCAGTCTTGTGCTTCAATTTCTCGCCAGCTTGTCAACAGAAAATTTGTCGAGTTTGAACCTAGTATTCTAATCATGTGGTCTCAAATCACCATCACAATGGAAAACGCTATTTTGGGAATCTACTTCAAAAATTAGAGTGTTCCTTTTGAAATGTTTCCGCTTAGATAATATATGTCGACCTACTTTAGGCAGTACTCATAGTGCATCGACACTCCCTAGTGACAGTTTCTTGCATCTGCCAACAACGAATTGTATATTTCGAGAGTGTTACAAACAGTAAGAATCGAGTAAACTATGGCCAGTATGTCTGTCATTTCAGTGTGCATAATAAAAGAATTTGGCTGCTGGCCTGTGAACTTTGTATAAGCGGGCTTTTAATTTTTAAAAAAGTTTTAAAGAATCTCGTATCGTATGCGCTATTGCACATCGGCTTCAAAAATTATCACCAAACAATAGAAGCAACTACAACAGCACATTTATATTTCAATCTAATCAATCGCTCGTATGAGCCATCAATTAAAAATTAACCTTTTCACTTTTTAGATGCCTTAAAAAGGCGGAGGTGGGGTGGGGAGGGGGGAGGTGTTACCTTATGAACCAGTCTACATGCATTCGATTTCGTAATTTTAGCTTCCGTACCATCAAGTTGAAGTTGGCGAAGAGATAGCCAAGTATAGGCATTTAATTCTTCGCAAAGAGCTACACCATCGGCATAGTACAAAATTTACACAGAACACAAAAAGCCTTTATGCACACATTCCATACGAAACACTTTGCTCAATTATGAAATCATTACACATAAGCGAATTTGCACTATGATAATGCCAATAAGAGTGAGCACTGAAAGTCGTGTTGAATTCATATTTGTTGCACTAATTGTATTCAAACGTCAATAGCAAATGAATTGCATCGCTTATCGACTGCTTTCCTGAAAATTAAAATCCCTTCTAACAATTATATTGTAAATACTTCATAAAAATAGAAAAATATTTCCTCTCATCATATAAAAAATACTATAGCAACAACGCACCTATAGATGACAAGTGCATGGGACCTCCTAGTATGCTGTTCATCCATTCACTTAATAACCATTAGAAGGGAACACCGAATGGAATAGTCGAAATAGTGGAAACGGTAATGTGCTCATGTTTACATGTTTGCAAATATAACATTACAGAGAATACCTTAAGAAGACAAGGAAATGATGAATCAATGAGAAATAGATGAGAAACGGTGATGGAGAGAGATGTAAGCGAAGCAAAAACACGAAGGAATCACTGACGGCTACTGGGCGCGTGAAGGTCATTAGAAGAAGCAGAAAAGAAAGACAAAAAACCAATGACGGCAACAGTTCTTTGACTGCAGACTATGAAAGGGAAAAATGAAAAGAAACCAATAAAGCAATCAAAATTAGGCAAACAGGATAAATTGATAGGGAAAGATGTGAGGATGAAAAAAGAAACAACCGCAACAACCGATCACCAGCCCTTCGAACGACATCACTAAGCTACCATCAATTACAAGCTCGCTCTCCCCACCTTCCCCTTCCCTCCTCCTTCTAGGAATCCATTCAGTTGAATCCAACCTTCTAAAGCCTCTCGACAGTTCAGAGGAAGCTCAAAGCTCAACAGCAAGGAAGATGCAATATGTAAGAGGAGCAAGAAATTCAAAAAGTCATGTATGAAAACGGCCATGATTACATTTCTGCTTGAGTTTGTGCCTTTGAAAATGAGGGGAAATTATAAGACTGCCGAACCCGAACGTGTCTTTAATTTTAACACTTTATTAACAATGAAGAGAATAACAAGCCCATACTCTATCAATCAGTAATCCGCGAAAGTTAGGAAAACTTCAAATTCAACCATTTACGATGAGGGTTCTACGTCATATTTAAACGAATTTATAAACGATAAGCGATTGCAACAGAGTTTTCTGCTTCTACGTGTGGAGGAGAAACAACTGCCAACGCTATAGATTACTGAATATGAAGTGACCGCATAAGATTTTCTAGAACAACAAAGCTAAGCACAGCATAGCAAGAAAGCATCTAAACATGAAGTTAAGGAACCGCATAAATGGTGAATTATAAAGCAAACTTATTGTGCTAAAAAAACACCCCATATGGGGAATGCGTTTGCTTCACACGAATTATCATAAGATATAACGTTGGCGAATAAGGCGAATAACAGAATAACGTCGGCTATCAACTAGAGGTGGAAAAAACAAGAGACAACTGGCAAAGTCAGGATATAAGGAAGAAGCCTGAAGCAAAGAAAAGAAGGAAGAAAGTGAAAAAGCACAGCGAAGAGACGACAGACTATCAACAGTCGAAAATATGACGATCTATGAGAGCGCGCATATGAGGTTATATAAAGTACACGACAACAGATGAAGTTTAACAGGAGAAACAGAACGGATAAAGATCAAAGGGGATTTGTTTGCAAAAAGTTTGAGACGCTTTTGCAGAAGAGGCGTGAATGGAGGGGGAAGGGGGAAGATGTGGGACTGTATCGGTTGCGACAGAATGGGATTGTCGAAAACACCGTAAAGGGCCTTTACCGGACCGTCGAGTGAGTGACCACCTTCGCTGTTGAAGAGGGGAGGAAGGAGATGGGAGGGGAGGAAGGGAGTGCCCATACCAATTCCACTCCACCACCTGTTAGCGAGGGTTCGCAGTTCTTAGAATAAGTCAACGCCTCCAAGAGAAAAATCTTAACGGATACTCATCTATAATCAAATATGACTGAAAGAAATGAAGGAAGACTGCTGACCCTTAATAACAGCAGCTGATACTCCTCAACAAGCTATTCAATATTGTAAACTACTATTTAAATAAAATTCGGACGGTTGTACAAGTTTTCCTTTATTGGGGATCCTCAACTCACCCGAAGGATGAACTCTTAATTATGGGCTGAAAAAGAAACTATTGGCGCAGATATTCTGATTTCGCCTGTGCATTCTGGAGGAACCATTTCGAATACTCGCATAAAACAAAATCCTTCATTTCCACAACCACATTGTAGTTCAAAAAATACGACAGACAAATCTCTGTTATACCACCCATTTATCGGCCAGCGCAAATCAATATGACGCTTTTGCTGTTTCCAGCAACCTGCCATCGCTCTTGAAGCATGAAAGATCCGGCGATGACCTCTTATATAATGAGCAATGAATGAGGATTAGCAGCATGTTTTTTTAATGTTATTTAACGAAGAATCACTGAAATCTAGCATCTCCGGCATCAGAATTGGGCGAACTGAATAAAATGTGCCCACTTCTTCCATCAGGATCTGCAAATGAGTTTTTTATGTAACAATAGAAGTGAATAATTTCAGCAATTTCATTTTGCACGTTCAATATAGAGCAACAATAGAATAATGAACATTGTCTTGGCAATCCACCTCTCCTTCCTTCCCCTTATCCACCCGTCCTCCTCACTAGTGGTTAACAAATTTGTTAGACTTCACGTCTTTAAGCAAATGCACTTGCAAAACAACAGTTGAAAACAATGCACGATCATAGTAATAGCATATAAAAGGGGGAAATTTCGGAAAAAAAGCTCATATAAATATTTATAAAATACTAAATTTTCAATGCTCAGTCATCAAACTTTTTGAAGAAAAATGGACACCTCCCAAGAAGTACGTTAATGTTTGCATGATGCTTATTTCTGATAGCAATTTCACTTATTAAAATGATTTCACCGGAAAAGCGCATATATGGAAATCCTTACCTGGCGCTTATCTTCAATATATATCTAGAATCAACGGAAATGAAGGAATTCAATAAACAACGTTTCAACAAAAATAACAAAAAAAAAGAATAAGCAAACAATATGAATACGATACACGGAACAGTTACTACTTCGAGCATCATTACACTTAATCGAATTACGTAAAAAATACAAACAAAATCACATAAGAGAGATGAACACGGTACAGCAATGACTGGTATAGTCAGAGAGCAAAACTAACACTGGTGCAAATGTCGAACACGAAGCACAACACACCTCAAACCAACATATTCTTTTCTTCAATACTATATGAGAACTGCTGATTCTATTCCTTAAATTCGGCAGGCTCTCAATCAAAATCTCTTTAGGAAGTGGCTGGTGTTTCGGCCAACAAAACCGAATGGACAGAAACCTTCAAGAACTTAAATATCCTCTCTTACTGACAGTATGACCGCTTCCTCAGTCCCCATCATTCTCTTATCAATACCCCTCCATTACTTCCATAGGAAAACAGAAACAACCGTCAAAACCTTGCGAACACTACGCCGAGCATTTTGCAGGCTCAAAACACATGTCGCACATTTTAGTTCTCTACTTATGCAAAAAAGTGTGCAAAATTCGGCGCAAGTGACTGGAGTTTTCTGACATTGACGGAGGATATTGTAAGGGTGGAAAGGCATCGTCCCCTATCGAAAACGGGAGATGAAGAGACGATTTCTTTCTCCTCTTACCAGTCCAATTTACCTTAAAATGTACTCATATAAAATTTATGGCACAGATGTAAGTGAGATAGCACTATTTCGCTACACCACAGCTAGAGCATTGTTATCGAAAGAAGGGTGGGAAGGAGGGAGCGGGTGAAAACAAATATGGGAAGGGATCGACATTCTGCACACACATGAAGGTGGTCAACACTCTACGGGCCACCTCCACGAAGAACATTTTCTTCGAAAAAGTGCCGCTCCCTGCTCTCAAGGCTCCAACTATACGAGCCTATAATCCATAAAGGTGCGCTCATAGCTCATTAGGATTAGCCCACCTCTGGAGAAGCCACATTTATGCCTCTCAAGTAGTGCTTGGAAAGGATCACAATAATGCAGTTACTACGCAAGTGTCGAATTGTTGTGCTCCGTGCTCGTCATGACTGTTGCATAATGCTGGCTGCGATAAAAAACACCCCAAGGCGAGCAATTCGAGAAGTTGAGCCTACATTCCTGCCCAAATTCGCAAAACTTCCGTCGGTTGAATCTGAAAGTGCCCCACACCTTGCCGCACTCCAATTTTTAGGACTATTCTTAAAATTACCGAGGCTAAAGGACATCTAGTGTGCTTTCTGCACTAAAATCAGATACTCAAAAACCCATAAACAAATGTCAAATACATCGGCCTAGGAAGCCATACCTGAAGCATGGGGAGAGATAAGTACGCCTTCTCTGAAAACCGCCTTTTCTGAACAGAAAAAAGAATGCTCGACCTGGGCTAGCAAACACCGATCTGAAAAACAAATATCGATCATTTGAGACAAAACTTGAGTCTGTTGCGGTGAATTACCTTCTTCTAATCCGCCTTTTCACGAACCTTCTGGTCGCAACATGCCTGCTCCGAACTGTTGCTCAACTGTATCGTCTCCTCGCTCTTTGTCGCTTTTTCTAGCACAGGAGGTGGTCTGGCCGGGCACGTTGGATAGAGTAACGCATCGAATGTGGTTCTCCACGCTTCAGGAATTAGACGCAGCACATACGGCTGGATGAATTTCAAATAAATTGCCAAGAGGAATGGCAGGATCAGGCACGGTACGCACACCATTATCTGCGATGGACCCTGTAATAAAGCACTATCTGCAATTCAATAACACTGCAAAAACTAATCAACGGACGTTGACCGCTTCGCATATCCTACTACGTTCAAAGCCGATTTGTAAGCTGCTCTCAGGATTTAAATCCACAGGAAAGGAACAGGCGTGGTCACTGAAATCAACTCCGAAACCACAACTTTCAACAATGAACCCATCTTATATATCGATATATAACCAACCCCTCCAGACAGCGAGCAGCTGGCAATTTCGTTGTTTTGATTGTTCCCCAACGAAAAACGTTACAAGGGAAAATTTCAGTATAAGTGGCATCACGAAAATTGCAACGAGACTGGAGATATATGACGACGTCCCCGCCTGCTTCACAAAAAACCGTCCAATTTTATGCGATGACAGCCAACAGCCACCCAGTGAAGCAGGCTATACATGGATAGAACTGAACTACATAAACTGGCTCGCTACTGAGCCTAAACGAACCCCCCTACCCTCTCTCTCCCCCCCCCCCCCCCCTCCCCCTTACTCGAAAACACCCGAAGAGTGACCATCTTCTAAACTAATCCACACACGATAACAAAAATGCCTGTGAATATGTGGTAAGGTTCGCAACCTGTATTATTCAATAAGCGCAAACAAGCGTTTCAGGACCAGAAAGGAGAACAGTAGTCTTATTGTCGAGAAATACGCCGTTGTAATTTGATTCTAGAACAGTTCAACGTCATTTCTCACAGGTACTGCCTGGTTTGTTTTGTTCTTCTAAGTGAGTGTCACATGTGTTCATGCGCCATGTAGATCCCGATGGCCAGTGCAAATAAACAAATCAGATGCGCACTCTATGAATAGTCCGCGAATTCTACCGTCCTTAAACCTTAACTTATTGTTGTATATGTTGGACTGGTCGAAGTGGCTAGAGTAAAATAAGAAACCAAAGTAGATAGCTGAGTAAACTGAACCATTTTGAAAACGGATGAAAAGTATAGGTGTTAAGATGTAATCGAGTAAAGTATAGCGTACTAAACACTTATGCCTTTGGCATTGTTATATGCTGCATTCGGCTATAATTATCTAATGAAGAATCAAGTAGCTTCAGGTACACTTAGAATCGATGAATAGTTCAGAAAGTCTTTTTCAAGCACTCTCATCGAGTCCAGAGACAGGTTGACGATTGGAATGTCGACACAGGTGGCATTTCGCCATAAGGTGGCGTGATTCTTCGACACTGGTTGAGGTGCAACATGCATTGTTGAACATTTTATTGGGAAAAATTGATCATGCAGCCAATCGACTGAAAATAGAAATAACTTGTTTTCTTTAAAGACATTATCGATCACATGTTGTCCATGATGACGGCAATATGGAAATGCGAATGATTTGCTGAGCATGCACCTAAAAAGTGCATTAGATAACGCTTTTATATACTTGTGTTTAAGGTGAACCCAAGAAGCGATCTGTTTTTATAGTTTCTTCGAAATTCGGCATATGATTGGCTTAATGGTTATGTTGTAACCTCTTATCAATAAGATATCAGCAACTATACTCGAAGATAGCAACAAACACAAAACAAAAATTAGACACTTTGAAATTCTTATTCTAATTCAGACGGCTGAAATAACGCAAATCTCAAGTAAAAATATTCGGCAAAATTGCTTTATTTCTATACTTATTTATAGGAGGTATTATTAAGATGAAAGGATATGAGACCTATATTTGGCATCTGGACGGGAATTTATAAAATAACGCGACTCATGAGGAAAAGTTTTATGAGAAAAAAATTTTGAATATATGAGAGTAAATAAAAGCAAATATGTCGTTTTTCATGAAAAAATCCGAAACGAAATTTCTACTTTATATTTCTCACTGTCTAAGGTGCAGCGATGAGGAATTTTATAGAATCTTTTCAAATTTGTTGTGTATAAATCTTGATGACAAAAAAAAAAACATTGCAACGAATCCTATATTAATAAATTCATTGAATACTTTCAGAAGAGAATTCCATCAGAATTGATTATTCAGTACCATAATATAAAAGAAGTGTGGCTGTGTCACCCGTATAATGCTTCCAATAAAAAGATCACTTGTTCAACGAGTCCTATCCATGAAGTATTTATTACTGCCGCGCATCTCTCATCACAGATATGAATTGAATGCGTTTACTTTTGCTCCGCTGTACTGTAATTTATATTTAAACTCGCCTCATTCATTTCAGTATGCAATTCAGAATATAGGTGGAGAATATTTCATCGAGAGAATTCCGTTACTTGTAACAATTTTCTAATCCTTTCTCGTACGCTTATATCATTCTAAATTTTCCCATCCAATGACCATCAATTTAATAGCATACTCTTTTTCGTGTTCTTTTATTGTTTCGTTGTTCAAAGTCCCCGTTTAAATTTTATTTATTTTCATCATAAAAGACCGAAAACAAAAATATTTTGCATAGATAGTGAACAGTTGCAAATACAAAATGAACAAATAACGATCAACAACGATAAAATCATTCGACGACGAATGAGATGGTTTCCATCAACGTTTGAAATAAAACAGAGAAAAAAAAATTGCTCTGGCATAAGGCATCAATTATGTATTTTTATGTTAAAATGATATCACAAAAAACAATTTCATGCAAACATCAGAGGTAATTTCAATAAAACTTGAACGAATAAGTGCTTAATCCATAGTAGGTACATAATAATTCCTGCCGTTACGTGCGTACAATAGAAAACTGTCAAATATCGACGATTTTTTTTTAATGTTTAACTTCGAAATTTATATTCTAATAAAAGGATATCATCGAACTTTAGGACTATCATCACTATAGTGTGCATTTACTGAATAAATCATAAAGTAAAATTTAACTATGTTTCGATTTCGCTAGACATCATTGAAATTTTTGAGCAAATTATATGTAAATTAATCATAAAAATATAGAACGCACTGATGTCATCCACTAACCTGAAATATTTTATAATACTCCAATCAACGAGTGTCATTCGGCACTTAAGAAGTGCATGTTCCCAACAAAACAAATATTGATTTTTATTTCGGAAATGTTCACACACCTGATGCAGGTAATACTTAAATAACGTTACGAAATTATTTTGTACACGTAGTAATACTGAGAATTGCAATATGAAATTTTCATGGTATCACACAAACTATGAATGAAATTGTATCCATTTAATTCGATGCAGTTTTCACAGAACGAAATCATCCACTTGTTAATCAACCCGAAATGTGGTATCCGCCGAGGAAATTCTGTGTTGAAAAATATTGCTTATCTCATGTCCAGTTGAAAAGTGGATGATGAATTTCACTATGGGAGAATGTGAAGGAAAACAGCGTAGAATGCATATCTGAGAGCAAAAGTAGCTCAAATGATATAGCTGATATATCACCATAAAAGAGAATGACAGACGATTCAACAAAAACGTCGAGGGAATCGCGGATGAAAGTTCACGTGAAAAAGGAACGCATGAATGTCAGGCTTGTCATGTGAATATCCAGCTTGCCAAATAATTCAAACCAACGATTCTCTGAAATGAGAAAGCAACAAAATTTGCAGTGTGATTAAAAAGTAAAGGAAAGTTCAACTGAAAAGAAGAAAAAAGTGAATCGTTGGCAGTGAAATTCATTTCCTTGGCTTACTAAGTTTCAATATACAACATTTTCTTCCTGTTACGCAACAAGCACTTTTATAAAGTATCGCCGGCTGTTTTTGAAACAACACGGCATTCGTTAATTAGTTGAACAAACTTATCGAACGCCTATATCGCAAGCATTCAACACAATGAACTTATGCAATACAAATTATAATTAACAATAAAATAAGCCGCAATGCCGTTTTCGTTTGACTAAGAAATACAAGTGAAAATGATATTCAGCTCTACTAAATGCAAAACGAGTAAGGTTTTAGTCGATTTATGATGTTACTTCGTGAACAACTAAAGCATCTTCTCCACGCTACCAATCGAAAAGGTTTAATTTGAATAATGAACTCGCGAATTTTCCACTGTGACTTCACTTTCTATATGGTTCTGTTTTTCTTTAAACATATGAGTACGTATGGCTTCATAGTCTCTGTGATGCTGCAGTCATTGCCTTCAAGGGTTCTGGAGCAAAAAAGAAAGCCGGAGTCAAAACTGCAGCCTAAGCAACGGTAGTTGAAGTTGCGGTAAAATATTTACTAAACGGGCTGTACACAGTGCTCATCACAAAAATAACCCCCCAACTGGTAAAAAATATACTGTTATTAAGTAATGCTGTAAATACTATGCAGATATCACTTACTTCAGGCACTTATGGGTTCATCAGGAGCAGAAGCGCCCATCTGTGATTTAACAAGCATCATCGGTATAAACGCCGAAAGTGGTAGAAGTACAAAGAGAACTGCGATCAACGAACAAAATTTCGGATTGACGAATGAGAAGAGCGCTTGTACTACTGCACCGAGCAGTATACAACATTCCATTGTTGAAAGTAGAGTTGAAAGCATGATAGTTTAGAGCTGAAATTGCATTCATCAATAATTTACAAGCCTAGAAAGAATATTTTATGCAGTTCATCGAAATTCAACAAATAAGAAGAAGATATACACTAAATACATACATACATGTACATATACATTCGCATAGAAATAATACCAGTGTAATGTGTCTTGAAAAGATAAATTTGTATAAGCGCATAAAAAGACGTAGTCGTGAGGAAGTTTGGAAAATTAATGGCAAAAAAAGAGAATCTGCAAAGTGTTATGTGCGCCAGGTCGACACCCCTGTTACAAGAATCTCTATGAATGTTTAGCGGTTATCTCAAACGCCCGCAACGACTCAGGCATAATAGGGGTTTTATTCGAGTTTATACGGTATCCAGCAAATAGGAATATTTCAATTCGCTATTGAAGAAGTGAAACGTGGGTACCTATCACATCGCTACCGGCGAAACAAGTAACAGTTTGAGTAATGAACAGCAGGCAAACACCAAACGAGAGCACAAAAACTTGGAAAGTCGGTGCACTTAGCGCTGATAACATCACTTAAATGTGCACTAAGTGTAAACAGACGACGAAGTGGTGATATCGAAGCAACGCATCGTCTAGAACACCATGGATATATACTTATGAGTGGGTTGATAAAGTACAGCAATCAGTACAACTTGAAGACTCGAGTGCAGGAACGTTGCCTTGCTGGATGTACTGTAGTTCATGAAAACGAAACACAGTTGGACGTAAGGTGGCCAACACAGTGCGATACTTCGTCTGACCGTGCATCTGCGAAACCCGACCGTGGAGGGAGGTGCTTCCAAGCTGTTTTCAAGAAGACACGCCCCATGTCGCCACTTTCTTCGTAGCCCCGATTATATTTGTCCACTTCACGTGGCCATCACGTGCGTACTTGCTCCGCCGGCATAAAACACGTGCAGTGTTGCGCTTTGTCCTATGGATTAGGCGCCAAGCGGTCGCATGCCGTGAACAGCTGAGGGGCACTCAATGAAAAATAGCCAGATACATTATCAGTTAGCTCAAATCCCCTAGCCATCGCATTAGCAGTTTTTTTGATCTTTTTGAGCTAAAATAAGTTATGTAAATTACTAAAACAAAAAGAAATCCACTTCGACTTTAATTCTAACCTCATATAGAAAACCAAGAGCAAGAATAGTGTAATAAAGCACTGTTAAGTTGCATGATAAATTAATGATATGACTAATCAGCATTAAGAGGAGGATCTATCGTTCATAAGAAAAACATTGGAATGCAAAAAAATGCTCCACACTGAAGATATAAAAAAAGGATCCAATTCCCATTTCGGATCATTTAACGCAAAAAGGGATCATTGAACAACTCGTGCGAGCAGAGCTTTCATCAACCAACCACTAGAAAAGGGGTTTAGGTTGCATTAAATTCGGTTTCTCTCTTAAACGAGGGAGAGGGAACTCATCTGATTTCCATTATCAATGCAATAAAGCTGTGGATATGTAAGCAGAAATTGTTGAACTCAGGCAATGAAGAAATGAACTCTTTTTTTTGCATCGTGTGAATATGCAAATTTACCGAATAACTTTAACAAAGAAAATTGCTGTAAGTGAATATCGATGAGTCAAATTTTTTATTCATTCCCTTAAAGTGCTATTATCGATAGCTATTTTTCATCTTCGATAGCTCTTTTCCGCTAGGAGGTTTTTCTCTATTCAGCATATTTGCCAGCAGTTCTTTTAAATATGACGATAAGCAAACGAGAACAAACACTTTGAAAGCGCTGAAACCACTAAATGAATGGATGCAAGGAACATCAGCTGACAGGAACAAAACTGCTAGAGAGAATTCCAAAAGATATTTGGCTGAAGAGTGAAGCTGTTAAGAGTAAACATTTCAGGTTTTTTTTTTTTTTTGAAGAAACCTGAATGAAATGACTCGCTGCAAGCATTATCTCAATCGAACCTTTGTCAAGTTGTGTTTTTAAGTTGTGCTTGATCCAAACTTGCAGTGAGCAAAGGATTAAGGTGAGCGTAGGGTTCGGCTTCAACCGTTTCATCATCACAAAGATAGGATACAGCATAAGGATTGCATAAGCTTCTACGGAAACCTCACTTCAAAGCAATTGATGTTTATGCTCGGTAGTCAAGTAGAAATAAGTGACGAAATCTGGCTGATGATATGTATTCTCGAATTCGTACAGTGTTTTGCAAAAATGCATCAATGGTACATTCGAGGAAGCGGTTTATGAGATGGCCTTGGTTTACGTTCGCGCTGACATTATACTACCTCTCGTCAACGTTGCGAACACTTGCGTGTGGCAGCGTGCGTTGCAGATATGCATGAGGGAAACATGTGCGTGCTTGTGTATGATTACTTGTGTGCATGATGTGTGTGTTTGTGTGTCTGCGCGTGTCTGTTATGATAAAGGGGGATGGCATGAGGTGTCACACTAAGCTTTGAAATCTTGAGACTTTTTCTTGTTTATGCTAACGCAGAAAAGATTATAAAACAGATGAGAGGAATGCGAAAGCAGACGTCATATGAGCTCCTTTGGCAAGTTTCCCCAGTCACTTGAAAGAGAAACAGTTGATCAGTATAAAGAGAAACTTGAAAATATAAGCTGGATCAGTAAAATGTGCATGCAAATTTTCTAGTACATCTAAACCTATTTAGCTGCTCTTGAAGTTGACAGTCCATGGCAAAATATATTTGCATTTCTACAGTGGAACGATAATTCCATAAGCAGCATTGCGTCGCAGCATCGCTACGCTGAGGACGACGGAGATGGGTCGTTGCTCGACAGAATCATTCGTCCTATACAGGGGCTTCATATACTTTGCACTGCTATTTAAAATGCGTGAGGGATGCAGATTTCCTCTGAATGTTTTTTATGGAATAGAGCCTTGACGCCTAATCAAGTGACAATCGCTGCCCACTCTATATGTTAGTTGGAGGTAGCCGTTGTGCTTAGTGAAATTTCTTTGCCATCTCTGCTGATAGACTGAAACACTGAAACCGATTGGCTCCCAAATGCGCTGCATACTCGTCATACCTCTCACGTAAAGGTTGGTGATTATATCAAACGGTGACCTAAGGTGGAAAAGGGAGGAGGTGATGGGTTGGTGCGTAGCATGCTGGAAACGACGCGGTGCTTTGTGCAGTTTCTGCAGCCCTGTGGAATTTATTTGATGAAAGTGGTCATCTTTACCTATCAGACGGTTGAGGATAAGTTGGTTCTGTGTGGAATGCACGACAGATCAGGTAGAAACCTGTGGTAAGCGTGTTGAGGGGGTTGGGGAGGGGAAGGGGAGGTTACTACGAGGGTGGGTGATGTTTACGTTCGTGAGGAGGGAAATATGTTGTAGCGGGTTTTTGCGTTTGTCCCTCTGTGTGTCCGATTGTTTCATTTCGAGAAACATGCAGGTAGGTATGCAAATTTCGCCGATATAATGGCCGTTTACACTATAACTGACGTTGACGCGTAACTTTTTGTATCAATAGTGATCATTCTGATGTGAAAAAAAATTGGATGCGTTTTGCGCTCAACGGTTGCAAAAGCGATCGACTGGTCAATTAAGATTTGAAAATGTTATTTCGGGAGAATCAAAAAGTACCATTTGGTGCTGTGTTCTCTTCCCAAACGCTGTTTGCTGATTAGCTTGATGTCAGAATTTCACCTTCCTTTTGTAACTGTTACAATTGTTGAATGATGGAGGAGATTAGTTAGCATGGATTGGACTCATAGGGAACTCTGCACTTGAGTAAATTTTTTCGAATAAAGAGCATCCATTGTTAAGTTAACCTTATTTCGACCATCAGAAGCTATGAAGGGTGGGTATGAACAGAGATTTCATCTGCCGCTGGAACACATAATTTAGCCATTCAATTACTTGGCATGTTACCACTGAATGACATGAGTATATAGCTATAGAAGCATCAGCAATGATTGCTATTTCATCGTAATTCTAATTTTCATCTAATTTTTTGGGGGGACTGAGGGCGTATAGAAGAGAAACTAAAGCATTATCGCATGGATTTTAAGAGACGGGCCTTAAGCATCAAAAAATGAAGGAGGTGAGGGAGGTAGGGGAGTATGTATTCCTCCTGACAGTGCCAGTGCTTTTCAGTTACTCTTCGTCTATCAGAAACTTCGAAAAATGACTTGACGTATATTCACATCATAACTTCGCTACTTCAGTTACATGCGGGAATTTTTCACTTTCAATCATGGATTCTCTACGTTAACAGTGCACATTTCCTGCTTGCGTTCGCAGTATCTGCTGCACTTTCTTGCTTAGTAGTTGTTGTATATGAGCGGCTTAAGAGCGCAATTCGACTAATCATTCAGATGGACATGATCAACTATAGGTTGCAAATATCCTAGAGTTGGACTCTTCAACGAGCTGTGTGAAGAAGCAACTAGCACGGCTGTTCAAAAGTGAATTTTCTGTCACCATCGGATAGCAATATTTCGCGACTGAATAATCGCTTCAGAATTGAACCTGTATAACTCAATGACAGCAAATATTTTGCTGTTGATGCAGTCCCACCAGAAATACGAAAAGCGGCTCTCGCATTCAGGCGATAGTTACTTCGTCCCATCGAAATTTCATCAAGAATTATTTTCGCCGATCAATGATTTACGATCAGCGGTGTGGTCTTCAATGTATACCTTACAGGAAGCAAATATATGGGATTCTTTCACAATGATAATCCCCATTCTTAATATTCAGTTCCTTCGCATAGGTATTCGCATTCTTTATCGTTGAAAATGTCCTTAGAGATAAAAACAAGCCAGTCGTTCAACCGCCATTCAGGCAATCAGTGACGAATGGACATGAAAATGACAAAACTAAGGTGATGAAAAGAATGCGCCGAGCCAGTAATATCGATTGATTTCAATTTCTCTCGATTTTATGGATCGATAGTATGTGAACAATAAGCAGCTTTCTATTTGACAAAATTCTTCCTCTTTATTGCGACTGAAGGCGGTGGCATGAATGGGACCGAGTGCGTAGTGCACAACGCATAGCTAATAACCGTCTGCAGATGTCGATGTTTGAGAGCACAAGCGAGTTAGAAGTAGTTTATGGGGATGCAGCACGACCCTCAAACACGAGTCGAACCAAACACATAAAAAACATACAAACGATGCGAAACCCGAGTTATATAGGCCCCAGATATCGGCCGGGGTGGCACAAGAACAAATAAGTCGATCACTGAAGCACAGTAAACGAGAATCGACAATACGAGTAAATATGATGACTGCAGTATTGAATCACAAGTAGGTATCTTGGGTTGGGTCCTCGATGCCATACCCAACAATCTTGTAGATATTTTCTGCCACATAAATGATTAATTGTTGAAAAAAAAAACCTTTTCTTCTCTATTTTTGGTTTAAAACTTTCTATAGAGTTTTTCATGTTTTCTCTTTTATACTTTTTTTTTACCCGATTTATGTCAGGAGAATACAATCATAATACCTTCGCATTTAAACAATTTCTCTTTATTCGCTACGATCCATATATTTTGTTGCTCATATTTTCGGTTATCCGTTTAAGTTTGTTCACTCTCACTAAACATCCTCAAAATGAATGCGTTCTATTATATTATTGAAGAAGTTTTGAAATTTATCCACTAAAAATGTTTTTGAAATCGTAGTATATTTCAATATCAACAATAATTTCTTGTTAAAAGTTTTTTTATTTATTGAGGTTTGAGTATGATTGATCTAAGAACTAACATGAATAAAATTTCACCAAGTCAGAGAAGTGGTAATATCTTCCAGCTTGTATCGATAATCGAATTTCAGAAATGTTTCATGTATTCCTACGATTTTGCATCTTTCAATTCAAACTTATATGAGCGTTTTCAACATCCGCAATAACGCATCGCGAAAACGTCTTATCTGCGCGTTTGTATGTGTTTGCGTTTATCTGTCTACCTGTCTTTCCAATGGTCTCAACTTGTGAACTGAAAACGATACGAAGACAAAATATCGTTTAAAAACCTTACAAATCCAATTCGACTGCAATAAATCATCTTCGAATAGTAATCGATGAACTCATATGCAGTAAGATCCATTATCTTTCAGAGTACGCTCCAATGGACATTATTTCCCGTTTTCTATAACGTATTGATGCAAGTAAGCTTCGACACATTTTCCCAATCCGAGAAATTCGATTTTGTTGATTAAGAATTGTTGGTCAGATCTAGCACCGCGTCAAATGTGTTTTCAAAAAAACTTCTCAGGCAACGTTTCTAGCATTGAGCCATCAATATGCAACACCCGGGCTTAGCTAATTTAACCTCGAACAAGAAACTTTGATGGCAATTTCACCATAATAAATGGACGAAAGTGAGGGATGGGTGGATTCTCTATTGGAAACCGAGAAAATTTCATCAAAATTATAAGCATCAATTGTTTATGCATTTGCAACTAAAAAATTTTCTGAAGAATTAACAAATATGTGTGGGAAAGTTCTTCCCGATCAGATTCAAGAGTGATTATAGCGTTCCCACCCGCCATCTTCTGATATGTTAATTTCCTCTGAAATCTACTCATTTTTACACATTTGCGGCAGGGATGGAGTCAGATAAACGCAGTTTAAAGACGAAATGATAAAAGATTCGAGTTGAAGTATCGCCGAATAAACGTTGAAAATCGTTTTCATTTTGACAGTGTTCGCAGACTGAAAGCGTTATGCAAACAGTCACTGATTGGAAGCAGCGTTCGATCGCACCCAGTGGCGGTGTGTTCGAGAAGCATTTTTGAATCAACCAACGGACTTCGGAGCGACGTCGGGTAACTGCTTCGATTTCGACCTGAACAACACGGATTCTTATGAGAACATTACAGCAACGTCAAGTGATCTCTTAGGAACTTAAGAATGCTGCTATGACTGTCAACATTACTCGACGGTCAACACAATATCTGAACCTTTCAGGACGTCTATCTGCTGAACAAGCTACAATTGGTATTAGTAGCTCCTTCCTCTCTCGTTCTTTTTTTGTCTATCGTCTGCTTACTTCCTGAGGATTGGATTGAAGAAGAACACCTCGAATTTAAAGAAGCAATCGCTAAATAAGCGCATGAAACTGCATCAAAAATATTCACAGAGCGAGATGACCACTCCATGTAATGAAATGAAGAAACAACGATTTAAAAAAAAAAAAAAAAAAAAAACTATTTAAAGAGATCACACACTAATACTACTGATCACGTTCCCTACGAATTGGTCCAATAATTTGGTCTGATGGAGAAAATCATCTGAAATTTATTTTTGCGCCTTTAATAAACGGCGCTGTACTCGGGCAATATGTAACGCAAGCTGCGGATATTTCATCCATCTTTCCAAGCCTTATCGCTTCCACGTGGCTCCTTAACGCTGTGCTCAATTACCTTACATGATGCTGTGATCCTTCCCAAACATTTGTTGAATTCTAGATAGCCACCAAATGTCTCATCATTGAGCAGAGGGTGAATAAGTCTAAAAAAGAGCTGCCTCCCCTATAGCCACGAAATTTCAGGAAATTGACTGCAACATGAAAAACTCCAGCATCTTCATGCCTACCTTAGAGTAATATACCAAAAAACTTCACTGTCCATCTTTAGGATGAAAGAATAAGGGGTTGAATTTCTTAGTTCATATCTCAATTACATACTCATAAAGCGTTAAATTAAACGAATTGTTTTCGATACGCAAACCTGTTTTCTTCGGAAGTTTTTTGCAAACTTCTCTCCACCGAACCACGCCTCCTAATGGAAGATTTTGGGAATTTGCAGGTTTTACTAGAAGCGAACTTACAGGTAACTTACAGGTAACTTGAACCGCCCATTGAATTTGGAGTGACGATGAAACGATTTTTTGAAATAAAACACTGAAACATACGACGCTCTATTTGATAGATGATTTTTTTCTTTCCATTCAACAGTCTTCGAAAAGCATTTCGGAAACGCGCTGACATTACGTTGTAAAGAATCGGATTAATAGCGCAATTGAAGAATATCATAGTTTTTGAGAAGAAGATATACCTGCAAGGTACATTTTTAGCGAATATCTTGCAAGACTTGCAAGGTATACGCCAAATAAGCTTACGAATTATGCAAACGTTTCATAACTCAAGCTTAGTGCAACACTGAAGAAAGTTCAAAAATCGCAACAACTTTCTGAAGACTTGAAAAAAAAAACTGATCCCAGTAGAAGTCCTCCCACCTAGAATTCGGGCATCGGTTGTGAATCAGGCTACACAGACATGTCATCAGCTCTATTCGCAAATCGAGTTTTGAAAATTAATACAAATTTGGTATGTGAGAATATGTTGAGACTGGGAAAATGAAGATCTCTCCGAACGATTCCTCCCTCTCCCACCTCATTGAATTTAATTTCTTTCAAATATGCATCCCCATCTGACTCGTTCTGAATGTACATTCTGTTGCAAAAATTACAAGTTCGGAGCTCATAAACGTGAAACGTTGTGCTCTATTTTTGAGTGTAAGTCACATGAGATCGAAAAATACGATGAAAAGAGCGAACCAATCAGGATCCCATTTTTGTTGAGCGAAAGAATTGTACATGACCATGGCACGGTAAGGAAGCCAGCAGATGGCAAATATAGCCACAACAAGAGCGAGCATTTTGACCACCTGAATGATGCAACTACAAATGTTATCAAGAATGAGATTTCAAAAGTAAACGTGAAAATCCGATGAAATGGCAGACGAATAAACATCGCTGACGCTAATTAAAGCCATAATCTCTGTAATTATTTTATTTGCTTGCTATTTATTTCAGATACTACCCAAAATGGTGCAACAATCACAAACTTTTGTCAAGAATGCACAAACAATAGAAGCAAACGAATTTTTTGAAGATTTATTTAGTCGTCTGCTAATATGCTTCTGACTTCGTCTCTCTGGAAGACCAATGCGGAAATAAAGCAGGATTTCTTTTCCAATCAATCTGATATTGCTATTTGGACTATATGCTTCCATTCTTGTGGAATTCTATGATCTTAGGAAAATATCCATCAAACATAAAAATTGGAAAGAAAAAGAAAATATATGTTCTTGAAGTGTGTCGATTTTGAGGCAACACAAATTCAGCGATTCAAACGAACGTTAGAAGTGACCACTTGCATTATTCTTTAGAATGGGTGGGGAAAAAGAGTCGAGTGAGATTGTTTGAGGGAGTACATTTTGAAAAAAGGGAAGATTGCTTCAAAGCTAAACTGATGCAAGCTTTCCTACGGCAGATAGCTGATGTATAAATTTTGAATTCACCTGACTTTTTCCTTTAAATGAACTTTTGCTGCAGTTTAGTGTGAAGTTTCGCATACCGTTTGTATTTTGTGATAAATTGGACGACTGCAGAAATTGTGCATATGTTTCTGCAAAAAAAAAAAGAAGCATTTTCATTTCATTTATCAAATATGTTATCTTTGACATTTATTGAGGCAATTCATATCATTGCACAATATTTGCTTTACTAAGAAATTCTCTAGAGTGAGTTAGTCGATAGTGAAACGAAAATGATAAGGCAAATAATGAGTTTTTAGAGCTTTAAGTTTTAAGTTTTTGTGTCGAATCTTTATTCCAGAGTAAGCTCGGAACAGTTTTTAGGTTATTTCCAGAGTGAAAACGTTGAAGAGAGAGCCGGCGTCGGTCCCTTGTAAATATTCAAAGACGTTACTCTTATGCCTAGAACTTCACTTTACCCGTTGAATGCGTTGATAACATCAATTAAAAGGAAAATATTATGATAAGCGAGAGTTTCTCAGCGTGCAGTTTCTTGAAGAAACCTCCAGAGGGAGAGAAGGGGAGGGCTGAAATGCAAATTGAAGTCAGACTGTACTGATAACTGCCAGAAAACCTGCTTCTGCTTCTCTGTGCAGATTTTCACTCGATTCACTTCAAGGCTCTGAAGCATTCGAAAAGATACATACAAGGCAATGTGGATTTGGAAAGAAATTCGCATTCGCTTAGGCCGTTGCCGAGGAATTTTTAACATGCGAGCTATGAAAATGCTCTTCTAATATGTCTAAGGGTCTAAATGAATAAATGAAACTCGTTTTTGCTATAGTAACTTCGGATGTGATCGATTACAACACCTAACGTTCCCTACGTAATTGTCCGGTTAATGGCTCGCTTCGGTGTGCTGCAGAAATGTTTCTCTCGTTTGCATTTTAACCAAGAAAAAACCTTCTGTGAATAACAAAACATCAGAAATGAGGGCAGACAACCTTCCGAGCAGTTTGATAATCGACGGGAGTTGCCGAGCTGAGCGTTTAACTGCGAAGTGAATGAATCTAAATGTGTGGAGGTGAATGGATTTTTAATAGCGTAGCGCGAAATAGCATATCTTGCACTTTAATGGTGAAATAGTGGGAACTTCGGAGTGATATAGAGTTTTCCAACTAGTTGATGCAGAACGGTGGAAGGATTATTCGCTTCGGCTAGTAATATGGCTCCTTCTCTACTGAGGTTTTACTCTTGGTGTTCACTTTTCTTCAGGTAGTCCCCATGTTATACCAACTGGACCTTTTTGTAGTTCCGGAAAAATGGCCGATTCATTGTCCTTTAATCAAACCCACTGTGATAGCTCGCTATATTAGCCTGTTGCATATGGACACACTGTAATTGCTCTAACATGTTATGCTCACCCATACACAGCGTCTGGTATAAAGGCAAAAACATTACAAAATTAACCTATTTTGCGGCAGCTGTACATTCTGCATTGTGTTTGGCGTTTCAGCTTTCACAAATTTCAGGCTTCACGTATAGAAAATTCGGTTCTATTCAATAAGCGTTGCAGCTACCTTCATTCTGAAGAGTTGAAAAGTTGCATCAAGACTGAAATCAGATCTGCTCACCTGCACTGGCACTCATTTTGGCCTGTTCCTTCATCTCGGAGCGAGTTAGTGTGTACGCAATTTTGCTATAAATAACAACATAGAGCAGCAGTGGAATAACATAAAACCCCAAAAGATCGCCGAGGAACATCACCTTAATTAAGAGATTTGTATTTCAATCATCATTTCACTCGAGAATGAAATATATTGCAATTTCTGGATGAATACGCTCGTACGCGAGCATCTCCTAGGAACATGTACATATTGCTTTTCATTCGCCTTCACCAAGGTACTCATAATTCTTTTTTTTTTCGTCTTAGATACGTCGTGCTTTGGGTTTACCTCGATTCTAGTTCTCTTGCGTTTTTTATATGTCTGTTCCCTAGCTATAAGACGAGAAATGTGTTTCTTGAGGGGGAATTCTCTTTTTGGTATGCATTGGTTAACCCGACGATGGTGTATGGCTGGCCACCTGCACTGAGGAACAGCTAAAACGTCCCGATTTCCGATGCAATTCCGGTGCCCAGTGACTGTGACTGCCCTAGTTCATAGCTCGGTTCTTCCTTGGCTGAAACACGGCAACAGAAATTTCCTTATCTGTCAAGCGGGTTTTAATAGTAATGTGAAGATTTCCACCTGCTAACTGCAGCCAGATCAGATAGGCTGCAATTTATGGGTCCAATACTTTTATCCAGTGGCAAGCTCATTGAGTGCAACCTTGCCACAACCGATGGTAGTCTATCTTTGAGGAATTATCTGTTCATGTGATAAGTATGAGCTGCATTAGCTTAAAACTCAATCATTTCATGGCCAGTTCTCTCAAAAAATTGCATCTTTTGGGACAAAACTAACTATGCCGATGCACTTTCATATTGAAGAATGGTTCAGTGTTCTTGATGGTGGTTTGCAACCGCGTCACTGCCTTGTGCTTTAACCCTGCCTTCGCTTCTCTACATCCCTCAATTACAAAACTTTTTGCAGCTTTGACCTTTCCATGCCAGTCACGTTTTCTTTATCTATCTTTTTGCAGACCGCGCCTATTCATCCAATTCAATGAATGTTCGGGCTACTGCACTTTCTTGTCGGACTCTACTGCTATTATTTTTCGAGTTTTCTAAATGAATTTAGTTAACAAATATGATGCGTACAGTGAATCCGCCAAGTGATCCCTTGTATCCCGAATGGTAACGCATAACGTATTGTACCAATTGATCATGCCATCTACTAGGAATCTGCGACCAAGGACATATTTCATGGAATCGTTCCGGTTTCATGGGATCGTTCGGGTTTCACTAATGCGATGCTATGACACTGCTTCGCTCAGTGCTTTTCCTACCACGACATGGCACATTCAGAGTGTAGAAAACGAGCAGCTACTCAACTCTTTGAAAATTCAAAGCGCTTTCCCTATTCGCAGAGAGTGGTTATTGCAGTTGTAAATGTTCCTCCTCACTTGGTGACAACTTCTGTATATAAAGAGTCATGAAGGTCATGAAAGCAGTGAAGAAAAACATGCCAACTTTTCTTCTTTTAAATAGTTTCCTCGTTCGTACTCATAGTGAATACTGATCTGGAACGGTCAGAGTAGAGAATAAATTGTCTAGTCAACATATTATGCGAAAGAGTTAGTGGCAAAACCAACTGCATAAAAAGGACTTTCCAATCATATTGGCGCTCAAAGTTTTAACATCAACTTGGAGGTTTTATATTCACGAGCATTACCTTGTAAATGAAGTGGTCTCTCTCGAGCTTAAAACTGCATGAGTATTCACCGTTAACGACTCTTAACGACGCCAGATACAACCATGGCGAATTATAAATTATACAAAACAACCATATCGCGCTGATGATGGTCTTCGCCCTTTTCACAGTGCACATATACCTGTAATACTTACTGTCAATGAAAGAATGCTCCCGTACGACGCCACACTATGTTTATCTATGAAATCATTTAAAAGTTTACACTGCTGATGAGGTCGGCGTGAATCGCCTCTGTTTTTTTTTTTTAAAGAAATAAACAAAATTAGTACACAAAAACTGCAAAGAATTCGACAGTTTTTCAACAAAGTGATGATTTCCAGTTCCATATATAGCTAGTTCCATAAGCTGCCAAAAAATGAGACATGCGGAACAATATATTCACGGTTGTTCTGACTCTGTTTGCACAAACCTGAAAAAGGTTGGCATTTTCTCGTGACCCGACACGTTTAAAGAGAAAGACCGGTTGAGGTGAAATTTATACGCAAACTTCTGGCATCCTCGAAAGTCAGAATGTGTTTCTAATTGAACATGCATTTATGCAAGAGATGGTGGAGGATATGTTCCTACGTGTTCACTGTACCCATCAAAACGTATAACACGAAGATCGTTAATTTAAGAGTCGAAAATAACGGACGAACGGACATAACCGCAATTGATTACGAATATAAAATTCCTCCTACCGCAGTTTAAAATGCCACACAAACTTTTCACTCTTGCTCTAGTTTATAATGGCTTATATAGTATTCCATCTATATATTGCTTCAACCAAATACACTATAGAGTATCGATGGACGCACTTAAATGTCTCAGGCTTAAATTTCTCTCGCGTACTACCTAACTTTAATGTATTCTTTTGCTTCATTTAATGGCACATTCCATAACGAGCGTATGTGGGAATTTCTAAGTAAAATGGCAGTAGCTTAACCTCGCACGGATCGGGTGGCATATTCCAATGTAGCGCTCGATTGTGAATGCCACTGTAGATAGCGATGAGGTATTAATCGCTAGATACGGCAAGAATGTGAAGAAAGCGCAACCAAAGTATCCAAATATGTACTCTGTAAAGCGATAATGCTAAACGACTTAACCTCAAAGCCAATCCAACAAGAAAAGTTTTATTCTCTCCGACTTCTTATCACAGCGAATTGATCATTTCGGATTAACGATTTGCCGAGTTCTTTTCTCTTTGCATTCATGCGAGAGAACGTATTGGTCCGATCAGCCGCAGCTGCATAGTTTGAGCAGCATCCAAGTTCACAATAAGATTACGTTGCACAAATCCTCATCGAAACCTCAACTACGCTAAATAATCGCATTTATGTGGTCAACTCGTTAGAGCGCCTCCGCTATTGCAATGCACCTCGACTGACCGTCCTCGATGAAACACATAACACGCAACACATTCACACACCACACACTCACACACAAACACATATGCATAGCATGCAGACGTACAGATGACACAAAGACGAACGAAGGCACATATACACAAGACGTGCGCGCACGCACAGACGCTTGCGAACGCACACGACACACGCAGAAACACAGAAAAGATACACAGAGATACATAGGCAACGCGCACATGCGCACACGCACACACGGGCAAGAGCACAGACACATATAGAAATTTGGAGAAGACACATAGAGCCACATGCAGAAGCACAGAGACACCCAGCGGAGACACAGGGACACAAGGGAGACACACAGACACTATAGAGGAGGCATACGGGGAGACACACAGAGATACGGGCACAGACAAGTACACATCAGCGCACGTAACATACAATTTCATCTCCTACTACATACCGCATACCGTAGCATATACCACACATACCATACAACACATTGCACCCGCACGATAAGCACTGATCCGTACACACATATACACACAAACACGAGAAGAAAGACGCAGAGGTGCTGACATACGATTGAATGCAACACAGAGCCGCTAACCATGAGAAAAGATATGCAGGCACACAGACATACATCGATACACAAACGCAGATTGATACATGCAAGTCACTAACAGATAAAAAACGCACAGGCTGACGCGCAGGTGCGCGCATATATCCGTGCGCAGGCACGTGCCGAGACACAAGGTGACGCATATAGACGGACATTTACAGGCACACAAACGTACTCTCCGCATGCAATTTCTCTATCGCGTTTTTTTCTAATTTTTTGGTAACAGTCACCTGTTTCTTCCAGATGAAGGTAGCTGAGCTCGGTTGGGGCGGTTGCAACAAAGAAGAGACAGTCGCTTGCAGCCAAAGACACCAAGTAGCAGTTTGTTGGTGTTATCTGTAAGCAATTGTTCAGCACAATTTCTTCCATAGAAGTCGTCGCGCGTAACTGAATTCAGGATGCCCTTTAGCTTCTCAATCGTTAGCAGATATTTACATGATCGTTGCATTATATGACATCATATAAACCAGCCGCAGTGATGGTATAATGAAAACTTTTAGAGAAGGACGCAGCCAGCTTACTTTGGAGTGTCTTTGCGCTTGTCCAGTGCGCATATTCATAGGACTCAAAACCATATTAACGGATTGGACCTGTTTGATAGCCGCACATGACTTGTATGCGGCTTGTGTTTTTCGAAAATAACTATATTCTCCAGTATCTTCATGCGGACAACCCGTTCAAGGCAGATGTGGTCAATGTTTCTCTCATAAGGATCACATTTTGCAGACAGTGACCGTAATGACCGGTTTGTGAAAAGTTGCTGAATTCGAGGGGAGGATTGGATGTATTGATGGAATGAATGGGTCCCACACTAAGTACATAGAGAGGACGAAAATGTTTTAAAGCAGGAAAAATTGTTGGCCGCGTGATATTCGTCTGAAGCATTTAAAAATCGAGCGACATTACCCTGGACTCATAACTAAAAATCCACTTCCTGTCGTCTAATGAAGCATACTCGTAACTAGATTCAGAGATGTCGTCGCTGAGATATGCAGTGCTGAATATTGCGCCACACCAAAAGTGGCCAGCAACTAAACCAATGTTTCAATATGTTTATGGAGTTGCTTTTCATAATCGATCCGAAAATATCGGCTAATAAAACGAGTAAAATGAGCGGCAGAGAACTGTGATTTAACGAAAAAAACGAAAGACTTCTTTCTTGCAAACTTCTTTGCGCGCACTAAAAGGCAAAACGAAAGAACTGCGGGGCCATATGTTATCCAAATGAAGAGAGAATTGTGCACCTTCTTGTGGTCCGATTGGATATTATTGAAAATATGATGGACAATCTCCTCCTCTTCTGTGCTTCCTAGTTATAACATACTCTTTGCTTCAGAACAATATTTTGGGAATGTCTGAAAGGTTCAGTCTAGCGCTCATTGCGTATTATCTTCAATTTCCTTCGATGGAGGTTGAACAAAATGAAAAATGGAAAATTGGATCGATAAAATAAAACGAAACGAATATTTTACGAGATGAGAAGGATAATCTCTTCAACTTTTCGGAATGGTCGTATATGTGTCCTGTTGTTAAACGAAGCAGAAGGCTATGCACACAAGCATAATCAACTATACGAAAATTTTCACTAATATTTGCCCACACCGAGTTCCCGCAGTTAGCTGCTTGCAAACCTCTGCAATAAATAAATAGAAACAAATGTTACCATTTTTCGAATTTTATACTGTAAGTGGCATAATTTCAAAACGAATTTCGTTCTTATGCAGTACAATGATGATAACTTCACTGTATCTATCGCTTATATACTTTTTTAGCTTTACTATCATACGCAATAATCACTATAGGAATAGATTACCATTCCTTTCACTTTAAAGACGACCGTTATTACGAGTAAATTTCCAATGATGCCGACTGCCGAGAGTGAAGCGAAGATCAACGTCATAATTATCCGAACATCTATCGGCCAGAATTCTTCTACTTGCCCCAGCTCCAACTGGAGCTTGCAGTCTCGACGTGTGAGTAATTCGTTCAAATTTATTTCTCGAATATATGTTGTCTCCATCTCGGGACATAGCCGCCTAATCACGTCCGTTCCAGTCAAATTCATACCTTAACCTAAAGCAGCCATCAACAGCAATAATTGCGAACTCACGAAATCGTCAGCAACGTTCTTTTTTTTTTCTTTTGCACGAGGAAGTCACACGCCATGTAACATTCTTTAATCTCAAAAACCATAAAAACGGTTCAATGAATGCTAATCATAGCGAAAGTCGCAAATTACTTCTGCCTTTTAGCAAAAACATTGCTCGAATATCTCGAGCTCTTTTATTTTTTTTAGAGCGACTAAAGGGAAATTAGAAGGTGCTGATCTCGTCCTCAAAAAAAGATGAAGATGCGTGCCAAAGGTGCTGCATGATAAATGCTTTTGTAGCCTCTCACTTAACCCGCAGATCATCTATCCCTTATTGCCTTCCTTGCCAATAAAGAAACTAGAAAACGCAACTTCCCAATCGCTCATTGCTACTAAGTAAAGTTCATATTCAACCGCAATCAGAGTACTTCATGGCCTCCATCATTTATCATTTGCAACGCAGTCAAAATCTGTGTAAATGTCACATTATATCTAAGGTGAAAGATATACTGACCAATAACAGAGCTAAACTATATTGTGTAACAGAGCGAGTTGAATTCGATTCTATTTGCCGTCCATTTATGAAAACATTTTTGCAGGATGAAGTCAATTTTCAGACGCATTATTTATCCACAATATCTCGCCGCGTTCATTCGAAATTTTTCTTGTCGCTTATTTCATCTCATCATTATATACCACAAGCAAATGGAATTTATCGGAAGAGCTGTTCGTTAAAATTCAGCCGAATTAAGTGGCGCTTTTTACCATGAAGGAATAAGTTTTACCATGAACGTGAAGTTGTTCGAAGTAAAATTATGTTTCATGGTAATGACCGAATGGCAGTCCGCGGTTGCAGTGGTTATCTGCAGTTCATTTGACCACAAATACGTTGTCACGCAAAGTGCAGATAAGTACAATATGATCACGTATGCTCAAAGAACGTCTTGTTTTCTTATGAGAAAAATGAGCGAGAAAATGAGCCGAAGGAATGCGAAAAAAAAGCTGTCGAAAGAATGGTTTCTCCACTACATTTATTGCTAGATAAAAGCCTCTACGCATCAAACGCAACTAGGATTAGTGTTGCAGGAAACCAGTAGGACTTTGTATTGGGAACGAAGCGAGAAGCGCTAAGTTGTAGTCGAGTGCTGAAGATAAGCATGACAGCGGTGCCCATAGGTGACCATTTTTTCAGATCGTTTTATTCGTTAAAAGAAAAACAAGTATATATATATATATATATATATATATATATATATATATATATATATATATATATATATATATATATATATATATATATATATATATATATATATATATATATATATATATATATATATATATATATATATATATATATATATATATATATATATATATATATTGAGACGCTAGTTAAAAAAATATACGCTACGTGCAGCTCATAGATAAAAGTACCTGCAGCACTAATTAATGAAGAGATTTAATCTTATAATGGAACTGTTACAATTGCAATCTTCGACACCACAAAACTATCCGTAACCGTATCTTGACACAGTTGCTTTCTCAATGGCAAAATAGAGGGCATTTGTTGCATCACATGACGGGTCTAATTTCGTAGCACTTCATCGCTTCGCGTTTAAGCAAATAGCGCTGTGTAAATTAAATGATGGCTCACCGCATAACTGCGAAGCCAAACCGAAAGTAAACAAAATTGAGTGAAATTTAGTCATATAATTCAACAGCCTACTCACTCTCCATGATATTTCCCCTTTACGCTTGTTTCGTAGAGTGTAAAACTACCTTACGAAAAGATGGCTCGATTAAAGCTGATTGGAACTTGTCTCTGATTGCACTGTTTGTTGATTCGTGCAGCTATGAGTCTTTGTGCAAAAAATGTTGGTTTTAGCCTTCTTTTAACTAATGCCCACCTATTAACTGCAGCTCATTAAAGGCGTTCCGTTGAATTCGAGTGCCTCATTCCACTTGCAGATCGTGCGTGTATCTCATCTCTTACAAAATAAGAAGATTTTCATCAATATTGTGGAGTAACTGAAAATTATTCCATGAAACCTAATATACCTAATATATCTAATATTTAATTTAATACGCAATCATACTGGCAAACTTTCTAGCGCTCTCTTCGAGTTTACAAACAATAAAACTTGTGTCCTTCTGTGCTTTGCATCATGACAAAAAAAAAACGATTTTTATCGGTCAAAACAGTGCGAATAACTCCTTTATGTATGCTGGTTATATCTAGCATCTTTTAAAATACAGTTTAAGCGTTGTTTCAATTATGGTCTTCTATATTTTTATTGTGCCGTATTTTTACCATTTTCACAACACTTCACACTTCTTTCACCACTGTTAATCCAGGTTTTATGTGAAAATGTTGAAATTAAACTATTCGCGACGATCAAAGATGAAATTTTAAAATCTGTAAAACATTTGTTAGAGATGAAGAAAATAGTTTCTGAGTGAGTTACGCATAAATGCGCCGATGATCGGTCGATCGCAATATAACAGCAGTCGTAGATCGACGAATACGTTCATATCAGCAATAGCTGCGATTAAATTAAGATCGCTTAAGAGAATGTCAAGTGCCATCTTTGATAGCAAATCGGCTCCACTTCCATCGCTGATGTGGTGCAATTTCGCTTCGCATATTACAACCAACAAGTATTTCAAAGTCCTAATCTAGTGGAGACAATATCATTCACTTATGAATATTTATTTTCAACAACGAATACTCGTAAATGTAGCGCTGAAAAAAAAACGTTTAAGAGAGATGAACAATGCTGTCAATTGGAGTGAGGAGCCAAACGTACGCAGCCTATCCAAGAAGTGAATTCGCATGCTCCGCCCTGGAGTGTTGCGTAAAGTCAGTGCTAACTTGAATCTGCTCACAGGTCGTCCTGAAATTGATTTATTGTGACTTTCGGCTACTCATCCTGAAAGTGACTGCTTCCTGAACGACGTCAAGATGAGACCGGGATACGCTTGCATATCTTTTCCCGGAAATGACATCGAGCTCAAGTTGAAACAACTAACCTCAGGTTAGTTGTTTCGTTTTTTGGCATTTTAGACGTTTTACACATATCGCTTAGACAGATTTTTACTGGGAATGAAAAAACCCATAGAAATCAAATATTTATTAGTAGCCTCTTCCGTGCTCTAACGCATACTGTTATACCAAATCCCTAATGTTTCCTCAGATGGAGAGTGGGATCATCTACTTTCAAAAGCTATAGAAGGTGGACAGCTCTTTAACGTTGCTATTAAGTTTCATCTCGGACTGTTTTTCACTTAGTTTTGTAGTATAGATGTCAAAGTGTTCTGCAGAAAAATTCAACCCATTGGATATGATTGGCTATAAGTTGAAATAAATGGACAGAGGAACAATCACGATCTTCACGACGCTTTTTCACTAAAGGATAAAAGGCTTAATCGAAGAGGCAATAATGAGAAAATTAAAGGTGCATAATATCGAAAATATATTCGTTCAGAATTTCAAAGATTAAATAGTGCTAATGCTTATAGGAATCTGACTGCGAAAAAGTGAATGCAACATATGAGCACTCAGTAGGAAGTGCCGAGATTGGCTGAATGACTCCTTCTAAAAAGGAGCAGCAAGAAGAATACACAACGAAAATGCAAGCGCTTAGGAAGGGCTAAAGCATCGCATGGATTGAAGCAATTCGATCAATGTTGCACGCTTTCAAGAATAAACTCTTAACTTTGCTCGGTTAGGAGATTTATAGCCTTTCTTGCTGCTTAATTTTGTCAGTGTTTCCTCTAGACACTTTTTGGGAATAGGAACTCATATTATGTGCCATACGCAATTAATTAAACCAATGATATAAAAATATAAAAACAACTAGCGAAATTAATAGGAGAAAATAACGTTGACCTACTGGTAACTCAATGTTGGAAAGTATCGCTCATAGAGATGCATCAGTGAGGGCGCTCAATTTTGAATTTCAACGCTCAATTTATGAATTAAAATCTCTTGAAGATATTAAGACAGATTTATGCCACGTATTGTTATCGAAGATTTAGTGCGTTAGCCCCCCTAAAAGCTCTCGATTATGCTTTTAGCTGGCTTGTGAATCACTGCAAATAATGATATTCATCATTGCCCATAGGAATGTTGAATATTTTTCTCACACCTTCTAAGGCAAACTATTTCCATTTTATGGCAGATAAGTTTTTAGAACATTAGCATGAACTGAAACTACTATTTCATGGTATTTTTCTCATCGTATTTTTATGGCAATTTCATTGTATTTCATAGTATTCGGCTTTTTCTAAACGTTTTTTTAAAAGTCTTCTATATTATACACCTTCAACTTTTCTCTTATTACCTCTTCGATTAAGTCTTTTTATTGACACTTCAACAAGCAGTACAGTATAATACCTGTTTACAAACATGTAACATACTGATGAGGTCGTGTGATTGACGGCCGCTGTCAAGAGGGCCACACGCAATCAAAAAGCCCGATAGATGCCATTAAGTGACGTCTTCGAGGAAAGTGAAGGAAAAACTAAAATGGATGTTGATTTTCGTTTGCACCTCTCCCTTATTTTAAAGTTTTCTTCCTGTTGGAAATTTTTATAGACTCCCCTTGCGCATTTTTCCCATCCACAAGTTTTGTTTTATACGCAACTTCACCATCTCATTTCATTAATTCACAACTTACGAATCACCCTGGAGACATGTTCACTGGTCAACATAAAACGCTCGATGACATAATCTTCTTGCAACAAGCAATGAGGGTCCTGAGTATATCAGTTCTCAGCGATGCCCTACGCATCTGATTCAATTAGATTATCGGTCGAGCAAAAAGCACTAGTTAAAAATCTCATAGGAAACTTTTTTTTTTCATCAACAAACGCATAGAGGAGGAAAAGCTATAGCACCTATTATAGCAAAAAAAAAAAATCTCACATATGCACTATTATTTTATGGAATCTGTAGAAGATACTGAGACACATTATCGTCAATATTTATATTAAAATAGCTTATGAGGCAATCTAAAATGTTGCAACAAAAAAATTTATAAGCATAAAGTGAATTAAAAAATTTCATTATACTCTATGCTCTTCTTTCATTTCAGAAATTCGACGACATTGTTCATATTTACTCATTGCATGCACCATTTTACTCGAAGCAATTGTGCAAATATCACGAGAATATGTAAAAACGAACTTCTTACACGTGTATAATGTTCGCAGAATGAAGTTTTTTTTTTCTGCAAATACGGTTCATTTATTTCAGATTCAATGCATGTAGGATAGGTGATTTTCAATTGAATTCAACTATTGACGAATTCAACAATGAATTTCAGCCATCATAAGAGAACAATGAAATAGCGATAGAACTCATCAAAAGGATTTCATGATGACAGTCCAAATGCAGCATATTTGTATGAGACATTTATTAGCCTAATAAGAAGAGATCGGTTCGCCCTTGTTTATATTTTAGGCTAGTATCCAGGACTTTCACGACATTCGAGAACTTGAGCATAAAAGCCATCAAGATGCAAACCTGATGATAGACGATTGGATTTTCATTAAGCGTTGAAACAATGATTTCAGCGATTTAGTTAGTCAGTCATGCAGCTTAAAAGGCAATTCCTGCAATTCCTATACGCAAACGGCGTAGAATGTGCAGTTGAAGGACTCATAAAACTTACAGAGGCTAATTTGATCATCAATATCTGTGTCAATATGCTCTCCCCTAACCAAAGTTCTCTAATCGTTAGGGCAATAAAGTATTTTCTATACGACAGCACAACTCTGCAAATAGAGGTCATATTCAGACCCGAACGAAAATTTCGGCAAAACAAAAAATGCAACCTCTGGCGCCAGGTATTGCTTTCTTGCAAGCAAGTACTGCTTCTTTTAGGTAGCTACCATTCCTCATTTCTTCACATTCTGGATAGAGAACTATAACGTCTACAGATTTCCTTCAGTAAGCATAAAATCACAGCAGTAGATATTCTAGTACAGTTTGCTGCGCGTAAATGATTTGGCTTTGTTGAGACAAGTAAATATCGCAAAAATTCACGCCAATACTGCGATCTTGGAAAATTTCTGCGGAAGCGAATGTTCTGTAGCTTCTTCGCATACAGTTAAAGCAAACTTGTTACGCTGACTCTGTTGATATGGTTGATCGGTACTCGTCTGTTGCAGTGAATTAGGCCTTATTGCCGACTCAGGTTTTATTGCTGACTCACAAGGCTACCATCTGTATTGGTCGTGAGTTGACCCATCAGTTTTATTCCTACCCATAAGAGGATCGGTGATCAGAAGCACTGAACAGATAAGCAAATAATATGCTCATTCATGCAACTTTTCATTTCATAAACTTTGTTAAGTTTTCAGAGAGAATTTTGTTTAGCGATATGGAAGATGCGAGAAATTTTTTTTTCTTAATTCGATTTATTACTAATGATGACGATAAAATTGGCTATCCATATATCGAAAGGAAATAAAATTTTATATTGCGATATATTTTCCTCTTTTTTTTTTCATGTTTGAGCTGTCACACAATAAGATGAAATGATAAATGTTGACTAAAGAAATAAAACCTTTCACAACTTGTCAATAAAAGAAATTTATGAAGTTTTTGAATTTTTGATTTTGTTGGCGCATTTATACAAGCATTTATTTCTTAAACTCCTTTAGAAAATACATTTACTCAGTTTATGTAACTTAGAAAAAAAAAACAAATGCTGCAAACAGAACAACGAGATGCTTATTGCAAAAAAGTTTCCACTTTTGGCAATTTTTTGCCTTTAGGTGATATACGCTACAGATCTAAATAGACCAGCGTCGTATCAACCGATCAGCGAGCAACAAGGCGGTTTGGCTACACTGAATGACAGTGTTAAAACTATTCATCAACAGTTGCTACTCCTTGTCGAATGGGCAAAAAAGTAGCCACAGTTTGTTTCTCTAACGTTTAAAGATCAGGTGCATCGAATATCTTGCTATGAATAATTTAAGCTATTTAATAGCACACGTTTGAAAAGTGAATGGCTTCATTTGCGTATTTTTGAATTTCATGAACTCTCAAGTTTTGCAATATCAACAAAGAAATATCGATGCTTGTTCAGCTTTTTTATGTTTTGTAATTTTCCTATTCATATATCCTCAGGTGGGACGGTTCGTTGAGGACGCTTATTTCAGGTGAGTCTGCTTTAAAGCGAATGTTGCTCAATTGATTGTGCTCGGTGTTGCATATCGCTCGTTGTATATTGATGATGCGATTTGCATCGGTAATGATACTTTCATCATTAAACGACAAACAACTGCTATCGGCGACAGAAAGTAAAATTCTGCTTGCTCTATTCTTAATCAATCATTAATGAACAGCTTATCAGTTCAATTTAAAAGTGTGCAAACATTTTACACTTCCGCGTCATTGATAACTTTCTAAACACGTCATCCTCTTCGGTTTTCAATGCTTAAGAAGTGTCATAGAATATTATCAGTAAATTAGCGGCTTTCAATAGTGTTGTCTAGCTGATCATTTCTAAAACAATCGATATCGATTGCGTTATCTATTCCATCGATTTTCAGATCATATTTCTTAAGTAAACACAGATAATTCTTGCACTATTTAAAGCAATTGCTTAAACATAACAAAGATTTAAATAAGTAAATTCTGAGAGGTCTTTAAAACCACTAAACGATGAAGAGATCTCAACAGTTGCTCGAAAAATTATGTAATAGAAGAATATCCGCTGAAAAAAAAAAATGCACATTTCTATGAGTTTAAGAAAGAATCACCGAAACGGTTGATAATCAATCAAAATTTTTAACAGAAGCATTGAATGAAATTTTTTGAGAGAAGCAAAAAAGAAAACTCTTCAAAAAATTTTGCAGCCAAAAAAAAAAATCTTTTAGAAAGGACAGCCATCAGCATCGTCTATTTTGCTTGAAGAGATTGAACGTAAAAAATGATCTAATTATAACCATTTCAAATAGAAATCCTCGTGCAAATAGGTTTTTCAACTAAAACACTCAACGAGGAAGTGCCGTTATTTAATGCGATCTATGCATCAATTCGATATTTCAGCTCTTTAGTTGGACATATTATTGAAGAGATTATTTCCCCAATGCGGCAAATTCAGGTTGATGAAAACGAATATTTTTTGCATTGAAAGCTATACTCTTCTACAATCCAGTAGATCGTTATTTACTCATATCATTTCTACGATTGCAGCAAAACTTTTCATCGGCATTTGTTCCTGGCCGCTGTATGCGGAAATCTCTTTATATGTAACACTCATTTATTAGGCTATATCAATTTTTTTTTAAAGCTGCACATGAATGAGCAATAAAAACGAAATTGTCACCGTTGAAACGAAAGCTTTCATTGTTGTGGAGAAATTTTCCTAAGCAATACGTGTAAAATTTAACAGCAACCATCGTTTATGAAGGAAATTCGTTAAATACAAAGCAACAAAAAGAAGTTACGTAAATGAAAGATCATTTTACTAGTTTATATTTTTATATCGTCAATTATGAAGTCATCACTAAAGAATGAAAGAAATTAGGAAGAAAGAAGCGCCTAAAGTTTGAAAAAAAAAATCGCTACGAAAATTTTTTTTTTAATTTCTAGGCTCTGCATTTTAATTCAATCAATTCACTATGAAGAAATAAAAAAATATTACCGTTTTCAATGTTATCATGCCGTTCCACATCAAAAATGATCAAAAATGCGAATTTTTATAGCGAATTCGAATGGAATCTCTAAATACCTGATGCTTATTTTCACTAAACGTTTAGCGGGAAGAAAATTTGGAGGAATTTTCAACTATCTCTCTGCGGAATTTTTTTGACGGCAAATATTGAGGATCTTTTTCTCGCTCGCAATCGAAAAGTCATGCGACAAATGGCATTTAGTATTTTTCGAATTGTTAAAGAAATCTTTGTTAGAACAAAAAAAAAATGAAGCTTACCCGATCATCAATATAACATAAACTTATGATGTTCAGCGTCTATAAATGCATTTGCAATATGGACCTTATCACCCTTTTATTCTTTCCGCTCCCTCCCCCACCCCCCCCCCCCCACCCGTCCTCCCATCCCTCTCTGCCTCTCTCGGTCTTTAAAACGTGCGCTTCTTTCTAGATATTTTCATATTTTTCCTTTCTTAAAATCTGGGCTTACAATTCCCTGCAGATTTAACGCCGTTTGCAATTATTTAAGAAAACCTCGTGAAACTTCGTTATTCATGAAGCTTTTATTAAGGGCCTAAAATCGTCACGTTTCCGCATTTTACACTCCAAAAGCTCCGCAGTTAGTAGGCCTTCGAATCGCCGAGTTAGAGTCCTTGAAACAAATAAGAATTGCATTTTGCCTTGTCTAATGAAAGCAGTTTTTTGAGCAGAAAACGTTCTCGTACTCTATGGGGAATGCTATATTTGCCTTCAATTTATAATCAACATTTTCTTATTGCTTATGTTCAATAGCGATGCGAAGGTCAATTTGGAGATCAATTTGTCGAGGATGGAGTTCTTGAGACCAGATCTGCCGTAGATCTTCCTAGCATCTCACCTGGGCGCGGTTTCGAGTCAGTCCGTAGCTACGTAATTCTACGGTAATTTAACATTTATAACGACTTTCTAACGGCAACTTTAAAGAGACGGAGGTTTGGCAGGCCAAGTGGAAAAGGCGAATATCTTTAACTTCACAGTTCTGCAAATAATGACGCAAAATAGCGAATTCTGACCTCGAAATCGACGAAGGAGATGAAATTGGAGGTGGAAGTGGGAGATATAACGAACTTGGCGAGTTTTTTTCGTTGCATATGCGATATGAGAAAATCCAAATTACGGGCGAAACACCGAACATTGGAAGGTCTTTGGAAGGATCATCAAAATGATGGGAGCGCTGTATTAAGGAAATGTGTGGAAGAATGTGACGAACATTTGCGCGAAAAAAAAAATGGAAACATGCAGTCGTAGTTGCAAATGATCACTGCACGACTTCCGCGAAAGAATGCCTGTTTGGGATATCAGGAATGCTTAGAATTTCGTAAAATCTGTACTAGTTTTCTTGTCAACGCCAGCAATGATAAAAGCGAGCAAATCTCAAAAATAGATAAGCTGAGATGGAAATCGGTCATGCATATACCGGTAGCAGCCGATAACGTATGTGGACTAGTTTATACCTTTGTAGATTGCAGTGTGCGGCGAAGTACGTGCTAAGCGCGCTTTTGAGAAGGCAAGATTGGATTCATTGAGGGCATTGCAATCGAGATGCGGAGATGAAGAATGCCGTGCTAGCTTGTTGCTTCTGCTTTTACCACCAATCCACTCGGTCGCGCAACAGCTCATAGAAAATGTCGAGCTGGCGAGCACATTCCACCTTATCAATGTTGATGCACTGATGCAGGAGCTCATTCTTCGAAATCAACCATCCACGATTATACAGCAGCTTACGAGCCCCTTTCCTCATCAAAACGGTTGAACTTCACGATTTCGAGCATATCCCGCTATCATGCAACAACTCTCACAGATCAGAAAAAAAGCCGCACTCAGGTAGCCAATGAAAAATGGAGGGATAATGGGAAGACCATTTCCGAGGTTTAGGCACCTATTAACAGATGAAGCGGGAAAGGTCACTTGACTAGTTTCCTTGTGCGAAGATTAGCACACGATCGTGTAGCACCTTTGTAGATGTTTCATGATCGCATGAAAAAAGATTGGAGATGAAACGAGATGAAAAGTTTGACCTCAACGAAATCAAATGTATTTATTTCCATTACTTTACCATCTAGTAATTTCATTTCCCTCTACTTCTGCAAATGACTTTTTTTTGAGTGCGCAAAATGCCCGAGAGAGAACTATCACACATTTCGTACCAATGTCCTTAGCGATGAATTTCTTCCAATATGGAGTTATTTCCACCACTAAATTATAGTTGAGTGAGCACAATGTTACGTTGACTTAGAATAGTGGAATCACTGAAATAAGTGAAGCGGCTGTGCATTCATTTAACCATGAGTCTTGCAAATGAAAATGGCCGTTGAAGGTTTAAATACAATAAATAGGAAAATGCAGCGAGACGGCTGCCACGACATGCACTTTTTTTGCAACAGATCAGCCGAGTGCAGAAGAAAGCAACTTGTTAAGACGTTGTGGGTTTGGTGTTATTCACAAATGGTCCATATGCTGTCATCAACCCAGAAAAGATAATAAATGGGAAATAAATTCGCTTTAAAAGTCATATTTAGGTGGTGTTGGCCTGTGGCTAACTATTGAAAATTGCCGGCGACTGATTCTTGATGTTTGTCGAAGACAGGTTTGTCCTCCAACCTTCCAAATGCCGTTGGTATTCGTTAAATCGAAATCCCTTTTGTGGAGTAAATCTCGCATACCAAACATCGGTGTCCATCGAAATACCAAAACTACTTTTGACCTAGTCAACAATATGATATACAGATATGCTAGACCGCATATGATATGTGCTGATATAAATGACATATGACATCAAATTTCACCGCTTGGTTCAAGACATGAAATTGTTAGGCAGATATACACAGATACGCTATCCCTCTAATACACTTTTTGCATTAAAAAGCTTGCAGAAAAGCTTGCCATCACCTATGAATTCCTTTTCAATTGAAGATCTCTTTATTGGAGTCGATGCTCTCCTACACTCGCCTCTCCCTCCTTTCCTTGCTCTATCCTCATCCGGGTTGAGAAAATTCTATGTGCTCCGTTGACGAAGCAAATCATACGTATGAAAAAAGGCTTTACGACAAAACAACGAAGTAAAAAAAGCACCATAATCAGCAATTCTTTTATAAGTACGAATGCAACATCGTCGTTGAAAAAAAAAAAGCGGTAAATGAAACAACTGGCGGTATGAAATAGACACCGATCGAAATATCTCTATGAAAGTAAAAGATCCATCCGATCAAGAAAATGTGGTAAAAGTTGCTCGTGCAAATTTTTTGGCAAGGAATACATCATACTAAAGAAATAAATGAACAAACGTTGGGTTTTTGAGCTGTTCTTGGATTAACCGACATTTCGTCCGTTGGGACCACAGTTACGCGAATAAGTCTCTCATTCACCAATCAGACGAAAGTGAAAAGATTTGAGTGTAGTACAGTTTCAGTATGGGGAGCCTTACGCTTCGAAAACCTGCGGGCACTCTTTAGCGGACATCCCTCATATGGTCGGGCAATGAATTTCCTCACATAGAGAGGAGGTGAAGGCAATTGGACAAATGTACAGAGTCCCTCCTCTGCGATGTTAGCTCCCAACGTTTGATAGGTGGTGGACCGGCGCCCTACGCCCCAGCATTGTGGATGCGGTTGCGACCGCACATGACGAGATAGTGGATGAAAACACCCGTTACAACTGCCTTCGAGCTACAATTTGCTCTTCTTTCATTTTCATTGCTGAGAAGTGCAATATTTCAGCCGAAAATAGTGATCCACTAAAATCGGCTTATTTGGGACTATTTGCAGGACCAATGCTGAAATGACTCTGATAACAGCATCGGAGTGCGTAGTGCTCAAAAATATTCTCGAGAATGAACTTACTTATTGATGTTTTATCATCACACTCTGATTTTTGTATCGGAAAGAATTATTTGAATGCGATAAAAACGGAATGATAATGATGAGGTAAACGATTTTAAACAATTTCACACGTATGAAGTCAAAAATAATGGCGCTTATCCCTAAATACTGAAGGTGATGATCTCTACCAAGCTTTCTTTGAGAGTTAAATATGATGCAAGTGCAAAAATTCTATTTATCCTTCTGGTAATATTTCGAAAGCATTCATAACACCACAATTTTTGAAATCTTCATATTACTGGACGAAATCATTTCATTCATGTGAGATGAAAACACATCGTTGTTTAAATTGCAATACGAGTTGAATGCAATTACATTTTGAAACGCCTCATCTGCTTCACCAAGGATTTGCAGCTCAGATCGATAGAGACCGCTAAAGTTGCACCAAACAGACAGTTTAAAGCACTGATGTTACTCTGCAGCATTCGCTATTTTCGACATACGAGTTTTGAATCCGCTGTCGAAAATGAGCAGTTATCGCTCATACCTTGTTATGTCGTCCGGACCACCCAAGAAGCAATAGTTTGCAACCTAAACGGGACGACGCATGAAACAGAATTGGCAGTGTTTCTTTCACTTATCACCCCAATGTTGTTGGACGTATTATACTATAGCGTTAGTCCTGCAGTCATACTCGTTAGATGTTCAATGGCCTATATAATCAAGTCATTGGTGGTAGAGAAAGATGCGATTGATGTATCAATATATCAACGAAAACTTACTTTTTTTACGAAACACTGAATCAGAAACTGCTATGGCAGATGACAAGCATACTTCTGAGCGTGATATTCTACGTATTCCTCTGCTCACTGACCGCTCAAATTTGCGGAAAAACTTCAGAAACTGTTGTTAGCGCACTTTTAGGCGCCGGTGCGCAAGGCACACGATAACATATATCTCATTACTGCTCTAACACAAGAAAGTACATTTCAGTTATAAACGTTGCAAAGATAAGATAATTTAAGCGGTCAATCATAGTGTTTACTAACCTGTCGAAATTTTATCGTCTGTTCAGAGAACCTAAATCGGTCAAAATAAATCATCACAAGAAAGAAATCATTAATTTTATTCTAATATCTGGACTTTGCACATTACACTTATTTACTCAACATTACCCACCACTGAAGTAATGGAACATAAAGTGTTCCTTAATTACCTCAACGAAAGAGCAACACAAAAAGGGTTCACCTTTGAGCAATCTTTCAATTTAAATCCTTTGAGTTCCTGCCACGGATGCATCTAAACATGAATTTGCGTCATGGAAATCTAATTTTTTCAAAGAATCCATAACCGACATTCCAGAAATTCCACGCATTTGATGCTTCACTCGCATTTAGTTTAAAATCTCAGCTTTATTGAATTTTAATATCGCATCTAGATTGAGAAGAGGCAGTTACGACCATTGGTCATGTCACTAAAAAAAAACAATGAATTTTGAACCTCCACAAAAAACAACGGATTTTGAACCTCATTTCGAACTTCAACAACCTTTTAAGAATCTTTTTGAGGCGATATAAGCTGTGCTGATTTTATTATGATCTACGATAATGGTAAATCAATAAACGATTATGATAATGGTAAATGATTATCAATAAATCAATAAATCTCTACGCTTCTCATTTAGACCATCGGAATGTTGTTTTGATGATACCTTTGAATATAAAAGATCTTTAACTTGAACGATTATGCAAATGTTCTAACACAGATGCATTCACACGTTCAGATCATCGTTGAAGCAATTTAATGCTAGCGCCGAAAATAGTTCATTGAGAAAACTTTATTTCATTTAAAAAAGGAGTTGATTTATTTCTTGGCAAATGATAAAAAATTAGCGAGTAGTTCATTTCGAGCAATCTTTCCTGATGCGGTCATTGGTATATCATTGATAAATTCAATACCACCGGTGAGTCGCTTGTAGCTAGCTAATTTTTCTGCAATAATCATTTGTGAAAATAAACATGGAATTTATTTTTAAAAAAAAGAAAAAGAGTTAATTTTTATATATGGCTGATTTGTTCTCTTCATTTTCTATTCACCTATCAATCAGTGTATTTGAATCTCTATAAAAACAACGGTTTTGTAGTGGATAACTTCAATAATTTAATAAAATGTGCTAAAAGCAACGCAACGCCCCGTTCAAATTCGAAAGCATCGTTGTGAATATCGAAATTAATTATTCGACAATACTTTTTTAGCGTTACAACTATTTTTTTTTTATTTCGCTATGAAAAGCGTTACATCTTTAATTCTTTTCATTGCGAATGAAAGCAGTAAATGGCGAAGTACGGCTAATGTATCTCAATGGAATTTTTAATGAAATAGACAAAAAGTGCATCTCGTCGTTTCATTTATTAATCTGGCGTTACGCATTTTCATATTTTAGAAGCCTTTCGGGAATATAGAAGCAAAACATTAATGCACATCGCTTATTCTAGCTATCTCTTGTCGGGGGAATTTTGAAGTGTTGCTTCTGCATCCTCAGTGGCAACTACCGAAACAGTGATCTCAAGCGGGTTGCAGCGAAATAGATAGGAAAGAAACAGAGAGAGTTCTTTAGAAAAAAGAAGTAAACTATGTTCACTTCTGTAGGTCTAATTGCTGTGGTGTTTTCGTTGCCATATTGAAAAACGCAATACCTTCAATTATCTTATGAATATCCTCTGCGCATAAATGAGTTCCTTTTTTAAGTATTACATACGCCCTTGGTACTTCACCTGCATGCTCGTCAGGAATACCGATCACAGCGCATTGTTCAACTTCTGGCAACTGCAATATCGTTTCTTCAATTTCATGTGGCGATACCTGAAAAGTTGCAAATTTTCAAAACTTTTTAAGCCTAGGCTCGAGAATTTGCCAAAGTTTTAACCATTTTTCAAAAAAGAAAGAAACTTCAATATCTAGATAGGTATTGTTTCAAATTCAAAATTCTACTATCGTTTCAATTAGCGAAGAATTTCTGATATTTGATCAATAAATTTTTACGTTTTATGGCAAACGTGTATCGTTTCACTTTGAATTTCATCGCATATTAATGCAATCGATTTTCCGATTTTAATAATTTTATGCAAAAATGAATAAATATTTTTCGCCTTAATTTTATGCAATAATTTTCGATCAGATAAACTCGTTTATTGACGTCTAAAAAAAAAAAGAGATATAATTATAGATTTTTATTCTGTTATTCATTCAGCTCAATTCAACATATATTAGCAGATATGAAAGGAGTACAATAAAAGTGCATTATTTATTTTTGCTATTTTCAATTATATATTTGTAAAAAGTTTATTATATGCTTCAAATCTTTATCTTCATTCATTAACTAGAGGATTGTTAACGCTTCAATGAAATAAAAATTTACCTGCCATCCACGAACTTTAATCGTTTCTTTTGTTCTTCCGATTATATAGAAAAACTTATCTTCATCATAGTAGCCAATATCACCTGTTTGGAACCATCCATTTTGAATAAATGTATCGCTGAAATAAATTTTTTTCACAGCGATATTTCATTGGAAATTTTCGTTGAATTTTGACGAAAAAGCTACGAAAATTTCGTATTTCGTATGTATCACACTTAAAGTCTGCCGAAAATTTTTGCTTTCATTAGTAAAACAATGAAATGTGTCGAAGCTACTTGAGTGTTGGTTTGTGCTTTCGGCTCGATGTAATGGGCCTCCTATGGCTCTCACTACATCAACAGAGGGGAACTTTTAAGACCCACAAGAAAAAATAATGGTGTATGCTCATCTTCATCAAACTGTTCTTTCATTTTTACGTCGATAAGGAAAGAATAACAAAATATCTCACTTACGGATGCTCATTTCCTCTCAAATATGAGCTCATCATTGTTGATGTTTTAATCCAAAGTTCACCGGTTTGTAGTGGACCGCAAACTGTCTTCTCTTGTACATCTATAACCTGAACACTTAACATTTAGATGCTTTAATCTTACTCATTTCACCTTAGCTTTGAAAAGAGCATTAAGGACAAACTTGAAATATCGATTAATGGCCTTTTTCCAGTTTCGCGAACTTCATCCTCCTTTATGACAAGCCAGTTTATCTCTTTGACAATCCATTAATATATGGTAATAAATTTCTAATTTCAAGTTTCGTAAATGGTCTGAAATCGATGCACTTCAAAAAAAAATCCAAGTTTAGAAATTTTTTTATTACAACCTTGCATGCAACGCCTGGAAGAGGAATACCACAACTGCCCGGTCTTATTTCGCAGTTTGCGGGATGCATGAATATCATTGCACCAGCTTCTGTTAATCCATACACTGAAATCACAAAGTTTCTTTCAAATCACCATCGACAACTCCATCTACTCAAAGAAGATGTAAGAATGTATACTTTAAATGGTTTTATTCTTCTTAGGAATAATCAAAAAATGTTCTTCCTTATCAAGAATAAATTGCATTAACCTGAAGTCATGCTTACTTTCATAAAAATTCATAAAAATACCACCGAGCAAGGTAAAGCAAAGAAAAATAATAAAGATGAGCAATGGGAAGATTAACATTCGATCATATTTGTGACTTGAAGTTTCTGTTTGATCTTCTCGAGTAAACTCGCTTCAACATGTGCCGCGCCAACGAAGATATGCTTCAAAGTGGAGAGATTATGCGTCTGCACAAGTGGAGAATCGGCAAGAAAATTGAGCACAGGTGGAACCAAATTTAAGGTGGTCACCTGCAAACATTATTGTTAATTAGTTTTTTCATTAATCAAGTTAGCATATAAATGTGCAACATACAAATCTGTTTCTCCTAGTATGTAGACTTTTTGGAGTGAATGAAAGTTCCACTGTAAAGCGCATTAATCCTAAGCTCGAAACTTACTGTCATTTGCATAAGTTTGTGACGCGGTCAATCTGAATTTATTCAAATTTCCACTTTTATATTATCTATATGGAAAGGAGAATATCGATGATGAAGCATGAAGAAGGTAAATTTATTATACAGTGTTCACTTGTGTGCAATTTTCACTTAGATGCGAAATATTTAGCGCGAATCGTTTCATTCAGTAGCTAACGATTTCTTGAATCGTGATTAACTCAAAAGTCTTCAATATGCTGACTTTATGAGTCATTACTCTCAACTTCAATAAATAAGCAACGCATTCAGCGAGAAAAATATGGCATCAAAAATCCTAATCATTTGATGGAGGTTCATTGATTTTTCTTTCGGAAATCTGTTGCATCTTTGAAATGTGATATCTATCATAAATAGTGTCCCATTTAACACCGAGAAATTGAATGCTTTTTTTTTGAGAGACAGGAAAACTTGAAATATTGCAACAATTCCATTCGATATTTTCTCGCTTATACTGATTTCTATTTAGCATTAGCTGATCAACCTACCAATTAAAGCTTGAGCATTTTCATTGCTTCATTTTTTTTCGTAAATTTCTTCTCTATTGCCTTCAATTTTGGGAAGAGAACAGCGCTATGAATACTACTGGTGAATGGATTTTTGATTAGTTCCAAAATTCTGAGTACCTTATATTTTTCAATGGTTTCCAAAAATTTCGTTCCATCAAATTTCCGATTGATAAGTAATTGAACTCCTTGGACGAGCATACAAAATACGGTGAGAAGACCACCAGCGTGAAAATAAGGCAAAACGCCATAGACAATATCACGTTCATCAAGAATGACCATTTGGTAGCCATCGGTTTTTGTATTTTGTGCGATACTGAAAACTATTTCGAGATTATATACGAAATTGTATATCAAATAAACACCATTGCAACTAATTTCTTTACCCTATAACGATAAGAATTATTGAAAAAACTGCATCCATTTGTTAAAAGAAATAAATGATCGACTATCTGAGGAAAAAAAGAAAGGAGAAAACACTGTTATGAACTAAAGGAAGCAACTACAGAAGCAAAATTGATGCATTATATTTTTCACAATTATATTGGCAATTAGAATAGTCCTCTAATTTTGAGGCGTAGAAAATTTTCCTTCCTTTCTTAGCATTTTTCTTTCATAAATATGTATTCATTTATTTAGATCATCAAGTAAAACTTTTGATTAGATGTCTTCATACCGAACAATTTCGATGGCAGCGATGAGTGAACGATTGCTTAGAATGGCTCCTTTTGGTTGATCAGTTGTACCAGATGAAAAGAAAATAAACGCCTAAAATTTTGTTTCATTAAGTAAAACTACTAGGATAAAAATGCTTTTTCCACAATGATCGCATAAATACTAACGATTAAGTTTGATGATAATATTCCATTAATCTTATGCGAAGGTTTTTTTTCTTCTATTTCAAATTCCACTATGTGTTTATACAACTTGAACTTGAAAAACTAAACTTTTTTGGCGTAATTCTTCAATCATATGCATATTTTTTGTGCCTAAAAAGTTTGTAAGACTCGGCGCTTTATGGTTATGCTAAATGACTGCTAAACAATTGTTGTGAGTTATAAGTGTTAAATTTATCGCTGCAAAATCTGCTCGCAAACTTCGCGGTCGTTAAACATATTGAAGTGCTTTGATACGCATAGCATGTACTCTTTTTTGTGAAATCAATCAGATTGCAAAGTTTCCCGTTGATTTTGAACTGTATTGATAAAAAAAAAAGAGATCTTAAAGGCTGAATAGTTTGACCGGATCATCGCCAATAACGGCTTTCTCGACAGTCGCTCTCTCCACTTGGTTGGAGAGGAAGCTTTGAAATCCGAAAGAGGTGAATGTTGTTTGTGCAGAGTCGAGAACGATCGTTGCCTGCAGTGTTTTTTTTTTTTTTTTTTGCATTACTATAACGTAAGTTAATTTACATATGTGCGTTCATTTTGCATGAGAGATGAGCTCAAATGTGATGAAGAACGAACGGTGACTAGGAGTGGTGCGTATGATATCAAAAAGAAAAGAAAAAAAACACCAGTTCGATGAATTGAAGTTACTTATTTAAGCGTGTTAGTGGTGTGTAAACTCACATATACTCATTCACTCTTTTATTTAAAAATTAAGCGAGAAAACTTTTGTCGAGTTTAGTTCTTTAAAAAAAGCTATAAAAAACACTTTTAACGTATCAACGTCGACACAGGATGAATATAGCAATCGTTCGATATTAAGGAGATCATATCGATCGGTGTTTATTTAATACCTAATGAGTTCGATTTTTTGCTAAGATAGAAGTGTTAGCTATAAGTTCTCAAGATTCTTAGAGAATGATATGCTTGCATTTCAATCCGTTTAAAGTGCATCTGTACGAGAAAACAATATTAATAAATGAAAATTATAATCCAATTAAACGTCGTATATAAGCAGTAATCATATCCTCAAATCAATGTCACCTGTTAAAATCAGTATACGAAGTCTCGCCTTAAAGTTCGTTCAAATTCGTTTCATCTCGTCACCCTAGAGAATTAGTGGATTAATTCTACCCGAATGTTTTATCTCATGATTGCACCGTAGGTACACCTAATCATTCAACTGCCGATCGCATAATGTGAAGTGCTATATTTGCTACTCGTTAAAATATATGAGGTATGAGTTTTCAGACGTCTTAGGCACTGTAATGATGCACTCTAAATGAACGAAGTTAGAACTCTTCTCTACAGCTGCGAACGAAGTCATTTGGAGACGTTGCACAAGAGTGAACGGCGCTTGAACATTTCAACGGATAACGTCGTTGTTCAAGTGCACTATGAGGAATACATGGCAAGGTTGGAGGGCGATCACTGCTGCAAAAGTGCAAATTGAGGAGTACCTGAACACTGTGCAGGATAACGCTCTTGCTTAGCTTTTCGAAGTAGCGCTCTTCGGTGACGGCCCATTTCACATTCGCCTCATAAAAATATTTTTCCACTTCATCTGTAAGGTGAAATCTCATTTCATTTTGATTTCATTAATTATATTCGAAATTTGTGAAAAATAAATCAATTATACATAAAAATTCACAATTTGCACTCTCAACTCTAAGAAATCACTCAAAACAATGATTTAATGAATAAGCGATCCCATTTGTGACATAAAGAAATCAATAATTGGATTATGTGTGAATTACAAGTCTTATAGGCGGGATTTATTGGAGTGACGATAGCGCCTATCGAAGTTGCAGCAATGCAGAAAATGATGAAGTCTGATGAATTGCCAGCATACGTGCCCATCACGTCGCCATGTGCTACACCGATCCGATAAAGTGCACTTCGCATACGTTCAACGCGTATCGAGAGGTCTCCATAGGTGATCGCTGATCCACTGTCTGGATCGATCTGCATCTATCATGCTTGACGAAAAATTGTGCAAGATCAGAACCTCCATTTCCAATATTTCATTAACCTTTTTCTAGGAACAAGATATTTTGGCATTAAAATCAAAACTGATACCCTAAAAATACCCCCGAAATAGCCTCCCCCCCCCCCCCAAAAAAAAAGATTTAACTCGGAAAAATTCTTCTATCTGACTGTCTCTAGTAATTAGAAAATAAATGGAAAAGTGAGTTTGAAAATTCTTAGCGTAAATTTAGTTCAAAAAGCGAAAAATTAAAGTGGTCCTAGCATCGATATTGAAAGTTTAATTAGTGATTTACAGTTTTCATAAGAAATAATACCCCCTAGCCGGAATTTTCATGGAAAATTGTTATAATGATATCAATGATCATTTTCTAAAGGTGAGTTGCATAAAAGAAATACCATTGCGATCTGCTTATTATAGGCTGCTATATTTTGAAGGAGATGATCGCAGAAAGAAATATCACTCGGTAGATATGGAGTGGGATAGTTGCTTCGAATCATATATTCCTCATCGGAATTCATTTCCTATAATATGCACTAATACATGTGGATATTTAATAAGGATATATATATATATATATATATATATATATATATATATATATATATATATATATATATATATATATATATATATATATATATATATATATATATATATATATATATATATGCAGTTATATATAGCATAGGTTGGTGCTGAATTAAACCTCTAAAAATCAGTCTCAGTTGGAAATGAACGATTATGAGACTAGATGACTAACTTATTTGATGGCGAGAAAAAGAGAAACACTATTCGTTGGACGTTCAAAAATATGATTGCTCAACGCTGTGCTATTCGCAACGATATTAGCCCCTCTTAGTGATGATCGTTTTGACGATTCTCTACTATCCTTTCATGCTATATAATTAACTCCATTATCATACTTTATTGGGGACTATAATAGACAAGAACTGCTGGAAATAAACATGAATCAATAAACGCATTATCGAAATGAAATATTCCTCTATCGAAGAAATTTGAAGAAAAGAAAAGAAATGATGGCTTTCGATCAACTAACAATAGCAAATAAATTGTATTCATGTAGTGACAAGAATGCAGTTGAGGATTAACTAATAAATGTTTATTGATGTCATCTGAAACTTACTGGTGACCTTTGCATAACCAATCTGCTGCTTTTTTTTTTTGTTTTTTTGTTTTTGATCAATGTATAGCAATGAAAAACGCCAAAATATAGCAGCAAGAGTCCCGTCAATGGACTGAAGACATTTGCGCCACAAATGTTTACGCTGCAGGAGTTTATATCTTAACTAACAGTGGTGGACATTTGCGCCGATAGATACGATAGATAAGCGCTTCTTTCTCACAGAGAGAATAGACATACATATAGAATGCAATAAATAGACATTCATGCTTGTGGAATTTTTTAACGAGGAAAATAACTTGGAATTTCATTTTGCAACGCAGAAATTTTCAATTTTTTTACAACTCATCGAACTATGAAGCAATTCGATTTACTTCGTTGGTTGAACTAAATCTCGAGTTTTTATAACTATTGATTTTTTTTTTTTTTTTTTGAAAATCGAATTTTGGAATATTTTTTAAAACTTTCTCGATTAAGAGTTAAACTCTTCAAAGGTTTTTTTTTTCGAATAATGAAAATTTCTTTTTAAATCATCATATATTCCATAAAACATTAAAAATGCATTAAAATATTGAAAAATCTCATCGTAATTTCAGAAATTTTCGTTTGATATTTTATTAATAACTCAAATTCCACGTTAATTCTATGAGTGAATCACGCTCTAATATATTTGCTTTGCAAGCGCACCTTATAATGTCATGTCTGCGTTTATGAATTTGTCTGTCTGTGTCTGTCGGCCCATCGGCTTGTCGGGCAATACCATTATAGCGATCACTGAACAGATAGTTACGAAATTCGACGGGTATAAAGTACGCCACAGTATGGATAGCATCCCACTTCATATTTCACGTTGATCCAGCACTTCTGTGTGATGAGTCGAAATTACATGGAGGTGCAAAAAATATTTACGTGTATCTAATGCCAAAAGGTTAAGAAACAACATGTCTCTTGTTGAAGGAATTTGTGCGATCACCAATCCGACTGAAGCATAAACGCATTACTCCATATAAATGTTTTGTAGAAAGCATGTGAAAGCGGTTGGTGCAATGAACAAGGTGCAGATGCTTTTGCATTGCCTGCTTATGAAATTGTTAGTACGCTTGTACAGGTGTTATGTTGCGTTATTTCCTGTCAATACTTGTACTCAGACATTGCAAAGAAACTTTTTGAGAATATCGGGTTATAATACGCACAACTTACAATATTGCTGACTTAACTTATCCCCTCGATCCCCTCATCAGTTATTTCCCCGAATTTGAAAGCAACCGGCACTAGACGGATAGTTTATGGGGTGGTACTTCATGGTTCGGCGTAAGCGGCTGCCTGCGAATTTTAAGACGTAGGAGAGTGTCCGATTTGAAATGGTTAGAGGGGTACGGTAGCGTTTTGAACTTTTATGTTGAATGCCGATAAGGCATACGTATTTTCAACAATTCACATTTCTAGAGTGTGTTATCTTCGAAACTAATGAAATGATTTCATCAGAGGTGTGAGGTGATTGTTTCCAAGGTGATTTCTGTTGAGCGATATTTCTGCTCCAAAAAATGTTAGAATGAATCATTTATTTCCGTTATATTTTCCCATCATCATTGCAAAATTAATGACTAAGCCATTCTTCAGTTTCATTTTGCGAAGACTGCATTTCGTTTTAGAAAATGGGTTGTTAATGGGAATGGTGGATGGACGGGAGATTTGGGTGAACGAACAAGAGAGTTGATTGCTCTCTTATACATTTATGGCCCTATTTCTTCGAGAATAATCGATTTCAGGAAGCATTTCACAGCGTTCATTGTCGTTATTAAAGCGCTCATGATCACAGCTCTTTCACTTTGTTTCTTCATTTAGCCATTCGACGACCATCTGCATGTCGTACACACCTGCCTGCACGTGTTAATTTAGAATATATAATTTCATCATTGCGTCTGCGTTGTTTAATATATAACAACAACAACTGTCTGATCGCATTTTTGCAGGTAGTTATGACGGCGCGTCCACTAGTTACAGTGTATAATGAAAAAAATGAGCCAACGGAGACACAAATAAAACTGCCCGGTGTATTCAGAGCGCCGATTCGCCCAGACATCGTTAACTTCATCCATGATCAAATCCGCAAAAACAAACGACAGCCATACGCTGTTTCAACTGAAGCCGGTAAGTGGGTTCTGCTTACGTGACACTCGAATTACCGACATGAAATGTGGTAAAATTTGTTTTGCCTAAAATAGCACTAAGCCTTCTCACCCATTTCATTCATTAAAAAAAACCATGTAGAAAGACCTCTAATGCCATAATTTTTCAAGAATTGGAAGTTAACCTTCAGGAAATGTTGCCTGATCCATTGATGCCTGAAGTTTCTTCTCACATCGTTCGAGTGAAAAAAAAAACCTGCTACAGCCAGTCTATCGGTGAAACTTGGAAGAATTTTGTTCTGGAAGCCTTAGTACTACAAAAACAGTTAACGGTTAATTGACTCTCCTTATGAACTTAGAAATATTGCATACATTTTAGGCGGCAAATAATTTCCCCACGTCTTTCAAAATGGCTTTAACGTTGAAGTATTTACAAGAGAAAACGTACAACGAAAAGTTTTCACATGAAAATCGCCCCATCAGGAATACACTAACATAGGATGGGGGCAACTTTGTCCTTTTATTTTCCCTCTGACCTTTCTCAGTAGTGTTTCCTCTTTTTTGCATTGTCTACTAAGTATAGAGACAGTTTGGCTCGTCTCCAAAATGCAGTATGCAATATCTGCTATTGTTTTTGGTATAGTTAAGTCATGTGCTACTCATAAGGCTGCTGTGAATATTGCGACGTGGAATTTCCCTTAAAGTGGAATGAATATCGTCATTCTTTGCTTATATTTGCTGTTTCTACTCGCCTAAATTTGAGTTTCATTTCCAAATGACGAGCAACGGAATCCTCCTATAGATAGACAGGGTGAAGGAGGAGCATTTCGATCGGGACTGTTTTTGCTGACCGCTGCTATTCCAGGAAGTCCATCTGCTATCGGCTTCTTTCAAACGTTTTTTATATGCAGTTGGTCCTAATAACTGCGTATATAGCACGACATTCTTAGGTCGTCTATTCTGGAACGGATAGGCCACTTTGTTTTAATGGATTATCTTACGGGCGGCCAATGATTTGATGAGTCGGCGGGGTAGCTCTTGCAAGTGTTCATATATTGGACAAGGGTTTTGTGTCATTACTTTACTGTGCAGGTCATCAGACATCGGCGGAATCATGGGGAACAGGACGTGCAGTTGCAAGAATTCCCCGCGTTCGTGGCGGTGGCACACATCGTTCAGGACAGGGTGCTTTCGGCAACATGTGCAGAGGAGGTCGTATGTTCGCTCCAACTAAGGTGTTGTTTAGTTCACTTCACTTGACAAAATTGCTGAGGTTTTCAAACTGGTTCCGCTTTTGGATGTGTTCACTTTCAGTGATTTGAAAGGTGTTTTTTGGGAGGGGAGAGGGGACAGAAAGAAGGCTAATAGGCTCGACAATGGACACATAAATGTATGTGCAAGAATTTTGTTCCTAAATGATGAAAATTTCACTTTAAAGCATAGAAATTGCAAAAAGAAAAAAACGAGCAATGAAAAATAGTCAAATAGTTGTTGAAATAGTCCCTCGATTAGAGGTGTAAGACCTGCAATGAACTCTGATACAAACAAGATACAAATTTTCAAGTGAAAAACTTCTAAGAGGCAATTGGAAAAAAAACTTTTAGGATGTAAGTGGGAGCATCTGTAGAAATTTGTTCAGAGTGGATATGTCTAAATGAAGAAAGGCGTCTTGAAGACTGTAATTGTGTTTGAGATTCGTTAAATAGAACTATTGCGTTGTTGATGAAAATGTTACCCATGCCGTGGGATTTGTTGAATGTTCAGTGTGATGTTATACGATATTTGGTTATCGAATTTGAGTTGAAATTATGAGCCTCAGACCTCAGATATATGATCTCTTCTTCTGTCTTCATCCGAATTGAGAGTCACTCACCGCCTAACATTACTACTTGGCATATAAGCACACTTTTCTTCAGCTGTGCTTAATATATTCCAGGTTTATCGTCGCTGGCATCGCCGCGTAAATGTAGCTCAAAAGCGTTACGCAATAGTATCGGCGTTGGCGGCATCTGGTGTGCCAGGTCTGGTTCAAGCACGAGGACACATCATCGATCAGATACCCGAGGTGCCGTTCGTTGTGACCGATAAGATCGAGGCGTTCAGAAAGACGCGAGAAGCCGTCACATTCCTACGTCGATCACATGTGTGGGCTGACATTGAGAAGGTAACGTTTGGTTTCGAGGCCGAAAATTGCAGTTGCCACCGACGTTGCGCGTGAGGAGTTTTGTAAGCTCTTCAATGCGTGAAGGTTTTGTGACCGCTGTTGGAATACCAAAAGCACGTTTGTTTGAGTTTTTGCAAACGGACGATCCAATTCGAGTGCATGCTATGGGCCGTCAATTCATGTGTTTTTTCGTCTAGGATATTGGGTACCATTTCAAGTTATTTACCCCGCTTATACAGCAGTGGTAATTCTGTTTGGATACAATATAGGACAACAAAGGTTTTATTGTATGTAAGATTTCGCAGTTTGATGAGAGGCTCGCAAAACAGTGGAATCCACGTGTGATGATAGCCGCCACTGTGAAGATTTGGAAAGTTTTGTTGAAGTGAAATGTGAGTCGCGCATTCCTATTTCTTGTGCTGGTTTTCGTTTCAGTATAGCTGTAGAGCTTCAAAGAGCGGTCGTGATCGTATTTAGTGCGATACATTTATATCCCCGTTTACTGAAGAGGGCGCCCAATTCAGTGCAGTGCTTCCTACTTCCTGCCGCAATTCACAATTGCTTTTATCTTTTTGGTGAGTTTTGCAGATTTACTGAAGGTATTCGTACTGTGTAAGGTGCTTCTTTCAAGAACACTCAATACGCGCCTCCGTGGTGAACGTTTTTGAGACTACAACGCATCCAGATTGTAAGAGGTTCGTAAAAGATGAGGTCGTTGTTGTAGGTTTACAACTCAAAGCGCTATCGAGCGGGGAAAGGTAAAGGTCGCAATCGCCGTTACAAGTCGAAGCTGGGACCCGTGGTTGTCTACAGCCAGGATAACGGAGTGGTGAAGGCGTTCAGAAACATCCCAGGCGTCGATCTGCAATGCGTAGACCGTCTTAACCTGTTGAAGATCGCTCCAGGTGGACATATGGGACGTCTTATTATTTGGACCGAGTCGGCGTTCCGTAAGCTCGATCTAATCTATGGTACTGAAGTGAGGAAGTCGGTCGCGAAGGCGTCGTTCACCATGCCTCGCGCCAAGATGTGCAACGCGGACTTTTCGCGTCTCATCCGCTCCGAGGAGATTGTGAAGGCGGTCCGTCCACCAAAGAAGACAGTTAAGACGGTACGCATACACAGAAACCCGCTGAAGAAGTCGGCGCTGATGGTTAAACTGAACCCATACGCGGCTGTTATAAAGAGAGCGGCGATTCTTGCGCAGCGTAAACAACAAAAAATGGATGATCCGCTGGAAGCAGAGATTCAAGTGAGTTTCTTCTTACCGATACTCCGAAAGATTTTTTGGAAAGGACGTGGATTTATGGTTCTCTCCTTTCCTCAATTTTTGGAAGCTTGGGAAATCTCCGTTTAATTCATTCATTGACAGTGATGATATTGACAGGTGCCACCGGATTTGTTTCTATCTTTAACTGAATATGATGAACCGTAGAATCCGCAGGTGCACATTACAAACATGATTCTTCTCTTTCAGGAGTGCTGGGAAGTGCTCAACTTTTTCATTAGGGCGTAGATGTTGCCAAGTATGTGGAGCAATATCGCAAACTCCATAGTTGTAATTGTTCTGTTGTGCTCGGTGAGCCGAGTTCGCATTTGAAGCACTGCACACCATAGTGCACGTTAAAGCTGAGTTGTAGTCTTTTGATATGTCGCAAGTTTTCTATCGAACTTAAAGTTATAATCTTAGTGCCACAGTGAAGTCCTTGAATTTAAATTATTGCGGGTAAATGCTGGACCGTTTAAGAGACCGCTGACCTAAACCTGTGGCGCTGGCTGTTTTATTATGTATACTTGAGGAGGTAGGTAGTTTTTATACAGACATCTCCAGTTCAGAAAAAAAATCCCGATATTATGAAATGTTTCGTCTGTGATGATATCAAGATTCTTGCTCACTGTTTGCATCTGTTCGACTTACCTCGTCTTAGAATCAGTGTCTTGCAGCACTGCACGTACCACCGCTACTGGAAGTCATGGGAGTGGGAGTTGAGACGATTTGTTCCCTTGGAATTCGTCTTCACCTATCTCTTCCGTTCCACTAGGAGTATATTGTGGGGATTTCCCAAATGAAAGGCAGTTAGTGTTCACATGGGATATGGAGCTAGGAATGGATTTTTATTGCCTATCTACCATTGAATTGGAAGGTGTGCTGATAGTTGATTTGATGATGTGAAGTAATCGGTTCGGACTTTTTTGGTAGATCAGTAATAATGACTATCACATACATACATCAGGTTAGCAAGAGAATGGGATATGCATTGTTGTAAATATATTGCAGACCATAAAAAGGACTAGTAATTGGGTTTTTTTTAAATTTGTTAAGTTTCTATCAATAAGCAAACATGTAGGCGTCCCTTTTCCCATCCAGCTAGCATTTTGAAAAAGTTCTATTATCTTCGAATTCTTTTTGTTTGTAGTGATCGCCGCTTGCAGGAAAGTGCGAAGAAAGTGATCGCCACGCGGAAGTCGTCTGGCAAGAAAGTGGCCGCGAAGAAGTAAATTGTTGATTGTTGTTGCGTGATGTCGTTGTGGCATGTTGATGTGTTGATGAGATGAACACATTGGTGATGTTGATAAGGAGACATAAATTTTGTGGGTGTTGCTACCGCGTTGATACACATTCTGAGGTGATTTTTTAAGACGTTTATCATGCGTAAAGCACATTTTTTTTTGATATAGCATTCTCTATGGGTCTATCCGCTTACATATTACTATGTGGACGATTGATAACCAGACATCGAGTTAAGTGAATGGCGATGGGTTGTATTGTTCCCCGTCGACGGATCGGCACTTTCTACGTTCCAGCCAGCGCTGCAATGAAAAGTAAAGCCCATAGGAATTAACTAAAGATTTTAGCATTTGCCTGTCCCCTGTTAGCCATCCTACGCGTACTCATATCTAGCCTTGCGGTGCATTAATGGCTAAGAACCCGCGTAAAACATATACACGCAATAAATGCCGAGTGCTTGCACAGTTTAGAAGCGAACTAGGTCGGCTATGAAATCTGTGACTGGAACTAAGTTCTTTTAATGCTTTTCGAAAACGTCGAGCTACCGACGATGCATTTCGACCTAGAATAACACACCGGAAAATTAGTAGAGCAGCAAAATCTCGTCTGCTGAGCACTTGAGTAGAATGCGAATTTGGATAGGAGGCCTACTCACTTGGAATTCTCGAGCCTCTTCACTTTGCTGGTCGTCTTTTTAATATTCGAGTCGATGCGCCTGAAAATGTCTTGTACACTTTCGGTGCTGGTATGTTCCTCGATGGCTTTCAGCGAAGGGGATTCGGTGCGCGAGTTCGTTTCACTGCTTGTCGGTTTGTCCTCATAGATAGGAATATTTATATACGGCTTCAAGTACAGACTCTCGTTTGACCATAACCGATTCAGACGCTTTATTTCAGACATCTGAAAGCACAGCGTACCATAACTCAGATACCATTCACGAAGATGACGGAAGAAAATACGTAACGAGGAAATTCTGTGAAAATGAGATTCGCGGAATCCGCATAACCTGAGTACCAACGCACGACATGTCACGTTTCATACCTGGAGTTAATGATTTGTATCCTAAATACTTTCACCGAATGTGCTGCAGAGTCGTTGAAGTTGCTTTATCTACCCCCCCCCCCCCCCCTCTACCGGCTTCCCTATTTCTGTCCCATCAGTGAAGCAAGATGACGCGTCGAGACTGTTTCTTAAGTGCACAAGGCTATAAAATATTCGAATGAGTCAACGAAAAAACAATGATCCACTTTATGAGTCGTTAAAATTGGGTTGAATTATCTGAGCGGTTTTGAATATTTGTTTATTGTAAAATACTAGTGAACAATGATTCCATGATAACTGTTCCTGTTCTGATGTGAAAACGCCTTGTTTATGTTTCAAAAGCGACTCTATCTGATACTACTCAAAACGTTTTGTGTAACAGCCGCTGTCCATTAGCCTACAGCACTAATTCCCTGAAATCCTCACAACACATTGAAATTACATAGGCGGGGAAGCCTTCATGACTAGAATTAAGAAAAAATTCGGTAATTCTAGAGCATCCCTCTGGTGAGTCCTGCTTTCTTTTAAGCTAAAAGGCACTTAAGACCGCTTGGCTTGTCAAGTGGGATGCACATTTCTCAGCAATAAACGACTAATGTTACTACTGGTGATGTTTCGGTAGATCATTTGCAATATCTCATGTGGTTGACAAACCTGAAATCAATTCACTACTTACTAAAATGAAGAAAAAACTGAGTGCTCTTGCAAATTACTTAAACTGTTACTTACCTGAGGTTACTTTGAGAGCGCTCAGATTAATGAAAACTTACCGAAGTGTTGTATCTAAGTACGAGTCCCTGAAGAGTATCGGTAGGTTCGACCTGATGACGAATGATTGAGGAATAACGGCGAGTCGACGTTTGCGGTCGTGATGTACTACCGTAGCCTCGTGCACGTTGATAGCCACAAAGAAATGTGTGCTCATCATTTTCCTCCATTAGCACCTCACATTATTTACTGCCTATCTATAAATGCGCTTATTACTCTGTGAATCTGCCTTCTTCCCGTCTGACTCACTATATATTTATATGCCTTCCTGTCTCGATCGAGGTAACTGCAAGGCAAAAGAGCACTTGACCTTAGTCAACGGAAGTTCGAAACCAATATAAAGAAAATAAATCGACAAGTGAAAACATGGGGTAATGCTTATGTGATTTGGTCATTATTGCCACATTACTAACTAACTACAACACCAAATTTACTATTAAATGACTATGAGTACCGATAGTGTTTGTAATCGTGGATCGGCAAGTTTTCGGCAACCCCATGCTTGTCTCATGTACGATCGCAAAACATTTAAGATCATTTGCTGCGAAATATAAGCCTCCACTTCCTATGTATTTTTACATATCATTCGAACGAAATGAAAAACAACATGGCGGTGCTGTATGTATACATATTGGTGTCTGTCTGTCTGTCTACCTGTCCGAAAGCGTAAAGGAACTCGAAGATTAGAGAAACTACGACACTGCGATAGACATAAGGTGCGAATTGAAATATTTTAAAATGGACCACAAATCTGCAATCCGAGTCTTACTCTCTACGATAAGTCACGTACGAATGTAAATTTCCCATGGAAACCTGCATCTAGAAACTTGAAAAGGCTTTCTAATCAGAAATACTCAAAGAATGAAAATCAATTTTCAGCTTACGATGACCTCTACCGTATCAATTCGTCAATGTGGAAGGATGTATTCATTGCTATGATGAAATTCTTCAAGATATAATATTTCTCTAGCTTATTGTACTAAGAGCGGTATAAACAAACCTTCAAACAAGGCAAGAGAGCGATCGAAGAATAGCCGACTATGAAGGATTATTTGGAATTTTTTATTCCTTTCGGTCAACGCTTATTCTTCTGATGATTCTAGCCATCAAACATACTAAAGCAATCAAAATCATAACTCATTTCCGCGTCAAATACAGAAAAATGGGAGAAATGTTGACAATATCGTTGTGCTTGAGATCAAACCTTCGTCGCTCGTTGATCCAACTCACCGTGACATACTCATATAATTGAAAATAAAATGGTGACATTATAACAGTCAGACTGGGAAGATCGATCAAAAAATGGGCAAAATGAAGCTTACTTTATAGTGACGACGAATTCCACTGACAGGCACTCGATTGCATCGCAAACACCGCCACTTCAATTTATTAACTCAGATGCGCCTTCATATCGTATGCACATTTGCGAGATCACGCGAATGCAATCCTCACGATGAAATTGCTGAAACGAACAACGGAACTGCTCATTTATTCAGCAAATGAAAAAAACCACGATTTCACAATGCAACCTAACACAGTATTATTAGTTAAAAACAAAGGATAACAGGAGGGGAAAGGCAGCAGAAAGGGGGGGGGTGCAAGGGAGAAGGTAGGCAAGTGAAGGAGTATGGGAGGAGGAAGCAAAGGAGGGGGCAGCATGGGAGGAGGCCGTTAGGGGGGCGGATCTCACAGCTGAGTTGGTGATTATACAAAAAATTATATATCTTTTGCGTGAGATATTTTTTAATATGAATAAAACGGAGCAGAGGTCTTCTCAAAACGGAAAATGCTAAAGGATAGAATAGAGAGGAGGGGGGGGGGGGGGGGGGGGAGTAAGGGGAATGGCCTAGTTGATGTGACGACTTTGCACGATTTAATATATAAGGGTCCATCATTCAAATGGGTCTTGATCATTTCGGGATTATTTGACTCTGGAGCGTTTCTTTTCATTCGCATTTCTACTGCTTATTGGTCTTAAAATTAACGGCCAATGGACAAGAAGGAAGTGAAAATGTTCGTCGCTGAAGTAAAAAAAAAAGATCCAACTATTTCATAGTCACTCAAATGTTCTAGATCAGTTAAGGCGTTGAATGTTGCCATCCCATTAATTTTTCATACCTACTTACAGCAACCTAAGGATCACGCATTTTTCATGCTTCAGTATATAATATATTTGAAACACAGTATGGATGTCTACGAGATTCGAAGAATGCAAAAACCGCAAATTCTGGAAACGCTCCATAGAAAGGTTTTCACTGCTGCAAGTCTATCCTCCACTGCTAGCGCCAATATTAAGTGATTTTTAAAGCGGTCATACAGGTAAGGAACCTTTTAATGAAACACCATATTCCACGAAACATCACGCTGCAAAGTGGATTAAATTCGGCATTCGAAAGAGACGTTAGGCGGTCTAGTTTTTCAGTTGTGCACATTGCATGGATTTATTCGTATGTAAATAAATATAGAAAACTGCTTAGAAAAAACGTTGGTATAACTAACGTTTCCACTCCGATATATGGAAGCTGTATCCAGTATGGCTTTTATCATTTCCCACTTTACTGCGAGTTCAATCGACGTACGACGTACTTTAAAAACTCGATCATGGTAAAGGAATAGCATTCAAATAGGAGTCTGTGAAACATTAAGTTTCGAAGAAGGTGGATAGAGAGGGAAGGGGATATTAAGGTTGAGAGGGGTTTTCATTGAGGAGAAGGCCTTGATGGATCTCCACTGTGAAAGAGAGCTTCTATTGATGAGGGAGGGGAATGCTTATACGATCTAATTCTCTCATAAATTTTGATGAAATTGGCGGAAATACGATAACAAAGAGGATCACGCTGAAGTAAGCATTTAGTGCTACTTAGGCATGCTCAGCTACCTTATAGAATGGCACTGCGTTGATCAGCACGAACATCTGTGCACAACTGCACCCTCCCCTGTCACCTATGATGCTCGTGAGCTCTTCAAAAAGGAACCAAACGGCCTGCTTTGAATCAGCGTTGCCGAAAATGTAGGTAAGTGGAAGAGAATGGAAGGTGAAGGCGTCAGTAAAGGGGTCGACCAATTTCACTACAACTCTCTTATTGAAAGCATTCCTGATAATCAAAAATGAAGGAGATCACGGCTCCGGGAGCCTTTCATAATCGGTAATAATTTCACACACAGATTTAAGGAGAAATGGAAAGGAGAGAGGTGAGGATGAAGGAGGGATCTTGAAGTGATCTTGTGATGTAATTTTAAAACACAAGTATGTTCGAGGAAAAAGTGGGAGGGATCTGCTTACACCAGGATGAATTTTAACTCCAAGGATAGAACTCGAGAGTATTTCATCTTATCAAGGTCTTTGCGAATGTGGGTGTTTATATTTTTATTGCTACGGAACGGAGGTTTTCGAAAAAACAACATTGACGATGATTCACACCAGCAATATGCAACCCCTCGTGTAGTGATTTGTTGGTATTTATTAACAGCAAGCACCACATGGATCTCAGTGATACGGCGAAATTCGGTATATCTATCCTACCCTCCATTCTTCCTCTTCAACCGTGGAATAGAGTGCGAGAAGTGAAAACCGGTAACGAAACCTTCCTTAACGATCACCTAACCGAAACCTGTACTCTCAGGTTACCGTACAACTTTCTGAGTCATCTACGTTCCTCGATAAACAATCATCTCTTAGAACAATTTCTGTGTCGGTAATAAAACAATAGTACCAATGCTACCAGAAATGCGCACAAAATGAAATTGTGCGGAAAACGAATCGGCTTACTTCTTACACTGCGTCCGAATGAAAGAATGTAGTTTCCAGTATTGCCCAAAAACGATTAATTTCGTCTATTTTCGTATCTAACGGAGTCAACAGTCATCAAATGTACTCAAGAACATGTCGTGCTATTGCTTACGACTAGAATCTTTGAAAAAATCGAGTGAAATAAATCTGAAAAGTTTAGGGGACAAGATTATCGAACCTGAGGTGATGTGAAATCAAAGATGAAAGTAGAATCATGGGACTTAAGTTGCTGATATGATTCCTGCTATGCAAAGAAGAAGGCACACATATGAACGGAAAATTTGAACCTGTTTATAAAAAAGCGCTTGAAAACGACAAATCCCCTGTAATCAAAACTGGAATCCTCGTCAAGCGATCGAACCAATCGGCGCAGCTGTCTGGACTGGCAAATCCGTGACTTCAGCTGGCATTTACCGCGGTCCCGTGTTTTACCGAATTGCTCAGTGCACCAAATCCAGGTCCATTTTTTACCCGAATAGTGTTGGCATATGTGGGGGAGGGTGGGTAGTGCTTTTTAAGTAGCACTGTCTCAGAACTGAAGATGTACTATTGCAATTGGGCTAATACATCGTACAGTGGATTTGAGGTGTTCTCTGTTGTTTGGTTGGTCACTCACTTGATTACAGGTGTTTTGTTTCGGTGACAAAGAGTGTTAAGCATCTTGTAACGAATTTGCGATGACAGTAGAAATCTTTGCTTTTATCTTGATAGGAGTGAATTTGTTCGTGAGTACTGTGGTGGTTCTTTTTCTATTTCGTTGCTTAATTTTGTTCACTAATAGCATAATTTAAAGATGGAGTTGTTAGGTAATCATTTTGGGGTCCGAAGTGGAAATTCTATCATTTCAGGAAAGCGGAAGCCTAATTTTATAGACCTGAAATTAAGCTACGGGAAATATTTGATGCATTTCAGGCAATAAATGGAACGAAAAATTAAACGTGCACTAATGAAACGTTGCATATATCTTTATTTCATTCGTTATGAACACTATATTTGAGAGTGATCTTATTTCAGTTAACGAGATGAGTTCACCGTGGATGCCGCATGATGGAGCGGCTGCATCGCCACAGATATCTCCACGTAGTCATCATCACATACAAGAGTTCAGTAGTAGTATTGGAAAAATTTTCCGCGGTCTACGCAAAAGCAAAAAGCATCAATCGCAACAATTATTTGTACCTGCCGGTCCACTTCCCCAAATACCGACAGGTTCGTTATCGACAGGTAAGGAAGACTGAGGCGTAAAACTTTCAAGCTCATTTTAAATCTTGAGTGGGACCTTTTTAGTAAGCTTTAAAGTTTATATGCCTTGGCTTAACGAATTTTGAAGCTTGCTGTATGAGTCGATGCTATGTCTAATATTTGCAGTCGTTCTTAAACTGTTGGCATTACCTTGTGGGCATAATTGATTGGGTACCCTTACAAGTCCTGTTGTTTTTCTTTTCGCTTGTACGAGTGTTTACTGTATTTATTATGCAGGTTTAGTCTTTTAGTGGCATAAATGGCTTAAATCTGTTGCAGATGAGCAGAGCTGGACTGCACCTGACAGACCACCTCCTCCAAGGTTGCCTATCAACTTTCATTCAGTCTCACATGACCATTCAAGCATGTTGCTATTAGCTGCACCACTGTCCTCCGCTCACAGGCATACAAGGTTATTTATGTTCTTTTCTTTGCTTTGTTATGCTGTTTTTCCAAATCGTTTTTTCCTGCCTTCATTATTGCCTAATTCTCTTTCGTTGTGAAGAGTGAAGGGGTATGTCCCACATTTTGGTGCTTCACGACAGGCATTTAATGCGGGTATCATATGCCGTTCTCTTCCTTTCCTTTTTTCCTTCTTCTTTCCTTCTCTTTTAAGAGTTTTGTTATATGAAACCGTTTAATAGCAGATTTATATGTGTAGTTGAAGTCCATCGGCTCAGCAGGCTATCAAAGATATGGAGGTATTCGTCCATTTTTTATTTTTTGACTTTGTTTTTGTTTATGAGGTGAATCAAAAAAAAAAAAAAAAAACAGGAAATCGAGCAATTACATGCATTTTTTTTTTTTGTGCATTTAAGGTTCCAAAACCATAAGAGATATGATTCAAGAAAAAATTTATAAACATAGCTGATGTATCATATTTATGGGCTCCATTCTAGTGCACCTCAGTTGAATGCCGAGTCGAATTCTGAGTGCTCATCGAATCGATCTTCATTCATTACCGCTAATGATATGCAGCAATTGCATGTCGATACCGAGGGTCATGGAGAAACGGCCGGTTCCGGTTTGGATTACATTACGCGACTACCCTCTCCTACCACACTTCAAGTACCTACCTGTGACGAACAGCTCGTTCAAGGTTTGCCCACCTTCACGTTCTTACCGTCCCCTCAAAAAAAAAATCTTTTGATATTTATGAGTTTGTAGATGCCTTTCTAGAAACCGATGATAATATTCCACAGTTGGCTGAAATATTTATGCAAACTAATGACAAGTAGTGTTCGTATTCGACTCTTATGCGACGTCAAACTAAACATGCCAACACCTGTTCAGGTGAAAAAGCTTAATTTTCGTTCATCATTGACTCGTCTTCATTTTTGTCGAACACCTAACAAGATCGCATTTCTAGTATGAATGACTTAATGCAAATGTTTTTGAGTTTCGAATTTCAGAGAAGGCATTTGAGCGACTGGCTGCAATTCGTAGCGTAATCGATGAAAAAAATCGCATCCTTGGTGTCGTCAACGAAGATATCGAAAAACTGCAATTGTTCATGACTCAACGACTCTCTGAATCGATGGACGGAATTGATTGTAACAACGAAAAATTTGAGGTTATTATGCATGTTTTTTTTACGAGGGCATCAATTCCCAAAGATTAACGTTGATGGTAGAACTTCTGATGATGCTCTTTACAGGATAATAAGGTCGTCCAGAGAGGGGAAGGGGGAAAGTGGGCAACGAGGTGTAATTTGATAGAATAAACTGATATGAATGCAGATGTGTGCTTTATAGATTAGTTGAACACAAAGAATGTGTATTTAGAGTGGACGTTGGATATGCTTTATTGTCGAGTTGAGTCATGACTCATCGCAATTCAAGCACTTTGTTCTAAATTAATTTTTGAACGAGTGTTATTTTTAGCGGCAGATAAGAGAATTACGCAGTGAAGTGGCTGATGTTGAGGCTGACCTAGAGAAATTACGACGAGATTCACCTGAACTTGTTCCACCACCAGGTGGGATTCGTTGTTTTGACTTTTGAATTTTGGAGGATTACTCTCCAATTTTGTGAGTGGTTGTGATTGAAGAAAAAAAAGAGCATTTTCTATCTTGTAAAGGCGTTTCTTTTTCACATTTATTTTCTCTTAAACAAACATCTTCATAGAGATTGAAAGCTTTCTGTATCATATCGAAAGGCTTCATATTTACGCGTTTTTGATAATAAAATCACCAAAACGATTCTTCCGGCGGAATTTATTTGCTATCAGTTTAGTGAACGGCTTATATGGAAGAGATTTGTTGTCTCTTACTTTGTTTTATAGAACAGTCAACGGAAAGGAAAATTTTTTAAAAATTGTTCTGATGCAAATGGTTATGCAAAAATTCTGACCTCTTTTTGCAGTGCCAACTCGAGCAGCAGTCATGCAACCAACCAGATGGAGTTGCCTTCAGTGTACCTTCCGGAATAAACCAAGTGTATTTCGTTGCGAAAAATGCTCGATCCCTTCTCTCAGGGTAAGTCGGTTTAGACTGCTGGGAAATCCGGCGATCTAACTTAATTCAAGCACTAATCGGTTCTGATCCGAGTTGTGTTCATCGTTTTCCCATCACGTTTTCTTGCATACTTCAATCTGTGCTGTCATAGGGAAATGGAAGCATAAAAAATATTCTATGCACATGGTGTGTTCAAACATCGATAGTTTCTTTAAGTTGAAGCGATGGCATCATATATAACCGTTATGAAGCGTTCTTGCGCATTATGGGTTGCCCTGATTGCTTTTGTGAGTCTTTTTTATGCTCGTTTGCTAACTGGAATTTTAAATCGTGCTTAGAACGGCGTTTAGCTGTTGATGGGATTAGAAGAGCACTTAATTGAGGGAATTTAATGTCTGTTTAATTCAGCTAAAGGTTTGAGTCATTATTGAGCACATCATCTCTCAAATTCTAGTGAATCAATGCGCAAATTGTTGAGCGGATTTTTTTAGTATATCGAAGTTTTCATATCACAATTCCACCGACTTCGTAAACGAAAAGATCGTCGCCATATTTTCGTAAATAATGCGCTGTACACCTCAGTAAATGTTTTGGCCGTATATTTTTTCTCATGTTTTGTGGTGTTGTAGCAATGATTCGCGCTATTTCTTTTCTTCGTGTTTTTTTTTTTTCAATGTGTCATTTCATTCTTGCACATTTTGTTTGCGATTCCAACCTAATTTTGTGCTGAATCACTCTGCATTTCGTGAGGAGAGGGGTGGGGAGGGGGGGGGTGGTTGGAAGGAGTTCTTTTGTTTGACTTGTTCTATTGTGAAGTTCTTTAAATAAGGGATTCAAATAATGCCAAAAATAAACAAGATGTATTTTTTTTAGATTGATCCATGGGAGACGCAAATGTGCGGATGCTCGGTTTGCAGCGGTTCGATGTTACGACTGCATTCAGTGGATTCTGATTGGAGTCTTGCTTCACCGTTGCAGTAGAAGTGACTTCTGCTCACCATTCAGATAGGGCGCGCTTTTGTGTCTCTGATGCTGATTTCTGGAGAATGTTTTGCAGTTAGAGGTAATATAGTGCCAGATGATCCTAGCTGTGATGCTTTCCCTTCATATTGCTTCGATGTCTTTGTGGGAGTTTAGTAATTATAAGTCGAGGAAGCAGCGCAGCACTGTCTTCAGACTTAAAGAAAGAAACGAGAGAAAAGTGGGCTTGAGAAATAAAATGAAGAGGCATTGGAGTCATTTCACATTTGTGTTATGGTTCTTAAAACGTAGTGATTAAGTAAAAGAATAAATTTTCTTTTCGAGGGTTTTTTTGAATCTTTTTTCACTGCATTATCTGAGTTCCCATATTTGACTATCGTAAAAGGAATTCATTTTTCAAAGAAACGTTGCATCAATATTGTTTTGCTGTTGCTTTCTTATATCCGTTGCCTTCATGAAAACTATACGTGAGAGAGTGAGTGTCATTTCGTAGTGCTTCGATTGGTGATTGAGAGCTGTAAATATTGAGCAGTTCGAAGTGGAATTGTATATTTAAATTACACTTAAAGCGAATAGAGATTTAATTTTGATTACAAGTAAATCGCTGCTTTATTTTATTCTATTTTTTAAATGATTTCTAATAAGCTTTTGATGTTATATTTACGCTGACTAAATTAATTTGCTGCTATATAGTGCATAGAGTAAGATTATCATTTTGTATAGGAAACGAGACAAGAGGGAGAAACGTTAATTGCTGTTTTTGGCAAAAAGAAATTCAAATCAAGAGTTAAAGAAAGATGAATGCTTATTGATGGGGAAAGTTTTTCTTTTTGGCCATTTTTTGCAGTTGAAAAATTTGCATTTTAGTGTAATTTTTTAGTATTCAGGTGAAAATCAGAGAAGTGCAATAATTGTAATAATGTAAAATGATTTCGATGTTAATTTTTCTTTTTTTTTTTTTAACTGTTTAATTGACAAGTTTTCAAGGAAAGTTTTAATTTTATTAACGTTGTATACTTTCTTTTCTGTTTGTTTAAATATTTATATTGCTCGTTTTTCTGCTTTCTTTTGAATTTCTTCGTTATGTTTTACTTAGGTTTCAATTACTTTTTATGGTTAAGAAAATTTCGTTTGTTTTTCATAACTTTGGAAAAAATATGAAAATTTTCTGATATTTTTTTTAAGCGGAAACGGTGTTTATGTGGTGGCGCATTTTTTTTTTTATAGTTTATTATCAAATATTTCCAATATTTATCTTTAAATCTACCTTTTTTTTGGTGATTGCAACATAAGAATTGAAAGGAGGATAGTTTAGCGTCTTCCGTGCAAATTTCTGAACGTCTTTTGGCGTGTAAATGCGAGGAATGAGTACGACATATATCGAATCCCGTGGTAATATATCTGCTAGAAAAGTGGATAGCTGCATTCTTGCAATTTAGTAGCCACAGAAGAAGGATGATTGTCTAGGTAAATAGTTGGATGTGCATTAGGTAGTTTGGAAGTTCGCATTCGCATTCCCAGTAGGCAAGTTCACATTCCCAGTGGGTCAAGTTGAATGTACTCACTTTTGTCTAGCAATTTTTTCAACTTCATGTGTTAGTAAATTTATTCTGTGCGCAAATGCCTTTGTATAATTTTTGTAAATGGAGAATTATATCATAGTATGTGCAATAAAAAAAAAAAAAACTAATATTGATCTTTCGAAATGGCTGTCATTTCATTTGGTTATGGCCAAATTCAATATTTTATTGCTCGCAAATATATGAGGCATTAATATTTATTTGTTGATTTTCAGGTTCTTTTTATTAGAATTATTTCAAGAGTTCATTGATTGCGCTTCTGGTATTTTATTCACTTTTATAGCTGATTTCGGAGTATGAAAGAGGGGCTAACTGATAGAGTGCTTGGCGAGGGTGGCTATAGGAAAGCGCTTTTGAAGTGACGTCGGTGTATGACAAACGTGGATGCTGTGCTAGTGATGGATGCGATTCGTCACTGCAAAGTGTATAGATCATCGGCGCAGGCAGAGCCATGTGTATATATTCTCAATGAGGAATTTGGGAACCGATGCTTTTATCGCAGATGTGATTATGTTGCGAAGTCGAGTTTTCGATAGCAAAGTCTTCATCGAAGATGAAATCTGAATTTGAAAGTTTTCATCAATTCACACAGGTATGATTGGTTCGTTGAGTGATCAACTGAAATAGGAGGATAATGGAGAGGATTTCTATAAGCTTTGCTTATAAAGTGAGGCACGTGTTGGAATTCGGGCGCCGAATTTTGCGGCGCTCAATTATTTTTGACGCCCGTTACTAGGATATACAAATCAGAATAAACTGCAAAATAGCAGTAAGTAGAGGTGGGATTTAAAAAGTTGGTCAATGCTACACACCACAATTTGAGTCAATGAAGCCACGATTTTCGTTCTGATAGCCACGTCTGAATAGAGATGGTGTTGTTTTGCAATGTCTTAGATGCATGGCAGCTCTTTGAGGTGTGAATCGGTGTAATATGAGGTGTGAATCAATTTCAGTGTAGGTGTGTGCATACAGAACGCCGATGAGATGATAGGGTTCTCTGGCAGTCAATTTTCCACAAATCTCGGTTAAACCTACGTCCATTGGGATTGGGACCTTATTTTACCTTGGACCAGCTTCCGCATGAAATATTCATGCAAAGCGAACTGTAAGACTCAATGCAGTCCACGTAGGGCTATGGGCAAATCTTAACCTGAATGGCTTGGAGTCATCGGGTCCCTTACTTATATTCTTTCCCTCTTGAAAAAAAAAAAAGACTATGCAATAAGCTGGAACTGTTTCGTCTAATTATCAAACCGATTTCGTTAAGTGGATCATGAAAAATATTCTGATCGTTATTCGAGTTTGTGCTCATCGTGAATGACGTAAGGCGAGTGAATGTGCTGTTGCATAAAAGTGTGTTGTATATGTTGGCCAATTGGTGGTTTCGTCGAATGACGCTTCTTCTTTTGCAAAGATTTTGCCAATCGAACACATGCGATACGTTGATTTTAGCTGACATAGGAAATAGTTGTATCGTTTCGAGGGTGAATACGCCATTGTTTCGTTACTTGTGAGTTCGCATCTCGGAACGTTTCGCGTTTCTGTGTCGTTTTCATATTGTTTTAGGTGTGATTTCTTTGAAGCAACTGAACATTCCAGATGTCGATGCTCGATCAGCTGGTCGATATGGGCTTCGACCGTGAGAAAGCGTAAGTTCTCCAGATGTTGAGTGCTTTTTAATGGTTGACGCTGGAGAGAGGCAATAATGGAGATGTAGCTGCATGTATGGTCTATGTGGACAAAGTACACTATGTTAATTTATGTTAATATAGAATGTATGCGGTATATTGGGAAAGAGGCTTGCTTCAGGTATTCATATATCCCTCCTTTACTATAAACACGTGCTGCTACCACCATCAACTCCAGCCAACCACCTCCACTGATAGACAAAATCTTTAGACTCACTAAGCACTGCAACATATGGCATCTAAAATGATGCATAACGAATAATATGCATCAGCTGTAGTGCAGGCTTACTCTAGTTACTCACGGATCAATTTTCCTATCTCATCTTATATAATCCCTCGGCACTGTAGTTTCCATGACTTTCCAAACGTGACCTTTATTTGATTAGGGAAGGTTATAAATGAAAGTATAACTTCTTGAAGTGAACTTGAAGAGATGAGGGAAGAAGGTATAAGACCTCATTTAGAATAGAACGCAGAGAGGGCTTACAATAAATAATTGGAAACTTCCCATAGTCGACATCACAATGTTCTTGGTGCGTGAAACACTTTCATTATTTCAGTTAATGACCACTATCGGTCAACAAAAACTTTTTTTTATGGTCGAAATTCTTTGAGAGTTTGCGGTAACTAGTGGAAGGCATTTGATTCCAGCGAAATTGTCGCAGCCGAGTAAAAGCGAATATTGCTTATATTATATCTCACTCTTTAAAAGCACTCTGCCATATTTTTATGCGAAACTCTTTGCCTGTGACATGTGAATGCATTCAGTGAACGTGCTTTGCGTGAGACACACGAGGTCGGGTTGGTTGAGGCGATGAACTACCTGTTGGATTGCAATGAAAATGAGACGATATCAGACGCAGCAGGTCAACCAAAGGTTGAAGGCGCTGACCAGCAAACCGAGGTGGAGCCACCAGCACAAAATGAGGAGCGATTAAGAGATGCTGTGTATGGAGATTTTGCGGGGATGGATCATATGGAGAGCACTTCGGTGGTTCAGCTTATCGAAGATGACGAGTCGTCCACTGCTAAGAATGGGCCTGTGACAACGCAGCAGGTACCAGGCTCAGGAGAAGAGCAGTCCAGCTATAAGTGTCTCATGTTAGTGTTGTTTGTAGTTTTTAGCAATACGTATCAGAATTACGGCATAGTCAGTGAGCTTTGGAACTACGCCATAGTGCGGTGAGCACTACAATTAATGTTCATTAGGGTGGGCTTTAAAATTACGATGTTTGGATTTATGGCGGTGAGTCGGATATTCTTAATGACACTTTACGATGCTATTAACTCGTGCCATTGTTTATTGAAGTATTTCGGCACAGTGCACCAAAATAGGCTACCTGAGAACGATGATTCAGTAAATAGGTGTTGATAATTTAGCAATGCATTGTTGGTCAATCCGTCCCCAGTTGGAGTTGGCGTATTGCGTATGTGTTGCACTATTTGAAATTGTCACATTTATAGAGGACGTTGATTTCTGGGACATAAAAATGTTTTTTTTTTGTGCAATGCCACTCGTTATGAAGGTTCGTCATGATGGTTGCAGTGGTCAAATTCTACACCGATTAAGAAATTGATCTGTGTACTTGTATTTGAACATTGCTAAGGAATGTTGCTGTATCGTCAGAGGAAGCGCGTTGGGCAGTCTCATGGCGGTAAGGTGATGCAGGCATGGTTTAGTTGATGTTATAGGTTACAGGTAGACGAGGGATAGCTTCTATTTGTTTATGAAGGTCTTCCCTATAAAATGCATCTTCCCTGTAGAGTCGGTGGCAACGATGCCTAATAGGTGCACCAGAAAGCATCGCTTGAAAGGAATGATGCACGTGGTGTATCAGAGCATATTACGATGTCGTATTTCGCTTATGGCAGAGCTTAACTAATTTTGAATTGCTAAGACGGTCTTTTTTGTTTTGTTTTCTCGCTGTTTCTGCATTTATGATAGGAATTTGTGATTGTATGTATCCTTCAAAAGTCTCTGCATGGACGGTATTTGCTCTGCCCATATAAAGTTTTCCTAATTTCAATTTTTAACGAAAAATTCCTGGAAAAGAAAGTCGTTTTTCAATGAAAGTGGAGAAACAATCGCTGTATTCTACTTGGAGGAATACGATATACGTCTTTCTCCATAGCACGAAGCCTGTTCGTCCTTCCAAACCTATTCTTGTCTCATAAAAGTGCTGATATACTTATTATTGCTCAGCTTTCAATCATCTGCAGGTGTGGGGCAGTTTTCGCCGACTTCGATAAACTTTCTGTGCATGTAGATATAACGAAGCATACCAAATTCTCGAAATTGGGCGACGGGGTAGTGCCTCTGACAGAAGAGGAGAAGCAAAGGCGTCTGGCGGCTGCTCAAGCTAAACTGAAGGAGATTAGGGCTCAAAAGGCAGAGCAGGAGGCGAAGGAGGCGATAGAGAAGGTGAATTGATTTTAGCATTCATTTTGCAGTAGCTATTAGTGATAACGAACGGAGCAAACGGATCGCGTTAATTCATCTGCCATGAAGCGATGTTGAGTTGATGTTCGTTTTGTAACTCTCTAGCGATCGTAATACAACAGTTGATGAGCAATGCGGAAAGCAGTATGACAATTCAGCGCACTTCTCGAAACAGTTTGATAAGGCCGAATTTATTGTTAGTGAGTCTGTTGAGGTGGTAATAGCTGTTTGCTGCCAATGAGAATAAAACCTTAAATAAGTGTTGCTTTTCTCCGACTATTATTGATATCTTTCTTTGGGCGAAATGTAGTTTCTCTTATATGCTTACGTTGTAAACTACTAAATCCATACAGCGTTTCGTAGGCGGAGCTAGAGATTGGGCACACAACGTCTCTAAGAAGTGGTAGAGATTGTACCTTTATAATTCTGCCACTTCACATCTCTGCGGCATGCGACGATGTCTCCTTCATCCTCGACGCTACCGTATTGTAAATATTGGTCGCATGTGCCAATCGCATTTATTCTTGCTTGGATAGACAGAACCACAGTAAATAGGTTGATGTAGTACTTCATAACACCGCCTTCGATAATTTTCAAACCGCCGACGACCTTATTCCTACCTAAACTTTCTTCGTTGAGGCTTTTGCCTGAATGCAAGAGTGGTGTTGATTTTGTTGCAGGAATTGAGACGTCGACGTGAGGGGCAATCTATGGCACAGGCGGAAGAGGAACGCAAACGACGTGAAATGAAAGAGTGGGCTGAGGCGAAAAAACGTGAAAAGCGTGAGGTTAGCTCGAGCCGCAGCAAGGCAAAATCTTCATTGTAGGTGAACACTGAATGCGCTTAATAGCGATGTTTATGCGACGCTTTCATGTCTTATTTCAATGTCATCATAAATCTTTATGAAAGCTCTCTCGCAAGAGGTTAGTATTTTGATCCCGGTGGTCAGCAAGCTTTTTGCTAAGCCGGTATCACCGTGACATGTTACGGCAGTAAGCAGCGAGGGAAAACTTCGCTAGCTGTTCCACAAAAACAATACCTGCTGCGTCAATGACGCCAAACTCTGAGATTGCTTACCTCACCGACTCATCTTTTACAGCATCCAGGTAGTACTGCAGAAAAAACAACTAGCTCGTTGATGCCTGACTGATGCTGGAAGATTGAAATCCGGATTCAGGTAAATACCAATATGTTGGGGGGAGTAAGCCGGAATCATAACCTCTTAATTTCCTGTACTCTCATGTCTGCGTGTTTGTATTTATACAGCCGAAGCGTTTAAGTGGTCTTTTTAGCATACACATGCGAAATTTCTTTGATTATGAGTCGTCATTTTTCAAGGAAGAGTTGGCACGTCGTCGTGTTTTGGAGCAGATCAAAATGGATAGAGAGGCGCAGAAAGCAGTAGGTATGGCCACGAACACCGCGTCTCAGTTAGTTAAGCAGGATGTTGTGACCGCTCCTCCGGCTGCAAGTTCTTGCACCTCTAGTCGACTACAGGTTCGACTCCCTGACGGTTCGCTTATCAGGGAGGCATTTGACGTTCGTTTTGTGCTTTATTTCATTCGTTGCTGTTTTCAATTGTTCAATTTTTTCGAAACGAAACGACTTTCACCTGTTTTTGATTGTTCATAAGAGCATAATGCACTGAAGCATGAGGCAGCAATTGAATTTTTGTTCCAATTATGCGAATTCAATTGCTACCAACTTAAAGTTTTTTTCGAGATTTTTGAGAAGCATTGTTCCTCATTCACTGTTTCATCAGAAACCAAAGAGTCTTTTACTTTGCGATTTAGATCCGTCCGAATGACTTTGTCTTTATTTCGGCGATCTTGCCACAAATTTTTAATCCGCTTTTCTAATCATCTTTTATACTCTTTTCTTATGGCTGTTGTTTCTTTATCGTCTTAATTGGCCGCAAAGACATAATGAGCGATCGCAGTTTTGATGCTTATTGACGGTAGTTGATCGGTTACTTCTACATAAAAAGTGAAAGTTTTTTTGTCGATTAAAGACGCATTTGATTCACTCCGAACTGATAAACGAGTTAATATCAAATTAAATGAATAGGCGTGACGACGTCTGCAGTCGATTCATCTCGTACTGTATAACTCGGCAACGTCTTCCATTTTCCGGTACGTAGACAAATCGGGCCGAGTCACAAAGATGGCGTTGCTTGCATTCTCATAAGCTCGATTTTTTAAAACATTTTCTTGATTGTGGGGTTGGTTGAATATGACTGATCTCGCACAAGATGTCAGCATTTTCTGGCCTAAAAGTCTTGGAGAAAACGCTTTCGCTTAACCGTTTTTATCAGTCGAAAGGTTTATTTTGAAATAATGTACTATTAGTGTGTTTATGGGAGCAAAGTGACTGACCATTTTGCAGGCTAGCGAGACTCTAGGATCGGTTCGTGTGTGGGCACAGATGAAGGGCGAGGAAAGAGGCATACACGGTGATATTGAACTCATTTCGCCGTTCCCGCGCAAAGTATTCAATCAAGAAGATTACGCGATCCCACTTAAAGGCCTTGGTTGGTGTTTCCTGTTAATTTTATTTCTTGTAACCTGTTTATTCAAATTTCTAGGAGAATTATCTGGTAGCTTAAATATCTAGGGGAAATGTTATTGCTTAAAATATTTCCTGAAACGATTTTCACATGCACGGGGCAGTTAACAGACGAAGAAATTAGTCATCAAGAATGTGGAGTTCGTTCATCAAAGTAGTATTGGGCTGTATAGGATGCTCTTTTTGCAAATTCCGATTGAAATTCCCTTGCAGGGGAGGATATCGAACGTGGTGTCGTATGTGTGTTTTAGTTAAAAAGCAACTTTCTGCTCAGGCGGCAAGACGTTTGGAAAAGGCGCGAAATAGAAAGAATAAGATTTTCTTATGCGCTTGTTGATAAGTTTTTTTTCTTCTTATGACGGTGATGGTGCAACCTTGTCAAATGAACTCTAAATTTAAATGAGTGTTGTGGACAGCTTGGAGTGGATGTTGACAGTTGAGAAGGGTTAGCTTCTCGTAAGTGAGAGTTAAATAGACATTTTGATAGCTTGTTAAATATTGGTTCTTTCAGGGCTAGTGCCTTCGGCGAGCCTTGTGGCGCAGCTGGTGAGAACTCTGTAGTGATTGCTTTCGCTGCTTTCCGATTATTAACTCTATAACAGCATTGGCTAATCTGTTATGTGCGGCGGCATTCGTTACATGTTGAAATATGGTTACCACTTTTCAGTTGGGTAATAAAATTCTTCCGGCGATGTGTCTCATAGCTCTGTAAGGTCGTTTGATTAAATGTGATCGTTTTTTGAATTGCCGCATTCTTTGGGAAGTGATGCTTATCAAATGCGATGAATATATGCTCGCTTTTAACGATTTCTGTCGTTCCGCTTTTGTTCGCTTTACATCGTCTAATCGAACGTTGTGAATTTGGCAATTGAATCGTCGATGTAAATGCCAATTACGAGGTTATTGATGACATCCGAATGCAAACACTGTTTATTTATGTTAGCGAATTGGAACAAGTTTCAGAACACAACGGTGATTATGGAATTGTGTCATGTGGATGTTCTTGTCTGTCATATCACTCTCACATAACATGCGCAATTGATATTTGAAGTGGTTATCCTTTATAAGCTCTCTACGAGAAATCATTGTAACGATGCGTCTGTGCGTATTCGTCTGTGTGCATATCACCTCTGTGGTCTCGATTCACGAGTCACGAATGCTACGGTGAAAAAATTTGTCGATCGTATTCTGCACCTGAAAAGAAAACGCGGCCGGGCCGTAGCATGACAGGACTTCAAGTACAGCGAGTGTGCGACGATTGAAAACATCGTTTCACCGCCGGATGGGCTGTGTTTTCATAGAACGCTTCTTGTACTGGCTATTTCGCATTGCCGTAGCAATTCTAGGAAACTGTAGATGTTTTATTTTGCAAATTCAGCCGGGAAGTGTTGTTTTTTTTTCCTTAAGGATATCTTTGTATTAGTGGTCACTTTCATTTGCGGAGCCCTTTCTTTCTCAACCGGGAATTTCCCCTTGTTGCAGAATACTGGTTTAGCAACGGTGATGGTGCTGTAGACGCACTGTTTCATTAGAGCGCCTTAATGGGGAATGCTATATAGAGTGCTTTTGGTTCGTCAGGTCCGCCATTTTTGGGTCATCTTCTAGCCATAGAAGGGCTGCCAGGTGTTATGCGTTCCATTCCCGACGTATGTTCTGAACTCTCTCAGCTTCGTTCATCTCATTTCTGGGCAGTATTGATGCTGGATTTTTTCACCGCTCATTGCGAGTGAACAACAGTTTCTGTAGGAGGAGTCGAATAAAAGGGCATTTTCATGGAGAAGCATGATTGTTTTTAAGGTATTGGCAGCTCCGAAGATTTTGATAAAAAGGGATCAAGTGTTGGTTTACGTGGTGCGCATTTTCGTTTGTTTTTCTTTTACATTGAACTGCTATATTTCATATCGTTTACGAACATTTTCCATCATTTATCGGGTTAAAATGAAGTTTCCCTCATTTTGCAGTAACACATTGTCAGCGAATTTTCACGCTTAGCGTTCATATCGCTCAATGATTCCTTGAGAAGTTTCGAAGTCGACTTATGCAGGCGTTTTCACGTTTTCAGTTGTTTTTTTGAAGGGAATTTTTTGCACATTTGCTTAGCGGAAGTGTGTTATTACCTTCGGATTTATATGTCTGTTTGTGTCTGTAGGCGTGTCTATCTGTTGTCTAGTAGTTTCAACCTGGAAATTGCTGAAACTAATGCCATGGAAGTCTTGATAAATATAATCTACATCACTCGATGATCTTTTGTTCCCTATTCTATAATGGAGAAATATTTGTTTACATCCTACTACGGTTGTATTACCTAAAAGCGATTATGATATAGAAGATTTTTATGAATTGTTCAGAGCAGTTGAAAAATGGGAAAATAACTGTGCAGTTTTTTGGTAAATGGTGGAGTTAGCCGGTCAGTTGGACGGGTTGCAAAAACACCTATTGCGCCAGCTTCTTTGGCGCATTTCTCTACATACTGAATTTTGTTACATGACGTTCTAACAAATGCCTGTGTTTCTTTTTTACCGACTTCACGCATTTCGAGAGGCTAATGTACTCATACGATCGACTTCATAACTGTGATAGGAAAAAGAGGGTTGATTATCAGATAAGGTGTGAGGAGGATAGAATTGGATTATTGGACCACCCGCTTTTTTCAGCGCATATATGAACCTTGTGACATCCTTCATTACAAAGTTTAATAAAGTAAACGACGGTGGAGTATTGGGAAAGGGAACCGCTTTGGTTTCCGTCCTCGTTGGAGAAATCAGTCGCTTTTTGAATGGAAGCTTCGCGCGATTGCAAATCCTACAAATGATCGCCTAAAAAGAAAAGAAAAAATGATCTCAAAGAAAAAATCGCTAAGATCGCTGAGGTACAGTTATCTGTTCCAAACTTCAATGGCTCCGATTATGGGTCCCTAGCCAAGGGTAAAAGTATAAGCCAACTGCAATATTTGACTCTAGCTTGAGCGCTAGGTGAATAGTCGACCGGGTCAACGCTAATGTTGGGTGTGCAAACGGTTGGTTGGTGCGTTAAAACGCGCTCAACGTTAACTGTAACATTGTCCTGCAAATTTTTTGTTGGTGTTTTAGTCGTGCTTCTCGGCGATTTCTGTTTCTTTGTGTGATTCGCAGGTGGCTCGATCTGAAGTTGATGATTTCTGGTTCAGGATATGACGAGCTATGTGCCTGTCAAGGTGTTATGTTTGCTTGAATACCAGTTCCCTTGGTTAATTAAGATCCCGTTGGATAAAAGCCCTTTATGAAGCGCTGTGAAAAATAGAAGCCCTCTTTCCTGCGCAAATTCTTCCGTTTTTGACGGAGACGCTTACTTTCATAGACTTCGCGTATATGTACGTACAAGATTTTTGCCGACTGTTTTGAATGCGACGAGACATCTTGCAGACGCCGATCGACAACAATCTATCGGTGATCCCTTTGACAAGTTCATTCACAAGGTAGAGGTATGTACGTATGTCCGTTATTATCAACGAAATGTTTATTTATATATATATATATATATATATATATATATATATATATATATATATATATATATATATATATATATATATATATATATATATATATATATATATGCACGTGTACATGTGCGGGTATACAGGTGCATATGTACGTCGGTGCACATAAATACATGCACTTAAGTAAGCAAATCTGTATAAATTTTGGTTCATACGAGTCGTTATTTACCTCTTTAAAAATCTCGACAACTTATTTATGCAGTCGTTATATTCACCTTCGAGCCAGGTGTTTATAAATTTCGTGACGCCTTTGAGTAAGTATGTTCTTCGAGAAGTTTCAGGAAGGCTTGATTTTGAAGACTCATTTTTTGTTGCGTATATTTCCATTTTATGAGCGATCCTGTAGTTCACAATCGGAAAGCAATTCTTAAACCCTGAGTTGTCAAAAGAATCGCATTTTCAAGGGCCTATAGACGTAAGGAATGCTAATCACAATTCATATGCGCAATCACGAGTTCTGATTATTTAGTGAATTTCGTTGATTTTAGCTCTGTCGCTTTTTGGATCGGCAAATCGGACTTTATGACGTACACTATCGTCAGCTCTGTTGTATGGTACATGCCGATAGATATGGAGAAATATTAAAGGATTTTAGCGAAATTTTGGTTCCCGTTGATAGTCTTGCGTGCTCGTGAGTTTACCTTCTAGAAAAGTTCGACGGTGATGGCTTTACCTCGTAAAAGAAATTAGTCTCCCTATTCAATCAATTTTCAGCTTCACCGATCTAACGAAGATCAAACGCGAAGCCTTTCGAGATGGTAAGACATTTTCCACCTTTATTTCTACATTCGAGCATTTTTGAAGGTATATTTTGCTTTTTTTTTAATCTCCTTTGGGCGCTATTTTTATTATAATTCTATGTCATTATCACTTTTAAAGTATACTTTTTAAAATGAATTCCTTTATTTTTTTTGTATATTTTATGTGCTATATGTATATGAAATTATATGATATGTAAATGAAGTAAATGCATATGAAAATGTTTTGCATTATATTTTAGATTCGATATAGCTTTTGAGGTTTATTTCCGTCTTCCTTCTTTTTTTTTATTGCTCGGGTAGGGGTACTAAAGTTTAGAAACCTTTTCGTATAGAATATCGCTTAGAAATGAAGCATCGTGTTTCTTTCGGTCATAAATTGCTCGTCTTTCCGTTCACTGAAATCACTTTGTTTGGTATGAATTTTCATTCATCACGATGCATTGTCTGCTGGGAATATCCATACAGTGTGGCTTCATTGACTGAAGTCAACTGGCATTTGTTGAAGTATAGGTTGTGCTTGAATTCCCACGTGTGCACTATACTTCTGTCGAAGGCCTTTCGACGAGCACTGTGGCGCAAGTGTCCATTGTTGTGTCTCTACATTTGAACACTATGAACGCTTTCGGCCTTCACCACAGATATCGCCATTGTGCAGCCTGTTTTCACTTATGTAGAGCAAATTTTATATATCTGGCTGAAATTACGGAAATAAACTCCCCATACGCAGATTTTCATGCTATCCTTTTATAATCCTATGTAGATGTCCTATCCTAAAATGTGTTTTTCTTTTCTCTTTTTCAATCCACAATTTCTGCGCGTTATTTCCACAAAAAAAATTGATTTTTTTCTTTTCTTTTTCTGTGCACTGATTACTTCCAAATGATCGGTCGTCGATGATGCTCATCTGTAATAAATTTATTTTGAGTTCATCGAATCAAATTCGATCTTCGAATATTGAAAATCTTTTTTTTTGTATTCAGAAATTCCGCTTCGTTGGTGGGCTGGATTGTCCGGATTGGATTCTGGCTGAAGTAGCAGCATTTTCGAAGTTGGTATGTGCTTTACGATCGTCTTTGTTTCGCTCTTTTCCTTTTATGCTCAAAGTTTCTCTAGCTAGGTGTCTTTACTTCCTCTTCGTGAATTTCGGTAATCATTTTGAGGGAAAAGTTGACAAGAGTGGTGGCTATCTGAAATTGATACTTATTTGAACTAATCTCGTAACTTTTTTGCGGAACATATGGTGTGGCTTCATCGTGGGTTCCACCTAGAACATCGTAGGCGGGATCCAACCACTCCACCACCAGGAGTTCTTCTACAGCATTCAGAAGTAACTACAAGAACAGATAGAGATCGAGCCATCTAAAGGGAACGTCACAATTTAAAAGAATTTCGTCCCGTTCCCCTCCAGAACAAGTGAGAGATTTCTTAATAAAGAAAAATACGAAGGTTTCTTGCTGTACATCGACTCCGGTCCATTTCATGCACTAAGCCGGTTATACGAGCTTTACTTTTATTGTTTCTTCTTGATAGTATAAAGTCCATTTGGAATGATGCTTTATTTTTTGCGAATTCATAAAGAAGTGAAGAAAAATTTGGTCTCTGATTGCAGGACTACTTTGACTATTCGTTTGCATAATTGCATTGTGCTGATGAAGTTGTTGAATATTAAATGAAGTTGTAATTGCTTTTTAGTCAGTGATCAAATTCAAGAATTGGTGTTCGCAGTGTGTTAGCAATCTGATTGCGAAGCGCTCTGAATGGAGCGAATTGCAAATAGCGGCACTGAATTCCGATGGAGCCATTGGTATTCTCTAATCTTCTCTACTTGTGCTAGTGTTATGCCTTGATATAAGTGAACGACTTTATTGATTCGAAATGAAGCTGGAAATAGTGCTTTCGCATCATTCGCCATATAGAGTACTGAATGTAGTGCAGTACTGCATATATAGTACTGTACTGATACAGTAATATGTATGCAGTACCGTTTTACATTCGTGTATGTTGGTACAGTACGTATATGTCAGTACAGTACATATATGTACTGTGCAGTACTGTACAGTGCTATATAGTGTGCGTTCATTTATACTATGTATTTTTGTACGTATGTATCGTATATATAATGTAAGCAGTACTACAAATGCATAAATATAGTACATATACCGCTTCAGTTCATCGATATAATAGGGACGTTTTGGTGAAAATCGCAGATCGTTAGTGGCGCAACAGTGTTATGATGGCCTTCCTCTATAATTTTACCGGAAAGGGAGATATTGAGATACGCGACGATTTCGTAATCCGAGCAGTTGTTGATTTATTAGTTCTATCTTGCTGGCATATGATAAAATGCTCCAAGTTTTAGGTTGCCTTTAGATGGATTGAATAATCGTCTTTTCTATGTACTCTGTCATCGTAACCATAACGGTACCTATCTTAAATCTTCAGTGAAGTAAAACGAGGCTGAAGTGTGCCTTATCTGCTGAGCTATTTATGACTATCGCAGTTCGCTTTTATTTCAGGTGGTGGAACAATTAGGAGATGTATCGACTTACTAGAATATTTTTAAAAAAACTCTGCAATGCCTTCTCGAGTTTTTACGCATTTGGGAGTTTTGCTTTTTTGAAAACTTGGCCATTGAATATGATGGGAGAGGGAGTAACCCTGAATGTTTACCGAATATCGCTGACATCAAGGGGTTAGAATAGCTTCGATTCTTACATCTTGATTCTTATTTCCTATCGCAGAGGTCAGCAAATTTGCCATGCCAACTTTTTATTGCTAATCAGAAATATGTATGTTTTTTCAGATTTAGCGAGCGTAACCACTTTTATTTGAAGGAGACGATTCGCTGAAGGCTATGTTGGCGGCTCTTTCTTTCATATTTGAAAAGTCGATCAAGAATGATTGTTCGCCTCGTGATCTGGAACTCGAGATGCAGCAGCTCGGTCTTCCTGCGGGTTTGATTTAAATAGCACTAAAACCACTGCAGCTATCTTCATTTGTTCAAATATTTTCGGCTGCCAGAGAGATTCGGCTGTCTTCTATAGTTAATGCGACCTTTCAAATCATTCATTACTTCATTTCGTCTCCTTTTGAAGGGCTACTCTCTGCCAGTGTGGCTGTTACCTATTTCGCAGGTTATCACTCCTTTATATATTGCTTATCAATTCTTCCATAATAATGATGAGAATTACTGCTTTATTTCTGAGTATGATAGGGTCGAGAATACTCCCACTCAGTGCATAAATGTTATTGCATTCAGGCAGACTTTTTTTGGCGCTCGTCCCCATTCAAAATTGTTTTTCGATGTTTACTTCCTTTTGAGACTTTTCTATTTTTAATTCCCGTTCAATTATTTCTTGGTGCCTACTTGCCTTTCCGGTCCATGGTGAATAAAGTTTCTAGTGTACGAGCTTACCTATGAATCGATAAAAATGTGTATTTGCATTCACCCGAACAACCTACGAATATTACGAGTGTGTTTGAGGATATTGCTTCGTAGGTTCATTCGATTAGAGCTGGTAGTAAAGGTATATATTAAATTCAACACCTTCATAACAGCTCTTCGTTTTCAGAGCACTGCAAACAACTGATAAAAATCTACACGATGAATTTTGAGAAGTTAAAGACAGTTGTGGCATCATCTTTTATGCGAGGTGAACATTTAGCATTGTATTTATTTCTTGTTCTCTCTTTTCTTGCGTATTCTTTCTTATTACTTGTTTGAATTTCTGCGCATCCTTCTTGCATATTTTCTTTGGTTTTCCTAGTGCATTGTCTATGAACCTAGTGGCAGAGAATGCATATTCGAGTGTGATGTTTCATTGACGAGAGAAGCAAGTAGTGCATGTGGGACATTCTTTGCTATGGGCTCATCTACGTGATGATCCATGCTATGCAATCATCAGTTGATGTTGGATAGCAAGAAAGAGAATAGATTTAACCGAACAGCGATTCTTTGTCCCCCAACCAGACCACCACTTGAGTATCATTTCTGAAGGCTATATTGTCGACAAGTTTCACAGTGTTACATATTTATGATTAGGGTTTGTACTTTGCAGGCCCGTCTCTTAGTGTGACCTCGAGAAGCGTCAAGAACATCGATACGGATAAGGTTGGCGCTTAACATTACAGCCTTATTGCACCGCTTCTTATTAGTGCTTTTTTTCCGTATTAGTCACGCTTTTTGCTGGATCACAGCGCTGAAAGTGCAGTTTGGAATTGCACGTCCATCTGACAGGTCTTTTCAGTACGAAGATAGTACTAGACGGAAAATTGTTATCATGATTGCGGGTCGATCCAATTCGTTAACGAGTTTCTGCAAGGTTTTTTTACGTAGTCATGGAATGAATAAGGCATAAAGCTAGTTACAACCCTCTAGGTAAGTAAGGTGGAACCATTTAGAATCGACCGTAGTGAAACATTTCGTGGCTCATTCATATTACGTCCTAGAACTGCGTAGGCTCAACAGTAAGCGGTCACGACTGCCGCAGTACCTAAGATTGGTGTCCAGATGGAGCTGCTAGGTTGCATGTGTGTGGGAACACCAAAATTAAGCGTTGATTTATGTTTTTTTGTTTCACTTCATCGGTGAATTCATATGGTGATGGCTGGAAACTGTAAGGCAGCTTCAAGCCTCGTGTGTGGTCTTCGAAAGCATTCTGAACAGAATTAGACATTTTTTTCAAAAGACCGCAACGTTAGTTTTTTTGTAAAAACGTAAGGTCTTAGTAAAAATCTTCGTAGTGATTATTTATGCAGAATAAGTGAGAATTGATATGTCTTTTTAGAGGTCGAGTTCAAACAATTCATGGGAATTACCTAAGAAAGAGAACCCATTTAAATTATCAGAAGTCATTTTTCTATTTATTTTGAAGATATAACCAATCAGATTGGAGATAAAACGCATTTATTGTCTTACAATATTTTCTAATTTCTATGCAAATGTTTGAAAATATTTAGGTACATATTTTGAATTTGCGGTCCTCAAATGGCGAACAAATCGCAGTCGCATTGAATGACCAAAAGTTGCATCTTCTACAGAAAGGTATGCATCAATTGTGCACTGAAACGTCAGATGTTTGAAGAAGTTTGTATTTTTATCTTTTTGAAAGTTCAAGATTCTGATGTGCTAGCTCCTTGACCACCATTTATATGCTGCAGGAAAGGATATGTTCATAGAGAGCGGCGAGGAAGGGGGATGAAGGGAGATTGGTCGACAGTTTGACGGTTAGCAAGAAAAATGGCTTGAGGACGATGACACATTTTCAGTTACATGGATAGGCGATTTCTCAAACGAGATCCCCGAAAACTTCAATGACAACGTTGAATGTTTCTGTGGTGGTGGAGAGGACTGATGGGAGGCAACGAAAACCCAGAAGAGGAGCAATGATGTTGAAATTTCAAAAAACCGTTAGGTGGATTTCATCGTCGGGGATCGATAATTCTTATGCAGCGAACCAAATTTACCTCTGATTTCGTACAGCTTTTTGACTTTTGTTTTATTTTTCCCCATTTGTATCATTTTGTTGCGTTTTCAACGATACATCGTGTAAACTTTGGCCGGCTTATCTTTTCTTCTCGCAGAAATTCAGCCGGCTGAAGTTCACACCAAATCCTTCAATGGTGCGGTAATATGGATGGATGCATCGTCAGTTTTGTTTTCAGCGTATATTCTTCTTCGATAGATTTCTAGCACGTTCATTGTTGCGATGCTTTATTGTTTTTTTTTTGTTCGCCACAGGAAATAGATTCAAAAAACCGAATTTTAAAGCTTCAGTTTATTCTAATGAGCATTATATATTTTACAGAACTTTCTTGTTGCATTCGCACGACACGAGAATCCTCGTGCTTTAAGCAAACTTGCGCGCATTCTCTATGCGATCTTCATATTTTTATTCCGAATCTTCCCGCTTTTTATAAGCATAGAAGGTATATTTTGGTATAGCATATCGCTCTCACTGAATGGCAAATGCAAATTTTCTCTTCATATTGTCTCTCGAACCTATTTTATGCCGAATATGTCTGCTTGTCATCTTATCTGTATCATCTAATCATATTTTTCATTCATTTCAGAACTTGGTGAAGCACTCGACATAATTCGGCCCTACGTTAAGAGCTCGACAACCAAATCGTAACGTTTTGCAGTATGCAACTAACGTCATCAACGGCTGAAATGGATAATTATGTTTGTATTTTGTGAATTGGTTTTCGGAGTAGTTTCTTGCGCTTATCTTTCGATGGCAGAAATTTGGATTGATGGATAGGTGTGTGAAATGTTTTGCGCTGATATGGAGGTGGTCAGTTGATGGTCAGATTCGAATTGGCATTGGTACCCATTAGAGACGATATGTTATAATTATCAGGTTTAATTATCGTCGCTTTTGCATCTCATGTTGATCGGAGTTGACCGCTCTCGATCGCGTAGATTAGCCGTCCAGTGCATGGAATGTAAGCGACCGTTTTGCCAGCAATTCCAGAAATAAGGCAAGCATTTCTATGGCTTTATATTTTGCTTGTTCTAGGAAGAGGTGAATTCCTTTCGTAACTACAGCTGCTCTGTCGAAGCCATTTTGAGATTTTGTTCAAAAACTATAGATTCCTTTGGAAATTAAAATCATTTTGGATGAAAAGTTTCCCATGAAATGTGATTGACGGTGTAATTATTATCATATTATTTTGTCACTTATGTTGTTTGTAGCGTTGTTTCAGTAAATTTTTTTTTTCGAGAACTGCTATCACTTGAACTGTCCCACTATAGCTTCACTTGAAATGCGCGAATTGAATCGCACAAATAATGAAATATTCACTACTCATTTGATATGCAAACATTTATATAATCCGCATAATTATGAAGTCATGATAGGTGCATTCTTCACTGTTCTTGTTCTCATCTCTCAGTCGTTCTTCTGAAATGATTCTCATTAAGGTCTTTTTCCTCTCTCTATCAGATGCCAATAATTCCATGTCGATTTTTAAGATTTCATGCTCTCCATAAGTGTATTGTTAAGCAATAGCAGAATGTCAACGTTAGTTTAGAAGGTGATAATGAAATCGCTCGATTGCAATTCTTCTTTGATTTGCATAATTGTTGTCGGATTTTTGATGAGAAAATTAATTATTATAGTATTTGAGAAATTGTCTTTTTCCGTTTCGCCATTCATTTTCATCGATTTTGTTTGTTTTAGCGATGGAATTTTAATGACATTAATCTCCAAGAAGAGGAATATTTAATGTCTAGGATATATTCCTTGAATGCGCTATTTATTTAAAAAAAGAAGAAAACTTTTTCCGTTCCCTTTTAGGTCCGTCTTTCTATACTATCCGAATTGAATTAGGACAGATTTTGATTGTATTTCTTGGAAAATAATTTGCGAAATATTTGGATTTCTCTGAACGAGAAGTGCGAATTTTCTTTTTTCTTTAAGCACGCGTCTAAGCTGAATACATTCCTGAGAATTGCATCGAGTTCATTGGTCATACTAATAGCCAGAAAAAGTAGCTGCAATCATGTGGTGGTAACGGTTGATGTAACACATTGCTACATTGCTGATAGTAAAGACATCAAATCCGCTTTGACACAGATTTCGAGCAAGTTCTCTTATGCATTTTTCGACTGTTCGATGATATGTGGCTGTATTGCTGTAACTTCAGAAGAACTGGAAAGTCTGTCGCTTCCAGTGTTGTAGCGCGTTCGCGTTATAAGATTTCACAGAAATTGTTGCGGTTATCGATCGGCACTATTCTCGGAGCTTGTCGTCAATCAGCGAGAAGTGGATTGCTCCTCTTCATTTAAAATATAGTGCCTAGATAAAGTTCCAAAAAGTTTTCAGTTCGCACACATGTGTCTTTCTTTCTGTTCGATTGATCATCACTCGGGCCAGAACATGTCGGCAAAACGCTATGCAGGCGTTTCAGTTGTTTAGACCAATCCTTCACCGTTTAATAACGTAACGTGGGTTTTAAATGCGTTTTCCCGTGTTCTTGTATCTTATTCTGCAAGTGGGATGTACAGTCAATTTCCATATAAGATTTATTACAGTGAGCGCCACATGTGTGTGATAGGGCGAAAGGAGGTGTGAGGAAGTGGTGGCTGAGTGAGAGCATGTGAATGAAGCGGCAATGATGAGATAGAAGAAACGTAAGGAAATTACTTTAAAGTATCGTTAAGGTCAATGTTGCGTTGCAGTAAGCGCAATTGAACATAAACGAATGTTTTTTAGTGCTAAGCAGAAAGAGGGCTCGCAATTAGAGAAGCGATGTGAGGCGTCATTATCATCTGATTGCTCTCAAGCCACCAATTAAGTAGCCGCTCACTCCTATCGTAGTCAAAATTTCATCAAGCGCTCATCACCCACTTCAATAGCTTCAATTTTCCTATGTCGCAATTAACTGCATTAAAACGGAAATTCACCTCAAAAGTAAACATTTCTCGACTTATATGAAACCACAAACTTTCATTTCGATTCATGCTCAAATTGTTGCACGTCAGCGATTTATCTCCTAACCTCTTCATTATAAGTACAGTAAGCCTTGAATGCCGAATATTTAGCCGATAATCTTTAATACTTCAAAAGCAACAGAGATTGCTCTCATAGAGAAATCAACTTATAAGTAGAAACTTGAATAAAATCTGCGACTGTTTTCTTCAAATGTTGCTCTGCGTACCTCATCAGTATATCACGACGAAATGCTATCGGAAATCCTTTTCACAATACACTTAGCCAAAATGCACCGTTGGACATTGTGGCAACAGTCGCTTTCAGAGCATTATGGAAGTGCGAGGTATGCTTCATCATTTGTGATTTGTGCATACTTTCCGTTGGTCACTTCATTGTCCCATTTATCATCAAAGCGTGAGTTCGCATTACCTTCACGATAAAAAACGACCCTAAAAAAGTTCCATTCCATTCGCGGCTACTGCGATTGGCTTCCAGACCGTTAATTTTGCGAGATGTGAACTTGCGTTAAGACTTAAATGTTTTTTGCTCAAATCACCATATTTCATTAATGGCGCTTTTTTTGAATCGCATGTTGAAACTTGCGGATAGGCATAGCAATAGAGGAATATGGACACGTACACACCCGCACAAACGCTTAAATATACTTTGTTGGCGTGGCTGAAGTAGAGATTAAATGGGGTCTATCGGTAAACACATTCGTCGTCATTAGGTTGTATAGGAAAAATTGATATTATAAAGACGGCAGCTGTATAGCGTCGGCGCTTCGAGAACTATGGTACTATACATTTCCGTGCAGAAATTTTCCTTCTCAAACATGCACGATTGACGAAAGTCACAAAGATTGATTGTTCCTTCTTTACAGATTCCTTTCTCTTATCCACCGTTCATTCTTTTAGGAATAGGCAAATTTCATCCGAACCCTCGAGAGTTCTCTACTTTCAATTACAGTAAAGCTTGTAGTTTTACATGGAATCATATTATTCTAATGCAGCGTTTTGCATATGCATGCTTTTGAGTGTGTATGCTTACGTCTGTGCGTCTGTGTGTCTGTGTTGTCTGTATGCCTGTATGTCTGTGCCTGTGTGCATGTTATATATATATATATATACAATATATAAATAATATACATATATAATATATATATATATATATATATATATATATATATAAATATATATATATATATATATATATATATATATATATATATATATATATATATATATATATATATATATATATATCGGATCGTTGCAATTCGCGAGCTGTTTCCATTTCTAGAATGCTCAATAAATAGGGCAAAATACAATTCGATTTCCATTACCTAATTCTAGCAATTTATAAAAATGACAGGCAAATAGCTTTAAAAAAAAGCTCTGAATAAATATTTTGCAAAATCGTTGACAGTATTAAATGTGTTCTGTTTTCGATTAAAGAATTAGACATAATTTTCGAATATTTTATGATATATATTTCAACTGTAAATAAAACGTTTTATGATTTTATTCAACGATAATCGATTAATATCCGATCATTTAGACATACGAGCGATTGAGAATAAGAAAAAGGCGAACAGTATTGTAGAGGGGGTCGATAAGGAACGCGTCGAAATATGATGCCACATCGCTCGTTGCTAATGTGTGGATTAGAAAGGAACGCGATTATGCAACTTCTATACGATCCCAAATGGTCGCTATGCACAAATATTTTCGAGCAATTTTCCGAACAATTTTTGCTATTCTCTATCTCTATCTCTTCTCATTAACGTTTTTCGTACTCTTCTATAGATATTGAAATTATTCGATCGGATTTAAATGGAGGCGGGGGGGGGGGGGAGGGGGAAAAAAAAGGTTGAAAAAAATTTTTACTCGATTAAAAATAAGAAATTTATACAATTTTTGGATGAATACATATATTTATGAAAATAATTTGTTTTCTTTTTTTTTTTTTTGAAATTTTGAAAAGAAATTAATTATATAAAATTGAGAATTTTGGAAAAAATATTCCCACTGAAAACTTTTTCGTATATTTTATCATTTTTATCTTTTATATAATGATTGAAATTCATAAATTTCTTCTGCAAAATTCGTTGTATTTAAATTGGTTTAATTGAGCTTTTCACAAGAAAAGAAGAGATAAATGATAAAATGTCAGCAAAGCCATTAGAACAAAGAATAAAGTGTATTTTCAACTGGCGTAAAGATAAATGGCGAAATATTGGTAGATAGGAGGCGTTTTGCGTATAGAACACAATACCAATAAGATGAACTATTTATAATCATATAATCATTGTTTTCCATTAGCAAGTTTAGTATGTCTTACATTAATGGAGAGAAGGTGCTGAATTGCGGAAGTAAGGAGAGGAGATAGGAGATCTTGTTGAAGATTGATATGCGATAAGGAACAAGAGCTAGTTGCGTGTAATCAATGAGTAGTACTTGTCATGTTTCAATGTGCAATGGTTCCTCGTTGATTGCGTCATTAGCAACGATCTGAAGTCAACTATTGATCATCATAACATTGCAATTTGAATATTGCAGCAAAACAATTGCAATAATAATGTTTGCAAGAAATGCAATACTTTGTGCAGTTATACAACTGGATAATAAACAACGAACACAATCAAATGAATCACTTCTGAACTTTTTTTTTTGTCGCAATATTTCTCTCAATGAATTTTTAATAAATTATGCCTTCGTTTAACACTTTTATTCTTTTTACAAAGGAATCTTCCATCAGCTTAACTAATGTTTTCTTTCATTCATGGGAAGTCTAGTTCAATCTTAGATAGTATGAAAATGACGAGTTATTAGTAATGCAACATACGTCGATCCGTTTGAGCATTTTGAAATTTCCCATCGTGGTGTATTTCATTAATGAAGATGTTGAATTAATGGAAACATCTGATACGGGTAATTGTGAGCACTAATGCAAACAAAATTCGTAAGCAAGTCAGTGTATTAATAGACCACTCACAGATGCTTACTGCTTAATGGGTGCTGCATCGAGTTATTTCCACTCTCACGCTTATGAAGTTCTACGACATCCATTCACTGGGTGGCAATCACCTTATGCTATATGCCGTTTCATCCTGTACTTATCGGTCACGCGATTGTAATATGCTTCATACAAAACACGCTATGTTTTACAATAGACTTTACTTCAGCTGTTTATGAAAATTGCATCTAATGCTTTCTACTACGACGCATGAATCAGCCGTCTTTGATACTGAAAATGAGCGATTGCATAACGAATTTGCTCTACATGGATGCGGAAAGGAGTAAAGGGTGGGGGATTTCTAATAAGGAACGGTTGGAAGGGCATGTTCTAACCGTGGGGGGCTGTGCCTCTAAGGGGTGAACTTGTCAAGTGAGCGTGAGTCGCGATTGCGAGGAGGCGATAAGTAGTTTAGCGTGGAACAATGGTTTCGATTCGTTGAGGAACGCTCAACGGACGAGCACAACCCAATTAGTCACTTAGCCCAGGAGGGTGCAATGTACCAGAAAATAATAGGGTATGCGCTCGTTGTGCCAGGTGCTTCAAATCCCATCACAAACAATAACTCGCTTTGTTTTCCTCTACTGTAATCCTCGTCCCAACAGCGTGCATTCCCTTTCCATTTTTTATAGTATTTTTTTTTCGTTCTTTTTTTTTTTGCAATGAAGAGAAACGAACTAATAGACGGTAAGATGTTGACTTTATTGCCGATGATACTAGACTACTATAGTACATCGCTTATACAAATGAATCCTGAAATTACTATGTTCTTTAAATGGGAATCCCATAATCTCCAGAACAAAGAAAGCAATACTAGCACTTTACCCAATACTGAAATATTAAGAAATTCACCTTTCAAAAAGTTCGTAACATTTTCCTCTGTCTTCATTGATCATTTATATGACGGGTACTCGTAAATCCAACTTAAATCCAATTCAACTGCTTGAGCCAAAACGTTTCTATAGGTTTTTTGTTGTTGTTGTTGTTGTTGTTCTTAGTTTTCTAGATTCGTTTTCAGTGGCTGCTTTCCGAAATCTTCCTCTATAATATTTTATTTTCACTTCCATGTAATCAACTGGCTGTGAACTGCATACTCGTGGATATTTTCTAGATTGGAAATAACCATAAAAGAATAGATATTGCAGATCTCACAACGAAATACTGTAGAGCTTTTTGAGAAACAACGCATTCATCAAATACGTTTGATTTATTTGGCGAACATAGGTACTTCAGATCTAGGTTATGTATGACGACTTCCATTCCCGGTTGGCTGTCACGGCTGGTTCCAGGGTGGACGGGGTGTGGGAAAGGGAGCAGGACAACAGCAACGCTGTCTTCATGTCTCTTTGAAGAGTTTCCACAGCCAATCTGTGTCACATGAACCCCGTCTTTCTCACTGGCTTCCCATTTCATAATGGAACAAGTACGGCATTTGATGTACGCTGACTTTGTGCGGAATTTTTTCTTCTCAAAGCGTCGGATGATGCGTCGCTTTAATAGCACTAGAGAATATCTCGCTTATCGTAGAAAACCACGTGAATTCACTAGCAAATGCAAACATCGAAGTTTTCTTTTGATTTATAGGAATTCACAGGAAAATCTAAATTAAAGTATCTGATATAATCCGTTATACTTCACAAGAATTTAGCACATAGCTTAAGAGGTAACTGGGAAGTGGAAAGCACAATTTGTGCAGTTTATAAAAATTGTTCCTAGGTTCTCGTCGCTAACGTTTGCAAATGTAACCAACGTGCAATGAGAAATAGTTTATCGAATTTATGCTATGAAAATTGGTAGTCATGTTCAGAAGGCCAAATGAAGTGCGAAAAGCGATTAATTGAATTCCTTATAAAAAAAGTAATTTTCATCGGAATTTTAAGTGCAACAATTAGGATTCATATTTTAGAGCAGAGATTGTTTTTTTTTCAAAGCAAAGATAAGGCCATTCTAAGTGGAAAAAGATGTGAGAATATGGGGGTTCGAATCAAACCCTTTGGGAATTGATGATTTATTTACGGGATTGCCACATGACGCAACGACACTTACCATCACGCTGAGGTGGTAGTTTGAATTGCAGACAAAACGGTGTGTGAACGTGTGTCGGCACATCAAATACCGCACGTCCTTAATGGGCGTCCCGGTGAAGGCGGCAAAAATTTTTGAAGTCTACTGGCACGCAACTTGGACGCACATCACCGCCAACATATGCTGCCTATTGCGGCTTGCTATGTTATCACGTACCCCCTTCTCCCATCTAAAACAACAACAACAACAACCTTCACCTTCCTCATCTCGCAATCAGCATTCAGCTGCTATTAACCGACGCACGCTCAAACATATGATGGTGGATAGAATTTATTTATTCTGCGTTTATCCGGCAAAGAGCATACAATTACTGCACCTTTTGAATTTTTCAACTCATAAAACAAACTGTGTTGAAATATGATGGAGTTTACGTTAGTTGCTGGCAAGGTCAACGATGAGGCAGTGTTGCATAGCCATGTTCGATAAAGTAAACGATGCGAGTTGTTCGTACGAAGCATACATCAGATTTTACCTCAACGCTTGATTTCTAGCTATACTTGCCCAGAAGTTTTCAATTTTTGACTGAACGCGAGTAATCCTGAAATTCTATCCAGAAGTGAAGTAACGTTAATGTGTAAGATTTGAAGTTTGTAGAAGATCGACGAAGATTGAAGCTAACCTTACTAAGTGAACTTTATAGGCAGAAATTCTTTGCGTAGGGCAATCGACATGGTTGGACAATCATATTCGTAGTGCTTTAACGAGATGTCTTTACGGGCTGCGAAAGCGCCAATTTAGAGCCATATTCTGAAATGAGTACCGGATTATCGATGTGCAGCACAATTCGAAGGAATGAGCGTAATGAGCGCTGCGACTACGGTAGGAGGCGGAAGGAGGCGGTAATGGGGCGTGCGTTCCATTCGACGATTAGATCGCAGGGGTGTGGTTTGTCGCCACTGGACGCAATACTTTCACTTATAAGTATATGCCGAAAGTCATAAGTGACGAGGCGATTCGCGCCCAAACGAAACCCTCAACGTCAAGTCAGATGGCCGTCCAGCTTCAGGTGAGAATGATTCTGAAACGTCATTCTTGTCCGAATACGCCTCGGATTGCAAGCGCCCAAAGTGCGCCCTTTGAGTGTACTCCTTCTTCTTTCACTGCTGATTGTCTACGGAAGACATCTACTGAGAGTCATTTCAGATTCTTGCTAATACGTTGCTTAATTGTAATTTTCGCAGGTATTTGTAGTGAAGTTATGCTGAGAATGTGACATTACAAAATGTTGTTGATGTGACAAAGAAGCACAACATTAGAATGTGAACGAAAGGGGTTGTCAGTTTCAGAGTTGTGATCAGAGCCCGCTTGGCAAGCTGGTCGAGCAGTACAACCGACTTACATCGGAAGGGCGTGCTTGTGAAGAGAAGAGTGGCAAAAAAGAGACGAGAGCCGAATATGTGATGAGTAGTGCGGCGCTTGTCGATGCTATGCCCTACGCTACTCCGACTCCTTACCCAACATACGCATGGAGTACGGCCACAAGCCCGTGGTGGACCGAACCACCATCTGCTTGGCCTCTTACATATGCGCCTAATGTTGCTGCTGAGACGGCAGCATATAGCCCCTACCTGGCTCCGCAATTCCAAGGTCTGCTGTCGGCAACAGTATCTGGCCAAGCAGCGATGCCCACCTCTAGTCCAAGTCATAGTGTCGTTACATGCAAGGCGTCAACTACATCGGCTGTTGCTGCAGCTGCAGCGGCAGCTGCAGCTCTTCCACAAGTTGGTGGAGGCAAATTCCCGAGCACTCGTTCGAACTGTGAGTGCCCTAACTGTCAGGAAACCGAGCGTTTGGGTGAGTGCTTTTGTCACCCGTTGCCATTTGTTTCGCTACTCATGTATACTTCAAGCGATCTAAGTAAACGCATGAACGCACTAACCAAAGCTGAGAACAATTCAGGAAAAGTAGCTCTGATGGTCACTAAGATTTATAATTATTTGTGGATTATCCCTAGAGACATCTCCAAATATCTTTTCCAAACTTAACAGGCATGTCCTATTTTTTGGCGCACCTACTACAGGAAGCGATAAAATTAAACGACAAAAGGCGCATATACGCATCAGACTGGAATGTATATATTACTGTCTAGCGCCATTAAAAGAGCGTTAATTTTCACTATTTATGCAAAACACTTAAATGCCGCTGACGGTACTATTGTTCCACAGGTGCATATTTATATACTAACATTCGTTATATTCATTGATATACAGTTGAGAACGGTAAGATGCGTCGAATGAGACAACAACGAACGTTTTCAGTTCTTTGGGCAGTGATCATTTCAAATGACTAAAAACTTTCGCTTTACAAATGTATGCATAATTTTGCTGGGATCGTGCCTCTATGCATTGAAATATCGATAAAATCCTTTATTAGCGTCTTATCTGACGCATAAAGTATTTTTCATCTCTGTACAGATAAATTTCTTTTTTTTTGAGTAATGGCACATTTCAAGCGCATTTTGGAACGCCATTGTGAGCGCAAATGTCTTTGCTATTTTCTTCTATGATGCCTAAGACATCCTAAATCAGTCAACTAATTTAAGAAGCCATGTAGAACTTTTGGTGATTGTCTTCATATTCTTAACTATAAATGGGTTGAATAACCTAAACAGAGATACTGAAATAAAGCGTACAATTGTTTGATGAGTGATTCATTTTCAAATGGATTTTGAGGCAACGAAATATAAACAATGGAAATCCCAACATAATCGCGTAAAATTTCGATAGTAATGTATTCCCGAATATTTCAAATTTCAAAAGTTTAGCAGAAAGTATTTCATAGTCTCAATAATCGTGTCAATATTTCGTAGACGTCTAATTTGCTAAAGAATATCGACAATTGTTTATGTGAATCTGCACTTTATTTGCCATAAAATACTAGCGTACTCATTGCTTTAGAAAGCAAGAGCATTTCTCGAAATATTCTTGCAAATATTCATTAAAAAATTCTTTCTCATTTAAATTTGAAAGAAATTCCACAATCGCCTATATTTTTAGGCTTTTACTCTAAAGAATGAATGAGCGTATTTGCTGACAGAAATTTTGTCATAAATATCGCACCTCAACTGTATCGTTTATGTCAAGGACATAGAAGGGAATAAGGAAAAAAGTGTTTGGCATCATTCCCACGATGATCTCTTCTTGACTTCGACCCTTCGAAAACAACTCGTTGAAAGCTTATTGGTTAATAAAATTTTAATGGCTGTTTTCATCATAATATAGGTGAATAGATAATCCTTAACGGCAGGAACAAATAAGCTTTCATTCCGCTTATTTCAACTTTTTTTTCTCATATTCGTAAAGCTTTGGCTAATTTTTTAACGGTAGTATCCCGATTGTAGAGATTTGCAATCATTATTGCAATGAAAATGCTTGCAAACTAATGAAACTGGCGTATGGATATTTGGAAGGACAAACTAGAAAATAGAAGGCATAAAAAAGGAAAATTTGAAGTTAACTAGTGATCTTCTGAACGACATTCAGGTTTTTCCGTGAAGCTTTTGAATGCAACTTTTCAATAATCAACTTTTTCTGTCATTTTTATCATGCACTGCGCTTTTTTTTTGACTTCAACGAAAAATCACCTATTCGCATTGGTAGTTTTCTTTAGTTCAACCGGTCGAAACGGGTGAGATATTGGGTAATAAACATTTTGCGATCGTTTCATAGTTTATTTAGACATTTCTGTAAGAATAAAGCTTGGAAACTTATTACGATTTGCATAAAAGATATTATAGCTATATCCGAGAGTTCTTCCATAAATTGCCGTCTATTTTCTAAGAAAAATGATGCAGAATACACTGCTATAACTTCATATTAAACAGTTTGGTTTCTTCTTCAATCATTAAAGCAAAAAAAGGAATTATTAGCGGCGATCTTGAAATAAAGTTCTTTAAAATAAAGCATATTTATAACAGGAATCGTCATTAAGAGCGATTAGACAATCGCCATTTGAGAGATCTAGAAAAAAAACGGAAGATTCCAGAACTCTCATTCAATGCGGGCAAATTTTATGGGAGCAATATAGGGATCGGTAGAAACAAATGAGTCAACTAAATTTTTTAAGACGGCGAAGACGCCGTCGGTATCGAAATATTAAGGAGGCGCTTTTTCCACCCTCGTTTCCCGTCCTCCACCCTATTAAGCACATCAGTGCTCATTAAGCAGCAAGCAAGAAAATTCAGCCTGTATGAATTAATAATTATTTGCAATGAACAAATTCCTGCAAGAAAAATTTGTAAAGGTCACCTTCCGCTTCGGTTTTGTGAGGTAATTCTCAGCGGATAGCAGTCAGTCATCAGCTAGTGAGTGTCAATTTTTGATACGAAGTGGATGGTTGTGTTTTACCTAACAAACGATAAAGTATTTAGAATGTAAAATATTTCTTGTCTTCAATTGTTTAATAATGCTTGATCGCATATTTATAGATATTTGTAGCCAATAAATTTCAGAGGACGCTACTATGCGGTTCTATTTGCTACCGCAGTATCATCTATTGTGTTTCATTCGCTTAACTGTATAAACTCGACGACTTGCAAAATTATTGAATTTCATCTGTAAAATTACCGCAAGAAATTCACTAAATATGGCATAAATAAAAGCCAACGCCGAGCATTATACAAATATTGTGCAAACTTGTACAATAAAAGTAGAATGAAGTAGTGTTGTGCAATATGTCGACGACTGAGCAATCGTATTGCAAATTCGATGATAGTTTATTGTTTATAAGTTATCGTCGATTTTATTTATTCAATTAAGTGTCGTTTTGGTTTCATAAGATTTAATTCTCTGATCAAGAAATATCACCTGTAGCACCTGAAATTGATCTGTTTTTTTAAATGCACATAGAGGCATCAAATCTCAAAATAAACGAAATTATTTGTAGGCTACTTAAATCTGTAGCACAGGCTACTCGCAGCGCACGATATGTTCACAATGTGTCGTTTCTTTGCGACAAGCTCTTTGTTATACAGGTATCGCGCGGCATACACACAATGTATAGCGATACTTAAGTTTGATGGGAGGACGTTGTCATGTCATTATTCAGTTCGCTTAAAGCTAGTGCTATCTTTCATTATTTGGTTTTTAATAATTTTTGAAAAAAAACGCTTAAAATTTTCCAATTTTTTACTGTTCAATTACTGCAACATAATAAAAAATATGTATATATTTCTATTGTCTTTGAAAAAGTCCATTGAAGATAAATTTGCTATTTTCATTTATTCACAAGAAGCAAAATCCGCACAAAAATCTCAATGTATTATCCGATTTTGATCGAAATATTATCAGCGCGATTGAGAATACAAAATAATTGAGAATAATAGTGGGGGAAATTTTTCATTGATGATGTTAACTTCGAAAATATTAAGCTGGAAGAAATTTTTTGTACAGGAAACACTTCAACTCTAAAGATTTAAATTTTTGTGCTCAGAGAAAGAGCCAGCTGCGACGTATTGCTTTCCCCAATCTTTTTTCGCTTTGCTTCCTTTTGCTAGTACTAGTTGTCTTATTGAACTTCGTTTTTTCTTTGCTTCTCGAAGGAACCCCGTGAAATGATACCAAAGACGAATGAGATGACTTCTGTAATAGTCGAAGATTTGGGGTGTTACCTCTTTGAAGGCTTCTAGCTGCACCAAATAACTTACTAATATAAATCCAGTATAGAGTCATTCAGGCGAAAAAAAACGACCTAGTCATATTTCTTGAATTGCGTTTTCAAAGCAAATATATGTCAGCTACTATTATCATTAAATGAATTCAACCGACATCAACTTGAAGTGCGCAAATCGATTGCGGATCGCATTATGTGGTAACGGCAATAATAATTCACTAAATTCCCCGACGACGACACGTAATTGGCTACAGTAGGCGAAACGCGTAAAAAAAAATTCAAAAGGACGATTACTGTTGACAGTATTTAAATCGGAAGTGCGAAAAAGGAGAAGGTGAGTTTAAAAAAAACTGCTCAACGGCCCTGAAAAGGCGTCAATTAGAAAAAAAGTCATGCACGCAAAAAATTGGAAAATAATTAACACCTTCACTCTATATTCAATTCCGCTTCCTTTTTTTTTCCACAGAAATCGAACCGCCGTCAATCGCTTTGGATGTCCGATGTTGTATCACAGTGAGCACTTAATATAAGCGTTGAACTTTTAAAGTCACCTATCATTCGAAAACATTCTGTGCTGTAATCGTGTAGTAGATTTTTTGTTCGTTTGTTTTTTTTTTTTTTTGTTTGTTTGTTTAGAGAATCTTGAGCATTTTATACAATATGAGCTGTATGTCCGCTGTGTTCTCATACCAACGGACCAGAATAGAAAGAAGCTCGAGCTTAAATTATAGTTGAACGGTCAAATAATGTAGCATCATATTTCTTCTATATCATAGAGCGCCATATTGTGACTTTAAAAAGAACACACAAAATATGCCAATTGAAATTTGGTCGGCATCGCTTAACGACCAAACATATAGCGCTGAAAAAACAGAACGTTTCTATAACTATTGTGTAAATCTTTTCCTTTTTCTTTTTTTTGCAAATCGTCTTGTAAAACTACGGATGATACCGTTTGATATCATCGATTAGATTAAGATTCCATTTTATAGCTTTTGAGAAGATGTGTCTTATTAATTACCAATAGTAAAAGTGTTAAACAACTCGATAATCCATAATGCTAAGATTCGAACGGTACTATTAATTTATAAATTCATATAAGGAGCAGCATTGCCTTACTTACTGTCTGCTTTACTTAAGCGGCGAAGAATTTCGCCAAATCGAGAGAAAGAATTCTCATAGATTAGAGTGGATTTTATCCAATTATCTAATGGAACGAAGACAAAAATCAACATTGACCGATATGATAGAATTATGTGGTTTTTCATCACTTTCACTCATCTCAACAACGATTGATTGTATCGCAAAATCGGGCGATTATTATTTTTCGTGATTGTGCAACTGAGCGTGAGAGTCATTGAAGGTCAACGTATATCTATATGTGCAACTTGAGCCGACCCATCTTCCTTTATCACCTATTTGGCAACGTTTTCTTTGCATTATCGCATTTGTCACCACTTTTCTCCTTACTTTCTCTTCATCATTAAGAAGCTGATATTCAGATTATGATTCATTTATTTCATCGTCCGTCTTTTAAATGAAAATTTAAATATAAATAAATAAATAAACATATATATATTCTTTTTTTTTTGTAGAACCACTAAGTATAAATATAGAAATGGAAAAAAGAGAAAAGTGACCAAGTGAACAGCACTGTCAAGAGGGTTGCCCAACATTGTCACCTCTCTAGTGAAATTTCTCTTACATTCTTCTCGAGCTTTCTCGATTTTTATGTAAATCTTCTGTTGAAATTTTTTTCATTCAATTTAAAAATTTTTCATTGCCACGTCAGCAAATCTCACAACTTTATGAAAATGAGATGGTTGAGAGATTGGAAATTATAATTATAATGTGTTTAAATAATGGGGATTTTTAGCACAAAAAAAAACTTACATACATATTTCGATTTCGTGATTAAGCGAATTCAGTATGGAAGAAATACTCTCGAATGGCACAGAAGAGATGCTTCTCTGAGAGAGCGATTACGGTTTAGCAAATATTACCTCTGAAGATCGTTATCACTCTTGATATGTTAGCACTTGAAAGTATATTAAGCGAATTACATAACAACAGCAATGCCACGGCAATTTAATCAGGCTAAAATTTGCATATTCTCTTTTGCATAGAATTTAACAGATATTGTGCTCTCTGCAGCTTTCTCTTCTCTTTAGACGCTATTATTTTGCATTTATTTTTATTTCTTTTTATTTAAAAGTTCCAGTTGTTTCACTTTTCATTCCAGTTCATGTCTATATCGTTACCAGTGGAGCCGCTTTCTTATCGATGTGAAATTTTTCATCGTTTTTTTTTCTTCTTTCATAAGCGAATTTCAAAGTTACATTGTCAATATTTTTTATATAATCCTCATCATGTAGACAATTTTATGAATAATCCAAAGGTATCTATACCCAACATGCGTATCGAATAACTCTTTATTCGAAAAACTTTCAGGAATGGCAAATATATCAGCAAAGAAACGAGGCATACACAACTGTCATGTACCCGGATGTGGGAAGCTTTACAGTAAAAGCTCGCATCTAAAAGCGCACCTTCGATGGCACTCCGGCGAACGACCTTTCGTATGCATTTTCCTGGTTAAGCTATCGCACTCTCACAAATTACCTTTCTATCTGCTAAGCTAAGTCAGAGCCACACGCTTAAAGTGGGACGATAAGTGATAAAACTCGGTAGCTCGACAATGCGCATACTTGGTTGCCCATGGTTGCCCATGGGGAAATTTTTATCACGTACTCATCGGATACGTGGATAGGTATTTCGCCGAAAGCGCTAGACCGGATATGGCATGTGATATGCGTGATAATAAATGTAACTTGGCAGTATGTGAGATACAGAGGTGAAGCTGAGAGATAAATAAGCTGCTTCAGTTAAAAATCAGATGCAACTTAATTTGGAGCAAAGAAAATCAATTTCACGTGCTGCAGAATTAATCAGTGAACTGTCTGCAGCGAATTCTATGTATGACATTTATTCTAATCGCTATCAAAATCGCTTCGATTTCTTTCCTTTCTTATTGACAAACTTTTTTTTTCACCCGTTCAACAGCTAACAGAACTCCGTTAGTGAAGAATGCAATAATCAAAACGCATCTGATTATTTGTGAAGCAAAATCGCCTCAATTGGCGTCGTATTGAAGTTCCGACAACTAAACAAGAAAAACATTTAGTCAGTACACAACTGAATTTAAGAAATTCTACAATTTGAGCCATATTATCGTTACTTTCGCATTTCGCTGGTTGAAAGTGCACATGTGCGGACACACATACATATGCAGAGTCAGCATCCCATCAAATGACTGTTTACAGAAAGTATAAAGAAGGTATCACAGCGCTGAATTGAAAACTGAAAAATATAGTTTATCTGGCTGGATCAGAGGAAGAAAGCTTCTCCGCAATGTGCTGTTCCCTGTTAGACGATGACGACAAACACATCGCACTTTCAATCAAATCACCTCTTCAAGTACCACATATTTACTTCTGTGGCTTGGGACATTAACTTGCTGCAGACGACCAGATGGGCATGAATGACATTTTTTTTTTCCTAAATTATCAGACAGCACCGGAAAAACTACACGAACCTCAGTACTTTGTTCCAAAAGATTCATGAACAAGAACATTGCGCATTGTTCTACGGTTTCAGAAGAGCGGACGAGTCGAGTGCACAAGGTGTTTACTCAATTTCATAACCCGGCTATTTTTCAGAAGCGAAGAACCACAGAGTCGACGTCTCACTCTGGTGATACAGCGTAAGGACCGAAGTACGCCCGCAAGGAGCAGCACTCAAGTCGTGCCAACAACGTTCCACCTGCGTTTATCGAACGATCCATTTTCGAGCAAACCACCGAACCAAAACGCCATATGTTTCACCGACACTAAAAATTTTCTATCCCACTGCCTCTGTCTTTGTTCTCTTCCCCCCCCCCCCCCCCCCACCCTCCCCATCAAACTTCTTTATACGACAAATACGACAGAAAGTGCATTCGATATTTCAAGGCCTATCGAGGAAGCTATTCAAATGGGAATACAAATAACGCCCACCCTCCATCCCCCATGAACTAACATTAAAACACCAACCGAAAGTCACTACATTAACTGTTTCTTACTCCCCACGCAAGATCATTCCCACTGAACTGCGGATGTTCAAAGATCGAAAATCAATTGATCTGAGATGTAACAATATTTCCAATGAATTGACCACACAAACAAACTTTGGTTTGGTTTTCTTTTCTTGAGATGTTTTATTATTGTGTCCTGATATCTACGAACATGTATATGTGCAACAGTTCTTTCCTATAAAAATGAATGTCTATATTCGATATTATTGCGTTACTGTATCGCACAAATCGAAACGTTTTCCTCTGCAAGCGAAGCATTTTCGCTGTGCATTTCAAACATATAAGTATGAAAGCGCGCCAGAGAAGCCAACATGATATGTGCTATTTGCAATCCCATCAATGACATTCGCCGATTCTATAAATAATTGAAAGCAATAGCATAGCACTTAACAGCATTTTCCTACTTATCAAAACAGAATATTTCAAAAATAGCACAATATGAGTTCAATTTTTCGCCGTTTGATGCCTTCTTCAAACAGGGAATTAGTGAATAAACGACAACAAACACTAAGATTCCATAATATACTGAAATAGTTTCAGTAATTCCTCCAGCAATCGATAAAGTGGGGTAAACAATACAGAAATGTTGAGCTCTCTTTCTATACTCATTGGCTATTATAAAATCTATATTCATCACTTGCCTATGGTAAATGAAGGCACCTAACTACTTGCTTTTGCCGTGAGAAGACATCTAGCCAATTTCCTGAACTGATGTTACACGGCTCTTGTAATACCGATCGCATTCATATTAGGATGCATCATCCGCAATTACCTTACGTTCGAATATCTGCAAATTTAAGTCAATGCCGAACATCTTCCGATGACGCCTTCTAATGTTAAAGTGTACAACCACAGGGTATGAGCTTGGGATACTTTGCACATTTGATTTGACTACAGTTGGCCTAGCGATGATTTTTAACAAGTAATCGAAATAAACACAAGGATAAGCTTTGAAATGCTTTCCGATTAGTATGCGTATAATAAATACGTTGCTTTTGAGAACAGCAATTTCTTAGCAAATAAAAAGAAAGCTTTATTCAGTGAATGAAACGATCCTTATAAGCATAAAAACGTTTTGTCAGCACAGCAACATTATGCCAACATTACACTCAAACATCATCCAGAATGATAGAAACGTTTGTATGCGCAACGTTACAAATGTACACCTATCAAGTCTGTTAAATGAAAATTCAAAGAAACGAAATAAAAACCCGCCTGCAGGTTGTACACTAATACCCACATTTCATTCACTACTGATAACTTCATCGAACAATAATGAAACACTCTCAGTGGTTGAAACCTTCCAACGCAATGTTCACAGCACACCCTATCGATAGATGCTCTTTCTATGTGCCAACACCACTAGACAGTGAAATAAGCCAGGATAGTAAAGGTATAAATAAATCTTAATGGCTCACTATTTTAACAGTATGTTTTACAAAGCAGATGCTCATTACAGCAATAAAAAAGTTCAGCTAAAATATTAAAACTTAACAGCAGCAAAATAGTGATTAAAGAGTACAACCAAAGCGATACTGTACCTCTTCCCTCCCCTCCCCTCTCCCCAAAAAAATAATGCATGTAAAATTCTGTTGGTAGACACACCAACAACTTCACACAAATGAGGAACATATTACGCACTATCATTGAAAATGAAGCGCAAACCACTAAATGTATGAAGCGCATTGTGTGCGACACGAGCACCGCCTCGAAGTGCTAACACCAAGTGCAGGACCGATCCGCCAACCACCTCAATGCAAACAATTTGTTACTCGCAAAAAAAAAATCAAACAAATGATAGTTGAGCTCTCACTGAGGACAGAACTTATCATACAAACTGCTAAACTATATGAGACTGTTCATTTGATTTTTCACTAAACCGACTTTAGTTAATGCTGCATCACCTTCCAATAAACCCCACTTCCAAGATTCTCCCCTCAACGAGATGCTTCTCCTTGAGTGGTCCCCCTCCCCTTCCCCCTTCATCTATAGACTTTTAAAGAAACAAATAGCTCGCGCACCAATATAACCCCCCGTTCGCAATTACGCCATCTCTTTATAACGAAATTTGAAAAATGCTTTGTTTTTAAAGATCTTAAACGTTATAGACTGATGTCGTGAGTGGCTAAAGCTTTGAGGAGAAAGATTCACCTCGTCTATACCTCCTATCCCTCCTCGAAGAAACATTTTTCTTCAACAGGATGCCAAAAACATCCTGCTTTTAAATGAACCTAACGCTGTAAACTGTTGCAGCAATTCGACGATACCTTGCGAAAACAAACAATTGAAGCATCAAAAAAATCCTTCAATAATTGTTCGTGCCTAAAAATCTAACAAAACTTTCAATCATTCGGTTTTGTTGGCACTTATAAAGTAATCTACGTATAGAAATTTTCACAACCTAAGCCCGAACAGTTCTTCGTCAGGATTTCTCCTTTATCTACTACATAAACGAACACGAAAGCCTTCAAAATCATTAGTGAGCAAGCGTAAAATTATCTTACTTTATAATCCTGTGCCGTTTTCTCGTCATTCATTTGCTTCCCTGCGAAAATGAGTCTCTGTTGTGGGGGCGGGATGCCCTCTTTTTCTTCCACCTGAATAACTCCTTAATTGAATACCACCATCGGAAAACAAAATCGGCCATAATGCTTGATTCGTCCCCCATTCTCCGGCTTATTTTTTTTCAATCAGGATTGATATGGAAATAATATGAGATTTTCCTCGGCCCTTATGAGCGCAGTCAGGTGATAGTAGTGATATTCGCACTATCATACTAGTATATGGAAATATGCAGGTAGCAGCAGTATGTTGTAGATAACCTTTCTAAACGTATGTGAAAATTCGTCTGTATGGACATTACCTTTCTTGTTCCGCCTTCCCAGCTCCACCCTCCCTTCTCTGCATTAGAGCCGAATCCATCGGCATAGTTTAAAAGCATTAAAAAACGCTTCTTATTCAACCATCAGCCTAATGAGAGAAGTACGTCACTAAGCAAACAACGGATATGGTCAAAGTAAACCTTACAGGTATCTTAAAATACTGCAAAGCATGCCTTCTCTTTGATTCGCTCCACTTTGTCATTTGGTTCGATGTCGAGTTCGATCTCTTTTCCCGTCAACGTCTTAACTTTGATAAGCATTGCTACGCTGCAAGTAAATGTAAAAGGCAATTCAGGCTCAAATGTACAGCTGCACTGCGACAAAACACTTCTCGGCAACAGAAGAAACGAACGTAGTATACCTAGAGAAATATATGGCGGAGAAGGGAATGCACAAGTCGAATTATTGGTGCTTAAGCATCTTACCTGCCTTACTTAACGTGATCTAAGCATCAAGGTACGACTCCGTAATATCGCGAGTTCCCCAAGCGACAATATCTTACGGGATTAATCGTCGGAAAAAAGGAAGATGAACGTTGACACACAAACGGAAGTCTTTCAAAGTCCTGCAGTTATAAGGACCCGTCAAGCGCACAAAATTCCAACCTGATATTTCTACCTGAAGAGAGTTCGCACACAGGTTGTGCATGGATATCAAGTTTTTTCTTTGTTGCAGGTATCTCCAAGATCCTTTAAATTCCCTTAAGCAATCTTTGCTGAAAATATGGGGTTCCAAATCTTCGGTCCAACGATTATACGAACCCCAAACCCTAACACAACACATACGCAACATAGCGGTACAAAACATGAAAGAGACCCAGCCTAACGCATACCTCTGCACGCACACCAACTGCAGCAAGCCCGCTATCACTTCGTAACAGCTTTGTGCCACATTTTACCCAGATGCCATATTTCTGGATGAGGTCGCCGCACGATTATGAAATTTAAGCATCGCCCTTTTTCGCGATGGAGGAACAAACACAAGGATTAGTCAGATTCAAACTGCCGAAAGTCGTGTTACAGGTAAAACATCTCTTATGTAAATTGCAATAAACCTTCAAACTTCTGATGCAGCACAGAAAGTGAAGCACTAATCGCTGCAAAGAATCTCCAGTGCTTTAGAGTACATCTTCTACGAGGGCATCGAATCGAAGAACTGATGTGTTCAGGCACAAAGCGAAACCATTACTAGACGGATTCACTCCTAACTCGGCTCATCACTAGAACTGATTCTAGCCCGCATCCATACTAAGTTTATTTATTTTTGGAAGAACGAGGCCGGAGGAGAGGTGGAGGAGGTGGGGATGTTGCGCCATCCTAATAATTCATGTTTCATACTTTCCGCACTCAGCATCATTCTGTGAGGTGGTGCACACGATGCAATCCTCATTTCGTCCAATCAATGCAGTTGGCAAAGACTTTTGAGTGGGGTGAATATTTTCAATAAGTGCTAAAGAAGACTCAATAAGGTGGCCTATCAAAAACTTTCTCAAGCTCGCTTTCAACTCTCGCCCGCAACAGGCTACCTCACAACCTCACATAGTGTCAACACCTTAACAAAGCAACGAACTCCGGCATCGAGTGACAGCACCTTCAACGAAAACATGGCCAATCTGTGATAGCCAATGATTACTTTCTCAATTGTTTGAAGTTGTGTCGTTCTATTGATGCACTTCTACAACGAACGCCCTTAACGCCATAATTTTTAAAAACTGGATCAATTCCAAAGTGTGGTTGGAATGAGCTATCAATCGAATCCAAGGAGTGGTGTGGTTAAGGAGAGCAGGTGGCATGAAAATGCGATAAGCACGTGTACACGTGATTGTTCAGGGGTTGATGCAGACGCAAACGTGCAGCGTAAAGAATTGGTTGCAACCGTGAGTGAACGAGATCATCGACGATGGTATGTGGCGTGTACCAGATCTCTAACACCTCCTCCCGAACCCTTGAACAGACTTCTTTCTAAGCCCACCATCTCAAACAGCTCATGCCTGGAATGGGCACACGATGAATCAGTGATTTGGCGCATCGAAGGACTTTGAAAAAACTGCAAACGAATTTGAAAAGCAAAAAGCAATTAACAACAATGAAATAATTATTCGTCGCAAACATATAAATTCACGAGTTTTCTATGAATACACAAAAAAATACTCGAAAAATTTGGCTTATATTAAAGGTGGTTCGTTTTTGAAGGGAATTGATCTTATCAACGAATCAATATCATGATTTGCCATAAATGCTGAATGTTATAGAATTTTTTCTTACAGCAGTTTGTTGACCCACCCCTCCCCTCTCACAAGAAAAATTTCATCTGGGGGTTTCCCAGAATTTCGAATTCTTCCGGTGGCGCAAAATGCCATAAGAATTCGTTACACAACTCATATGGTTACGCCGTTGTTCAGTAAATTCGGCAGCTTTTTTTTTATAGACGGTTGGATCACTGAATTTTGTGTCCTATATTCTATATTAGTGTCAGGTAAAATGATAACTCATAGTGATACATCCTACCGTGTTAAAGTGTTGACCCGTTATGTTACGCTATAGGAAGAGGAATAATTCCTCATAAGTCTATCCCACCTCCACCCTTCACTCTCCATTCCCATCGTCCTATCAAAGAACTCTTAAACCTGCAAGCTTTGTGAAGATACTTCTTACTCGTCGCTGAGGCGAAAATCGAATTGATTAATGCTATTTGAAAGAAAAATACTTTATCATACAATAAACCAAAATAAAATGAAAATAAAAAGCACGAAACTTGGGAGCGATTTTTGATGAGGCCTATTTCATGTGTACACCTTGATTACCTCGGAGGAGCGCTTACCCGCTCTCAGTGAAATATGAAGGGTGGACTATATCGCGAAACCAATTTCGTCTTGTGATCACTCATTTAATTACGAACCTCTTATTAACTGTCATAAAGTTTTGCGATTAAATAATGAGCTTCTTCATATGCGTAACTTTCCATATGCATAAATTGGTCATTTTTCATTTCAATGCATTCTCAAAAGTAGCTGTCACGTTGATAAAAATTATTCATAGCATATTCCTTAACAATACTAAAAGCTTTTCGATATACTCTTCAAAGAATTGTCCCTGTAAGGTCTCCATTATATATGGCCAAAGATTCATTTAATTATTGCCTGCTAGATATAACCACTTAGATTGGCATTATTTTCAACCTATTTTCTAAGGATTCGATATGGCTACTGGGGTACTCAGGTTAGCCTAATTATCCTGTGATTAGGAAACAGTATTGAAATTTTCAAGAAATATGAAAAGAAAAAATAGTCAACGCTAATGAAATGAATTCGGCGATTGTGTTTCGTTGGCAAAACGCAAAAAAAGAATTCCACTTGTTTTTGGAAGCATAATATGATATATGCTCGGTGAGCAATTTATTAAGGGAATATGTGCAATTGTTTGCATCAATCAACAATATTTGATGATAAATTTCATCATTAAGTGTTTTCATTTGATAAGCATCCCTTCAGCATTCTCGAAAACTTTCACATTAAAGAATATGCTCCGAATTTATAAGAAAGTCTCGTGATTTTGTTGCTGCCAAAGCAGTGCTGATATGATCGATGGAATGCGGCAAGGGAGAAGATAGCTAGAAGGGAAGAGAGATTTCCTTGCCTCTATCTTTCCTAGCTATAATGCACAGCTGCAGGTTTCTACATCTTGTCCTCTAAAATATGAGGGCTGGGAGCGAGTGAGATATGAGCCCTATGCTAAGGCGAATGATTTGGGTGCATTCCATTGTTTAGGCTGTTGAACGCCAATTTGACATGAACCTTACATTAAGTTGGGCATTACTCTAACTGCCGGTCCATGTTGATTGGGCGGACATATCGATCGCAGCGGGCTTGTGGCCTAGGCGAATGAGTTTGCTTCAGTTAGCTAGGGCGACGCGTATAAGCCGTTGGCTTTTGGCCCATCCACGTTCTGCATTGCCCCGGGCAGAGTTTAATGCTCTGAATTATTGGTGTGTCTGACGATGGGCAACAGCGGTAGCTCGCTTACCGATCTGAACCTTTTCTCGAAAGGTGGCGTTTTTACACGAGATCAACTCGACGAATATCAGGTAACCAATTATTCATTCATCTACAGACCGTGTTATCATGACTTCGCTGCCATAATGTTGCCATCATTTGAGCCCTAAAACTGCAATATTCAAGTGAAAACTTCATTAAACGCAATCATTTACATAAGCAAGCTGTTAAACTTTGCCTGCAAGCATATCAGGCACCTTTCAATCAGCCCGAATGGTTAACATTTAACGGGTCCATGTGCTTTGCTTGCTAAAATACATGAACGATTTCATCCGATCGAGGCGACATCTGAAGTTGGATCGCCTCTCTTTAGAACCACGTGATGAGTTTATTCCACAACTTTTATGCACATTCCATCCGTTTCAACTCACCGAATCTTTAATAAATCAAAAATTTTCTAAACAAATGATATATATATATATATATATATATATATATATATATATATATATATATATATATATATATATATATATATATATATATATATATATATATTTATATTTATATATATATATAAATATAAATTTACTCATATTTTAATAATGCATTTGCGATGCCTTACAGGTAATAAATAAAATAATTTAAGGATTGCACATTCTTTACAAGGAAGGATATTCTTCGCCTATATAAACGTTTCTATGCGCTAAACCCAATAAAGGTGCCAACGAATATGCAAGGCAATAGACCTGCGATTATTACACTATGCTTTGAAGAAATAGAAAAAATGCCCGAATTACGCGTAAGTTGCTATCGTCGCTTCTTTTCCTCAACAGAATCACTCGACATCTCTATGTGATCCGATCAGCGATCGATTTGACTTAATGTTTTATTATTTCATTTACACAAAAATGTGCGTGATTTGAGATGAAGCACAATCTTTCAAATGATCCAAGCAGGATTCCTCTACTTAAATAAAGATAAAAGACTACACTCGTCGCTAATTAAAGGAAGAATTTAATAAAGTATGCGAGCATACTCTCAAGTACTTTCCCAGTTAGCGATATAATCCTTGCAGTTGCAAGATAGCTGTTGTGAATCAAATGACGCCTGATAACCATATAACAGTTATAATATTTTTTTACTTCTACCACTTTTTCGAAAATTGATTGCAACATCTGAGGTATTAGGCGATAAAGAAGATAATCAGAGACATAGATTCGTTTCAGATTTTATCGAATGCTTGAGGAATAACTCTTACGAGGAAAAACTTAATTAAAAGAGTGCACATAGAAATAGTGGAAATAAAATCACTTTTTAATATCACTAAAAAACAACAACAGGTTAATTGAATAGACGATAAAAACGCTAAGAAATAAACACCAAAGTCAAATAGTCAAATAGCAAAATGTATTATTTGTCTCGTTTTTTTTTTCTTCAAAAATTAGACTATTATATGTGCATTTGCTTTCCCATTATGAAGCTTATTCATGCGAGAAATCAGCCAAAATTTGGCAGCCCATAAAATGGTTGAAAAAAATTAATAAAGTAGTTAAAGAGTAGTATGGATATACAAAATCTTGTTTATATTAGCATCTTCAAAAACGTGATGCATATCGGTTGACAGTTTCACATTGATAACCGATTCTGAATGCCTTTCCGTACACATTTAGGGATTAGCTTTCATGTACTCAGTGAGTTGCAAGCTGCATACGCTCACTCATCTGCCGTAACAAGCATTAGCAATCAATGCAAGCAGTCTTCACCTTGCAGGAGAATCCGTTTCGAAGGCGTATCTGCCAAGTATTCTCGGAGGATGGATGCGGTAATTTAACATTCGACGATTTTCTCGACATGTTCTCTGTTTTCAGCGAAATGGCTCCATTACAGTTGAAGCTCAAATATGCCTTTAGGATATATGGTATTTTAGCTTTATTTCTATAATTATAAAAAGCTCAGAATAGTTGGAAAGCTTTAAATAATTTAATTTGAATTCAAATACTCACGAACAAAACGATTTTCAAATATCGTTTTATTAATGAATTTATCAGATCAATACACTGAATAAAGAATGGAATTTCTACAAAGAAATTCTCTCATTTGTAATCGATGTTGATGAAAGTAGAAAAAATAATCAGAGGGTAAGAGTTCGATTTCCTCAAACAATGGTAGATGAGAGTAAAATTGAAGCATTTCCAAAGAAAAATCTTACGCAATGAGATTAGCATATTTGTTTTGGAAATGAAACGATTAATTTGTGGTAATTGAAAGGTGAACTTTGAAAACAATTATATCATCTCAACTATAATCGTATTCAGTTAATGAATATCATCGTAAAATTGGATTCTTGGTCGATATTTTTCTATGCTCTGCTTTGCACATTTTTAGAGGGGAAATTTTCCTCTGTGAAGTAAACTTTGAAATTGTCGTAGTGGAAAAAAAAAGCTTTGAAAGAATATTAATTTAAAAATTCAGTGATTATTAATATTTAAAGATTTTGATGGTGACGATCAACTTGGTCATGATGATTTGAGCAAAATGATTCGATGTTTAACGAGAGACGAACTTAGCGATGAGGAAGTGGAATTTATTATCGAACGGGTTTGTTTTCTAATGTTTTTTTTTAATCAACGAATAATTGCTAGTAAACAATAGCGAAAAATTTGAGGCAGCAAGAAAATAATTGAAAATTGTAAATAAGTTGCGAATTTTGAATATATTATTGTTTATCATTTCGCAAAAAATTTTTTCAATGCTTTTAAGTATGTAATTCTAAAACAGGCAAATTTCCATCTCAGATTTAGTTTCCTTTCATTTTCAACGACCGTTAAAATCTGCTCTTGTTTGAGAGTATAGTTTCTGATAGTGCAACAAAAATGGGAATGAAGTATACGGAGGGGGAGGGGGGGGGGGGGGGAGGGGGATAATGGAGACAGGATTTTCTTTGCTCTGAACTTAATTGGCTTGTTTCTGTCTAATAAAATAGCTGCAGCAATACACAAACTCTCAATAAGTATATTAGAGAATCTGTTAATGAGAGATTGCGTTTTTTTTTTCTTCAACTCTTTTGCAAAAAGTAATCAATAGTGAAATTATACTACGATGTAGAATCAAAATGAGAAAGGAAGCTTCATACGGATTGAGAAACAACGCTATTTGAAGATTCCAGAAAAGATTAAACGTGAACCGATATGAATCATCTTCAAGCCGATTAACGGACACATACAAAAAATTTCTCATTGTTTTTTATTTTCTCTTCGTTAAACGTAGAAAAACAAACAAACAACACATTTGATCATAACGATAAGAAAAATTTTCACGAGAAAATTACAAATATAATTGTTGAGAAATATTTTGAAATGAATTTAAATAAATTATTAAAATTTTCTAAAGAAAATGTAAAAATTCAATTGCAAATGAAAAAAAAAAAATTTCTTTTTTTTTCTCTTCAGATTATCGAAGAAGCTGATCTCGATGGTGATGAGCAAATCTCATATGCCGAATTCGAGCATGTCGTCTCACGCTCTCCTGATTTTATACGAACTTTTCATATACGAATATAATATTTTTGAATGCTTCGAACGAAAACCAATTGAAATACGAAATAACCTCATTGTGACTGGAAATTCGTCACTTTCTAAAGCATTGATATCGCTTAATATACTTTTCAAGAAAAAAAAAAAGAAAGAAATTTCTAATATGGGGGATCATTGAGCCGAAAATTTCACATTAATATTGCTTCCCGATCTTTTTGCTGTAAATTCTGGAAAACATTCCGGACGGAAAGTTTTTATACGAATGGGTGGGTACTTGCCGTTTTTTTTTTTTTTTTTTTGCTTCGTTCCACTGTTCATATTTCATTGTTTTTGAATCTCATTGGTATTAAGACATTCGTATATCGTTTCATATTCTCGTCGAAACGTTTCTGTTTTCGCTCTTCACTTCAGCGAATATTTTTGTGGGTTAATTAAAACTATTGTTCATGAGAGTGACGAAGAAATTTGACGATGTTTTCAACATCAATCATCGATACATAACAATTTCGTAGAGAAAAAAAGAGCATTTGTAAAAAAAAAAATGCCTCTGAAATAAATGAATTTCTTTCGAATTCAATCCATGAAACACTATTGATGACGTTAAAAGTTGAAATTCTAAGAAACAATTCGTTCTTCTATTATATAGTGCTTTAAAAATATATCGTCTAATAGTGATAATATGAGCCGTTTACTTTTATCTTTCAAAGAAAAACCACTGAGAAATATTCTAAAGTTGGCGTTTGCATCAAATCTCATTCAAGTTTATTGAAAATGATCAACCTTGGTTCATATACTCTCGACGAATCGAGTGCCAATTTCTTGATAACACATCGTAATGCATCGTTTATAACGCCGGTTAAGAAGACATGCAAATATGGTAGTTCATTGTATTCACAATAAACACCATTAATCAGCAAGTTTTAAGCACCAAAATCGAAACGCTGAACTAAGCAATGTGAAGATTAGTCGGCAATCAGACCGTCTCGAAACGGAAAAAACCACTGATGTATCCCCCTCCCCTGCCTCCCCCCTCCTCCCACTCCTTACCGTCAAGCCTCACATCGATTGTAGTAACGTTTCCCAAATTGAGCTAGATGTTTTCACCTGTCATTCATTTTTCATCCCACCAATTGCGTATGAGACTATAGACTGAGAAAATTGAATATGCAACGTTGGAAAACTTATTGAAGGTAGCCGAAGTAAGTGGAATTCTACTCCAATTGTACCAGATTGGGCATCAGCCGATAGGGCAAGAAGTATTGCATTTAGTAAAAACACACAAAAAATTTTTTTCAATAATAAGAGGAATCTCGAAAGTCTTTCGAATGAGTACATATACGAAGCGGAAATAAGAAACAAGCTTTTATAAAGGTTTATTCGTAACAAAAACGGCGATCACGACATCAGCAAATAAACGCTCAGAAAAAAAATTAAACAATAAGAGAAATGAAGAACCATGACTGCTTACAATCTGTATCATCGTTATAGAAATCCATTACTTCCATAAATTAAAACATCTTTTTCGCTACTGTCTTCTCCAAAACATGCAACACCATTATAATGGCGGAAATGTATGATGCACCTGTTCTTTCGAACACCTGCGCCCTCGCAAATACATAAATTTAATATTTTAATGTACGGCTAATTTTAGTTCTTTTATTGTTTGTTCACATGTATAGGTAACTTCTCAAATGCAAAAAAAAAAAAAAACCCGAGGAGACGGTATGTCAGGACCGTTGTACAATCTCAGGATGACTTCACAACCCATACTCTAATAAAAAATTTTTCACACATTCCTCGATATAGAGTGAAAATTTCGTGACGGCACAAAACAAAAGAACGAAACAAAATTGCCACGATAGATGAGGCGCTATGACAACGGAGCGTTAGCGCTTTTCGTCAGCTGCTTATAGACGGAAAGCGCCTGTGCTACCATACCGCCAGCGTCTGATACATTCGATGGTAGAATCACCGTATTCGTTTGCTTGGCTAATTGCCCGAATGCGCTCACGTATTGTTCAGCGATATTTAGTGCGGCTGCATCATCACCACCTTTCCCGGTAAGTGCTTCTGATACCTTCTTTATACCTGCGGCACGTGCATTCGCTCGCATCAAGATAGCCTCCGCCTCAAATACATCATTGACATGTAAGAGGAAATTGTATATTTACTCATAATAATTCATTATTTGTATTAAAGCATCACGCTGTATCGTGAACGTTCGAACGCTAATTTCAATTAGAATACAACTACTGCTTAAACGTTCGTGCTGAGGGAAAAAATTGTTCTCATCGAGTATGACCTCTGCATTTTCAAAAAGAATTCATCACCAATTTAAAGCTCCTCAAATATTTTCTAATTTTTGGCTTCGGATCGTAGCTTATGTAAAAATTAATCATGACCCGTTTCAGGATGTAAAGAATTAGTTTTTTCCCCGTCAACGTATGCTTCTCAATCGGAACAAGTACTCTTATAGTCTCAAAATTTTCCAACATAACACAGGAGAAGAAATTTTTAAAATTGCACCCGTCGAAAGTATGTTTAGCGACAGAAAGAGAGAAAGAAAGGAAAGGAGGAAAAAAAATTTATTTCAAACTCCATTACTTGTGAATAGAGAAAAAAAGGGAAAATTTTAGAGGCTGCTTTCAAAACGCATTTCAGCTAGGTCAAATAGGAAATCCATCAAAATGCCACCATTGTGCTAAGGCAGCAAAGTTCCATTACAGAGAAATTTTTAGGTCCACCTTATAAGGTATGCAAGGTGCGTGCTTAATTAATGCAACGCTTTTCTCCACTGTATTTAATCTTCACTATATTTCGTTCAGCAAACTACCTGAACATTGTTAATAAAGGTGACAGTGCAGAAGAACGATATAAAGAAGCGGAGGAGTAGGCAGATGGCTAAATGAAATTACTATTCAATTACAAGGACAACAACGACAACTACTTGCCACTGTGGTGGGCAGAAAACGAAGAAATCTCAACGCTGTTTTAAGGCTCATAATGAACGAACAACAAAATAGTACAACAGAAGGTGAAAATCGAGCTATCGTAGCTTCTCAAGAATTCACTATACTTGCAGCAGAGAATCAATGAGAAAAATGCGAAAGATTTACCTCTCCTTGTGCTTCGTTAATTTGCTGTTGCATAGCTGCTTCAGAAGCCAAAATGCGAGCCTGCTTTTCTCCTTCGGCGACATTAATTGCTGCATCACGACGACCTTCTGATTCGAGAATCGCAGCACGTTTACGACGCTCTGCTTCTACTTGCATCTTAAAGTGCACTTCAATTTCACGACAAATCGCCGTAATCACAAGCAGTTGTGCAAATCATCACTCTGCTAACTACTGTCAAATGAATAACGCACTGAGCAATCAGATTTTCTAAACAATGCTTTAAGCCCTTCGAATATTCTTTCCTAAACATCGGGCATCATTCAGTTTCCTTTCTTTTTTGTCCTCAATTTATGTGGAAAGAGGAAAATTCATGGGCGCCGATCAATAAAGACTAATTATATGAAATGTACAGATGATACAAATGAACACCTATGTGCTGGTACTTATATATGTGATACAGATCGACTAGCTGTGCACTGCAAAAATAATTTTCGCAAATGTGGAGCGCAGAAAAGAAAAAAAGCAGCCCATTTTTATTATCAATCAAAACGAATAAGTAAAAATGGAATAGATTTGCAACTTCCGTTGATACTGGAACGGAATCAACACTCATATCGAGATGGCTATCAAGTTTATAGCCTCAATGCAACTTTAGAAACCTCGAAGCGCTAAATTACTTCAGAAAAATTTGAAATTATTTAACTTAACAACACAAAACTAATTCATTCCCATCATCCGATTGCCGAATAACTCAGTAAATAAACAGAAATATGTACTACTCAAATACACGATAGATTAGTAATGAAGAGAACATTTTGATTCTAAAACGTTTCATTGTGAATAAGATTTTCGTAGAAATGTATGCATAAAATGAGGAAGGAAACCTGCATTGCTTCCTGAATTTTCACTGGCATTGTCATATCTCCTGAAAGTATAAGTCTATAAACTTTCAAGCTGAAAGTTTTTTATTAATAATTTTTATTAATTTTTGAAATTTTTTGTTAATTTTATTTTATTAAAGAAATTTTTTTTATTAGTACATGTGTGCAATGTTTCCGCCTGTGGCTGTTACTTCAAACTGTACAATTTTCCCGGCCAAACATATCACTTTGACGTCGACAAATGCAAATTCAACTGCTTTCCGACGAAGCTGACCAACTGCTCAACTTCAATTCAAGAATGATCTCAGAAAAAGGATAAATAATCGATGATAGGATATTTGGGGACGGAAAAAGAAATCTGCTCACTAACTGATGAAGAAACTAACGGATTTCATATCGCATACACTGCAATCCCCACGGATCGGCTGCTTTATTTATTGCCTCTGAAACAAGAAGAAAACAACGTATTCATTACACAACATAAGAGCATTTCCGATATATATATATATATATATATATATATATATATATATATATATATATATATATATATATATATATATAACATTTATTTTCGATATAAAATGACGCCACAGAGAACAATCCTGCCACAACCGGGTGGACATTCCAGTGGCATCATAAAAATTCGTTTCTTTAAACACTTTCTACTTGCGATAAACTCTTATCAGCTGAAAATTGCGAGAGTTACCCAGCCAACTGTTCCATTAAAAAACTGTCACCGAAGTGAAGACGATCTTTCTATTCAATATGTGCTAAAGAAAAAGCAACGAATAATGCTCAAATAAATCGATTTCAAACGCTCAAAACGCAAAATAAATGACCACAACAATTCCACAAGTTTGCTGTAAGAATTGCTGGAACATACTTATAAAGTTTGGGGTCTTAAGTGGTATAAAATAAACCAACGAACCGACAATCGAGACATTCAACTGTTCACGTTCTTTGAACACCGTATCCAAACTAATTTTGCCCACTTCAGAACGCATTGTTGTTTGTGCTAATTGTGTTATTGCAAACTCGGGATCATCCACTCCATATGACGCCTACAACAAGAGAACTTTTCAATATATTTTGTACGCCACTAGCATGAGGACACAAAGAGAAGTGAAAAGCTCAGGAAGCAAGGAGCGGTCGAACTTCGACCTTTACTATTCCAATAAACATATCAATCCAATACACAAATGGACCGTTTTCTTTTGCTTAACACAAGGTAACGCTCCTGCTGAATGCATCATGGCGCTATGTAATGTTTTTTCCGGTGCAAAATAATTCACAGCTTTTGCCTCATTCACCCTCCCCTCTCTTCTCGTTCTTTCATGCATTTACCTGCCTTTTTTATAACTGCACGATCTCTACACCAGAAACATCTATGCAACGAACGCCCTCCATCGGCATAAACGTCTCTCAAAAGACTTTGCAAAAGTGGATGGCAAAAAGAAAAACTAAGCAAAGGATGTTTCTTCTCTGCAACAAGCGAGGCGATAAGAGGTAAAATATGGGAGAGGAAAAATTGCAATTTTAAAATTCAACCACAGAGGATGTCATTGCACCAATACGCCACCATCGCTGGCTGACTTTACCTTATCTTCCAGTGTGGATTACCATCCGAATGAAATGCAAAAATAAAGGAAAAAGAAATACCAACTTTATATGCGTCGACGACTCGCAGATAGAGAACGCCATCTAACTGAAGTTGAACATTATCCAACGTAATAGCACCCTGCTGTGGGATTTCAATCGCAATTTCCTTGAGACTTTGCACATATTTTATGCGATCGATCAACGGGATAAGCAGATTAAACCCCTAAAATGAACGCCTCTTTAAAGAGACTAAAAACGATTTATACGCATGACTGCATAAATACCAAATCCACTGAAGACTCGCATGTAAATTCTCACTACGCAAAGAAATGGCAACTTGAGAAACGATGATTTAGATATGCATAAACGAAATGCGGCCAAATGCTAGATGTGTACTGATGCTCAATACGTCAATTAGCGTGAGAAAGGATTAAATACAGGTTGCATCAAAGGATAAATTGGAGAGAAGCGATAGATAGAACAGATGTTACACCTTCCATGCAAATTAGAATAAAAAAGAAAGGAATTTCCTAATCATGTAGCGGAAATGGGAATGTTCCTTAGCACTATAAGTTTGATATAAATCTAAGCCATTTCCTAACGACAACTGAAACTCGAATAAAACTTCAATAATTTGCATAAATCGCATCAAAATGCTCCATTAAAATGAATAAAAAACAAAGCCGTCTTTCTTTTTATTTAAGGCCATAGTTTTATTGCGGCAAACAATTCAGAGAGAAAATTGAAAGCATTCAAGAAAACCAATAAATAACAGCTTACGGGCTCTAAAATCTTGTGAAATTTTCCCATTCGTTCGACAACCCATGCCTCTTGTTGAGGAACAAAATTAACTACCGTATTGGTTGCATGAGCGAAACGTTGATTTATATTAGCGAAATTGATGGAATCATTACTGAAAAAAAATCGATTAGATAAATTTCTATTGCTGCAAAAGTACCCCCATAAATCGAGAAATACCCCTCAAAAAACAAATAACCGAGAAAAAATCCTCTCGAATATGCCTTTAAAAATAGTCAAACTTATTTCTGGCTATATCTGGAAAGAGAAGGTACTGGCTTAGAGCATTGCTGGATTTGTGGAGGCTTCTCCGTTTCATTTAAACTGATTTTCATTTTCCATTTAATTTAATTTGCTCCTCTGCATGACTACTGCTTCCGGTCATTTCGTTAATAACTTCATGTGAAACAATCAGCGCATCATAATTTCATATATGTGCGGAGAAGAATTGGAAAAACTCAGAAAAAAAAAAAGAATAAATAAGAGCAATTGCTTAGAAAAATTGCTTTAGTTTGCTTCTTTCGCCTTGCAACCTATTTAAACTTCATCCAACATTCTTTCAAAAATCTATTAAAATCAATTGCATTTGAATGAAAGTTTCAACAAGTTTTTAAAAAAATCTTGTAAGCCAACGTAATCGTAGAAACCGAAGCAGTAATGATGATGCTCGAAGCAAACGATTGCCAGTCGCACCACTGAGTGGAAGAACACCTCGCAATATATATGATCCTACGAATGACATGTTCATGATCCCTGAAAAAAAAAAAATTCAAGTGAAAAAAAACACAAAAATGTTAATTTTTTTCTTTTAGAGTATCTCTTTGAAATATTACTCATTTTATCCGTTGTTTCAGCTCATCTTGCAATAATTAAAGCTCCAGAATGAATACTCTTGGTGGAAATTTCACCAATTGCAATAAATAAAATAATAACCTCGTTAGTTGTATGATATAAAATTGAGACGACTTTTCATGCAACGAATTTTGTTTCTTGCAAATTTTACACACCTGGGAAGATGATCAAAACCCTCTAGCTTGATGGCTTCATAAAGGTGTCAAATATTAGAGAAAATTCTGTAAATGGAAATATAAGTTCACTTGTTTAACGCTTTGATTTCTATGCCTCCGTTTAACTTGTGCTTTCTCCAAAACTTTTTTCTTTGATGATTTCTTAGTGCAGTTTTGCATATTCCGGATGATTTCATTGTGGCTAAACCTAGGAACTGTTCAAAAACGGTTGTTTATGAAATCTGAGGCATGAACTTTGCAACACTTCTCTGGAATAATTTGAAAATTGATGATCTGGGATAGCTCAGGTTTACAACAAGCTCACATGCAAGAGGTTCGTTTATCGAACCATGTACCTAATATTTTATACACCATCTTTCCCACAGCTGATTCGGGACGCAATGAATATATGATAGAAAGCATGAAATAATATTGAAAACAATAGAACAATTAAGTAAGCGATAGATAAACGCCTACGATAGTTTTTTTTATTCTATAATATGATTACGAAACAAAACAAAACTCGGAACGATCATAGAACAACGAAACTGAACGGAATACGCGATAACGACAAACATGTGAGCAATGAGACTACCCTCTGCTTACGTACAGCATTTTACCCTGCATCAGTGATAGTGTTGTCGCGTTTTACGCATTTGGCAGCCACTTCGAGAAGCAGCAATCATGCTTTCAGTTTCACTTATTTTTTACTCGTGCGAACAACTTTTAGATTCAAACGTGGCATTCATTTAGCATCATATTGAAGCGAAATCTATGTTCGAAGAGTCAGGATTAAACCCGCTCACGACCAGAAATGATGCTGCAACGAGATTAAACTCGACCTCGATCTCGGTCCTAGCCGGGTAAAAGGCAGTCGCTCGAGCGGAGTATATAAAGGGTTTAGGCCACCTCTATGTGGTTATGAGCTCGACTCAAGCCGGGTTTTCGTCGAAGCCATGATTGCAACAATACCAAATTCAAGCTCGAAACACAATATTCAAATTTCGTTTAACTTGCAGTCGTCTTCCATTTCGGCCTCTCTCCACTGTATGGTGCTGCTTCACAAACCTTTCGTAATTACATCTTGTGCAGCATTTCAGAATCGAAGTGCAGCATATGGCTGACGAGTTGAAAGATCTGGAAACTGGACTTACATTCCCTCTGAAAGTAAGTGTTTATGCGATGCTTATTTGTTGTTCTTTGGATACTTAATCCTAACTAGAATTCATGACGGTTTGCAGATATTGGGAGCGTTCAGGGATGGGCCATGCCCTTTAGAGAAATGGATATTCCTTTCGAGGAAGATCTTTTAAACTTTCGGAGCCTTCGCGGGTCCAGTTTCCAACTGAAATGGCACCAAGCTGCTATTTTTTAGCATCCAAATATATGTCTTCCCCCTAGCTTCTCCTTCTAAAGCGTCACTACTCTACCAGTGATGAAAGTGGGTCAGACTTTTTGAGTTAATGAGTAATATTCGCAACAATAAAAGATGCCTTCGATAGAATTTTTGAGTTGGAGGAGGAAATGTTCTTTCTAAAGTGATCAACGATTTACTTGCAACGCCTCACATTGTATATGAGGTTACCGGCGATTTAATTTTCAGTATTTGGGATTCGTTCCTATATTGGAATCATTGAAGAAACTCACCGATTCGGCGGAAAGGGAAAATCTGACGAGGTTTGGCCGTTTTTTCGGAGACATACTAATGAGTAAGGATGAGTGACATACGTGGCACTTGCTGAGATTGTTGTTTATGACTGATTCGTGTGAGGTGATACGATAGTGACAGTCGTGAGGCATTGTGACAGAGAGTAGTCGATTGGTAAGAGCGCCTGACCTTCTCTAACTTCATCTTGTCGACGCTTTAGCACTTCTTCATTAGCGACACTTCCTCACCCCAACGTTTCCTATGTTGCTGTCAGCTGTCCATGCAGTAGTGCCTACTAATCCGAGAGGGTATCGTCTGCCTTACTGCAAACGGATAAGCGAGGATCGATGAGCTCAATCTGTTTTAGCCACTGCATCACAGTCAGAGTATCCTTTGGCGTACTCCTTGATTTTCTGTCAAACGTTTTCCTTTCTTTCCGTTCTTGGATATATATTTATTCATTAAATATATTTATCCTGTCCATATATAGGGCTCGTCAACTTAGTTTTCTATATTTCGCTTATACCAGCAAAAAATCGAGTCGTGATTTGTATGGAGAAAGTGCTCAATCTTATTCATTTGAGTATTCTATCATATATACAGCTAAATTGTATTATTTGCCAAGCATTGCTTCACTTGTATTATTTACGCGTAATTTATGCCGATATGAAAAAGAAACAAAATATTTGCAGACATTGTATGTATCTCGTTTGTAATCAGCTTGGTCTTTCGGGTCCAAATCCGGAGGTCAGTGAACGCCTTCTAGCGGTTCGTTCAATTTCTCATTATCGTTAATCATGTTGTGGACCTCTTGTCAAGCATTCCTGTACAAGTGATACACATCCCAAATTCCTTGCGTAGACCATACAACAAGGTCATTGGCGCTGAAACTGGACAGTAAGAAATGACAACAAGATGATAGAGAAGACAGTGAGCAGGAACTCTCTAGGGTTTTACTTCCAAGATAAGGTCACTCTAGCACTGAGATTAACCTCGAGTTTCAATAGAGCTTGAATCCAAGCTCAAACTAAGCTACGCTCGAATGGGTTAGTCATGATGAGGCATGGAGTGGTCGTCGCTCATTGGGCTATCGATTTGTTTAGTGGTTTGCTTGATGAAAAATTCGTTTAAGCAGGAGAGTCACATATGGAAATAGCGAGTTTAATTAGCTGCATTAGTAAATTACAGCCGTTCTATCATTTGTCCTTATATTTCATTTGTTGGATCACTTGAAAGAATCGATATAATGATAGTATGATTAAGTCTTATATTATTCTTCAGGGGAAAAATTTTGTAATCACTCTTCTTGTTTAGAATTTTGCTGCAGAAATTAGAGAGCAGTGAGGAATTATTAGTAACTAATTTCAGTATGGTTTATTAGTGATATTTAGCATTGTTTTCAGTCAAACTTTGGTGTATTTTTCTCCTAGTATAAGTGAAATAATTCGTTAAAGAAATATCCGCTAAATTTGTTTGATTTGTCTCTCTATTTGCTTAATTTTTATCGATGCAATCATTTAAGCAATTTGAATTTCAGAAATTAGGCCCACCAACCGTTGAAAATAAATTTGTCGATTTGAATGTCGCGTTGAAGGCATTCACAATAATCGATGGTGATGGTGTACGTATATTGGAGCATCATCCGATTGATGTGATTTCATTTGCTTCACCGGGAAGAGAGGTTAGTTGAGCAATTATTATGGATGATTTCTTTTACACTCGAGAAATTGTTATGTGAGTATTTTTGCTCATTTTTTCGAGTAATAGTTGAAGATAGATGATCGGTTTCATATTGATGTGAAAAGTGAATTAAAAAATTCAAGTATTGAGCAGAAATATTTATTGTGTTAATAGGGTTAGTAGTTAAAATCGAGAAAAAACTACTTTTTGAAAAGATTCTTCGTAAATCTCGCTTCATTGCTATCATTATTTAAATCTTTTACTTGTACTTAATTACCTTATTAATCTCATGTCACATGGTTTAAGGCTGTAATAGAACTACGCACAATTATTCGGTGCCCAGCTCATCGTTCTTGATTCTCGAATTTTATTGATGACACAATATGATCCCCTTAATATCAAGAAAATTGCGCCAATCTTCTACGTTTTGAATTAGTTAAACCTTATATGATTTCCCCCTTTTGCCTTTTTTGTCGCTGCGACAGATGACCATTTGAAAACCTTAAAGAACTCACCGGAAATGGCGTTGACCATTCAGTGCAAAGAAGTATTGGCTGTGAACAAATTTTTGCGTTTTGAAAGGTTCTCGTTGATCCGCTGGTAAGGGTGAGGTTCGATATGTGGAGTGATGAGCTTGAGTGCGTTGAATTTTGAATTGTTGGGGGAAAAATTCGAATTTTTTTTTGAGAAATAAAAGAAAAATCGATCGTCGTTGAGATTGTTTCGGATTGTGGAACATCCGCTTCCAGGCTTTTGGCAGTCGCTTGATCATTTGAAAGGTTTCGTTTGATAAGTGGAGGCAAGGTTAGGGAGTGGAGAAGAGAGAGAGAGAACACGTTTGTGGGGAACTTGATTTGAAATATCAGGCTAACTAAGTAATCCTTAGGGACCAGTTCTGTACTAATAAATGAAAGCACTTTATTTCTTTCACCTAGGTGGTGGGTGGGGGATCGATGTAAAAACTGAGAGCGATTGTTGATCCATCTGTCGCTGTAATGAATGAAGGAGTACATAAAATTTGTTCGACGAAAGCAATGTTTATAGGAGGCGTTGAGGGGAGTGCTGTGTTTCGTATCGAACGTAAGCACGGAAATGGGACGTCGTTGTGTGGTGTTCATGGAGGAAGATAAAAACATCGAGTTCATCATGGACACAATGAGCAAAATATTTCACCTCAAAAATCAAGGTCTGTCATTTTAGCGTTCGTAAGCGGGAAGGCACTTTCGATGGGTACCAATTTCGAGTAGAATTACTGCTGGTACCATTATCAATTCCGTCGCTACTGCATGGCAACGAGCCTTAGAATCCTCGAAGCAGAATGTTTTCTTATTCCTAAGCATGAGGAACACTACAATTTGCGGTCTTGGAATTAAGGCCTTACGTTATGTCGAAATGTTGCTTTGACGAGTTGTAGTAAATTGTATGCTTGCAGGACGTGAGTATATCAACGTTAACACGCTGCCAGTGGCGCGAGGATTAGAACGTGAGCCGTGGTTCCACGGTGAAATCGATCGAACAAGAGCTGAGGCATTACTACACAACGAAGGCGACTTCTTGGTACGCATGAGTCGAAATACGGCTCGAAATTTCGTCCTCTCGGGTATCGCAAATTCGGTCCCGAAGCATTTCCTCCTACTTGACGAGAACGATCAGAAGGTATTCGTTAGCCTTTAAGCACTCCCTCTTCCCGAATCGACCAATGGAAAACATTCGCTGTTGGCTATTTTTATTATAGGTTATCGATATTATAGAATCATATACAGCACGATATTATTGGATATAATTTTCTTCCAAGGCGGCAATTGTTTTGGTCCAGTCGAATAGAGGTTGAATTTGTTTGATTGCTTTATACAGCCACTACTGTTTAGCATGTTGGAGCTTTTTGATTTCATTTAAACCTTAATTGGAAGTTTATGCGGAAAACAACTCCGACCACCAGAGTGAGGCGGTATATTAGACTGGACGTAGCTGTGACATATCGGCCAAAATGAGGATTATATATGAGATCGTTCGCACAAGAGCACAGGTAATTTTCGACTGCTTTAGAGTAATCGGTTTATGAGTAGCGAAATACGGATAGGAAGATAGCTTTGCTACAAGCCGCAACATGTCGTAAATTAATAATGCTGCATGAAGTGCTGTGGCGTTGTATAAGACAAGTTAAGGCGCCAAACGTTGACTGCATAGAATTTTACATAACGGGAATTATAGTGCTGCATGCATTACTTAAGAGTTGCGCAGTTATCAAAGTGTTAGGCAGATGTACATTCTCAGTAATGTTTTTGAATATCCTGAGCGAAAAATTAGTCGCTAGGTTATTGTAGTTGATCTGCATCGCTTTTTTATTAAAATCTCATCATATTTACTTGTAATATGCAAAAGTAATCAACAGATTAGTCGAGCACTGACTATTTCATTACGCTACGATGAGTAATAGCGGTAGGTTTTTGTCGAATCCAAAAGCACATAGAATGATAATTTTTACTCTATGTGATGCTGTCATTGCTCATTGCATTAAAAAAAACGAGTCCATTGAATTCGTATTCATCACCGTAACATTTAGAATCAGCTAACTATTTTTTAAAATGTTTTTCCAATTGAGTCACTTGGCCTTACGTATCATCAGCTTTTCAATGCGCCACTGGCGAATTAAGTTGGAAAATTCCGGCAAAATTGATCGTGGACGAATACAAGAAAATGAATGTTTTAGGTGCACTCATTCGCGATAATTGCCCTCCTCGGACCTATTTTTCTTTTGAGTCACGCCCACTTATTTTCCATCACGGTGCTCTCTAATTGGTGGAATTTTCCACCCTTATTATCAGAGTATAATGGAAGTAGGAGATGCCCGTATCCTTATTTATGTCACCATTCTTCGTTCTTTTTGCCAGCTTAAAATTAGCACTGAATTATTTTGTTGATCTCTGCACAACGACAAGGACACATTCATTTGTTTTTCATTAGAACATGGGAGTGACTCCTGTGTTTTAATGAAAACTACGCAGGATTCAGCGGACATTTTCTGATTGTGAAACCACGGCAGCCTCTTTATTTGGCTTTTTTTTCAATGTTTTGCGTTGTTCGTCCATGCGATCGGTTACGAAAATTGGTAATAACGTGTGTAAAAGAGAGTTGCATTGTTTCTTCGATTTTAGAACGGAAGCAACTTTTTGAAGAAATCGTCCGTTGTTGTAGGACGTCTCTAAAGTGAGTTGTTTGTTGCTCGAAATGCTTTGTTAACTTATAATAGCTGAAATGTTTTCAGGTACGCAAACAGAGCCAGGTGTTCGAAACAATAGTGCAGTTGATAGAACATCATCGTGCACGCAACGTGCCAATTATCTCGGAGGGCAGTGAACTATACCTTGTGCGGCCCATTCTCAGGGACACCCCCCGCATATAATTTGTGCTCTTTTGCGGTCTCCAGCGATGTGTTTCCGCCGTGTATTCACTGCGCTTCTACCTGTTCTAGCTGGATGTATGCGCATTCTGGATACAAGTGTTTCTTGCGATCAGGTACGCACATGCAACATTAGTCAATTTGTTTTGAGTGTTTTGCATTTATTACTGCTGGAAATGGGCAGAAGGGATTCAGTAAGGAGAGGGGCGGGGGGAGACGGGGAGGAGGGAAGTTGGTCAGGGAAGCCTGTGGAAGTGATTATCGCCGCATAGTTCGCAAAGAAACACGACGATCATTTCTGTCTTCGTTCTATTATGCTGGTCTCTGCTGCAGACGTGGCTGTGCGTGGACTGTTTTTAAAGTACTGCAGACTTGATTTGAATCACTGAGATTAAAAGACGAATGTTGTGGTGAAGTGTAGTACAGACGAATTTTAGCGGCGTATTTCCGGAAGTATCCCTGAGTGTTTGTTACGCAGCAACACAAATTTTGTGGCTTAAATAAGAACATTTAACCTCAGTGCAATCGATTTTAACTTCACTGACATATTCGCAGTAAATGATTAAAGGGAGGCAAATTTAAATGGTCAGATGGCAACTCCTAGTTATGCAGTGAGTTTTATTGCTTTATGAACGGTATTGAAAATTTGATGCATAAGCGCGGTTTTTGAGAAAGGGAACTCTGCGCGAACGCTTTCGCACGTTTATCATAATTGATTCATTTAAATCAAGCATCATTTCTAGCTAATTGATTTCGGTATTCGGCGAGATTAGCTCCAGCTAACGTACTTTTCAAATAGCAGAGGGAAACCTTTTCACTAAACTGTTCAGAACGTTCAGTTACATGAAAATCTTGAAGTTTGTGTTTTTCATTAGGAGTTGTGTACTGCTCAGCGGCAAATAAAGGAGAGTGGAATACACAGTTTTTGGTAATTTTTTCTTTTCATCCCAGTATGACATCGCTGTTTGACACTTCAGCTTTTATGCGGGGGATGGATTTGCAGTGTTGAGAAATGCTTTTATTGTCACATTTATTGGGCTTGGCGCTGTTGTATTTCCGGCAAAGTGAAATGTTTGTTTCGAAAGGCAGCTTCATCACTTCCCCCCCCCCCCCCCCCCCAAAACAATAACCGGTTGTTGGGTTGCTTATCGCAGTCAAAACGGTTGACGAGGTTTGCCGCGAAGACCCATCGTAATACCGCATTATTAGTGAAGGTGCGGTAAATTCAAATGTTGAACAGGTGGAATAATTTTCAATTTTTCAAATAAAAGCAGTCAAGAATGCAAAGCGTTGGAGACTTTATTGGAATATCACCAAGCAATTATTGTTACTATGGAAATGTTTTGAGCATAAAATCATGGGGCACACAAAATATAATATTCGGCCGCGAACACTTGAATCGCCAGAAGAGGGAACTTCTCGTTTCCCATTCTCTTTGGCCGATTATTTCGTATCGACGGACTTTCGAATAATTCAAAGGGAAACTCAAAAGTTACCAAACGAATCGCTAACCTTAGAATATATTTTGCGCTGTAACTTCTGACATTTCTGTAGTATAAATTTAGTACAAAAAGAAGAAGTATAAATTTTGTGGTTTCCATTTCTACCTGTATTGCTTGAGAGCGTATGTAGTGGCTGAATAATGTAATGGTTTGTATGTCGAGTAAAGTAAGCGATTATCTAAACTATCCGCTGCTTTGTATTTCTTTGGAACTCACTGGGATTTATATAATGAGTGGCATACCTGTTTAACCCCGTCGCTGCGGTTTGTTTACCCGAACGCAACCTGTTTCTCAGATTCGTCACCTATGTCATCGCCGCAACACTTTTATTCTAATTAATCTTTGAAAAAGAATCAGCCACAGCTACGTACAACCGCCACTTTGAATGTTTTACTGTGAGAAATTTTGAAACGTGACAGTTCATCTATTGGAGCATAAAAAATCCGGTAGAAGAACCATACTTTATATTTGAGTTCTTATTGAGACTATTTCTTCGATTCTATTGCAACTCGATTTTCCTTGAAGAGTACTTTACATTTTTTGTTCATTTAGTACAAATAATTGTGTTTATTTTGTGTAGATTATGATGCATTGAATCCTCGAATGGATTTAATGTAAGCGTTGTTGTTGTTACTATTATCATAGCAGCTGAAATTCATCTTGGATTATAGTTGAGCGTTTTTACTACTTCACAAAAAGTTGATTTAGGTTTACCACTACTGATAAGTAAGTCTCATCTTTGACGGTTCACCTTTATCAACAGTTTAATACGCATCCGTAAGCGGCACTGAAAATGATGGAATGGAGGAGGTTTATACCTGGATTGTTTGGAAGTGGGAAAATGGATTCTATAGGATCTTCAAAAATCATGTGAGTTTGCCCAAAAAGTTGCTCGGTACTGGTCGCCGAATCGACCATTGGTAGTTGTAATTTTTGAGGTGTTATTGCTGAAGAAATATTTTCGCGGTTTTTTTAAAATTCAACAATTGAGCAATTTCCCATTCGCCGGATCCTTTAAATCTCGTCGACGTTAATAATTAATACCGTTACGCTCATAACAGTTTGTGCAATTGCTACACTTTTTTTTCATTGTTTTATGTCACGTGGAACATTTTTTTTGTAAGTTCGATCTAGTTAATACTTGTAGAGTCTTTAAAACTATCGCCATAGTTTATAAGAGCTGTATTTCTGATATGTTTATGCGCACATATGTGAAACTTAGCGCGGATTTATGCAATTATAATATCGGAACGTTTTTACTATCACAGAACGGAGGGTTTTTTTTTCAAAGATGGGACGGTGATAGAGGGGAGAGGGGGGGGGGCTATATTTGCAACACAACTTCAACGTTCAAAACAGTGTGCACTGTACTGCTTTATGTGTGTTTTTTTTTTCTGTAATTGAATGTTAAGTGCATTCGGTTTGAATTTGTATTATAATTTTGTGCTCGTTTTTTATTATTTTAATTTGTTTTTATGTTATGATATTGCTCAGTGTGCTATATAGCAATAATTTTTATTACAGATATATAGCTTTCAAATAATTCTTCTCTATGAGATTTTCAATCTTCGGCTTCTTAAAGTTTGTTTTTGCTCAATCTATGAAATTAGAGAAGATGAGGAGATGGCGTTTTCATGCTTAAATTAGCAAAGATTTCTCTTGTAACCTATCGAGAAGAGCATAACAATTCTTTATTTGCACTATTTATTTATTTAAATAAAAATATCATGGTGATTTGCATAAGCGATAAAAGAATAGGAATATGAGTGATAGTTTTTTTGTTCAAAACAATGAACTAGCGGAAGTAGAATTTTTTGACGCGTTGATTCGTTTGATTAAGTTTAATTTCTATTATTTGTAATTTTCATCGTTATAATGAAGTGATATTTTATTGTGGTCAAAAATGCTTTATCGTTTATTATTCTCTCCTTTTATCTTTTTATATTTCTTTATTGTAATTGCAATAATTTGTGTATGTGTTTTATTTTCGTGATCTTCATTTTATTAGTATGGAATATGTTGAATGATTTTTTATTATTATCAGAGTAGTTAATAATGAAGTAAAATGAATGTTGAGATCGTTAAAAATTTTATTTCACTTAGTGAAAAAAATTTTTTGAGTGATAAACGTTATAAAGAATTTTTCAAATTCGTTAATTTTTTCCGCAGATATTTATTCTCACGCAAATGGAATTCACTAAACACTTGAGTTATCTAATATTTTCTTTTGCCACTTAAAAAAAAAAGAAGTGGTCGAGAATTTTTCTTCATGGCATGAAAGTAGGCGAGAATACCACATATTCAGGCTCACTTTGGCGTTTATATGACACTTGGAATTGCTCCTTTTTCATTCCCTTTTTAAGTTTATAGTTATGCTGAATATGACGATAAATCTGTAAATGCGCATAACTTCAACGTATAACATTATATGGAGAAGATATTTGAATAGTGTGATAATGATGCTTTTAGTTTGCATACAAAGTTAGTCCAAGTGAAGGGCGGATTTTTTTCTGTAGGAGGGGGGGGGGGAGGGGGGAGGTTTAAGAGCCATAGGCAAAAAAGCAAGGGTTTGTGGAGAAGTACATCTTCGAGAAACTTCGTTGCCTATCCTCTCTTGTTTGCTATTGCTAATATGGAAATAACGTTTTCTAGGAGGTACGTTATGATAGTATATAGGTAAGTGCGTTATTCCCAATTGCCTTGAATTATCCTATTATAATCGATCTCTTTGATCGTATATCGATCGATAAAGAAGTAGAATTTACGAGAGAAACACAATTGATTAGTATTGTTGTATTTACGATAGTTTTTATTCTATTTTCATTTTACACAACGGAAACACAAAAAAAAGATCTATTAAATTATAGCAGAGGAGTGCATTTACAATTTGCGCACAAAGATTTTTAAGGCTTTTTTGTCTAATTTTTAATTATCACGTGATCACATTTGAACGATTTCACCTCTTAAATCGGAGTGAGCGGAATTGTAAGTCGCTGCTGAAGCGCATTGTTCTCGAATAAAACGCAGTGGTGGATGAAACAAGATAGCCGATGTTGGTATTGAGTTAAACACTGAATATCTTTTGTTGGGAATTTCAAATGAACTAGGCCAAAAAATTCTCTTGTGTACATCAGAATTGGCGATTTAAACTTGCTAAGGGTTTATTTTCTTACTTTTGCTGAAAATACCAACACCTTGTTAAAAATCATAGTCCTCATTATCCGATTCGGCATAATTGCGACCGAATCGCTTGATTTGATTGCGTAAAAGTAAGAACAAAGTCCGCACGAAAATGCTGATTGTTCGTTGTTGTAGCATTTCCACGGAAGTCTGAATTCGAGTTCTGTTGTTTCCTTCCAATGTCGTTTCGAATTGTCAAGTGGGGATTTTCGCCTATATGAATCCGCGCATTTGAAATAATGTAATTCACTAGAACGAGCACAGTTGAGTTTAATGAAGAATTACCGTCTATTCATAAATAAGCTTGAGAAAAGTAACACATAAACAGCAGTAAGCACAAAACAACTAAATCGTTGTATCCGACGATTACTCGGAACAGAAACTTCGAATTTTACGCACATTTTTGAGGAAAAATTTTCGTTCTCTAATTTCATTTTTTTCTGGTTTCTCTATGAGATTTTTATCTATAGGCGAAAATCGTGAATAAATATTATGAGTTCGCACTGAAGTGCCAAACTGTTTCATCTACTCTAGTATAGATTTTCTTGCGTATATCTATGTGCAGACTAAAATTTCTTGCCTCTAATGACCGTGCGCCGATTTGCACTGAACGACAAAAGAACGCATCGAGTAGTTCATTTGCATCAAATTGACGTACGTACTTAACCTCGACAGTGTTGCTCTAGAAACACATCGGTTTCCATGTTGAGGTCGTTACTTGCTGGCCAAAGTGCGTAAGGTTGTAGTCGTGGTACCGTTATGCGTTGCAAACGCTTCAAATTCAAATAGATGAGAGCGTTATTGCGTTCCGCAATGAAATCTGTACTGATAAGCAGTAGTAGTTCTGGGCTTAAGTAGATAGAGCAGTAAAAGGTTGAAGTGGAAATATCCAATTAGAAAAGACTTGTTGTAAATGGGCAAGGGTTGAGCGAAAAGAGGAGAGATATTCAATAGTTATGGTAACTTATTGTGCATGATGAAGAATCCATAATATTCTGGATGCATTTTTTTTCAATATAGCTTATTTTGATGAAATACCTCGCTGCAAAGGTTTTTTCCCATAAAGATGTGTCCTTTAAAATGGAAATCGAGCTTATTTGATTTGAAGGTGAATGAGATCTTAATTCTGTAATTAGGTCGTTTCACTGATCGCTGAAAGAGTTTTGATGTTTGAAGCGCGTTTTCATTCTTTGAAAGAAGTTTGCCGAATCCTGTTCCTCAAACGTGCAGAATCACTATATTGTGTTGATATCGATGGTTGACGAGTCCATCGCCTAAGCTAGCTATCACTGCTATCGAATAAAATGCTGAAGAGGCTCATTATAATTGTTTTTAAAAAATGCCTTTCTCTTTTCAATATGGATTTCTCATTTCAAAGAAGCGTTACCGATTCATTTTGCACCCACGCTATATTACCTCCACGTTACTTTGAGTGCTATAAGAGATGGCTGTATAAGATTTAGAATGGGCATTGCATATTTTTTATCCGGCGATAATAGGATCGGTTTCGCTTAAGTGCTCAGGCTGCAATTGATGACACATAGTTTGCGATGTGGCCAGCTAACATGGATGCATTGCTCCGGTGCATGTTAACTGTAGTATGTGCAAAAGCTCTGATCTGAAATGTGCACTATGTCTAGAGCGTAATATCGTTCAGCACTCGTTTCATCACTGATGCCGTTGTCACACATTCACGTCTCATTGTATTTTGCAACTGTGTAGAAGCGGTTTGCGCTCTAGTTTTCTCAAAGGTTGTAGATTTAGACAGGTGGTTTATTTTGCCAGGTGAGCGCCACCTCATCTCTCATCCGTTTCAATGTCAGATAGAAAGCATAGGAGCATTTATTTTAGTTCCCCCTTCCCCTAAGAAATGTAGGATTAACTATGACGTGATGGTCGAAAGCATTAGGCGGTTAACAGTTTATAAACCATACTGTAACCTAGTGAAATATTTACTGGCCCAAATTCTTGCTCGCTTTGAATTTTTTTTTTAACTTGCAATTCTTTTTCACCATTTTTATAGGAAGTTTTAAATAATTATCTGTTGGAAATTGTTTATTTTTATTTCATTTTATTCTTAATATTTATATATAATTTTTGCATTTCAAAGCAATGTTCGTTCTTTGATATTTCATTACGCTTCGAAAAATATCCATTCGAGTTATTCCAAATATAAGTTCAATAATTATAAACACATTGAACATTTTCATATGAGCACTTAAAACATATTAAAACCAAATAAAATCTCTTCCTTTATTTAAAAAAAAAAACAATTGTTTCTAATTTGCTTTCTTGAACAGGACGAATTTATCTTGAATATACGATTCGATGAGCCATTCTGTGGAATAATCTATAGCGAGAAAGGTTACCCGAATTGTGTCTACGTGAACGCATCGATCGTCTCACAAGTCTCGTACTCCGTTAGGGTATGTTTAGCTGACTTTGCTTGACATAAGTTTCTCGTTGGTGTTTCATAGTTTCATTAATGCCTCTAATGTAGCAACTAGTTGCATCTTTAAATTCAATGAATGAGTAATGTTTTTGGCATCTTAGTTGTTCGATTCAACTACATCCGCAAAACAAAATAGATTTTTCTTTAAGAGATGTCGATATTCGGCATAGACGAATAAGTAATTAAAGCACGCATAGGATTCGTAATATATTCTTCTCGATTGGAATAGATAGAGGAGCATTTCCAAGCGAAAAATGGATTGCTCTAACTTTGTGCCCATTCATTTCTCGGCGATGTTTGCATGTTTAATTTACATTATCCTAAGCAAGTCTCTGTTAACGGTCCATTTATTGCACAATCTTGAGGGCACTGAAGTTTGTTTTATCCTCGAAATGCTTTCCTATAAAGGATTTTTTTTTTTGCATAGAAGTTTGTATGTATGCATCTGTTCGTACGTCATTTTCGATTCGTAATTTACTGAAGCTATGGCAGTGAAATTTGTTGATTGTAAGGTTGATCCAGAAAGGCGTGGTTTACATAAGTTTTCCCCAGTTGATCATCTTCTTTGTGAGTTAGTGACACTTGAAGGTACTATAAAATTAGCGAGTTGTTTTTCTGCATCCGAGTGGATGCAACCTAAAATCAGAATCGAGGCAACTCAAACTCGCCGATTCCTTTTGGGGGATTTATTAGGCTTTCCGTTATTGTTTATGAAATGCTTACGTCGATGATTGCGCTGGTATTCTGAGTGAAGCAACGTTTATCATGCCATTGAACTTGGCAATTTTTCACCTTAGAAAATCGTTCCCTTTGCGTCGAATGTAGGTGTTGTTCCTTTATTGTTTATTTCAAAACAAAGTTTTTGGGAGGTTTTCCGCTGAAAAAAAAATCAATGGCTTCGATAATTTTATGAGTTTCAAAAGTTTTTTTTTTTTGAAGCTGAGATGAACGATAAATAGAGGAAATAAACGAGAAAAGATTTCAGCAGATTAAAGACTGCTTCTGGCTTTTCGATAATAGAGTTTCTTGCGTTTATATCTATTGGAGGAAAATTAAAGAGATTGAAGCTTTTAATTGAACTAAATCTCTTTTTCAATGTTTATTGAATAAATCTTAGAGATAGCTGGTCGAATATGACAAAATAAATGACTATTTTACTTTAATTCTAAAACGAAAACAAACGGCTATTTTTATTTGACTCTAAAATACTTGCTACTTTACAATAAAAGGAATGATTTTTGGAAAATCTGATTGTAAAATAATTAAGTAAAAAAAGATAACTGAATATATCTTGGATTCAATGAACGAACACATTATACCTGATACATTGAAGGTTCCTCTCGATGGTTGCGAGACATCACTGAACGCTGAGGGCAACCTTGAAAACGCAGTAGTTATCCAAGAGAGTAGCACCCATGTACAACCATCGGATAAGAAATATCTTTTAACGTGTATTCCGGCTGCTTCATCCACTCGGTTTGTCCTTTCTTATCTTCGTCATTTTTGCGATATATACAATGATTTCTTCGGGCTTTCTTGCATTATTGAATGAGTACCGATTTCGAACGTGAAGCGGACGTTTGCTATTGCTGACATAAAGTTTGTTGAAGTTAACTCTTGTGCAGTGGTTGAGGTTGTTCATGGAATTGCGTTTTTAAATCATCAACGAGTATTGATGAAGCTTTGATGTATTAAGCCGTCGACGATTTTGTAGAAAACGAAATGAATCACTTAAATCAGATAACGAAATAATTGATCTAATGTTTACTTGACGAAATTAATCACGAAATTATAAAGTTCGACGGAAAATCTCACCGCTCTTATTTTATATGATCCTCCAAAAAATTTAAACGAATTATTTGAATCGCCTAAAAGAATTTCAATGAAAATTTCGTATCGTCTGTAGTGTCCTAAAATTTTCATTCGAAATGATGGAATAATCTATATCTGTGAAAAATTTCAGTAAAAGTGGTTAATTCACTAATAATGTTTAGGACTGTTTGGAAAATAGCCCAAAAATAGGAATTTCTAGGGAAAATTCGCCGAAGTGTAGCATGAATGATCTTCACGTGCCTTAGTTAAGAAGCATAACGATGAGATTCGCTGACACGAAATCTTAGTACATTTCGATATTACTGCACTGTGATGAGCTCATAAAATTCATTAATAATAATATAGAGAACAGTCGACACAAAGCGACGGGCATAACTCATAGAACCTAAGCAGGAAAATTGGAATGAAAATTTTTAGCGAAAGTCTTGCCATGGTGAACTTCGGTGGAGTTATGGTAGAAGGTGGGCGACGACTTCGGATACGGTTAGAGCTCGGGATCTGGCCAGGAAACAAAGTATACAGTGCTGTTGTTGAGCACTGATAACGGAACACCTCTTGATCCGCTGTTTTCTCCACTCACAGTTGGCGACCCTATCGTAAGTACCATTTGTTCCGCAGGTGTTTATGTCCGAAGCAAAAACCTAGTGAGGAACGAATTTTTATGTTGTCTTTAAGTATATCATGAATTCTCATTGCTAGATTATCGTGCATGTGCGATGCAGAACCTTAAAAATTCTTCAGGAAATTAAATGACGACGAAAGAAAAAAAATTAATTTAACCGAACAAAGAAATTTTTTTGATGCGTTTGATATCTCCTGAATATGATCTAAGTTTTCCTCAGAGTAACTGCTACCTGTGATTTCTAGGCTCAAAAATAAAATATGCATTCATTCCGCGGGATGCCACATTTTCCATAAACTACTGTTTAAAAAAAGTTCACGTCGCAACTTATTCTCCGAATAATTTGCTTTATGAGAGCGGTTAATGAATGGCTGACAGTTTTCGACTGCCAAACATTAAAGACCCACAGCTAAACATAGCCAAACTCATTTTTAAACCATTCGTACAGATGTGTGCATTGTATTTGAAATCTCAAGACAGCCCACACACGTCGTGGTCTCCTCTTATGCGATCATTTGTTTTCATCGCAATTTGATTACAATCAACAAGTCGAAAAGAATAGATGTTACTTTTCCAAAAAAAAAGTTGAATATATTTCTTGCAAACATATCTATTTTCCGGTCCCGAACACTATGAAGCTTTCTAAAATTGCTGTCAGCGATGTCATTTTCGCGCTGCTAAAAATGAAATCACTTAAATTCGTAACTTAGGTGTTGTTGTTTCATCGTAGCAGTACTGTCACTGCAGCACAGCCATACAGTCATTATTGATAAGTAATTCACGCTGGGATTCTCATTAAACAACTCTACTAGACAGCAAAATTAAAGTTTTTGAAAGGCAGTAGTAGAGCAAAGTTGCATTCAGGGCGAAACCGCCATTATAGTTTTGCGAGTTTTTTTTTTTCTTGCATTAATGAATGCTTTTCCAACAATAGCATAAACATAACAATAGACTGCGTTTATTTTGGAACGCTTCAGACGTACGTTGTTCGTGTACCTCTATCCACTTCGGATGCAACCATCGGACGATGCTGGGCCCGTGATTCATCATCATCGTTGGAGTTGTCCGATGAAGATGGGTGCAGTTTACAGTTGAAGGGTGAAGTATGGAATCAATTCGAACGTAACGAAGAAAATGGTGAAATAGTTTTCCGCAATAAAATAAGAGCTTGGGCATTTCCAACAAGGTTTGTGCTATTTTATTTCATTTCAACTTGATATCCTTACCTTGAACATTATCTCATCGTACAGGCAATCATTGCCATTTAAAATTATTCTCTTTGCATTATTTAATCTGAGGTCCTACTCTGCTCATCTGTATTTCAAGTACCTCTTGGGCATGAAGAAATAGTAGAATTAAATGCGCAATAGCCTATAAAAATTTTTCACTACTGACTTCGCATTTTCTAGGATTTTCTTGTTATATTGTTGCAAAGACAGTTGCAAAGGCACGTTTTCAAGAAAGAGCCGATTCAAGTACTGATTCGGGGATAGCGGTTGAAGGTTGTACTAACGTAACACCACTAACCTCTAAGGATATGCTGTAAGACTCCGGTTATGAGACCGGGCTTATAGGCCACCTGTTTTCAGAACAGAAGGATAGGAATGCAGTAGGAATGAATGGGCTTAAACTTCCCCACTTTTCAGAGAGAAATGCAAGCGATGAGTTCTATTTTCATTCCGTTTCAATGAACTACTTTATGGAATTTTTAAATTAAGTTTAGAATTTGTGTGTTGGTTGAATATCTCCTATACGTTTTTTCATTTTCTACTCATTCAAGTCAGTTCGAAGTGGTTGCTTTTCATGGAATATCACCCTACCGTTGCAGTTAGCGTATAATTGCGACTTCCACATTTATACATGCTGTTCCATGCGCATTTTTTCCGTCTTAGCCGCCTTTATATACGTTTCAATACATTTGACGACGAAAGAACTCTTCTGTAAGAGCTATTTCCACTTTCACATTTATCACCAGTTCTTCACATTTCATTTTAAGCATGCAAAAGTTTTCGGCAAACAGAAGAGCGGCTTCTGAGGTGCATGTGATTAAAAAAAAAGTCTTTCCATTCTGGAAGGCTTTTACCAGCAGTCATGCCACCTGTCAAAAATTATAATACTCTCCGTACTTCACAAAGTATGCTGCAATAGTAGTGTGCAGTACTGTAGGAAACCTAATGCAGTAAGTGCAGTATAATTAGAACACTGTATGGTTTCTGAAAGGTGACACAATAGAGTGTTGTGAGAATTTTGGCAAAAGTACAAGTATATTGTATCATTTCCCCACTACGCTTATACCAGAAATGTACTGTAGTTTCATCATAATTCATGGTCTCAACGCATCTCTATCCATTAGCGTTTATAATGGATGGATCATTTCGTCAAAGATGCGGAGGTGGATTTCACTCTTTAGATCATCAAAAAGTTTTTGAAATTTCTGTAGTTTTTCTTTCTTCTCTATCTTATTCGTCTTCCGTTGTCCTTTATTTAAATCAGCTTTTATGGGAAAGAGCTAACGTATAGAAATTTCATAGAAATTTCTTAAGTATTTATGGCTTTTCAAGTTTAAGTCTTTGAGCACTACATAAAAATAATTTCTACATATTGCGTATATTTCCTATTAATTCACGTCTTCAAGTGAAGAGAAATATATTTTATTTTATGCGCCACTTTATGGTTTCATTCTCTCTGCTACTCTATCGAGCGCTGCCAATCACGTTAAAGGTGACGTTGCAGAAATACTTTCTCCTGAAGGTCCAAAATAAGAAGAAATATAGAGATTCTCTCTATTGAAGACCTTCAGACTAATTATATTAATTCATGCATCCATGTCTAAAAACTCAAGTACTGTGCAAGTATAAATTTGCACTTTCCGGGAGCAAAGTACTTGACACACTGATGCACCAATCTATTTTTGTAAGTATAGTATAAGTGTAGTCATTGTACCTTTGAAGGTGATATAATTTCGATACTGTGCCATTTTTCAGAGGGAAGTATGAGCACAGGATTATTTCATAAATTTCAGTACAATGGCATCACTGCTTACCAGTACAAGTGTAAGGGAGAGGGAGGAGGGAGGGGAGAACCAAACAAAGACGTTCGAATCGGAATAACATATTCATTCTTGTTGCTGCTTGTTTGTTTTGTTTTTGATTGTTCTGTTGTCGAACTTTCGTCTCCGTTCACTGAATATATGGTGTATAGTATAGAACATCGCTAAACATGAATGTAGGTAAGTGGTAAGTAAAAAACGATAGTGAATGAGCGTCGGAGCCTCTGAGAGCTTTCGCGCTATCTTTAGACTCTACCAATTGTTCTTTGCCTTTGTTCTGACAGGAATTGCTCAGTTCACTGCAGGTTCGAAATGCGAGTTAAACCACTTTTAATAAATTCAGTCCCACACCATTTATTCCATGAAATATAAATCTCGAAGCACAAGTATTCGCCAACTCTGGAAGGGCTGTTATTAAGGAAGGGCTCACTCTTATTTCATGGAACAGCGTCTTGACGCCGAATCTAACATCACTTATTGCGCACCACTTTGCCCAGTCGACAGTTGACGGTTGCAGTTGCGCTCTGATTTTTCTCTGCACGTATGCTGACATACATCCAAACCCGTTGTGCAGTAGGTGCACTCTGCATTCCTACTACCCTTCATCGGCTGCAATGGACGTTACTGGGGTTCAACCAAGTCTGGGAACTAGGGAAGTAAGGGATGGGGGTAAAGCTCAATTTGAGTTCCTTTAGCTACTCCACCGCTTGAAAAGAAGAGGGGATCTGCAACTCATTTAAGATTAAAGCAGCTGCCTTATTCTGCACTCGGATTGTACAGGTGTGACTTTTCCAAAGAGGGTGGTTTCTAGATTTGCCATTGCAAATAGAGTGATATGCTTAGTGTGGGCACTTTCCCACCTTCTTAAATAGACCTCCCCTCCCACCAAAGACTTAGAAGGTACCCGTTTTGCAAAAAATCTTGCGTGCGAAATTATCTGCTTTCGCTGTATAATTGTATATGCGTTGTTTTTTACCTCGCTGCTGAACAACATTGGTAAATGATGCTTCTTTTTACGCACCTTTGCGAATTTGCTCTGCGAAGGTGCGTTATGGCTACGTCATGTCTATGCATACGCATGTGTTTGTATGCATGTCTGTCTGTTTACCCGATAGTTTTAAATTTTGAAGCGCTTAGCTAGATTAACAAAACTTCATGTATGCAGTGAAGATTCACTGAAGAATTATCAACCAAGACGTTTCTGATATTCAAAAATGACAAAAATTCTTCGTACATTCTACACTTATTATTTTCGTTTCATTCCACAGATGTTATAAGAAGGTTTTCCATAGATCCACAAGCATTCCATAGATGTTTTGTGGACGGTTTGTTCGAACGGTTTGATTGATTAAAAATATAACGATGGTATTCGGCGTATTTTATTTTCTATTGGTAATTTTTTGAAATTTGTTAGCTAGATGAGCAAAATGCAATTATGCTTATTATGCCAGTTATTCCGGCATATTTATAGAGTTTTCTTCTCAAATAGAGTTTTCAAATTTTGACAGAATAACGTCAAAAATAGTTTACCAATTGCTTTATTGGCCTTTACTAAAGAATGTTGGATAGCAAAAATTCAGTTAACTCTCGTTAGCAGAAGTCACCCGATTTTTTCATTGTTTATATTATTGTTGTTGTTTCAAGAAAACAAAAGTGATTTGTGAACTGTTGCGATATTTTCTCTTATAGTGTTGGTTAAAGAGGACTACAAATAATCGAAAGCGTCAAAATCTTTGCTTCAGAAAAATATATATTAAAATGCCCTCGTTCGCCTAACATATGCACTTGTTTTCAAGGTCTGTATTACACTCTACTTACTCACTTCTTCTCAATTTCAAACGAGCATTTATTGAGTTGAAATGTTCTGCGCTCCTCGATGTGAGAGCTCTTGAATGTGATGAAAATGAATGGGAATTTTGCTTTTAAATATCAGTTTATCCATTAGAAACTTCGATAATATATCATCAAAAAAAAAACGCCACAAGTTTTTCGAAACAAACAAAACATTTGAGACCAAAATTTCAACGCTGTAAAAATATGGCTAACAAATGTTCCTTTTTTTCGTTGTCGTCCGTTCAGCACATAACACATTCAATGCACCCGTTATTGGAAAATGGTCTTATTGGTATTATATAAAACATTGTCGCTACAATAGAGGTTTTAATAAGTTTGATAACATAAAATAGTTGTCGCGAAAATGTGATGATAGATCATTGTTGTAGGAAATCTAATATTTCAATGAGATATTATGTAGTATAACATTCGTTTGTGATTTTATATCGGCTTACCCGCAAGGATACGATTGAAGTATTTCGAGATTCGCCTGTCACTGTATTCATTAGCGCATATTTTGTTGATGAAGAAAGTCTTCAGAAGATTTTATTACCATTTATGAAGAGTAATACCTCTTTGAAGCATTTTACCACTGTGAGGTGGAAAAAGCAGAAATAGTGTATCTTATGTTAATTTCTCATCTAAATATGCGACTGTTATACAACATTATAAAGCTTTATTATACAATATAGAAGAGGGAACTAACTCACAAAATGTCTTTTTTTTTAAAGAATTACCTTTAATTTATTGAAAGTATAAGTCGTATGGTGGGCGTTTTTTTTTGCCGTTTCTCTTTAAATCGAGTCGTGTTCTTCTTTTTTTTCTCGTTAATCGACATGTGACGTTTTTTGTGAAAATTGTTTTATGTGTCTTTTACAACAATTTCGAACTTCACTAAATGTATCTTCAATTATAGCAATCTTATATGTTCTCTTCGAGTTTTTTTTTTTTTTTTTTTGTTTCGCATTTATTTATGCATTTATATATTTGAAAATATTTACTTTTCTATATGTAAATAACAGAGAAATAGCATCAAAAAATTTTCTCGACATTAAATTTTATCGCTTCTCTAGACAATTTTTATGCATACATGAATAAGTGGTTGTCGATAATCGTGAGTCTTTTTTTTTTTGTTGTTGTGTTTTTGCTGAATGCAATAAAGAAATTTAAAGGTCTTTTATGTGGTTTTTAATTGATAGCTAACAAAAGTCAAAACATAAATGAATGATTATTGCACAAGGATTGTTATAAGATCTTTAGTTAATGGGCCTTTAAATTGGCCCAAAACCTAACTCACCTTTGCCAATTAGTCATTTTTCGCAAAAAACTTGTGAAATTTATTATCCTAAATGCGTAAATGCAGCATCTTTTTTTTTGAAATCCTAAAACTTGACGCGAATTCAAATCGCAAAATAAATAAATTATTCTAGTATCTTGTTGTTCTTTCCGTTGCATTCATGAGATGAAGACATTCATACAAAGACGCCGGTGCAGCTTCGTTGATTTCGTTGATTGATGCTTGTTAATTCATAAACGGTTGCTTTCAGTTGATCATAGGAAATTATTGCAGCATTCAGTAAATGGCAATAGCACATTTATATAAGTAAATTATCCGTCATCCGTTCGAAAACACATAGCGTTACAAGCGGCGACGTTAACCGACCGGTTATGAACGTTATCTCTCGAAATATCCTTCTACATGCTATATGTAGAATGCTTATCACAAGATCTTTTTGTAAAGTTTCGCATCGATGCAGCTTCAAAAGGCAAAATAATACTAATCTTTGCAGTAACGAAGTGAATATTTTCTGTAATCTGCACATATGTCGGAGCAGATGTCGTCAAGTATCGTGCACGAAACGACGACGACGTCATCCACAAGTGATTAAGGTGGACGATATTGAAATGGTCGGCACAAGGCTTTTATTCGTTAATCGCCCCAGACGACAGGTATACTCTCCAATTAATCATCCTGACGGCGTCATTCAGCGAATTCTGTCTTAACATATCGCACATCTACCTCCGCGCGCGCAAAAAAAAACGGTCCCAACATATGTCAGTTGTAGTGCCCGTTTAGAAAGTGAAATATGTCGCCGCCAAGAAATGCAACACATCGTGGAAGGGAATTCAATGCCAAAGCTTAAAGGCAAGTCACCAAGCAGCAAATATATTTTGTAGGTCGCACCGCGAGGGTTGGCTCCTGATAGGAGCATAGGAGCTGTAGGATAAGCTGCAAGGAATTATCTGCACTCAAAAAAACGTCGTTGGTAAAATAAGGGTCCCAGTGATGAAATTCCCACAATCCTAGAGTGAAGTGTTAAAAGTTACGCTTTAGGAATCTCTTATGGTTGTACTTGTGTTTTGTAAATGAGGAAATGCGAAAAGAAGAAAATACGCAAACGAGGTTCTTGAGCTTGCAGAGGCACACAAAAAGTCAGTTGTTTCACCATGAAAAGTTCAGGAAGTGCGTTACAGCTTGAAGAACCGCACCCTATAATAGGAACATCCAATAAAACACTGCTAATGTTTTCAAATCTGTGAAGTGCCGACTTCCACAACTTGCTGCAGGCCAATTCCACTTGTCTTGTGCTAAGGAGATGAAAAGCAATGCGGTATGCCAATGTGAACATACAGCGCTAGGAAATTATGGCGTATGCACCGTTCAGCTTTATCTTTCACTCCCGTTACGCCGAAACCCCACTCACAAACATGAGGGTGAAGTCGTTAAAATTTTTTTGGACAGACAGGAGGGGGTGAAAAACTGGAGCTGTGAGGGGAGAGAGGATGGGATTGCAGCGTTACGCTACTTTCTAATACTTCTTTCCTGTTCTGTCTCTGAATTTCCGCTCTACCTTCTCTACATATTGCCTTAAATTTCTCGATAATGGCTGTGGTGATTTTCTCTTGATATACATCTGGCTTATGATATGTTGTAGCTGGCTGCCGTCATCATGTCAGTATGGGCTTAGAAACGAAGCCTTTAGCAGTTAACGCGGTTACTAAATACATTAAACTTCATTTGAAGACAATCGAAAAGTAAACGAAGTTAAGCGATAGAATTCAAAAAATTCTGAAACTGCGAATTTTTGAAATACAACATTAGCTATGCAAAACATTGCTATCGATTTGTCATTTATTCCATTCTACTTTCAATATTTTCTCTTCAAATACGGAATCAAATTGCATTTCTATGAAGATTTAAACGTCGTTGAATGCTATGAATTTCCTCACAACATATTTGATATTCATTAGGTGAATCATTGCATATTTAGAAGATGTGATTAATTTAATACTTTGATTCGTATTTATCGAATTTCTTTTAAAAAAAAAAATTACTTTAACAATATCGTAAAGATGCTTATTATTGTTTAATTTCAAAAAAAAGTTCGATACTTTTTTGTCATTTTCTATGAAAAAACACTTCAAAATTAGTTGCAATTTATGTCTTTCAATTTTTTTTTCTCTCTCTAAACTCTATTTTTGAAAACTATTTGTCTCTTCTTAATAGATACTTTAAGTCATCACTTCGGCTCTAATAAGATGCACTCGTTGTACATCATTTGCTGAAATTATTTATAAACTATGCATTCAAGTTGTTGCCACCACTTAAAAGTCTATCGTATTTTTAAAGCAATTCTCTATCTGTTTCTCCCATTCTACTTAAGAATACAATGAAAGGAGTGATATGTTTTGCGTATAAAACTTTTTTTTTTCAATGTTTTCCTGTCGAGTATTTAAATGGTGCTATCTATGTGCTTTACCTTAGTGATACCTGTTGGTTTAATGAGAAGTGAAAATGCTATTCAGATATCACTATCAGCGAAAATAAACGTCAGCGTAACGTGAACTAGTGTTGAAGATGCATAGACCTTTTTGCAACTTCCTGCGAACTTGCTTCGAATTTCATTTCTGTTGTTAAAAATGGCTTATAGCGTGGTAGCTTTTTTATTTCTTCAAAGAACTAGTTGTGTTGAAGATGTCGTTTTCTCCAAAAAGATTAGCAAACATGCGCAAAGCGGGTTTCTCACTCCGGTTTGGTCTAAATTACGTGTTAGCGTTGTTAAATGAAACGCGAACTTTGAAACACGCTAAACTAAAACAAACGCTTTCTGAGGAAATATGCCGAAACAATCTGACATGATGCATTAAGCAAAAAGAGCATCTCCACTCGTCGTTTAAAACGCTTTGAAGTCTACGATAAATGGAATACATTGTCTGTGATAGATAGGTAGAGGATTACATACATTTTCTCGTATTTCGCCATTTATGGCATTTTGAGAGTATTGAAAATAGTGAGTTGAAAACATTTGTCGCGATTTTGGTAGTGAAAAAATGGTGCCATTCGATAAGTAAGTTGATATCGGGCATAAGGTTTTTAATCAAAGGTCTATATGTTGTTATTAATATTGACATTCGAGGCGTCGAAATCCAAAAACCCTGAAAGAAGTCTTCTCATCTATTGAGAGCAACTGTTGTCCTGAAGCTCACTATCACAGGCGGATTGAAAAGTAGTCAGACATGGTGCATGTGATCATATTTTCAGTGTGCGTTGTTGCTACTAAGTGAGAAAATTTTTTTAAATTTATTACATCGACCAATAGTAAGTTTTCGTGGACGGGTGATATGATGTTTGTGTTTTGTTGAAATTTTTTGCTCTGACGCACATATTCGGCACCTAAAATGTCTTCATTTTGTTGCGCTCGAGCGTATTTCCGTCACCATACAGAAATAAATTTTTGTGCTCTGGTAGAAATTTATGTTCCAACATCGAAATCGCTATCACCGATAATAAACGTCAACGTAACCTAAACTGATGTTCAAGGCGTGCAGACTTTTTTCCGCTTCCTGCGGAGTTGCTTCAAGTTTTATCTGTATCGTTAAGGCTTATAGCTGAATGGTTTTGTTTTCTTCGGTAAAAAACAGGAAGTGCATTTTTTGTCAATTTTTTATGAGGTAAGGGTGGACGGTGGGAGAAGGGGGAAGAATCCACACAAAAACAGCAAAAAATAAATCTCTCGATCTCACGAAAAGAGATAAATTCAGCCGTAGATATGCATTCCAGAAAAAAAAAAAAGAATTTTGTCTGTTCATTCTTACAAGCTAAAAATGCTGCAAAAGATCTCGGTGCAGTTATGAGCTATTTGATATATATTTTTGCCATTTTTTTCTCTATTTGTATCTATTTTATGTGCAAGTTTCTCAATGCATTTGGTACATTTCATTGCAATGAGAATTATCTTTTTATGCAAGTTTTATGAGGGTTATTTCTGTACTATTGGGAAATATTCTACTTGTGTCAATCATTTTAGTATCGTTAGATATCCCTCATTCGTTAATACATCTTGTTATACTTATCAGTGCTTGTTCCTATTTGAATGCATTCATCTATATGACCATTTGTGCGTTTAATCAGCTTTCACATTGTCTCTCGTTCAACTTGCAGTTATGGCAATAAAATTTGCATATTCCATCAGAATTCATCGCTCATTTAAGCGCTAACTCATCTTAGTATAATAGTTTCATTCATTTATGCGTATATATAAACAACTATCGTTATTACTGGGAGGATTTCATATTCGCATTGTATGTAGATGAAAGTGATGCACTCAAAATATAATCTATTGCAGCAAATTGAACTAATGACAAACTCGACGACAGTTGCTTGCGAGCGATTCGTCGCGTTTCCGAGGATGAAGTTGGCGATCGCATTCGTTACAACGCTTGGACTTCTCCTTATAATAGTGGCGCTAGTCACTACGCTCTCGAAATCTTCCACGAAATGTGAACAGTCTAAGCCAAAATAAATACTTCACAATTGACGACTGCTGTTTACGTACGCACTTAAATGGCGCAACGGGGAACGAATGCAAGGGAGGGAGCCAACCGCAAACATACAATGAAGGGAGCAGCTAAGAGGCATCGGAAAAAGAGAAGTCGAAAGCAAATTTGCGGAAGAAGTGTTGTGTGAAAACTAGCATAATGTGTTGCTGGAAAAAATTTGAGCAAATTTATTCTTATTTTAAACCGTTAAACACATTTTTACTTGAAAAAAGTGGCGCCCTCTCACATTGTCAAATTTGTTTGCAGCAGTTGCTATTTCGGTCGCCATTCGAGACAACACCAAGTTCAGGAAGTTTTCGACTATCTCTTTACTAAGAAAAAAAAGCCTCGCCTATGATTTAAAAAAAGGGAATTCGCATCTATTCGTTATGGGATAATAAATGGAACTAGGAAATGAAATGGATGGCAACTGGAGATTAATGGACGTCGGAAAAACGGGAGGGAGGCTATGAAATCGCGCCCATGAAGTATTATGAATCAGACGGTGTGTAGCAATGAAAAGTAGACGGGAAGAAGAGCAAAGCTGGCACCGTTAGCTAGCTTGACGAGCTTTTTTGGTGATGCGCACCTGCGGAACTGTGCCGAAATGGGCGAGGGGAGTGCAAGAAAGAGCGTGTCGCGCGGCGCATTTCAACTGCATTCGTTCGACCATTGTGCATCAGGTGGACAGTGAGAAGAGCCGTCGTCGCGTACATTGCAGCCTTAGTTCTACGCCAACCGTCTGCCTCGAAGATGAGCTGCTCGATGAGGTGGCTAATCGAAGCTTATTGCGTTTTATTGCCTCTGCTGCTCCTCGTTACCATATCCGTCGATGCTGCAAGGTAAGAGCGCATTGTTAGTGCTCACTGCGGTAGTGATTCAGTCGTTTTGCAGTATACCGACTAAAGCCAGACGATAAAAACCAACTCAACTTTCTTCACGATCTCTACCTCAGTAACGATGAGGTAAGCTTTTATGGACATGGTTGCTGTTATGTGCAGCAAATTCTTGCTTCCTTTTATCTTTCACAACAATCTCATCTCAAAGTTGTCAAGGCCATTTACAGGTTTATTGATTCGTGAAAACTTTTGAATAGCAAAAGAGCGAGCGACAAAACGAAAGGGTCTGACATGTTTACAAAAATTGTTGGCCGAACTCACAGCGCATTAGTGAGTCTCATCACGTACAAAGACGACATTTTGTTCAATGGGCCAGTAATTGAGTTCATAATTGTTTTCTACAGTTCGTCAAAGGTACAAGAAAATAAAGTAACGAAGAAAAGGGGTGAGTAGCACGGTTTTTTGAACAGCTGGTCTTGTATTCCTTAGCCAAAGGAACGCAGGAGACTCTCACTCAGGCTGCGCTTCGCTTGCAGTTGGATTTCTGGAAGGAGCCATCGGTGAGCGGTGAACAGGTACATGTGATGGTGTCGGAATCGATAAAGGAGAAATTCCTCGACTTATTAAGCGACTGGAACATCACCTTCTCACTTATGATCGATGACGTGGAAAAGTTGGTATCTGATCGCTTTTGTCGCATTTTATTGGTTTCATGTAAATCCCTCCGATCGACTGCTTTGAAAATTGCATACCAATAAGCGCATGAATTTACGTATCCAAATGAAAGCGATATAGCCTCTGGAGTATGAAAGAACATGATTTTATCAGTTGCTGTGAATTGAGGCTCAATTTCCGACCACGATGCGAAATGCGTCGGTGACGTGACGGGGTCGTTTTTTTGTTACAGGAAGATTTCGATGCAGAAAAAAGCTTCCGAGAAAATGAAACAGTTAAATTGGCTGCACGACGCCCCATTTGGTAAAATTTCCTTCAACTTGGGCCGTTATCATTCATTTGCTGAAATAATCAACTATTTGAACGCACTTGCTGTCACATATCCGGATCGCGTGCGCGTAATGCCAATTGGTACGACACACGAAGGACGCCAAATTCCTCTAATTAAAGTGAGTATATTTCTAGATTTGTTTTCTAATCTGTTGTCAACCATATTTTCAGATTACATGACGCCACAGTTTAAGTCATATGGAAAAGTGCAACTTATCGAGAAAATCTGTTCTTCTGTTAGCACTAAATCGGCTCAGTATTCCGCGTATGTGCAAGTTTATTGGCAGCTATCCAAATTAGATGAGCTTATTCTTTGTGAAATTATTGATAGACTTGTGATTTTATCTGGAGAGTGATGACGTGAACTGTACTACGGTTTTAAAGAATTGCGTAGAATTTGGTTGGGTATAAACCAGAAGTGTTTCATTTCAGGTGGGTCGACCGTCAGAGTATAGAAAGCCAGCAATATGGATCGACGGCGGTATTCATGCTCGTGAATGGGTTTCTCCGGCTGTCGTACTCTACATGATTGACCAGGTATGATTACAAGTGATTGCTTCATGCTGAGTGGACATTAGGGTTAGGAACCTATCTTCATGTTCCCTCTCTCCGGCATACCTGCGAACGTTGGAATCCCCTACGGAAAGTGATTTATTGGTTTTGAGCCATTGGAACAGCCAGCCTTTCAGAACACCACACCACGAGCGTTGTCAGAGTGCAAGCCTATCTGCGGATGCTCGCACGAACTTCGCGGTCCAAAAATTTTCTCACCTCTCTGAACTATCTTTAGAACGCTGAGTTGCCTTGTTCAGTTGAAAAATTCCCTCAAGGCAGTCATAGGAACATGAGGTAACTGTTTGAGGCAGTCTATCGAACGAGATACGATGCAGCGAAACGTGATTGAGAACACTGTTCAAAAAACACCACTTTGCTGCAAAAAACTCAGAGATAGTTTGTGCACTATTAGAGGAATAATAATTATGAGGGACTTTGGAAACCAGTGCTGCCATTTCATCTCTATTTTAAAAACTTTTCTGTAATTTACTCCTCCGAAAACTGTTTAGAGCATTTGAAAAAAAAAACAACTGCATCAACTCATACCAACTTGTTACCATAACAACATAATCCACCATCGAACATTGCCACTCACGAACAAAATGCTCGTATGAATCAGTGTTGAAAGTTTAGCGACGTGAAAACCAGACCCGTTCCTTCTAACCTCTGGTTTACGAAGGTGATAGAGTTATCTCATGATAGAGCAGCTAATCTCTCGAAATTAAAGCAACAACTTCACTGAAAAATTGGCTCACAGCAAAGTTCGCCTAATAAGTGGAAACAAAAAGATACAAGCAAACTGAGAGGTTTAAATAAAATACGGCTGAGCGGATTTTAATAGACTCTCAGATCATGACATCAGAAGGCAGTGATCGAAATGTCAGTGGCTAGTGCAGCTAAACGAATTTTGGATTCTACCTGGGTTCGCACCAAGAGGCATATGGGCACATATCCCGTCCATTAAAGTGAAACAGGACAAAACAGAATCAAAACCATGCCACGTCAATGCGGAAACAGATGGAGATACGCATGACGTGACACTTTATGTTGTAAGTGGGCCAATGAAGCATACCAAAACACCACCCGATCACTTCTCGTATAATCCCCAAGCGGATTTTTGTTCATTCACTACTAATTTCACAAATTATAAAAAAATTCTGTAGAAACCCTATCAAACCAAGCATGCTAATTTTTGCGGCTAACGAGCCCTTTGGACTTCAGCAGCACTTCTTGTATCAAAAGAGCTGCTTTCGAACGCAGCGGCACGACAATATCGCAATGGCTAAACTTGCAAATCTATAAACAAAAACCACAGGAAAACGGTATTTTGGTAGAGCGAAGAGTTTTACTACTCGGCAGGCAGTGGACCTTAGGCGCTGCGAAGATCCCCTGCCCGTTGCGGGAATTCAATAATTATTCAAGAGTGGCACTCGTGCACATGAACTCAATAAGTATGGTGAGGCGACATAGGCATTTAAAGTAGCATCGTATGTTGGCGGAAGCGTTCAACATTAACGGAGGACGTCAACCCGACCGGTGCATTTTGGTCGGCATTCTTTAACCGCTTTCCTTCGTCTCGATGTGTTTCTTTCTTGTCTATTTAATACCCGATCAGCGTTCATTCATTACAGTGACGCTGAAGAGTGTGATGTATCATGTGCTCGATAAGTTTTCACGTTTTTTCTTGGTTGTTTCGCTTTTACGGGCAATACATGCCCACTTACACAAATTGTGCTATCTTATCGTTGCTCCAGAACTTCTTTGAGAAAAACTAAATGCCCTCTCGAATTGTTGCATTTATATTTGAAAAAAAAAGTGGAAGAACAAGGCGATAAATTCTCTGTTGAAAGATTAGATACAACAGTGAAGAGAAGTTAAACACAGTTCCGCATCTTGTGGAATGCTACCTAGTGCCAGCTGCTGGAATGGTGCTTATTATGCAGTGCCAGCTGCTTAACTAACTTTTTAGCTAATATTGGCAATAGCAAGTTGTAAGTTTTTTTTGCTGATTCCAGGGAATTACTTCGGAGGGAAAACGGGCAGAATAACTTTTCTCATGATTATTTATGTGCGATCACACTGATAAGAAATATGGTCGTTTGCTAGTTCAGCTGTACACATCGATAGGTATAGTCGCCTATATATATATATATATATATATATATATATATATATATATATATATATATATATATATATATATATATATATATATATATATATATATATATATATATATATATATATATATATATATATATATATATATATATATATATATATATATATATATATATATATATATATATATATATATATATATATATATATATATATATATATATATATATATATATATATAGACTATGCAGAGTGCGTTGTAATTATAGCTATCTTTATACCTTTATTGCAGAGTATGGTTGAGGAACGCACTTTTTTTTTTTTTTTTTCTGTGTATTTGAAACACTCGTTTTTGCGACTATGCAATCACCTATCCCACTGATCATTGATTATTGATCGCTTTTTGCTGCATCAGTCGCATACGTGTTCAGTCGAACAAGGCCGGCATTAGTTCATAAGGATTATCGAGTTGAGTGAATTTCTGGTAGTAATTTCTTTCGTGATTTCGTCGCTTATCGATTTAAAAGTGATCATATTTTTTTGCATATTGGCCCATAAATAAAATCTGCTAAAAATGTTTTTTGCAAATAACGTATGCACCTTGACGCTTTTATTTAGTTATTGACTTCGACTACATATAATTTAACGCGTCGAAGAATTGTGGTAATGCGAATGACATGGATCGTTAGGTTCACCAAACGCGCATATCGAGTGTAAAGGCGCGATTTCATTTTCGCGCTGAGCGAAATCAAAACGACGTTCAGCGATACTGGATCATCATTTTAGATTATTCGTTCAAAGGATTCTCTGTAATCTTTTTTACTATCATAGATATTCTTCTATTGACGAATAGAAACACTTCAGGAATTTTTTTTTTTCAATTAGCTCAGATTGTAAATATCAATAAAGTGCAAATCGACGGATTTAGTGAAACAGGAAATTATAAATAAAACGCTTTTAAGGATCCAGTATTGCTCGTGGTCAACAAATGAAAGAGGAGTTGCATTTAGCAAGCAGAAAACATCCCAAGAGCATAACAGAGGACGGTTTCCCAAAAAAAGGCTTTTTCCACTATGAGGATTACTTATTACTTGTTACTGTGAGGATTGTACAGTATTACTTGTTACCGTTCACTTAGTTTCTTGCAGAGCATTATGTGGCAATATGCGGTAAGTAAATTCATTATTTTCGACGATGTGCTTTAGAAATGAGCGTTTCCATAGAGTTGTGGTGTAGGAAATATTATGTGACTCGGTTTTCCTCCTTTCCACCAAAGAACAAACACTTCTCGCCGTCGTTTTTTATGCATTTTGCGCATAATGGCTTCGGCGTTTGACAAAAAGTGTTTTCCTTATAAATGAACAAAACGTACGGGTTTTTTGTTGAACTAAAATGCGCTTCTATAATACTGGCCTATATTCTCAATGAGCTCTCCCATTTTGCACCTCTCTTGTATGTTTTCATTTCATTTACAGGGAAGTCACCGAATGAGGTCTCAATCGTTACTTAAAAATCTGTGAACTTACTTCATAAGTGCGTAAAGCTAACATTATTGGTGAAGTACAGTAAAATACTATTAATATTTCGTTTTTTTTCTCTTCATTGTTATTTTTTCAGTGCCCAAAAAAAATTTTGCTGCATATTGCTGATCGTATTGGGCAATCTGCTTTAATATTATTTGCAATAAAATTACGCCATTCTAATAATTATGCCATCCTTAATTTATTCAAATTTTCGGTAAGGATTGATACTGTTAGCGTTTAATCTTGGATTAGCAAACGAATATTGGGATCACTTCCATTTCATTTTTTTGTTTCATTTTTTAATATTTTGAATTTGAGAATGTCGTGAACACATGCAAAAATTTTGCTGAATTATTTCTTAGAGATGCAAAATTTCGAAATTATAACCGAAATTGTGGTGGTTTTTCTTTCAGACCGAATTTTAATCGAGCTTTCCAAAAAATAGTCCTTATTTTTCTTTTTAATGCGCTATGGATTTCAGCTGGTGGAGCACTATGATAAGGACCCACAAATGCGAAATTTCGTAAATAATCTGGATTGGTATATTGTGCCGTTGCTCAATCCAGATGGCTACGAGTATAGTCGCAGCAGTACCAATCCAGAAATTCGCCTTTGGAGGAAAAATCGATCACCGCCAGTATGCATAGAGACTCGATCCAGTAAGAGCAATTATTAAGTTGAATCAATGACTTAACTATTCATGTCGAAATGAATTACACCACAAAACCCATTGTTTCTTTTTCCACATTCCTATTACCAATGATTTACAAACCAATGGAGTATTGAATTTGTCTCGTTGAGGACTGCACTTTCCTTTATGACTATATTCATGTCTGCGAGTTTTTTTTTTTGAACATATATGACAACATGACTAATAACTAAGGACAGCTGCTAATTCGTGATAATTTGTGTGTGAGAGGTCTACGAAACACGAAGCAAATACGCTGATGCCGCACAGTAACGATATGAAAGGTATTGTTGGAAAACGCTTAGAACGTTCGTGAATGCATGAAGTGGTTAAGCATGGAATTGTTCCCAAACAGGTTTTGAAACGTTTCCTGTCAACCGGACTGTAGAGGGTGTTGAACAGGATGATGGCTCGTTCGTAGAGAAACGAGTTACGCTAGGATTGTTTCGCACTTACAATGCCGAAAAACTTGATGCGCATTCGCTCATCCTTTAAATCAGCCATTTCGGAATCATTTGTCCATTAACTTTGTTATCTCAGAATCGCTTTTCTCCTAACCTTATCAATGGAGAATCTTTAGTTCGTTTACAATGCTATCTCAGAATCTCGTGTCCTTCAACTTCCTTGCCCCAGAATGGATCATCCCACAACCTTTCTCACCTCTATGTCATTCCCCTCACAATCTAGAGATTTCAAAACTTCATCCCTTAATTGTTCTGTCTTAGAATCTCTCGCAAACAACCGCTAATATCAAAAATCCTACGATTTTTGCAGTTCTTTTTATGGCTTTCATTTAAACTGAAAATATGCCTTCTCCGCCACAAAAATGAGCATCACTCATAGATTTAGACGCTTGATCTAACGCCGCATATTGAATTGCTTCCGGTGCAAAGAAAACTGAGCTAAATTTGATATAACCGCTATGGTTGGCAAGTAAAAGCTTTAGGCAATTATGTGGAAAATATATGCTTTATGAGCTTTCTTTCGTGGCTATATGGCTATCAAATATGATATTTTTCAATTTTCATCTTGACTTATCAAAAATTTCATGGCAATAAAACGTTATTTTAGTGAAGGTTGAAGATGGGAAAGTGGAATTACTGATAGGTATCAATGTAATAGTGTAGAATATCTTATCGAATTTTATTTCCGTCACTTTCATCGATAAGTTGAAACTTTCACAAAAATTGCGCATATATTTTTATACTCTTTATGTATAAGCAAATAAAAGCGCACACACGAACACATGGAATTAATTTCAAGCAAAAATCAAAACGAGCCTAAGAGTGGTATTTTTTGTGTTGTTTGTTGGTGGCCTTGCCATATTTTTCAAGAAGCGTAATATGGCATTGGAGCATTTGCACGTATGATGCATATGCCCATTTCCACGTCCATTGGACAATTTCAACTCTCGGGTCAATGCTATAGCGGTCGAATCTGACGATTAAAGTGTGCTCATAGGCCCAATTTTGTCTTAACAAATATTTTGCATGCGTTACATTTATGGTAACGGCCAGAAGAAATTTTAGATGCTAGTTTCGAACATGAAGCGGTCAGATGGATCACTTCAAGGCCGCATCTGACCATCCGTCAGATGAGACTTTAAAGCTGTTGGTCTATGAGTTTCATCGTTGTTTTTGCAAATTTAACTATAGAATGGTTCGTATTTGGAATCGAAAGCGTATAGTGTAGCAATACTCCTGGCATGTTGTGCAGCTTTTCTCAACACTTCAATAAATCATGTCTGACAGAAATTGGCGCAGCCGTTTCGCACAATATCTTGAGGTATTCATATAAAAGGAAGTTACCAGCATTTTGAAAGCATTTCTTTTGATGAATTGTCTCTTAGCAACTGTTAGCTGGAGGTTTTCTTTAGGTCATTCAGCAAATAAACAGATCTTTTCGGATCTCATAATTTTCCACAAGAACAACAGTGATTGTTTTGAGATAGAACGGGGGAAGGGGGGAAGGCGGGGATGGTCGACTGTTTTGAATATACACTTATGCAGTGCATTAGAAGCAGCTCTTACAGTTGAAAATGTGCTATCATTGCAAACTGCTTAAAACTTGGTTGAGGCGGTAACTTGAGCCAATTGCCTCAACGTCCATTGTTTTGCATTCATCAGTCCTAGTCATAAATTCAGTAACTTTTTCATTACTGTAAGTTAAGTGGTCGTACTTTGAGGTGCAATTTTGGGCGTCGTTGAATGCATTTATGCAGACGTTCGATCATCACTTGTTCGGATTCCGTTCAGAGTATAACGTAATCGGCATCGGATACAAACTGCTAACGATAAAGCTATTGTAGAGAAATATGGGATCGCACTACTAGATACGAAGAAGGGTCTTTAAACTGTTTTAAAAAAATTTTCTTATCGAGTTTGCGGCAATTTAAAAGCGGTTAACAAAATTTGCCGTAGAATTGCATTTTCAAAAGCACTCTAGTGCTATTATGATGATTCATCATTTTTTTTCCTTAGTCAAATTTTTTAAAAGAATTTGTTGATAATTTAGAATTCTGCTAGGGGTCATTAGTGGATTCGTCAGTCGACGATATTTTTCACAGAAGATTTTTGCAAACGCATTCTATGAATTATATTCCACTCTACATCTAGGATTCGCTTGGTTTCTAATAATATGCTAAATTATTTGACTGTTGAGTTGAATCGTTTCTATTCTTATTGATTTGCGATATGAGCCCTAAAGTTATATACGATATTAATATCATTTGTTATGATATTTTTGCATGGAGATAATCAATTTCATATATATGTTTCTAATTTCGTACCGTTTTTTTTTACTTTATTATAACACAATAAAGTCTCATAGTTCATCCGTTTCAATGCCAATCTAGTCGAAACATTTCGAAAATATTGTTTCGAGCAACAACTAAGTAATGGTGTTGCTGGGGCAAATGAATAATTGCGCAGAAAGCACAATGGTAGGTGTTTATCCTTGAGATTCTCGTAAAGTGCTCTAATCGGCCATTTAGTCCATTAAACTAGGGAAGAGTTTCTTAGAAGAATCCACTTGTTTCTTCCATGTACGCATCGTTACGTACCAAATTATTAGACACCAATGAATAGCTGTCTAGGCATTTTTGTTGGTCATCTCTAAATTGTCCACAATAGTGAAAGAAACTATTCTCAATATTCTTTAAATTTATTATTGGTCATGAATGCTTCACTAAATTTCATTAATTATTATGAATAAATATAATTGAAGCTCAACCGTTTAAGGTTTCTTCTCAGCAGTGCAAACGCGTTGTTGTCAAGGAGTCGACTTGAATCGCAATTTTGATTGGGATTTCGGAGTTGAGGGCTCCTCAACTGATCCATGCTCCGAGATTTATCAAGTATATTTGCATTTTTAGGTCATTCTCATTTCAAAAGCAAAGTTATCTAGCTATTTGAATAATCTGCTTGCATACTTATACTCACTCCTTTAATCTCCTTACGAATAGATCATCGTTTCACTGTCACTGATTTTCCAGTTCATTAGGTCACATACTGATAGCGACACTCAACCAGCAAATCGGCTTTGAAACTTAATGCGCCTTCCTCTTCACTATCCCTTCCTCCTAATCTTTACCTAACTTTCAAAAAATTTTGTGGCCTACTATTCTTTTCCAAATGTTGAGGTTCTGTAGTTAAGTCAATGATCACTTTCTACGCAATGGGACTGGCATATCTGCACCTATATAGCGAAGGGTATGTGTTGATATTTTAGTAGGTTTAATAATAACTTACCTGACTGAACACCGAAAATTGTATGTTTTCAGATGATTCTTTGAAAATTTTCCTGAAATTTTCAACTGTTTTTAATGTTTTTTATACAAAACTTGCAAATATTCCGATGCTTGCTTACCTCCTTATTGCCACTCACTTCCTGATAGCTATTATGATCTGCGGCTTGCGCCTTTAGCTGAAATTTCATTTGATCGAACCATTTTCATGATGTGCACTGAAAGCTTAGGCTCATTCTACGCATATTAGATGTGTCGGTGCAGTTTCATTACTTGAAGTTACTGCAAATTTTCTATGCTTAGACTTAGACTCAGACATAAGCTTGAGCATAAGGTTAGCTTTATCCAACCTAATTCAGTTGGCTGAAATTTGCAAGATACTGCATTTTACGAAACCTTTATATGTTTAAAAGAAGGCTTTCAAAAATTTATTCATCGCGGAACTAATGCTGGAAACGAAAAGAACGAGCACTAAACATTTTACCGTTCCACTCTATGCCAACTTGAAGTTCGATTTTTAAGAATTAGATGCAACCAATCGCTCAAAAGACTCAGTTTGCAGTTGAATAAGTCGAATAGCTTTTATCTTTTCGAAACATACTCATCCAGAAATTAATTACTGAAAGGGAATTTTATCGACGAAGCGCAGCAAAATGAATAAAATGATAATAATAGAATGAAAAAAAAATTTTTCATTCACTGCATACATTATTCATAATTATTTTGTAAAAAAATGCGAATTTTCTTTTGGATAGTCAATTCGAAAATTTTCAAATATTCGTAAAATTCTCAGCGTTTGGATTTTTACAAGAAAGGAAATAAATTGTTGAATATCAATGGATCATGTAAAGCTCACCTAGTAACGTCTATGGAAATTTCCAACGTCGAATAGCATCGACAATTTCTAACTACATTGAAATTTATACTGACATATGCTTGTTCCTGAAATGCTTACTAAAAATAATAATGCAAATACAATCAATAAGTGCTGTACTATAGCAGAATTCATTCTTCAGGGCGCATATGCATTCAGCGAACCGGAAACGCGTGCCGTTCGCGATTTCATCAGCGGACGACATGGACAAGTCCGGACGTTTTTGACATTCCACAGTTACTCGCAGATATTAATGTATCCATTCGGTCATCAAGTACGAACTTACACAAACGACGTATATGATCTCGTTAGTTTCTTCGTTTGTTGTTCTTTAATTCAGAAGGCACCGCATATAACGCAGGGTCAAAAAATGCGACAATCAAGGAAATCGGCGGCTCCGTGAATGCGAAAACTAAGAGGCAACAACCTATAGAATTGGGTGTCGTGAGCTTACAGAGCCTACAAATAAGAAATGCTGCAATTTGCTAGTAAGTTAAGCTATTTGAGAAAACTAGTTATTAATATCTATAGACATTAATGCCAACACCGCTATAACAACCTGGAAAAGTTGCTGTGTGATTCAATATAGTGAATACGATTATCATCATAACCTTCCGCTGAGATACTCATAGCATATCTTTCATGTGCTATTGGTGAAATACTTCTTAACTTACCAGTAACTAGTTAGCTCCCTTTTTTTTGCACATTTTTGCTTGTCGCAATTTTTCTCTATGGAATATTTTACAACAATCTGCATATACTAAATTCTGCGTAGTTGCTTTCATCTGTACCAATGCATATCAACAATTTTTTTGCCAACTAGTGTAAGCTTCTAGTAATGCGTTTAACTTTGGTGCTTCACAGTTTATTTGAATGTGGTAAAAGTTGAATTGTAGACAATTTATTGTAGACAATTCTGAAGACAATTGTAGACAATTCTGAAGCACATCGAATCCTAAAGGAATATCGAAAATATTGCTCTTCGAACAAAAAAATTCAGTGAGAAAAGTCTAGGACCAGAAAGGTTGACGCGTGAGGTTATATTGAACAATTCTCGCTAAAACTCCTAACTAATCGTGGTGTCTTGTTGTTCACTGATGGTCTTTCACGTTGGTACTTTTTTTAACATTTAAATTTCAACTTTTTTCTGTCGAAATCAAATAGCCTTTTATCACTTATCAGTATCCTTGCGGGCAACTTAACGGAAACTGCTCTTTTGCCGCGGTCATTATTCAGAGTAAATTGTAATGCTAATAGTTAACTTTACCGTATTGCACTTACACTATCTATTTATCCTGTCTTTTGTATGTGTTTTCATAAAAGATGAATGAGGCAACTCTCCCCCCTTATAGATTTTCTCATTCTGAAGCTACCAGCTGAGTATGATACATCGTATATAGAAAAATTTCGTCTAAACTGTTGAGCGATCGCTTGCTCATTTCATTTCGATTGCATTGAAAAGCTCAGAACTACAATCAGCCCCCACTCGCCTCCCCTCCCAACCGCTCCACACCCTCGAGTAACCATTATTTGAATTCTCTATTTTCCGTCCGTATTGAAATGCTTACTCTTCGGTGTTGTTTATATTTGTAATGTACGATTGCAGAGAAGCACAGCATTGCATGCTGCAAGTGCGCTTAGATCTCTCTACGGTACAACTTACGTGGTTGGCACCGGTGCTGATACGCTTTGTAAGTTATCAGTGTTATTCGCTGTCTTAGCCGTTCTCTATTTTGACGTGAGGAGTGGTAGAGAGAGAAAGTAGTGGTCTCTTAATGGTGCGCCTCTGTTGAGATCAATTGTAAAACCCACTCGTTTCTCATTCTCAAAAAAAAAAGGAAAAAACATCGACAAAAAATGATTTAAGCCTAGTTGGAAGAACTGAAGAAAAAGATTTTTTGCAGATTTATTGAAAATATTCCAGAAATATTCTTTGCTATTACTTATTTTTCGCCCATATATTTGGTTGCGAATATTTAACATGAATCAGGAATATCACCGTATCCAATTGTCTTTAGAAAGCACAGAAATTGCTCTAAAAACCGGAAATTAGTTGTTTTGAATTTTAGCGATATGAAGTAGTGGTGATATTTCCAGCTTTTCTCTCAGACAGTGGTCTATTGATTTCGTTTTGCAAAGTTATGCTTTACCGTTCACACGTAGATCGATCTTATATTTCTCTTCTGAATTTCAATTAAGATAAGCAGCTGAACTGTGAAAATATCGTTGGAGCTTTCTTTTGCATGGGGCGTTTGATTAAATTGGCGCTCAAACAATAAATTCAGTTAAAATTTGCATTCCTCTTCTCACAGATTTGCATTCTATATTTGAGTGAAAATATTCACGAGTAGAAAATTTTCGGAAATATGCATAAAGTTTTAAGTGAATACCCGATGAATCTGGTTGTATGAAGACATCGGCAAAAATATTGGCATTCCATGAAAAAAAAAATGCAGGCCTGAATAAACAGGCGGAATCAACGCGGAAAGAGAGAAGTTTTTTTTTTTTAAATCGTAAAACTTTGTTATTATATGCTAAATTCGGAGTTGAATTAGGCAAATGAAAAACCTTCGTAAATAATTTCGAAAAAGATGAATTGGCGAAAATACAGAAAATCGGAAGCGGAATAAGCGTTTTTATCGGACACAGAAAACAAGCTGGAAATCGTTCAAGTTCACGCATGCGTAACCCGTACTCACCTTTTATAGATCCTGCCTCTGGTGGCTCAGAAGATTGGGCTAAAGGCCGTATGGGAGTGAAATATTCATATTTATTTGAGCTAAGACCAGAAGAACAAGTTTGGGATGGCTTCCTACTCGCCGAAAATCAGGTATTGTACTCATTATTTTATGCGCTAAGAAAATCGTGCAAGCGATGAGCATCAAAAAATATGCAAATTTATGATTTTAGCTTGTCGCTTCTCTCACCTCTCTCCTCCTCATAAAAAAAAAAGATATCTTGGAGAAAGGAACTTTTTGTTTTTCCGTTTGGGCAGTTTCAACAGTTTGTTCATGAAAAAATGACATTTAACCGATAGAAGTTTGCAAGAATGAAGACACACTACGTGTACTGGAAGGGATATTGTTGGAAAACTAAGCGTATTGTGGAAGGGTGCTAAGTGGAAAAGATATTGGAAGGATTATTAAGTATATTGGAAGAAAGGGATATTATCAAAACGCAATCAATTATTCTCAATGAGGGAGCATATAACAGTGATTTCGAGTAGTTTATGACGACGAAGATTGTCTTGAGGGAAACTCGCTTCGATCAAGACCAGTTTCTCAGCATTACGACGTCATTTCGATGGGACCTAAATTCGGCGCCGGTCGAGTCTCACAACGCATTTGTTTTCGATACAGATATTTCACTATACATACTTTACATACTTTCGGCTTATGTGTGTCGTTTATCATTTTAAATGCACTTCCTTTATCATATTCATAGCGAAAAAAAAACTTCATCAAGCTGGAAAATCGCAGGAAATTATTGAAAAATATAAGATTTTCAGATAATACCTACTTCGAGAGAGACGTTTGAAGCTGTTAAAGTGATTGCTACCCATACATTAGAGACGGCTCAATCAAATATACGTCGAGCACCACCATCGAGGGACTTCACAGATGTGCGATTGATAGCACTTTTTTCTTTCGATTTTCATGCTATAGTAATCTATTTGCTAGAAGCTTCTTACTCTGAAGATTTGGATATATAATCACTTTCTTCAGAGTATTTCTTTTTTTCGCTCAGATAAATCAACTAAAATTGCGTTTTCATATTCTTGAAGATATTTCAGCATTATATGAGGGATTTTTTTGCTCTTGTTTTAAAAAGAATTTAGTCGCCTTTCTCAGCATAAAATACTCGTTTCAATTTGTGATACTTGTCATGGTTGCTAAGGACTGTCGAAAACTTTAGAGCAGTAGTTCGTAGAGTGACATCTCCTCCCCCCTGCATACCCTTTCCACCTGTCGCCCACTTCCATAGGCCAACGAGGGAATGTCTTTGACACGAAAGCTCACAGAACCATCAAAACGGAAGGCACAATATAGTTTTGTAACGTAGCATGTGAAAAAGCTTCAAAATTTTTTTCCAAGCAAGCTAGCAGTAAGCGAGCAATAGTAACCGAAATTATCAATTTAACCTTGGACGTGAATTACGAGAGGGAATCTATCGAACGCCTCGTTGGGAGGCAAAAGGGAAGGAGGGTGGGCGAACGGTTTTCTTTTCCTTCGTCCTTTCTCATGTCATCCTCAGTAAGCAGAAGAAGAGAAAATGCGTTGAATTAGAAAAAATTGTTGCTGCGATTTATTAGCTAGTTAAGGTGACACTTATACAACAAAAGTAAATATCAAATTCATTGGCATGGTGCACTTGAAGATTGAGCTACGAGGATATGTCCTTCAGACATGCGTGGATCGTAACCCGAATTGTGGCTATTGGGCGCGGAATGGGGCGTGCTCAGTATGGCCTTCGATGAGGGAACAATGTGCGCGCTCATGTGGATTTTGTCCATCGATGCGTGCATTTCGCGGTTGATCTACATTGAGACAACACTCCGATATCGTGATTCTTAAGTTATGAACACCTGTGCTATATGACCTGAGAAAATTTTTAAATGTATAAAAAGCTTTCGTTGAATAAGAGATTCACAGAAAGTGAAAGACGAAACGATAACACAACCGATGCAGCCAACATTTGTACGCCGATGAGAAGAGAAAAATACAAGTTGATGGGATGGCAGACAAAGAGTCGAGAAGACCTCTTCTCAGTCTGCGAATGCCGAATCGAATATGGGTGCCCATCTTGTCGGTCTGCTCTTAACACTTATATCATCGGTGCACCCATATAATACCTATTCCGAAGGTGGCTCAGATGAGAGGTTTAAAGTTTTACGTCTACAAACTGAAAACATCGACCAATTTCTCACTGTCAAAAAACTCTTCGATTCTTCAACATTACTACGGGTTTGTCATGCTTTACCTATTATTCTTTGTTGTACGTATAAGTGAAATTCTTTTTAATTTAATTTATTCGAAGTGAATGCGTCAAAATAATGGAGTTATGTTGGCATTGTTGAAAAATACTCGCTGGAATTTTATCGAATTTCGAGGAGAATTTTAACTTCAATGGTTCATTAGATGAGACAATTCTCAAAATATTCGCATATTATTTGAATATTTGAGAAAGTGATTAAGATATTTCATTGATTCGTGTTGATAAAAACTCAAAGAATATACCTCGTTACAAGAACACTCTATGGGAAATGGTGAACAAGTTACGTTCAATTTATTTTACTAGTTTGACTAACTACTAAGAGATCTCTCTTTGATTTGGCTGAAAAGAATGTTTTCTCGTGTGTAAGTGATTGTCTCAGAAACTCATGCTTTTTCATTGAAAAAGCACAGACAATTCACATCCATGGCGAAATTTTTCGCTCCGTGAATGAAGCTTTGCTTCTTTTAATCCAGTTTTCTTCACTTATCTCAAAATTTCAGTTTCTTCCTAACGACTGTATTACTTCCACCATTCTCCTTCCCCTTCCCCTTCACACCTTTTACATCAGTAAGTATAAACTTCAAAGAAATATACTGATAAAAATGCAGCATGTATGAAGAGTAGCTTAAGGCCTTTTATTATGACTTTTGCCATTGCACACGAGCACAATTTTTATTCGCATATTTCTTTTGCATTTGAGCTCATTTAAGTGAAATGTAGGCGATGGCTATAGGAAATAGCCGTTAAATTTATCGAACATTTTCAACAATGATTTCTTTTGTCGACTTACCTAGTTATGTTGTTGTCGTACGTCAAGGTTGTCTATAAATGAAGCAGACAGCTGTCCTTGAAGCGAATAGAAATTTCCCATTTTAGTGTCAAAAAATGTTGATGGTTACAATAAAAGATATTTTCTTAAAGAGTGTTCTTTCTAGCGCGTTTAAATTTCATTATCTTTTACGTTCATCATCTCTGCAAATTTATTGAGTCTTCAATCTTCCCATCAAATAATGTTTCGAACAAGAGCAAGTTCGTTGTTTACGAAAACTTGTGAGCTAATCACTAAAATTTAGCAAAAATTTTTTTTAAAAAAAGACTGAAATATTCTGTTATAATTTTGGTATTTCTATTAAATTGCACATCATAAAACTTAAGCAATGACATGTAGAACAACTGAAATGATAATATTCGAACCTTGTGTCTATTTCAGCAAACTTTTCATTGGTGAGATGAGAAGTTATTAGTTACGTATCACTGAATTGTTTCATTTCTTTTCACTTAGAGGAATTACAATTAAATATTGTCGTTGACTTACTTACATTTTTGCTGATAATATTTATATTATTTTCGTTGCTTTCATTTGTTGTTTATAGAAAATAGTGTTTTTTTCTAAACTATTTATGAAATGAGTATAAAAAATAGGTAAAATACTGTTGATGATAGAAATGCTCAGGTAAAATCTGATTTTCCTTCTCATTAAAGCATAACTCTTATATGAAACATTCCATCATAGCGAGCAGAAATGTGGTACGATGATACGCATTCATTTCGTCACCAATTCATTCGATTTTCACCTGCCAGCTATGAGTATAACCAGGTAAACATTACACTGTAGATGAATTCGCATATTTTAATATATGTGTACATTAGCAGTTAGTGAGTTATATCAAAATAAATCTGCAACTTTCAACATAAAATTTCTTGCACCGACAATTGCTCACAACATTGAATAGCCTTGCATAGCACGTCGAGAAAAAGAGGCAATAATTGGCATAACGAATTCCACGGAGTAATCAATTGTTGATCATCACGATGAATTCAGGTGAATTTCTGGAAAACAGCAAGAGATATTGAAGATATCAGTGATGTTATGGTGCCTTCAAGTACAATCGATCAGGTCCTGCAAATGCTAAATGAAGGCAACGTGAATGTGACGACCACCATCGACGATGTGGAAAAGTAATGACGTTCAATTGTGTGCACTTATTTGTCTATATATTATCAACTCGAAAAAAAATTGCTGATTTTCGAAATCGAGCGAGCTTTTTGCAAACAGTTGAAATTTTGAATTACTATTTTTCTTCCATAGTTTTTAGCTGCCCAATGAAAATTCGATTTTCCTTAAAAAATCTGTCAAAGTATTTCGGACCTCATTTATAAAATGAAGAAAGTGAGAGAGATTTAGTCTGAAATTGATGAAAATTTTGCTCGCCGACTCAGTATATATTATCATGCGTATGATTCAAAGAATGCAAGAAATGTACGTATCGCAGGGTGATTGGTGCGTACAACATTCAACTTGAATGCACCATGTGCCACGGGAAAACGCTGGAGTGGAAGGTGAGGAGTAATGTACAAAGATTTTGATTAGCTAAGAAGGGTTAACATCTTGTTGGAGAGGGGGGGGAAAGGGGGGGGGGTTGGTTGATGAATTGTTGCGGGAAGCGTGTACGCAGTGTTTTGTTATTTGTGTGCCCATTGTTGAAAGGTCGCCGACACTGATCCCGTTCGTTCGTTACAGATTAATTATCGATCGGGAAAAAAATCGTGATTACGGCTACGCAAAACGTCTAAAAGATGATCCGAATGTGCCGAAATACGATTTCTACACATATGGTTCCTATCCGCAAATGGTATCGTGGATGCGAGCACTTGCTAGGCAATACCCGAACATCGTGCAGTTTATCTCAATTGGGAAATCTCATGAGGGAAGATCCATCGACGGTCTTGAAGTACACTTTCTTTTCTCATTCTTTCTAATCAACGTAACCATATATATTTTTTTTATAATTTAAAAAAAGAATAATTTGAGCAACGTTTCAAACTGCGTAGAAATATTTCATTTGAAGGTGTTTAAAAGCATTATCTCCGTAAATCTATTTTTATTGAGGCGATTTTATGCTTTTTTTCTTTGCCATTTATGAATCATCCAGTTAGATTTTCACCAACATATGATTCGCATCATTTGAAGATGACTGATAACAGCAAAAAAAAAAACGGATGACCTATTGGCACAGAAATATAACGATGAACAATGAAAGGACAGAGTGAAAGAAAAACGCATTCCCAGTTTGAAACTAGGCTGATATTTGTGACATTCAAATATTCTGCACAACTTTTAGCGATCATTTCGCTCGCAGAGATGTTCTGCTCTCTGCATGCATAAGATCACTTCCTGCAATCTACGCATAGTGGATCACCATCATCATGCATAGTGCAGCATATCCGCCATTTTCGTTAGTGAAAGTCCTTGAGGACGTTTTTGTATATGTTGAGATTGGAAAACAGTAAAAGTGCGAAGACGTTTTCACGAAGTAAGCAGAGCATATGCAAATATGATGAAAGCTTTCTGAAGCTGATGGAAAGTCCTGTTAGAGGCACTGAGGTAATGTGGGCTTCTGAGTTTCAGTTCAGTGATACAGCTGATTGCCTAAATATGCAAAAGCAATGACAAAATATTTAGTGATGTATTTTCACGCAAAATCCACCAATAATGCAAAATTTCAATTAAAATCTTTGCTTTTGACCTGCACTTGATCAGTGGTACGATAAAATTGCATAAGCAAATTATCCGCGGTGTTCATATCTCAGTAGATGAGAAGAAGAAATCATGCTCAGATCTGATTTATGAGGTTATCGCACAATGTGCATAATATTACACGTGTGCAGCGTCAATATTACACTATGAGATTCTACTACTATTGTGATTTTTCTCGTTTGTGATTTGAAGCTGACAGACAAACAAGCAGACACATTTGGATATATGCATACATACGCACTAATATGATATGACTATAATTCGCCATAGAAAATTTTAGTGTTCTCCTTTTTTGCAAAGTTTTTGCGAAAGAGTATTTCAAAAAATAATGCTCAGTTATCAAAAATATTACAAAAAATATGCAAAAATACAAATAAGGTTTTTTTTTGATTGTGTACAAAAACTTCAAAGAAATTTGTTGGCTATGTCTGTGCATTAGCTCTGTGCAAAAAACATGACAATCATAGGAAAGTGAGTTTGGAAAAAAAGTAAAGCGGCTTATATTCAAATTCCGGTTTTTTTAAAATTTACTGGATTAAAAAAGGTGTTACATCTTCACTTCTTTGTTAAAGAAATAATGGCTAATGAAATGAATGTCTCTTGAAAAGCGCACCTACGTATAAAAGACAGGAATTAATAACTAAGTTGTGAATTCATTGCCTAAGGCGTTGAATAGGAGCATCAACTCACCCCTTTGTTCAAGATCGAAAAGAAGCGCTTCTCTATTGGCAATGTGATTTATCACACAATTGCTCAAGATTTCTATGCATGAATTTCTTTTCACTAATCGATTACGTTTAGAGAATGGGCTTATTCCCTTTAAATTCATAAAAATTCGTTCAAGAATTGAAATTTTTTCTTTTTTTGAAAAGAAAATCTCACTCTTTTGGACTTGATAATGAATGACAGAGTATGCATAATGATCGTTTACTAGACGAGTAGTTCAGTACTTTTTTTTTTTCAACGTTCTCGTTCTTTATTCTCATTGAGTCGTTTGCATAAATTTTTTTTTCTTTCTATGAAAATCCGCTGTCTTTCTTTCATTCCGTCTACTCCAATTTTATCTATTTTTTTAAAGATATTTCTTCGTCATCTAAATATCTTTCACGTCGGACAACCGCTTTGTTTTGAACTCTCCAATTTGTTTTCTTCTCTTCCATCACGTCTCATTTTTTTCAAATTTCTTCCTAAACTGTCTGGGAAGATATGGTGAGGTGAAGGGAGAAATGTTTCGTTGCGAATTTTCTCTATGAATCCTTTGTGTTTCATATCCTATAACATAAAAACATGATTCGATCATATCTCCTTGAAGGGGATTTAGACGCCTCCAGAGGAAATCTGAGCGTTGTGCCGAGGCCTTTTTTCTTAATACTCTTGTCAAGCCGCTGTTTTGCATATTAAATAACTAGCCGCATATCGTTTGAATATTCGCAGTTGTTTCTTCTCGAACGCGATGTTGCCATTCAGCACGACAATAGCCTCGAAACCATTGATATGTTTAATAATAACGAAAATTTACGCGCATCTAATGAAAGGCTTCACTGTATAGATGGGGTATTAAAATTCATGTTGTATACATAGGGTATTCAAATCCATTCTAATGGAGTTATGATATGCTCAAGTGATACGATCAATAGATGTGCTGTAATGTCATATCAGCGACCATCGATAAGGCTGCTCTCAAATGTTCTCACTTCATGCATAAAAGTTTTATTTGTGCCGATGTATTTAAAATGATGCTGGTGTTATGGGCCTTGTGTTGGGCTTAATACCTATGCAGATTAGGGGCCTCCTGTTCATTTATGGATATAGTTGCCCACAAGTTTGTCACTAGTTATTAACGGCGAAATAATTGAATAGACTGGAGCGGACTCTAGTTTAGATCGGTGGAGGTAATAATCGGACAAAGCGAGTCTTCTGGATCGATGGCGGTATTCATGCGCGTGAATGGGCTGCTCCGCATACAGCACTTTATTTTATTCATCAGCTCACCTCAAAGTATGGCCGAGACGCGACTATAACAAATTACGTGGATAACCTCACATGGGTGATCGTTCCTTGCCTCAATCCAGACGGATATGAATTTACACGCTCTTCAACGAATCCTAATGTGAGAACCTCTGCCTACCTTTATTACGAATGTACATTCTGAGTGCTTCACTGGGCCTTTTTATCTGGCGGTTATTTTAGTCTAATAGATAAATGTTTAAATAATCGAGAAAGCCTACTGGAGTGTGACACTTGATGTCGAGCGTTTTTATTTTCGTTCAGAGAAATCTGCATATAGTAATAGGACTCTTATAAATAGTACTTTCATTTTCCTGAATAATTAATGTAGTGAACTGCCGAGGAAGATTTACAAGTAGGACACTGCAGGAAATAATTCTAAATATCTGTTTGGTAGTTTTATAGAATGCTGTCGAGTACTGCCCAAACATAGCATTTTTGCATCTAGAGCACATTCAGCAGCAGCAATCCCAAAGCTCTAACTTCTGAACTCAAGGTGATAATGTAAGCTTGAAGCAACGCTGATGCTCTAACTTCTTTGATCATTTCGGGCAATTGCTAAACACAACAGTCGCTCCTTTCAGCAGCTATCATGCGTTTAAGGTTCGACTTTGGCGGAAGAACCGTTCAGAATCAGTATGCAATCGCGATCAATGGGGACGCAATAGATGTTGCCGTGGAGTCGATCTCAACAGAAATTTTGATTTTCATTTCAAAGGTGAGCTATTGTTTTGATTCTTTTTTTTCATGTAGCAGTTGACGAATAGAAATCGCCATTAATATGATTAACGAATTTTCATTCATTGCATGCATTTAAGCTCATCAAATTTCAATCAGGTAGTGCAACCCGCTTTATTTGCTTTTGAAAAAAAAAAAAAAGAAATAAGAAATAACATCACTTTTTCATCTGCTGAGGTATTCTTGCATCGATTAGTTGGTCATATTGAGTAGAGACGATAAGAAATATGTATAAATTACTGCTGTCATTAATTGCTCATCTTATGAAACCAGTTTCACATATAAACCACATCAAATTGTTTGCGTTGATCACATTTAAGACGTGTGCTCAGTTTCAGGTTATCTGTTTATGTGTACATTTGTGCGTGTTCACATTTGGCATTGAAAAAGCGTTACTTTATGAATGAGTGTTGATGAGAAGCGTCGAATTATACGACTTGAAATTGACAATAAAATCACTCTCACCCTCGATTACCTTTTCCACCCCCTTTGTCTCCCTCCAGACAAAGTTGCAACGTTTTTAGTTGCCTTTATGTGCTAAAACAATATAGGTGTCATTTCTGTTTGATTTCAAATATATACAAATATCGAAACTCATATCGAAATTTGTAATGAATAAGTGTATACGAATTTATTGGCCTCCTATTGGAAGCATTTCTAATTTACAATTGCATTCTATGTTATTTAAATATTGCACTTTCACGTAGCATACTGAATTTAGTGAGCTAAAAGGAGTTTTTGTGAGTGGAAAGAAGTATTCTCCTTCACTCTAATTCTCTCTTCCCGTTCCCCTTTGCCATCCCCCTCCTCAAACACACATTGTTTGCTTTTATTGGGAATGAAGGTTAGCAAGTTGTGAGGACATGCGTCTTAAATTGGAGCTGGGATCTGCAGGCATTTTTCACTGTGATCGTTGCATCAACAGTTTTGTTATTCAGTTTATTTTTATATTATTCGCACTTAAGGTGATGTTTATGACTATCGACATCGCTGATTAGGAGTCGGGGAGAGGGGCATGGGAAGGGAGGGGATTATGGAAAGATGTATCAATTTAAGGATTCTGATGTTATGAGCACGTCCTGCCTAAAGGTTATTATTTCCTGCGAAGACGCTCAAAACCTCAGGGCAAACGGAAAAGAGCTGAATGCGTCGAGGATGCGGAATGTTAACATCACCTCTGCTATCATGACGTATTGGAACTTGTGTATTTTAGAGAGCGGGTCAAGCGATGATCCATGCTCGGAGATATATCAAGGCAAAACAGCGTTCAGTGAGCCTGAAGCACGGTTAGGCTTACTTTTTATGTCCGCAATAGGCTGCTCCTCATTTTCCCAAATGTTGTATCAAATGATATATTCCTTGTGACTTTCTGCAAAGACTTTAATCTTTTATTAGTCAAGGCGATGACTTTTGCATATGCGCTTTTTATCGCTCACTTGAATATTTGGTTTCGTTGATCGTAACAAATTTGGTCTACATAAAATGTAGCAAAAGAGCAAAATTACCTCCCCCATTTTTTGCAAACTCATCAACCTTCTTTTATATAAGGCTTTGAGCACAGATCTTCTCCTTCATGGCTTTTTCAAGCAAACTCCAGCGCAAATAGCCCAATTAATTAAAAATATTAGTATAAGTAAAGCATGAACAGAAAAAAAGGCAACTTTTGATTCCAAAAAGTTTTTCCATGAAAATGCTATAAAACAAATTAGAAAGCCTTTTCCCTCCCCTCCTCCCCTCCCCGCCTCCTTCTCCGTCCTTAATCCACTACTTCGGGGGGAAGAATATTCGACCTGGAAATGCTGGAGGCGCTTTACCTGCAAAAGGTACGAAGATTTGCTCAGTCGCCAATCACATGGACGAATTTGTGGGCAAGGATTGCTCATTAGTGCACGGCGCATTTGATTCTTTTGTGTGAAGGTAGTCTGCCTTTCTCTTTTCACTTCAGCTAAAAAGGACAATCGAAACGTCTCAAGTGATCAATTTGTTCCTGTGAATAGAAAATGTTCTTAAGTGATAACTCAGCTAGCGCAATCATTAATCAGTGGTTATGATCAATTGCCTTGTTAATTAGAAATCTAAATTCCGCGAGTTGTTAATTCGGTTATAAAATGCCATCAAAGTTTCACAACCGGTTGATCGGACACCGCAGTTATGTTTGTTGCTTTTGAATAATGCTATATAAAAGTGCTCGTTACGGTCAATTATTTCTGATGAGATAGAAAGAGAAAGAAAGCAATTTTCATATTTGCGAACTAATGCAAATTTTTTATTTCCTATAGTTTGCGCGTAAAGATAATCTTTGCTAAGGTTGAGATAAAGAAATTGATTTTCCTCATAAATGTTTTCACATCATGAAACCATTGTAAAATACTTAGCTTAGTAGCGTGTTAAGGATACTACATGAAACGAAGTGTTGAGATGTTCAGTGCGGTGAGGGACGCGATCCTATCGAATCGTTATCGTGGTCGCATCGATGGCTTTATAACATTGCACACCTACTCCCAAATATGGATCCATCCATACGGACATCGCAGAGACACATATCCCGGTGACATTCAGGATCTCGTCAGTTCCACTCTGTTCCTTGAAAATTTCCGTCGATGCACTTCACACAATCACTCTTGATTGTCTTACTTCAGAAACGAATGAATTTCTTTTTTTTTTTTAATTGCCACAAGGAAACTAAATGACAAATAAATTTATTATGCTGAACAGTGATTATCGAATGGTGTCGATAGTATACAAATAATCCTCAGTTCCAATATTGCAATAATATTCTCCAATCCTCACTTATGCATACCTCAAATTGTCTCTCTTAGGTGGTAAAGGTTGGAGATAATAAACCTGGCCTCTCCTGCGTTAATGGCCCGACTAATTGTAACGCTTTTGAATATTTTTACTTTTGATTCTACGCTCAGGTTGAAGAGCTTCGATGGATTTCTTCAGTAATATCTAGTAGACGAATAACGTGAAAGAAGAAAGGAAATTTCATACTGTACTTGAAGTTTTATCGATTTGATTAGTCTACGTGCACAGATTTTCTACACATATCTCTTCTTCTATCATTCAACTTCCGTCTACTGACTGAAATGATGGTAGTTTTATGCTACAATAGGATTTCTCTCATGTTCTATCGCTAATTTTATCAAAAAAAAAAAAAATGAAGAAAATGCGAAATATTTCATAAATTTCAGTACGATGTTGGGAAAAAAGCGACAAATGCACTCAGCAAATTATATGGAACAAAGTACGTCGTTGGTAGCGGAGCTGATACACTTTGTGAGTTCTTTTTTTGCGTTTTATTGTGTGTTCTTGCAGCGTTCGTTTTCATTTTGAGACGTTTTCCTTTGTGAAATGTAATTCCCTTTTTTCTAGGTTTATTGGAAGTATTGAAGCAAAACGAACTCATTAGAATGTCTCGTTGAATGTTTCTCTCATTGCAGATCCGGCTTCTGGTGGTTCTGAGGATTGGGCTAAACAAACGGCCGCTATCAAATACGTCTATCTACTCGAGCTAAGGCCCGATGAACGAAGTCTGGTTCTATATCAGAACTTTCAGATCGCTGACTTTTATCCACCATAATCGCTCCTATGAAAAAGTCATCAGACTGATCAGGAGTTTTGAGTACTTTGGGGCATGAAAATTTTATTCAAGTAGAACGAAGTAGAACCTTTATATTCTCAAGACGCTATGCTATGCCTCTTTTAAAAAAATGTCGATGAGAAAGCCGACAGGGGGACCGGCGTCTATTATATAGTTCTGAGCAGAAATTCGCTAGGTTCTAGATTTCTCAAGAAATTTTTATCGTTCCTATACGAAGTTTTTTCATGAATATTTTTGCGCGGCTTTTCTTGCGGTCCATCGCCACCGGTTTGTCTGCATACTTTCTTAAGGTCATGCATCAGGTTACATCTCTACCGGAAGAGCAGTTCGCACTTAATTTCATGCTTCAAAAACCTTATCACGGTCGAAGTTGTGTATTTACTTGCATCATTTACTAGAAACAGGAAAAACGAATAAACGATATTCTCTTAGCCGTAAAATAAATACATCCGATTTCATATTTTTTCATATCCTTCAAAGGGTACGTTTTTTTTTTTCAACCGGAACCATTTTTGAACGTTCGCTTCAATGAACTATTTGAAATATGCGAAAAAAAAAACCTTCTAAAAAATCTTCAAACATTTATTCGTTTTGCTATGAAAAATTCAAAAAAAAAAAAAAGAAATCTCCGTCTAATGTCAAATTATTATGCAGCTGCTTGTTGGCGATAATTGAACAGGTGTAACTGATTTTTTTAAATTGGCTTTTGTGAAGCACTTATTATTTCTTTGTATGTGTTTAGTCCGATAAGAGTGAAGTACCTAAACGAGATTACAGGTAAGATGATACAATCTGTTACGCTTATACATTCATATTTTATGCTCCAGTTTTTTTTTTGTACGTTTCATTTCGATTTTATGTGTCTAATGTTGAGCGCATCGACGAGAAGAGAACAAACGTCAAGAAATATAAGATGAGGAAGTTGCATGTCGAAATCAATCAAGTATTCTGCTTTCATAGACGCTATAATGTGTCATATAAATAGGTATTTTAATTTGAATGCTTAAAATCGCTTATACTGCTTCATCTCATTAATAACGTGTACGAGTATACTTTGAGGATCAAAGTAAATGTTGTTCATTGAATGTTCCGTTGAAACCTAATGCTTATTTGATAGCCTAATCGAAGAAGCAGTCGACTGATCACCCTTCGAAAAAGCGCTTTTTCTACTTGTGATAAAAATTTTCCATGTCTTCTTCACTCAGAGTTCCGAATAATTACAGATTGGGATGGATTCATCCTGGACGAGCATCAGCTAATTCCAACCGCTTCCGAGACATGGGCAGGTGTACGCGTAGTGGCCGATGCAGTTATTGAACGCATCAACAAACGAACCTCACGACTAGCGGGTAGAATGCGACTTGAGTGGTGAAAAGCGACACACTCATACAACTTTCAGGCAGCAAACAGTATCAATTTGGCGATGGTAGTGCGGGCTCATGTTACGATCTACGACATGCGTGCAAAAGATGGATCCAAGAAAATGAGTCGTTGTGCCGTACAGTGCCTATTTTCATGCGTGAACAGTGCGCTTACTCCTGTGGTCATTGCTGATACTCAATTATTAGTTGTACATAATATATAACAGATTGCTCTATCGTTCATAAACGGCTTCAATGGCACATAACATATAACCCTCTTATGTGCTTAATTACAGCAGTTTGCTTGAACTTGGACATTACCAGAGAAATAATGGTCCTTTTCGAATAAGTTCTTTTTTAAATATGTGCACCGAAAGGAGTTTTGTTGGATCAGCAATTAGCAGAAAAATGCGGATGGAGATTTTAGGAGACTCAGGAGTATGAAAAGACAATACCTCAGAGACGTGTGGGAGTCAAAAGAGATCACTTCCTGATTTTATATAAATTCAGAAGAACAGAAAAAGTGAAGCAAATAAATGTATTTGCGTTGCAAGTCATTCAGTGGTAAGTTCATTGAACGGTCCTGGCTGTATCTCAAGTAGTCTTTGCCTACTACAGCTCTTCTGATTTCTCGCAATTATGATCTTGGTCGGCATGGCCTCCAGGCCGCTCAGGCGTAGGCCATTGCGACAGCCTAGGGCCAGCTGAACTGGGACGGGGGGGGGTGAGGGAGGAGGGGAGGACGCTGCCCTGCGTAGCCCAGCTCCCGTGCACGAAAAGTGATTTAAAATATGCTTGCAGGGTCTTTCGCATTCCGGCAGAGAGTTTAGCGCTTTAGTTGGAGACTGGCGAAGGAGGGTTGAGGTAATTCACCACCACCATCCCTCACATTCCAGGCAGTCAGTCACCGTCTTCGCATCAGAAAAGCAGGAGGGAATAATCAAGCGTACATCTCACTGATACCTGATTTCTGAAGTATAAATTCCTGCTATGCTTTTCCAAGACGTGTCGACTGCCTACACGTCAAACAAGAGGCGTTAGGATCACTCCAACTTTAATAAAACGCACTTAAATTCGTTTTCTGCCAAGGATATTGTTGCGTCTGTAAGATCATCTCCAAACAGTGAACATTTAAATAACAATAAATATTAATGATGATATATTTCCGCATTTCCTAAAGTAGTACAAAACGAGTGACGTTATAATTCACTTATTGTCGTTAATGACGGCAATAAACATTATTAACGTAATGATAGTAATATTTATTATTGAGTAATAAATAGTGGCGTTAATAATATGATCACTGAACCTCTTATGCAATATAAAACGTCATGACTTACTCCAAATAAACAAATAAATAAATAAATAAATAAATAAATAAATAAATAAATAAATAAATAAATAAATAAATAAAACGAGAATTTACCACAGTGGACACCGTAAAATGTGTTGTTGAATTTTTTTATTTATGGACGCTTGAAGAGTTAAAAAAGCCGATGCTATATGCAACATATAGATTACACTGTGTTTTAAGAAATAGTAATTAGCAGCGATGAATGAAGTGCAATTTGCATTGATACTGATAAGACCCGTTGATCAGATATGTGGTGAATTTTTTCCATGTAACAGAACCGAACTAATCAATTTTTTTTGCAAATTTCATAGCAATTTAAGCAAGAATAATTAATCCAGACGTTGACTGTTGAAACGAGGAGATTACCCGAAATACACACCTGGCAAAATTTTATTGTGCTACCTTTTATTACTTGCGAGTTGGAATTATTCGATAGTTAGGTGGACGCACAAATGCGGGAGAACATTTTGAAATAAAACTTCCCCCAAAAAAAACGCCTAAAAGCACTTCACAATACTAATCGTATAAGCGCAATTTGCCATTTATAGTCGAATAAATCAATTTTTTAACGAATAAGTTTACGTTCGCCCTTTTTTTCCTGCCAAAGAAATCACTTTGTTTTTTCAGCTGGATACTTTGTTTGCTTCAAACTCGCTTATTATTTTCCACAAAACTTATATATATGAGTGTTGGAAGGAAATTCATTGAGGGCGAGTTAATAAAGGGGGCTAAACAAATCATCCTTGAAAGGTAAACATTAAAGGCTATCCGACCTTTGTTATTCGGCCAAATAATCGTTCATCACAAACTATTGATTATTAAGGAACGGTTGGGCACTTAGAGTTTTTGAGCCTTAATTTATGGAATCTATTTCTTTTTATTTTCCTCTTTGAAAAAAAAAGCCTCAAGGAGGCGTTTAGAGACCTGATCACATTCAAGAAAAGCGGATCGTTTATGACATGAAATTTACGGTTTGCGGTTGTTTGCAAATTCCCGAGTTCGCCTCATAGCCACAACACATTTCGTGTCTTGATCGGGGCTAGATTCGCTTCGCACAACTCATGTTCCACAGAGTGAGGTTGTCGCAACTGCGCCCAAATGCAAAGAAAACAAAGAGGCTGCTCGTCGACCGATAAGAGATGTTACCCATGAAGATATCGAAGTTGCATATCCAAATGCCGTGCAAAGAAGCGACTAGCCGTAGGTTGCCGCAGACGTCAACTACGCGAACAAGCTGGTGGCTACAGAAATGCAGCCAAAAGGTTCGGCTGTGTATCATTAGCGTAGATTTTATTGTTCCATAATAACAGCCTAGCGCAACGTTATTTTAACTGCTGATGTTGGAGTCGTCTTTGTGCGAGAGTTGCGCTGCACACGAAGCAGCTCCTTTTTTTCCGCTTTGCACTTTTTGAGGCGTCAATGTTTGCTGTTGTGTATGTGCGCGTGTACTTTCCGGCTGTCACTGTATGTTAATGCTGCGCGTCTTGTTTATGGTGGTGGAGCACTGTCGTTGTTGGGGTAGGCGGATGGTTGTGCGTTTTTTATGTGCGTGTTTTTAATTTCTAAATATCATAATAAAGTTTCATTAATCGAATCAGAAGTGTGCTTCATGACGCAGTGACAAGGAGCAAATAAGGATTCTGTGCACGCTGGAATACGATGTTGATGCTAGAAGACGAGCCGCCTCAAGATTACACGATGTTGGTTGACTGGGAGAGGCAAAAAGTGGTCGTTGATGCACGGAGGCTCAATCACCTCGATCAGCACGCAGCCAAAGTTGGTCGCGGACGGAAATCCAGTGGACATGATCGTCGGCTCCAGCGGTGGCTGTGGACTGGTCAACGCCCATAGACAGTGAAGACAGATTGTCGATGGATCGGGAACACGGCACATCGGCTCAGGTGCGACTGCGACAGACAGAGGAGAACGAATAATAGCACAGTAGACATCGGGCAGCAGTTATAGAAGCCTTGTTTTCAAAAGGACCTGGACTAGTTCTCGCTGTTTGTTCGCGAACCTTTCGGAGCATACAAACCTTTTCGTTGACTTCCCTATTAGGGGTTAAACATAATGTCGCGAGCCAGAAACTTGGTCGACCATCACCAACCGCAATACCAAATGCTACCTTAAAGAATGGACTGATACCACTGGTTTGTTTTTGAAACAATGTGTAGGATGGAAGAATCAGACGAAATCACGGGAAAGAAGGCCAGAGATGCCTAGTCACTTGGAATAATCGCCCCTCTCGGTTCCCATAACTCGTTGTAGGGGAATCGACATCTCACCGTCACGTAACATTCTGGTTTGGGGGGGGGGGGGGGGATCTTCTGCAGACGTTTGCGATATATTCGGAGAAGAGAGAGGGAAGCGAACAGCGTAGTTTATTTTTTGCGCCTTTTTTTACCAGCACTTTTGAAAATACGTTGCAGCATGTTGTACCCATTGTGACCTAATATACTTGTCGTCGTCTGCCTTCGTCCCATCAACTGGGAACGCGGTCTTCATGTTCTCAGATTGGGTAAAATGTGGCAAGTAGGTGGATCGCTTCGCTTGATTTGCGGTGTGTGCATAAATACTTGGTGCCATCTTTACAGCAGTGCTTCTAGCTGTTAGCGCCACATCTTACTAGCTTAGGAAGTATTCCTGATGCTTGCTTCATTCGAATTGTGCGCCCGTTCGCATTCATGGCACGGAATAATGTGACAAAGAGGAGTGTTTTGAGTGGACGAAATTTCATATTTGTTTGGGCACGAGTTTCGAGGCTTTTATTTTTCGCATCTTTCTGGAGAGGTGCATATTCAGAAAGGATGAGAGGAAGGGAGCGCCTGTGTTCGTAAGCGTCTTCTCCTCATCTCACTTCCAATGTTCTGCTGCCTAGAACTGTTTCCGTCGAAGACATGCCATTCTTTTCTTTACGCTTGCACATGGTGATGTTATGTTCAGCGTTGCTGTGTTCTTTCCTTTTATTTAGCTGCTTTTCAGTTCTTACCCAGGATCGTATCTTCTCTTCATTCGTGGGACAAAGTCTGTTATATTATATAACTCAGATGGCTGTTCAAGTAGTATGGTGGGAGGGGGCAAGGGGGGGGGGGGTAAGGACGGAAGAGGCGGGGAGAGGCAAATGTGGCTGGCTGCGACTACTAGTGTGGTCTCGCCCATGTTCCCCCCCCCCCCCTCCCCCTCATTTGAATACTTTCTATTTAAGTGCATAATAATTAAGTATTAGGCAAAAGATTGTTGATGTTGTATGTTAATGGGCGAGATTTGTGCTTTCTGTAAGCAGTCCCTGGAGGGTTTACAGTAAAACCTTTCGGCAGGAGTTTTTCTTACAGCCTTCCGGCACGGAAGCTTCACTAAATTCGACCTATGTTTAGGTAAATACTTAGAGCCACTTAGAATATTCCTGCTTACAGATATGTGATTAATATGCGCCGATTGAATCTTTAGTCGGTTGAAGCTTTTGTTAGCGATCGTCACACTTTAATTGTAAGCTGTTTAATGCAAACTATTTGCTTTATTGATCAAAAATGTCGGTTATAATCTCAGAATCATTTTCAATGAAATTTTTAATTTTCATTTCATTCTGTTCCCAGTCTTATGTTTTCTGAATTATATGCACCACTTTCGTCAGTTGCAGGGAGTACAGTGTAAACGATGTACTTCCCTCAACGAAATAGCCTTCTTATTGCGTACCTCATTAGATTTACATTCACGCTTGCGTGATTGCCTTATACACATTTGGAACCGCGATATTTGAAAGTTTTATGAATTCAACGGGAAAGTCATATCACAATGTGCTGTAATTTAGCATGACGAAAAAGTTGATTACAGATTTTTCGCCGTATCGTTTATCAAGAATGGTGAGGAAGTTGAAATTTCATGAGAAGAAATTGTTGAAAAAAGTTGACTTCATCTCGTGGAGTATCGATAACAATCTTCATGAGGCGAAAATATTGAGGCGCTACCACATCAAGAATCGGCAACATTATTCATTGTACAACACACTTGCTGCGAGTGTAAGTTTATAATCTTATTCGTCTTTGGTCTGTTATGGATTGTTTTAAAATGAATTGCTTTTAAAATCTATGACTGAGGGTAGCAGACGACGTTCTTCGCATTATCCATTTTTCGACATTTTTTCGGAATGATGTGGTGCTTGTCAGAAATTGCAATATACGTAATATCGGCTGTGCTTAGGTGTGTGCTGTGTGATGTGATAAATGATAGTACATCGTTTACTATATATATATATATATATATATATATATATATATATATATATATATATATATATATATATATATATATATATGTAGGGAGACCTTTGCCAGGTTTGCTGCTGTTCCATCTTTTCATCACCTCGGTAGTTTTTTTTTTTCTTGTATCTACCTTCAGTTGCGGTGAAAGAAGTCTGAGGGGGATTTAGATTCGAGAACTGGCAGTGAAAATCAAAGAATTGCGTATCGGTGATCCAATGCGTACGAAATTCTCACGGAGATTATTGGAAAAGTTGTACGCAATAGGCTTAATACCAAGTGAGGACTCTCTCGAACGAGCCAGCAAAGTGTCGGCCTCATCGTTTTGCAGACGTCGATTACCGGTTTGTGCTTATTGCCCCTCTTCGTTTTGTAATTCTCTCAAAGTTTACAGTATATTGTTCTCCTTATTTTCTATACTTTGAAACGGACGTATGGTCATGGAAACTTTGCTAACGTTTCTTAAGCTATTTCTTTATGTAGATTCATTTTGGCATTTGTTCGCTATCTCGATTGCACATCATTTGAGGGAAACAAGAGGAGAAAAACTCAAAAGGTGATATATATATATATATATATATATATATATATATATATATATATATATATATATATATATATATATATATATATATATAATTAAGGGGATGATTTATATTGATGGACGAAATCGAGTTCAACGAACTCTTTTTTGCAACTGACGAAAGAATTTGCTCATAAAAAGCAAAGGGTACTATGCAAGTTTGAATGGATCATTGAAAGTGATAGAAGTCGATATTGTAGAGTCTTATAGTTTTTCAATAAAAGTACCTTTTTACGGTCTTAAGTCTTTTTTTCTCTGGTTTTCACAAGATTTAGATGTTGGGTAGAATGTGTTGTGTTTTTTTGCACTCCATATTTAGAGGGGATATGGGGATTTCACAGAATGACAGCAGTTTAATGCGTATCGAATTGTATCTTTCCACATTCGTTTTTCGCCCTTAAGGTTTTTCTTTCTCGTTCCACATCGCAATGGTTCTTTCCTACTTTCACTGGGCTCCATGCTTATCAATTTGGGTTTTAGAGCTTTCAAAAATACTCTTCTCAATCAGTTTCGATCTCAGTTTATCACTTCTAACTAACACGACACAAATCGTCACTTGCTGATTTGATTATTGCGAGTGGAATATTTAGGTGGTGATGTATCGTCTCGAGATGGCCGATTCGGTGAGTGTTGCAAGTGATTTTGTGGAGCAGGGTCATGTGCGTGTTGGTACCGAACTTGTTACCGATCCCGCATTTTTGGTAACGCGGAACATGGAAGACACCGTTACATGGACGAACAGCTCCAAAATAAGGGCACATGTGCTCAATTACAACAATGAGAGAGATGACTTCCTGTTGTAGATGGAACTTTGGCGATTCATTTCTCGTTTCACTGCAAACGTTTTTTCCTTCACTTTTTAAATTCTTTGTCTCATTGACGGAGATGTGAGCGTATTAGGTAACTTCAAGGTCACAAATTCTTGCATTCTTTTAGTCGGTCTCAGCATATTCTGAATGCGCTGAATAGGTTGCATCGTTCGTGAATACAGGGAAAAGTGAACTTTTGGGCAAAATTCATTAAAAACGTAAGTAGCGTTTCAACGGGAGACGTTTTTGCATGAATTTTTGATGATGATGTACTGAGCATTTGCTTTAAACTCGAAGGAGTTGAAACTACTTTCGAAGTATTGAAGGTTTGAAATTTACTAAATGCTGGTTCTCGTCGTTGCGCACATATTTTACAGGGATTTCTTCTATTTATGGGGGAATGTTTCATTTCTGACGAAAGTTTCATTCGTTGATTAGCGTTGAGGGCGGCTGTTGATGATAAAAATGATAATTATTTTTGCATTGTTTCTTTTGGCTCATTTTATATCTCATTGTGGAAAATGAGTTCGAGATTATAATGTTAATGATTTAAACTGTCGTAATTTATTCGCAAGTCATTGATTTTGGGGTCGTTATGTGCATAGTGATTTTGTTTACTGGATTTAGCGCAACGCTGATTGTAACATTCATTGATTGTCAGGTAGTCTTTTGATTCGAGGGACGTCGTTGCGTGCTGTCTTTTAAAGCCGATGAAAACGAAGAAACAGATGGGTTGAAGCTCTGGATGAGGAGATAGTGGTTTAATCTGCTCGAAGTTGGACAAAGAAGCATTTTTGGTGGTATAAATATATAGAGGCTAAGGCGATAGGAAGCGAAATTATAAGCGAGAACATAGTAGATAAAAATATCAGTGGTACATGGTCTATACAGATACTTGTCTTTTATCTATTTGAGACTACGTCATTTTATAATTAGCTCATCTTTGCGCTTTTTATTTGTATATTGTTGTTGTTGATTGAGAACATTGTTGAATAAATGATTTTAAAAGCGAGTGAATGGGGAGACTGAGGAGGAAGGAATATGGCTTCTACCAGATTCGGATAGAAATGAGGTAGGAAAACATAGATGGATAAGTTGGAAGGACATATCAAATGGTTCAAGGGCGGCCATATGTCTATTGGCCTTTCCCAATTAGCTGATCCACCAACTCGAGCCGGAGGGACAACGCTTGCCTATGGGCGAATCGGAGTTAAGGTTACGCTTTTTGTTTTACGTTTACCACTCCGTCGATACGTTGACCAGTGTGAAGATTCGAAAAATGGGGTAAACGAGGAAATATGATTTACTTCCAAGTCCTCTTGGGACTGCTTCAGTCCCATAGTTGTTCATGCTTTAGCAACAAGGGTAGACTTGGTATAGGAGGGACGGCTGCACTGTTTGCTTCCCTTTTCCTTCCCCTTCTTTCCTCCCTCCAATTCCCTTCCTCCCTCTACTTTCTTTCTGCCCTCAAAATTGTCGGAATGTCCGCTGCATAGCGAAATTGGGCATAAGTGTCCAAGTGGGGCGTGGGGTCGTTAGAGCTGTGGGCACTAAGTACTCTCCTTTGGAGAACGCTGATTGAGAGCTCTAAACCCATTAAGAGATTTTATGCTTCAACTAGGCCTATTTGATTGTTTAACCTTGGCATTTATTTCTACACTTGGTTAATAGCGTTGAAATCAGGTAGGTGTGAAGCACTAGATATAGACAAGTTCTGTAGCATCGCATGGGATTCCCAAACGTCGCCCTATCACATATGCATCAAAGTTGTTCCATCGTCATTGTTTTGCATACCTTGTTGAAATTTATTTGCCTCTGAAATTTTATTAGATTATCTTTTTGGTAGTTGCAGTAGGTGAACTCATTGAAGTCGATTTAAATGCGTAACACGTGTAACGTATCTATATGCAACTTGGTTACCCCTGTACTTTTGTTGTTTTGAGAATTTGCGAGTTTGCGAAATGCGCAAAGCAATACCATTCGTGCAAACATTTTAAAGAACTCATTTATGATTACTGAACAGAGTGCAAGGGCATAGTACTTCGGTCATATGCCTGAGATCACCGGCAATCATTCCACCTTTCAAACGTAACGAACTCATTCGCTTGCTATCGCGAATCATTTGTTGCTCGCTTATCATTCGATCCGATCATAGATGCTTACCCCCTCCCCCTTTCTTCATTTCCACAATTTCGCCTTTAACATTCAGTTTAAGCTAAAGTATGAACATCAGATGGCCGTTCCTCCTTTGATAGGTTCCGTCAATAACGGCGTCTAATGACTTGGGGTGGTTAAATAGTCGTATAGGAAAGACAGCGAAAGAAGAGGGCAGTTGTCAACTGAGCGGATTCCGCATCGTACAACTTTGTGGGTGTACGATGCGAAACACCGTTGGCAACATTTTCACATGACGTGATGATTGATTTTATAGTGTGCATACTGCTTGTTTAACAATCACCATGTTATGATGTCAGCAATTTGCGTAGAAAAAAAAAAGCGCTCGGCAGTTGGAGATAGGTAAGAAGATCGCATCGTTGCACGAGGACAGTATTCTCTTTGACTGATTACCAGCCAGTGCGTATATTGAAGTTTCGTTTCCACGAAATGATTGCATGCTTAAGGCGGTGCTTGAAGACTGGAAGCCGGTCAACACCCAAACTTCCCGGTACTTTCTGGATCCATTCAGCTGCAATGCAGTTAAAGTCATTGTATACAGAGAACATTTTCTAGCCGGATTTCTAGCCGGACACTAGTTGACAGGAAAGGAAAGGTTGAAGGGAGAGGCTGGTTTTCTTGTAATTTTGACCTTGGAAGCACGACTTTCTTGTTTTTTTTTTAAAATTATTTACGTCATTCTTCCCCCAGAACTTCACGAATACATGGAATCCATTCCTGATGTAACGCTTTGGGCATTACGTTTGTGGAGGTCGAATTAATACAGGTTGCAAAACCGCAGACCTGCGTTACTGCATCTATGCATCCGTGAGCTGGTTGAAGTGAGTTTATCGTGGGATCGATTGAAATAACATCGTGAATTGATTACCATGCTTGCCTGTGTTCACTTGTCCTATAATGTTGAACACCACTATTTCCACAAGTATTGTAATATAGTTGAAGAACACTCTCGACGTTATGGCTGCTTATGGGTGCTTCCACTGTACTGCATTTGCTAGTGGCCCTGATATTGCAATTGCAAGTAAAGCAAAAGAAAATAAACTGCAAATCAAATGAATGATTACTTCTGATTGCTTTCCTTGGCGCTTCCACTGTTACATTTTGTGCCATGGCGCCATGACTGTGCAAACTCGTCAATAGACGTACTCACTGAACTACCATATTGAGGCCACAGATCATCGTCCGGATTGCCGTTAAAATTACCGCATAGTCCGCAGACCTGCAAGGGAAAATTTTTCAAATGGCTATTAATTCTGATCCGATTTCACTAAGATTGCGGCGAAAAAAGAACGTACTGTAGCATCGTCAAATATTTACGCGCATATCTGTTTGTTCGTTTATCACGTAGTTTCAAAGCAAAAAGTAGAGAGCTGATATGATGAAGGATTTAATCGAGCTAGGAAATCGAGCTATTTTTTCAGTCAAGTAGATTTCATAGGATTTATGGGTATGTTAAGGTGCCATAAAGTTTGCAACGCAATTTTCGCCAAACAATTGGCCAGGTGACAATAAAAATAAGCTTTTTAACTTGGAGAGGGGGGGGGGGGCGGGAGGAAGAACTTCATAACCAGAAGGAAACGATCCACTGGATATTTGTCGTTGTTTTTCCGAAGTGCTTATTTAGCCTGTCGTTATGATGGCCAAAATTTGCAAAAGCCCGCTTCCACTTTTGAAGTCCTTAATTCAAGCTTCGAACATGGCGCTGTTAGTCTAGCATCTAGCATCACCTGATGTTTATTGTTTTCTGTCCTCTATGAATTCATGCAAACGGAATGTAAACCTTTCTCCTAAGCATTTCTCTTACTGACCACCTTCTTTAAAGCCTTTCAGCATACTCTCCATCCAAACAAAAGCGATCGATCGGCAAAATGAATTCCGATTAATTCGGCCAACGTGGTTACCTCATAGGTTCATTTTTTTAACGTGCTTTTAGAGTCAGGCGCGTGACGCATATGTTATGTTTGATTGCCTTGAACTAAATAGGCGAGTGACCAGTTGAATGTCTATTAGAAGTGACTAATTGGCCTAAGGGCAGGAGCACGGCATGACTTATTATTGTAAAGGTACATGGAATTATGAGAAAGAACTAACTACGTTGAAAGCTTGGAAAGTAGGGTGGTTTGTGTAAGAAACTGCCTGTCACATCTGGAATATCACAATGCTAGACACGAACAGTTTAAACGGACCTTCGACTGATGCTTTTTAGAGAGAACCACCTCAGCGAACGATTCACCATCCCAAATTACTTTGACACCGATCACATTGAGCGACAGCACGACATGACCTTTGCGTGGATCCTCGGCCACTCTATACTCCGGCCAGTCTTCAATACGAATGTATGGCAAACTGATTGTGCGACCTCTCTCGCGAACAACCTTCAAGATCATGTCCGATCAATATGCTTGTCTGTCTTCACCATCACTTATACAATGAAAACATTCTTAGTTCAAAAAAAAACGGCAAAAGTTGGACATTTCTTTTCAACTAGACTCGTAAGAGTTAGGAAGGACCCTGACGTCATGAATTCCTATCGTGCATTGAGCACGACAAAACTTTCTTTTTCTTGGTCAAACTTTCTGCTGAAGGTGAAGATCCATTAGAAGCCAGTCAAACCGAAAAGTATGGTGATTACTGAATTGTACCTACTAATTGCTTAAACAAATCTTTTGAATCAGAACTATTCACTGAACCTTATTCGGCAGGAGGTGAATGCCAAAAAATGAGCCGTTATGCAATGAAACGAGCACCGATATTCGCCTCGTCCATGCAGCAAAATAGCGACCTCCATTGTGTGCAATAATTACGAACTCGGGCATATCACTGCAATCATTGCTAAATTTACAAATTGCAAAATTCATTGTCATTCGCATCATTTTGAATGTGAATAGCTTCGCGAACAATAACATCATTGTTTTTCAATGTGAATTGCGATCTAATTTTTCAGAATCTTTGTTGCAATTTCTGAGGAAAGTTGCACTTTTATCCGCTGTTTGCATTTATTCTCTCCAAAAAAATTCTCTCTAATAAAGCCGAACGATGCCTTAAAACATAGATATTAATCGGGAAAAGACGCAGAGTTTATAGCAGAAAACACTTTAGAAGAGTAAACTTCACCCTCGTAAGGCACATTCTTGAGCCAACACATAACTGCAAGAGCCCTGAAATGAGTAGCCAAGCCGATCGAATGTGATGTAGTGAGGATCACCGAAAACGGTACATGTGCCTTCCCCTGGAATTATCCTGAATTAAGACAGAAAACTAAGCTTTATAGGTGACCAGCGATGAGCTATTCTCATAATTTGTTTTCTTTATCAAATTTATTTCAGTTGCTTTATGAACAAATCTCGAACGAGAGGTATTGAGCTGTATTGCAACTTACTGTTACATTGCATATCAATCGCCAACAATAAATGTTCCGAATATCTTGTTTCTAGAGGTAAAAGCATTAGCAATTTCTAATGCCCCTCCGCAGAACTGCAAGGAAATGCATAACTTACAATTCTCTCATGCAAAACTGCATAAATACCCAAAAAAGACAAAGGATTGATATAATGTTTTCGTGCAAAATCAAACGGTTATATCAGTCTCCAATAAAATATTCTTTTTTTTATTACATTCGAACAAATATACGATTTCGTTGCAGATTTTTGTTGAGACGTTTTGAGTTATGAAGGAGACGGTTCACTGAATGGATTTCGGCTTAGAATGCCATTTTGAGGTGTAGAATATACACTCAAAATTTCGGCACCATATCTTCGCTAATTTACAACTCACAGACAAGATGTACAGCTTAATTTATATGTACATATATGACGCTGTCATAATGCCTTGTTGTGAATTTGCGAAAGGCACAAAAAAATGGTCGTTTCATCGTGTCAAGTCCAGCGCAGTTGATATTTATTGGATTTCATACAAGTGAATGATTTCGAAATAGTGAAACATATGTTGGGCTTATGTGCAAGAGAACAGCCTGATCTTGATGTCATTATGGGTACACAGCTTGGTCGTTGCTGCGTTTGACCACCGAGGAAAACAACTCGCATCTGTTTCAGTATTTGCGTTATTGATGAATGCTAAGCCGTAACCGTCAAGTATTCCTGAAGTGAGACTATTCGCCTATGAGGAATTACGAAGAGCTCACTTAGTTCGCATTCATGACAGCATGATCCGTCGACTTTCTTCAATCGTCGACCTCGTGGACATTTTCCTTTCCATCGACATTGCTCTTTTTCGCATGTTATTTGGCCATTATCACAAATGCATTCCGTACATTCGTTCGTTCTCCATTTGTGACCATGCTGAAATATATTATATTAAAATACGCTTCTAATTGATATAAGAGATCAGAGAATTGGAAGAAATATAGCGAATGATAAATCACAAACGTCGCGACGAAAAGAAGCGATGAAACATAACGCATCTTATCGCCAGCCAACCATATGAAAATATGAATGACCGCAGTCAGTGAATCAACTTTTACATTCTCCTCCGACTGTTTTGGTGGTAATTTATTATGCGATTCAATGACTTTCCTATCGCCTCAGAAATACGCTCCAAATGTGACCATTTAGGTCCTTTTTAAAAAAACACCTCTATCCCTGTGCTGAAGTAAGGTTGAAGTTGCCTGAAACATAAACATTTCAAAGCTTACGATGTTGAATTTTATTTCATAATTGTTGCCATTTTTATATAACTATGTTCTAATCTCAAAAAAAGCACTAAGGTTGCTGTACCAAATTGGTGTCAATGCCATAATTGCCTTGATCGTTTCATTCTGTCCACCGGAAACAAATCTGTGGATATGTCCAACGATATGCTCCCAAGAGTTTGAAAAGATTTGCTCATAGCTATGTGGTGAATATTTGTGTTAATTTTCGTAAACACTATTTTTCTAATCCACAAATTAAACGTATGAATTCGGCAAAATACTTCCTAACACAAAGTAGACGGGTGGAGGAGAGATAATTAATGATCAAATTGGCGAAATGTTCATTAAGTTGGTAATTACGAAGAAAAATGAAGCGATAAAGTCTGCAAAACATTCCCCTCTATGTAAATCACTATGAGTGTGAGATGTGCGTTATCGATGCGTACTGTCTTCGAGCGCACTGGAAGAGGGTCTATGCTCTCCAACTAAGCTTTCCTCATTCGAAGCGAACAAAAAAACGCGCTTTGCAATGCGCATTTTTATGCAATATTTGATAGGTATGCATATATAGATTCTTTATGCAGCACATTACATCGAATATTTCTTCAGAGATAATTCCATTGCAATAATCAAAAACAAAACTCAAAAATTTTGTTTTCTATTTGATACGTTGAACAATTCATAGATAGTGGAAAATTTTGAAAATAGTTATAACGATAGAATAGTTTTTTTTTTTTGCAATTTCAAACGATAACATCAATTTTGCAATTTATGTGTGTTCGTCCCAATTAGTTTTTGCAGTGAAAACGTGCAAACCCAACGATTTACCATTCCCGTTTATTTCAAGAACTTATCTCCCAATGCAGTAATGAACGTCAAATTCGTATGCAAATTTTACAAGTTGCAAAGTTTTGAAAATTTTAAAAAATTTGAGAGGAAAGTACGCCATTTTGCCAGTAAACGACTGATCATTGTGGATGCTTCGGTCTACCTTTTTCTTTTTGGATTTTTGAGTGGTCCGCATTCATTTATTTCTATATTTACTCGTTTATTTATTTCCTTCTTCATTATAGAGATTAGTTGGTATCAATTCTCCAGTAAAACTTTAATATATCAGGTGCATTGGTAATCTGTTTCAGCTGCCCCAAAATATGTGAAGATTATGTCTCAGAAATTATCCAATATCGCTAAGCAGCACTAAATCTTACACTTGAAATCAAAGCAACGAAACCTATCTTCCATTGAGAAGTAACATAGAAAAATTCTTTACTAATCAGTTGTTGATAAGTTCATTTGCATCGGTGTGAGTATTAATTGGCAAAGAGTATAAGTCAACTTACCTGCACATAGGTAAGTGTGGCATTAGATGAAAGAAGCCGACATCGACGAGCCTTAACGTGGCAGAATGAGCAGCACACATTTTCACGATAGAAGCTTCTTGATGCATCGCATTGTGTATAGGGACATGCAAATCTGCAACAGGTAATCCTCACCTTAAACATATCAATACAGTTTGCAATCCATATCATTAAAAAAATTGATCCAAATGAACGCTTATACAAGTTTTGCATACAACTGCATAAGTGCATTTACGTAGTTATTAAGCAATCGCGAATTGAAGAGATTATATGATAATAACGCTGTTTTGCATACAACAGTAAAATTTGAATATATAACAATCATCTGTTCAATTTCTTTTTTCGAGATGAAAATTGCCAACTTCCTCCACTTTTTCATTGCTTAAATAGTTCAAAGTGAAACTATAAAAGATTTTCCACTATTATTTATCTCAATGCGTTGAACGTTGCATTATGAGATTAAATATTTCCGTTTTTGTTTATATTGTCTGTTATGCAAATTTCAAAATGCACTTTCGAAATGACGTGAAGTAAACATTATGCAAATGAACGCACCAATAAAATACAATGTGTTTCTACAAGTTTTTTTTTTGCAGCTAACTGACCGACCGATCGATTATTTGAATAAAAAAATAATGTCGCAACGATTAACAAAGTTCAACGTCATATCGATACATGAAGATCAAGCGACAAGTAAATATCTTAGGCCTAAAAAATGAAAAATGTTTCGTGCTCAGCATAATTTCGAGTGACTGGTTAATTTTATCCGCTTTCATATACATAATAAATTTCTATCGTGGGTTGTTCAGTGAAGAGCTTAAATACATATCCGTGTGTTCATAAGCATGAAATTAATTTTCTAATTAGGCATTTTTATATATCATGCAAATGGTGCGTAAATGGTACCATCCTGAAATGTGGATCGTTTTTTTGTAAATTATACGAAAGCCCATTATATGAGTGTTTCAAGAGTTGTTTATAAAATAGTCAAGGTTTTCATTAGCTCAAGATATGTATATAGCTTTAATATTGTTACCTCCTGCAAAAAACTCCTCCTTGTTGACAGATACACCTCGTACATGGATCAGTGCGGAACGCTTCTTCGACTCTGAATTTTCCTCCTCGAAAAGAACAGTATCCTTTTGGCATGTCATTTGTTCCTTTCACTATTGCACTCGCACTTCTATATGTCTTGCATTCCGCACAGCACCTGCAAAGTAATATGGGTGAGGCAATGATTCGTGAAACGATTTGATAAATTTACTGAACAAGGTGAAGACTCACCGGTAAGATAGTAAAATGTGGCGACGAATCGAACAAACGTACATTGCGAGGCAAGCTGATAATAATATTAGTCGTATTTTGTTATAAATTAGCAAATATAGGACGTACCTAGGCAATATTAAACAGAAACGTCGAATGTTAAGTTTAAAGCAATCCTCATGATTAAAAATTAAAGAAAAACACTCATGGAATAGAAAACCTCTCCGATATGAAAAACTTTGGACTAAAATATCAAAAATTTTTGCAGTTATGAGACTCGCCTACCTAAGAAAACTTGCTTTCGCTCTTCATCAACCCTCAGAAGAGGCATATTCATGTTCGCATGTATAGCCCAGTTGCAGGACACAAAATTGCGAAGGACAATGTGGAAATAGCTGAAATAGTTTACTTGTTGGGCAATGTGTGATGCTCAGAGATTGGACAGTCGAGAACGGGGCATGCGACACGGTAACAGTGGTACCAATGTTCGAGCACCGGCTCGCATTGTGTGCACGGATCCTCAGTGTTTATCGGTTGTGCACACAGCCGACAGCAATAGCCGGCCATGCGACGTCCACCTTCGCATTCGGAAACGCACTGTATCCTCCAGCTTGTGATCACTCCTCCCTTCAAGTTAGTCCACTATTCCGACGGCCATTAAAATGCGTGCACTACGAAATGGTTTTGCAGAAAAGATAACAACTAGAAGTGAATTAAATCATGAGCAATATCTATTAGTCAATATAAGTTCCGGAACTTCGGCTAAAATTCGCAATTTGAATACAGAAAACCAGTTGCAACCGCTAATTAAAACTATTCTCTTAGTTGGCTATGGTGAAGAAGCTAGCTTAAGCTTGAGTCAGACTGAAGTATCAATCGCATATTGCTGCTAAATGACATTTATTATCATGGAAGTGGATAGTGACGAAATCGGATCGCGAATATTGACTGTGCTTCTTTCATCTGCCGCTAAATTATTTTATTCTATCGTCCCGTCTTTCATTCAAATTTCATCGAATTTCACTCAAAAACAGCAATTCCTCTTAATCGTAAATCATAATAATTGAAATGTGAGAAGTCTGAATATCATCTCATAGTTGATATCTGTTTTTTTTATGCCGAATATAAATGCATTTTTTCGATTATAATTCTTAACGATTTGTAAGTATAGATTCTCAACTAGAAAATAGATTCTAAGACCAAGCGAAAATGATCTTGAATCAGCATCAATCTAATACGACACTTCCAGATGTGAAGATACTTAATTCTGAAAGGAAAAATCAAAAAAATGCAGTCCGGGTTACATACAATCCGATTGGGATTCGCTATTTCTTGCAATATTATCACAAAAGAGCGATAATTTTTCCAAGGTCTTTAACAGCTATTGAAAAGAACTTTTGAAAAAATACGCTGAGAAGAAGAGAAGTTTTAAAAAAATTTCTCACACTAAACAGTTGAGAAATAAATGACATTAAAAATTAATTTGAGCAATTATATTCGATTTTCTCAGCAAACGATGTAAAGTATAAATATTAACTCACTTATAAAGAGATCAAAAGATCGATTAAGGTGCTTAAAAAAATTATTTCATAGCAACAAATCACGGATGTAGAATATTGTTGAAGATGAAATTAACAAGGAAAGTCAAGAAAATATTGAGGAAATTTAATCATATATTGCGATTATTTCACCTACTGAAGTGTTGAATTCTTCATCACAACTTTTGAATATCTCTGTAATTTCTATTTTCTCTTTGTACTAATGTTTCTCATTTCTGCTATCGTTTCTATCGATTAATAATTATTATTGTTATTGAATGAATTCATTATTCATTAAATGAAATATCTGTACGAAAAAAAAAACCATCGATTGCTTTTTTTTAATGGTACTCTAGCCCGTCTTCACAAATCTAGTTGAATTAAATCTGCTCAACTCCAATTGAAATTAATTTTTTATAACCAGTACAACAAATTATCTCGTAAATCGTTTGTCTCACAAAATTCCTCATTCCAAATCGCATTCTAAATGAGCAATAATAACAAATATTATTAAGCAATAAAAAAAATACTAGAAGATTAAAGGCTGAGAAGTCCGACTGGGAACCATATATATATATATATATATGTATATATATATATATATATATATATAGATATATATATATATATATATATATATATATATATATATATATATATATATATATATATATATATATATATATATATATATATATATATATATATATGGAGAGATATGAGTGCGATAAAAGAACTGTGCCCAACGAGCAATACTTTTATGCCCAATATTTCATACGAACAGAGATTAGAAGTTAGAGAATTCGATAAAAATTCGTCAACTTATCATTATTGCATATCAGTAAATGCATCTGTTCACCTCATTTGCATATCACAGTTTCAATATTTTCAATTTATATTTTTTTCAAAAGGTGGTGATCTTTTTTTTAAAAAGCGTTTCTTTCGAGAAACTTTCATCTACTTTTGTTTCCCTTGACTGATAGCTATAGATCGTCCTAATCAATAACGCAGGTATCTTTCAAATAGAAGCTTATTATAGGTATTGAAAAGTATATGCATGAAGCACATACTTTGCAGGCGATTTGCGTACATGAATCCTGTGAGCTGATCCATCTGTCGTCGTTGTGTCGAACAACGCCCAGATACAGACACGTCAAGCATTTGGGACAGCACGAACCTTCAGTTGGAGTCTCCACCACAGGGCACTCGCCGATTGGTTGACACTTTTCGCGAGCACATTCCACTTCTCCTCCCTGAACTACCATTATATCCAAGCACTTATCCCCTTCGCATGCAGTTCTTACACATACTTTCAGACGGTCAACGTTGTTACTTCACAAGTTACCATCTAGCTTTATTAGCAAGTTGCTACCGACTATTTGCCTTGAGTAACCAATTCTTTAAGATAAACCCATCGGATATTATCACTACGATTAAAATTCCTACGATGTGAAATTATTTAATGAAATTTCATAGGCTTCTTCGTTATTTATACGGTGATTGATCCTCATTCAAACAATTCATATGCATAGCTTACCTCGACGACATTCGCAACGCTCTTCAGGGGTTTAGTGGTGTTTTGAAATAAACGAAGCATTGTTCTCGGTTCTGATTTCTAGTCATATTTGGATGCTTTGTGAGGATTAGATATAGGAGCATTGAAATATAGAAGCATTGAATCTAATAACTGATTGAATAATATATCCAATACCGCTGTAAAATGACGTTACTCTCTACAGCCATTCAATCTTTGCAACAAACATATCAATAGAACAGAAAAGAAAACATATTCAGACGTATCGATGCACGATAGCCATTTTACGGAGTGTTCTCAACAAATAAATACTAGTTAATAAACCAGTAAATCTCAATGAAGCGCTGTAAGGGATGATCACTAAATCACAGATCAACTGCTTTTGGGCAGAGCAGAGAAGTGATAGCGATGGAATAGTGCAAATTCTCTACAAATTCCTGGAGGCAAGGGTCCATATTTAAGAAAGAAGAGCGTGTTTGATTACAGGACATCAGTGTTCTTCTAGCTTTCCGAGGTGTTCCCTTGTGAGGGTCGATTCGGGTGCGCAGTCATGCGGCGAAGTGTCACGGGTTTGAGGAGTTCCTGCTGCTCGTTGGAGGGGAATTAGCACTATTCATGTCAGTGCTATGTCGGAGCAACTTCTCCTAGCTGCCGCTTTATTTCTCCCTCCCCCCCTCCCCCCTCTACTTTATACTAATACTAATTTAATTGGGGCTTGATTTAAAAAAACCTTAACCTCTCGTCTTCTTCCAAGATTACACAGCATCTAATCGAGCCTTCAAAGAGAAGGAATTTCTAATTATTCAGGGACAAACCAAGAGTAAATGGGGAAAACAGCGCCCAACATCTCTACAGCGCACAGTTAAGCAATAGTGTTCACAGATTTTCGCGTTCCATTATTGCGATTTTTAAACGCTTAAAAACGTTAATAGTCAACAGGCGAGGAGCAAAGACTGTATAAGTCCAATCGATAATTCATGGCTCATAATAGTCTCATATCTGCTAAACTATGAGAGGGATGCTTGGTGCATTTATAAATAAAGATGGAAAACATATTCACGCAATTGGCCTCTCTATGGTCGTATTATGTATTGCTGTGAAAAGTTATGTTATAATGGAGAAGTAAATAGCAACGTTCATTCACTGCGAATGTTGCAAATATATTTTGCGTTTGCTATTGTGGTGAAGTGGAAAGCGACAGATCTCGTTATCAACGAACTTCTTCTTTATGGCTAGATCTCAGAAAGAAACATAGTATATGCAAGGCGTTGGAAATAATTCGTTTTGCACGCCTATGAGCTAAGTCTATTCCTATTTTGATGAGAGAGCTCGACATTATTTAGCTAAGAAAAAAATTGAAGTTGGACTGAAGTTAGGGCTTCGGCTCACTGATTTTCAAATGCTGAAGTAAAACATTAGTAGTTGCACTCATAATTAATGTTGTATATATTATAGCTTTTTCTTTGACATCAATATTCAGCGCACTTTCGCAATGATTTCATATGCTTTTATTCGCTTTGACACCACCGACTACACTTTTATCAAAGCTGTGTCGTTCAAAGAAATGCAAAAAGAAATGCAAGATGCATTGGCATTAAAAAACCTTTTAAAGCTATTCATCACCGACATATGCAACGAACGCAGGCCGCTCACTTTAGGAGAGATATCGTATATGAAAAAATTAGCCAATAGCATGAAACGTCTCTTTTGTGTTTGTGGACCACTAATACATAAACATTCGTTTTAGAGGCGATGGTGGAATGAGTGCAAATTTTATATATATATATATATATATATATATATATATATATATATATATATATATATATATATATATATATATATATATATATATATATATATATATATATATATATATATATATATATATATATATATATATATATATATATATATATATATATATATATATATATATATATATATATATATATATATATATATATATATATATATATATATATATATATATATATATATATATATATATATATATATATATATATATATATAGAATATGATTGTACAATTCTTCAGCTAAAATGAAGCATTCTTATAAATCACTAATTCGACTAAGAAGAGGTTCAGGAGGCACTCATGCGAAAGTGTTATTTATTTATGAAAGTAAAACGCGCAATTAACAAGTGGGAAAGCACGCGTTGGAGAGGTTGTAGAGATGAGCGCCCTTGTTCAACTGTTCATTAAAATTCACTTTTGCATTTCATTGTTCTACCTGTTGCTTATTGCATATCAAAATTTAATATCAGCTTCATTCAAATATTTGAGTAGTCATAATGAAATTGCACCCATTAATCGTAGACTTCATTATTCACGAATAATGATGTCACATTATAAATCAAACGGAAATTTTTGCATAATTGCGATCGAAAGTGCGATCAAAGAGCTGAAAAGAGTGCATTGATCAACCGAGGAATCGTTTGCGTGCACAGATAAATTGCGAATGCAGCTAACAGTCGACGAAAGCGCATCATTAAAGAGTGCAAACATTTCTTAAAAACACTTTAGCTCTTTTAAAGTTTAGTGTCCAAATCCACACGAAGACAAGCACACAGTGAACACTCTTTCACTCACAAGCTACGCCTAGCTGGTGACCTTGTTGGTCGTCTCGGTATAACAAATCAAATCTTCTAAATGCCCCGCTCGGCCTGCCTAGACCGGTCGGCTGTACTGCTAAACTGCAGCGGTCTGACACCGTCTGCTCATCGATAAAATCAGTGACGAGTGTGATACAGCCCTTTAGAGTAGTGCGTTGGGGAAGGGGAGAGGTTCTGTTCACTGAGGGAGAATTTCATTGAACGTTCGACTAGCAGCAAGTCTGAATTTATCTTCCGACTTACTCTTTCCCGCTTTCGTTTTTGCAGGTGGACTCTCGACTTTCTTTTAGTGCTCTTCTTCTATCAAATATCATCTCTCTCTCTCTCTCTCTCTCCAACCTCTTCCCACCACCAATCGAAAATCGTCTCATCGCTGCTACACGGAATCAGAAACCATGGAGCACACAAGACAAAAAAAAAAACAGCACTGCATAGTGTAATAATAACAATCAATGTAATCTCTGGTAACTCCTCGATGTCTGGAATGATTACTCCTTCAACTTTGCGAGTAGATGCATCTCCAGTTTCTTTCATCAGCAAAGTTCTTTCCTTCACTAAAAACTTGGGAATGACTTGTTTTCATTCAACCAAAACGTTTGCCTTGCTGTTCAAAACCTTCTACTTTTTCAGTAACTAATATTTTACCTCTCTTTAATGAAAAAAAGGGAAAAGTTGAGAAATTTGTAGCTTATTCTCCTCAATCAAATTTCTTCATAGCATATGATGATCTGTTCACTGCATCATCTGTTCTACCGGTACATGTACAGTACACAAGGTTTTCAGACCAAGTGAGTGAAGGAATATAAGAAGTTGAACCTGTGAGCCCAACTTCGAGGCTTAAAAGTCCCAAAACATTGGAAGATTTCCACACCTATGTTGATATTTCAACTGAACACAACAGAAAATTCATTGCTGTAGATCAACAAGACTTGCGCTGATATTCATTGCAGTAGAGAATGCCTTCGAAACAAATTTTGTTTTACTGAAATTTCCAACAATAAACATGCGATAAAGTGTAATTCTAGTTGATTATAATGACGAAGAAAATTATTCATATCAAACGATGCAATCTTCTAGATATTTTTAAATAATGCAATATTTATTTATTTATTTAATTTATCGGCCGAACATTTCAACTGAGCTATAAGAAGACTTTTTGAGAGGCTTAATTCAATAAGTATGCGAATGCGATAATGTAATGCATATTGCTGCAAGCTGCGATTCACAAATAACATCTGCCTTCATTTGGAATGCATCTCATTTTTGTTGATATTCTCATCAAATCGTTCTTTTATTTGCATATGTACATTTTTGATGGAAAGGAAAGAGAACACCTGTGTAACCGTTATTTACAGTGATATTTACTTGAATAAACGATTAGCGTAAATGATGAGATGGAGCACATTATAGTGCTGAGGAAAATAGCGAGCAGGGAATAAAATAAACCCCTTTCATTTTCAACTATAGAACGATCTTTAAAAATTATTTCGCAAATGAAATAATGCATCGGAAAGATGTATCTACGACAAATTCGTACACTTAAGACAAATTATTTGCAGCTGTGGATACCTAAAAATTAATGATTTCTATTATCTCTAATTTGTTGTTGAAATTCAGCAAGTTCAAAAAGAAAAGCATATGCTACCGAAGTTTCTCCGCTGTGAATGCAGCAATTTTCAATGATGCATTTATTAGTAGTATACAAGCAACAATTATATTCGCAGCATCACCATATATCTATGGTAAACGAATGTCGAAACGTCGAAAAAACTGCACTAAAACGCTAAGCGGGCGAAGAATAACCTTATTGGAAGAATGTTAAAATTTGCAGATCGCATACGTTCGATTCAAACGTGTCATTTGTGCTATAGTCCCGTTTATAAGTCCATTTTGTGAATACCACTTTAAATAAACAGCATTTTTTAGCCGACAGTAAATATTATACCTTCTCACCTCTCATAGGCACTTTTAATCGCTATTTGGCCTAATGCAATATTCATCTCAGAGTGAAAATGTAAAAACACGTTTAAGGAGAAATAAAAGCCTCTCGATAACACCCCTTTAGTGCATGCCTTCCTACCGCTCCAATCCTTACTCTTTCCTCTCCCCTTCCATAAATACATTAAATTTGCCGATAGCAAGTGTTCATTGGCTGAAAGAAACAAATACTGGCACGATGCACGAGTCATGAAACCCTTAGAGTTGTTCAGCAGGGGATGTAAATTTTAAGAAGTTACTGTCTCGGTCACTATACATGCAAAGCACCCAAATCGTTACTATTCAAGGCATTCGAAGTCTACTTTTGTTCCACAGTGTAGCTCGAGAAACACTCGGAACACGTAGGTTCGCGATTGCAGGGCATTACCAGTCGAAGTGTTCATTTGCATAAACGGTAGTATTCCGCAAAGCCCTAAAAAATGGCGGAGGTACTTGTGTGGTACGAAGAAAGTAATTACGAACGGCTTAAGAAGTGCGAAAGGGCAACTAATAAATTCAGCTTGGCAAACACGATGATTGTCGATGTGTGGTGGGCATCGAGTCGGCTTAAAAAACGGCAAAGTTGAATCAACATGAATTATGTGAGCGTAAAACCCACTTTGCAAATGCAGTGATAGCACGGAGAGGTGACCATGCCCCGCGTTAGTTTCGTTACATCGACTGGCGCACCTTCCTCTGAGCAAGCGATCCCTGAAGCTGTACACATGTAAAGTAGAGCTCATCCAAGCGATTACCAAACAAACACACACGACAGCAGAGACAACGTGCACAACAAGTACAAGATCTCGAACCTGTACCTTTGCCAGCGAGCTGGGCGAATGCGTTGCCGCTGCACGCGAGAAGTAGTGCGACGGCGACCAGGCACATACCATCATAGAAGGGCGCAGATACAGTGCCGCGCCTCTTGCTACCTCATTGTGGCGCCTCTCACGACCGCTGATAACGACCAACTAGCCGCCCCTAAGCACCTACCTGGCCCCCGCCCCTTTTGGTCTACAGTCCCTCCTCCTCCAGATAGCAATCCCTGTAACATTTTACCCTCGCGCTTATCACCTCAATCTCCTGAATAGCAGCGCGAAATTCCGCATTTTTTAATATGGTCCGTCTCTGGCTTCCGATAAAGTAACTATACCGGTGGCTTGTAGTATACTGCGCGATTTAAACGGTGTTTTTCAAATGCTGATGAAATTTTACTCTTTTTGTTCCTCATCCACAATCAACAGCGATATGTAAGGTATATACTGAGCTTATCGTTTTTGATCCCATTATTTTCGTTTTGCTGCGCTCCTTAGCACTTCACAATCACTCCTTCCTACTTGTCGCAACTACGGTTGATTCCTTGAACTTACCAGTCAACATCTGGTTAGCAGTGCCTGTGGGTATGCCAAGAGTTCATTCTTGCCGCTTGCCGCTCTAGGCTCGATTAATGTGCACAAAAATGCTTTCTGGTGAAAGTGGTGCTCAGACCGCAGTATTATAGTTGAAATATTATTAGTGAGGCACTTTACTTGTTCAGCTGAAAGCCGTCACCCATAGTGATGAGCAGTACTTGTAAACAGTGATGTTCCTTTACAGATGGAAATGCGGAGAAAGGTGCGCACTCCTATTAATGATGTCTACGTGATACAAACATGGAGATATCTAGAAAAGCTTCGAGACATGAAAACGAGTGCACATGACTATATTATTAAAGCCTGAATTGCATATAATCTAGCTTCTATTTGGCTCAAGAACTGTGCAATGCAAGAAGTGGTTCCCTATGAATCGACAACCGAACTGTTTAAGTTTCGACCTGCTCTAACTTTGGATAACTCAAGGTGCAACCAATTAATTGTGAATATTGTTTTAACGACAGCGTTAAGATCTAATTATTACACCTTTGTTTAATAGGTAGGAAAATATCAAATTAGGGCGATATGTTGAAAAGTGAAAAGGATGAGTCGCTCATTCATATGGAATGAATGAAAATTAATTAGGATCGAATGATTACTTAATTAAAAATTAAAAATTAATTAAAAAACTAATTTAAAAAAATATCAAATTAGGGCGATATTAAGCCTAAAGCTTAAAGCATCCCAGCCAATATTCATTATCCTCACAAGTTGTCACATATAAAGAGTAAGCACTAAAAGGAAAGTATCCTAGTTTTTCGGATATGATCCTTGTGACTTTCGCTGAGCCACGATATCACTCCAATAGGATATTCTCTCAGGGTGGACGGCCAATGTAAATGAGAAGATTAATGATTTTTGAAACCTCTTTCCTGTGGTGTGAATTACTATTTTAGTCTACTCTGTCTATTACTGTTTCATACTTCTTCATATTTTACCGTTGTCACTATCCTTTCTCAGCCTACTGCACTAGATATTTGTAGAGACATATATTAGCAAGTAATAATTGCACAATGAATCGTAATTATTTGCCATATATAGAGAATTTACTCACATGTAATAGCAACAAATGTTGAAAATTTCGGCTGATTATTGAAAATCATTTCTTCAATTATGATTTCCACTCTGTCGATTATGCACTAGAAAATATGTGTTTTCCATTTTTTATTATATGTAAATATAACGATGATAATAATGATTAATTGTGACAGAATTTTTCTCGATTGGAAAATTACTCTCTAAGATAGCATACGGTGTTTGGTGTTTTAAAAATTCAAACGAAGACTTTCATGTGCTCATGAATTAACGATACCTTTTCCGGATTGTCTAATAGTGCAATATTGCTTAAAGAGAAGTTGTGATATTTTCCTTCTCCGTCCAACAAATAATTTCAACCACCAATAAGAGAGCTTCCTTTTTTTAATAATATGGCTTCATCATGTTTTCTCCTATCTTATTAATAATAGAAGACATAAGTCATATATGAATTGATATCTACTTTATTAGGAAATTTTAGCACAAGAATTTGGAATGTTCGTCTTTAAATCTTATCATCTTTAAGTAATGTTTTTGCACAGGTATTTAAACTAGGTGATAACCGAAATTTTTGAATGATCGAATTTTTAAAGAAGAAGCAACAGCAACGCTTTTCAGGTATCATCTTTTAAGCAATGCCATGGATGGTCAAGTGGCCATTCGTTTGCTATTCACCTATTCTAAAGCGATTTATCGGTGAACGTTTCTATACGAGTTCAACAAACAATTCGCTCCTATCTTATCACAACGTATTTGCGGCAAATTATGGGGTCGATCGACGAATGCTAGCAAAACACCATTGAATGACCTAAGTTATTTTCTCTCAATACTAACCCCCTTCCTTCAATTATTGAGTTCTTCGCCGGAAGAAGTAACTGTAAATATGATTTTTTTGAATATTTTAATGTCTTTAAAAATGCTACACAGTAGCACATACTGTGATTAGTGGAGTGCTTAAGAATTACTGGATTTATTAGATTGCGGGGAAAAACTAATCCGCAGACGCCGAACAATCAACAAATTCGAACTGAACTAGAACTGGCGTATCCTAGTCCAATTATTGTGCGTATTGAGTAGCTGTGACAAACTTTCAAAATTGTGCCTCATCGTCCTGCTACCTATTAGCTTGTAGTGCTTTTTATCGGTGATACTATACCTATATTGCTCTCCTCTACGGAATGTTTGTTCTGTGACAACTGAAATTTGCGCCATCCCTCTCTTGCGACGTCGATCGCCGAGGGTATATGTCCTCAAAGTTCACATGCGCGGTCCTCTATTCCATGATTCAGTTTTTGCTGTTTAACGCACCCATATTTCAGTTGAAACTGCCTCTGAGTTTTTTTTTTTCAAATTCTGTCTTTACTATATTCTTCAGTGAACTCGTGTCATTTTTTTTGTAGGAAACATCAGATGGATCAATGAGAACACATGCTTGCGCCAATAGGTTTTAAGCGCTGTTTATATTACACTGTCGTTGTGATCTCATTTTTCTCTTGCAGTTGTCTCTAAAAGATTTAACAAACAATGACTACAACTTATTTCGAAGCGATTCCTCAAAACTCGACGTTTGAGAGGTATTCCATGTTAATGCATCCTTTTTTTAAAAATATACTTCATGTTTATTCGGCAGTCGGCAATGATTTACAGTCGTTGCACGGCCGCATCATTCCTTCGTTTATTAGTTGCAAATTCTCATCGATATTCGTAGCGTTAAAAACGAACATACTCGAGTGAACGTACCACTGAAATATGAGAGAATGTCACTCATATAAAACACCTTAATAACACTAATTAGTGCTGATTAAAGGTCTAGGTGGTAAATAATTATTGCGAACGAAACTCTAGAAAATGATAAAGAGGATTGGACCTTTTTTTTGCACATTTTGATAGCATTTGTTTCAAAGCGTAGAAGAGATGCATTTTGTGATGAACGCTAAAGATGAAACTAAAGCGTAACGAAAAGACTCTTTTTTTAGCGTCTTAGAGTTATTTAAATATTTTTACGTTTGTTTGGACGAGTAAGTGTCTTTGTGCGATGAAATATTAGGATCGATAAGAGGTGAACACTACGAGAGACACCTCAACGACGACATGCTCACTTTTTAAACACACCACTCCCTCACGGATAAGTGCTATATACCCTATTGTAAACGATCGAGCTTTCTAAATACTTGAAACTTCCAATGTTCTCTCGGGATTTTCGAATAAAAGCAACTCATCGCAAAAATTTAGCCGTAAATTCGTAGTGGGACTTTCTCAATGCAAAACTTCTCGGCGAAATGAATTCTTTTAGTCATATAGACATAAGTTTTCGTTTAGAGCAGCGATACTAGATATTCAACTAGAAATATTCTTTCGGGAAATAAGAACTTCAAATCAAAAATAATTAATGAAAATTTAATTTAGTGATGAACATGTGGAAATTTTTCTAGCTAAGGTGGATTCGGCGCAAGATATTTTACTTCTGGAAATGTGCACAGAGCAATTGCTTTTCCGCAATAAATTAGTGCTAATTCGTTTTCAGCATTGACTTTTAGCATCATAAACTTTCTCAGTTGAGCAGCAAATATTTTTGAAAGTTTCATCGACGTGTTTTTAATTTGCAATTATTCGTTGCAATGTTTTGCAACAATACCTCTCTATAACGTTGCAAATTTCGCAACGTTTTGAATTTAATATAAATTTGTTGCGTTATTTTAATTTCTTGGATTCTTATTCATCAATTTTCAAAAAATTTGCTATCGAATTTCGTATAGAATATAACAGAAAAATTTTCTGCAAAAGTGAGCGAATGAATTTAAGTTATCTATCGTATTCAATTTTTAGGTAATAAGACACTGTAAATATTATTTAATGATGCAAAATTGATAGCATCAATGATGAATTTATATGCAGTGATATTTGTAAGTTGTTGAGGAGCGTAGAGGAGGAGGAGGGGTGTTGTTGGGGGGAAGGGTATTGTCTAATGAAGTCTTACGATCATCTAGTGAAATCATATTTTAAAATGTGTTAGTAGCAGCGGAGTGGCTTTCATGATTGTTTAGCAGCTCAATCACGGAAGACGTCAGATATCAAAGAGACCTTTCTTACGTATATCCTCTCGTCGTAATAATTCACACCTGTGATTTTTTTGCTTTTAATGTAATCCATTTATCGTTCAGTTTCGTAGAGAACAAAAAACCTCTCAAAAGGTTTTTGCTGTTTATGTAACTAGCGTCAGTGTTTCTCATTCTCCCCCCTTTCACCTCTTTTCTTCGGTGTTTCTTCAGATTTACACCAGTGAGTTGATTCATTCAATATGCTTGCTAAATGCTGAATTAACTTTCTTGTTATGAGCGCTGAAAACCATTTCTCACTACAGTTGAATATGCAAGAATTATAAGCAAATATTTCCCTAAACTATGCTTCTTCTTCAGTGAAAATTATCTTAATTAAAAAAGATTTCATGCTTTTTAGTTGAAAACTGACCACCTGAATCCGCTAATCACTTCTTGTGATTATTGAAACTCATAGAGAGATCCTATCTGATGCGTTTTTCCATCTGAAAACAACGAAGATTGAATAATTCGATGAAATTTATTGGACGAGGTAACAACGACACTGAGTAAGGTTGCTTGCTGTTTTCTTCAGTAGTGCTTACTTGCTTAGCTGAACGCAACATTGAAAGAATACAGCTTTTGATTTATCGTTTTTTTTTTTTGCGCTGTCAATGGGGCGACATGTGCAATCAGTAGGATAATTGTTCGCATTGTTCGTCAGTTGAAATAAAATACTCGAAATGAGGCGATATGCAGCTACGTTCTGCTTTCCAGTCCTTCATCATAGTTGATAGTGCGCCGGTGTTTTCACTACTAGTAAAAATGAAGGCAACGCATCTTAAGAGAATTTTGCAAAAGGAGAATGAGGTATCATCAGTCGTTGTTCTAGTGAGGTCACATTAGAAGAAGAGCACTTTCGATCAAATAAGAGGTAATGAAGCAACCAGAAATCGAACTCCTGCCCCCCCCCCCCCCCCCCCACCCCCTCCTCCCACCGTCAACTGATTTCAAACGGAAGCTATCATATTTCCATTGATTTTCTTCCAATAAAAGTGTATTTAATATTAACATTTTTGCTCTCTTTTTAAGGTGATCATAATAGCGCTTGCTACTGCTTAATTGCTCCTCGTTTTGCGTTTAAAGGTGTTTCCGCTTTGAAATTGAAACTCCATATGCAGTAAATCGCACATCACAAATTGTTCCACAAATGCTATCAGCGAGATTTTATTGCAGTAGAACACAAATCCATCGATGCAAGCGCTTATTGTTTCGATTAAGTAAGATGCCTTCTTTTATTCTCTCAACGCCTAAATTAATACGTTATGGTCAGGATCTGCATTTATCATCGAGATAATTAGTGCTTCCAAGCGATCAAGTAAATTACTTATTGCTGTAAGTATCATGAAGCTTGCTCGATTAGATGCATAAAAACTTCGTCGATGAATCTGAAACTCGAATAAGATGTTCGTCGATTATTGCATCGTTGATATTCTCAGAAGGGTCTCGTAGCTATAGCAAACGCCCTATCTATGAGTTCTAGATTCGCATTCTCTAATTTTTTGCTATCTTCTGCCAGAGGCGCCATATGAATCACATGTCTGGCGCTCGAATCGACCTCTTTCATGATGATTGCAAATGCAAGATTTACCGTATTGAATAGAATCATGCAGTTCTTTTTTTTCGTATTAGTGGCACTGAATCTGACAAGCAAGCCGATCGTTGGTAACTCTGAGTGCCACTTTTACTGACAAAAATGTGGAACGGGAAAACATAGGCACTTAATACGACGCACATATCAGTTTATTCTTACAAGTTTCAGTTATACGAGTAATGCGAACGTAGAAAATTCTCATAGCGTACATTTTGACGATGATAACATGGTGTCCACGATGTCCTACAGAGCTTATGAATTGGAGGCATGTTGGAGCGTTCTCTTTACACTTTAGGTTAGTTTAGCAGTATAGGTATACTCTTTCATGACATCTTCTATGCACCGTTGCTCTCCGCCTGCAGATTTCCGATCCCCTCCTTCCAGCCCACTTATTTGCCATTTTATAATAGGCATACCAGCCGTGAAAACTCATAATAGTTCGACAGAGCGCTTACCGACATCTTTTCTGATCGAATGATAGCTGCCTGTACATATGGAAAATTCGTCAGCAGTAATTTTCATGCGATTTTAAAGAGTTGCATTTACAATGCGTAATGCAGCTATGCGATATATATGTTTGCATGCATCTATCTTATCCTTCCGGTTGTTTCAACTCCGGAATTAGTGTTACGAAATTTGGTGTCACTTTGTACACCTCATATACCGTAACTCATGCTGACCCATCAGCTATGAGAAAAGTCATAATCACTTAAATGTGGAATAAAGATTGCACATATTGTACGCTGATCAGCTGTTCATTTCAGCCCGTTGTGTGACTAAAAGGAGTCTTTTGTAAAAGATTTATACGAGCAATTTGGCTAATTAAAATATGGGAGCACATCGTTTTGCACGTTTATTATTTGCTAGTGATTTATGAAAGCGGCTGCTGATATGAAAGAAATGGAAAAGCGCATATCGTGCTAACGTCTTCAACACGCTTTACCGTTTGTTTATAAAAACTTTTGAATGCAACGCTTTTTCAAAGTTTGTTGGCGTTATAGTTAGCCGGAAATAAGTGAGTAAAAATATTAGGCATATTGCCTAAGGGAGTACTCGATAACAACACATCGAAACGTGCCTATCGTGCATAATCATAAGTGTCCTGTCGTTTTTTAAATGCTAAGACAAAAAGTTTGTTTTTAACTCGTATCCGATCGTCTGCAAAAAAAAATATTTGAGTTTTATGGCGTTTTTGAATGCTCGCAACTCATAAATCATTGGGAACAAAATTGCGTTCAGGTCGTCAATGGTATTCATTATTTCCCGGCAGATTTTATTGTTAGTCCTTGTGCTGTTCGAGAGTTTATGTGAAGGATAAATGAAAACTTTACATAATATATATTCATATAGAAGTGACGATATCATGTACTCAATGCAAAAATTTACAGAAACTCTCCTTCACCTAGATCTTTATGTTTATTAGTGTCAGCGCTGTAACCAATGTTTTTCATCAGTGCCGATCCGCTTTTTTTTTTTGACGGAAACAGCTTGAAATTTTGAAAGCGCTAGAAAAGTATGTATTTTCTTCTTTTGAAAAGATTCACAAAGAAGAGCGATAGAATTCATACGACAAAATAAACCTGAGTTCTTATCAAGCAATAACCTGTCTTATGAGGTATAATTGCTTAAACGCTTCATGGAATTTGAAAACGCGCAATTTCTCACAATCCATCACATATTGCAAAAAAGAAAATAAAGTCCCTTGCTGAAGCTTCATACAATTAGTTGGACCCTTAAGAACGCGCATTGGCAACAAGCATCGCAGTATTTTTTAATATTGGTGCAACCACTTGGTCTCTTGATAGGTAAATCGCAAAAGGAGGCACATCGTGCCAGCCACTCTGCCATACCTCTTCAATTGTTTCGCAAACAGTTCATTTCAGCACTAGTTCAACATGAATAATTTATCAAAATGTTCCAACAGAAAATCTATTTAGGCATAAAATTTTCAAGACGCACTGCATCCTTGAAATTAGATATGACCTATGCCTAACCAGAAGCATAACAAATCTAAATATGCAGATATTTAGATTTTATTTGCATATCCAAATGAATTGAACATAGCGAATTGACTGTAGCGAAAGAAATGCAACTGCAACGAGACTTGGCATATGAGATATACGAATCGCTTCAACATTCTCCCACTGACTATTTTTGTTAACACAACATGATGCAATCGCAATGTGCAAAAAACTATGCCAGCCTTGGCTATCAAAAGTGCTTCACGTCAGTACAAAGAACGTTTTTCTCTATCAAAAGATAAAATCCAACGTGTTTCACTCCTTTTAGTGCAAAATTTTTGAGAAAGAAGCAATAACGCGTCTCAAACCGACTGCCGTCTTTCCGCGCGTTTACCAATTGCGGGAAGCTATTCCTTTTCTCGAAATCGTTCATGAATTTTGATGAAATTTGCAGTGAAAAGCAAAACTGCACAAAAAAAAACTTTTTAGGACAAGGATATTTTTTGTCACTATTATACAATCAACAAGAAGAGAAGTGATTCAAACTTTCATCAAGGGCGCTACAATTAGTCCGATTATCGCATAGTGAAGTGTGTGTTCAGTAGCACTTCGCCTTTCAACTCCTCACCCCCCTCTCACCCCACCCTCCTCCCCATCGAGCTTTCATAGCCACAGCTCTTCATTTATGGTGATGTGAGGTTGGGCCACTGTTGAAGGAGCTAGAAAACGCAGAAGCGATGCTATTCCCACCAAATTTCGTGAAGTCGCAAGCAGTGAGACCCTAGGTCACAACAGCACATAAATGTAAAAAAGCAACCATAACCATGCATTTTGGCTGTGGAAGTCACATAACTAAATAAATTTGATAAAAGCTTAAGTAAAACAACTAATTCGCCTACAGGTGCACTCATTTTTTGAAGAGTTATTTAGATTGGGCATCAAAGTTGCAAATGAGATGAACTTCCTAGTATCATATTTGAGTCTTGAATAATACGCATATGATTTTCCTCAATGATGAGGTATGTTTACCATGAGTTGAGACTAATTTTGCAACATTATCTAAATAGTTTCGTGCAAATTTTTTGCAATCTTCTCACCTGAAACGAGTCGAAATTGCATCTAAATATGCATCGCTGATGTATTAATTTGCAATTTCCGATTGCACATTATCGGCGCCTTCTTTGATAGCAACGGAAATCGTGTATAATCATTCATTCACAGAGCTTATTTTTGCAGCGCCATTTTATCGCCTCTCCATTAGTGAAGCTTTCATGCGTCTAGTCATTGCAAAAAAAAAAAAAAAAAAAAACCGCTTTTCAATGAGTGCCAATAGCTTTCACTAAAATATTGAGATCGAAAGGAAAGAGAGAGTTCCTTCTTCTCATTCATATATTATGGAATGAATAACTAAAGCAAGCGCAGCTGCTTCAATTTTTGCTTACGAAAAAATTTTTATGTTATTCAAAGGGTGAACTGAAAAAACGCCCCCTCCTCCTCTCTCTCCTCCCTCCACTCCACCCCCCCCCCCCCTACACACACACAAAAAAAAATGAAATAATGCAAGAATACATAGCTAAATCAACGCTTGATTGCACAAATATGATAGAAAAATTTATGAAATTTTAGGCACATTTCTATAAATACCGATTCCTCATATGCCATTGACTCATAGAATTTCATTAGAAAGAAAGCAATGAAATGCTCAAGAGAAATCAACTATCTTACTACCAAAAGCAAAGTAATTTTGGAATTTTGCATTAAAATATTAATCTACAAGACCGGTTATTAACGGGAAAGATCGAATTGAGAGTTTTTTTTTTTTTTGAGCCAATGCTCATCTTTGAATGAAATTATGCATGCTAACTTTCGTCATCTTTACTTCTTTTTTTTTTTTAACAGATTGGAAGTTATGGTTGCCAATTTGCTGAATTTTTATGCGCTTGTGTAGAGGAATATTTGAAAAATAGCCTTAGGACAGCTAAATAAAGAGCTCATTTACTTGATTTTTTTCTGTGAGTATTATTATTTATAACTTTAGCAATTGTTATTTTCAGTAACAATTAATTTTTGAATATTATTTACTATTCTCTAAGCAAGTGATATATATCCGCTCAAATTATGCGGCTCACTTTCACTTAAGTTCGATTTCCTCTTGCTGCTTATTTGAAAAAAATGATCATATTTCTATCTTTCATGTAGGGTGAGTGGAATTTATTTCTGCAATTATTCACTATTTCGAGCGAACGGTAATGAACCAGATACGAAAGGTTTTATCATTTGATCTGATTCCAGCTCCGGTTCGGGTTCCGTATCCGACTCTTCGTCAATATTTTCCATCGGTGGTGCGCAACGTTCACACTGGTTTCGAATAAGACTCCGTAGTTCGTTGGAAGGAAGGTCGGCATTCACGTCGACGCGTGTCATTGTCGATAGAATCCATTTCAGACGCTCGCTGACTGTCTAAAATATAGCAATCGATGACAAATCGCACCAGATATCCGGTTGGTGCAAACGGTTCTCTCAGTTGTTTTTCTGAACGGGTATATGTGAAGCACAGTGAAACCGTCGATGAGAGTTAATGTTGTTGAGGCATTTCTTTTCGGCTCTCTTTAAATTTACATCGTCGATGGGTGTGCTTAATTCACGAGATGTAATCATTACCCATTATAGGGACAGTCATTTGAATATGAGCAGTAACGAGCATCAATTTTTGCCCATTTTTTGAGGTGATTTCAATGAGAAACAAATGCAAATAGTACAAATAAAAAGACCTTTGTTTTTATAACTTTTATGTATAAATTACTGAATAAAAGAAATTGTCGCTACTCAAATTTTTTTTGCCTCGAATATGAGAAATTAGATATAAAAACTGAGGTTCGCCATTAAAGATATGAAAATGATTAGAATGACGATCAAGAAAAAATTAGAAATAAAGCAGGCAAAAAAAAAAAAAAAAACACAATAAAATTAGAACGAAGCAGCTGACGTGAAGTTCAAGTAGGAAATATCAAAAACGCTAAACCTAACCTGACCGGAACAGTCAACAATATAACCGTTGATGGGGAACTGTTTTCCATTCAGCAACATCAGGAAGTGCAGAAGGTTGAAGGCCGCGGATAGTGACGATGCCGCTGAACGGAGTGCCACTTCGGTTCGCGAAACTCGGTCGATGCTTGCCAGCAGCTTAACGAACACTTGCAACTAGTCGTAATGAGTCGAAATGGCATCTGACATGACTTAGAAAGATGTGGGTTGAATAGTTAGTTCTAATATCATCTCATATCGGAAAAGCTATTTTCACTAAATAGAAGAAATCGTATATATCTGGTCGGCAAGGAGAAATCGTATATATCTGGCCGGCAAGGTGAATACATTCTATGAGAAAAAGCAACAGATAACTATAAAAATGGAGCTGAAGTTCACTCTACTTTCAATGGCCATCGCCATGAATGGATTCAGGTGCCCAACAACCTTGCTCTTTTAAGACGGTAGCTGGAATCGATAATATTTGATAACCCTTCAGCATTATTTCAAAGAATATCTCTCTCTAGAAATTCTATTTATAAACTATCTATCGGGACATAAATAAGTAGGTCGATATAGTACAATATACTAGACGCAATTGTGCGACGATTATTTATATCTCTGTCGAATAGATATCATCGAACAATAAATGTTGATAATAAAGTGAACCTTTGCAGCCGTTCGTATCAATATACGATAATGTCGAAGTTTTGAATGGAAATTCTCAATGCTTTAATAATTGATAATTATTTCTATCATTATTTTGTTATAATTAACGAAGAAATTCTATAAAAGATTGCGATGGTATTCAAGCTCTAAAAAAAAAAGTTGGCAATTTCTTTGACTAAAAAAATGTACGAAAATATTATTATGCTAATTCTTTGATATTATTAAATACTAGCGTGTATTACACTTATCCACGCATCACACTTTTCTACTTCTTACGGAAAGTATTTTGCAAACAACCGCATCAAAATTCGTCCATTCGAGCCTGAATTATGACATAGGAGAAATTTGGGACGCGTACAACAGCACACGCGCCGCTACGCTTTTATTAAAATGCACTTTTTTTTTGTTTTCAAAGAGCATTCTGTAGTTGACGAAAAGTATTTGGTGCATTTTATTTATACATCGCCATTTTTTAAAATGCTCTTAATAAGTGAAACAATTTGAGAAGTGAAGTGATAGCCGATTGTGAATTTACGTTTAATTGTGGTAATAAACTTTTCACTTAGGAGGTATCACGAGGTCCTCATATGATTTCGCGCATAACGCATATCCTAAGCGTTATCATTTCGAGTCGCTACTTAATGAGATTAATGTACGATAAAATATTTCATAAACGAACCTGTGCATGAGAGTATTGCATGAGAGCATCAATATGTGACACTGATGCGGGACGTGGTGCTCGAAGCTTAGCTAGGATGGCAGCTTGAGCACCACGCAGTTGGATACATGCCCTTTCGAGTTCACTCTCTTCGCTAACTCGTTTCCTTTCAAGCTAAAATCTCTCTTCGTTACATCGTTACAACTCTCAAATCGTTTTGAAAATTTGCAGCATTTGTCAGGTGATTTCAAACAATGCGAAATTTCGCGATGCTATCTTGAAGCAAGAATTTCTGATTTCAACGAACTCGAGCCGCCAGGTGTGCCCATTCCATCCTAGTGCTGTCGCATTGCTGCTGTTTTTTTTTTTAATTTGCTTTATTTTAAATTTCTTGCTGGAATTCTTATTCCTCAATGAATTAAAAGTTGCTCTTTATATAAAGATGACCTAAGGTAGCAGCAACGTGAGGTTCTGCTCATTTGCTAGCCGCACCTATGTATGCAACAAAAAAGTGCGCAATAAGTGTAGCACTAAACAAAGAAAGAAAAATTGATATAAGCCTCTCACCAGCTTTCTCCTCCTCTATCGGCTCTCCTCCACACAGTATCTCCACTGGATTTATTACTACCTTCATTTCTTGGTGATTAATCAGTAAATTAAGAAAATAATGTTAAAATCAACTCCCATAACCGTAATTTTTGCAGCAAAACTTGGAGAAAATACAACGATATGGCTTACCTCTATGTAAACGTGCAATCTCTGAAGTATATGGTCGAGTGGCGCAGGACAGCTCAAAGATACTTCCGGTTGCTTGCTTTTCACTCTCGAAATGAGCTCCTCGGCGAACACATACAATATATCGAGTGAATCCGATTGTATGCGGTATCTTTCTAGAAACGCTGTGTTAATATTTCACCTTTGGCTTATTTCTCAGAGACTGATGCCATTGTTGCTTTAAATCAGTCATCATTTCTCTCAAAGTTTTCAATGCAATTTAAGATGCAGTGGAAAAAATTTATAACATTTTGATGTGAAATATGATGCATAATGGAAAAAGGAAAGAAATGTGGGAGATTTTTTTTAAAGAGTCAAATATCGAATTTAATTCCCTCTTTTATTACTGTAGTAAGAGTGGCATTCAGGGAACGCTGTAGTTAACTCTACCGTTATAAAGCGCAAATTGATCAAGCCATAAGGTTCAGAAATGCTCAGTTGTATCCGGAAAAGTATGAGAATGAAAAGAAATTGACGGAAATAAAAATCACTCGATCTTGGAGAAACGAAGATAGAAACGACTGAATCGGAAAGAACTGGTTGCAATGCAATCGATGTGCTTTTTCTCCGCTTCAAACTCTGAAAAAGAAAAACGACCACTTTGGTGAATGATAAGATTTATGCTTAGAGATGAATTATTTCTACTTGCACATTTATGTAATTTTTTTTTTTAATTATAAGATTCAAAAAGAGATCGTCTTAAAAGAAATTTAAAAAAATTAAAATTTTTATGAAGAAAACAAATATTTGACAAAGAAAATAAATAAACAAAGATTATTATATATATATATATATATATATATATATATATATATATATATATATATATATATATATATATATATATATATATATATATATATATATATATATCAAGAGCATTAATTGCATAGAAGGATTAAGTTCCATTGCAATAAACAACTCTACAAATGAGACCCAAAAATCCAACATATGCGTTGTGAATTTTGTTGATTTTTTGTCGATAAACGAAACACCGCCAACTGCAATTAATTTAAAAACGAGAAATATGTTTTAGTTCGTTTCTCGTGCATAAACAATAAAACATTTCTCAGCACTATCTTTTAGTGTTAATTGATTTGTTACGACGGACCCGACATTTGAAAGATTTCGATAAATAGATAAAGAGATATGAATACAAACTGCAATATGCTTTATATAAAATAACGGAAGCATAAAAAAGGAAAAACAACGCTGAACACTAACCAGGCATAAGTTCGCCAACTTCAAGTGCAGTTTCCGAAGATTCGAAGGTGAGCTTGTATTGCACGTTGCGTTGGGTTCCCGTCACACGACACATCAAAACAAGTGGCAGTTTGATTTCCGCACTAGATAGCTCACCTGAGGTTATAACGTGTATATTAGTGTCCACATTTTTTAACACAATCTTTTTTGGCCATGTGTTAACAGTATTAGATGTTATTTGGTTGTAGAATATATTCATGTATATAAATGATATATTTAAGCAGTGAAGAATCATGTCAAAAAAGACCGTTGAATGTGGCAAAAGACGCCAAAATTCTGTGGCAATATACAGAAATAAGCTAAAGCAAGGAACTATCCTCATAAATTCAATCAATAGAACGATTTGACGAATTCTGAGGACGGAAAATTTCCTACCGCTTTGTAAATAAGTATCGATATTTTGCTCAACAATCGTAAATAAACAAACCATTGGAAGCCGAGAAGAGAACAAATTGACATCTGAGGTCGGTTATTGGCTGCGTTTTAACGTAGAAAGTAATTGGTAAATGATAAGAATCATCTGAAATTAAAAGAGAGAGAGAGAGAGAAAGAGAGGGAAAACTTCTATCTGCGCTCATATGTTACATAAAATTCACCAACGAGAACATTTCTCGTTAAGCATTAACTTTATTACAACACAGCTGCTACAAGACAGCCATTAATAGTGTTGCCATATGCAAATATTAAACGAAGGAAAAAAAAACATGAAAAGTAGAGATTTTTGCGTTGATTAATTTGCAAATTATCATCATTTAGTGACCATTTCAAGAGGGAAATTTTTGCACATAGTCTACTCGCAAATATTCGTGATAGTATATATTGCAATATCGCATATCCTATAGCTCGGCAAAAACTATTGCTGAGATATTTTAGTATCTTTGAAATTTAAAAAAAAAAACCGGAGTTTTTGGTTAAAAGAATATCCTTTAAAGTTCTAGAGTGATCTTTCGATTCGCATAAGCATAAAACTGCCGCTTCAACAGAGAGATTCCTTAAGTAATGACTTTATTAGCTCAACTAGCATGTTTCCTTCTCGTTTCCTAACGATTAAATTAAAAAAAAATGAAAATACCAAAAGATGGATAAGGCAAATCACTTAGAAAACCGTCGTATAACTCTGAATTCATCATCTTTTTGCGATCATAATATGGTCTTCTTATGATGGATAATGGACAATATATGGACAATAGAAAATAGCATGGACAATATAATGAGCTCTTTCACTTACGAATATTACCAATGACGAAATATTTTTGTTCGGAGAAAAATTGCGTTCTGCAAAGAAGGCGTACGTCGTTTAATTGCAATTGACTTGTAATAGAAATGTCAACCGTAAGCGATGGTACTTCCTCGCTTACATCACGAGCCATCTTAAATCCTTGCAATTAGCACCACTCTATTTCCTCATTTAAATCGGCTATAAAATATAGAACAATTTTTGTCGTTTTAACCCCTTTAGAAAATGTTGATTAGGCTGTGCTGCTCGAATTTGTAACGAACAATATCACTGACGCAGATAAAAACTTTTGGAAAGCTGACCACCTCAACCATAACATCAGGTGGAGAACTAAAGTGCTGCAAGGGATTCGAGCAAACGCCTCACAAAAGAGATTTCAACGAGAATTGTTTGGAATGGAAATTAAGAGGGAATTCGAAGCGATACAGGACTTCTTTCAAATCATCAACCTTTATTGTTCGATTACTCGAACACCTTCGGTGCGTTCATCTGAGTCCAATGATCTAGGCAAAGTGCTTTACGGTTTTTTTTTCCATGGTAATTTGCAGATTGGTATGGACCCCTCCACTTATGCAGCTTGGAGTGAAACTACTGAAATTATTGGCCATTTTATTCAGCTCTTCAAATGTAAGTATAGAGAAGGAAGGTGTTCGACGGGTCGAAGAGTAAAAAATTGCCCTAAGAATAGCCTATGGATAAAGAGAATTTTGAAGGATTTCATAGCCGGAGACGAAGAAATGTTTGTCCTTCTAACATTGTTCGAATATTAGCTACCGCTCCATCCCCTGCAACTGAAACGCTAACGTCAACAGCGGTAAATTTTTCAAGCAGCTGAACACTTCTAGAAACTCGTTTTTATTGCAAATCATGCGAATTTTGAATATCGGCCATCGAATACTTGTTTAACAGTTATCATTCTATAGAATGTCACATCTTTTCAGTTCATCGAGGATATATCTTGAGAATTTCCACAACACACGTATTTCCAATAACATTTGCAGATGGGAAGATGACCACAATTAGACTGCAGAATTGTGAGTCATACGCCTCAGAGCAAATAGAGAAAGTCGACAATTTTTTAGAAGTCGTAAAATGTTTCCTCCAGTCGTCACTGAAGTTTTTTCCGGTTTCTTTGCCATTCCACAAGTTTTTAGGAACATAACAATATTGATAGAATCCGGTAGCAGGTGTTTTCTTCTTGAATAATACATAACTAGGAAACTGACGAAGTGAAATGTAATATCAATCTCGATGACGTTTCTTGTCTGGGCCGCATCAAGACTTCATATGAAAGACATCGAAAACTATGAGTGAATATTCGATTTTGCAATATATTTTAATATTTTATGGAATTTTCAACAATTCGACAATTATGAACTAACCGATTTCTCATCAAGTCCAGTAAAGGTACACTCAAATTGTAAGGCACTACGAGTTGTGACACCTGAAATCGTATTTTTGAGTCTCAACAGGATTCTCGTAACAGGATATATCTATCACATTTGTTTTAGTTTTATGTCGTCTGCCGAAAAAAAAAAGACTTGCTTAAAATAAGACATCAATATAATGTTTGCGCACACGATGTGATCAACATTTTTTATTTGTACTATTAATTCATTACCGTATTCATACATCTATTTATCACTACCGGAAATGTCTAACAAGAAAATTATATTAACGGATCAACGGATTAGCTCATCTCTTACTCATTATAGAAGTATTTTCCTATCGACGAGCCAAGCCTAATGAAGTGCATAGAGTTAAATTGAAAGGAATGAATCTGATGATACACTTTTCTGGTTCGGTTTCAGTCATAAACATGTATGCATACGTACATCATACATATATTACAAATGCTAGGTTGTAAGCTCTAGAGGCAACTTCAAAAGAATTTTCTCTGATATGTTCTGCACAAAAATACAAGCATGAACAGATAATTTCCAACCTATCTGTGGATGCAATTTTCGTTGTTTTCTTTATTGTTTTATGCGCTAATCTGTATGCGGAATTCACGACTTATTTACTCAAAAGCGAAGATTATCAGAAAGTAGATGCCTCTGGAAGGGAAATGAGCTCAGAAGGGGTTACGATAAAGTTCTGCAATAAATTGGGCGCACTTTTGTGTCCCTTTCAAAATCTCATTCACCGAGAATTTTTATCTAAGTAGTCAAAAAGTCACGAAACGACGCCTAGTATGCGTACCGGGGTGCCAAAAAATCCTTAATTAGATACTTCGTTTCTGGATAACACTTTCAACAAATCTGCATTAAAAACTCAATAGTACGTTCTAGTGTTAACTTCTTATTTTATGAGTCTGAGTGAAGTAAGGAAAGGGCGTCTTGTGATGAGGGATTATATAACGCAAATTCCTCTCTTCGTATGTATCGTGATTAAGGTTCTGAAATTGCAAAGTGAGAAATCTGCATACATAAATGGCAAGAAAAATACATGAAAATATGTAAGACAAGCAAAAATAAGCAACCAAAACGTCATTACCAGAAAGTGCATCAGAAGGCTTTTTACGGATCGCCGATTCCAAACGCATGAACTCGGCCTGGCGTTCGTGAAAGTCGATGAAACGTGTTTGGGATGCTGGCAAGCGGAAGAGAGAAGGTTCAGTGCCAAGATAGCTGACTGACAAGCGACGCTCTGATAGAATAGCGATCATCGAACGATAGATTGTACTTAATAAAGAACCATGGCTAAGTACCACAAAAGTAGCATACAGCATAAAAACGAAAGGAGTTAAATCTACCGCATATGTTGCATACCTCAGAAAGCAAATTGGAACGCTTTTGGCATTAAAACCTCGCAATTTCTCAGTTTTTCGAGTTTAGTAGACTAAACTCTACTAAACTCTTCCAACTTTTTTCAATTCATTCTTTTATATGAACTGATAATTGGTAATACAGTTACCTATATATTGCTTCGATTTCCAACTTCCTGGTTCTCACACTGAACAGCGTCAATAACGATGTAACATAGTCCGAGGCTGCGAGTTTCTCGTTGAAACGGTGATTCTCACTAGCAGTTGGTGATATGGTACAGCTTTGATGGAGGAAGGAGTTGGTGATACATCAGTTTAACATGGATATTCTTGGTGAAACATCACTAGTCTTTGTTCAACTCCCTTTCATGCTACATCCCGCTTCATACAAATATACATCGCATATATATATATATATATATATATATATATATATATATATATATATATATATATATATATATATATATATATAATATATATATATATATATATATATATATATAAATATATATATATATATATATATATATATATATAACGACGAAGGGATTTCAAAACTCTTCAACAAAGCGCAGGCATAGAGTGGTCACTTAATAATAGTGCTTACCCAAACGAACACAGATTCAACTGCATCGGCTCGACAGCCAGCTGTGCTGCCCAGATCAAAATATTGTCCGTATAGAATAGAAGTGTGTTGGTTGTTGTTGCAATGCACAGTTGGATGTAGGCATCCGACGCTGTAAACTGTGAAGTCAATACCTTCTATACCCGTTAACGGATAACCTTCATACCCATGCAGGATAATTGCAACCGATATTTACCGTAATCTTGCATTTAACAGAGTCATCGGAATAGCTGGACTTATTGTTGATCAAATATTAGATGATTAACGTGGTGAAATTGGATAAGGCAGTTAAAACAATCTGCAATTTGTTGAATATCTTTCACAATTAAGAAAGAGCCCTAGCAAGAAATGTGGGCTATTGAAACGGAACTTGAATTGTAGACGAGCAGAGCGGTTGCGATACACTGAAGACGGACCGAGAATCGCAGAGTACCACCATGTGTAAAGCACAGCAGGACACGTTTGCATAGTACGACGATCGACGGCTGAACAGGTGCCGTATCGATGACGGCGATACTGAGTGGCCAGTCGCCGAGGTTGAATGTCCAGTCCGGCTGCAGCAGTATCATAATTTCGAATCGTTCAAAACATATGTTACATCATTTAAAGCATTGCAATTTTGAATCTTCGATAGACCACACTGTCGCTCAAAACCAAAAGAATCATATCAAGAAAAGACTCAGAAATTCATTCAATGATCTTTAATTTGTTTGGAGATTAGATTTCGAGTGGTTATTTCTAAGGTGAAGTACATTAGAATATGCAGACGAACGTTAAGTTTTTTGCCATATGTAGTGTTCGAGGCGGCAGCAAGTGCAGAGAATTTAATTGACGACAGGAGGCCACCCGGTGCGGTGATAATCGAATCCGATTGAGGGGCATAAATAATCGGACCGGGATGAAGGGCGGGCGTGATGTTCCGCTTGAAGAGCTCATGCTCGGACTCGAACACCGATAGTGAGCAGTTGACGCTCTGCACGCACAATTGCGACGTGCTTGCTCGACCAAAATTACCCACACACATATTGTAGGCAATACCGTGTACATCATGCTCGTGCAATACAACCAACTTATGCGAATCGTTCTCTGCAACGTTCCAATTAATGGTTATCGGTGGTATACAAACATCCTCATCATCTATATGCTAAATTAGACCATCGATTTCATGTGGCTTTCAGTTTGCTACTCGAGAGCATTCTTTTTTGTCCAGTATCAACAAAGTTATACTGTTACTACTGCTGCTATTACTACTGTGAATAAAGACTATAACAAATGCAAATGAATACCAGCCACAAGACGATAAATTGCAAGCTTTTGAGGGAAGAGGATTGCAATAAAGTTTTGATCGAGGCCTACGACGAATTTAGCAACGCTGATCTCAATCACCGAGCTGTGTAGAGTTTGCTCGAGAAGACAGCTCAATTGCTGTCGTGAGTCACTCACTCGACCCGGATCTATGACCCACACTCGACCAGCGCTATTTCCAATCACCAGCTGTTCTGAAACGAGAACATAGAGTTGAATAACATATGGTCATAGCTATCAGAAGTCCTTGGAAAATTTTTACTTTTTACTAAATTTGATCGGAAAGGAGCCAAAAGGGCCTGAAAATTCTGCACTTTTTGATGATTCTTCATGAGAACTTACGAAGATTTTAATTCGTTTTCAATGTTTTTGTAACTGACCCACTTGCGACTTTCCTAGTTGCATTTCGATGCGATATGGGACGATTTGGGATATCATATGCTTACGATTTGAACGAGTCGATCAAGAGTAATAGAAAAGTCTTTAATGCAAATTGATCGGCACAACAGAAATACATAAATTCACTTGCGCGTAAAGGGTGGTCCTTTATGGATCAAAAGCGGAACTATGGAATATTTGGGCAGTATTCAAATATACTCGTTATCTAGTATCCTACAATTGGCTTTGCTTAATTTAAAACCGATTGATTGACTCAATTAATCGAAATCCTCTTAAGCCTCTAGAGCATTCCGTCGTAAGCTTTCACCTGTGCAAAATAAACGGTGTCGATTATCGATGGCCTCGTTAAAGTAAATCAAATCGTGAGTATCGATATACGTAAAACAATGGAATAAAAGATACTCACAAAAACACTATGAAATTCCAAAGTCGCTTCATTGGGGTTATTGTGACCATATGAAGAGAGGATCTTGGCTCTATAAGATGAGTATCATCTACTAAGAACATCTGGTAGGAAATATGCAAATATTTAATTCTTATATTACTGCTACCTTCAATTTCATCAATTCATGACGGCTTAAATCCACTTTTCAATTATTTGCTACAGTCACTTCAACCTTCCGTCGGCTTTCTACCAACTGTTAACTAATAACTGTGCTCGCCTCCTATAGTGCTCTGAGTAATGGCCAAGGGCCATGAAGACAAGTTTCCCACTTAAAACCGCTGTGAAAGCGAATATGTTGGAGATGATTGATGCAATGCGTAAGGCAATGAAAAAGACTGTAGACGAAATGCACAAGCTGATGTTAATGACAGCTCAGGATGTGGCGAGCAGCTTCCTCCTAGAAATCTTCAACGGAGTGAACCAGTCCCTCCAGTCGATCCTCAAGGCCAGCTGTGATCACTTATAAACAATCGAGTGATAAACCTCCTAAGTCCCACAGTTCCTCGCAAACGCAATACAAATGCTGCAAAATGAAACCGGTCTGTCCCATAACATGGCAATTGTTCCTTCTTCGCGGTCAGCGCAGAAAAAAAAAAATGATATCCAGCTGTATTCACAGGCGTGGAAGAAGCGCACGATTCTCATCAACGACAACATGAAAGTAATGTGTCATCAGCCGCAGAAATATCCTCAAATAGAACGTTGAGAAAACCGCATCGAACAGCAAAAAAACTTCAGATGATGCAGCAATTTTAGTCAAGAAGGACATCGCTATGGGCTTTATTGAGTCCGTGCTTTACCAGATTGGTTGCGAATCACTCTTCGAAGATTTTGCGTGCAAAATAAGTTTTCGTCCAACTGCCGCGCGTCACTTGCCAAACTGCACATCAGTGACGACCATGGTTTTCCTTGAGGCCTTGATTAACTAATGTACGCTTGATAAACCACAGTTTGTCATCAAACACCTCAATATTCTTGTCTCCATCCATGACGGCTCCGGACACTTCAGTCATTCCTAGCGACTTCCATTCTCATAAGGCTCATTTACAGCTCTAACCAGGGTGAAATAGCAATCGACAAATAACTAACAAATAATACTAAGTTGGTGATGCAGAGATCTATTAGCGTTAATTTCAGGAATATTGACTACTCGTGCACCGTTTTGAACTTCAAATTTGAATATTTGAAAGGAGCGAACATCATGTGGCTATTATGATTTTTGGAAGATCAATTAGCCCTTTGTGATGCAATTGCTCGATTTTCTCTACTGAATGCGATAATATACGTGACAAGTATTGGGGTTCTTTACGTTGGACGGATGTCGAAATGAGTTGCTGCAGAGCCTTGAAAAAGGCTCACGAGAAAATTAAGAGATTCATTGATTACATAAAGTAATGGTTACTAAAAGCATTTTTTATGCATTGAGCGTTTCAAGCCTGGCGGCATAGAGGCTTTAAACAAGTGCTGGGCTCTTTATTGTGCCTAGTATCGTGAGATATTATTTGTTTCCTTTGTGAAAAGGTGATCCGTCTTTATGTTAGTGGCATACTGCTCATCTTGCAAGTGATTGCGCCATTAAAACGATGAAATGAGATTGTGACGACCGTTGATCCGATGAAGTTCAGCTTATCAATGAAATTTTTCTCGTATTTATAAGAAGGACGATGGATTGAAGGATGCTAATATAAGAAGGACATATAAGAAGGATGCTTTTGGAGTTCCGTTGAAATATCGCCGTCATTTGTCTTCCCTATCATTCAGCACTGCTGCCATTTTAGAGGCTTTCAGAAGTTAATAATAAGAATTGCTCACTGTCTGAATCGACAAAGTTCCGTTCTATCCTCCCTATCTCTGCTCCATCGACCTCTCGCAATGATATATGCTGTACGCTTTAAATTTCGTAACTATGCTTTCAAGGATCCCCTGATCGAAACCAGAGGAAACCCATAGAGACAGACACAAGGGCACACATACATGACATCGACAAAGCGCTTTTGCAAGCAAATTAGCATAGCATTCATTTCGCACACCTGTGCGACTTATCGATCTCTTTGGAGAATTAAGCTAGCATATTATTGTGCACATCTTTCGTCGGCAACCTGCTCGTGCAGTACAAGGAAAACAAAACAGTAACATCTATTGCTATGCAGTGATTAGGGGTGTGTAACCGTGAATCGCTGTCACCTCCCCACGCCGCAAGAACAGAACCGACAATTGTACCCCCATCCCTTACTCACCTAATCCCTAAACCTGACTCGACTTCAGTGATCGTTGGCTTGCCCAATAAGGGGTGGTAGGACTGCACAACGGGTTTGGATATATGTCAGCATACGTGCAGAGAAAAATCAGAGCGCAGCTGCAACTGTCAATTGTCGACTGGGCAAAGTGGTGCGCAATAAATGTTAGATTCGGCGTCAAGACGCTGTTCCATGAAATAAGAGTGAGCCCTTCCTTAATAACAGCCCTTCCAGAGTTGGCGAATACTTGTACTTCGAGATTTATATTTCATGGAATAAATGGTGTGGGACTGAATTTATTAAAAGTGGTTTAACTCGCATTTCGAACCTGCAGTGAACTGAGCAATTCCTGTCAGAACAAAGGCAAAGAACAACTGGTAGAGTCTAAAGATAGCGCGAAAGCTCTTAGAGGCTCCGACGCCCATTCATTATCGTTTTTCACCGTTTGAATACAATCACGATTGCTCTGAACATCCCTTCCAGGAATATGACACCATATCACACGGCGATGCGTCTGCGTAGGATTCCTCTCCCGTACGCTGTCTTTTTTCACGCATTCTATTTAAGTCATAACTTTCCACGATAAGAAATTTGAAGAAAAGATTCACATCGAGGGTTATTTCCACTGACAACGCGAAAGCACTTAACACAGTTTGCCATAACAAGCTTGAATAACAAGTATAATAAATTGAATCGCCATTACAAGTTTCGAAGAGAAAAATATAGCACCTCAGGTTCATTGTTCAAATATACTAGTGCTTTTTATATAGAGCGCTTTTCAATGTCAAGGTCAGAAGTTGGCTGTCAGAAAACCACGCTGTCACAAGCGAGCATCCCATGGCGATTCCTCTTCCTGATCTACAGTGACGATCTTCCGAAGAGTTCAGCAGTGTACATTGTTTGTAGATGACCCGAAGACCTAACGTTTTTTTAGTGATCCCTCAGTGGATTTCATTTTCAACAAAAAATCTTTGCACAGAGTAGTTGAAAGAGTGGCATCCTGCGAAAAGTGTTGCATCGTCCATGAAAAATTTCGTTATGAATACTACTTAAAAAGTGACGAAAAATCGCTGCTGCTAGCCTTCGCAAGATTTACCAAGACTCTATCATCTTGATTATAAAACCCGTTTGCTGAGTTCCGACCTTGGCTCACTAGAATATCGCCTGCAAGGTGATACTATCCTATGTTTCAGTCTCGTAAAATGACTTTGAAATCTCATTTGTGTTCGAATTTACGATAACAAATAGTCGTCCTCCCCATGATCTTCTCCTCCGACACTGTACAAGAGACAACGTTTTCCTTGCTACATTTATTTCTAGAGAGTTTGTGTGCATCTACGCAGTTTCGACCTCCATTCCAAGTCTAATGTATCAATGTCGATTTCTTCTATGACTCTTAGTCTATTCCCTCTCACCATATTAACTAAATAATGACATCATATTACGTTGATCCGTGTAATCAAACCTCCATGCAAGGCTTCACGCCTCTTACCCATTACTACAGTACATGCAAATATTCCTAGTCTTCTCTTAGAAATAAAGACCACATTGCTACTATTTGCTACAAAATAGTACCTCTGCGCGAATTCTTCATATAATTATCACTAATTCTGCAGTTGTCGCCTATTTGCAAAAAAAAAAAAAAAACTTTGACAGGCGGATTTCTGTGCAACTATGATATGGCGCCTTTTGCAACCAGATCGCTTGTTTTCTTTTTGAAAGTATTTATTTATCTCTATCCTAGCACCTAATCCAAGACGATAGGTCAAATCTACAACTCATGACATGTAAATTTCTCCAACGGTTTGAAGAAAAGCGGATGTTCTACCTGCATGTTTCCGCTAATACGTTGAAAGAAGCTGAACGTCACGTTTCTACCATAGAGTGCGCTTACAGCCTTTCCACAGTGGCCAATTTCTGACTTACATCTTCCCTCACACATAAATGAGACAGGTGTGCTTTCATATACTATGAGGTATGTGCTATCAATGTAAAAACAACTTATTCCCGCATACACCGTACGACTTGGCGTGAAGCCAATCGACCTAATATAAATATTGTGTCGCCTGAACGTAGAATCTACTGCGTCCTCTAAGTGGTGAACAGGGAGTTACACCCTAGCTGGATAGGTTAGCGCTAGACCTGGCTATAACATCTAGTCGACCACCATCACTCACACCTTCACACGCAACCTTGGTCAGGATGAAAGAATTTCAGGTGGATACTGGTTTGTTTTCGTAAATCGGAATGTGGGTCTTTTCAGGTACTTTCATTTTTTTTTAAATCAATAAAAGACTCAATATAACAACCGCCCAAAATACGATAACCTCAGAATCCACTGTCGCTGGCGGAAGGCTCAAATTTGTGACCGCACCTATCAGCACAGTTCAACAAATTCTTCGCAAAAAATTTCACGCAGACACATCGATTTCATCCTCCCTTGTCTTTTGCTTTCCAGTTAGAATGATTACATATGCCATCACGAAGTTGCAAAACTGGAGGAGAGAAGGGAGTCTGGATCCACGAAAAGAAAAATCTGGCTCCACGTACCAAGTTTCCGAAAATGACGCTGGATACCAATAGAAGTGTATGATTCTTAATTACTATGCACTCTATATATAAACAAATCCAGTCGTCATTCAGGAACAAAATATGCCTGAGATGGTACCGCCGAGATGTGTTGTTGTAGGGCAATACGAATCAAGTGGAAAAACAGACCTCTATCGTCGAGCAGTTTGCCAACAGTAAAAACGCTCGCATCTGTCAATTCAAATCCAAGCCATTCATGCACATGAAATAACGACATGAGTGTAGGATGTTGGACGACAGCGAAAGCTTTATACCCATCACCATGACAACCACTCAACCACATCAACAATAAATAAATGGAATGTAGGCTATTCAAGTGAGTGTCTCTGCGATTCGCTCTTCACATATTTCGGATGTATAAAAGAAACGAATATATCGGTGGTGTCGAAAGTGGAGGAGCGAGAGGCTGTAGCCACCCACTTCGCCTTGAAGCCACAAAAACGGCATAAATAAAACATTCAAAAATTACGTCACCACAAGCGCAAAAACGATCAACTTTTGCGGATATTTTCCGTTTCCATACAGCCGTTCGCATTACATCATATATATAAGTAATTGAATCGTATGGTTTAAGAAATGGGCTCATTCAGCGACTAGTTCACCTACACGTTAGTACTTGATTTTTTCATTTCTCACTTCCAGACACCTCTAACTCATCGATCCCCCATCTCCTCCTCCACCTCTGCCAATCCATCATTCACAACTTCCTTTGCACTCTTCGATATAACGCTAATTCTCACTGTAACAAGTGGTCACGTATATAACTATTCGCAATAAACGATCACAAATGATTTGGGCGCTATTTTTCTTTATAGTATAGTATGCATCAAAAAAAGTTGAAATCCAGCTTAAAAAAGAAAGCAAAGAGTCATCCACTCGACGGGACTATGCAATCAGGGTACCAGGCTAAAATTACCAACCATTAGGATTTCAACAGAAACTTTACAAATATAAGTAGGTGCATACAATTAAGCCAAGTGATAAAAGGTGACGATCAATTTCTTTTTTTTTTTCGTTTTCAATAAATGAGACTCTTCGATTCACTTTACGATCAGTAGCAACGGCGTTTAGTTGCGCTTTTTAGGCCTTGCCTCCCGTTTTCGCCTTCTTTCCTCCTCACGTCTCTGCTTTAGTTTCAACGAGCTCGTCAACTTGTACGTCACAATAGCTGAAATAATTTCTTCCAAGAAATTCGCCGCAGTATAAAATGAAATTTCAAAAAATTGCACCAACACTTTCAGTTATGAGTGTTGCATCTCTAAAGGTTTTCTTATCGAAAAATCACATCCCCAAACGCCAACATTTCTAAACTGGGAAATTCCATCGAAGAGTTCAAGAATACTATAAGGTAGTGGAAGTATCACATTTCAGATCCTAGATGAATCCTCTCTACATGAATTCCTGCCCATATTTAGACGTCAAGACGCCTCTTCAGCGGATCTGAAAAAAAGCACCTGTGCAGCGTTCGGAAGGTTTTCAAGTACCGAGACGATTAATGACCTCTATTAAGGTCGTATGCAACTATAAAGTGAAAATATGAGGATAAAAAACAACTCTTGCAAAGGAATAATAAAAAAACACAAAAATAAGAGCATAAATGAAAGACAAAAAAAAAGACTTTGCTCGGCTCAAAAGCATTACGCAAACGAGAAGATGGCAGATGAGTTTTTCTGTAACGCAACAAGATCAATCTTACGATTTATTAACACAGTTTCTAAATGGCGGCACCCCATCTCCCCAAGCGAAAAAGAAACAAGCTTTGATCCTTTTTTTTTCAAAGTCACATGAACTGTTTCTATCATATCGTATGTCAAACTTTTACTTGCATTACCTTTACCTGTAAAAGGGATCGATTAAGCTACCAACACTGAAGAAAAGGACAAACACCAAAAAAGTCATGAAGATGGAAAAAAAATAAACGGCTTGTGCAGGGAAATATGCTGCACTACCCGAATATTACATTAAAGAATTGTGATTTGGTGGAAGAGAGAGTTCCACTCACCCACAATGGCGACGATGATGAGGGCAGGTATAATGAAGACTGAATTATCAAAGCTGTGCTGTAGGACACTGTTGCTACCGCTAAGATCGACCATGACGCGTATTAAGAGATAGATGCCTGTTTGCCGACCTCAACAAGCACTCGGATAAGTCGCTATCAAAGCGCCTTGCCTTCCCACTGAAATTGCTCAAATACCATAGTGTACACCATCAAAATATGCTATAGACATGCTCGGAAATGAGCCGGACCACGATCGCTAGAGAGATTCGACGCCTCATAACAAAATCGGCTTTGCATTAATTCCACGGCAATACGACGTGAAATATCCTTTTTTTTTCTTCAAGTTTCTCAGGTGTTTTTAGAAACAAATGAACTAAATGAGTCAATCTTGAGCGAAAACACTAAAAGTTAGTGCTTGAAACACACAAATATAGTGCATCTGTGAAAGATCAACGTTTTATATTGAAAAGAGAACAATAAAAAAGATTACAAACATAATATTAAGGAAGTAAATTCCCTCATAAAAAACAAATAAAAGATGGCCAACTTTAATGGATTTCCTTTCAAGAAAAATTTTTAAACAATAAACGAAATTGATTATTTAAGAAATAAACGAATAAAAACAAGTGCAAAAAAATTATCTCATCGGCTATTTTGCTTATCGATCTCATAATCTATACAGTAAAAATTAATAAATAGTGATAATAAAATAGTGCGCACGAGACGTCAGTAATTCTTCTCATTGCCCTCCCATTTCCATATATTTACTCCCTCGAAATGCACTAAAATCGAAAATCAGAATATCGCCCCAATTATTCTCTTAATTATATTTTCAACTAAAAAGGCAAGCAAGATTGGATTTTTACTGAATTCAATTCCTCGGCGCAAATTTCCTCAAAAAGGTTAATTCAACATAGGCGAAAATAAGGGAACAATGCCGAGGGATTTGCATCAATAGTTTAACGGAGATTTCACTTAGGTATGTTTCAATCACTTCAACAATCAATAGTGGAAAAAAAAAACTTTTTCGAGAATCTACATAAATTTCAGACATTTCTAGCAGACGCAGATTGCCACTTCACACGACAAATTTGGCGTTTTTGTCACGACACCTTAACGAATAAAAAAACACTCATAGTTTTCAATGAGAATATGATAATAACCAAATTCATATCGACGAGAATCGAATCAATTAGAGAGGCATAAAACAATTCGAGTACACAAAAGGAACCAATCTACTTCAATTTAATCCGAAACACATAGAGAAACTAGTTATGGTTTACATTCTATGTAATAATACATAACAAAACGTAATAAACATATGTGCATATATATATATATATATATATATATATATATATATATATATATATATATATATATATATATATATATATATATATATATATATATATATATATATATATATATATATATATATATGCACATATGTTTTTTTAAACGAGGAAACAATACTCGGAGACTTTATGAGTTTATTGAAAGTTATACGAAAACACTCCATGCACAAGAGATACAGTTGACGATCACCAATGGGAAGTGGGACACGAGACGGCAAAAGCACCGTTGCGACAGGCAAAAGATAGGATCATTTCGCCGCATGATCGGAATGACGTGCAACTACTAAGTGACCTACCACCATAAAACTTGTCTTCAAAACCGGCCGAGCAGTACAATAAAAAAAAAAAAAGACGAGCTGAGTACAGGGGTGTGCTCCCGAAATGCGTACCGCTTTGGACATCTATCGAGTATATCGTCATGACATTTTCCCTCTCTGTCAACGGCAATCATCAATGCCTTTTGATTTCGTAAAAAGAAATAAATTAAAAAAAAAAAAAACATCGATTCCTCGAAACAAAACTAGGTTGCAATTAAACTGAGAACATTTCAAGAATTTAAAATAAAGAGAACAATTTGGTGAAATAAAAAGGATTTTACACTCAATGAGGGGGTGAAGGGGTGAAAGTCGGGAATTTACGACGACACATAAAACACTCTTCAATAGTGGCAATTCTAATGTTTTCGAAAAAGAACCACTCGTGGAGATTTTTGATCGCACATTTATTGTAAAGAGCGTAAACAATGAAAAACATAAACCTGCCTCAGTCGGAAGACATAGACACCTTTCTGCCGACTAGCTCCCACTGTCAAATTTCTCCTCTCTATTCTATTGGATAGCTTCCACCATCGGATTCAATTACCCAAGCTTGAGATATAGCTGCATCAATGAACGATGCTGCATTTGTGGCACTCAGGAACAACTGCGCGTCATTATGGCAGGAGTGATAAACCACATCTGGGAAGAGATGAAACCGATCCGCATATGCTGATGGCCGTCGTGTCCGAGTTCAATACGACAATCACCATTTCTTCACAGGACACTATGACAGCACTCAAATCTATGGAACAGATGAAAACGTCAAGCCAAGTGACTCCCGCTTCGCCCCATCACACACAAGACGTCGATGACCAAAAGCTGCAAACAAGGCCAGTCGCTTTGGTTGGGGTAATCGATGTTCTTTCTGGCCTCGTAACGCCTCGTGAAAGGAGCCTCTTCAATCGGACTGCAGAAAAGATTCTAGACACACCTAACTCAGACATGATCTCCCAGCAAGCGTTCACAGCGCGGATATTCAGTAGGTAGGTTTGGCAAAAGAATCCTACGAAAGTGAATCCTGGCAAGCTTCATGATGCGGAAGTTTTGAGGAACGCCTAAAAGCTCAAAATTTGTTGTCAGGAATTGACCATCTATGCTCCCTTATTCGGTGAAGAAAGAAAATTAGCTGCCTTGCATGCTTAATTTAAGAGAGGCGTCTTGAGACTGTTCCAAACATGATAATGTGAGGTGGTTACATTATAAAGCGACCGAGAAAAAGAAGAAACTGAAACGTTGATGGTGTGTGGAAGATATGGGAGCATCGAACTCCTCAGCTGATCTATTATAAAACTTTAGGTTCACACCGCCTAAAGTTTCAAATTTCTCGACGATCTTGCTCTATGTGGAAAATGGCTCAGTTAACCTCCCCCTCTCCCCCCCCCCCCCCCCCCACACACACACACACAATCAATCTCTTTCCATTGATGATTCTTATAAAATCCCGCGTACAGACTGAGATAATGGCTTAAGGAGCCGTTTATGGTATCCTCACCAAAAGTTACCTTACCGCGCATCCGCTAAGCCGCAGTCCCTTCATTCTGTTAGTGAAATGGTCTGTGCGGATTTTTTAAGTTCTAACAGATTTTGCTTTCGCCTAGTTTCGATAAACAGAAAAATCTAATCACGGAGTCTACATAACGGAAAATGATAAATGGTAAATGCGTTTCTAGTAGAAGTACAACAGGACATGGAATTTGAGGATTGCCCAAGTATGAAGCAAATGTATGACAAATTTCAATTTATCGTATACAAGTTGACTAACAGACGTTCGTATTTGCTTTGATGCCGAAATCGTAACAAACGATATGCCCTTTTATCTTTAGCGTTTAGTCACTGCTGCGTTTCACCAATTTTCTCTTAGTTATCGCAAAACAGTATAACAAATGGATCATAAATCATGAGAAGTGTTCACTTCATTCCAGAAATCGGTTGATCTCTTTTCAAATACATGAATAGGGAACTTAAAAGTTCGTGCAGTGTTTCTAATTAGAGCAATCAAGACTCTTACAGGTAAAGTTATCACTAGCGGTCGCGATACATACGAACGTCGTTGCGTCTTATTTCGAGGAAATAAATAAGGAAGATGACGGTATTCCTTCGATCTTTTTGCCCACAGGGAGGCCATGTAAGAGTTGACAACGAGATTGTAAAGAATGATGGGATTCCTTATTGTTGTGATCTATTGAAAAAGAAGCGATAAAATTAAGTTCCCCACAGTTAAATATTTCAACATAGCCCATCGTCAGATCCCTTCCCGAGGCTTGCAAAATCCCAAATGAAACCTCCCTTCGACGAAACCTTTTTTTAAATGTTGTGTCCGATTATTGTCGCATCAAACTGACTTCCTTCGCCGAGAACTGTGGTCAAAAGCGCTGCTCTTAAGTGCCTCACTTCAACAGGTGCTCTCAACCACAACCATTTTGGCTTCCTGTCAGGCAGTTCAACGGCAATGCAGCTTGTTTTGCCACCACTCAAATGGATGGTTGCGCCAAGTGAGGGAGATCAAACAACGGATGAGACATTAGTGGCAATACCTGAACTCTGTCAGTGTTTAACACAGCCGAACATAACAAGCTACTTCATATAGTTGAAGCGTATGCTATTCTAGCTCGGCTCAAAAACTTCCTCACCGGTCGTAGTTTTCGAATTAAAACGACAGGACTTTTCTGAAGATCATGACGTGGATCGGTAGTTGTGTAAGAGGAAAATGCCCCGAGATCACTTTTATTGTGTTATATGTAAATGAGGTTTCCAGAAAACTAAAGAGTCCGTGGAAGCTTCTAATAGACGATTTAAAAATTTACCAAACGCTTCGTTAGCTCAATGATCGATTAATAGGAACTGCACGCCGACTTGCTACCTTTTGGCAGGAATGGTCGGGTCATCCACAAATGTTATCCATGAACTGGGCATTTACGTGAGAGAGGATCTAAACTGACTTCAGCATTCTGCACAGACTTTATGTGAGAAAGCACCGGAACTAAGAAGTCATATTTGACGTTCTCTGCAATACAAACGCCTTAAGCGATTCAAATGTGGTCTTTACTTCATATTGCTGACCAATCGTTGAATATTGCACTCCTAGCTGTTACTGTTACGCGTCAAAGATACTAACTTCGTCGGAAATGCGCAGCGCCGATTCATCAGTATATTCCCAGGGTTACTTCATCCTTCTTGCCAACAAAGGCTGAAAATCTTTACGTTGGAATTTCTTCGTGTCAGAAAGCTCAAGTTTGTCCTTCAACTATGCTATTAAATCATAAACGATCCTTCGAATATCGCTTCCGATAATAATGTTCTATCAACACAGTCTGCATCGCGCTCACGGTTACATTTTCTGCGATGACAGAGGAGGGTGACACTGTGAAACGTTCGTCGTTCTCAACTCGTTCGCACTTCCCGACATATACATATGGGATGCGTTACTTAAACGATGAGTGCAAGCAAGAAATTCCGTTTCTTCATCAGCTAAATTCAATTGTGTTCTGTCTCTTATAATTATAACTCCTTGACGTTAGCTGTTCGGATGATATCTAATGTTCGGCGTTAACTTGTTATTTCCCGCGCATAAGCGCTTACTGCTTTTATTCCCTTCTTAACTAGTCTTATCATTTTATCGTCTCGTTGTTATTGCTGCTTTGACGTTTGCGCCGATGGGTGGTTAAATGGGCATGTCGTTTTCTTTATTATCGAAATAAAGACCCACTTTGTTCATCTATTCATTTATTTCAATTCCTCCTCCCTGTTCTACCGACAAGCTTTTATCATCGAATTCTTCCTCTTTATCCTCTCAGGTAGCTTACCTCATCAATTTTCTGCCTTCTTTTTTTGTACGAACTGGCTTCCACAATTGAGTTCCTTTTCTCTGTTCTACCGATTACCCTGCCTTACTCGGTTCCTTTACTTCGTTGTACTGACTAGCTTAGTATACCACCGACCACTTCCTGTCTGTTCTAATGGCTAGCTTTCATCCTTGTATCCCTGCTGGATGTTACGGTGGCTGAACTCGATAATAAGTCAACACTGATGCTGTCACTTTTAGCGCTCGTCGAAACAGCAGTTGATGAAATAATTCGAACAAAAATCGCCGTCAGACGTCTTAAAAAACTTGCCGTTCTCCATTCCTCCACATTCTATGGGCTAAGTATTAGATACAACGAAAATAATGTTTTTCAAGAAGAACTTGATAAAACTTTCTGTTTCGAAAAAATCCACTCCCGTTATGTTCATATAAAGGACGCATATAATTCAATTGTTTTAAAACACTGACCTTCACCCCAATCACCAGCTCCCAAAATTAAACTGTTTGGTTGCGTCACCCCATATTGCACGATCCCCCCTCCCCTCCGATATCACAGACTTTAGAACGGCACCAAGCTCGTGCAGTTCGGTCAAGTGGAGTTGGAGCTGTTGCGCCACTACGCCGTTATGTGCTGCGGGAGGTGGGAAGTGATGGCTGAGGAGGGAGGATGCCTATATTTCCGGATGAACAGAAACGAAGGAATGAAGGAAAAAAACAAAGGCGCAGGAACAGAAGCAAGGTAGTGTCTCGACTGACGTGAATTTAATTCAATGAAATGCAAAGGCAATAAACGAAATTTCAGTCAACACACTGAAAAGTCGACAACAAAAAGAAAAACCATCGAAGGAAGAAAGCACTTCCACGCAAATCGTTAGAGACACTACAAATCATGAAACGGAAAAACAAAACGAGTCCACGTTGTGCTACGCATTCGACTTACGTGTCTTCGAAAAAGCAGGTATTGTGCTGTAAAATGCTAAAGTGCGGTCCCGCAATTGTTCGTTCTTCCGTTTGAAACTTTCATTATGATGCTTTATTGAAGGTGAAGGGGTCGCCAGGTGAATTAATGGTTTATTTGTTCGCTAGAAGCGGTGTGCGAGTTTGCCAATTCATCATATTTCAGCAATAATGGATCGGGGGTTAACGTATGCACGAGATGGTCGAATTTCACGTAGAACTGAAACAAACCTCACTCTTGTTATGGCAGAGTTCAGCAATTTTCAATGACCTGGTTGGTAATATCATCATTTTCTGGCTGGCTGGTCTCGTAATCGGAGCTGCGTAAATTCATCTCAAGTTAATTCCTCTAGCACATCTCTGATCATGTTTCAGTTTGTTTAAGGTGAACGCGAGTGAAGAACCACAAAACGAATGTCACCCCGGAGCAATACCATCGATGACGTCAACAAACACAGGAGAGCCTTTTTGGCAAGGTTAAGAGCCAGGTGCACGATACTTTCACTATACGAAGTAATAGGAATTTCTCGTAAATATGCTCATCCACGCTTTTTTTAGCAAGTTTTTCGTCGCAGTTCACTGTGATGCGTCCACCTGCAATTAAAATGGCCTGAAAGAAATAGATTGCGGTACATAGATACTTGACAGAACAAGCGAAAGGGGCAGGCTGGTACAAATATGAAAAATACAAACGAACAGATTGTTGATCGAAGAAAGGAGAATAAAATAGAGATAGCAGTTGAGAGGAGATTAGACGAAATGAATGCGTAAGGGAATATTTCGGTTTACTTCGACGAATTTTGATCGCATTGTGCTTCTCATCTGTGGATTAGTTGGAGGTATTGCGTGAACTTTCCAGTAAAATTTGAGCAGCATCACTCTTGATGCAAGGATCTAGCTATTTATTTAACACAATGCAAATTAACGCATTCAGGTAGTGAGTGACTGGTGATGCATACTGATTTCATGTGGTGGAAGGCGTTGACCTAGATCGCTTGAAAAATCCTAGAGGTCCTCCCTCACTTGATCCTCACCCAATCAGGTTGGGATTTCTGCCTTCCTTCTATCGGCTTTTGAAGTAGCCTTGTCTCAAGACTACTCATCTGTCTGTAAAATTCATAGCAGTCTTGAACTTTTCAATAAATCAGACCAAAGAAACGTTCAAAAGTCCGTTACTACTCAAAATTTGCTTTAATTGGAGCTAAATCTAAAGATTCTCCTGGGTGAGTCCTTTGAAACGATTATGACCTGGTCTTCAGGAGAAGGGGAGAGGATTTATAACCAGAAAAATCCTCATCATTCAGCCGCAGTAACGACAGATACTGTATAATTCCAAAGAAATACAACCTGTGATTTAAAGTGACTTTCGTTGAAGCATTTTGTTGACACGGTAATCATAGAAATACTGAAAAGAAAGGAGTTTGGGACCTAGATATCTCATCGTTCGGCAATAATTTGAAGGAGTTTGTTTAGAATGCTTCATAAGGTGTGTAGGATGTTCTGTTTTACCTTGTCAGCAAACGCCATTCGCCTTTCTTTTATTGGATTTTCTATCACTGTCTAATTCCCTCTATTGAACAATTATCATTGCCCGTTATCTCGTCCCTAGTCAGGTCAGCAGCGTCGTTTGCCGTATTCCGAAATCTCAAATACCGCAGTGATTACTTTAAAGGTATGCTATGTGTTAATTAATAGTATTTTATGCAGAATATATTATTATTATTATTACTGTTATTATTATTATTATTATTATTATTGGCAAATGAAATCTATTTTCAGGTCGAATCGCGGTTCCTCATACGAAATAGCAATTGAATCATTGAACTTCATGCGAAAGGTTGTTATCACCGGCAAATATGAAAATGTTGAGTAAGTTACTAGTGAATTTTGCTTTCTTGATTGTATTGGTAGGCATTCAATTTATACTGGAAACATATCAACGATTCAACATTGATTTCGAAGGTCTATTGAAATTCTCGAAGTAAAATCGTTTGTTCGGAGTAGTAATCGTGCATTAAAAAATTATTGCTGATTTCAGGGCGTCCTAGTATTGATGCAAGGACCAATTGCATTCCTCTCAGCTTCCAAGAGCATCTACTTTTTATTGCTTAGCTTTCGCTCATTTAAAAATGCCATACAACAATCTGCTGAACCTAAGCTCAAACTTTGTCGGGAGTTTCAGCTTTCAGAGTGGAAAGCTGATCTTGTTCGTAAATGTAACGAAACGCTTCAAGGGGAGAGTGATACTAGGAGTGGATAAGATGATATAATTGGTTTGCTTATATTTGAAGCTCTTTCTCTTCGATGTTTTATGTGTGCTTGCAATGAAGTTTTTGATGTTTACAGGGAGTTGGTTGAACTGTTGAAAGGCGAAAGGGAGAAGTTGGCGGCTGCAGAACCGACCGAATTCGTTATTTCGAATGTCGTACTGAGTGTGCTAAAAATGATTCGTGAAGAAAGTGAGAGGGCGACTCTTGGCTCCGATGAATTTAGTCCATACGATTCGCTCAATGTAATTCTCTCTTCTTAATTTTCTTCCCATTTCTCATTAAATTATCGCCCAACTCAGCTCATTTCTATAATTCGCAAATTTCAGCCAAGTTCAATCCGGCTGATTTGCGGATTTCTTTGTATTTTGTGTTTATATCCATTTATCATCTCTTCTCGTTTTTAATCCCTATATATGTAGCGCATGTGGTTTTCTGAAATCTGCGTCGAATCGAGCGGGATTGAGGGAGGGGGGGGGGTGGGGAAGAGCTTAAGCGGAACCCCACTTCGAGAAATTGTGCGTGTGTTTAAGGAGAAGTTTGTGAAGAAACATATTCGGAAATACTTTCAATCGATGTTTTTTTATTTACGTCTTGCTAGTTAGTATTATAACTGAAACTGATAAGAGCATCACAAACTTACTGTTCCCCAAAACGATGTTGTGAGCGGAGGAATGCGGCATTTTCGGTTTTCTAGTTCAGGTGCATGTTTTATTAAGCTTTTTTTTTCCAGAAACTGTGGAATGCGCCTTCATTAGGTGATAAAGACTTAGGGAGCCGATCGCTGAAGAAGTCCGCTGTCGCAGCAATTAACGAGTTCGCGACTGAAATGGAAACTTGTCGTGGGAATATATGTGCACAGGTAAGCACTCGTACTTAAGCTCTTCTTCATGGATGTTGTTTGGGGAGTGAGAGGGAATCTAGCCAAAGGCTGGGTACTGGGCCGCTCAGGCTAAGGCACTAGCACTTACGACTATGGGAGGGCCCGAACGGATCTCGAAGCAACACTAAAGCAGATGTGCTGGGTTTCAGCATAGCTTTGTGTGTGTGTGTGTTTAATCAACGAGACGGGCTTTATAAACAAGATTTGCAGTTGCCTCCGTCGTTGTACTTCATATGCTGCTTTAAGCAGTTTACATGGACGACGTCATTTTGATTGGGTTGCGTCATGTTGAGTTGGGTTTTCTGCTATCCATTATTAGTTCTTAACTTACCTTCAAAGAGGTTAATTAGCAGTTCAGTTTTTTCTATGTTTCAGTGGGATAGAAAACTTCCACTGTAAGTGAAACATGTGGGCAAAATCTAATGGCGGCATTTACTGCAGCGTTGTGTCTATAAGATTCATTTGCGAAGTGTTGGCTCAATAGGGGAAATCGCATTAATTAAGAACGCTAAAAGGTGATTGCTAAAGGTGTCATTCGCCGAGGTGATTGCAGCGTTGAGCAGTAGACTCTCCTATTGCTTTGGTGCCCTTAATTGTATCAGACCGTTTTGATCCTATGAAAAGGGCGAATGATATAATCGAGGTGTGAAGTAATCAATGAATAAGTTGCTCAGAGTTGAGTAGTTAGTGTTGAGGCGGTGGATCATATTTGCTCGTCGGATGTGGTGATCACGCATGGGTTGAGCAGGTCGGAAACGCTACGCGCGTTTTTCGATGCGGCTCGTACCGCACATCGTTCTTTTCGGTTGCTTTCTGTGGATGATGACTGTGAGCATGCGGAGTACCTCTCGTCGGTGGACGTATTGTCAGCGATGCGTCACGCAACTCGTGTGATCATCGCCGCAGCTGCACTTCTTCCAGATGGCTCGTGCCTTGCTGCAGCAGGCTAGTTCATTGCTTTTCTGTTTTCTTTTCGTTACTGTTTTCAGTGACTAATCAGTAGTGATGAGCGATCAGTCGTAAAGGTAAATAAAATGTATGTTCTATTCCGTTCAGCACATATCCTCAACCGTCAGAGTGTTGCGCTGTGTTTAGTGCAGTGTTATCTCATTGAGGGAAAGGAAGGGGTATGGGAATACAACAGGGCTTATGGCAGCTGGTGGGGGTAGGGGAATGTAAAATAGCTGCAGTAAGTGAATAGAGAACGAGAAATTCTCTATCGGTGGTGTCAGGTAGATAATATCAGTGGTGTCACACAGTCGTTGTCCCCTCTTACCATCTGTCCCAATGAAAACTAAATGAACAGGTTAATCATAATAAACAGGATTCTGCAGCTGTTTGCGCAAATAGTGAAAACGCTGTAAAATTTTACTGAAACAATTGGTGTCTGCGTGTTTCTTTTAATTATAGTTGTGTAAAGAGCAACTCAATATGGTATCATAACGAGCCATAGCGGAACAAAATTTCTTTCATGGTTGTATTAGACAGGAAGTGCAAAATAGTCTCACCTTCGATGCCACAAAGGTAGATTAACAAGGCAGTAATGGCGTCGATTCACGTCTATTGTTGGTTTGGTGCGTGATATTTTCGTTTCATTTCATTGGTGTTTATATATGTTTTTCAATTACTGGTAGCTTTTTTTCGGTTCCTCTCTATTCTGAGAGGAAATAAGCGTCCCAATAAAAAAAGATGCATTTAATGTTCATCAAACTAAACGTTCCAGAATTGTCGCACACAATGCAATGGAAAGATGGTTGATGACGATTTATAGCGATGAATTGTTGATTTTTATTCATTTTCACTGTTCAGATTTAAAGACAAATTTAGATATTGTTATGGCGCAGTTTCTTTTGGATTTGTGCGCTAGACGTTGCTCCGTTGAAGATTCGTTCGAAAATGGACAGTGGTCAGTCAAATTGCTGACTTCAATCTTGTGCAAGTTCAAATCGAATTATATGCTAAGTATTAATAGAGAGAGTAGCCGCTACTTGACGGTAGCGGCTACGTTCTCTGTATAGCCGCTACGAGTGAGTGATTCAGCAAATTGATACTGAACGGAATTTTGTTTGCAGGTAGCTTAATGATGTGTCTCGCAGCAAAGCGGCACTCGGTGCCGGTATGCATATGTGCAGCATTTTACAAGATAACGCCCTGTTTCTTACCTGTTTTAAACCTTGTACCTTCAATGGGCTCTCCAGCTGAAATTGTTCCATATTGGGATGACGATTCAATGAGTGAAGCGCTTATAATTAATCCATTGTTTGATCTGATACCTTCTCAACTTATTTCGTTGTATATTTCGCATACATCTGCGATATCACCGTCTCATGTTTATCGTCTTATTGGTGATTACTATCATCCTGATGATATCAGTCATTTGAATGCATCCTAATAAATCAATTTATAAACTCATTCTACAGTCACCCACGTCTCTTTTTGTCGTTGTCGCAGTTGGCATCGCGTCATCTGCGTGCTTATGCACGTTATTGTTGTCGAGGAATTTTGAACTGATCTTACGAGATTAGACGGTAATAGTATCAAGAGTGGTGCTAGTATGGTATAGGTTATGGTTCAATCTAGATTGGTTAAGTGCTGTAGCGGTCGAATATTGGCTTTAATTTGATCAGAATCAGGTTTAGCACTTATGCGTATAGTCATGATTCGATGTTTGTCGGCTGGTTAAGCCTAGACTGGACCATGTATGTGCGTTGTTTTTCGGGGAGGGATGAGGACAAATCTGCGTTGTCTTTGAGTCAAGAAAATGGTTACTGAAGTTTGATTTTTTTTTAAATGTGGGAATGTTTTCTATTCGAACCACCGCATCGATATTTTGAAACACTGTCAAAATTGAAGGGATTTCGGGATTGGCAGAAAATAACTGTCGATAGCGGAGGGAGAAGATAACAAACATCTTTTGAAGTTTTTTGTATTGTTGGATGTGAATGCCAAATCTTCAAAAAAAAAAAACGATCTCAAAGACGCGAAACATTCGTATCATATTGATTTCTGTTACGTTTGTGTTGTTTTTCGTCTAGGATGCTGCCAATAGAAGTATTCACCATGAAGTTTAAATATAACGAAGCTAGAAGCACTTTTATCTGTGAGATTTATTTGAGGTCGCCACCTCGATGAAGTGATGTAAATATTTGCTGATCTCGTTCGTTATAAATGGCGCTTATCACTTCATATTTCCTCCGACTACATCAATACTTTTATGAGGTGCATTGATGCGCAAAAGTTGAGAGGTGCAATGCTTTCTGTTCAGTAGTGACTTCACCGTTTGCTTGGTCAGGCGCAATTCGAATAGTTTCGTTGTTCCTTTTGTTTCTAAGGATTGGAGCGGGGAGGAAGGGGGGGGGGGAGTTGAAGTGAATAGCGTCATCAACTTGTTCCGCGATTATCTTCCCGTAAAATTGCGACTGTCATGTGTGCACTTAGGCTGTTTGGTTATCGTTACTAGGTGGTTTAAATGAGCGAACCGTGTGTGGACGTCGAGGATGTCGAAGAGAGTAGCAATGTCAGCGAAAGCGACGAAGAGGATTCGGAAAGTGAGACTAGTAGTACCAGCTCAGTGGAAGAGGATTCATCGTCGTCATCTCCATCGTCAAGCCGTAGCTCACTTGAAACGGCAGAAAGTGACGAAGACATATGGTCGTTAGAGGAAAACACTGAAACCGAAGAAGCTCAGGTCACTGTTTTGAGTGGTTGTTGTTTTCTTAGTACGGGGAACGAGACGGGCGGTCATCTGTTATGATTGTTGTTTGCGCAGTGAATGGGATGGCGACGCGATGCTATCGCAGATTTACTCTTCATTTATCTTTGCAAATACGCAATGAATCGGATGGGTACGAGAGAAAAATTAGCACATTCAATTAAATTCTTAATCAGTGCGAACGTCGTTTGAGATTTGAAAGACTCACCATCACCATAATATTCGTCCCAGAGAGCTTATCCTTTACTTACCTTTATTAAGTCTTTGTTTTTCAATTAAAAAAAAAAAATTATTGCCTGTCAAATAAGCTGTTGCTGTTTTCCATTGCAAAAACTGAAAAGATGTTTTCTTCCACTTGTTTGAAGTATTATATTTTGCGCTTTGTTTTTTTTTTTGGCAAATTTTTGAGATAGAGTTACCCAAGTTTCATTTAAACTGCATAAACCATCTCCTTAAGGAGGGGGAGGGGGAGAGCGGGGATGAGTCGTTATATAATTCATAAACGGCGCAAAGATTATTAGAATGCGGCGTAGTCTTCTTCGGATGGTATCTTTGCTGCTTTTGTTGTATTCTTTCATGGTGCTCGTTGTGATTTTGATAGCTGTATGAAAAACATCGAGTACACCCATTGCTATATTGAATCAAATTTAAATAATTATGAGCTCTAAAGCAGGTGAGCATTACATTCGTATCGATGGATAGCTCATCCATTTTATTTGCCGATATTAAACCAAATATTTGGAGAATTATTACAAAATACGACTAGGGTTAATTTATTCATAAAATTTGTTTTTATAAATATATAAATAATCATTTAAACGTTTGGTTTAAGGAAGTGAGTTTACACGATGAATTTATGAAGGCGTTACGTCTCATTGTTGATGGTTATGGAAGACAAGCATTGCGTATAATGAATAATATTCTTAACCATCCTCTTCTTGCGAAATACAACGTTAGTTTCATTCATTCATTTCTTTTATTTATTACTATTTGATGTTTTTTTTAAATTTTCTATTCCTATTTCAGGTAGTCAAATTTGAAAATTGGTTTAAAGCCTGTCGATGATTCCATTTAGCTTTTTTTTTACAGGGAAGGAGCTGGGGGGGGGGGGCTATTGCAACGCATTTGTGCTTGTATTTATTTAAAACTGACAAATTATGCAGTTGCTTTGTTGATGGAGTGGAATGGCTGCATCGAAGTGGGGCTGTTGAAAGTGTTTCATGTGGTAGGTTGTTGAATGTATCGGTATATGTGAATTGTATTTATTTGAGGTGGATGTGGACAGTTTTGAATGGGAGAGTGCAAGGAATGAGGCACGTGAGAATGCTCTATCGATTTCGACAATGGCACATCTCTACGCATCGTTGCATTATCATATTGGAATGCTGGGTGACGATCCTATCAAGCATTACTTTTGTGTAAACATTTCATTCGACCCTTAATTCGTTCGCTGTTAGTTTCTGTTCATCTTTAAATGACCGATACTTCGAAAAATTTAAGCTGGGATTCTGATGTAATAAACTGTAACGTTTAACAGCTTCCAAGAAGTTAGCGTCGCGTAGTTAAATGTTAAGGACAATTGCGTATTGAAAGACGTAAAAATGGCGGCCAAATTCGACAGGTTTCATGCACATTTCAGATATTGTTGGGAAAGTGTGTTGAAATAAGGGAATTGATGTATAGGAGTGCGCGACCGTCCGGGCATTTTGGGATGAAGTAAGGGAGAAGGTGGGTGAAAGGAGGTGGAACACAAGAGCCAAGGCATACCTGAACGAATGGAGGAGAGGGGTGCGTAGGTAAAGCAGCAACCTGATAATGGCACTGATCTGCGGTATAAAAGGAAACGTTGTGTAATTTCATTTCGATGGGACTTATCGCCACCTTTGTGCATACTTTATGAAGTCAGTTACTTCCTCGAGTTTTCATGGAGTTTCTAACTCTTCGTATTTAATAATATATGCATAAAATTTAAAGTATTTCAAGTGCTAACAGAGACCATTCATAGACACTGACACCCTCACGGAAAGGCACTCTTCGATCGGAGCAGTCTTGAACTAGAATGTGCCGGAAACAAAAATTTCATCACTGTTACATAGTGACAGCGCTTAAACACATTAATAGAAGCTAATGAACCGTATGTGCTTGAACTAAGAGTATGTTAGATGAGGGCGACGTTATGTGATGTGTCGCTATAAACAACCTCATTGTTCAGGCACTAACTGTATACGTCAATGACGATTCGTTGTGGCTTCGTCTTGGTGACTGTGCAATGGAGCGTCGCGATTGGCCGGTTGCTCTGTTCGCATTTGAGAATGCGTCCGGATGGCGTGCTCTCAATGGGACGCTAATCTGCATGTACAAACAACGTTTATATATCGGTATCTGCTTTTAGCGCTCATATGCGTGGCCAGGTGCAACGTGTATTTGGAAGGCACTCTTCCACTTCCTCCCCTGCCCTGTGCCGCTTTCCTCTACCCTCCCTCTTGCTTCTTAGGCTATTTTTTCTTCTTGCAAAGGCTTTCTCTTTCTTGTCTTTGATACTCATTGCTGAAAGTCAGGCCGTTGTTTAAGGCAGCGTCGCTCCATAGTAGACGCCACTGCGTTTTATTATGTTGTATGATATGCCATCGGATTCCAATTATTTGATGTGGCAACTGATATGGCTCGTGTATTCGATGTATTTTGTTAAATTCACGTTTTTAGCCACTCCTTCCGTCTTATCATACTTCCTTTCTCACCTCTCCAGTCCCCTCCCTTGTCTAGCCCTCTGTTCAGCTCTCTTTCAAGTGGGGGAATCTTATCGTTATATGTACAATTTTCTTTGAGATATCGTTATGTGTACAACGGTTAACAATTTTTGAGAGTGTCTGACGAAATTGGTGCCGGTGCTTGCTATTGATAAGCATTACACACTGGGACTTGCAATCAAGAGAGCAATTCGAAATTTCGGTCCATATTGGGAAGCGAGGTGCAGAGAGATTTTTCACGAGGATCCAGCTTATGACGAGCCTGATGATCCGGCTACATCGATGTTGTATGACGAGGTGAACCGAACATCACTCATCTCTTGCATCATTTCACTTCAAATTTTATCACATTTGTCTTTATGAAGTTTCTTCACATCTGGAAAGGTGATGCTATCGTCTCGTTGAGGTGAGACAACTAGTAGCACTTTTTCCGTATTTTTAAGGTGCGTGAAGATATTAGAAGTGGGATGAGGCGGGAATATCTTTTTGATGGCACTTGTTTGAGATGTTTTGTGAGATTGATAAGATACAACACGCTGATTGGAGCAAATTTTGCATGTTTTGATCAAAGATTTTGTTAAAGGGACGGGAATAGACAGCATTGTAAATCTCAAATGCCGACGATTCATCGATTCATTTTTGAAGTCAGTTGCCTAAATATTTTCCCTCCTGAATCGTTGAGTGAGTTCCGTTCAATTTGCGTCGAGCATTATCATTGCGCGCATTAAGCGAGGCGTGACAACTCTGCGCGCTAATTTTTTGACGTATAGTGCAATGATTAGGATTATTTGCAATTGATTAAGAACTGTTTTTTGAGGTTTTTGAAGAAAATCCAGGCTATTCCCTCCGTTCTTATCTAAACAGTTCGGACAATATGCTAAGAAGTTTTTAATAATTCTCGCTGTTTAAGCAGTCGATTTTAGTGGCGTCAACCATATTTTAGGAGTGGTGATAGAAGTGGTAATAACTCTTTCGAATTGCATTTAATCTGCTATGGTAATTTGTTAAGCTCATTGAGAAGTTGGATCGTATGGGAAGCCCAGAGCCAGAGAAGCAGCCAGATAGACGTATGATGAGGATCGACCGTAAGCTGTGTGCAAAGTATGCTTTTCGCTATCTCACTATATAGCCCCTATGATCAGGATCGCTATCTCACTATAGGGAGGTTGACTGTTGCGATATTTTACGATATGCTGTTTTTACTGAAAATATTTTGAGAGAATTAAACAAGGGTTTGGACGTGTTTTTGTTTGTGTTCAATCAGAAGATCAACTGATTTGTTAAAAGTAAATTATTCAAAGAATATTATAAAAAAGAAAAGTCTTAAATAAAGGTAAAGTGAGGGAAGAGTTTCGCAAGCGAATTTGCAAGGTGTTTCTTATTTTTATTTAGCCTATTTACTTGACTGATATTTTGGTAAATGAGATTATATAAATGGGATTATACAAAATAAAAATATTTTGGTAAATATTTTTATTTAGCCTATTTACGAAGGTTTTAAGCTGATTTCACTATCCAAATTGTGGGGAATTAGAATTTTCTAGTGGAAATAGTTTATAGAATGTCTTGGCTCTTTTTGAAAGAGAAAACAAATAAGAGAAGCCTAGAATTGGTTTGTAGCGATTGAAGCGAAGAATGAGGTCAAAGAGAACTGATGTATGTTAATCCAATAAGCTTAATCTTGCCCAGACTGTCTTATGTTGACGAGGTGAACCCATAACATTCATGGGCTTAACAATAGTATTGCCGAGATTTTGTACTTTCCTCTTATTCTTTTTGTGTTTTTATGGGTATTTTATAAATCATTCAGTAAAACTTTCTTTTTCTTTTCGTAATTAACAACAGTTAGCTTTATTTTTCATTTGTCTTTAGCATTGCCGATATCGGAACCCTTCTTTGCAATGCGTACGACAACATGGAAAATTATGGAAGTGTTAGTTAGTTTCTTTCTTAGTAGGTGACTTGAAAGGATATTATTTGTTTATGTGAAAGCTTTATGCTAAAATTTATGTACCATATCCACGAGGTTTTTTATGCCCATAGATCCGGCTTAGAATCCCTTTATTATGAGCCTATCGAAAAATGTTTTCTCGATTTTTATTGTTGATTTATTCGAATATTTCTCATCACTACATTTTGTGGGAGGATTGTTTCCGATTATAAAGAGGCTGTTATCCGATCCATTGAAAAAAGAATCACTACATTGATAAAGGAAGAAACTTTCACCTTTATTTGCCAGTTGCATTACTTGTTTTTATTTGAATCACTTTTATAGTTGGCGATGGATGTGGTGATTTTTGTGGAGAATGAAGTGACTGAGAACGGTGATAATATGCGAATAGTGCAAAGCATTGTTGAGGAACTCATCGATTGTATTTGTATACTGGAAGCGATTGTCGAAGAAGTAGTGAATAAACCATTATCGAACAGTGACGACGATTTGGTAAGGATTACAGTTTTTGAAACTAAAGTAGACCCTACTTAATAAACTCATCTTTGATAGTATAACCCTCGAAATGGGCGAAGAAAAAAATAGATGCGATATCATCGGTGAAGTGTGCTCAAAATTTCAAGTGATTTTCGTATGATGTGTTCATTTGTATTGCCGAATAAGAAATGCTTTCAGATGGTTGCTTCACGGAAACGTAAGCGGCCAAAGCCTTCATTTGAGTGGAGTCGTCGATCGACACGTTTTCGTGCCGAATTCAATATCGACGATAGTGGAGCATGGCGCGATGAGAGTTCGCCGCTTGAAACGGTCGTTGTTCTTGAAGTACAAGCTTTTTAAATTTTAACATACTCGTTTATATTTCTAAATCATTCGATCATATTTTTAATTCATTCGAAAAATGTTTTGTTAAGAGGTGGGTAACAGATAGCGTTATAATGTGTGCACAACCTCCCGCTCACCTGCAGTCTTGCTGAATATATGTGAACGACGAGTCATATTATTGAAGTCTTTAGTGTGAAAAGTGTTATTTTATTTGACGTATAAAACTTCTAGTGAGTAATTGGGGGATATTTTTTTAGTTATTCGAATCTTCATTTATTTATGTCATAGAAGATGAAGGTAATTGTAGCTGCGATGCGCTCATTTCTCATCTATCCCTTAAATATTGAAATCGTCGTGGAAAAAGAAATTTCCATCATTTTGCGGTTCTTCGTTTACGTACTCAACGATGTTTACCCCATCGTTCTGTTATCGTTTTGGAGAAGAAATATTTTGTTTCCCATACTAACCTTTTCTCCATGTTTAAAGCGTTTTGGACTGTTTTCATGCCTTTGCAAAAATTTCTGCTCGAAAACTTCGATAGTTTTTCAGAAAAGCTCTCGCTGCTCTTTCTGAAATTTTTAGGGAACAACTGTAATATTTCTACTTGAAAACTCACCCCTCAACCCATTCTGATGGGCATCCACCCTGGTTTCTATTCGATATTCTACGGTACCATTTTTCATTTGAATTTTTCCTTTACAGATTTGTAGACTTGAACGTATTGGACTGTAAGGTCATCGTTCAATTTTATAGATATAATGCGATAATGAAAGAGGTTGAGTAAAGCGTAACGTTGTCATAGGCGAGCGACCTAGACGAGTTTTTTTTTTTCTTGAATGCACTCAATTAAACGGTGTCCTAATATACCTGTTTCGCCTTTTTTGCAGCTTTTAAGAGATGCATGCGTGCTGGAACGCTCAATAAAACCGCTGAAGTCGATAAAATGCGCGACCCGAGCAGAGAGCATGACTCCCGAATTGAGTGAGAGTGAGCCACGGCTAGTGAGCGAGGAATTCCTCGTACGGCAATATCTCGAGAATGTTGTTGAGATACGTGAAGGAGAAGATATCTTCACGGCCATCAAACGATTACTACTGCTTATTGCGATGAACCCTTATCGTTGGCGGATACCCGCCGAGACCCGCAAAGTACTCGTAGAATGCTATTTGCGGTGAGTGACGAACATAAACTCTTATTTATTGTTTTTCAATGTGAATGAGGAAGAGTATTTTCTTCAAAATACCGGTCAAGCTGTGATATATCGTTGATGATGCTATATGCATGTCAAATACATCCAAGTTCCCTCTTCTGTTACTTACATTTCATGTTTGGGTATATTTGTTCGAGATATTGATTTATTTTCCTCGTTCTTAAGTATTGCTTTAAATGACCTGTTTGCTGTCCGGTTCTCTATGGCCGCTAGTGGCCGTAGCGAAAAGCTTTCCGAGTTATTCCCGCAGTTCTCCAATACACAAACTTGCTTTATTATGCTTTATGTGTTTCTCTTGATCTTTCTTGCAGCATCCTTTTAGTTGTATTACGTCGGTCCCTCCACCCCTCCCCCTTTCCCACCGCCTCTCTTTTCCTCGTCTGCCGTCTTACTAGCCTCTCTTTCGTCGTAGGACTCGAGCAACGTTATTTAAAAATGCTGCTGCAGCATACAGCAGATTTTTTTGTTGTATGTACACTACTTCTGCTGTAGTCTAAGCTGTTTATATTCATACACAGTTGCGTGTACATCTTATATGCTGTTGTTATATCTCACAAAAATTTTTTAAAAAACGATCTCTATTTCAGGAAAATCCTCTCCCTCAAATATACCCGTCTGTAAAATCTTCAGAGGTTAATGAGCTCTAGGTCTGTTGTTTAAGGTAATAGGAAGCTGACTGAATAAACCGTGCTCTCTAAACAGTCGAGGAAATGTTCACGTTGTGGTCAAAGGTGAGCCTATTTAAGGGAAATTGAAAAAAGAAATGAACTTTGCAATAAATTTAGGTGGGTACGTTGCGAGAGTCACGATTGCGCGGTGAATGAGTCGAACGATGCTTATGTGCATTTATTGGGTGCCGAGTTGGGCTGCCGTACAGCGATATTCAAATGCGCGTCGTTTATTGGAGTGGAAGGATTGTCTCGTGAGTTGGCTGTTCGGTTACATTGGATGCTTGCTTTAAATCATGAGAGCAGTCGCTTATCTCAGGTAAACATCCTTGAAGTGGTGATGTTGTGCTCATAATTTTCACAATTGTTAATGCTTATGAGCCATTTATTAATTTTTTCGTTCACACAAATAAGTAGTTAAGTTTATCGGCCACCCATTAAAGGTATAGCTATAATTTGCATGATCGCACGAAGGCAGTACTTGGTGAGATGTTCATTAGCGGTCGTTGATGCTCTGCAATTTGTTCCTCTGAAAGGCGTTTATTGTGTTAAGAAATTTAAGCGTCACGAATCCGGATGCGTGAGAAATGTGCTAGAGGATAATCTGATGTATCGGATTCTTTAAGAGCTGCACCGTTTATATCAAATTGTGCTTCTATAATTTAGACAACTACTGCCGTTGAGCACAGTCCGTTTTTTTTTTCTTCAAAGTTCAGCATAAGCCGATTTCCGTAGGGATGTATCGTAGAGGAAGTTAATGTGCACATGAGTGATTTATCGGATTTGAATTAAGCACATTTACCGCGAACAACAAACAGGTCAAATTCGACTCGGAATACTAGTGCATTGTCTGAAACTACGTTCATTTCAATTTTCAGCAGTGTTATGCGCATTTAACTGAAGTGCGTGAATTACTCTCGGATACAAATGAATCGCCGAACGCATACGCTTCATTAGTCAACGGTCATGATTGTATCAATTTGCATTACACTCATTCACTGCTTGACTTACAACGACGTGAAGAGATTCTCGGTGTGATAACTGAATACTTTTCGCATCGCGAGTTTTTGAAGGTTAGCGTTATTCTATCGCTTTTTTCATTCATTTGAGGTTTTTTTTTCGGCATTTTAAAGTATGTTTCAATATACCATTTGTAATTTTATGAAGCACTAGTAAAAAATTTTGTTCAAACCTCTTTGTTGGAATTATTTTTGGGTTCTGTTTAGAAATTTGCTAATTCATTTTATAATTGGTCCAACAGAGAAATGCGATAAAAAAAATAATGCATGTGATAAAAAATAACGTTGTGGAAGATTTTGGAACTTATGTGTGTGTGTTTTTTTTTTGAAGCGCAGCTGCATTTCCAAATTTTTCATGTTGGTGGTACGTTTTCCCCGAGTTGTTGATTATATTCCAGACGATTAATCTCATCGAGACGTCATTCGATTGGGCCGAAGCAGATCAACGCGAGGTCGAATCTACTGTTTTGATTCTTGTGGACTCTTATATTGGCATCGGAAATTTCAATGAAGCGGCGCATTGGCTGAGCCGGTTTTGCATTTGATATTTTATTGTTTAATATACCTTTCTTCATTTAGCCTTTTGGGCGTAGTAGGGAGTGGGTTTTTAACGAGGATGGGTGATTTCGTTATGTAATTCATGTCTTAAGCCTCTTTATGAAACCACTTCAAATGAGGGTCGATCCTGCTGAAGGAGAATCGTGCTCTGTGATTCATTTTCTTACCTTTGAAAAATTTCTAACGTATTGGAGTGGGGAAGCATTAAAAAGTGTATGAGAACGAACAGTAAGAAAGAGGAAAGCGCTTACAAAGCAATCGTTTTGAGCGAATAGATGTTCAGTGCATGAGGGCAACATTAATGGGAGGCTCAAAACGAAACACGTGCAGTTTGAAATGGAAAGGAGCGGTTGCGTTAACGATATGGGCACGGAAGAGACTTCAGATTTGTGCAATAGGAAACTAAGAACTGTGCGGAACAACACTTTTTGGGCATGTGAAGATGATGCTTGCGTGGACCATGGGGAGGGATAAACTAAATTGTTTCTAGCAACGCGATATTGAAAAGGCTGCTTGCAATTTTTAATTAAAAATCGAGTCTCGTTTCGGTGTATGACGTTCCAGTGGTTCCGAGTTAAGGATTTTTTTACTTGGTAGTGTGTCATTTAGCTGTTGTGGGCCGTGAATTTTATGACTGACTGTTCGAGCGAAACGTTTCAGGTCGTTTTGTAATAATCCGATAATGGGAACGAAGTAGAGTGCAGAAAAGTAGAGTCTTCCAAAATGAGCCGAGGTAACGATTAGCGAGATTTTTTAGTGGCAGATGGCAAAATTATTGGAGTGGAACAGGTGAAAAATGTGACTACAGCAAACGATATGATAATTGCTCTGGAGATACCTAGATTCGTGATAGACGAATGAGCAGTATGCATAAATAACTGTTCGGCACCCAGTAACAGTCACTTATAGTAATCGTCTGTACAGAAAGACTGTACTAATCATTCATATGTGACTTGAGATAGCGCTTCGTTTCTATATTGGTGGAGGACTGGTTCATTTTTTGGCATGTGGCACCACGTTTAACGATTACTTGTGGTCGTGAAAATAAATTTGACTGCTGCAGGTATCCATATTCTGTCGTGGAATTGTTGATGACTGATGCAGAGTACATAGCTCGGGTTGTTTTATATTTCACAGCCCTTTAGTTCGAATTGAGTGCGGTCATTGGTAGGCATTTGCTGTATATAGTGACTGTTGATTTAGGTAGGACGCTTATTAATTGTTTCGTTGAAGCCATTCGCTCTTCTCACTTGCATGTTCTGTTTTGCATATTTTGCGGCAAAGACGAGGGAGATTTTCGATATACAAATATTTTATTTTGCGTATTCGACAGGAAAGCGATATGCAAATATTTCAGCGCAATCGACTACATGAGTGCATTTTCGAGTATCGACGAGGCGTTGCAAAGAGTGCATCAAATAGATATACGCGCGGTTGAGCACGAATGCGTCTCCAACTTGGTTCATTGTATTGCTCCATTGCTTATGAGCGAACCATATAAAATGGTATCTTTTTTCCTCATTTTTTTGTCTTCCGGCGTTTTCGGTGAGTAGGTTGTGCCATGATGTTCGGCGTTTTAACACAGTTTGTCGTGCAAAAAAAAGGTGCATTGAACTTGTTGGCAGATATTTCTTTCTTGGGTATTCGAATCAAAGTATCTTAGGTCTTGTCTCCTTTTCCCTCGTGAAGTGGTAAGTAACCTGGTTATTTAAAATGAGTGCCTGAAGAATCGCATATATCATCCAGCGGTTTCTAAACGATGTAATAGCACTGGTCTTGATTGTCGTGCCTCACTGAAAAATGATCAGTTCCAGGATTTGTCTTTGTGGATATTCCTTTACGAGGCGGCACGTGTACTCGAGGGTGAGCATACAGTGGAATCGCTGAATGCGCTATATCAAAGAGGTTCGCTGATGCTGAACTCATCGCTAAACGTGCTTGTGACTGCACATGACATGCTAGCCGGATGCTCTTGTTGCTCAGCGGAAAACGTTTGTATTTTATTGTTCGTTCATAAAATATCAATAACTGTATGCGCTTCTATCTTCTCAAAATCCGTTATCTGTTGTTGCTTTTAGTTACTGATTTCTAAACTGACCTTGGGGCGTCTTCAGTGCCATGAGGATTGTTTTCAGTGGAAAGGTTTATTGGCAAAAAGAAAGTAAGGAAATAACAATAGATTCAAATTGCTGTAATTACTGTCAGTTTGCAGTATCGCTTTTTGATGTTCGAGTTGCGTGAGTTGGCACGTGTGCGTTCAGAACGCTGCGTTATAGAAGCACTTTCTAATGGGCAACATGCTGAATTACTTCGTGCATTCATCGACGAGGTGCATCAATGCATGTTCTGCATGTTCGGGTGCGTATTCTTCTCTTCTTTTTTCTATTATAGCTAAAAAATCGACACTATTGTTTTTTTTTCGTCTTTTAATGCGAAAGTTGCTGAATGATTTTTGCCATTTTTGCCATCACTTTGTAAAGTTGCTTCCAACGTTGTATGATAAAAGCTTAAGGCGGCAAATATTGCCACGTTGAATGGGTGTGAAATTCTTACGTGATCAACGTAACGGTAGACAAAGTTAATTGTTATTTATGTATGTGCCATCTGTGAGTGGATTGTTGAACGACGTTATCTTTAAGGTGCCCATCTCGATGGAAGCGTGTTCTGGAAGGGCATGGCAGCGCACATGCATACGAGCCTTCGCATGAGGATGCAATGTGCATTATTTCTCTACTCATGCCCGACACTCTACCATCCTATTATGGGACTTTATATCCCGATCTCATTGAAATTGTGCAAAAGAAATTGACGGCCTTTATGCAGCCTACCGAAGAAGAAATAACTAAGGTCGGACTCATTTGCATTTTCAAAAAATTAAAAGGCGTTTATCAATAATATATCGATTCTAGATAATGCTCTTGATGCTTTTAGTAGTTGATAGATAGAGAGACTTTTGAAAGGGATCCCGTTTGCTGGAATGAGCTGGGAAACAGATTTTCTTTATTTTTATTTACTTTTTTTTTCGAAGTAAATATTCACTTTATTTCTAAGTGGTTGAGGACTGAGCAAGATCTCACGTTCTCTACTCTTAATGTTTGGTGGTTTTTTTAAAATGGGAAACTTTCTGCAGCCCTAAATAACGCATTTATTCTTATGCGTTGAGATAATTCCTTCATATGTGAAAATTTTGTTTCTTTCACTCAACTCATTTAATTGTATCGATTTGTGATGCTGTAGTTGGATGAGCTGAACGAGTTCGTAAAGCAATCACAAGAAGGCGATTGGCCACGTTGCACGACGATAAATCCGCTACGATCGCAAGTATTCTATATGCTTGCGATGAACTCGTATCGCTGGCTACGCATTGAAGAGACCTTGCAATACGCGAAACTCTTTCTGGTCACATCGAAAGCCGACGTTGACACTGAAATTCTCCACTCAGCTTGGACTATATTGGCATTCTTGGGGGTGGTGGCACTTTTTGAGGTGCGCAATTTGCTTTATTTTATCTTAATTTTTAAAATATTCTCATTGAATGTTCCATATCCTATTGGTTTTTGCGCGATGTTTTACGTAAATGAAAGTTCGGGGAACTCTCAGTATGTAAAAAAGTAGCTTTCTGTTATGTTGTGTTTGTGGGATCTGCTGTAAAGTCAGTCTGTAGAATACAATAGGCGTGATGATTGCCGGAAATAAGTTTTGTAAACGCTAGGAGATTAGTTCAATTGAGGTTATGGAAATGCTTCTTTTATAGCTTCGTTTATTATACTGTTAGGACTATCTGTGTTCAGTACAGATGGCATCTAATTTTCTTCCAATAAGTTGTGAATTGATTAATACACATAACATTTTTAGTAGATTATACTTGCGCGACAGTCGTCACAACCATCTGCTTGTGTTTTTCTTTACCAATTTCGGTGCGATTTGCATCGAATGCTAGAGATTTACACGGGAAACGTCAGGGTTTGCTCGATGTTTAGCAATCAGTGGAGAGAAAGATGGGGGAGGGTGTTCTCTGGTTTTTTTGAGGAGGTGAGGAGAGAAAGTGTGGATTATGAATGTCCATAATATGAGAAACATTTTGTCCAGCAGCTTTAAATCGGTTCACATAAAATGTGCTCTAAAATTTGTGCAGTTTTACTGAACGATTTTTGATGGACTCGAGGCTGCGTCGATCTGCGATTCATCTTCTTTTAGCTGCTTGATGTGTATTCATCGTTCAGCCGTAGGATCTGATATGCGCCACACGCCAAATATGGTAGTTCCAGTTATTTTCAGCTGACTGAGGATGAGCTCATGAAGGAATTCTCCACTGCAATCTTTTATTTCCGAATGGCACTCTTTTTCGGTCCTGGTAACCAGGATGTCCTCTTCAATTTTGGCAGTGCCCTCTACCAGATTCGAAGTAAACTGAGTCGATTTAAGCGTAAGGTAATTGCTTCATCATTTCCTCGACATTGGTATCGTGTCTGTGAACGTCCCACTTTACCACTCTTTCGATCTCTGGAATTGGCGGTTGGGATCGCTTGGATCGTAGTCGAGATCAGAAGCAACGATATTAATTATGAAAGGATGTTCCTAGATAAAATGAGGACCACACCTTTCATTGCCCTCTCTTCGTCGAAACTGTTCAGCGCCTCATATTTGGTTCATTTCATTGGGGTATGCAGATCGGCCACCGTAACAAGAAAAATGATATACGTAGTGTTGTGCTTGGCGGCGGCATAGAGGAGGATCAAATGTAGGCAGAAGGCAGGAGCCGATGACCGTCTGTCGATGCCGAAATGCGAGAACGCAAGCAGATAGAAGAAGTAGTTTATGGACGAGCACCATATCCCGCAAACATGACTGGAGCCAGAGGCATCCAAATGCGCCGCAGCTCGACTTGTGGACATGAGAGCACATAAATCGATCAGTGACGTTAAAGAGAATCGTCAGTACGAGTAAGTATGAACCACTGCAGTATTAGATCACAAGTAGATATTTTGGGTTGATTATTCAGTGTCATACCCAACAAGCTTGGCAATCTATCACGCCAAAACTGAGTTGCCCTAGCGCTGTTGTTTCGGATGCTGCGTAGCTGTGACAAACTTTTTAAATCACCCCTCTTCCTGTTGTCACTGTGCACTTTACTGTTAGTATAATGTATATACAGTTCAGATTATATATATATATATATATATATATATATATATATATATATATATATATATATATATATATATATATATATATATATATATATAATCTGAACTATATATGAGATCACTCTTTCATGGAAAAACGACATTTTGGCTCCCAAAAAGTCTTGTAATGAACTGGAATATAAGCAGCAGGTTGCAGTTGGAGTTGGATGATATTCGCAGACGATGGATTCGCATTCATACAAGAGGCATGCTGGAAGAAAGTCAGAAGTTATTCACTCGTTGCGCGTCGTTGCTACCTGATGGTCATACTGATAGGTGGAGGTGCCACTATTTCCTCGCTAAAATCGCCAATAAATGCGGCAATCCTGTTGAGGCGTGTATTATTCATTTCGTTTTCATATTCGATCGTCAGTATATTTCAATTGCATCAAGCAATCACAGATTGCGGCAGCCGAAGAATACCTGTAGGCCAAAGCACATCTAAGTTCAAGAAACAATATAAGAGAGCTCTTGCTATGTGGATTGGAATTGGAAGATGCATAGCAGGTATCAATCAATTCGGTTGAAGACATAGTTGCTATCAGCCGAAATGTGATGCTCATAAGCGTAGCAGCTGACATATATCAAAAACCTACGACCCGCTCCTTTCGCCTAAAAGAGTATTTAGTGTGATAGCTGGTATGGATATGCAACGATGTGCATATATCAGAGATTGAAGCGAGACCTTTTTTATGATTAGCTGCATTGTGTTGTTTGCTATGGCGCATCAAGTATGTTCAGCAGTTTGCATTGCTCGTATTTCTAGAATTTCCATTCTTTGAGCTATATAGATTGCATAGCGTAATGCAGGCTCAAGCACATATAAGAAACGAGCCTATCTTGCGCCTTTTTTGCTCCCTTTGTGCTTGTAGCGTATCCGGTTGTCTGCTATGTTCAGTTTTGAGGATTTTTATTCCTTGCATAGCACGGTTTAATTTGAAGGAAGGCTGTCATCATAGAACTTGGCGTGTATTATATGTTCTGCAAAGATGCCCCCCTCCCCCTAAACCAGTATTGTGCTCTCTTGTTCTATCCCGATAAGGTGCTGTAGTTCAGTTGATTCCTTTTCGCAAATCGTGCTTTCGGATCATTCTGATGAAGCAGCGTTTTCACTTATCAATAATTGTATGATTTGAGTTCGTCTTTAGTGTTTCTGAGAAGAGTGATTACTCTGTTCTTGGTGAGGCTGTAAAACGCACTTGTGCCACCCTCGTTGGCTGTCGACTTGAGTCGTATATACGACAAAGTGAGAGTGAAACAGGGCCATCATTCGACCATTTTCGAATGGAAGAGACGGCAGAAATGAAGTGATCATCAAGAAAGCAAAAAGAAAGACGTACATCTTAGACAAAGCAAAAAAGATCGTAACCAAGGGAAGAATTATATGAACTGCGTGCAACATATGTTTAATTTCACATAACATATCGCGCGAAATCCTTCAGGTATTACGTCTCATCTATTCGTCTTTCTATAGTTTTTTTTTTTTTTTTTTTTTTTGTAAATGCGTATGAAATTACTAAATTCTTTTTGTTTTATCGACGATGTTAGTCCCTCAAAAATGGTGGCATAACTTGTGTGAAGTCGATGCGATACGTTGCTTAATTTCGAAGTCTGTGCAAAGATTGGTCGACAAGAAGCTCAAAATAGCCGGCATAATTTATGCTTTTCTAATACAGGTGATGAAGCAGCATTACGAAGCGGCTTGTCAACTGCAGGCGAGTGGCGTTCAATATCAAATGCGTATCAACATCAAAAAGCAGGAGCACGTTGAGGCCGTCGAGGTATATTTCACTCAACTGCTTTTGCTTCAGAAATCACTTCGCAATCTACCATATTTGACGAGTATAAGTCTGTCGCAAAAACGAGGCTATCTTCTGACAGACCCCCTTCCCGGCACTTCTTCAGGAGTGGACTTATATTGCAGAACTCTCCCACACATCCATTTCAAATAATTTTTAAGTTTCTCGCATTGTCATATGAAATCAACGCCATTCACGTAAGCATATATTATACACATAAGCAGTATTTCAGCGGTTGCATAAAGAAGCAACAGAACAGAAATTTCAACTCCCCCAGCCACCTTTTCCCTGCCTCCACTGTCTTTTGACTTTGCCTCTCCCTCCCCCCCCCCCCCCCCACACACACACACACACATGCATTTCCGAGTACTTAAAAAAGCAGGAGTTTCAGGGGATTCGTTTAAAGCAAATGTATAGAAGGCGGCCCTCGCAAAGCAGCGATCTTTCAGTAGTAACTTCGGAGTTTCCTTATCAGTCCCTTCATTGCTACATCTGCCATTTGCCTTCATTGATGAACGTTTAAGTGGAAAAGCGCCCCTTATGGCAAGTAAGTCTTATGCCTTGAGGGCGGATAGAGCTAGAAGCCGAGCAAGGGTTGGGAGTGTGAATTTCTGAGGTTCGATTGACAGTTGTACTTAGGTATTTGACTTTTGCGAAATGAATTAAGAATTCGATGATACTGTTGTATTTGCCTTGTAAATATTTTTTCTTTTTTCTAGCTGCATTATCTTGCTTACGCGTACCTTTTCAAATGGCTCCTCACTGATATCGATTGGAGAAGAGAGCAACTGGTGCAAATGCTTTCATTTGCTCAGACTTTCAGGTGATTTTTTTTTTTTTGGCTGAATATGTTCACCAAACTCTCATTCAATATTTTAGCAGTTTATTTCAAACTCGCAAGTTTAAAGCATTTCTTGAAGAAAGCATTTATTCGCATATATTCATCCCTTTAAATCCAACATTTCAAAGAACTCATTCTTCATGCAAAAACATTAATGAATTGCTTCACATGATCAAACTATTAAAACGTTTATGAATTTACGAGTTCGTAGATGAAGTGTAGGGCGTGATAGTGAGAGCTATTGTTTGGTCTCGAACGATTTAAGGCTTTTAAAGAGCGAGCCATCATAGAAACAACAAATAACAAATATTAACCGCCCATCGAATAGACTATGCTCAAAGGATCTGATAAGTGATGATTTTGCTTTACGTTAAGATGAGTTTTGAACAAGCCAATTCACTTTATAGATTCTTCGTTATTTCCATTCTTTGCATTCAGGTCCATGTTTCTGTTTCCGGAAAAAACATCAAGAGTGGTTCTGAAACGGTTTGATTTAAGTTATCAAGTAAGTAAAGCGTTTCTTGTTCTTGAAACGGCAAAAAGTTTCCTGGTCTTATCCTTTTGTTTCCTTTTGTGTTCGCCAGTGTTACTATATGCAAATTTTCGGTCTATATTGATGCATCATCGAGTTTATGATCGATTCAGCTATCATGGTGTTTGCCGACGCAATGTGGGTCATGATTTATTTGCTGTGGCACCCGAGATACGCAGTTGTGTTGCCGAAATCATCTACAGGACTCACATTGCCGATATGGACGACGTGACTCGTTGTATGGAAAAAATGCTTGAGAGGATCCAGTTAATCGATTCGATTTTGGCGTCTTGCAACGACGGATTTGAAGTTTGCATTAAGAGGTGGGTGAAGCATGCGATTATGCTGCAGTTTTTTTGCTGACTTCCTATACAGGGTTACTCTCAATGTTGTGAAGTTGTGAACGGTTTTTTGCGTCATAAATTTCCTATGTTTTTTGTTGTACTTGAAATCAAAAATGGGGATTTTTGAATCAGATTCGGGAAGGCGAGGAAGGAGCTACAAATAGCTAGCACTCTTCTTCGATAATATACCCGTATGCATGGGTACAGTCAGTTTATGTAGGGTTGCATAGGGTAATATTGCTGTTGAGTGAATGTACACGCCTTCTGGTGGTGGTTTCTGTAATATTTTGCCTGCGATCGGATGTATGTTAATGTCGGGTGTTTGGATGTTTGGGATTGCATCAGCGATACTCAACGTAGCCTCTCGAATTTGATAAGGGTTCGTGTAGTTACAGCAACTTGTCTTTTGCGTTTCTGGCTGTTTTCCTTTTTTTCTCTTTTTTTGCCATGCACCATTTAAGTCGTGAAAATTAAGAGGGATTTTTGAAGTGCAATAGTTTTTACATAATAGAATAACGTTTGAAGGGTTTTAATCTCGATTTGGGTTGCTTCATGCGAGTGCTTTGTGAGGTCATATATGGAAAACTTCGGTTATCAGAGAAAAACGAATCTAATCGTTTCTTTTTTTTTTGTTTCAGATTCCCTCATTTTAAATCCTATTATCGTTTATCGCAAATAGCGTTTTATCGCGGCGATTTCTCAACAGCATCTGCGTTGTTTTTCAATCGTCTATTCGCAAAGAAGAGAAGCAACAATCCGGATAACATATTTGAGGTTTCTTTTGATTTTATTATGCTGTTATCATAATGAGTATTTGTTTTAGTAGTGTTGATGTGGTTTGTTTTTGTTGTTAGCAAATCGGGCTGGCAAGTGGCAGTTATTACAGAGTTTGGTGGCAGTAACGCAAAGGGATCTCGATAGAGGTGACTGTCTACAGTATCATGTTTGTCGGATCGCGTCATTCGCCATTCAAGTCGCAGTGAAAACTGTCGATTGTGCCTCGTTGATTTTGCTGCTTCACACATTCTGTACACTCAACTTCTGTGGCAATACGTAAGTTTTCACCATTTTTACTTGATTAAAGTTTTTGGACGGGAGCAGAAGAGCCGGAAATACGCAATGTGGAGAGCTATTAGTGGACTAGGAGATGAATACTGGTAACCTTCAAATGAGAAAAACTCCCCAAATTGTAGCACAATTTAGGCAATACAATGCAGCGTATCCCTTTTTAGGATCTCAATAAAATGAGAGAAGAAAATAGGCTCCGTATGCAATAATAGGGATCATTTCTCATAATCGGCGTTCTTATCCTGGAAGACATCCAGCTATTAAGCCATGGTACCATGTCACCAACGAGGCTGTTTGAAAGTAGAATTAGGAGCGTGAGTTCCCCCTCCCCCCCCCCCCCCATCTGCCCCTTCCATTTATTAGAATGGTTGGATGTCCACAGCCGTATACATCCTGCATTTATGGCTCAAAACTGATGCCAACAGCGAAAGACATTCGTAGTTGAAGACTCTAAACTGAGGGGTATGGGTCTGCCGACCTGTTCGTTTGATCCACAAATGAGCGGTCCTCATCCGATAGTCTGACGGCCTTTATATGTCGAATGTGGAAGTCGGTCCCCGCTTTCCAAATTGTAATCTTTTATTATCGTTTTAGCAGTCCCATTCAGAACACAGTTCATGGACTGATACTGTGAATTTACAAGCCGGAGTAAAGCAGTTTTTTTTCAGCTAAATCCAGTTTTTTTTTATTCTGTGTACACTTTTAGCACACTTTTAGCAGTTATCCATCTGAAAATACAAAATGCCTTAAATACGATGTGGCAGTGATTAATTGAATTCGCTATTTGCTGAAGGAAGTCATTCTACTCGAGAAATATTTATTTGCGCTGAGACATTGAAATGAACACCGAAAAAACCATAGGAAAGTGCTTTTAGGCTAAGATAACGAAGCCGGACTGCCATTGTATACCGAATAGATGGTTGTCGGGATTCAGCGAAATATTGCAGGGTGGTTTTCAAAGCATTTAAGCGTCTTTCATCGCCTAACTTTAGGGACTATTTGCTACCGGAGGATCTCAAAAAGGTATACAATTTCGCATGCCTGGGTCTCATCAGATGCGTGAGTGAAAAGATATTATGCGGTGAGGACAGTACGTATCTCGTGCCTCTTCTTTATGACCTCTACCAGTATGCTGAAAGGTTCGGTTTGACCTCATTTGCATTTTTGCTGTGCACGCCATGAACTCCCCAATTTCCGCTCGCTCCCTTCTGAAAGAAGACTGTCGATAGATTACATATCCTTGTGGATTAGCCGTTAACATCGATTTTTAGGCTTATTAGTGAAACGGCGTTTACGGTTTTATCGTTCCTGTTTGCGTACTATTACTGGTGAACCAAAACCTCGATTAAAGTTCATCCCTCAGAGAACGGTTTGGATGAAATTATTAGAAGTTTCCAAAAGTATTTTCCTATGTTTCTCTTCTACACCTTGAAAAATGACGCTGTCAGATTTTGGAATCCGTTGTGTGTAGAAGTGGTATCCCCTGTTTCCTTTCTTGCCTTTCTCATTTCTTCCCATTAACAGGGGAAAGCAATTTTTCCTTCCTTCGTCGCCTTATTTCTCATTCTGTCGTTCGCCCTTGCCCAGCCACCTTTTTTACGCGTTTTTTAAAATACTGTTTTGGTGACAAGAACTTGCCATTAGGACATCTTACTGTACACGCCACCAAATTTTTTTACAGCTTCAAAGTGCATCCCAAACCGATCAGTTCTTGCAAAATTGGAGAATTTGGCATATGTGACCGAAATTATCTTGTCACTTCTGGGGTAAAAGTTTCGGGAGAAGGAAGGAAGTGAAATATCAGTTGCCTCTTTGTTGATTGGCGGGGTGGGGAGGATACTCCCTACCAGAACCAATCCCCGTCCTATCGCCCTCTCCCTCACTCAATTGTGCCAGCTCCAGTTATATGTGACGATATGTTCCGGAGGCCCGTTTAGGAATAACGAGAAGACGCTGTGTCTGTGTTTGCGCAAATGCCTTTCAATGATGGCTCCGCACTTAGATGGATTCGTCACAGGAAGCGATCCCATGGATGTCGCATACGTGAGTTCGATTGTTTTAATTAAATTTCGACCGTTCTGTTTACTGTGCTTAACGTCGCCAGTTATGCAACGGTGGAGAAGGAAAGGGGGTGGCGGGGATAGACGGGCACATTCTCAAATAAATGAAGTGTCGAAATTGCTGTGAAAACGGGTCGACGGGTACAGTGGAGGTGCTGATTTCATTGTTCCCCTCTCTTGGGGGAGAGGTGAACAGTTAGAGGAGGTAAAGGTACTGGAGACTGGTAATTCTGGCGGTTGCCGGGGAACGAAGTGCAGCTTCCAGAATACCTGCATTTGTATTCACATGTTGTTTACGGTAAAGTTTTTCATCATTCAGTACCAGTCGGACGGTTCTTTAGGTTTGTACGGACTAAGCTGCAGATGCTTTAAACTCTCAAAGCAATTTCAATACTTAGGAAGAAGTGCTGAGTTCGGAATGTTTCTTCCAGTTTTCGAAAGAATTTAGAGGTCATTTTCGGTGGGGATTTGCCAAGATTGATTGTCGAGAATGTCGTACCTTTTAAAATCTTCTTTCCTTACTTCTTATTACATTATTGTCAACGTTCTTCAGTGTTTTTTATTGCACTTGCCGCTTGCGGCTTGAGAGGATCACTTGAAAACGTCAAAGTCCCCGGCAACTCGTCACAGTTAGATTGAAATCTATGATGATATTTGCGAACGTGCTCACTTCAGTTTTTGAGCAGTAAGGATGAATGAACACATTCAAGTTTGTTCAAGTTTTGTTCAAGTGAATGAACGCGCTAAGGATGAATGTTCAAGTTTTGAATATACCAGTAGAACGAACTCCCACATGCTGAAGAGTCCATAAGCGTCGTTGGGGTTCCACCTTATGAGATGATTTGGAAATGACAAATCTCAGTTTGCTCGATTCTCTCACTTCGGCGGATGTTGTTTCGCTTATAGAGCTTGAAGTAGAAGTAAAACTAGTTGTTTGCAGCAACTGTACGTGCAGTCGAAGCAGAAAGCAACGAAAAGGCGTTCGAAACCAATTACAGTTCCAGTGGCGCCTAAGACTCCACGCTACGATACTCCATCGGCAGTGTGATGGGCTGTACCCATCGACACCCGGCCCGGCTACGCAACCGTCCGTCCGAACCTGCATGACAAGACGCCCAGAGGTGGTAGTGACCACGGAAGCCACACAACTTATTAACATCTGTCGCCTTGTTGTACATGGGCATTTCATTCGTTTCGTCTGCTTGTAGGAGCGTTGATCTCTTTATCGTTATAATGTGATTCAGGTCTCCAGTGTTGTCGCGTTTTAAATAGGTTCTGTGTGTGCTTATTCTTACGTCGTACATTTATGTACATATATTCGTTGACGTGTTCTTGTTAGTGCCGTATATTCATAATGGTATATATATATATATATATATATATATATATATATATATATATATATATATATATATATATGCTTGCCTGCCATTCGTCGTTGGTGCTATCTATGTTGCTGTGGTGTGGTCGGGGTCTCCAGTATTCATATAATAGTGTCCTATGCCACCTACGTTCTCGGTATCGCTGAGATTTTTGTAGGAAATTATTTTTGTCTCTACGCGTACCGATGTCCCTGTCTGACTGCCTTGTGCTTCCGCATTTCTTTTGTTGCTCTTTCGCAACGATGTTAGAAAAGCATTGGATTCGGAGGGTTTATTGTACTGTACAGTAGTATATACGAGCAGTATCAGTTAAATAGTGGGTTATAGGTAACCCAGTGCCCTTTAGGCCGCTTTTTGGCTTCTTCGGAGGTCGTGAACAGCGACTTGTAGGCAGCAGATGCCTTCTCATCATCTTGTATTGAAGCCATTTTCCGCTTTTCGGGCTTCTGTTTTGAGGTTGAATCGGTGTTTCCTGTCTTGTTCTGCTTCAAGTTTCCGTTAACGCCATTTTCTTAAAAGATAACACTTTTGTAACAAAGTTGCCCCCGGCAGGATTATCTCAACAGCGAGCAAAGTAGAACATCGTCGCACGCGACCATAAGTAATTGAGCAGATGGTAGGTGGGTGTACCAAGCTTCCGGCAAAGACGACCTGACAAGTAAGCCGTCTCCCTCAAATAAATGGAGTGAAATCAGAACTGAATGGAACCTAAAACGACGGGTTCACTCCATTATCGAAGCAAACCTGAAATTCCCCTTACAGCGATCAGTGGTTTACGCCTCTAAAGAGCTGCTGGTAGACACTACTTTTGAAGCGATGATCACAGTATGAAATATAAGGCTCCATTCTGCATAAGACGAACCCAAATGGAGCAATGGAGCGGCCTTCACTACCGTCGGAAGCAAGGAAACTATAGGAAGAGATTTCTAATCTCTATGCTAGCCTGGCTTTTCTTAAAGAGCGAAACCTATATCAAAGCTTACAACGACATGTAAGGGACTTACGGTGTTGGACTTTACGGTTCTTCTTCTCTCTTTGTTCTTCCAATTTTGCCTCATACACCTTTCGAAGTTCACTTGGTGGGTTCAACACAACCAGGTCATCCTTGCAAAACGGTCCGCCGCAACCGTGGCAAACATCCGATTTCACCTCCTCGATGGCCTTTTCAGAAATGACGCAACCGCATCGCCAGTTCACCGTAAACCTATAACAACAAATCATTCACGGAATTCCTCGAAACTGCAAGTGGCGCTGAGAAACTTGTTCAGCGTACAGTAAATGGAGCACTGCCTTTCTACAGTTACAGGGATGTTTTCAAAAATAGGCCGTGCCGCAGCATCTGTTCAAAAAGAGGATAGTATTCAACGAGTAGAGTGGTCAACTGTAGTGACCATCAAGACTGGCAGTGGCTAGCGAGTGGGATTCTAGGTCAGAGGTACCTATCTACATGACCGCATCCATTACACTGAAGTAAATATGCAAAGAAAGTGAAGGTAAGAACTTTTAAGTGAAGGTTACAACGAACGTGTGGTTGCCGTTCATGGCAAGTCCACTCACGGGACAGCAATACGGAGCAACGTTGTAGTCCTTGTATACATCCCCCTTGTCGGCTCCAGTCTCTTTATATTCCTTGTTGTCGCACAACTTCAGTTCTTTTATATCTTTGAGTCCACGTATATGCTTCGTACTCTCATTCTCGCGAATCGTTTTCAAAAGAATCGCCTGCAGTACCGCTTCTTTATTGTACAAGCTGAAATAATTACAAGCATAATCAACATATGGCTTCTGGAACGTTTCCGAAAGAGCGAATCATTCAATTCAAGGACCACTGGATTTTATAGAATGGGTGGATCAACCTCTAAAAACAGCAGTCTCGATTTGAAATTACAGAAGGCGACTAGTAAAAGTGCAACACCACGGCTTCACGGCAAGCACTCAGTACATATTTGTTAAGTAGAATTCAACTTGAAATGACGGAGTTATACCTGCCAAGTCGACAAGCGACGATCGGCTTTTGTAGTGGTTGTTGCGATAGACGACAAAGCCGCCAACGTGAAGCGTTCTTCACATTTCTCTCGATTTTCTCTTTTTTCTTCTTATTTTTCACCAATTCGCAACGCTTCGGAATCGTTCCACCATCTGCTCCCATATTTTATTCGTCAGTTGAATCGCTGAAAAGCGAAGCTAGCAATCAAATGCGAAAACTGCGCAAATTATTCATGTATTTTCAGCAGACGATAAATTGAAAACGTATGCAACGGAAGTATAAAACGTCTAAGGAAAAACCAGTGCATGCCTCAAGACAACGAGCATGGATCGAAGTCCAGGTATGAAGCAAGTATACGACACCTTTTTATGCGGTTGCTGGATACGGATTTCGTAATTATAGTACGCACGCAAGATGACGCCAAAAAATCCCACCTACACCACGTCACTCCTAAAACGAAACCATCACCATTTCGTCATCATGGGACGTTGCGTGGTAGATGTCACTGCGGCAACGTTAGTTGTTGGCATCTGGCCAAGAGAGCTCCAGAGACCTCTCGAGACCTGCTTATTACAAATTTGGGGAACGAAGTTGAAGCGCTGGGAATTGGAGAAGGCATGGGGGAAGCGCTATTTTATTTCTTGGAACAGCATATATAGTATTTTATTGTTTGTAAATGGTATTTGGGTGACGTCATTTTTGGAACTCAGCGAACGCTATGCACTGTACCTCTCGAATGAGGTAGTCCCCCCTTCTACCCGCCTCCGCGCTTCCAATATAAGAGGTCGCCTTCGACAGACACACATAGCAAAACGAGAGAACCAACGCCCCCTCTCCCGAACCCCCTCCCGTCCCACTCCCCATATTTTTAAACAGGCGAAAGTACAAATGCTTGTAGATGTAGACGTTCATCGATCCTAATCGAACGATGCACACGTCGAGTTCAGTGATTTGAGTATTTACGGCGTTTTTTGCAAGCGATATAGGTGTTCGAAGCATTGTTCCACCTTTCCGTTGCTAATTTTCTTTAAATATGAGTATACCTTCGCTCTTAATTTCACCTCGAATGTGTTTCCGTCTCGAAATTTGTAAACAGCGTTATCTCGTTCTCTCGATTAATGTATGGTAATGGTACCGTTGAAAGATGAGGAATGATAAGATGCGCTGCTTATGATTGGGATAGTAAGGCATATTACTTGGATTTCCTGTGTCTATAATTTCTTTTAATAATTTCACTAAAATTATAGCCTGAACATGCACAACTATATGCACATTGTCGTTGCTGTTTCTTAAGACCGTCTCAGCCATTTGTGATATTTGAGTTCCTGCTCATTACATGAAGTAATTAGTGATGAAAGAAGCATAAAGAACAATGGCTTTTGAGCGATTGAAGTGCGCAATCCTTTTAATTTAGATACAGTTTGGTCCTGGTCACAGCGGGAGAATGGCTGGGATCAGGTTTAGCTCCGGACCATACTGAAATGCGTTGAAAAAGGTACCGATCGGCGACCCACCTCGGATCAGTACTCAGATTGATGCTGAAAAGTGCAATCCCCTTAACCTGTACAGTTTTTTGTACACCTTTACCACTCTTCATTCAAAACTTTCTTACGATAAGTCCCCCTTCACACATTGTACAGGTTTTTTCAATGCAGATAATTTGGCAGATTAAGAAAAGAAGATTTAGAACTGTAGTTTCATCTTTACGTGTGGCTTTTTAAACAATAAAACATACGGGTGATTTTACATTTTCACCATCAGTTCCCTTCTCTCTTTTATTTTGCGAGTTTCTTTTGTTTACCCATATCTTTCAGTTTTTTCCTTTCCAATCGCAAGAAAAAACTCTGACTTTAGCAAGTGTAATATGCCATAGATTTTTTTACGATCGATAACACTTAGCCGACCGGTCACGCCATACGTCTTATCACGCCATACATTTGTCCATGTAAGCAATGCCCTTTAAGTATGTGTATTTTTGTATAGAGGTTTATTTAGCTATCAGAAATGCCATCGCGAGTGCGTGTTGATAGGATCAAGCCGATATACACGGCCGCTAAAGCGCTCAACTATGGCTGGAGGCTGACCGATTTCCCGAAGACACCGATGAACAATGGTGTCACATCATATATTCCACAAGCACATCGAATAACACTACGCTTCTGTAAACAAAGCGAAAGCAGTGTTGGTATGCGAAATTTCATCGAAAGTGACATCAAACGATTCGCTCAACAGAATCCTTCAATCGTCATATACGTCACACCGATAAGGTTCGCCTTCGAATGTATAAGAAAGTAAATCCAATTTCATTGCATACCTCCGATGAGTGGAACTACTAGTTTCCTGAAACGTTTATTATCCAATGAGAAAACGGGATAATCTGGGAACTTCCAAAAAAACCTGCCACTTAGAAACAACACAGCTTTTGCAGTTTAGAACGGGTACGTTTAGAACCGGTCGGGTTGCCGCAAAATTTCGTAAGCGTAATTTTTTGAACGTAGTGAATGTCCCCGTTCCTCTCTCATCCCCCCACTCGTTCGAAAAGCAAGTATAATGCGAGATTTGAATTTGTTTTTTAATTGATTCTCTGGTTATATAATTTGGCTCTGATATAATTTATCAAGTGCTTAAAAATTTTTGATCGCTCAATTCCTTTTTTTGCTTATTTCTCTATATGGTATAGTGATTGCTATCAAAAATGTCTTTTAGGAAAGAGCTTCTTTGAAAACTAATTGCTATGAAGTTAAGAGTCGATTTTTTTTTCCAGTTTTTCAAGAACTGCACATCTATACATTGATATGTCATGAGTTGCGTATGATTTTTTAATGAGGGAAACTTTCGCTAACAATCAAAACGATCGTGGCATTTGTTTCCCCACTGTGGGATCAAAAACCGTTTAAAGTGCCGATCCTATTCACTTATCTTCTACTTCCTTTATTATCTCAATAAACAAATAGTGGCTGCAACGTATTCCTGCTATGCTTCCTCCTTCGTCCTTCACATATTTCTCATGCGTGCTATGGAGATGCATTTTTCGAACGTGAATTCGCATATGTACCCTTTGTGTTTGCTTCCTCCATGTTTGTACGTAGTGAAGTCAGTTTCAGAAACAGCTCTCCGACACTACGTGCTGAATACGGCAATGGACGTATGGCACATGTGAATGCGACGAATTTTACTGCCGAACAGGTGGCACTACATATGAACCTTTTGAGGACGCGAAGTGGATTACCGGTGGTTAAACTCGAGTCGAGGCAAACGGCGGCCGTCAGCTCTGTTCAAGGCGCATGGAATCCATTGCTTAACATCGATACTGAGCAGAACGTTGCCGATTTACCGCAGAAAAAGTTTTCTACGCATCGCTCAAATCAACAAACTGCGACCGAGTACATTTCGTCTCTTGTTAATAAGAGTTGATAGTCGTCTTGATCTAGAGGTTCAATAATACGCATCACGCATTTTATCAATGCGATTGCCTGGTGGTACCTTGATGGCTATAAGCTTAGAATGCCTATTTCTTTTCTTAGCGCATTCTAATTTCATTGTATCAACATTTCAGCTGAACAGGACAGATTTCTATGTTGAACTAGAAAAGAATACCGGCTTCTTTAAGTGTATGCGTAGTGTCTTTATTAGATTGTAATATGGGTAGTTCATGTATGAATCGGATTTATGTCGTTCCACGTTTCTGATTTCGTTTTGTTTTTGCATGCGACAAACTCTAGAGTAGTTATAGAGTTTATATCGTAGTTGGAAGAGAAGCAAATGCCAAATTTTATTAGGACCGACTGTATGAAAACAAAGCCGTGATGTACCTTCAAAGATGCATGTACGTGTAGATGCCTGCATGTGGAATTTCTTTCTTAGTTAAGAGAGGGGGGAGATGGTAGTAGATCGAATGCTAAAGATGATTGTTTCTCGGAAATAGGTATCCAAGAGTGGAAATAAATCCAACGTTGTCTCAACCTAAGTTCGATCGGTTGGCTTCTCGTCGCTGTTACGAAAAAATTTCCGCTTTGCCTACATTGTGTGTGTCCTGAAGAATATCGCCACTAACACGCCATAAAGGTACATAGCAAAGTTCCATATGGTATGCTTTATTTTGCTGTGGTAATGTGCAACTTCTTGCTCTTTCTTTGTTCACCTTTCTGGCACGGCTCCGAAGTACATTTTGCATAGCGTACCTTTGATATAGCTTTCAATTTCTTGCCCCAATGAAATCTGCATAAACCAACTATATTAGAAATGCGTGTCGAATTTACGGTTCGTAAGATGGACTATCAACTAAATAGTATACGATCACCCGGCAATCCACGATCGCAATCCTGGGTTGTTGCTGCTTACGTTTTTATTCCATTCTGAGTTGGACGACGTAATTTGTCATTTTGCATGGACTTCGTCTATTTAATAATGTTTCATTACACTTGATGGTGAATAAGTGTACGTTAAATATGATTACTGCCGGAGAGACCATGCATCATGGTCTCTTTCTAATTGAGGCATTAGCAATTCAATCGTTAATCTGCGTAGAATTCTTCGAATCGTTCGCGAAACTCATCGTTGTTCTTGTTTTGTGTGAGCTTCACTCACGTGAGTGATAGTGTGTTGACTCCGATACGGGTATATAATCTTGTTAATGAAGTTTTAAAGTCGATAAGCAGCTGGTTGTAACTTGGCTTACGTTGTGAAATAATCTTGTGAAAGCGTTCAGATCTGTAATTATGCTTCGGAGATCATGCTTTATGACGTCTTCCGCCTATTCAGAGTTCAGGTGAAAATAGCTCCCCTTTTTTTTGCTGAGATTCGCCTCGACCAGATTGTCCAGCTAAGAGTTCTAATCCAGCGAAATTCTCCACGACAACCACCTGTCTACTCGGTAAGAAACTTTCCGCCCAATCTTGAAAACTCTCCCAAATTTCTCGTTCGGTCCTCCCGAGTAATTCTTTCCTGTTCCGTCTCCTCGGCTAATTTATCCCCTGACGCGATGACTGACCAAATCCCTACCACCTTTCTGTCAGGACCACCTCGACCAAACATACTTATGGGGGAAGACCCTTTAGTCCTCTCCTTGCTTGCAATCTTCGGCGGGGCAGCGATTGAACGATTGTGAGCCTTTAGATACGGCCGTCCCGTCTTCAAATTTTCGCATTTATTTGCAAAATTCCCTACTGTACCAAATTTGTTGACCGTGCGCTTAGCAATAGATAACTCTCTCGCTCTGCGCCATCTAGAGAAATGGATCTTTGCCGTTGCTTCATCTGATCGAAATTAGAGTCAAAAGCACTCAAGGAACTGTCTTCTAGTTTAGTCTCTCTCTTTTCGGAGAGGCGTGACGTTGGAGGCCGCAACGAATTCTCTCTCAGTGATATCAAGTGCCGCTGTCTGATGTCTGACGCGTTCATCACGGTTTATATCGCCTAACGGGACAAATGCACTTTATGATTACAAATATAACATTTATTTTAAGCACAAGAACACACAATTTTTACACAATCGTAAGATGCACTTTAAAAGGTGCACAACATGTAGTTTAGTTCTTAGTGAAGATGTTGGAAACAGGGAATTAAAAATATGCCATCCTTCTGGTGAATGCTTCATCGGAAAGCGCAATTCATCCACTTCCGCTTAACAAGACCGTCTGCAAGTGGCAAGAATTTCCGGCCGGAACGGAATCGAAGAGAGGGGACTAGGAGGCTCGTTTTTCTTTTGCTAAAAGCTTTATGTTTAGTTGTCAAATTTAATCGCCTTTGAATCGGCATAATACCCAAATTCTGCAACTACTAACTTTTGAGTGCAGATCACATGCCGCAAATCCTAAGGAATGCATCAGTTTCTGCGAACTAAGGGTTTTTGGGACGCGTTTGAGGCTTTCGCACTCTCAGAGCCCTTTTTCCCATAACAACGTCAAAGCACAAATGAGGAGAGAGAAAGTCATCTTCACCTTTGAGCAAACTGTTCGGCTGTATTCCACTGCTCGGGCCAGGTGGCTTGCCTTCTGCTCAAAGGTAACAATCCGTCAGTGGTAAAACCGGATGCTGCAGACCAATCGCCGGCCGCCGACGGATCAAATTCGGCATTTTGTGGACCGTGTTGAAAAACCTGTAAATAGTACAGCTATTCAGCTTCAGAGTTGCAGTTTTTTTTTGCAGAAATGTGCGAAACCCCCTTTTTTGTATGCTGCTGAAAAAAAAAGTATACCACCACCTTCTGGCTTCTTCCCATCCTCTAAAGTGAAACCCATCATGAAGGCCTAACAATAATATCCACATCAACCAAAGAAAAGCTACCCTTTTGTCAGCAACACCCACCATGGATCGCTTCCCAGATGTAAATGACGCAAAAACAATACTACGCCAAACTTTAATGCTTTTCTTTCTCAATGAGCTGTAAAAAGTTTTCTCGACTTTTGAGCATCAAGTCAGTATCCACCGCATGCACTAAACAATCCAGCAAAGGCATCTGAAGCAGTTGCTTTACTTCTTTCAACACTTTCTGATTTGCAAACATCGGCCAGACGAGATGTATGACCGATTTGAAGGGTGTCGTTTGGATAAAAAAGATACATATCCACATATCATTTCTATGCAAACGACAACGTTTAAAAATGCAAGATTGCAGCGTTTGCAAAACAAGACGAACATGGTCACCCTTCAGCGTCATCTCGGCTATTCGGAAGCGCAGGGACGGTGGATTGAGTACTTTACGAAGGTTAACTGAGCAACGCGGGTTAAGCCAACATAGCGATATGCAAAAAGCACAAATTGCATTCGGCGTTGAATTTGTCCTTCTCCAAAGGCCGTCTTCACAATGCCTAATTAAGTGACACCTCCACTTATAATAATTGGCTATCTTTAAATTGTTTATTGCTAATTTCCGATGAGTCTTTTTTTATAAGGAACTTAATCTATGGCATTAATATTTTACAAGCGAAGTTACTGGTGAATGAATATGGGCATGAAAAGAGTTTACAAGGAACTTGAAGAAAATCAAATCAGTCATTGCCAATATTGAAACCTCTACAGGAAAAACGTTCGCGAGACGACTTATCGTCACCTATCTTCCAATTATAACAAGTGATGCTCAATAAAAGTAAGCAAAACGAGCATTACTATCTGTTAAAGACCACCCATCCACCATCCTATATTGTTCTCAACGATTTCCACTCGTTTTGAAAGTTCCTCTTGCAAAATTATTTCGTACGAAGAAATTAAGTATTATCACAAGAAGAAAGGGCGCCTTAACATATTCAGTTTATCTTATGTTCGTTTCACATTTTCTGATACCGTTTCCTATGTAAAGCTTTTAAAAGGAAATTCCACTTCACGTATGCACCAGCGCATATACATCAACCTCTGCATCCATTAGATATAACTCAGACTGTCCTGCGAAACATGCTACGAAAACCTGAATGTACCCTATGAAAGCAGCACTGATGTGTACTGCATCGTAGGGAGAGCAGTTTATATGGCGTATACCTGTGAATTCGCCTGCCAACCTTCATCGCTGGGTGGTACTAACATATGCGTTGCAACGATATATTCGAATTGCTCTGAGTATGGATTGACGAATTTGCTCGCAGATATCGAGCAAAAAACAAGATCACGTTGTGTGCGAACACGAACAGTAATATGAGCCGGTTGATCCTTTAAATGAAACAACTCATCACTCATATCATTCCAGGAAATGTCTCTTCTACCGTTCCACACATAAATGATCACTTTGCACAAATGAGGAAATAACCGACAAGTGATGCAGTTTATGTTTCTTATATGTGAAGCAGAAGCGCAAAAAACTAATACTCGTTTCTGAGTGCCTCGACGGTCATTGAAGCCTCAGAAACTGCAATTAAAACTCTCAACAATTGCTATTTCCATACAAACGTCTTATAAAATTTAGAAAAATGAAACGTGGACGTGTAGGTGAATGCATTATTGACCAAAAAGGATCAAATACCCAGTAAGAAAAAAAAACTGCTGGGAAAAGATTGCATTTGACATTTTTTTCCCCAAGGTTTTGGGAACCGGAGAATTCAGCACAATTAATGTGCAAGTTTCTGAGTTTTCAGGCTATGCGAAATATGCTAGAAGTGACGTACATAGTGACGTTACTGTGAATGTTGGGTAGCGGCAAGAAATAATTTAAATCACTTCTAAATAAGCTCTTACTTTATAGGAAGTTGTTGCAGTTTCTGTATAAACTTTATACTTCTGTTCTCCACGCAGGTAGCCTGTTTACTTAGAACCAGGCAAAGTTCACTACAATAGAGCATCAAGGAAGCCCTCAAGTCCACAAAAAGCATGCGCTTCTTTCACCGTTCTTCTCAGAATGCCAAATTATGCCACAGCGCAAAGTTTAAGGCATAGGCACGGCTTCAATTTTTGCGATTTCTGGACTCCGATAAGTACTAGTTTAAGGATACGCGGTCTTGGGAATGTCGGGGTATTTTTCCGGGATGTCCTAGCAGTGTTTGAAGAAGGTCGCCATGATAATCATAAATCGAGATACAACACTCCAGATAACGCTATGACAAATGACAGTACACGGCGATTGCTCTAAGAAGTCATATTTCTTCAAGATGTGCCGAGATCTTGGGTTCCCACCATTAATAAAATCGAGATTATGGGAAATCCGACTGATGGATTCGAGGTAAGGAGTCCTCAACTAATTTTAGCTTTTGAATTTCCACGCGCTATCAAACCCATAGTACTGTGCAGGGATAAGATGTGTACTAGAAACAACAACGTGAACAAGTGAGAGAAAAAAATTATTGGCCGTATGAAAGTTTGAAACTAGCAGGTTGCCAATAAAATCCCGCTGTGGCCGGTATGTTGTTCAGAGAGACTTTTGAGAGGTGGTAAAACAAGAGCATGTGCGAAAATCAGCAGAACCTGAACTAAGTCATGGTCGAAAAATGAAGTTCCAAAGTGACGCTGCATCTTGACATAGCTTGACATTCTAGGAAGAATTGCTGGAAAAAAAATTGTGGGTTTATATTGCAGCATTGGGGTGTTTTGTGGTGCAATGTTGCATGACTAATGAGAATATGGGGGCATCCAGAAAAAATATTGCCAATGCTGCGATTGAAATTAAATTTCGCATACTAGCACAGCTTGATATTTTGAGAAGAATGGTTGAAGAATCTGCATCTTCTTTGTGCAAGATTGGGATTTCTTTGATGCACTATTATACCATGGTAAACCTCGACGGCAGTGCATGATACGATAGCGTTGCTTGTCCTTGTGCAGGAAGAGTTCAGCTCGATTTGCTGTGGCTGTGCTCAGCCCACAATTGTGCCCCATTTCTTTCCAGCAACGTCGATCACTCAGATTTTTCATTTTGTCCTATGAAAAATTCTTCCGATTCTTCATATCGTACTCAGTGCTTTCGACAACCTCAGCCAAGAAAAGCGTGCAATCTTATACACGATCCGAGGAAAGCTCTCACTTAGCCTTAGACTACCAATAAATAACGAATTATTAAAATACAGTCGATAAATTCACCACTCTGAGGTGCCGATTGATCAGTGAACGAATAAAAGAGATTCTCCCTCCTTCGCTGGCAAGCAATGCGAAGCGAACTTCTGCAAGAAGGAAATCACCACTCACCTGCATAATGTGTACGAACACTTCATGAAGGGCTTGTTCATCAGATGGGTGCACTATTTCCCACCAATAACGTCCCAAAAGTTGTTCTGTAGGAATCGAGAGTAATGAGGACGCTTTTTGCTCAACGAAGGTTATCTAAACACACATCACGTTAACATAATGCACATTGCAATGGAGAAATTCAACAACCTTTGAAAGGAAAACTCAATCAATCTCAGTTATACGGAGGATAAAACAAACTTTTATGCTAAAAATAAAGTAATATTTTAATTTTTCTCTCATTTTTCTTCTCCTTTCTTCCCCGCACTCCTTCTCTGATATTAGCAACATAAGTGAACATTTTCTCGAAGCGCAGTGTTCTCAATTGTCTAATTTTAAAGCACAAGTCTATTTGAAGTTCTAGAGGTAAAGTACCTCGTAAAAATTTGCATTTTAATAACCTTAACTTGGCAAACCTACAGAGACCCTTCCATACACCGCACTCATATGGGACTTTTTCAACAGGCTTAATCTCGACAGCACTCAATTCCAACATTCACACTAACAAAAACTACTTTATCAACGCATTCTGTTTTACTATACTGATTTATGTCAGTACCTGATTAATTAAATCATCTCACAGCAACGCAAAAACGAAAATCCTTTTCACCTTATCAACAGAATTTTGGCCACTCAAGAGAACTAACGTATTTCGAGGTATGATATGCGACTGCAAAAAAAAAAAAAACAAAAAACAAAGAAACAAATTATGTAGATTAAAGGCAAAATCACCTTTCCATCTTCTGCTAGGCGGAGGGAGAACTGCGGAGGGCTTCCAAGGTCAGTGCTGATAGACATACTAGCAACCTGAAGGCGCCCAATCGCAACTAGACAACTCGAAGGTGGAGCATCGAGTCCACCTGGCGGTGAATTCTTGACATAACCCGTACAGTGTACCACAACGTAATGGTGGCCATTATGTGTAAATAGCGGCCTTCTGTTGCATAACCTGTGCAGCTGCTCTAGAGGTCCTAAACGCATTCTGAAATATGCGAAAATGCTTCTCACATATTCTATAACATCATTCACATTCAGCTTTAAGGAAACGACTTCGATATTTTAGCTGATCAAGCTTAAAGATTTTAAATCCGAAAGTCTAATCTGATCACCAAAGTCTAATCCAAAACCATATCTCATTATTTACGTATAACTTTAGCAAATTAAGACAAGTCTTTAATGCTTGCGAAAATAATGCACCTGCATATGAAGCCACGCCTGCAACTCATGTGAACTCGTACTGATCCTTGCTCTTTCTTCACGGTTCCGGTCTTGAGATCCAGCACCCTGTTCAGACTTGCGTCACTACCGCACAGTTGATCACGAACTTTTTCCATATCGTCCGGGTGGATAAGCTCGTATATCGGATGATGCAACCAATCCTCCTAAACAACGGCTACTATCGAAGTGCATTCACTGCGAATCGCTTCGGAGCGTCAACAAAGATAACACAAAATATATTTAAAAGATGCAAACGCAACTCGTCTGACTAAAAAAACGCAACACTGGTATAGTCTGATAACTGTAAACATTTGCTCATAACATGGACATCTCATCATTTCCGGAAATACGCTAGTGGTGAGTGTAGTGACCGACGTCCACTAAATAATGACCATTAGAGCACAATGCTAAACTTTAAAGGAAAACATCATCCGCTAAAAACTCATAAAACATCGTTTCCTCTCGAGTCATTAGAGAAGAGATGCACCTATTTGCTATTATTGTATTCAAAGAGTACATCAATCGAAGAAGCATTTTCCTCACGATACGACGCAATTTCAAAGGATTTTATACTCCCTAAGAAGGCGAAAGCAGATCGGTTCTATCAAGGCAAGTCAAATAACTAGATTGCTTGATGAGAACGGATTCTTTTAATAAAGCAGCAGGCAAGCTTTCGCTTAAAAGGTAAAAAAATAAAAGGTACTAAAATATCAAACCTGTCGTACATTAAGTACTGGTACAATTGAATCAGCAACATAGAGCACCCGGCCTGTATCACAACATACAACGAAAAGAAATCCATTCGCTGCTTCTAGTATTAGGTGCTTCAGTTCTTGGTCTGTCAAGAAAGATGGCTTATAAGAAGCCTCTGTGCCCGTCTGAGACGTACCACGGATAGCCTTAACGATCTCTTGTAAAAATTAAATAAAGAAAGTATAAACTAAATAAAGAAAACATTAAAGATATAAGGAACATAAGAGAAAAACCTGAGTAATAAGTCAGTTCATTCGATCATTCTTATATATATATCTCAAGGACGAAAATGAGCGATAATAATAAAGATCGAGCACTTGAAGTTAATGACTTTTCAATTTTTTTTCCCCGCTCACCAGCCTTCTATGAAAATATTTAGGCGATTTTACAAGTTCGAAACCCGACCATTCTTCCACAGAAGTTAAATTGGAGTATCTCATTGAATAAGAAATATACAAAACTACAGTATCAAAATAGTAAGATCTGTTCTAATTTAATAATGAAGTAAATCAGTTGTTGGCTCTTGAAGAAAACTATTCTCATTCGTAATACATTCACGTTAATTTGCAATAATTTAACTACGGATAATGACGAAAAATTTTCAATAAAAAGGCATACAGAAATTATACGGTTGACTGAATAGAACTAATGTGCTTTCCCAAAAACAAAAAAAAAAGAAGAGAAGCGAATATGAAAGAAATCAGTGAACAACCTTCATATGCGATACGGCCATACGAAGAATGGTAAGCTTATCAGGTTTGCGCCCGAGGGCTGCACACTGTGGTACCATTTCGGCGAGTTCATTGATGTAATGTGTCATCTTGTTACGTCGACGACGTTCGATTTCGCTATGGTTTTCACGAGCGAATCGCTCTTTAGTATCGTTGCCTTCTTCTCCTTCCCCCACCTCCATTCGTGCATACTTTGACATTGAAACTCCCAAATCGTCTTCCTCCGAACTGAAATGCCGCTGCTCAAAACAAGACTCTCAGAATAAAAATAAGCGTCAAATTATTCAAAAAATCCATCAATAATTATCTTATCTCATAATAAGTAATCAAATGACTCTTCAATTATGATCATCGATATCAGAGATGAACGATGTGCTTGAAATCATGCCCCTCTCCATTCCCCAACAAAAATCGAACAATGCTTCCAGCGGCTAGAGCGACCGCTGCAAGGTCAGACTAACCCGATTTCATAAGGCAGAAATTTATTCGCCTAAATGAACTCTGTTTCGAGGTCACAAATATGTGCCAAAGACTAGGCATTTAAGCAAAAATGCGCACCAATCTTACGAGTGAATGTAGACGTTAAGCAACAACATCGCACAAACAATGCTTAGACATAAGATCACGCAGACTGAATCTCAGTGATAGCCCATCTAACTTAACAGCTTCATGAACCCATCGCTAATACCTCTAACACCTGGCAAAGAATCATAAGTTCGAGTTTAATGTAGGCGTCGGATTTTTAATCGGACACACCATTTGTACAACACTCGCCACGTCGAACAACAATTCTTGGAAAGTGTTAATTCAAGAAGAGATTTCACCTTCCAATATCACGGTGCGAGACAGAAAGGACTTTAGACGAGGTAAAGGGATACTCAAAAAAACATCCGAGATTTTATAGTACATGGATTTTTTTGTAATTTTGCTCACATGACAAAAAAACTGATGAATGAGGTGAATAAGGTAGAGCATAACATGAAAACAGCACATATTTCAAAGATTCGATTTTCAAGCCTTAATTTCGAGTTGGAAAGGCATACGGTAGGAAATGATTTAGAAGACAACCTGCTGAACTATGATGAAGTATAATCATACATGCTGTATCACCTAACAATTCAACAGTGGTATCGTCCGTCGTCATGCTTTTTCCACACAGGACCCGAATTTGAAAAGCGTCCCTTCGGAATAATTTAACGCCTCATTTCTCGCGATATTTCACTTCAATTCTTGTATTGCAAAAGCACCCCATCCAGAGATGGACTTCGTTGAAAATTATTTTCCAATTTCTCTCTTGCTTTCAAATCCCTTTCGCAAAATCCCTCCTCGAATTATTCACCGCGATTCATTTCCTTCTAATCATTGTCCAACAATGGTGGCGCTAAGCAATCGAACGAATTTCGGTCCGTTTTCACCGGCCAAAATATAGTTTCTATTGTTTCCATTTTTTCCAGACAGAACTGAAACTTGGTTCTCGGGCCGGTAATTCATCGATATTTTCGAAGTTCACTCCGTTCATCCGGTTGCAACCGAAATTCTGCTTTTCTGAACGCCCCTGTCGGTAACCAACCGATATTTTTGAAACATCTTCGGTTTCAACCGGATGCTCTGTGTCCGTTACCGACTGTTACCATTCCATTAAAATAGGATTTCTCAGTGAAATGACAGAATTCCGTAGAATTTAACGCGTACAGAATTTCTTTCTCGCCGGAATACGGTAGGCACATGATGCACTGTGCTGCAAAGTTCGAAGATACGTCTTGAAAACGATATATATATATATATATATATATATATATATATATATATATATATATATATATATATATATATATATATATATATATATATATATATATATATATATATATATATATATATATATATATATATATATATATATATATATATATATATATATATATATATATATATATATATATATATATTCCATCACACGAAAATTGCTTCTCAAAATTCATTCACGACAGGTGGATCACATCCAGCGTTTCCTATCGGTTGCTGCGCGATTCATTTTTAGTGCACTGCGATCAAACTCTTCGGCTCCGTCCTACCGAGCCACTCTGCCTAGCACTCTCATCGGGACAAGGACCGCGAAGTTTCGACCCTCCTTTTAAACGGAACAACAGTGAGCACACTCGTCAGCTTTGCTGGGCAAGAGATGAGTCTAAGCTCTAACCTTCACGCGAACCTAGAACTTCGCCTCATGAGTGAAAGCGGAAGCAACATGAAGATACATTTATTCGCAGTGAATGCTTTCTATGCGCGGGTGAAGAAGTGCAGCTCGAAAAAAAAATTCAACATTGTAAGCAAGCTCGTTATAGTAGTATTTGCAGTTTTATGACCGAACTAAAACGCTGCGTAGAGCACAGCGTAACATTGTGAGTTTGAACAAATGGCCTGCTGTTTTCAAAATATAAGGGGACTTCACCTCCAAATTTTGCGCGGTGTGCGCGGATTTCTTCAAGCGAAAGTACTCGACTTTAGTGCATTATTTTCATGAGGCAAAACTTTAAAAAGCGTCGCTATATACGACAGAGTGACATTCTGCCAGAGAGAATAAGAGCTCCTTTGAAGGTTTACATAATGTACGAGTGGATAAAGTCCTTAAGCTTATACGAAATGACGTTAAGTAATATACGGCGGCACTTTTCTTGTTGCTCGGTAAATGAGACGAAAAGATGAGAAACGTCGACAAACAGAGGAAACTGATCGTTCGGAATGGTCTTAAAACTTGTCAGTTTACCCGTATAGGTTCCCTCATAATAGTATCCGGAACTAAAATAATCTGAGTTAGAATCCGTTCTAGTGCGGCTGTCGGGCGGAGTCGGACTTGCACTATTACCGTATAAAGATGTGCTAGACTTTGCCCTGGTTCTAATATCGATTACTAGCAAGTTTTACTCGGACCGATAGTAAGACCATTTCTGTATAAGATGCACCGGTATTCGGAGCACGTCACTACTAAATCACGGTCCACTAGATATTAATGGAGCACATGATATCCAGACGAAACGAGCAAGTAAGGAGGAAAACAAAAACTTACGCTCCATGTTGCCATGGGTCGATGAACGTGGGCGCTTGACTACTGCCTGTAGCCATAAGCCTTGTCTGAGGTGGTCGCTATACGGAATGACGCAAGGAATTCGCCCTGTGTGGCTCCTCGTAACGACGGCCGGACACAAGAGCACGGCACAATCTGCTGCACTCTGCGCTCTCTAGCGGCCTCCCCTCGCGTAACGCAGACCTGATCGTGTTCTCTGGTCGTCTCGGGGTGTCGCTCTCACAACTCTTCAACATTTTACGCATTTTTCGCTATACACACTAACAAAGCCCACACAGGCAGCGACATATCAAGCATCAACAGCGTCGGTGACACTGCGCATACATGTCACTCGCCCATTGCGGATGGAAGGGGTGGTACCTGAGCGAAATTTCAGGTTGTTTGGGCTCTTTCTGAGACTATAAATGGCATCTGTTTAGAGAATTGGGTAGGATTTAAATGTAGCCTCATTCTTGAGCTGAGCGAAAAACTAGATTGCCCTTACACATAATGACTGCGGAATAAGCTGAAGATGTGCTAATTCAGTAGACAGTTCAACAGTCTTTTCACCTACGTTCCGAAATGTGAGAGGTAGTGGAACAAGTACCAGAGAAGTGTGCTGTTTCAATAATCTCCTTTATAGTTTTTAAGTTTAGATTTGTTCGCATATGGAACGTTTCGTCTGAAAACATTGTTGAAGCGGACAATCTTTCAACGTTCGTGTATTGCCTAAATTCTTTTCACCTCACATAAAATCTCTCTACTTTCATTCATCGCTACATTATTTTCCTCGTTTTTACGTAAATAAACGGTGTTTGATGTTTTTATCACTCAAAAAAAAATGTATATATTTCATTGATAACTATGATAATCTGTTTTGTTGTTCTGCGTATGGGTATTAATTATGAACCAATATTGCTATAAATATGCTTCATCTAACGATATTCTATTTCATTGGCTGTTTTTTTTTGTTCTGCGTCTATATGTGAACTTTATATGTACTTTTTGCGCGTCTAAACTGCTAATGATGCAGTCTGCCTTATTCTCTTCGTATTATACGACTTTTGTTGAGGCAGATTTGGTCGCCAAAAAATAAAAAATTTATGCCATTCTGGGGTTGCAACTCAGTAAAAAAAAGTGACAAATATATAAATCGAGTAAAAAAAAATCGATTGCAGCGATCAGGCAAAGGGTCATGAAAAGGTGACGCTTTTCTTCTGCAGATATTACTTACTATATGTGTCCATTAGAGATTTTAAGGGTTGAATCGGACTCAGTCAAGCACAAATCAACACATGACAACAAATCACTCTGCCACACCCGTTGTCTTCCACTCCTGTAAGTTCTAACTCAGCCTAATTGATGCTACTAGCCGACATTTCCAGACAATTTCTAGTAGAGTAATTGATGTCCACAGGTTATTCAGATGAAAGCGCAGCCCAACGGCAGGCGGCGTTTCGCCTTCTCGCAACTATGACAGCAAAACTCAAAATTTCCACTTCATTTAGAATATTTTAATTTAACAGCTGCAAGTGAATAGAGCAGTGCAACTACGTCACAGCGAAGCAAGAGTGATGTGGTCCTTTTCGGTGTTGCGATCTCTATCCTTCATCCTTACCTCATTCAAAGTATAATTTGGAACCTCAGTGAATTTTTCGGGGCAGTTTTTGCAACTCATTTGCAAAGTATAGGAGATTTATTTTCGCTAAAAAAGGGAAGAAAATTTTCTCTCTACTTATATCATTTCACATATATCACTGGAATTCTTTATTTACCATATTAGCTTCAACACCAATCCCTCTCCCTCTACCCTTCCCTTCCTCTCTTTAAATGCACTTATAGCTCCTCCTCCCAATTATAACTTTTCAAGGGGGAAAAGTGAGGTCGTTCTACGAAATTTTGACGAGAATCTCAACTACTTTGAATAGTTCTGTCTCTAAAATCTCGGGAAGTTCGTAAACCAGATGTTTTATTCGAAGAAATAGGGTACAATACAAGAGTTCTGTTTATTGTTACTCCCAAAATTTTCCGTCAGCTGCTTTTTTTAGACCATCGAAGGCAAAACATCTCTCCTGACCCACTCATTAGTCCTGCTTCCAGCAATAAAGTACGTAGTATAGCACCACTACTACAGTATTAAGGGCAACATATTAGCGATGCAGTTACGCCGATACTTTCGCATTACCCACATTTCCGGACCAAGATTATGAACTCGAGTTGCAAAGGCAATAAAATTGCCGCAGGAAACGAATCCAATAAGAGCGATAAGCGGGCAGTGTCGCTTTCAACGAGGCTAGCATTGTGTAATAATCAACTGCCCCGTTAATAATGCACTTTAAAGCAGATCTTCATTCATAATCATAAAAATTGAGCATTCAGTTTCGATGCACTAATTTCCCGTCGAAAGCAATATTCGAATAATAAAATGAAATGACTAAATTAGAGAAAAAAAATTATTCGTTCTTTCAATTGCAACAATTGACTAGAAGAAAATATACATTACATATGAAAATTATCATTATTTAGCGTCTAATAAGCTGAACTAAAAAAGAAAATCATCAATTCCTCAGGGATCTTTTTTTTTTAAATGAATCTTGCTAGTGAATATTCCATCAATGGAGAAAAGTGGAATGCAAATTAAACGACATCGAATACTTTATAGTATAAAAATTGCAGAAATATAGAAATGAATCTAAGATAATCGAATACATCTATTGATATTTTTGAAAATTTGAAATGCAAAATTTATATGCGTTTTCTAGGCAAATATTTCATCGATTTCAAATTTCAATTGTTGAAGAAATATCGAAATGAAACGCTTAAATTTGAAAATAGAGAAGTCGCAATAAATCATTAATTCTGGATTCGATGGAATCTAAAGTATCGTTTATAAATAGGCGCAATCGGAAAATAGCGCAATGTACTTGTTGTTTTCCCTTTAAAAAATGAATTCAAATTTACACTCTTTTACGCCTATTATTTTTCAAGAACAACCTATACAATAATTTCAGATTTGTGCAATATTGCGCTCTATTTGATGCGAGTGTAGTTACACTGCGGGAATACAGTACTTTTCGATACGATGGTATCACTGATTGAAACACCATAACGTTTTATTTTCCTACAATTTGAGAAATTTTTATGCATTATGCACTGAAGAAAACAATGCAAGCCTCGATTATATGAATTGAGATCATCACAACAACTGAATCAATCATAGATTTTCACGTGTTTTTTGTATGCCAGTTTGAAGCAAACATAAAGCATAAAATGGGAATTTTATTGCTAATGAAGAATCTATACCTGCATTATGTCAGCTATGGCAGCGAAGAGCCAACCCAAGATATCTACTTGTCATCTAACACTGCAGCGATCACAATTACTAGTATAGTCGATTCTCATTTATTTTTCTTCACATAATGTTGCTGATGATCGTATAAATCGATCAGTATGCGCGCTTGTGCCACCCTAGACGATATCCGGGGTCTATGTAAGTGGAGCTTCGGCATGTCTGAATATCTTTGGCTCTACTAGTTTTTGGGGCCATAATGCTCCCGTATAAACTACTCCCTCCACATGCTGTTATAGACAGAGAATCGTTTGGTAATTAAATTTCTGTGACGGTACAACGACCAAAGTCGATGGTTTCAAAGAATTTTGGGGATAGACTTCCGCACTTTCAACTCACCTCAGACTATTAAGCTGACGTTATTAGGGAAGACAGTGTCGGATTTTTTTGAAAGAATTCAGAGTATGCGTTGCTAAACCACATGAGTACCCCGAGTGAACTAGAATCTTATCCTGTTTGGTGTTGTGATCTTCACATAACCGAATCTCGCAGACCAGGCACAATCCTTACAGACGACGAAGTAAGACTGAAAGGCAAAGAAGGATGCTCAGAGAGGCAGCCAGGAATATAGCTAACACACACCCTGAGTTCCTTCAGAAGAGATGAAAATGAAGGCTAAATAAAGGCTCTCAGGAAGCGTAGCCCGAAGCGTGTCCAAAACACTTTGAGTTGCTGCAGAAGGTTTGACCTATAGGCTGAAGAAAGGCTATCAAAGACGGCAGCCAGAAATGTATTCAGCGACTCTGATGTTCGTGCGAATGAAGCTTTTTAGTTGCAGCGAATGCTGGAACGAAAGCAGCAAACTGCACTGTTAAAGAGAGCCGGTCTTCTACATAGTTTTCACCGTTGTGCCGTTCATGAATAATTACTACAGTAAGAGGTGAAAATCATTACAATATTCAATATGGGGACGAGGCGAAATTTATATGGAACCTATTCAGTCCCAACACTTTCCTACACATTATATATCACTGTGCTTTCTCCACATCTGTTCTTCGAATGCTGGTCCATTTGTTCTTCGACCTGACGTGGTCACGACGCAGAGATTTATATTTATTGATGCAGGTAACGGTTCGGCGAATATCGGTGTGTAGAACGACGCAGCGGACGAGGGCTGTGTTGTCATTGATTCCCGTCGTTCGCAGGTTGGGATTTGCAAAGGATAAGACGAACAGGTATTTACCTGCAGTTTGATGAGCGCATGATCGTAATGATTTCGCAACTGAATGACATATTTGATCGAAGTTCCAATATTTGTTTCGACTTGATAAAACACAGTTTTGAAATGACGCCAGGAATCCAATGCTTCATTGTTGTCATAACGAAGACCTTGTTCGATTGTGCAAAGACACTTTTTGAGTTGAAATGGTGCCCGCTGAATTATCAGAGCATTCGTTCACAGCGTGGAGACGAACTTTTGCTGCGTACAGGACGATGGAGTTGCAGAAGTGCGGTATGTGGAAAGGAAATCGTCAACGGCTTGCTGGAATGAATGCTCGATTTGGCTCCTTGTGCTTCTTGGTGCCTTGCTCGACTGTGGCAAAGAAGATGGTGCGGAGATGGTCGAGAGGGTATGGCAGCAATAGCAAGTGCTTAGTGCTCACTTTTTGAAAGAATACTTTGATAGGTGCAGGAGTAAAAGGATTACCATTACCTGTCACAATCGTTTACGATTGCCTATTACTGCATACAATGTGATACGGTTCCACCGGATGTTGCATCATTTACGAACAGATAAGGTGGACAACCCGAGAAAGAATCAACTACGACAGGTAGGTAACGACTGTCGGTTGGTCCAACATAGTCCAGGTGCAGACACTGCCAGAGGTGTCGGCATTATGCCCATAAAGCGTGGACTTTTGGCAATAATGTTACATGGGATGCATTCCTTGAGAAAACGTTCTGTATCGGAATCAGTATGGGGTATGTGCCCGCAAAGGTTTTCATACGCATAGTACCGGAGCATAACCTATCATGTCATATAGAATTACCTGATTTTTATTTCGATTACTGCTACACGTAATGCTATGAGATTATTATCGTTGGGTATTTTGAAACATTTTCGGGTGCACTTCTAAAAGTTACCTTCGTAACAAAACAATGTGAACTGAGTTTTTATCAGAAGGCACGCTTTTTAGAAGACAACACGCACAAGTCCTTCTTGCCTCCCCCTAACTCCTTCCTCTTCATCTAAGAGACGGAAGAATGGCTAGGATCCGGAAATCATTGCATCTTCAAAAACGCGCACTATTCGCTTATTACGTTTGTGAGGCGAGGTGAAAAGCACGAGGAGTGTAACGAAGGGAATTATCCGGGAACAAAACTGAACGATATGTAAATCAAATCTCATTCCACAATAATAGAATTTATTGCCAACAGGTGATGGAAAAATATTAGAAATGCCAATGTTAATGCTACTAATATAAACAATCGCAAACATCAAACCTCTTTCGAGTTTATTCTGAGTGTAATCCTTTTCCACTAACTTATCTCCAACACAGCTAGATTGGTGCTTCTTGCTTATGCTCTATTTTGGATGTTGTTATTGCCGACAACTCTTTAAATGAAAAACATAGAAATATTTTTTAAAGCAAACGTTCACATGTTTTGCCAGCTGCATTTTCAAATGTCTCGAATACACCGTTCATTTTCTGATCTCTACATATAAATTTCAAGCGTCGAAAGAAGCGGTATCAGTTGTTCAAAATTCCTATCCCAGTATACAGATTTGGGTACGATCGTCGAATTGTTTAGGTTAGCGTAGAGGAACTGAAAACTATAGCCGTTCCGTTTAGCGCACTATATTCAAATATAAATACGAGTTGGATATAATCGACTGGTAGAACTATAAATGCTGCTCACAGAGTAGCACACTTATGATGTAGTTTAAAATTGAGAGACGAATGAGATGTGATGCGATAGCACAGAGAATAAAAACGACGCTAAATGACATACGTGAAAATAGGAAGTCGAACGGATGGAGACATCGCACTTGGCGACCGACATACGGAAGAGTGTAATGCGACATGACAGTGACGATGTTGCTTCAGGGTAGCTTGATGCATCATGTGAAATCCACAAATCCGACTGAGAACATATGCTCTTGATAGATTAATAAGTGGATGCCTAGCTGGTAACGCTATAGGTGAATCGGGAATATATGAGGAATCGCAGCCACAGGTGGAGGAAAAATGAACAGAGTCGCAGTGGCGTTAAACGAAGGTGGCGGCAAAACGCAATGATTGTTGCTCTTTTAATTGGTAAATAAATTTTAATGAAAGCGACAAAAACTGCATAATCATAGCTAAAGAATGGGCAAAAATTTGAGGCTATTATACTCTTTCATATCTTCTTACCGTAACCCCACTTTCCTTTTCAAAACTAACTCGATCAGTCATTCCTTTTCTAAGAATTATATATATATATATATATATATATATATATATATATATATATATATATATATATATATATATATATATATATATATATATATATATATATATATATATATATATATATATATATATATATATATATATATATATATATATATATATATATATATACAATGCTGCCATTGAGGATTCATTTAATGGGCTATCAGTCATCCCACATCCCACAGATCCCCAAAATGCCGCAAACAAAGGAGTATCATTGGCGACAAGTGAAAATGTTTTAACTGGTCGCATGAGAATTTAAATCAAGATTTAGAAGTATGTTAGTTATTAGAAATTTGTCACTCGCATAATTTTCGGTGAGCTAAAAGTAATTTAAGCGCGTCTATTATTACATAGATCTTTTAGAGCAAATTTCCTAATTCGTATCCGGTACCAAAGATACGTAAGTCTAGGGATTCGAATTCCGATTGTTCAATTTAACTAGAGCATAACTTGTGGCAATTTGAGAGTGAAAATTTTCGAATGATTAGTGCCTAAAAGAATATTGACGTTCTTTGAAACAGTGACCTCTTTAAACGTTTCATTCAAGTCGCAAAGGTTGTTATACTTTCAGTATTGGAACTGCTCTCAAAGACAGTTATAAGCATTTAAGAATTTCAATAGTATCGTTGAATTTGAATATGCTAAACTTGTTGAGGGATTGTAGATTTAATTAATTTTTTTTTCGCAAATATATTATGAAGAATTGTTTTGTATTTCATATGATTGCATTGAATGCATGCTTTCTTTCAACTGTATAATTGACAATGATTACACAGTCATCCTCATGCGCTTTTTCATCTCAACAATTTTTTCCTCATTCTACAATAGATCGCTTGACTAACTGGAACGTTTTCCAGTAGCAATACTGTCTCAAACAGGCTGAGGTGGATAGCAATCTCTTCAAGAAGAGGGGATTAATTTCCATTTAAGAGAATATATGCAACATGCATCATTCGATCTATCATTTGAGCACGCAGCTTCTTGTACGGGAACGAAAGTGGGGGTCAACAGGATGGGTTTTTTTTTTGCTTGTATGTCAAAAGGAATAAAAGATAGCAGTCGGTTAAGAGAAGACAGGAAACCACATAGACAACTGCGGAGGGTTTTTTCAGCATTCTAGCATCGTGAAACAACAGAGGGGATTTCATCACACAACATTGCAAATATTGTTCCAGTGCAGTAAATTGGCATCCAAGGGCGGCCTGTGGATTCTTTGTTTAAAAGTCCTCAAAAAACACCTCGATTCGTTCGAAGCATCTTCTCAACGACCCACATTTAGGCTCGAAATCAGCTCGTGTCCTTTCACTTCTTTTGATTACTCAAAACGGCAAAGGTTTTATTTCACTATTTCTACGGTTTAACATCAATCCTTTTCAGACATTATCATAACATAATTTGCATTTAAATAGGAATCAAAATCCAAATTATTAAATTTCAATTTCTGTGCTAGTTGATTTAATTTTCTAAATGTGAACAATGCTTAACGACTTTCAACATGAGGTGTAAATTTCGTCATGTAAATGAATCGACACCTTTCTGCAAGCTTATATCGTTTAGACTACCTACCCCTTCTTCTCTTTGCTCTCGTGTATACTACGTCGAGTTAACGATCTATCACTGCATTGTGTAGCAGGCTTTTCAACGACGGAAACTAGCTTTTTTTTGTTAACTTCAAAGCTATACAATGCAAAATGGGAGCTATAGTAATGTTTTACACTATATAGTGATGTTAATACATATTACATTTTATTAGTCCTTTTAATTCGTGGGGGGGGGGGGGGGAGAATATTTGCATTTACAGGAACAAAGTTTTTAATTCTTTTTTTTTTTTTTGAAAATTTGAATTCGAAAGCTCTATCAGGTATGATTTCATACGAATATGAAACACCATTTCACAGTTGCTTTTCTACAGCGGTGGGTTTTATATCGAAAAATGTTTGCAGTCGCATCTGCAGTTAGATTTCTCAAGCAACCTCCTACACCTCAGTAGCTGGCTGCGGGAGAAGGGGCAGGAGGAGGAGGGAGGAGGGGGAAGGGAGAGAATAATGAAAGAGATGATATCTAGTTTTGACATTCGCCAACCACCGTTACACTGCTTCGCATTTTTAAACGTCGCTTTCTATTTTGTAGTGTTCATTTTACGACGATCTCAGACCATTTTATAACATGCACTGCGATCGTTGTTCCTTCGTCGACAACCATGGGACCACGCAAAATGGTGCGCATTATTAACGAAGCAGGTAAGTTTACCTTCGGACGTTTACTTGCACCTATAATCGAGGAAAACCCACTTATTGTATAGTGTCTGAGAGATGGCGACCTGCCATGCACTACTCCGTTCAATAAACAAAACTGCGAATGTGGCAGACGTGCGACAAACATACTTTCATCGAACACGTGTTTATCATCACGAATGTCCGGTTCATGCAAGATGGCGCTGAATTTGTCGCTGTCTGCCTTAAAAGGATCGCGAGCGTGAGCGTCTACAAGCGCGACATACACTTTCGCCGTGTTCCCTCAGCCAGGTTCAATTTTGATCGTTGTGCCACTTTCTGAAGGCACTCTCTTCGTAGCAGCTCTCGTTCTCTTCACTTACTCTCGTCGGTTTCTCTTTCGCCGTCGTTATCCTCGACCGTGCTTTCAGATGTGCGTCAATTACGTACGTCTCTTTCCGTTGTGCAATGTTTATTTGAAGTGCCCTCTGTTACCTTTGCACATGCACAACTATATTCGTTTGTGACCTACAATCTGAATTGTTGCCAGATTGCAATTGGCAGCCGTCACAAACAATCCTCGCAGTCGTACCATCTTTAGCCCGATATTCGTCACCTTTAAGTGTGAGCGACCGCTGAGAACAGTCCTTTTATCTTTGCGACCTATATGGTGGTTTCACTGTCTTTACTTCAATCGATGCAATATCGTTTCGAGATCAACCTTATTGCTTTCCACCTACTGAGGAAACTTTCATATTCATGAAGAATACGTGCTTATAATGCACTTAAAATGAGTGCTTATGTGCACTCATTTTACTGTCATTGAGAATGCCTTGAAAGAAGTGTCCGGCAGGGAAGACTAACCCTCGCCGTGAACTATTTTTCTTGAGGAGGAGGGGGTTAATGAATGTAAATTCGAAAAGAATCTTTACTTTTAGAAGCTCTAGGATTGTGGAAATTGCTAGGTTTATAGCACATTAAAACCGTCATGCTAGCTTGCATTTTTCGGAATCTATAAATGTCAGTTTCGCAATTTTACCCCACAGCGAAGAAAACTTGATTAATTTCAAGTGATTAGTAGATCATTTGATCATAAGTATGTTTCATACTTCTTGCTTATAAATGTGCTAAGAGCGCAAAATAAACCGCACAGAAAAATGCCCAATTTCATCGTATTGCCCTTAGAAATAATAAAAGCGAATGTGTTTTCATGTGGCCAATGAAGCAGGAAGTAAGCAATGGTCATTTGTGTCCATTGGCTTAAGGCAGAGCGATAATTGCTGCAAAGAACCGTTCATTTGTTGTTGCACAGTTGCGCTGTTGATCCTATTAAAACTGAGTGTCATAAATAGATGGCACACTGATTTATGCAGCATCTTCCATAAGTGAGTGCATCGCGTGCACTCATAATAGCCAAATCGCTTATGTAAATCTCATTTACCGCATTATCACATGCAATCGTTCACAACTCATTTCTGCTTTCTTGCATATTTCACTGCTTTAGCATAAAATTTATTCCAACCGGATCATCTAAGTACGATTCTCATTCCACTTGAATTGCTTTTTATCGTACCGATTGTTTTCGATCACTGAAACACTTGTTCAAAATTATATTACCTGTCTCCAGGTAATATTTTCACATCATATTACGTGTTTGTTCAAGATCATTATCATATTACCTGTTCAGTTTTCCTTCTGTGAAGACTGTAAATTTTATTCGCTTATTGTTTTATTTCACAACGAAACATCGGATTTTTGTCCATGTTTACTAATGGTATTCTAATACTAGAGAAGAACCACATTTTATTCTCGTTTCGTTGCCGTTGAATTGAAAAAAATTTTCGTAGATTTAAGTGCAATTGTTAAACAACGTTTGCAGTGATTTCGATGTGAATCCAAGACAGCATTATCCAGATAAAATTTACAGCTAAAGGTGTCCAAGACAGCATTGTCCAAATTTACAGCTAAATCCAAGACAGTATTTACAACTTCTTTCTGGCTACATGCGCTAAAGGTGTTAAAGGATATACCATAAGGTGATATCTAATGAGCGGAGGGAAGCTGCATGAGCGGCTTCGAAGCGGGAACGCCGTGCTGCGGCCGCGCTAGAGGGCGCCGAACTTGACGCATTGCGGTGCCGATGCACCGCCCTCTGCGCACCACAGCAGCGAAATTTATTCAAAACGAAATGCAACGACATGCTAGCGCTTTGTCCCCGATCGGCCGCCTTCAGACAGCTTCAGTTCTATGGCTGTCACCATTTCTACTAGGCTACTGCCATTCACGAATCATTTCCTCACTGTGTCCTTATACTTCAACAACAGGCATCGGAGAAATTTCTCTTCAAGTCTTGTTCTATTGTAGAAAAAAAATGCATAACGTACTATGACTTTATCAGGTAAGGGGCGTGCCACTTCACTGCCATTTTTATAGAGTGCGCCTAATTCGACTTTAACAGCACCAGCACCAAAGATGACGAGAAGTAGTTCGGTCACCTCATGCTGGCGCCATCGCTGAATTGAATATCAGCTTCTGATGAACTCAACGCTCCTTTCTATTTATTTTCTTAGTACAGCTGCTTAGCCTTACGCAACACTCGATGATTGCCTTCTCATTTTTCCATCCTTTGTTCATGAACGCTGCCACTGCAAACTTTTTCTCTTACTGCGTTCACTTACCCATAATTATCTATCCTTCGACTATGCTATTACTACTTAATATTACTTCATTTTGTTGGATCATTATTTTAACAGTTTTCCAATGAGTCGTGTTGTTTGCTCATGCGTTTTTTCTGAGCAAATTCCAGTGGTATTCAAATTAACAGCCTTTTAAAAAAGCATAACATCGTGTTGGCTCTCGCAATGATACTCTTTCATGTATTTATATGTTTTGAAAACTATTCATTTTTCTTTGTAAGTTTCATTCAGGTAACAACTGTCGAATATAATTTTACTCTTCGAATATATAAAATAGTATATACATCATATATATTCATTCTATCTTCACGTTATTTATGTTGCAAATAGTTCATTATTTAAATTCCGAAGAAGTATCACGCCTTTCAATATTACTGTGATCTCACTTGATGCTCATATACTTCAAGCTATATGAGTGATTAAAGCATAATTTCGATTTCAATTCTTTGACCGATAATTACAGGTGTTGCGATGGATTAATTCTCGTTTTGCTAATTTGATGACCTTGCAATGTCAGCTCACGCTCATACATTAGTGACCTTGCGCAGTGACCCCTTAGTGCCAGCTGCGCTACGTATCTAGGTGACCCCCTCCCTGTTCTCACCTGTCGGTACCCACTTCATTATTTTTGTGAGACCTTCCATCTCATTCGTTGCACAAATATTAGCTAATATTCAGCTATTCTTTTCGTCGCTGTTCTATTTCTACTGCAATTTTTTGATTTCTCTATGCATTTGCGGTTAATAAATACGCCACAAAGGGAGTAAGTTAGATTGCTTGGCGAAAGTGTTTTATTGCTTTAGTAAGAACTTCCAAGCAACATTACTATACTTATAAGCATTTAAAATTTTAGTGTGTTCTCGAGCTGCAATTTTATCTGCTTATGCAGTGTACAATTGCCAAAAGATTTTTATTCACCGTCATTTACATAACTATTCATCATCATTTAGCGGAGTGTGAAATGCTGATATTTGTATAGTCGACTATGATAGAATATCGCGTCATGTTCAGGGCATAAGAGCTATCAATATCCTCCGTAATATTTCGGCAAATTATTTATACCTAATAAACGTTTGCAATAAAAGGAGATGAAGCGCCGTCATTGTATCGCAATTATCAATCAAGAATGCTGACTATAGGAATGCGCTAAAATTGATTCCTCGTTTCATCGGTGGATTAGTCCTCTAACAACTACAAGTCACTAATGGACATCAGGGCAAAACTGTATATCATATCGACGCATGATTCGGCTGAGAATACGGAATGGACCGATGAAGCAATAGCTGTCACTTCCTTCCGTACCTATCCGTTTCCCCAGCCATCAATTCGCCTCGGTTGAAAGTCTGAATTTGGATATTGCGTTTGTTGTTGCGTGACGAGTAAGCGAGAAGGAATAACGGCGAAAGTGTGCATGTAATTAGGTCAAAAAGTTAACGCTGGCGAGCGGACTATGGTGCGGTCATGAAGCGCGACCTCGTGGTGGCTGGCCCGATTCCGTTCACCTTGAGTGATATGCTGTGCGTCCCCTCCAGACCCCTACTTGGCAGTTGCCACCATCTTCCTCCTTTTCTCATTCTTTCCAAAAAAAAAAATCTTCTCTTAATGCTATCCGAGATGTTTAAATGGCCTAGCCCCCTACCGCTCGATACCATTATTTCCCTCATGCATTGCATGAAACGTCCCGCCAAGATTTCCTTCCGAGTGAACCCATATTTCTTCGTCGCAACAAATCGCATTTTGTTATCGAACGGTTTTCCGTTTAAATATGATTTTGTTGAGCAATGCTTCTTCACATCTGCTCAGAACACAAGTAAAATTCTAACAAATCTGAAGGAAGCATGTACATGACGATAAAGTCGCCGTTGTTTTCACCAATGATAATTCGTTGCAGGCTTCCCTAAACGCTTTGCAGTTCAAGTCAGCTATAGAAAGGTGTTACTCGTTTGCATACTATGCATAAAAGGTAATGATGCCTTTGCCAGGAAAAATGGTAAAAACTTTCGGCTTTTTATCTTGCACTTTACTATGATTTCTTTAAAAGACTTCCTCGCATCAAATTTACCGGGATTTCGTGTGGATCGAACACCCAGTCCGCATCCCGTCGATCGTGAAGAACGTGCCATCAGCTTATGGCCAACATTTACTAATATTACTTCTTTTCGAAGTCTTCCAACTGATTTAATGTGCTACTATTTTATTTTCATTGAGCGAGTGCTTCCGCAGCATCTTAATTTCAAGAGCGGTTGAATCAAAAAATAATTGTTCGGAGAGGGCTGGGGAGGAAAGGCGAAGTGCTATTTCAAGTGAGCTGCCTTCCGCCTTTAGCAGGGGCACAAATCGGCATGAGTAGCAAACGTCGAAAGTGTATAGCAGTCGTACCAATGAATTAATGAGATACAACTATAGTAAACACAAAAGCCGAATTACGAATGCCTTCATCATCTAAATTATTACTACAGGTGGATCCCCAATTCCGTCGTCTAATGTATGAGAGAGCCGCCTAGCTTAAACCCCATCGTTGGTGGGCAGCGTTCGTGTAGTCGATACGGTAGTGTCTGAGAGAGAGAGAGAGAGAGGGTTCATTAACCGAGAGCTTTGAGAGCATCCAATCGCTTTTGCTAAATGTGTGTTTTATGCGCATCCGAGATGCAGCAGCGTTTTCATAGACATTGATTTCTGTTTAGGGAAGTGCGAGCTGCCATTGAAGAGTGATTTCATTGCGGCAATCGCGTACAGCCGACTAATATCCACGAAACTTCAATTTGCATTTTTACCTATCATATTTGCTATACATCTATCGAATGTGATCATTTCATCTGAAACAACGACGACTTTTAAGTTGAAACGTTAGAATGCAATTTTCTTTTTTGTTTTTTTTGAGAATTCATTCTGCATATATGATCTCTCTTTTATCGCAATGAGTTAAATAACACCTTTCAAATATGATTTACCATCAATCATTTTTTTTTTCTCGGTAATCATTAGCAATATTATTATATTCCATCAATAGGTGCATGACGCATTTCGGCTATGTTTGTTTGAATTTTCAACGATTTATTTCCGAATTAAGATGCAGTTAAATTTCGTACTTTTGTCTTCTCAAGCGGTTAAAATTTCTATCACCTCAAAAACGGCATATCTGCCTTCGCGATAAAGAAGTATAAGGACATATTATTTCTCTAGGTATATCCATACTGTAAAAAATGTGTTCCTCTAAAGAGAAAATCGCTAAAAAAAAAGACATTCACGTTTCTATAGCAAAGAAATTATCGATCGCCTATGTGATCCTATAAAAAAAAATAATTGTTATACGATCAAGTATGATTTTAAAATCCACTAGCGAATAAAAAACGGCTAAACTTATGGCAGTTTTCTTGGGTTCATTCATAAATTCAAGGCATTTTATGGTACGCTAACTTCGAATCTTTATTTCAAGATATATGTTTTGATCGCTTCAAATTTTTAAATCTTCAATTCCAATCGCCAACAGAATTTGTTACGATTTTCAAGTTGGATAACTGTTTTGAAAGCATTACGTCTCATTATTTCCATTCTGTGACATTGGGCTTGAAGTTTGCGCATTTTTGTTTTACTGAAAATAAGCACTTGACATATTTTGATAAAGCGTTTGCTTAAAACCACGCTTCTTTAGCAGCTCATTCTATTTAATATCTTCTTATGTGCTTTCACAGAAGCGTATACTCAAAATGCTTGAGTCAAGAATCTGTTAGGTTGTTTGTGTCTTTTGTGACGATTCTTTTATAATTGAACAAATGGCGCTATTCATAATACCATATGATTTTTTTGCTAATATTTGCGGAAATATTTTCACTGCATTCCACATCATCCTATATGTTTGTTTTTTTCTATTTTTATTTTTTTTATTTTAGTTGATTGAAAGCAGCATCGTAGGCATATTCATCGAACAGCAAAACGTAGAACGGAAAAAATCACATAGCCGACTTGAGTAGAAAATCTCTGAAGAAATATAATTTCAAATAAAAATGAGTAGCTTTCAATATAATTAGCGAAAGAAATTGCCTAGGAACAACAAATTCGTTTCAACTATAATAAGGTGAATCGTTAAATTTTCAATTTTTTTAAATTTTTACATCGCTCTCTTGAAATCTTTATTTTCGTTAGTTTTTCTACGATTTTAAAGAAATTATTATTTTCACAACTTTTTAATGAAATGAAAATTTTTCAGCCGTTTAAGCGAAATCCTATAAAATATTGCGGATTTCGGATATATTTGTAGTTTCTAGTGCGGCTTATGTCGGCGCTAACATATCGCTGTTAATAGAAAAGAAAGTGAAACGAAAAATGTGAAGATCAACGCGGAGTTGCATATTCTTTTTTTTTTTTTTTTGGATGAGGGCAGCGTTCAACTTGCTATACATACTATTCTTTGCTTTATTCTTTTATTTTTATTGTTTTCATAGTTTTGTTTGCTTTCATTAAATGTAATAACTCTTTTATCATTTAGCTTATCCCTCCGAAATTCCATTGCTAATTATAAAACTTTTTTGCTAGTGAACATTTGAAAATACTCTTATTTCGACAAATTAAGTTTTATTTCGACAAACGAACTAATTTGAATAATGAGTGAAAATATGAGTTTTTAATTTTTCATTTTATTAAAATATAAGGGAAATATTGCGCATTTTTATTTGTTGAAATTTCATATCGTTGATCGACGATATAATTCTTGCATCGATTTACAAATCGAAAAGCTTATGTCATTTTTTTTTTTTGTTTCTCTACAATGTCATTCATTTCGGCGAAGAAATTTTCACTAATTTCTTCGCCATTTTTGCATTTTATCATTTCCATTCTAGTGCGAAGCACTCCAATATTTCCAAGCATCGTATAAACTGGCGTTTCCATCATCGTATCATATCCATCAATTTGCATGAAGTTTGCGGAGTCTTAACGGACGATAAGCAAATTTAGTGGTTTAGTTGGAAATTTGTGCAGCATGTTGTTCATTAGAAAATTGATTGCAATATTCACAATTATTGTATTGTTTTTGAGCGATTGTGAGATATAATAATTCCTAAAGTGCAAATAACTGATGCGCTTTCTCATTTTGTGATTAGTAACGATGTGTTTGTATCAGAAGTTTTTTATACTCGTAATGAGCGCAATAATTAAAAAGAATTCTACATATGAGCCAACAGTAAATTTACTAGCGGTATTGTGCGCATTTTTGGGTGCTACTCTAAACAACACTAACAATGCATTTATTGATTTGTTATTCATAATCTTCAATTAAAATGCACGAGTGCAAATTTTGCAGTTCTTTTATATAGAAATTTGAACTGAAATTCAAAGGCGTTTGGAATTTTTTTTTTTTTTTTTGCATACTTGAAAGATATACGATATGAATTTTTGTTGAAATAGATATTTTAGAGTGAGGAAATGAGACTTCCAACGTCCAAATTCGGGAAGTCAATCAGTCTTCTTCAGCCACTGAAGCATTACCGTGCAATGTAGCTGCCAACACGCCTGTCTTTCAATGAGTGATCCTCATAGAACGAACACTATGTAGGTGATGATCGCATTTTGAAATATGCATACTCGTAGAATGAAATCGAACCGGAAACCTTGCGCAATATAGTCGCGCTCATCGCCACTTTGTTATGCAATTCTGGATTTGAGAGTTGTATTCAAAAATTTTTTTACAAAGCATTCATTTGAACTGTTACGTTAATACCGCACGATTAAGCGCAAAACACTTTCATTCCTATTTCTTTTATTTGCAAATGCACACTGAAATATAGACAGATTTTCTCCATATAAGTAGAGAGCAACTAACTGCAGTACTGCGACTGTTCTTATGACGTTGAGTCGTCCGATCAAAATTAGAGCTCAGTAAGTTCTTTCCCAATCATACAAGAGGTGGTTAATATCCTTCTAAATACGGATGACAAACGAATTTGAGAACAGAAGAAGCAAACAGTGGGAATTTCTAACTTCCATGCTTCTTTCCAGGGAGTGCAGACATCCAAGGCATCCTCTCTCCTAGAATACCGTAGATCCTGGATTACTGCACTGCTTCCTTTCATTAATGTCGTTAGCTTCAACCATCTCGCCTCTGCAAACGGGAGTTTGCTTTCTCCCCCTTTTCACTTCAATCTGTACTTCTCACAAAAATAATCCCAGCCTTTGTAGAAGTTTTTCTCGCATAGATCATTCGTACCTTCGCTTGTCTTTCGAGTTCCGTCACTTCGAGCATTCGAAGTCTCTACGTCTCAGTCGCCTTAGACAGGACGTCAAACTCTATTGATATGATTCCGCTTCGAAGCTCACCTGTGCAAATTTTTTCACCTCTCTTTATTCTTTTTGAAAGTAGTTGTAAATGTAAAGAATAGAAGGATTGTTGGAGGAAATGTGAAGGGTTTCGTAAGGAAGATCGGATTCAGACATTGCTCGAATATGTTGCAATCGATCACTGGAGATCTGCTAAAGAGTAACAACTTAACAACAATGGTAGCATTCTCGTAGTCGAATGCATTTATTCAACAATAATATGAGAAAGTTTTCATTTTGCTGAACTCTCTGAATAGTACAGTGATATCATTTTAAATATATTGCTCGGTGTTTTCGATGCTTGTGTTACATGAAAGTCAATAATAGGATCAGATAAAATTTATCTTCATATATTTTATTCTTAGAATAAACATAGTTGTATTGAAAGGGTTGTGTATTTTATGCTTTTTTCTTTTGGAAAAAATCATATACGAAAGTAGTTATGAAGACTCATATATCTAAATACATTGGTAGAATGATATGTGTGTCCATGTGTGGTAATATCAAATTACGATTCACATACTGTTTAGTTAAGATTTGCACTGATATGGGTTCTATGAATCGAATTTCAACTCTCTTTCAATTTCTGGATTAGTTTTGCCTTCGCTACTGTTGCAAGTAGCTAGAGGCAAACTTTTTTGTAAAAGCACTTCCTTCTCACGCTCACATTTCCACCAGTAATATAGTTAACCCTGACAGAGATTGGCGGAATATTCGTTTTGACGGGTGGTAGGGTGCTTTGATCACAACGAACATCTCTTAATGCGTCGCAAAATGTTCTTCCAAATTCTTCATCCGTCCCGCCCTCAGCCGTTGCGGTTCGTCCAGCTGTTCAGTGCATTCAGAAGGTGGTCAATCAAAACTTTAGCTGCGTGCCCTTCTGGCCGTTCCCTTTTGACCTCGTCAGTGCTCTAGTTGTTTGCATCTCACGTAGGCCCTCAACGGCTGCGCCATTCCTTCTTTTACGAGACAGCTCTTTTCCATGCGCTCGTTGTGGCCGCATTTAAATGCGCTTCATCCCATCTGCGCTTGAAATGCGCAATGGCCCGTGGCATTTACCACCACCGATTTCGCGCACTGCTTACACTCCTCCTCAGCCAGTTCAAAACTGGTATTAATTGCCACATTTACCTAGCTTCATTATAAACAGCAAATGTGACTTTCTTATACCTGCGTGTTACCGCAATCTGATCGTGATATATTGCAACTAAGCCATATTCGTTTCGTGCATTTCATGTTGACAGCTTTACTACAATTTCACCTGGCCCTATACAGAAAAAAAATATAAATATAGGTAAATAAAAATATGTATTTATATATCTATATTTTTATTTATTTATTTATTTACTTATGTTTACATTTGTATTTATACCTATATATTTGTGCATCTACCTTTATATTTATATTTAATTCGTGTTTGTACTTATAGTTACGTTTATGTTTACACTTGTTTCATAAGTTTGTATATATTTGTGTTTATATTTATACTTACATACATACTGATAGTTATATTTATATATATATTTAGATTCATACATATATAGCTGGTCCAAATTTCTTTTCAAGCTCAACTTCATCGATTTTGCCTCATTTAATGCCTTTCTTATGTTGGTCACTGACGAGCCATGCAAAAGCGCAAGGAAGCAAGCTGTGAGCTGACTGCATGTTACACGTTGGCTAGCCAGTGTCCTGGATTAGGTGTGTCCAGAATGCACGCTTTCGAGTGGAGGAGTGCACTGCAGATAACATTACGGTAGTGAGCCGGATCAATACTGCAGCATACTAGCAGCCACCGTGCTTATTGGACACAACGTAGTGGTTGGTTCCGCCCCTTTCGACGTACCTCATTGGCTAACCGCCAACTAGCGGCGCTCATTGCTTTCCGAGAGGCACGCGGCTTGCTTTCGTCATTGTTATGAAGGAAGAGAAATGGAAACACGAAGATCACATCCTGCCAAGGGAAACATCGCTTCCGGTTGTGAGTTCCTCATGGATCGATACATCGAACTCAAACAATGCGGATACCTCCGTTCAAGTAAGCTTCACTACTCATCTCGCTTTCTTGTAAACTTCCCGATGGTTTTTTGAATTTTGAGGTATAGTGGGTGGCATTAACAATTGAAGACGCATTGACACCCGTCTTAATCAGCGAATGCTTTATTTTCACTAATAACCGAGTGCACTGTAAAATATCATCGAGGTGTTCATCAAAAAATTGCCCCGTTTACTTGGCTTTTTCGGCTTCTTTGTTCCGTTTTTTTTTGTTGTGGCAGTTGTTGTGGCAGTTGCTAGAAGTACTTGGAGAACAGCTTTAAAGCTGCAAATTTTTGATAAATATTTCACCAACAATTATTAAGTATTAATTGCTCATGAGGCAATAATATATGGTTCAATTTTAAGCTATGCAATTGCATTTTGCATAAGTTTAGCTTGTTTTTCACTCGAATCTCATCTCTCGAAGCAATATGCATCGTTTTTGTTTTGTTTTTTTTGTTTTTTTTTTTTTTTTTACGTCAGCGCCAAAATGTCTACTGCGTTGTGTTGAAGAGCAAAGGAAGCGCTCTCGCACTTAAGCGAGTGTAATTTTCGAAAGCGTTCTCATAGCGTTAAGGATGGATAAATGTGTACTCAGGCGCATGTTATATCGTTATTGGCTGGCTTACATTTACTTTTGTCTAGTAAAATTACATCGTTCATTGTTATGCGCTATTTTCTGATTAATTTTCTAATCAAAAATTTTTCGCATCAAAAAAAGAAAAAAAAAATTTTTTTTCTTCCACTTTTTTTTTCAAAATTGCTCTCGTATTTGCACTGTTATTAGTGTGGAAAAATTTCTTCCTAATGTGTTTTAATTAAGCAACACTTCAAGTTTTCATAAGAATTGCTAGTTGGCTAATAAATAAAATTCACGTCGATAATTTATTGAAATCTATTTATGAGTACATATATGATCGCTTTTATTTAGAGATAATATAAAGTTTGCAATTTTTTTTTTTCGAAAGCCATAAGCGCTACTTATAATTTGAACTTAGAAACAAACCGATAAATTTAAATATCGGAAACGATTAAATTATAACTGAAAAAAGAAAATACTACGACGATGTATCTATATGAGTGAAAAAATTTAGAGTAGTAGCTGAAAAAGTTACGCATTTTAATTTTAGCGTATATTAAATTAATTCACATTAAGTTCGTCATAAATTGAAGTGCGCTGCTTTTATTATAATGAAGTAAAATTTTGAGGGAATATTTACTAATGATTGTGGTACACTTTCTTCTTGTCAACTTCTCAATTTTAACGTATTGATTGGTACGGACTAGAACCTACCTCAAAAGCTGTTTATTGTTGCTTAGTGAAGCGAAAAAAAAAAACGAACAAGCATTCTTCGTCCGAACAATCGCCGTGTTTCTTTTTTTGTCGAATTTTTGTGGCGCAGCTGAGATGTGTCGTAATTCTTCTCGAGATCGCTTTCTCAACCATCTCATTTCCTCACATTATGCATCTCCGATACTTGCGAATTCAGTGACATAATAATGTCATCCACTAAAGGGTCTTCTAGAGTAGTCTTGCTATCTGAATTAAAGAACTGCCTAGTCGCAAGGCATTACACTGTTGCAATTAGAGGACATTCGGCTTATGTAAGCCTAGTCCTAGATAATTTGGTGGTTCCACTTAGGCAGCTATCTTCCATGAATGAATCCCTATCTTGCCAGTTATTGTGAATGGTGAGCGTGGTGAAGGGTTGTTCTTACACCAGTGAAATTTTCCCTTTTTCTAGGTGGGCACACTTGAAAGGCCAAATTTGTGCAGACAGCCGATTGCAACTTTCGTGAATAGCAGGAAAACATTTTAACCGCTTGATAACATCTTTGCCTGCTGAAGGAAATGTGAATAATTATTGGGCAACCATGGGCAGTGTTCAGAAGCAAGACCTTTTAATCAGTGGTAGAGTCTGTATTCTTCGGAACTATTTCATAGTACAAAAAGTATAAAAAATTTGCTCAAAGGAATCTCCGTCGCCTTCGGGAGCCAGCAGTTCGGACTGTGGTGCAGCATCGGGCGGTACGGCTCCAAGTGCGAACGTGGATAACGACAAACTATTACTGGGCACGGAATGTGTCGTCTGTGGAGACAAGTCGAGCGGCAAGCATTATGGGCAGTTTTCATGCGAAGGATGCAAATCTTTCTTCAAGAGGTTTTTACAGTTTCAATTTTTTTTCCAGCTGATCGAGTCTCTAGATTTTTCATTCCACGTGAAGTAAATTTTCTGACACAAAATTGCTTCATTTTGAGTCAAATCAAAATGATCATGAAGGTCTGATCCGTGATTCTGAACAGTTGGTGCAATTCTTTTTTTTTTGGGGAAAGCAGCAGTTTTTTTAAAACAGATTCTAGCATTTTTCGCTAAAGTGTTATCTGAAATTGCACAATAGCAGTAATCATCATTATGGGCCACTTCCGCAACTTTTAGCAAAAAAAAAAGCGTCTGGCGATATCATTTTGGCGCAGATTTGTTTATTTGTTTGTATGTCTAGAAGTTTTGAGCATGGACTTTCTTTGCTCTCTTTGCAGGTCTATTCGGAGAAGTCTCAGCTATACATGTAGAGGCTCAAAAAATTGTCCTGTTGATATCAATCATCGGAATCAATGCCAATATTGTCGACTGAAAAAATGCGAAAAAATGGGAATGCGCAAAGAAGGTTATTTGAGTGGATATTGAAGTGCTTGAATAAAGAGATTGAACTGCAAGAAAATAGAAAATTTTGCAGAGACTTCGAGAAATGTTGTTGAAATTCAGAAACTCTTTGATCGTAGCTTTTGCTTTCTCACATTATTTTGCCCTCTTAACTACGAAGCAGCCAACAGCGACAAGCCAGCGGAGGCCACCGAGGTGGCGAGAGAGACGAAAGGAAAAGAGCAGAGGTTGAAAGAAGAAACAGCGTTTGAAAAAAAAAAGAGATTAGCATGGTTTTATTGTATCATTTTGCTGCGTTCATACGCTAAACCAACCATGAAACCCACAAAAATTATGCCATTAAATGGTGTTATCGTCTCGATAGTTCTTGCCGAATTACGAGGTTCTTAAATGCGGAATGCTTTGTCGAATCTTCAGCAATCGGGTACAGTTTTTTGAAGGTAATACAGGTTGCAATTTCAGTAAATTGCAGAATACGAACTACGTTGATACCGTTGCTAGGCTTCGTAATTGCGATTAATTTACGGAAGGTTTACATTCATTCGATGAAAATTGTCAACGTTGATAAATTTAACAGATTATGCTTCTATGCATTCATCTTTTTTGCTTTAATTTCAATGATGTCGAGGTGAGCGTTGAGAATTCAAAAATGAAATATAAAGCATTCTTGCAGCGGTACAACGTGGACGAATACCACCCAATTCGCAACATCCATACGCATCGACGCTTCTTTTTGGTGATAATTTGCTAAGCATGACTCAACCATCGAGTACACATTTCTCGAATGTGGTTGCGCATTTGGTTCGCGCAGAACCTTATCCACCTACCAATTGTATGTTCTTATATGTTCATTACTTTTACATATTTTTTAAATTTTTAAATGACTCCATCAATATTTTCGACCAACGATATCGCAATAATCTCACATATCCAAATCGCAAACGCTGTTTTTTTTTCATCCACTGATACTTAATTTTACATATTATACAAAACCGGTAAATGCATTGAAAAATTGAATACTTTTCAAAAAAAAATCAAATATAAGTTTTGAAATGGATATCAGAACGGTATATGGTTGTGTATAGTAATTTGTGTTACTATCGATTCGTCTCTAGTTTGCTTAAATACTATTCTTCACAAATAGCATAGGAGATCATTGGATGCAGTGATGTTATTCATTAAGAACCCCTTTGAAACATGGATACCTTTCATAGTGTTGACTCAGGTTTACTCTAATATTTACCATCAGGTAAGTGATATTTTTTCCTGTTGCTGCATTCGCTTAATATTTCCTCTCGAATGTGATAAACGGTTTTTCATTTATCGTGGAATTTTTCACGAATCTTTCTGCCAGTCAACGAAATGAGCTCATCAAATAATTTCCCTCTAGTAACGATCTATTTGAGGTTCTTCAACGATAATGGGCATCGAGAATATTTATGAACTTGGTGCAAAACTGCTCTTTTCCGCCGTCGAATGGGCAAAGAATATACCTTTCTTCGGCGAGCTTATCGAGAGTGATCAGGTAAGAATTATTATTCGACTTTTACTTCCAGCAACACTTGAGCAAATCTATAATTTATCTACTCTCGTCGAGTTTCTGCATTTCAGAAATATTTTTTAGAAGATTATTTCCGCTGTTTCATAGGTTCACATTTACGTTGTGTCTGTCGGTACCGTTTACGTTTTGTCGTTAACATTTCTACTCGGATGCCTAGCTGCTGCCTAGAATGAATTCTCAGTATTGTCCACCTGCTTTGTCGTCTGCATTCTTGGTGTTTATTGGGTGAGGCCATTTAAGATTAGTGAGGTACTATTGTTCCCCAGTATCTTGCAGTAGAACGAGATTTACCTCTAAGATTGGTGCGTCGTAAATTTTGTATCACTGAACTAAATGATAGGAAGCTCTTCGAATAATACTATAGTCATGTTGTGATATTGTAGTTGACGTTATTGCGAGCAAGCTGGGCAGAGCTCTTCGTCGTTAATGCTGCGCAATTTGGCATGCCCGTACATGCAGCACCTCTACTTGCCGCATCCGGGCTTCATTCCACCTCGCCGCTGCCACCTGATCGACTCGTACTTTTTATGGACCGCATCCGTGTTTTTCAGGCAAGTCGTGGAAATGCTTAAAGTGGGATGTTTAAACCATAATATCAGGCTCCAAAATGTTTTATAATGTTACTTCCGTTTTTTGAAATATTGTGCCTTTTTTCGTTGCTGCATTAGCCAAACATCTACTTGCTCAACATAGGTATGTTAATCAACGAGGGATAGCATCAACTTTTGTAATTTGGACTCTCAACTTTTATGTATTCGACTATTTGTTCACAAATCCCCACCATTATTGTTTATTGCAGGGTCAGGTGGAACGACTAAAGTCGCTCCATATGGATTCGGCGGAGTTCAGTAGCCTCAAAGCAGTAATCCTTTTCAGTGCAGGTAAATGTTTTTTTTTTCACTGCGAGAACGAACTGTTTGCTGCTGTGACGTGCTATTGCAATGGTTTGAACAAATAACGACAAGTTTGACGGTTTTTTTTTAAAAACTTGAGAAGCAATAGATAAGCGTGGAGAAGAGGATTTATGTTTTGAACGAATCAACAAGTGAAAATTATTTGTGCATAAAGATGGGCTCAAGGGCAGCGAAAATATTGCGCAAAGGTGAAAGGCCCAAAATTAGAGTGAAAGGCCGTTTCAAAAAGGGGGAATTAGGTCACGGAGACATGGCGATAACGATGACGTTCTTCTTTCACTTCAACGCCGTACATTCGATTGTCAAGCATTACGCATAAATCAGCACAAAGCATCGTTTTTCAATGGGATCAGTAAAATGCTTCACCCATTTACACGAACATTTCACAATTTTCGTTGCGAACACTGCTCTTTCGAAAGCCGCAATCTGTTATCGCTTAACAAACTTTTGCCATATCAGTAAATCACATCAGCAAGCGGTTACCGCTTATGGGTGCTGCTAACTGCAAGCGTTTAGCAAACACTGAATTTTTTGCTAGAGCTGAGGCTTCACAAGTGCTTCTCTTTTGCCAAGACGTTGTCATAAACTTGCCAAATACCATATCACCATCTTTCTCTTAAAAGGCCAACGAGATTGAGGCGCCGTGAGCTTAAATGGCATTGGAGCTCACAATGCCTTGCCTCTTGAGAAGTGCTAAGAATGGAGCCGTAGGTTATGTGAGCGTTGTGACCGCCAATCTCAAATATCTCAAACTCTGGAATTCCACATTTAAACCTTGGAATCTCTAGCCTAAAGCGCATTGATGAGAAAGATTTCTTTGTCAACGCTCGGAGATCACCCCAGCAATACTCCTACAAAGGGTTAGAGCTCATTATTTTCTTATCGAGACACTTTGTTCTTTATTTTAATTACATCGGAAGTATGGCGAAAGGAAGATATTTCCTGGGGTTTTTCTTCGTTAATCATCATTTTGCACGTGTTTTCTTTATCATTATGCGCTTTCAAATTACCACATTGGTGTATTGCTTCTCTCTTGCTCAGCATTGTTTATCTTTTGCGCAGTTGGCAATCTCCTCTTTTTTTCCCCCTCAAATCAAATGGTCTTAAGCTAGATATTATATTGTTTTCTGTTGTGAATACACATAATAAACTTTCTTGTTGCATAGATTTCATGAATCGTAAACGTTTTAGATGGAATTCTTATGTAGACTAAACGAAACGTAAAACATTTCTACACGTTATTTTTTTTTCTACCCGAAAAAAAATCTTTTTCAATTCCATTATTTCTTATTTCGATGTTTAATATTTTTGAATTGAAATGTCTTCGTTTTGCTTTTCCATCGTATGTTTTTTTTTTCGAGTTGAAATTTACTTCTCGTTTATCAGATGCATTTGTAGAATTTAATGTTCAATGATAATGAAAATAACCGCTAAACATAGGGAATCTCTTGTGATGCCACAAATGACGCAAATGTCGTATTCTTTATGTCACCTAACATACCCATATATTCATTAAGGTTTGTTGATGACTTCTCACCGCTTTTTAAAAAAGATCTAGGAATTCGAAGTAATTTTTCTGTGCTTGGAATAGAATTCTAGTTGTCGAGTTGATGATTTTTCTTGCCTACTCAAAGAATACTTCCCTAAGTAAACTTTTGTTAATGATTATAGAGCATAGAAATCTCTTCTCTCATAGTTTGCTTCTCTGATCATTGAAAGGCATTCTGAAAGGGCATGTAACATCTAGTTACATATAGGTTGATAATATTTGATCGTGCTGTATGCCATCCTCGCTCGTTACTCGCTAAATTTTTGTTGTCAGATTGTGGTTATAGCGCACACAATAGAACATTTTTAAATAATATAACAGCTATGGCTGCAGCGATTATAGCCACTATTCTATTCGTAAAAATAAATACTATACTGAGCTAAGCAACATCTGTTTGTTGAGCGAATTTTGTTATGCTTATCAAATTGCTGCCAACAGAGCTAAGAAAATATGATTAGCTCTGCAAATGGAGCGTAATGTACCTTTCAAATAAGCATAAACGCCTTTGTTGCTGCGCTTTTTAAATAGTGCATTTTTTTGCGTTGAAATTTTTATTAATGGTAATTCCCGGTCATTAACGAGTGGGAGCGCCAAAGGACATATATGCGATGTGCATAGGAACATTCCTTTCCAAAATAGTCTCATTTTATGATGAACTAGAGAAAGATTATGTGCCACAGAATTGTTGCATGAAGAGGTTACTGTTCTAGACGATGAAAAGATAGGAAGAAGCAGACTCTCTTCTAGTATACTGTAAGTACTAGAGAGATCATTTATTGATTGGCCATTTATTAATGATCAACCAAAGATATGCTAATCGATGTGGAAACTCAAATATAAGCAATAAAATCACAGCAGTAGCCAGTCAATCGATCCCTCCTGATGATTACGATGCTCACAACACGACGTATTATTTCAGCATTCCCAACATTTCTCTTTTTCTGTAGCTTCGCCTCAAGTCCTTCTTTCACTCAACTGTGAATTCTTTTTAAGAACCTGATCCAGTTTTTTTATTGAGTAAACGACGCTGTTGATTTAGAAGTATACATACTCTGTTTGCCTTTTTTTAGCACATGTCACTAAAATATGAAAGAAATAAGAAGTGAACAGCTAGGTTCAATAGTGCAACATTTCAGCGTTGCATGGTGCATAGTACTGAAAAAAGTTTTAACCTTGTTATGCGCGATGAGAAAAATAAAGGCTGAAAAAGCTGTAAAGAAGTGTGTGTGGATGAGAAGTTGTGAGCTAGCTGATGTGCTGAATGTTATACTCATAAAATAATGGAACGTATGTGAGGTCATATCAGGTTGCCCGCAAACCACAACACATATATACAAACATACATACATACAATCCGTTGAGCCAACAGGCGCGCCTGTCGTGTTCTTCTCACACAGTCACCATCAACACAATAACCATTTCTCATCGGTTGGTGCATCATTCGTTGCCGCCCGCATCCTCATCTTTGTGAGCGACTCCATTCCACGATTCCCTCACAACCACACACATCCACAAAAAAGTCTCAACACTCTTCATTCTTCCGATACGCTGTTCTCGTATAAGTGACACCTATAAAAGCACAAATTATTCAGTTCCTCTAGGAAGTGGACCATGGTGATAAATCACTCGAATATCCATTGTGATGGCGAACAGATTGCCGGCATGGCTGGAACGAGGAATGCATAAGCATATATAAGCAAAGAAGAGGCATAATCGATTTCGATTTTGTATTTTCTACGACAGCAGCAAGTACATTCTCTAAACGCCCAAGCACACTTGCATTTGTTTCTCGATCGGCATTACACTTGCAATCACCCCCTCCCCCCCCCCCCTCTCACTACCTTGTAGAGTAAATGAACACTTTGATGGTATCCTTGCACTCAGTTGCGGAATTAAATAGAATAATCCATGGCAATATGATATATGATAATGCCAACTTTTGTGATATTGGTAAGCGAAGGTAGAAAGAAGCTTTCAGAAAAAGGGACAAACTTATGGGACTCATATTTTTTGTTTTGTTTGAGTACTGTTTTTGCTTAAGTCGTTGTTTTCAATTCAAATCTTTGCTCTCGTCACATGGCTAACTACTAGCATATCATAAAGCTAATCGGTGAAGCATTTCACGCGATATGAACTATTTTTGTTTTTTTAGAGAAATGACAATAGTTTTCACATATATCTTAGTATTTTTTTGCCGACAAACTTTACCTACTTCAGGTAGATATAAAGCCAAATCGATTCATCGTGATTGGAAAGAGAAACTTCCCAATTACTCAGTGGGAATCAGCTCTCCGTCCCTTTACGTTTACGTTTAAAGTGTGGTTATGCAATGAGACAGTCGTAGGCTGTTGGTATGGTAAAGATGCAAAATGGTCGTAGATTGGATGGTTCATTTACAAACAGCCATCTTATGGATGCTTACAAAGCACTTACCTTTGCAGATTGTTGCGGTCTGAGTGACGTCATGCGTGTGGAAAGTATCCAAGAGAAAGTGCAGTCAGCTCTTGAAGAGTACTGTAGGACGCAACGACAGCAGCAGGTTGTATTGTTGGATCAACTTCAATTTATTTCGTCATTCTATCCATTTGTTTTCGTTTTGACCTTTTCGATCGTTGAACGAGCAGAGCCGTCTCACTAATTTATTGCTGCCAGTGGTGCTGTTGCTGTTGTGATGAGCAGTGTTACCACTGCTGTATTGTCAATGATGTCGCCGATGTTTGACTAAAGAATTCACACCTCTATTTTACTTTAATGCGCTTTTATGCTTGTTAGTTTTACTCTCATGCTGAGACCATGACAACAAGATGAATGATACGCCGTAGACTCGCTTCCGCTAGTTCCTAGCGATCGTACTAGTAACTGAGCCAAAATTTCTGTTGCAGCTTTCTATGAGTTGTTTCATAATTTCGAAATTAATATAGTCTCACTAGTGCCCTAATGTCCAACCGTCGATCATTTCTTAAGCATCTTACTCAACGAGTCTTTGCAGATTGCAAAGAGGAAACATTTGTCTAAAATGTAGTCGTAATTTGTGTAGGAAAACAGCCATGAAAGCCATTTTTCATGTTGTAGTTGGAACAGTTGAGTTGCATATAAATTCTCAATCCTCACTCAATGTTCTTCTCCTCCCCACGAGCAAATGTGTTGCTGCAGCATATTTCCATCTTAAGCCCAAAATTTATTGCGCTCTCCGAATTGGTATCTCTTACATTCAATGTTCAAAATGGCTTGTTCGATGTGGCAGTTGCACTTTACTAAACCGATTAAATTTCCTTCTTAAATGTGATGCTTTGAATGAGCTCTTGACTATGAGTTTATAATTTTGAGCAGGAAAGTGACGAATTGCTTACATCTGCTTGCTTTCTCGAGGGCGGTTTGTACTGACCATCCATCATTCACCGGTTGAATCAGCTGATGTGAAGAAAACAGACCGGTTGGGCCGGTTCGATTCGTCCATTTTTACGAGATGACACTCGTAACAGCGATTACTGGCTTTATGCATTTTTCTAAAATGCGCAGATATTTACGAATCGAGATATTTACACCTATTTCCTGATGTGTAGTACTGATTAGCAATTTCAATTTCTTTTTGATCACACACTTGTATTTTTATTACTCGCTAATGCGGGCGAAAGTTAATGAATAGAGGATGGTGCTTGGACTTTTCGAAAAGCATTCCTCATTTTATCATGCGCAGTCGTTTTTACAGCCATTTGTTCGATATTTCAATGAGCGTATATATGAAACATTTAGCACCTTCAAGATTGCACGACTCCTTAATTTGCTTGTCCGTGATGTGCGAAAAGCAATCGCTGTCTGTTTGAAGATGTACTCATATTTTCGAACTGTCCTCTTCCCCGAGCCGTTCCCCTTCCTCGCCGTAAGCAAGAACCCTTGCACACACAAGGCAGTTTATTTTATTTGGTTTTGTAATAGCGTCACCGAAAACGATGATTCTACGAAAAATATTGTCTAGCTTGGTTAGCCCGGTTCGTTGATGTAATCGACTACAATTTTGGTAATATTTTTAAAGGCTCATCTAGCATTATTCATGCAAACGAAGCAGAACGTTTCGTGTAAAATGCTAAAGCAATAAATAGGAAAAGTGCTTTCATCTATTTGTTGTCTTTCGATAAGTTGAAGTTTATTTTGCAGATCGGTCGTTTTGGACGTCTACTGTTGCGATTGCCTAGTCTGCGTACGATAAGCTCGACAATGATCGAACAGCTCTTTTTCGTGAAGTTGGTGGGTGAGACACCGATCGAGTTCCTTCTCCGAGACATGCTCGGTGCGCAGAGCGAAAATGTTGTCAAACCGTTTGTATGGCCTTATCACATACACTCTTAGAAAAAAAACACTCTGCGGTATATTGCAGGGCATTCCTGCTGAACGCATTTCCAATACCATACTACGGCTGGCCTCGAGCAAATCAACTTTAACTAATCGATTATTTAGCTAGTACTTCTTGTTTCATGTGCTGGTTTACCGGTTTCTCGTGGAATTTTGTTTTGAGGGTGCATTTTTTCTGCCTTTTTTAGCAAAAGGGCCTCCTTTCTTTTTTAAAGTACTTTCTAGTCGTTGTGAAGTGTTTAAGTAAAATTCACTCATGATGATGAGTAATATGCAAATTTTTGAGACGATTTAATGAATGATAACCACGAACCCTGAGAGGGTTCATGATCAGCTTATCCCAAAGATTTGTTGTGCAATATGTTGTTGGTGGAAATATTTCATTGTGCGGCGTGCGTGTGTTGCGCGTTCCTTTTCTAAGTGTTACTGCTTGTGCTGTGATCGCTGAAATGTGCTAAGTACAAAGAGATGTGTATTGTTATGTTGTCGATACGCCAAAGTTTGTTTTTGAGTCGACCCTTTAGAGTAAGTTGTTATGTGATTCGTATCACATATATATACTTCATTACTTGCATACATCTCATTCACCACATAGATGTATATATTTGTGCGGGTCTGGTCGTTAGATTAAATATTGCTTACACTTTGAAAACTTGGCCATTACGCAATTTTATTTCATATTTTGTAAGGAAGAGAAAAAAAGTAATGCTTCAAAAATTTTATTCAATGCTTAAGAAATGTTTTTGTTAGATCACTTCTTTCACGAAAAACATACGAACTCAAAGCTCTCTGTGGGAGGACTACCGTCAACGAAAGAACGCATGCACTCAACGAAGGGTTGATGAATAGTGAATGGTGCTAGAAGGTTTATGCGGCTTTACGTGAGAGAACGCGATGCGAAATTCGTTGAGAAGGGATGTTTTATGTTTGGCGTTTTGCGAGGATGCGCATCGCATTTGTCGTTCGCTCGCTTTGCTGGTTGCATTTTGTGGTGAGCCAAGTGGACAGCTGCGCGTTGCTGATTTCGTTTCTTCCATCTCAAATGGACAATCCGATCACTTTAGGGCACATCGATTTTGCGTGAATTAAGAGCGATGCAAATTTAAATGACGGCTGTGAGCCCAACGGGGGTCCATCATTAGCTGAGCAATGTTCATTGCCATGTGCACTTCGTCCATTGCAACCCCTCCCCTCCCCTCCCCTCCTCCCTTCCAATCCTCAAATCCGCACATGGCACTCGTTCAATGAGTCAGCCTAGAGCGCCGTTCGCTTTCGTATCAGCGTATTTGAAATGATTGTGGCGGATCTCTGCTCATAGACAGCTGGCCACAATTCTCGTCACTCTGTAAATATTGCCTAATAAAAGTGTGCAGATAAATTACTTTTTTTTGTTGAATGTTGTGTGAAAATAGATATGTGAAGGCGAAATAAAATTTAACTGCATTTCTAGTTGTTCTTGCATCGCTAACATGATGATAATTGGAGAGTGATGCAGAAAGTGTCCGCTCTCGAGTTCTACCACAAAAATTCCTCCATATTTTTTAAAATCGATTAAAGGTTTTCTCATCTTTCAATGGCATAAGAGTTGCCTGAATTGGTAGCTGGTCGTGTCCAGCTAAGAAAAAGAGTTTAAGCCATGAATACAACGGAAGCGACCAAAAGTTACGGTTATTTATATTCAAGAGAATTGCTAAACTCAGCAACAGTTGACTTCTCACAATTACCAGAAGATCAACGCAATCAACGCATGAGAGAGTTCTTGAATTGACTCGATTGATTCTCACTGATCAAGTTTGGCGTCAAGCATCGATATAACTGCAGATGTGGTTCATCTAAACGTTACTGCAGTATTTTCAAAGTTTTCAATGCTGCAACATTTATTCGATATCATACGTGTGCATTTACGAACCGATTTGCCTTTTACTTTGATACTGAACATCTCTCACACAGTTGCTAACAAACTGATCGATGGATTGTACCCCCGGCAGTATTACTTCTTTTCTGAGAAATGTTTTGTGAGTGAAGCTGGTGTCTGCGTCAATGGTGGTTCAGCTCATTGCTTCTGAGTCCGTATTTTTTCATGGTCATATTGTGCGGAAAAACCTCAATTTAGCACCAAAATTGCACAATGAAACTCGCATGCTTGACAGCAGAGAAAGTTAAAAGATGGTGGTATCGATACTAGAGGCTGCTGAAACGGGTTTGCAACAGCCACATGAAATGCCATGCTCACTGCTTCCTAACTGACGCAACTACTTCCGGTAACGAAGATGTTTAACTTTCTTGGAACAGCAAAATATGCAGTCACTTCGAGGCTTTCAGCAATTTAGCAAACATTTAAATATCTAAAATGGCCGATTATCAATTCCTTATTTAGAATACCTCAGAAACACTCCAAAAATCGTTGGTGTCCTTCAAAAATTAAAAGCCTTTTGGCACAAACTTATGGATGTAAGTTTGGTAAAATGGACGAAACCACTTAGAAAATCAGTGTTTCACTGCTATGATATGAGTCGAATTAATGTTGACAACTTTGTTTTTTGCTTTGTGTTTTTTTTTTTTTTTTTTTACAATGGATTTGCTAAAAATAATTAATATCCGAATATAAAGAAATGTAAATTTTAAACCGAAAATTAAAGATCAAGCTGTTTCAATTTTTAGATTTCTATAAGGAACTTCAATTCATAGATTAGATAGATAAACGTCTAGGCAGACACATACAAAACGTTTCTCCCCACAAACACGCCCCATAAAAGAAATGCTGAATAAAATGCCATCTCGTTTAGCAAATTAAACTGTGATATCCTTCCATTCTCCTCAAAGCATCACCTCCTTAAATAGAAAATTCCGTTAGGGAAAAATACGGTTTAATAAGAAGATAGCTTTATTGTACACATCAAACGAAAGAATCATAATATAAAGATGAAAGATCCTTGAAGGTCTTTGTCGGGGAGCGAATATATACACGAATAGTTTGGCTGGTACATCAAACAGGTGATTCGATTTAAATGTGTGGGCTCTGGCTCAGGCATCATCAAAGACTCATTTATCAGCGATAACGAATCATTTCGAGACACTTTCCGCTTAGATCGCACTTTTCACGAGATTCACAGCTGTCGGTGGTGCTGACGTTCACAGTCACGAGACATCATATGATCTCGACCTCAAAGGTAACGGTTGCAGTCAGTTCGCGCAGTGCATCAAAACTGTGAACCTGTGGTTTTTTGTCTACACCATCATGATGCAGTTGACTATAAGAGTTGTGAGCTGAATTGCCACGGTATTAGAAACAACTCATGAATGATGAAATTTGATGATGAGATTATTGGTATAAACGTTCATCAAAGTAGGGAGAAACTGATGGAATTAGACTTGAAGATAGAAGCATTATGTGAGCATTTCATAAGGAGGATTAAAATTGTTGAAGAGCAATGTTTTGGCTATACATACCAGTACATCATGCTTCTTTCTTTAGAGAGTACGAATTCACCTTAATTCTTAGAATGCTTTCGAATTGATAGTGCTAGAGAAAGGGGGAGGGGGGGGGGGGGGTTCGTTTTCACTATTAATGTACAGAATACATTCCTATCAACTCGATGACGATGTGTAAATATCCTTCATCTAGACCGCATTCATAACGATAAATGAAATATCCACAACCATAACTAATTTGCATAAGGCAGTTTTTAAAGCACGATTTCGATAAATGCACGTAATGAAGTATTTTCAGGTGAGCTTCAGGAAATTGGCCCGCATGAAGTGAATAGTAAAGAATTGACGAAAATCTGTGCTTCGGTTCATATAATTGCGGCTGAATTTCCATAATTTCATCGTTTTTTTTTTTGAAGTCTAAATTTTGTATTTAAAATCATAAAAAATGCCTATACCTCTGACTTTTTTCATTCTAGAACTACATGAATGCAATAAGTTTTTTCTTAATTATAATACCTATTTGCTTTTTTTCCAATGAATTCGAAGTCGATCATATCCTATCGGATAAGCAGTTTTCTAGCATTGAGCTAAATATTTACTGAAGATTTAACCTTTACTTTGTAAGATTCTAGAGCATTTAATGCTATCATTGAATAAGTGTTACGTATGGATTTATCTAATCGACCGCGATATGATATTTCGCATTGATGAATTTAGATTCGACAAATTTTCTACCATTTCATCATTAATAAATATTATTCTCGTCTAAATAGCTAAAATCATTGTATGATATAGGAAAGGTACAACAATGCCCTTATTAATTTTTTTGGCAAAAAGAGATGGAAATATGAGGATGACGCGATAATGGAAGCGATAACCTATTTAAGCAAAAAGTAACGCGTTGGTGTTCATTTTTTGACAAGACAATTGTGTGCATCAACCTCTGCATTAGTTGCGTTTTTGATTAGTTGAATTGTGAAGAATTAGTGGCAAGTGTAGCGGTATTAAGAACTCAAATTCTACGTGATATACGATCGCAAATCCCGAACTACAGCTAACGCACAAATGTGCAACTCAGCGCAGCGATTACTGTGGCCCTCGAGAGACCGCGTTATGCTAGCGTCTCCGTCATAATAGCGGATAATTTCGATTCTACTGTAAAAGAAACGATCGCTAAGGGAGAAAGTGGTGATTTTTAAACGCTCTCACATGAGATGCTTTTGAAACACATTATTTTTAATGTGTTCGCCCCTCAGTTATCGCATTACCAAATGTTGTACGTATATTTACGCTTACCAAATTCTCAATTAGCTCTTATATGTTCGAATCTATTCTCAGAATCCTAAAATGAACGGGGAAAAAACGCATACAATTTTAAAGATCTATCACTTAATAGCGCTAACTGAACCTCGACTCGGTCAAAGTGTTATGGGTAACTCAGAGTCATCAAGGGAAGAGATAATAAATGCATTACGACTTTGCAAAGAGTGCGCATAAATTTGATGTGCCCCTATTGAACAACAAACAGCCTCACTCCATCAGCTGCAAATGCCACTGCTTTTGGTTGAAGTTTATTTGCTTTGACCAAAAAAAAGCAACGAAAAACCTTTTGCACGAATAAATGTAACAGTATGTATCAGTGTATGCGAAATATGCAACTTTGGGTTTAATAGGTGTAAGCTATCTGTGTCAATCAAAAACATGTATGAGATTTGAAGTGCTGAGAATGGATACAATCCATAAAAAACTGATTATATGAGCGCATGCAGAAGTCTTTAAGATGACGCTTAGGAAAAGGTAGGCATCAACAGTAGTTCTATTCTATAGACGAATACTTTTATCATTAAGAGAGTTGACGATACTGCATGTGCAATTGCACGGATACTATAGCTCAAAAAGGAAGAAAAATATCTTCTAGCGTGAAAACGTTAAAAAATTCAAATCATTCGGCAGCATAATGTAAACACAAACTGGATTCTTTAATATTAGGAGCTGATCATGTTGATAACCTTGAAACCGCTTGAAAAATATGAAAATTTTCTCACAGATTCACTTAAAATTCTTTTTTCAGTATTCATAACAGTTTATGCGCTAAATATTTACACAACTAAATGAGTATGTCTACTACTAAAAGATAATTCACTGCAATAGTCTAAGCGCTACCATACAGTTGACAATTTCAAAACATTTATGGTGTACTAACGGTTTCCGTTTATACAATTACAACATTCGCACGCACTCATTGAGCTTTTCAAAAAAAAAAAAACAACAATTATGAGGGCTACTGTTTCGCATTGAAGAGCAAAATGCTTCATTTATTTCCGTGTGCTGCAATCAAAATATGCAATGCTGTTCAAAACTGTCAGGTATAAGCACAAAGTAAAGGCCGAAAGATGTCTTAAATGAAAAGAGGTTGTTCTTGTGCTTCCAGTCAGACGTTGAAATGTTTCAATGTGTCGCAACTGATCGGTTGGGATATCATGTTCATTTTCAGGCTTCAGGGAAAAGCTGCATCTCCATAGTGAAGAGCACCTGAGTGATATTCATTCTTTGCTGAGCAAAGGCACTGATTCAGTTTTGTAGCCAGGAAATGGCAATAGCTGCTGCCTCACCGAAAGACAGCATGAATTTAAAGCCTCCTTAATTGCTCTAGGTGAATAGAACTTGCTTTAAGCTTATCATTCAAGACGCGCATCAAACCCTATAAGTATGAAGTCAGGTAAGATACTGTTTGGCAATTTGAAATTTAATTTCGAAACTTATTTAGAGTAAGTTGCGAAAAAGCTTAGCGGAAGTGCTTCCGATCAGTATATTTAAAGAAAGTATTGTCAACTCGAATTTTTTTGTGATTGTTTTCATTAATTCATGCAAAAAATTGTGCAAAAAAAAGACCTAAGCACATAATAATTAAGAGTTTTAGGGATGGATTATTTACAGCCCAAAGAGGAAATGCCAAGAGATCGCCGTCGCAATAGAAGAAGTATAATTGACGCAACAGTCTTGGTGATCAGAATCCTCGTGAGCTATAACAATACACTAAGGGAAAAACCTAAAGGAAATTTCATCCAACATTTAAATCATATATTAGCAAAACAAAAAATTCGATGAAAATATTTAGACGTATTGAGTGAATTCACATGACACTTTTTTTGAATGCTAACCTTTTCCTTTGGCTATTTTTCCATGTTTTCTTCCCATCATTTTATCCCCTTTCAGCTAAAAATTCCCCACTGTCTCTAGGACTTTTATGAAAAAGATTTTATTTCCTTATGTAATGGTTGCTTCATGATAATATGTCAGATTTTGAATGTTTTTAAAAAACAAACTACGCAACGGTACTTTGCAAGATGTTGCTATGGCCAATGTTGGCCATAATAATTATTTTTCCTTATCATATAAATAGCGTATCACAGTATCGCTTCATAAGGTGAACTGCCAATAACGTTACGATATTGGTGAGGTCGACAACGAACGAACCGACCAAACAGTATCAACTCGATTGGGGCATATATAAGACAGGGCGCTTTTTTGATAGCACATCAACTCCACTGACTAAAACGGTATCTACATATGAGGCACACAGTGATATATTAAGTCTTATAAGCTACTCAATAGTGGCTATTGAGAGATCATAATAAATCGAAAAATCTTGCATGATTTTGTATAAAATAAAATTGCACAATGAAAATGCATCCCTCCAAATATGTGCATCCTTCTAATGCACATATTTGATGCATCTTGATGCATATCCTTCTGACCTCTCACATCATAATAAGCGAAGTGCTTGAAACTGTTGCAGAACATTTAGAACCTCAAAAGTCATAAATAATAAACAAAGAGAGTGAGGTGATGACTACTACGCCTATCGTTCTCGGTGAAATTTGCCAGCTAGCATTTATTTAATGCTTGGTTGAGCGAACGGTATACCACGGCTACATATCTTCCTTCTTCATGATACAATTATGGCAGTTTAAGCTTGTTATGATGAATACTAGTTGTTTCAAGTGAAATACCTATTTTAACGAAGTGTTAAATATTACAAGCGATCGTAAACCCATAAGCAGCAACTGCATTCTTGATTTTAGGATTGGATGTGAGGTATCAGCATGGCATTTCCCATCGGCCAAATGGTTCATCCGGCGGTTTGTGGAGCGTGAATAGCTCGGAATTTCATCGGTGAAATGATGTGGCGCTGAGCTTAAGCCTAAACGACAGCTGATGGTTGAAAATAATAAAGTACTGGGACATTTGTGCTTATCGTAACGATTGCGTTTCATAGAGTGCCAGGAGAGAGTTTGAAAAAAAAAAAGAGAGAAAACTTCATAATCTACCGTTTCAAGAGATTTGTTGTATGATGCAAAACAGAGAATGAAAACGTAACGTGGGCGGAAAAAAATTTGCTGCCAATGCAAGATGTAAACGATGACAAATGTACAAGATGCTCACCACAAACCGTACCACGAGTGCACAAGTTTAGTAAAAAAAAACACAGTTGAATAGCCATTCGCGATCAAAGAGAGATTTTGAAACCTCAAAAACAAAGGCGTGTTTTTTGCTTGCTCACTCTGAGGAGATTCACAACGTGAAATATTCTTCAGCACTGATCTATAACACCTTCTTTCGATTCATAAAAATTTCAGTGAAAATGCTAAGCTAAATGATGGAATCTAATATCGCTGGAAATAGTTGGTTCATAATTTATTTACGATACTATACGTAATGAACCTAAATATTGGATGCCTTAACATTTAAGTGGGAGGACTGTGCTGGCTTTCTTTTGAAATTAAAAAAAGAACATGAAAGAAATGCGCATATGCTGCTCCAGCAACCAGCTTCAAGCACAGGTCTTCAGTCAGGAAATATAGAGAACTATTTCTTATAATGCAGTTAATTTTGGTGAGTTATGTTGAGGAAAATTTTCTAGCAGCTTTTTTTCCGGTGCTGCCATGAGCTTTCGCTTTGATACCATACAACCCCGATTCAAGACTCAAGACTAACAGCCCTTCACATGTTAAGTAGAAGGACATTTAGTGAGGGAACTGACAGATTTATAACTTTTACAGAATTCCTTAAAATATTATGGCAGGAATATTTCAGGAGGTTATATGATCAAGGAGGAACGGTGTTCGACCGTTCCAAGTCATAAGTAGTGCATTATCTTTAATGGTAAAGTGTAGGAGCTCACTGAATCCATGATTTGGCGATAGTAGCTAAGAATCAATTAATAAATGAAAATCAGCAGCAAAGTGTCGCCAGCAGACATGACTGAACGCCGATCTACCAAACGGAATCAGATTCAGCATAGGAGAGAATCATCGCCTTTTCACAAGATGATCAAGAAGAGGGAGTCAATAAAAATTTCGAATCCAGAAAATTCTCAAGCTGTCGGACAGAAGATGTCGTATAAATGTTTGGCAGGGAGAGTGTAACTGTACAGTTAAATAGAGCATTATCGAGATGAGCCAGGCATGTGGTTCTGGCACACTGCATTTCACATTTACTGCGACTTCCGCAACAACAACACCTTACGCAGTGTTCATTCCTCTACTTATTATAGCATCAGTGTTCACATTGCTGGCTCCTGGACCCGGGAGATTTCGGACTCTCGGATTTTATATTACAAACTTGATCACATATCGGCGCGAAACATACAAGCGGCCTTTGAAAACGGAGCTTCAAACAGCAAAGCGGATTGGAGGTGGTTAGTTGAGCTCAACTGCAAAATTTGAGCGCGGAAGAGGGAACAACACTCACTGTGTGCGAATAATAATCTGAAGCAGCTAAAGCAAAACAATCATACAGAAACTTACCAAAATTTACTGCAAGAGCTCGAATTTCATCAAGCACCACATGAAGTCATCCACGTCCCATAAGGTGGAAAAGACGTCTCGAACTATGGCAACCTCATCAACTGAGTAAGGCTCAAATGGAGGTGTTTGGCTGAAGTTTGGCTTAGTGCTCGTCGCAAATATTGCGAAACAAGAACGACACTTTTCTTGAATGAATCGTCAGCCTTCGTGAAGAGCAGATCTTGTAAAATGACAGAAGAGAAACGTTACGGATGTGCAATAAGAAAGCGCTTACCAGATCAGGACATCATACGAACTGCGTCCTTAAGGACATGTGTACGGTGGTTGTTTGGTCTGCCGCAATTCTAGTCGAACAAAAATTTGTGATGTCTAGCAGTAATATTTCTGCCGACTCATATAGCGAATTGGAAACGGACATATAGGACATACAGGACTGTGGACATACGGCTGGATTCGCGGACACATGAACTCAAGCAGTAAGAGCAATCATTCTGCAATTGACGCCTTTATTTGACAACGCACGATCTCATTTTCTCCATAGCAATTCACAAAAATATCGCGAGGTAGGCATGGAAATCTGCCTTATCCGCCATATTACCTTGATCTTTTGTCGACTATATGAATCTGCAGAATGTTGCTGTTGAATGCCACGAATCGTTGTTGGATCGGCCTTGCAGTAGACGGTCAAATCGTGACCTTATGTACCGTTAAATGATGCAGGTTATGCATGTGTTAAACTTGGCAGCAGTTTCTGGGCTCTAGAAATTAGGATTTCCATGCTTGTGGCATCAACTCATTCATGCACCGCTGCCATCTTTATGCTGGGTGTAACTATTCTTGCTTTGATTATAAGCTTCCATCCTGGCAGCAACGCTTTTTGCAAAGCGAAAATTCCAAAACAGATGGCAACTACGAAATCCAGATTATGTTATAATATTGTAATGTAATTTTATAATATTTTAAAACATATTATTCACTGAAAATCGAAATAATTTTTGAATGTAGAGGAGGCAGTTTAATCAATAATCCCCTTAACTTTATACGAAAATCATGTAGTCTTATCGAGAAACGCTCGAGGCTCACGTCCAACAGTATGCAATGACTAAAGGTTTTCATTAATAAGCGGAGTAGTTGCCTTCAAACTTGAAGAAGGAACTTAATGTAAGCGATTTTAGCAAATTTCACTTAATATATTTTCGTAAAGCTCAATTCAAATTTTCTAGCATAATTTTTGCATTGAACATAAAGATGTGTGCAGTTAGGAATGGCATTCATTTAAAACAATTTTACAGACTTACTTTTTCGAAGACTTACTTTTTCGAAGAGTTTTGCGAATTTCTTTACTGACTTAAAAAATATTTTTAAATTCCTCCAGCGGAATCTGTCAACATGAATTGATCGTACTGTAATTCTGCAATTTCGGCAAAATTTGCAAATTACTCTCGCTAAATGTCTGTCAAATTGCTATATTTTAGAGAATGAACTGCTGAAAAACTAATGGCAATAAACAGAATTTTGTATATTCTATGAGGCATTCAATGTTCCTTCAAAGAATATATATATTACAGAACGTGTGACAAATGAAATAAGCCATTTCATGCTCACATCGTTTTTCACTATTTATTTCTTAGAGTTACTTTTACTTCGGCCTCGAATATACAGAGGATTTGAAAACGACACGACCACAGTTCATTTATGATTGCAAAAGTTTGACAAGAGACAGCCAGTATAACTCTGTCATCGTTTATGAGTCAACAACATATATACAAGTAATGATGGCATCATGCAGAATTCGGTCAGAGGAGTTGGTCGGGTCCCTTTCATGTCTGCCTCCGAATGAACTACCAGATGGGTGGTGGATACCCGAAATTGCACCCATAAACTCGTGCAGATTTAAGTTCAAGCATAGACAAAGGTTTCTATGAAAAATGAAATGATCAGACCGCTTTCATCGAACGAACTGCAACAATGCTTAGCTATAATGCCAGTTTCAGGACAACCTTTTAAGCAGCGTTTTAAGATAATCAGATAGAGATCACCGGTTTAGCCCTAGGTGACAAATTCTTCAACCTCTGTCCTAATGAGTAACAATGACCTGTTGCACGACTCAATGCCGAGTTTGAAATTTTTCACACCTTTCTCGGGAATTGAAATCGCATAACAAATGTTAGCAAGATGATCGGACGAATGTAATGCATAAAAAATTAATGAATTTTTCATTTTTCTTCGATATTAAGAAATAAGCAAGTAATAATGAACTGCTAATATATTGGAACGATTTTAAAATCTATTTTATATAAATAAGAAAAAGTATACCTGGAAACTAACAAAGTCTAATAAATGATTTTTCAAGATTGCCTTGCATCAAGTATTTTTTCTTTTTTTTTTTGAACAAACAAACAAAGGATAAAGGAAAGCACAAAACTGTAATATTAACACAGCTGCGCTAGAAAGAAATTTCTTATTAAAAAAAACGCAGTCAGCTGCGCAGACTGATTTAGACCGAAGCGACCAACTGCTCGTATGGCTCTTCAAAAAATTTGCAAACGAATCATCGATAAGCTTCTTCAAAATTTCTCATGCGTATTTATTATGCCCTTTCATGCCTCGAACATGAGTTCTCTTAACAGTGCCCATGCAAATGAATACAAAAAAAAGTTTACACAATTACATAGCGCATATGCACGACCCGAATTTGCACAAAAAAAAAAAAATTTTCGCTCGTTTGATAATGCGCCACCTCTTCGAATCCTCGATGAAACCCTCTCATTCATTTTAAGTACTTCCTTCAGTTCCATGATCGATTTTACAATGAGATTGGAGTATTTATATACTCAAAACGTGGCAGCTAGAAAATTGCGCTCCTTCAATTCTATCGCCTCCTTTGAAGTGATGAAAAATGTGAGATTTTCATGATATTATTGACCAGCTAGAACTGGGAAAGCGCATATTTTACTTTTGAACTTTTATGACATACAATAAATTCACATTAATTGATTTATCACCTTCTTGAAAGAATGTTAGGGAATATTACAAGCACAATAACTTTAAGTTTCTACCTTTCCTAAACGTTTCCACTTCACCGCTCCTATCTGAGCAACCTCCCCCACCCCCCCCCCCCCCATCCACCCCCATTCCTTCCCCTTCCGCTCACCTCATAAGATGTCATTCACCCATTTCCATTGTATCACAAAAAAGTTGCATACATATGTTTTAAGTGACAGCGAACGATTCACAGAGTAATCATAATTTGAAATACTTCAATTCTAGATTATATGAAATTTTCGATGTCAGTTTGAGAGTGGTTGTGTATCATTCGCTCGGGGAACGCTCATTTATTGATCCACAACATATAATAATCATTCTTCTTTAAATCCCGTCGAGAGCCCTCTACTTGCTTTTTCAATCTCCTTCATTCCACTCTGCATTACCTAAGAGCTCTCCACGAATGGTTGTGCTCGTTTAATGCAATTCGCCTAAACTTTTGACGTGATTAGGTCTTCATTTTAGCGCCATCTCTACGAAGATGTTTAGTTGTTTTCTTTGACGCTTTGAGTAGGAAATGAATATTTGAGTGGGAAATTAAATGCTTAATCACATGATCGTTTTATGTATATGTCTATTCAAGTACTTGCACAATCTGCCTTCATTAGAGACAGTTTAAAAATTTATCACCACAAACACCAAAAGCATATCGCATTGCTTTCAATCATTCTCGAATAATGAAGGCAGAATCCAAAAGTTCATTCGCTTTGCCTGTATAATTTTAGGCGGAAAGAATTACCAGAAACTATTACGCGCAGCATTTATTTATTATCATGCACTGAACGTTGCATATATCGTTCGCGCTTTCGTCTTTTATCTTTTTCGCCTTCAGTATCGTAGGTGGATGGAGGAAACGATGTCATCGATATGCTTGCCTAAATTCGTATTGATATTGTTTAGCATAAGAAAATGTTGTCCAACTAGTAAATTTATTTTACCTGTAATGAAAAATATACTTTCGATATACTTCGTCAGAATTATGGTAAGCTGTAAAATAAAATATCATCGCTCGAACATATCATTTTGTTTTACTTCTTCACAATATCATTCTTCTTCGTTGTGGTCTCTTCTTGTAGCGTTTCGACCACATGTAAGTCATGCAAATCGATTTTGCTAAAATCAGTGAAGTTTAATGTTACTAGAAACGTATTTATTTAGAACTGAATTTGCAGGTCAGAACGATTAAGTAGACTAAACACATATAAATTGTATTTGACAAGAATATTTTTGCATGTAATGAGTATAATACCGTTCAGCACCAATGTGATTCATTTCCACAAAGTAGACTTATTCCTAAACGCTGGAACAAAGATATGAGATCCAAAGTGCACAATAATACCTTTGCTGAAACAATCAACGTTGCATAAGTAAGGGACCACCTTTTCCCTCTTTAAAAAACCCATCCCTTATTGAATGGAAAATCTTTGTTTTTTTAAATTAAATGCATTCTTTGAGAACAATATTAAGTCAAATATTGAAAAAACTTCCAGTTTGTTACGTTTGCACTCAAAAACCGATCAGAAAGAAGCTAGACTTTTACGCTTCAGTACAGTCAACTTTTTGAAGACGGACGCGTCATATTTTCGATGACCATCCTTTGTGTCTACATCAGAGTTAATGATTTCTTTCTCCTTATCACACTTAACAATACCTCTCCCGCCTACTCTCCCTTCATCTCCCCCTTTTCCCCACCTTTTCAGCCCTCTCCCTTCGAACTCTTCAACTTCAACCCCGCACTCTCACCACAACAAGAAAACTGATCAGAAAAATTTTTCATAATCATCAGTTTCGCAACAGAGCAACAAACATACGTACATTCCTCCAATGTGATTTTATACGTGTGAATCAACACAGAGTTGGAAAAACACCTAGAAATATCTGCGAGGTATTCAAAGGACGTGTATTTTGTATTGCACAAATTTCTGGTGGAATAACCGTCACAGTGTGTTTAAACAGAAACATACACGCGTAACGTTTAGCCCACCCGCATATCCGGTATTGCTTCGATTATCGACAGAGACCACCCGCGGCGAATACTGCAAAATAGCGTGCACTTATCCCGCACGTTAGCGATTCTATACAGCGCAAAGCAAATATTAGTGTGAAATTAATTGTGAAAAGCTTTCCCTAACTGTATTTCTATTGTTAGTAGACTATAAAATACATGCGCAGTGCTGTTTAACACGTCCTATGTCGACATGCACGTTGCAACTGGCAGCGTTGGAATAGATGAAGACTGAGCGTTTAGGGCATAGAGCAAAAGCCCATAACCGTCTCCAAAAGCATAAGCGAGATAAAAGTGGTATATGAAGCAGCATCACGGCACTCAAAAGCAATTAGAAACAAAAAACCAAAGACACACAAATTCCGAAGCCCGACTTATATAGGCCGCAGATATTGCCTGGGACGGTACAAGGTCACATAAGTCGATCAATGACGTTATGTGAAGAACAATAAACAAGAATCGACTATATCAGTAAATGTGATCACTGCAGTGCTACATTCACATGTAGATATCTTGGGTTGGCTGTTCGGTGCTATACACAACAATGCCAGCTCATACTTCTGGGCGATACTGAAACTACAGGAGCGAACCAGTCCAACAAGTGACCCTGGAATTATTCACTTGTCTAATGGTGTGATAAGCCTTCACCAAAAGGTATAATGCGCCACGCTTAGCATCCTGCAAAATTCATCCGTTCGAATTTTTGGTGTTCATGCAACCGTTCCACGTGTGCAAAAAATTCATTAGAGCAGAGTTACTGAGTGCCTCGTTGTGAAGGTTTTTAAGGTATATGAATGCGGCAGAAAAAAACAGTTTAATGTGAAGGGCGGAAATGCAAGTTGTGCTCTCGGAAATTTGGTCGTGAAGCTGAAAAATTTATTCATGTGTACTTCAGATGCTCCAGTTGTCAAGGTCAACAGGGGATTTCAAAAATGCTCAATTTATCGCCAAATTTTACCATTAGGTTCTATCGACAGTGCAGGTGCCGGAAATAACGTTCTTTATAACCAGGCTGATTGCGTCGACGCGAGGCAATTCATTTAGCAGTGCGGTCTTCACCAGCCGTTCTCAAAAGATCCTCACTTGGAAAATTGTCAAGCGATGCAGCAGTCGTTTATTTAGTCAACAAACACCTGATCAAAAAGGTAATATGGTTGTTTGTGCTCACGAAGAACTGGCAGGTTTCCGAGATGTTCTTATCCAAGACACACAGCAAAACAATGCTGGTGCATCGAAAACTGAGTGCTAGCGAATCTTCTTCCTAGCAATGCTTGCTCGCTGGTCTCGGAGTCCGCTTCCTTTCGGACGCTTGAGCTTGTTCCTTCTTGGACTGCTCATTTTGTTTCTGTTTGCCTCTAACAAAGAATTTTGTAGAGTGAGCTTCACCAACCACCGCTGGGAGGTGTGTGTTATTCATTTACGGGAGAGTATAAATATTCTTCGCGGTGAGTGCATAATGAGCACATTGCTTCGACAGTTGCGCTGCTAGCAAATTCGTTATTTTTGATCTTAAATTCTTCGTCTCATCAGCGGAGACATGTCGTTACTCTTGGGAGTGGTGGAATCGCCGCCAAACATCATCGTTAGATAATAGGTGTCTCCGACATGGAAGATGCCAAGAATAAAGTTTTGATAATTATAAATTACTTCGAAAGTCTGTCATTTTCGGCACTTCAGTAGTCGAAAACACCGAAGGGTGAAGGTTTGGAGACGACTTCAGCATTCATAAGGGATAAATGTGCCGATTTCGACGGTGGATTATGGATTAACTCCAGTATTTCCACAGCCGAAAACATCTAATGATGATTTCTGGTGAGGGTCTGAGCATTTTAAAATCTCTGATTTCATCTCAACGATTTTGGCAACCCAAGTATACAATAACCGAAAAATGAGCACGTGCGATAAGTGGATTAATAATAAATGACTGATGACAACTGTAAAGTTTACGGTTATTATTATGGCGATAAAAATATACACCAATAAGCTGGTTAAAGCATCAAAGACTAGAAGAAAATAGATGAGATGGTGAAATGAGCAGGAGAATGTTAAAGCTGGCGATAACGCACAAAAATTGTGGCAAAAATTAAAATCAAGAAATTTTATGAAACACACTGCAAAAGTGAATGAAACTTAACATTCTTTTACTAATATGGACAAAAATCAGTGAATACGTTCCATAAAACGAGCAAATTCAACAGTAACCAAGGGTTGTGTAATGTGAAAATGAATGAAATCCGGATGAGATGATGAGGCATCTCTCAAAGAAAACAGACTAATTTGAAGAGGACAACTATATGACGGAAGGAACATTGATTCGTATGAATGCAGCAGTTACCAAAAAGAAGACCTTTACCACGAACTCTTCCACCTTATGCAATAAGCTCCCAGGGGAAAGTGCTGAGTTGGAGTATTATGGCCATGGTGATTTCTGTGTTAATGAGCCACTCATCTCAGATATCAGCCTCGACAGAGAACCAGACTAAACAGAGCCCTTTATGAATAAAGAGGATTCCGATTTGGAGTTCGTAATAAATTTCTTTGAAATTATTTTAACAGTACTGAGAGAAGCACATAATTGGCGATCGAAGTAAAGATTTTTTGCCGAATCTAGACAGAAGGCCGCTTAGACAACTGCTGTTTACCTTGACCACCTGTGGATGACTCTTCGGTAACTTCACCTTCCTCAGTCTTTTAAAATACCGACATCGTGCTGAATTTTCGATTTTTTTTCATTTACACGCCTACAAGGCTGACTCGTATCACTCGATGTTTTATCAGCTTTTATCGTTTCTGATAACGTCTCAACACTTTGAAGTGGAATTTTTGGAACATTTTTTATAGTCCAACGATTACCTAATTTATGCCGGTCGGTCAATGGAAAGTGCTGTTTTACTGCAGGATGCTAAGAGTAACAGCATCAGTGTTCAGAGGCTCTTGGAGTTGAACACAACAAACGGTAATAAAGTTGATGTATTCTAATGATCGAGCACTAGTAGCGTTGATACGTCTCCCCTCCTCAGCCCTCTCTTACAGAAAAATGCCATGTTTCCGACCTCCATGATTCAACCAGCCACATTTCTTCGAGGAAATTGACAAACTGCGATAAAAATTAGAATAAGAAAAAGCTTTTATGTATTTTATTATTTGAACTAAAAGATGTACACGTATGTTTTCAAAAATTGGCACTGTGCCGATTCTCGAAAATTTTTCAAGTTTCAATGCTGATGTAATTTAATCATGGAACTTTATTTGCGGTAGATTGCGTCAGTGACTCATAGATATTGGACGGTTATGCCTCTTCATTGAACATCGTTGAGAAATGAGTTGATCGGCTTTGATTTTTTGAGCGAAGACGCTGTCTGAATAATTGATTGTCGCATTGCGCCCCAATCGCTTTCATAGGTGTGATTTTTGGCCGCCGACAAGGTTGATTTTTTGACTATTTAACATCGTTAGGACTATTGGTGGATGATTCATTCGAGACGTCGAAACGTTTTCCACCTTTCTGGCTTTTTTTTTTGCTCAAAGTTTTCATTTTCCTGGTCTCATTTGATATGCAATAAAAATAAACCATAGAGGTATTTCTATTTTAAAATCATTGAATAAATGAAATTTTCGATTTTTGTGAATTACATCGGTTTATTTTAATATTCGAACTGTGCATTTTTTTTTTCGGTTTGCTTCGACGCTAAATGCTATTTTCTTTCAATCTTGTTTTTATTTATTACACCACTTATTCATTTCGCTTATCTTCAATAACCTTAATAAACAACGATCCATTCATATTTTTCTACGTTCTTCTTTATATACACACAACTGTCGCAATTCTATATTTTTAAAACGTCTCTTTTCTTTCCTTTTAATGTACTTAATTAGATTTTTTTTCTTTGAACTTTAGAAAAGATTGTTTGTCTTTGTTAAGATGAGAATTGGCGTTGCATTCAACTGATTACGAAACGTTGGCATTAGCTGTTATTATAGGCGCTAATGTAAATTGAACTTATCCAGGTATATCGCGTTTAAGGGAAGCGATGAGCGAGAATTTGATGAGCTCGTTCTATGAGGCGTTAATTAAGAATCCTCGTGAGAAGTGTCGTGTGCTTTCTATTCAGAGTCATGTTGTTCACGGCTATGCGGGTAACAAGTGCAGCGTTTTTCCTTTGCAGGTTTATTTTGGCAGTCGCACTCCATAAGGAATTAAAGTAGTGAATATTTAGACGTTGATATCGAATTGTTCTTCAGCCTTTCAAATGAAATTTATGCAAATTTGCGAGCTGCATACGTTGTCGCACTTCGAGATTTTGAAGTACCAAAGTATCTAAAGGCCTTCTTTTTTTGCTAATTGAGGAGGTGTTAGATCGATTGCAGTGATCCTCATAAATGGGAGAGGGGGAGGGAGGGAGGGGAAATACCATCACTACGTTAATAGTCTTGAATTCCATTCCTATGTTCTTATGACGTGCTCTATTCATGTGAAATCTTTCCGGCTTATAATTTTTAGCTGCATGGTTTCGAAGTGGATCCAATCAATTCGGTGCAATTCTCAAATCACGCAGGTACTCTCTTCGAGAATGTCGGTAAGCACAATGAGAACGCTTACCTTGTGTTGCACCTCGCACTATTGAGTTACATCCTTACCCGCTATCATTATAAAGGTAACTTTTTGCGGGCTCACATCGTTGAGAGGGAGATCGTCTAAATTTCTTTAAGGTGGCATTCGAGGAGAACTTGAGTTGGCCATTGCAGATGACCAATTCAAGGTTGGCTAACGGAAGTCCTCATCGAAGAGCATTCTTCTTTTGTTTCCACTCTGTTGTCACCTGCGAGAGTATCCTCTTTAATCGTCCCCACATTATCACTAATCGTGCTTTTTGCTAACCTCGGGATATAATTTCTACACGAAGAAAAGTTGCCAGTTGAAGCAACTGAAGTGATAAAGTGGAAAGAAATGAAATAGACTACAGAGGTACAAGTTTATTCGTCGAAGTTCGCCATAACTTAACATTGCTCACATTCTTTTTTTCTTAAGTTGCAAAGTCTTCGATTATAGTATTCATCGACCTTTTTTAGTGCTGTCTCACCTTTTTCGTGTTTAGTTCTCCTTTTTGTGTTTCTACGTTTTGGCCGCACTGCATGGTATGGCTGCCTTCACTAACGCTTATTCTTGCACTCAATTTAGCACTTCTTCGATTCCTTAGTTTTTTTTCTAAAGGTAAACTGTTAAGGTAAACTCTTACATTCACTTTATTATGCAAGATGCCCTTAGCTGAGAAAAGTTTCTAGATCGTCAATGCTTTAGTATTAAGAACCCATTTTCCTCTTTGGAGTCTCATTCGTTTCCTCCTTCATTTCCAGCAATTTCCTATCATTGATTCATTCTCAATTACTTAGAAAGACGATCTATTGTAGTCTAATAACGCTTGCATTTTCAGCTTATAAACATGTGAAAGGACAAACATTAGATGACAGCCAGCTGTCCGATTTATACGAGGGGCTGAAATTGAACGATATCAACAACTATGCTTATATTTTGACCGGTAAGGTTTTGTTTTCTTTTTTTAAATTGTACGCAGAGCGAGTTTATAAATGTGTTGTTTTTTCGTATTAAGATTATCTCTGCTTTTTTTGAGCGTTAAAGCGAAACTTACAAAAAGGTGTTAGTTCTAACCGATTACTTGATTATATTCCTGCATATTATAATGATTATTAAAAGAGTAATAGTCATCATTTCATTTATTCAACTTATCACTTCATTTTTCAGGTTATTGTGGAGATCCATCATTCTTGATGAAAATTGCCGATATTGTGAGAGACATAAAGAAAAAGTGTCCCGACGTCGTTTTCGGTAAGTGACTGCTAAATGCTTTCTGCGACACAATTCGACATTCTTGAATGTTTTGTTTTGGATTGTTTTGAGTCTTATTAGAAATTTGGTTGAATGAGTTTGTTGCCAAATGAATTGCTGTTGTCGAATGTGTCGTAGGCACACGTCATCCTAGCATCGGTGTATGTAACGTTGTTTGTTGAAATTTGCAAGCAGCAACAGTCATAACGCTTTGTTGTAATAACGCAGTGTATGAGTAGAGGATGCACTTATTCTTATCGGTCCGTGATAGACGAGATAGACGATCGTGCAGGTAATTATTCCCAGAGTGGGGACATTTAGCTATCTATTGACTCATTCGATTCTACTGCAACAACGTTATCTTTCAGTTTGCGATCCAGTGCTAGGCGACAATGGCCGTTATGTATGTTATTTTGATTCCATTGCTTTTAAACGATCTTGTGTGCATGCGTTTTGATTTTATTCATCCAGCTTGATTTGATTGGATGAAAGGTGGCAATTCTCGAATTTATACTTTTATCTTATTTTTGGCAAGCCGTTGTTTTACATTCGAAATGAAATACAAGTACAGAATGTGAGCAGTACTTATATCTTCAAACAATTACCAACATTGATGCTCTTCATGATCACTGTGATCGTCACTGCCTTGCATTGGCTATGGTTAACTTCAATGATGTTTCTTTTTGTCTTTTTATGTCGTCTCTCTTATCAGTATGATGGGGCCTTATCAAGAAAAGGAAGGAAAAGGAGACGGTACTACATATCTAACGGTTTTCTTCAGCTCTTTTGGATCCACTGATATGGAAGGGGGGAAGAGAAGGATGAGACTGGACGCATTTTTGTTAAGTCCCTTGATTTTTGATATTCCGACGAATTTCAGTACACCCCGAAAGAACTGATGCCGATTTATCGCGATGTACTAGTTCCTTTGGCGAATGTGATCACTCCCAACGTCTTTGAACTTTCGTATGTTTATGCTTCGTTCACATCATTTTGCTTGCCTTCTATTTTGTTTTTGTAACATACCGAAAGGTTTGAGTATTATGGACTCGTAATTAACTCGTAATTTACGTTTTTAAAGGGGACGAAAAGGTTTGAGTGTTATGGATGGCAACGTTTGTTCATTGGATGTTTCAATGAAAATAGCCCATGGCTGGGAAAGGATGTGCTAGCTTGCGTTTTCCCGATTCACGGTAAGGAGAATGTAAATCAAAGACCGATTCTTGAGGTCCCATTCACATTGCATGCTTTTTTTCGATGATTTTTTGTTTGATGTGTTGAGCCATAGTTGCTAACTTCATGTCGCAAGTGGTGTAAATTTCAGGGCAATATTAGGTCAAAGAATTCGTTGCAATTTGTAATACATGAGCTGAGTATTTTAGTGGAAGCTAGCTTAATCTCAACAGTAACGCTTATACAACCTTTGACCCACAAATGTTTTAATACTTCTTACTCTTTGATGTTTCATCGTTGGGATAGTTTTATAAGCTAACGCATATGCTCAATTATGGAGAATTTTGCAGCGAACTATCTGGTCAGACAATTTCAAATGAGAGCGAATGCCTTAGAGCTATCGATGCGATGCATAAGAAAGGCGTACAGACTGTAGTTGTAACAAGTGGACTTGAAACTGCGACCACAAAATTTTGCTATGGATCGAAGATCGTCGGTATCATTTTTCAAAAAATGCCTCTTTCTTTGCTATTATTTCACCAAATTTTATGCTTTTGTTCGCCAAGTGGCTAATTTGGAATGATTTCTTAATGCTAATTTATAGAATCGGGAAAGCCGCCGTTGCAATATCGATTCGATATACCGATTCTACCGGGCATGTTCGTTGGTACTGGTGATGTCTTCTCAAGCTTATTGGTGGTTTGGCTAGAGAAGTTGAATGGGGACATGAAAGGTGCCATCGAAAGAGTGATCGGCAGTCTACAAGGAATTCTTAGACGAACTATAGGATCTCTTTACGGTATCCATGTTTAGAAATGTTTGTACAGAAATGATTTTTGTATTGTCATAATCGTTTTTTTTTCGCTGATCGATTATTTAGCGTGGAATGCTTAAATATTTCTGCCCTTATGAGGAAGATATGCTTTCTTGAGACATCAATATTCATTGACGTTTTGCAATGACATCTGTTTTATCGTAGGTAATATTTTAAGTCAGAAAACTATGACTCAAGGAAATGAAGAGTCATTTTTGAAGTGTTTTTTATAATCCATCTGGTTGCTGCGTAGAAAGTATCATAGCGTGATTTAGTGACGCTGCCTATAAGGCGTTTATCAGAAAACGTGCGAATTGTTCTCGCTGCCGTGTTTAAAAACATGTTATCATATGCGGCGAAAGAAACTGCAATGCCCTTCAAGCTGTGACGTTTAGATTATTATATATACGTCAATGCATAGGTTTTTGCAACCTGTTTGCAGGCTTAGCCAGCCCAAAGAAGAGGATCTCCTTAAAGAAGTTCTTGCGATCTTAATTTTAAAACTTTCCACCTTGTTTACCAAATGTTTTTCATGTTCTGCTTTCACTTCATCTTCACATCTACTTGTTTTGGAGGTTTGCGAACCTAGTCCAAAATCGAGCTGTAATTTTCAACTCCGCCTCTTCCCCTTCCATCTCTTCTTGAGGAGTGATGGAGGCGTAGTCGCATTTCTACTCACAAGTGGTTCCTTTAAATCTGCGTTAGTGAGGTGAGTTTCTGTAAGGAAGCCTAATGCACTAGGAGACATGCACACACTCTTTGAATGGAGTAGCACTTGTGAGCACGAGTTCACATTTTCCACCGTAATAAAGAGTAGATGTAAGAGTTTAATATCAAACTACAATGGCATCTTAGGAATTGTGTGAATACTGTGGCCAGTGGATCAACGTATTTGACTCATAGTAAAACGATAAAAACGACAATGCACTAGACGTATGGTTTTCTAACATTTAGCACTATGCCAAAGTCTTGAATCTGCCACTTTTCAGTGTTGCATTTATTTCTTTTGCAGCATCGAATCCTGATCCCGACTATCGGCCAGACGTGCGTGAATTGGAGCTGCATTTAGTACAGAGTCGTGCTGATTTGCTACTTCCGCGATTTCCAATTGCGATTACAAAACTGCAGTAGCGCTAGAATTCTTTGCGATGATTTGCTTTTTGCTCTGGAATCTGTTATGGAGTCGTAATTGCGAAATATTCACTTTATCGATTCTAGTGCCGTATAAAATTTTACAAGCATAGTGATTGCAAATTTTTCCTAGCGTATTTCGATAATTTCTTTTTTGAGCTAGAAGCGAATGAAGTTTCACATATTTCTCTATTATGAAATCGCTGAAACGCATGAAATGCAAGCAGTCAAACTGCGTTACGTGAATTTAACTGTGCGAAGTTATAGGATGTTGTTTTTCGCAAAGGTAGAACATTTTTAAATTTTTTTTCATCTGCTGTGGATGTTTTCATTCAGTCTGCTTCCAGTCCGAATTATTCTGGTCATCCAGCATTGGCTAGTTTTAGCCACAAAAATACATTTGTTCAGAGTTGTAACTCTTGGCGATGAGGTAGTTTAGACTTCATGTTCGTGAATCGAACGTTCGCTCGACATGTTCACAACTGTTGTATTTCGAGAGTCGATGCTACTATTGTAACCTTTAAAATGACTGCAATATTTAACCTTTATAAGATCTGTGACGTACAAAATACGTCGAATTTGCACGCGTACACTTGAAACTCATGCGTTTTTTTTTTTTTTTTTGCATTTAAGGCATTCACTTGGTCAGCTAAGCTGCTTCATTGCTTCTGCTCACTAGTATATTTGACATTTTTGCTTTTATCCATTCATTCCCTATAAGGGCGATTTTATGTTTTATAAGCTTTCATTCTATTATTATGTTTGAAAACATTATTTATATTTATTGTCTATTATTGTGTATACGTTTGAAATTCTGCTTATATTGTGCATTTGCATTATCTCTCACTGTGCTTTTCCTCTCCAGCAATATTTGTTTATTGATTATTGCTTAGTGTGTTAATTGCGTAGGGATATTCGATGTTTTCTTCCTCGTTAAAAAAAAAAAAATTCTGTTGTTGTTGCTGTCATTGCTATCTCATTGCTATCTTATTGTTATTGCTATCTTCATCACCCTCTTTTTTTGTTGTGATTAAGAAGTTATAGTCATCTATCTCATTCGTGATATATCTGTCCCTTAAATTTTCTATCCGTATGTATTCGTTGATCATTCTGTTGTTTTTCATTAAGCTTTCATTAAGTTCCATTATTTCTGGTCATTCCGTTCATTAGGTAATTAAGTTCCATCAAGTTGCCGTAAAAATTTTTTTCCTGCCCAGAAAATGTTTTTCCCTGCTTTAATTCTGAAAAATTTCCGTTCTTTCTTTTTTTTTTTTTTTTTTTTTTTTTGGCTGGAACTGCTTAAAATATATTGGAGCCGAAAAGAGATGCAATTCTGACATAGGCAGTCAGTCCCATGAAACTATAGGTCATAAAATAGCACTTTATCAATGCTGTTTCTCTCATTCTTTCCAGAAAGGATGAATGAAGTGCGATTATCGTTTTGCATCATACATTGTTGATTGAATTGCAGTTACTTTTTATGCGATTGCAAAATTGCATTTGTGAAGCGTATAGTGGTCATATTCTATCTATTTGTATTTGCATATGTTTCCTTTCTTTTCTTATTGTCCTTGTGATGATTTTAGCTCTGAAATTGTTGAATCCAGAAGTGGCAGATTTCATGCATGAAAAATCATAGAATATAACTTTCTGTGCTAACGTTTAAACTGATCAGTCATCAATTCGAAAGGTGTTATTAGCCAGTTGAAGGTGCTAAAAAGATTGCAAGCATCCTGTAACATTGGATTTTCGTTTTGCATCATTCAAGCTTAGGGGAAAAGGTGAATCCTTATAGATTTGGCGAGAAGTTTATTGGATTGGATCGCTCATGCACATATATTTTATTAGTTGTAGGCAGTTCGTAAAATTTGTTTATCCGGCAAGTGGAAATAAATAAGCCGCACAGTGCACACCTTATTGGCGCTTCGTTTCATTTTGTTGTTACTTCGTTGATTGTGCAGACGATATTACCATCGTCATAGAAGATTGTTATGATGTCAAAGTTGTAATATATTTACTTCGCCTAATATGTGATTTGACATATGTAGCCTTATTGCATTTCTTGCTAAGTCATCTGCTTTCTTATTATCGTTTTCATTTGTTTTCTTCCATCTTTGTTAGAAACTCTAAATTGTTTTTTTTAATCTTATTAGCAGTCGCTTTTTTGTCTCTTTTCATGGGTCGTCGTTTAAAAAAAAAAGTGGAAAGATGAGTTGTTCGGTGGGTACTATTCTAAACTACGGGATTATAGGAACATCTAAAGTGAATTCAGCGATCGACCAAGTTTATTTGTTTTAATTTTTCTAGATTTATCGTTGTCGTTGATTGATTTTCATAGATAGCTCACATTTATGACTGAATGCTTTGTCGGGCTGATGTTGTATTTGCGTTATTGATTATGTGATGTTTTGCTAGGCAGTTTATTTATTGACCAGAAATGTGCCTAAGGCTAATCATGAAGGAACGATTCCGTCGTTGTTGTAGTTGTGTGCTCGCAGCTCACCGTTTTGTAGAGGTGGATTGATGCGTTAAGATTACATTGGCTGCTTGAATTACATCAGGAATGTTTGCAGAAGTAAAGGTTTATCAGCAGTTTTGTCGATTCATCGGAACCGCCCGCATTGCGCAATATTTACTTCGTCGGTCGTTGGCGATGGAAGGGAATGAACATCGTTTGTTTTTGCACATTTCATGCGTTAGGTTGGTACCGTCGCTCGAACGCGACGCAGAACTGCTCCATTAGATGTAAAGATTTTGGTGCACAAATGGAAGGCGAAATGAAAATTTCAATTTCGAAGTATGAAGAGAGTTTTATATGGTACAGATGGAAATATGCGATTTTCATTGCTTCATATATCGAATTTCAGCAAAATAGCGAGTTGTCCTCTAATCATTTCGTCAGATCGTCGCAATGATGGCTATCCAGAACTCGATAGCACTCATTTGCTATGGTAGTCTGTTTGAAATAATAGAAGACAAAACCGTGACCTTGAAATGTACTATTGATTGACCAAGAACAGTCACAGTTTACATTCATCTAGTTCAGCTGCTATTCTACTGAAATGTTTATCTGGGGTAGAGTGGTACTAAGCTAGGTTAAATTCACTGTTAGGTATGCACTTGCAGTTGGGATGGAGAATACCCTACTCTCTTGACCTCAAAGCTTATATGTGGTGCAGTTCCAATCCAAGACTCTTACGTTCCCTAGCTATCGATTTTACGGATAGTTCCACTAAATGGCTACAATGCAAATGACCTATGTGGAGAGCATTTTGCGCTTGTATTTGGAGCACAACTCGTGATAGCAGGTGTAGCCCCTCTGGCTATTCGGTTCTAATGTATGACGTTCATATGTGGAATCGATTTGGTTTGTCGCATTCAGGAAAGGTCGCCCAAATAACGTCGGTGCGGAGAAGTACTGCTCGTTTGCCGTGACGCTGATATGTGGAGCACCGACAACGTTTCATAAAAATTTATAATGCATTGTTGGAGGACTGCATGTAGTTATCTACTTGTAAATGCATACAACGTGCGATAAACAGCTTTCGCCATATGGCGGGTCATATTGTGATGAAGCCTTCGCAGTATTCCCCATTGGCATTCCATATCAGATTGGGATAGTGTTGCATATCTCTGTCTCGAGAATTTCGGCTTGCGACAGCACATTTTCATACCTATCTTTAGCGCATTTGTCCATTTTCATCAAATCTTTATGCAATCCTTCTCAGCTCTTCAAATCTTGCAATCCTCTTCACGCTCTATCTTTCTACTTCACTGTCGAGAACTTGTAGATTTTCAGGCAAGATTGACTCTTAGAGCACTCCTTTTTCTCGATGAAATTTGTTCCATCATGCCTCCAATTCAATAAAAATTTTTGTTTGCTTTTCATAGTGGAGATTTCTCCTAAATTGTAAAATGACATTTCAAAGTTGTGATGTAATAATTTTTATTGGAAATTTTGTACTCGTTGATTGCAACTTTGCGTCCGTCGAACAGGGTGAGTCAAGCTTTGATCGCTGTTTTGGCAGTCAGATTCATAGCTGAACAAAGGAGGCTTCGGGATGCCGCTTTTACCAATTGTTTCCAGCCCAATATGGAGCACGAGCAATCCATATCAGGTGCTCTGCTTTCGCTAAAAAATTCCCAATGAAAATTGGGCCAAGGCTAGTCAACAGCATTATATTTCACAAAAATTCCTCTCATCTTGTATTTTCAGCGTATATAGGTTTCAATGTGTTTGCTTTTTTATTGCATGTGATAACACTACAGCCTCTTGTAAGCTGCAGGATGAAGATTGGAAGGTAAACTTTTTTTAACAAGCACATTGCAAATCACGATTGGGCACTTCTTAGAGGTTGTAGAATGCAGCAGCGAGCACCGATATAAGTAAAATATGGGCTACTCATCGTATAAGAAGAAACGAGCCCATATTTGAAAGCCGACAAGGATATAAATGGACAAGTGAAGGCCTTGCAAGAAAAAAAAACCAGACGAGAGTCGGAGCCACTCGCTGATCATCTTGAACTCATTTAGCAAATCCATTTACATTTAAGAAAACTAATTGAGTGCCGCTTGCTCTCCCAAGTCACCTCTTTCATTGCCGTGCGCATTACCTTCTATATGCCATTTTTAACTCGTCGCTTACATTGAACATCGGCGAATCGCTTGAAATACAGGCGACAAGTAAATTATTACGATTGAGCGATTGAGTATAATTTAAATGACATAAAACTTTTACTACATCGATCGAAGAAAGTGAAAACATTTTAGAGCATATATGCATTTTTTTTCTCCCACTTCTACAATAAATGGACGCGTTAGCGGCTATAGCTTAGTGTTACATGAATTTGCTTGTTGATAATTGCACCTTAAACCTATCTCAAAACTTCAACATCCGTCCGCTTTCTCAAAAAAATTCCTCCAATATTTATTGTTATTCAAATTCTGAAGGATTTTCTGAGCAAGAAAACGAGAAAGCACGTTCACTATATAGGTATGCTATTGTATATAGTAGAAAAAGTTTCGTATCCGATCGATCCTCGTCATGGAATGTCAAGCGACTGTTGTGATTTCAAATTATTCATGAGGAATAATTTTTAGAGTAGATAGCCGAATATGGTGTTCATTTTGTTTGTGTTGTATTTGTTCCAAACGGCTCATTGTAAAACATGTGTCGATGACGTTAAGGTTAGCTATTTGTACATACATCATCTATTTGCTATTTGCGATAAATACCTCTATCATTTTAATATATACATTCGTGTGTGTGTGTTTGTGTGTGTGTGTCTGTGTCTGTGTCTGTGTGATATATTTCGATAAATTTTTGAAATTACACTTTGCCTAACAGTTAAGTTGCGCAAGACTGCTCATTCTTATTCGCCTCAGAAGTCGAAAGAAAAGACTCGCTTCCAAAAATTTTGTAGGATGTTGGATATATGTTAACAAAAATTGTGATTTCCTCACTCCTACAATATAGTCTAATGGACTAATGCTATTTGTGGTCTTTTTTATTCTCGTTAATTATTTTTCGTATTGGTTCCCAAGCATTACATCACCGTTATATTTATAAAAATTATAGCAATCAAAGATTATGACTGCACTGCATATCAGAGTGATATAGAGTGGAGCAATGATGAAAAAAATATTTTTGTGGGATTACTGGCAAATTTTTCTTTTGCAAAGAAAACAATTTCTATATGACAATATGCAATTTCTCATTAGCTCACTATAGAAAGGTTTTTTTTCTTTTTTTTTTCATTTACGGCAATAAATCTCACAGATAGAAAACTTTACCGAGAGGAGCTAGGAAGATCTCATAGCGCACTCAATAGACATTATATGAGAAATGGATTTGTGAAACAGTTATTTATCACTATCCATATTAAATTGTATTTATTTTACTTCTAAATGAAATACGTTTATTTTTAGGGTTTATGCAGTGGTAACGATATTTTTGGATGGTGCTTTCATGATAAAGTAAGCGGCTCTTTCAATTGTGATGAGCAATTCTTTTGCGCGAATCAAACGCAAATAAAGGGTAAAGTGAATTCGACGGGATGTTTCGATCGGGGTGAAGATGATATCAAATGCTGCTGTAATGAGGCTGTTAGTTGTTTTGTCTTTTTGTTAGTTCATATTCGTTTTAGATCGTTTAATTATCGGCGCCTCTTATCTCCTGAAATGTTTAAATTTTTTTATCTGAAATAAAGGAGAAACGTGCAAGAAATTCAACAATTGTCTATTACTCTGCATTAATTCATAATTTTACTCGTTCTTTGATGGTGCTGCATTGGCTTGAACATTTAATTTTATTGCACTGGCTTTTTCTATTTGGTAAGTACTTCATGAATAGGTGCTAGAGTAAGGAAGACAGTCAACATAGCGAAGGGAACCGCGGGAAAGTTCTTTGTCTACATGATGCTATTGAAGATCCTGCTCAGGGGCGGGGATTTTGCAGACTCTTGTGCGACCAGCAGAAATTGTCATGATATGGCATGTCTCTATCTACTTCCGCGTTGATGTGGCATGATATTTATTCTGTTTTGTTCTGTTTCACTTTAATGGACGGGATATGTGCCCATATGCCTCTTGGTGCGAACCCAGGTAGAATCCAAAATTCGTTTAGCTACACTGGCCACTGACATTTCGATCACTGCCTTCTGATGTCATGATCTGAGAGTCTATTAAAATCCGCTCAGCCGTATTTTATTTAAACCTCTCAGTTTGCTTGTATCTTTTTGTTTCCACTTATTAGGCGAACTTTGCTGTGAGTCAATTTTTCAATGAAGTTGTTGCTTTAATTTCGAGAGATTAGCTGCTCTATCAGAAGATAACTCTCTCACCCTCGTAAACCAGAGGTTAGAAGGTACGAGTCTGGATTTAACGTCGCTAAACTTTCAACACTCATTCATAGGAGCATTTTGTTCGTGAGTGGCAATGTTCGATGGTGGATTATGTTGTTATGGTAACAAGTTGGTACGAGTTGATGCAGTTGTTTTTTTTTCAAATGCTCTAAACAGTTTTCGGCGAACCCATAAAACTGTCCATTGAGTTGCTCTATTTTCATCCCTGTACCTACAGTGTCGTTATTTTTTGTTTAAATGTACAAAATAGCTTACTTCTAAACAATTTATTCAACACATTAATAAACATTAGATACTGGCTTGATGATTTGTGCGACTCATACTGCTCATTAACATTCATTAATGTGCGCAAGTTGGTTTTCATAGAATGCTTTTGCATTAAATGCTCATAAATATGAATAATTCTGCGCATCAAAAACGATCATTTCTGCTGTTTTATCCATTCAGCAAACTTTGTCGATTAGATTTTTATAAAAGTTTTTGATTTATAGTATATGTTTTCAGTGTTCAAAAAAAAAATTTTTTTTTTTCTTGAAAAGAATTCAAACCTTTGAGTAAAACTCTCAAAATGTGATAATATATTGCCGATCTTAGGATATTTGTTCGTTGCTATCTCATTACTCAGATGAGATATCGTCCAGACAACTAAAATTGCTCGTTCTAAGTCTGCTATCTAGGTAGCCTTATTCCTAGGCTATCTAGATGGCCGACCTAGGTGAGCAGTTGAAAGATATGAGAAGACTTCACAAAGATTTGAGAGTTATCGCATGAAGCACCATTAGCATCACCGTGGTTTGAGACGAGATTTGCGTATGGCGGTGTTTTATTAGGTTGAGACTAGAACTGCACCTAATAGTAATACTTTGCTGTAATAATTGTTAGATTTGCGAATTGTGCATTAAATGGATTTGCAGTTTAAGGCAGGAATAATACAAGATCGCAGTGTGGTGGTTTGAGACTTCAAGAATCAAGCACCAACTCCAGCTCTGCTAGACCTAACGTCCACTCTAGTTACTCGAGGTCTTGTAACTTGGGTGACCACTTTGATTCTTCGGTTTTGTAGCCATTTCAAATTGTATGCTTTCCGCCTTGCCCTACGCTATAATGGTGATCAAACTACTGATGCTGACATTATTTGATTCAATGAAAATCAATGAAAGCTTGCAAATATTAGCGGAGAAAGGAGCTAAAATACTCCGAAATATGTTGATTTATAACATCAAAAATAATTATCTATTCTCATACTGTTTGGATTTCCTCATTGAAATACAAAACATTGCATGGTTGAGTGCAGTTTTAAAATATGATATCTGCAAAATTTTCTGAGGCATCTGATACCAATGGACGTCGCAAATGTTTATTTTGAGTGAGAATTGCAGCCAATGTGCAACTACAACTTTATTCATGTTGAGCCGATTGTTATGACGAATGTCTCGCAGAGTTGTAAATATTCCTATGAGACACCAGAGGCCGATGTTATTCACTACAAAAACTGTGAGGATCCATGGTGCATCGCTTTCATTTCAGCCGTAAGTTTTCATCAAATATACAGCTGGATCCGATAAATTTCATAAATGTGGAATTTTCATATAAAACGATGAAAAACTTTCTTTTGTGACAACTGACCTTTCCATGAATGCCGATCCAAAAAAATGGAGATTGCACGCGAAAAATTTTAGAATTGGAAAACGAACAGTGAGTGCGTTTCATTCACATACTGAGACCTCTATCTCTTTCAGTATGGTTTATGTGGGGAAGAGTGAGTCAACCACAAATTTCGGGGTTTCCGCTAGCTAGGTGGCAGTTAGATGGAAGTGAATGACAATCACATAGGTTATGAAATAAGGCCATTTGTGGTAGTTTCACTGCTCAAATTTCGGAGTACAAACAGTGATTCCTAACACCATGGTAATGAATACGCCTCAAATTTGTGCCTGAATAGTGAGTCGGCAATTTTGGCCACAATAAGAGACCATAAGTTTTCGTCAGAAATAATGAGCCGCAAATCTTGATGGAAAATAGTCAGCTGTAAACTTCCCTAACATTAAGCGGAGCTTCAATTCTCTAACACCCTAACAGTACGGCTGCTCTGATTCTAACTCTGAGCAGTCGTAACTGATCTAAGGAGGTTCATACTGAAAGCGATGCATCTGGTCTACTAGTAACAAATCATTCAGCAATCTGTCAACGTCATCTTCTCTAAAGGAGCGAGGTCATAATGCATAGAGATGATGCTCCTTATTAATTGTGGTAGGAAAATCTAGAAACAGAAGCGGAAGTTATGGAATCGGGATGATGGCTCGAAAAAAAATTCTGCAGGTACGACGTTTAGAAGAACGTGCCTAACAAGTCGGGATTAATAAATTGCCGACGACTCGAAATGACAATGGTAAAGCTGTCGAGAGCGAAATGTCATCAAATTGCGGTTTCCATGTGAACTTAGAAAGCGTCCTCAGGGATGAACGGTATTTAAGAGTTTTGTTACACGCTAACTGCGACCTTGTTCCAGAACAGAGAAGGAGGTCCAAGCACGGTGTTGCGCGGCTGTCAGTCACGAATCCTTCAGAAGCTCACTCTTGATAAGGAGAGGACCAAGGTGAGGGCTTATCGGCGCGCAAACTCTCCGACACGCTTATGATGTGAACTACTGTGTGAACGAAAGCCAACAGTTGGAAAGATATGAAGGAGGATTTTATCAGAGCCACTACTCTAAATGAGTTTGCTGACTTTGGGGCCGTAGTGGCTTTAGAACAACTTTTCTTTACGTTAGGACTGATCCCCACCTATGAATCACTCGGTCTTCCCTCTTCCAGAACATTGTATGAGGACTTTTCCAGATTTCTCTCAGCAAAAAATTCCACTTCCGTCCAATGCGTCCTCTGCCTGTTTTTGCTTCCGAAATAGGAAAATCCAGCTCAGAGATGCAAAAATAATCATTTAAGCAAAAGACTGTCCTCTTCGTCCAGTTTTGATGAAAAATTCCGGAATTGGCCATGGTCGGAAGTTGCTTCAATGAGATATTCCTTGCAGATTTTATGTCGTCTCATATTTCCAATGTTTGCTTACTGCTGATGCCATGCAGCTGCAAAAACTTTGCGCCCTACACTAAGCTGTTTTTTCTCATAAATGTACAGAAAATTTCTGTTAGATATGCGGTGATGATTGAGCACATCCAAAATGGTATTGCATAACGCATGGTCACGTGGCAAACATTGCGATATAGAATGGCCACTAATGACGAGAAGCAGTGGTGTGATGGAGATTACGTGAATGCATAACAACAACGCAAAGTCCTCCTTTTGCCACTACCAGTTCGGTGGGCCGAATCTTGTACACATTGATCGTTACTTTTTCAAGGCTGTTTTATAGGTGATGAAGTCAGGCACAAAGTCTGCAAAATGAGGTGCCTTTCGAGTTATGTGCAAAAATAAGTGCTAACAGCACGTTTCAGGAAAACTGAAATAAAGTGAGCATGTAGATCTTGTGGGCACGTGACTAGTACTCACTGCCTGATGGATCTCAAGTGGGAATGTATCATCCTCTAAGTTCGGTACGTATGTGGCGAAAGGCGCAAAATTCATAAAACACCATCGTTCTTTGCAGCTATTTTCTACGGAATTGAAGAAACACATTGCAGCCAGACCCGAATGCGATAGTATTTCACGGAATGGACGAACTGTTGAAGCAGCCTCGTTGTCAGGAAATCGTTGGTGCTGATCGGGCTGAAAACGGAACACAACGGGCGTGCCTCGACATCTTTTACATGGTAACTCTGTCATACACCTAACAGGACATGGCTCAAATTAGGCTCATTTTGTTAGCCTCAGAATTCTTTATTAAGATGGAAAAAGTTTTACTTTATAACATAGAACTTTTTCTTCAACAATTGTTAAGAGTGATGTGATTCCAGGAGAAAGATTTGGAGAAGAAAGGAAAGATTTGCTGCTGCAGAGGTAATGATGAATGCAACGAAAATATTATGTGGCGAGACGTAGCAAAAACGATCGAAAGCCTCAGGCATCCAAAGAGTTCTTCGGCTGGCAATGTCATCGTATCATTTTTTGTTCTTCCATTAGCGTTTATGAGTCGAATCTAAAAGTATTACAATTCCAGAAAAGAAAGCCTTCAACGGCTATCGAAAACGGTAGACCGGATCATCTCGGATCATAAGCGCAACCTTGCTAGAGCGTTGCATTTCGAATCGAAATTCAACAGGGAATTTCGAAAACGGCCCTAAACAGGTTTGCAGATTTCTTAGAGATCATTGTGGCCATAGCAAAAAGCTTCACGGATGTGTGGTATTCTATACGGATATGGAACTGATATAATGGGCGACTTCTTTGACTAATGCGGTATCCCGTTGCGAAATCATGCCTGCATTCGTCGCCTGTCTCTTTAAAAAAAACTTTGAAGCAAATGTTTCCGCTGAATTATACCAAGCACTTAATTAACAAGTTATTTGAAATGCTGCCATGAAAATTTTCTAACTACTTGCAATACTAGGAAACTAGTGCATTTGCAATACAAATAGGAAACTAATCGGTGAGTCATAGACAGAGTCTTCACTGCAGATATTTCTCGTTTGCACGACATGATAGTTATACGAGGAAAATTAGCAAGGAATTTCAAAACAATACACCTGCCATCTTTTATAGAGGTAGAACGTATTGGTATGGAGAGATTTAATTGAAAAATTTCTTATTTGACAACCACAATCACCGATCGACGACCCCTTTAGAAACCATGAAAATATTGAAAAGTCTAAGTTTTTTATAAATTATTCAACGCCATTACTGTTTATTTAAAATTTTATGGATAATTTGGTATTATTAAAGTCAATCGCAATAAGCCTTAAACGCTAAACTTTTCAATCGCAATAAGCCATTAAATATTTCAATTGCTATTATAGTATAGAATTTCAATCGCCGTATAAGTGTTATTGTGTTATTCGCATAAAAAGCTTTATATTTCATCAAATGCTTCAAGCTTTATGCCTATCGCAATAATTTTATGAGAGATATGAAATGATTGATTAATAAATTTCGATATCGTGCGTTCTATATTTATTCTATGTTGCAATAAGTAATTCTCGATTACTGCAATGCATAAATGCCGAGGAAATTTGAACTCTGATTTGGTTCATATAAATTTTCGCTACAGAATTTCAGGCTGGGACTAAACTTATCGACTGCTCTTTTGTGAAGTTCTCACAACGTTTTAAAGAAGGGGAAAGTCGACAAAATCGAGTTGATCGTTTGAAGCACTCACTAGTCACTAAAAACGATCGTGAAAATTCGTACTCCCAACAGTCATCGACAGACTTCAAAATTCTCAACCATAGGTGCTAGTTAAATATGAATGAACGCAAAGCACTCGTAAAATCAAATAGATAAGTAAAAAATTTTATTCCATGAGCCTAACATGGACTCATTTACAACTTCCAAACGTATAGACCACTTGGTTTGTGTGCACTCAAAAGGCAACAGACGAAGCAAATGGAAACGTGCACTCAATTTAAAGAAAACAGGAAAACACCTATAAAGGCATGCTCGAAAACTCTTACGCTATGAAAGTGACCCGAAGTTGGGTTGCCTGTTGCGCATGTTTGCTGCTCCGCCATCAGAAAAGATTCACTGCTTTGTATAACCTCAAATGAGCATGTTTGCCCATAAAACAACATTCTCTATTGAATGGAGAACTCTAGAGGGAGCCAAGCTCGGTGAGATATGCAGCCATCATTTTGGTGCCCTCAATGAAGTTTTCCATGTCGATTTTCTCATTTTGCGAATGCGGCATATCGTCCTGCCCACCAAACGGCAATAGTAGAACGTTCTTGCCAGTAAGTTCTTGGAACGTCAACGTTATCGGAATACTGCCTCCCTCTCTCGTATAATCCGGATCCACATTAAACACTGCAATCATTGCGCTCAACAATACGAACACTTTCATAAGCGTATTCTATACTATTTCTAAAGGGAAAAGAAGAGTAAATATTTGTTTAGCTCTGATAATTGATAATTTAGTCGATAATATAAATGCCCCACTAAAAGTTGCAGAATGCCTCACCAGACATAGATACACCCTAGTATATTATTTTTTGTATTTTCACAACAAGATTCGCAACATTGTTGCCACTCATATACTATATTAGAAATAAATCACTTGTTTATGCGTGCGTTGAAAAAGAAACGTGGTGAATAAAGTCTCAAACTCGATGAAAGACCAACAATTTTGAATATTAGATGAATGAACGTTTAATGTTTGTTCCTGATGAACTGTTACGATAAGAGTTCAATTCAATAATCGAAAAAAAATTATCGTAATCCTTAAGCCCCTCCCCCCCCCCCCAAAAAAAAAGCAACAAATATGTTGAAGAAATTTCCTTGATAGATTTTTCGATAATACGTGATTAAAATCTGCGGTAAAAATGCTTATGTATGCACATCTCTTTTTCGTAAACGAAACTTGCGAGGAGTGATAATTTCAAGTTAATATTCGTATCTTCTGTTATTGTCACTCGAAACACAAATCGCATATTCGATCATAATATTTACGCGCAAGTAAATTAGAGGTAACGATTAAAGTAGTGACGAAAGACTACGAGTAATCGAAAATGTGCATTTGCAAACAATAAAAATTGGAAAATATGAAAGCGAGTTAGATATTCGGAAAAAGTAACAACTTATGGCAGTATGGCAATGTTACTAAGCATAGAATTAATAAATATAATGCTATTGCTATTATTCATTAAGGAAATCTCTGAAGGAAATCCCCAATGAAGTGGAAAACTTTTAATTCATTAGCGACTCACTTTTTATGTATAACTCGCAATCATCTCACCTCTCTTAATTGCTTTTGCTGCTGCCGCATAATGTGGATGATTGAAATCGGAAATCCAGGGTTTTCCATTGTGACTTATGATAGTCCTTGAAAAGCAGTAATATTATACTTGACTTATAAAATATTCATAAACTAATTTAGAAATTACGCACTCATAAACGCCCATAAAATTGTAATATCATGGAGAATAGCGATTATACTAGACGGCAACATAAAATTATCCTGTCCCAAAGAGGTAAATAAGAAAATATCACATACACCGTTGATCGTATAGCGTGTTTTTTTTTTAGTTGCATATGCTCACGAACGAAAACTTTAGTGCATATTAAAGATACGAGAATTTTGAATGCCGCTTAAAGGAATCAGAACTTAAAATTTTCGCCTCCCTGTTGATGATATTAATTTATCGTAGTCTAAAAGTGACCTAAGCATCCGGCTGCAACTAAGAAACTATGACAAGTCAACAAGAAAGATGCTAAACAAAGGATAAAACAGTTAACTTGCCTCCACTTCTACGAGTATCACTGTTTTACACAATGAACTGATGCAAATTTCAACGAATCGAATGCAAATTCAACTTCGCAAAATAAGCACTTAAAGAATTCTTTTTATTATATCATGCCAATGATCATCAAATATTTCAGTTGCGATTCCGGAACAGCATTCTACTTCATTTCCAGCATTTCCGAAATCATCTAAAAATTCGACAGGTTACAATAGAAGCTGCGTCACGTTGAGCTTCATTTTGGCGAAAAAAATCTCAAAAAATTCGTAGGATTCAGTGACGGTGTGAAGCAGCATTTCTCAAAACGGACTAAACTGATTTCCCAATAAATTACTAAACAATTCAGGGTCTTGCCAAACCTGTAATGGTTGGGTGATCCTCGTTCCTTCCAAAGTTTGTCGAGATGTGCAATGACAATACGATCCACTTCAGCGGGATCCATGTTCGGCACCAAACGGATACTGAATTTACCGATTACTTTCCCAGGAATCACCGTCTTCGCACCCACACCGCTGAATGCGCCCTCGATACCTTTAAAATTTCCGAAAAAATATTACCTAAGCAAACATCCGTTAGTAAGAAGAAAAACATATAGCTTTCGATGAATTTGCAGTGATTAATCTACTTGTCACTATGAATAAACTTTAGTCAATGCACCATTTATTGTTGTCACTTGCAATTTCGTCCAATAACTTCATCCAACAGAGATGCATTATATTTGCCCGGCTATCAGTCCAGCTTAATAATCAGGTCTAGTGCAAGTTCAGTTCCGAAATAGTGGCGATAATAAATGAAATTTATGGATTTTTCATCTCCTATTTTACTACTGGTTGCTAATGAACGATAACGCATAGCGATGGAATATCCCGTAAAAAATTCCACATTCTGAATTTACTCTGGCATACAGTTTTAAACCAATCTCCCCCCGACCCAGAACCACCTCAAGCCAATCCTCATCAATCAAAACTACTCACCGTGAACAGAAAGCGAAGGATATCTCCATCGATTCATGAGAATTTCCTGTTTCGTTTTGACAGTAAGCGCCGGCACGCCAATGTTATTTTTGAATATTTCCTTAACGAAAACATTTCTTGTACAGTTCACGCCAACTGTCAGTTGCATCTAGTTGTTAATGACATATAATCACGGTACTATGCATCAACTACGACAGTATTTGAAATTCACGGCAGATCTTTCTGAAAGTACACAAAATGATTCTCCCTTGCAGCAGCAGTTCATTTCCTTAAAAAGTGATTACTAACCGAAATTAGGTAAATTAAATCAAGCACTTATTGCCTTCCGTACTGTATGCGTAAAGGTGCGCTCGTTTCAATTTCAAAGATATTCCGCACGTAGCGCACACTAAGTTCCTATCTAGGTTCATAACTAGAATCCTATTACTATTGCTGGCATGCATGGGTGCTAATCATTCAATAAATTGCATGTGAACATTTTAAAAAAATTGCGAGCACACCGGATCGAACTCGATTTCCTCGTATAGCTTGAGTTCTTCGTCTGTTATTGGCTTGACCAACTCGCTCAGTCCGTCGATGTTAATTTTACCTTCTAGGTCAGTTAGTTGCGCAAGCATCCAACACAAATCTTTGATCGGTTCATATCTGAAGGCAACAATTATTTAGCGTCGTTGCTCGTATTGAAAGTCTCCCGAAAGTGTGTTTCGCTCTACGGCGTTATTTTAGCCAATCGTCTACATGTGCACTTCAGAAGGTGTTACTTACTTCGTAAATTTCAATATCGCCAATTCTGTTGAGATTTTGTTGGAAGAATAATTATTGTTGCTGGTTTGCCGCTTAAAAGCAATTCTATACATTTCGCCCCAACCCGCTGATCGCCATGAACATTGCTATGTCTTGCCTAATATGAGTCATAAAAATATTTGAAAGGAAGTAAATCTTTATCACCAATAAAATAAAAAATTGAGGAATTTTAATAGATTGAACAGATTACTTTGTAAGTATAGCCGCATAATCAGAAGTTTTTTTTTTTCCAAATCAAAAACTTACACAACACCACCAAAATCGCCTGAGTGAAGATCTTGCTTTGAAGAAGAAACTTCAACGAAATAATAGCAGAGTCCTCTGCAACAAAAACTCTTAATTGCAACTTGTAGAAGAAATGTAACAGAAAAAAAAGAGCAGTTCTGATGCCAACGAAGTTCATCTGCATTAGACGTTCCAACAATGAGCTACACTAATCTTCGTTCTCAGAGGTGAATTTAATTGGCTCGGTATTATGAGCGTACAATTTTAGCAAAATTGCTTAGTTGAAAGCAACGATTTGAAAATTCTGTTGCGATCTTCGAAACAGCCGGTGATTTATGTTTCTGAGAGAGTGTTTTTTGATGATTTATAATAGAAATATTCTATAACAAACAACCGTCTGCTATCGAGCAGTAACACACCTGATGCCGTACTGCAGACACGGTTTTCCACTAAGTCGAGCCGTATCGCATATGCATGTGAAGTCAACGTCAGACAGCCAAGTATCCTTTCGAGCAGTTAGCGCTTCCTCTAGACCTTTCGATCCGCTCTCTTCCATACCTTCGAAACAAAACTGGAAAAAGCCCAATACTTGCGGAAAACCAACGCTATTCTTTTAGAGGCTAGTTCTAGCAGCAAATATTCACTATGCCAATCGAAATGATTAAACTAATGCTGGGATATCCTTCAAGCATTCGAAAAAAAGAGCAACAAGAAAACACCGAAATCTTAAAGCCATTTAAGCCATTTACTTTCAAGGGGTTACTAGAATAGAAAGATATTATTTTTATCTCATCGATATTCACTATATTTGATTACTCCAATCATACTGCTTTCTCCATTCTGCTTTCTCCACAATAATCTGAGAATTAAATGACTAAAATGTTTGAGTGTATAAACAAGTAAAATCAAGAAGAATTCTGTTGCACCTTTATGTTGATAGGAAGTGGGACTTTTTTTCTACGTAACGTATCAAGTGCGTTAATCCACGCAACAACGGGTCCCTTATCATCACTCGAACCGCGTCCATATAGTTTTCCATCCTAAAAAAAAAATTTTTTTTAATGATTTATCAGAGTGCATAGTTGCATATTCCCTTCAAATATATTGCGAAAAATTTGCTGCTAAATGGAGATAAACGTTAAAATTACGGAAAGAATAGCAAATGGAGGAAAAATTTTAGCACAAAAATAAAAAATGGAGACGAATTTCAGCAGTCAAAACAATCGTTGAGTATGAATTATAGAATACTGTTTCAATCTGAATTAAAAGAGCGAAAAACTAAACTGTTCGTCATTTGAAGTGTGCAATTAATTCTAATCAGAGATAAGTGAAATTTTTGAAGTTCAAAGAACGCTTCACCAATGCTTCACTTAGAGGGCCAATGAAAAGATACTGTTTCAAAACGAGCCTAGCAAACGCATCTACTAAAAAATTCTAAAAATCATAAAACCATACGTTGAACGTCAAATAAATTTCCGGCCAAGAAAGTGATAAAACTACATGTGAGTAGCTCGAACCAAATGCCAAACATGAATGAAACCGAAAATCGTCGGCCTCGATGACCACGTCGAACAGTTCCACCGATATAGTAAGGTAGTCAAAAGTCTTTGAATGAAAATTACGTGTGAAGAAAGCGAGACAACTTTCCTTACAACATTCTTGTCGAAAACATATGTGATAGTTCGGTAACTAAAACAGAACCAAGGTACTATGAATGTTCGCGCTAATATTACGAATACATAAGAAGGTGGCAGTGATACTTGTAATCTTCGCATCAAATGAGGGAATAAGTAAAACAAGCGCTAATAACTAAAGCAACTTTAATCGATGTCTTCCTACCGGAAGATGTTTCGGAGGCAATAAACCGGAGGATGTTTTAGTGGCTACGATAGGGTTGCGAGAATTCGATCGACATAAACTTGATTAGTTAGGTCTCACCTTTTCAGTAAGGTGGAATGGGTCAGTATTCCAACCATCTTCTTTGTCAGCTGGTTGCACATCGAGATGCCCATATATAAGCAGTGTTTTCTTAGACTTGTCATCTCCAAGTACACCGAATAACACCGTAGGCAGCTTAATTGTTTTACCGTTCGGTAGAGTTTGGATGCCAACATCTGCCAGTTCCACTTTGGCACCAACCGCCTCCAGACGCTAAGAGAGACTATAATTAGTACGGTAGCTTTGGCGAACTTTGCCGCAGTCGAAGATAATAGAGGCCAAAAATTTCCGGCTTCCGTTTGCTTGGTGAATTTGGGCGTAAATCGCTTCATATCTGCCACAGTTACAAAACTGCCGGCAAGCTATGGCAAAAACCTGACGTGACAATATCAAGGCCATTGTGTTTGGAACGCATTTTGAAAAGAAATAGGCCTAAGGCCGAGAATGAATAATCAGTGTAGACTCGCCTTCTTTGTCCACTCCATCATACGTTGTACATCTTTTCGACGCTCAGGTTCACCGGAAACGCTCGGAATTGCGACCGCCTCACGTAGACGTTCCACATACTTCTTCGCGTGCTCATCAATATCCCTGAAATACAAAAAGGCAGCACTTTCCATATAGGCGTATTAAACGAAGCAAAAAAAAACCTATTAAGAAAACGTTTTAGAGAACAGAAAATTTTTTACACTTAAGACGCATTGAAGTGCTCTCTTACTGTCTCCGCACCAACGATACTTACTGCAAGATTCTGAAGTGTGCGCTTAATAGGTGAGAGGCATTCTTTGACGTTTCACGTGCTCACGTAGATTTCTAATCGAGCGCTGGGAAAGCATCATCCAAAGCAGTATAACGCTTTAAAAAATAAATGTGTTGAGCTAGACGCTTCTCTGCGTATGCAACGATTCACCATTTCAAACAGATAAGATGCATCACTGAGCAATTCAAAAACGCTTTTACAACCATTTTGCAGCAGTGATATGTAACTTTCGATTGAGACATTGAGAAAAGCATCACAGGAAGTGTTCACCAATTAATACGGATGGCAAACTCTGGAGTTAAAAGAACGCTGATTCTATCATACTGGAGTGATATAATGCGATTTCGAAGAAACACCGAACGCCGATCTTTTTTGTGTCCGATCAACGCTGCTGCCTTCATATTTTGCATAAGGCATCACTGTCACACATTTATTTACGTGCTATCTCACCATCGATGCAAGTTGTACTGAAAACCTGCTGTGACTGAATCTCAGAATACCCTCTAAAAATTTGCGAGGAGCAATGCGATATGAACAGTACATTTTGAGCATCGATAAAAACCTTAACACATGGTAGGAAGTTACTCGCGACTTCGAAGCGCCTTAGCATGAGAATAGCAGCGAAAGTCGAAGGTGTAAACCAAAAGATGTGCGCATACCATCCTTATTAGCACAATGAAAAGCAGTATTCTCTCTATTGGGGGATTCACTTAACTGAACTCCTAAAGAATGGATTATGCAAACTGCACCTGTGTCTAAGTTCATCCAATCATCGCTCTTTAAACTTGCATTTGCAGTTACTCCGTGACCAGTCAAACGTTTCAATCATTTGGTATCATATATCTCTTCAAAGAATTTCTTACAGAGCATACATTTCGATTCTAGTGCTGACATCCTGTCATAAGCGGTAAACATACGCATTCCGATCGCAACAAACATATTATACAACATATGCTCTGGTGCTATTAATGCAGAAATAGTTTTCAAATGTAGAAAGAGTGCATGCTGATTTTCAAGGTTCAGCATAACATGCACTATGAAAATTTGGAATCTTTTGCAAGAATATAAGAAGATGACTAAGCAACGATTAAAAATTTAGAGATTCGCTATTACAGGCAAATTTTCGTGCTAGAGAAAAAGAAATCATAATTTTCAGAGAAAATCTCTAGCACTTGAAAAAAAAATCCTAAGTAGATCAAAGGTGAAGTTTTTTCGAGGCAAAAATCTCGCGTTATTCCAAAAACTTCTGCCTCTTTCGACTAGGCAACGTTTAAAGTCTCGATGCAACCCGGGTTTTGCAGCGTCAGTGGTTAGCAAATATACCAAACATATACACATACTTGACGACTGCAGCAAACGTTTTCTCGTCCATCCGTGGAAGCTGTTACCTAAAATACACAATAGACGAAAGGAGGAGAGCTGATTAATTCGACCACAAAACGAAACGACGCTTCAATTAGACATTAACAGAACTTCTGGTAATTGCTCACATCGGTTGATTTTTTGGCCAGAACACCAATGTCCGCAGGTTGAGTCAATCGATGAAGGAAAAGTTGGCCAATTAAACCTAATTGAGTAGCCCTAATTTTAGAGGATGCCCCTAAGGACATATTAAATACGCAAGTAAAAAGCTCTGCCCTCATCTACCTTAGCCTGGTGAAGCTTTAAAAAAAACAATTGCTTAATAAGAATACTTTTTTTAAACCAACGGATCGCAGCCGAAAGTAAAATCTGCTGATCTTTTCGAGTTGTTCCCTGTATTTTCCGCTGTAAATGGAGAGAAAAATACTGGGTTCGAGAATTGGCAGAAGCTTTTTAGCTATTTGCTGAGACTTGAAATGTTTATTCGTCAAATTTTCGTTGCCTGCCGATCTATATCAACACTGAATTGAAAGGGATATTTAAATCCTCAGCCAATAAGCGAATATAATTCCAGAATTAAAAAGGTACCATTTCAAGTTCTGAATGAATGCGACGACCACCGTATTAAAACAGATAAAAGTTGCTGAAATCTGGCAAAAGTTGCTTCATAATATTTCAGAACCGCCATTTTTCCTCATGTCCGACAAAAAAATGGCAGTGACCACCACATATTGAGCGATGAGAACCGATAAAAACAACTGGAATTTTCGACTGCTAAAATGTAATAAATGCTAATTGCCTAGCATTCTGTCAAAATGCGAATCATGCGCCACTTGGTTGTATGAAGGAAATAAACTCCACAATTTTCAAATTTCAGTTGGCACAGCACTGGACGGAATGACCTTAAAACTTAGCCTCTGTAAAAGTTAAAGAGACTTCATCCTGTCGAGGTTATGTACGACTATGCGCTACCACAGCCTCATTTACTGTTTGTTGAAGTTTGTGCTATTGCCAATATTTGCAAAGAAAATCGAATCTATCACTGGAATAGTAAACGAGAACAAACACGTATCGCTTCAGCTGCTGCAACGTTCATTCTTCTATTGATCGAGCGTGTTCGACCTGCTGGAAGAGAACGTGTCTAAAGCTAGGGTCGTGACCTCGATCCCACCTTGGCTGCGCAATAAACAACGACATTTGGCGGCGCATCAAGCATAGGAAGGCACAGGCACATTTAAGCGAAAGAGGAAGCCGAGTGATCGAAGCAGGCTATGCACATGACCGCGACCCCGGTACCGATTCGACTACTTCGTGACCGTGTCCAATCGCTTAGTTTCCTGTCTCGAGAATTTCTCGGACAAGTTCTTCTGTATGTGGCCAAGTTGAGGCCAGGGCCAAGAGGATGGTTTCATCAAAATTCTAGCCCTTTCCGCTAGCTCTGCACATATCACTTTGATGCGCTGAATGAAGAGAGAGCTTAACCTACTCAGTTTTTCTGCTCAAACCTGCAACCTTTGGATGCAATCTTCGAATTTTGCAGGTTGCATCCAGAAGGAAAGCTAAAAAACCGAGCAGTTATTCAGTATGCAAAATTCAGACATAGTGACCGTTCACTATTTGACCAATCAAACAAAGCGTTTTTGCACTAATACTGCAACTGCATATTTTGGCGAGGTTTTTGAGCACCAATTTGACAGCGTACTGCAAACTTTTCGCTTTTTTTTGCACAGCGCTGTTCTAAACAGTGAACTGTTATTATAGCATGTGAAAACAAGGCTTACGTGACGTGCAAGCGATTCTGCACGGCAAGGCGGCGCGCCCTGCCTTCCGACCTTCGTGACGTCGAAGGTCATCGCATCGCACGGCACTACATCAACCTCCTTCCACTGTTCCACGTAAAACTTCCTACCTATCTACAGTAAAAGACGTTTCTTTGTGAAAGCCAAAGCCGTCACGGCGTGTGGGCGAAAATGCACTCAAAGACGGGCAGCAATTCAATAATAACAGTACGCCGGAAGATAAACTTAGCCAACCCTGCAACATACTTGGATGTTTGGAAGAAGTTTCATTCTTCTGCATATGCTTGACGACCGCAATATGTGGCACATCACCTTGGCAACCTCTTAACTCTAGCATAACCAGGATGGACGAATGGGGGTAAACCGTTAATCGCAAAATGCAATAGGAGCTTTGGTGGAAGAAATGTTAAGGTTTGCTGCAAAAATGAATACCCCACTAAAAAAGGTGAAATTTCACTTGCGATTACAAAGTTCTTACATTTTATGTTGAGAAAGCACAACAACTGGACGGGAACATTAAAATTCACCCCATGAAGAATGATGCAATTATACATAGTGGAACACTTGAAATGTCCTCTCTACGCTGCCAAAAATAGGCGAGTAATTTTTTTTGCAAAAATTGTAACTTTTTGTTTACTCTTATATAAGGTTGTAGCAAAAGCAACGAAAGAGAATTCCGATATTTCGCAAGCGAGGAAATTTTACGCTCTTCGAGTTGAGAAATAGGCATAATGAAATTCAGCAAACGCAGTTCAGTAAATTAGATCGTTTTTTGTAGATAATCGCAGTATCGATTTCGCCTCCGACATATGTGAATAAATGAATTTAAGCGTAACTTCATCCTAGCAGTAATAGTAATAATAAAGGGCCGTTTAAAACTTGACTATAATAATCTCGAAAGTATATTAATTTCCTAAGAAATGGACAATAAACACCAGTCAAGAATACACAAAGGGTGAGTTGTCGTCTTCGGACTGTCTTCGACTTCAAGAAGGTTTGCTCAGCGAGTCAAGCATACAGGCGACTGTGAATATCATACACTGCTCCTTCTTATCTCTATCTATTCACTAGCGTTACCGTCGCTATTCCTTAGTAACAAAGCGCCATCTTGACCACAGAAAAAAATTTCGTCCTGCAAAACGCAACAATTGCATTGCTTTTCATTACCTAAAGTTTGCATGAAACAAATCTTAAAAATGAAATCTACCTTAACGAGTCGCTTTAATTCGAAGCATTTTCTTAATCGATCATGAAATTTATTTACAACTTCGATCGTTTTCATACTGTCCGACAGTGGCATCCATTGCTTATAGTTACTCCAACGCAGCATATAGTTCTAGAATATAATAATGAAGCTATCCCATGCTGCTCAATAGCATCCAAGATGATCATAGCGTTCGGCTAAATCTGAGATCAGATTTGAGCGTAGCAGCAAATCGACAACGTTGAATAGAATTTGTGCTCGAGAAATGATGCTTATTTAAGCTTTCACTCAAAAATTTGAACCTTTTTTTTTCGCTGCAGCATTAGCATTACAAAGTGACAAAATATGTGAGGGAGGCTAATATGATACATGTTTCTGCATTTCATCTCAATAGGTCAGAGGTTCCCAACATGTATATGAGCTTTTTGCAAATTCTTCCAGTAAGCTAAACGATTACATCAATTTTTAAACAGTGAACGAATGTCCTATACGTTTTTTTTTTTTCATATACAACCGATTGCCTGCACAAATTCCCAGTCAACAATTAGTTTTTTGGATACGCTCAGCAGTTGCAGCAAAAGTTGACCTACTATGAGGCTTTTAGGTGCTGATAACTTACAGATGAGTTAACCGACTGGGGTCGAATTTAAGGTACAGGATGAAGGAGATATCTTACATTGTCTTTATATGCCCACTGAATATCATCGACTCATTTACCAGTAAAGTCGACATGACATGCTTTTCTCGCCGCTCCACAGTTAGAGCTAACCAATTGCAAATAAACAAACGGAGATAGAACAGGGCCTAGAATGCACTCACTTTTGATTCCGACCAAGCCCTATCTATAATTCCCCACCTAGAATTTCAATATGTAAATTTTCTCCCAGAACTAGTAGAAATTCCTGCATGAGATCTCATATTATGTTCACCAAATTTCCTCCGTATAGATTTAGTGAGGATCCGCGAACTAACAATATTAGAAAAATGCAAAAAAAAAAAATCAAAACCGAATTCCTGCATATGAGAAAACATGATGGTGATGCAGCATATAGTGGTTATATCAGTCTTTCTGTAAAGGCTTGAAAAAAAAATTCAATTTGAACTGAGATTCATCTAATTTTGTCTGCATGAACTGAGAAATTCATCTAATTCGGCACGAAAATTGATGTTTATTATAGTGCATTATTATAATGCGATTTCAAATGGGTAATAACGTTTCACTTCTTTTCTTTTTTTGTTGTCAATGAAATTATCAATTTCAACGTTCCTTCGATTCGAAAAGAAAACAAAATTTAACGACAACGGGCATTGCACTTTTCAGGCGTTACATAATTCGTCTTAATTTTTCTTTGCATATTTCGTAATGTTCCTCTCATAACATCAACAACAACAAAAAAAAAAACGCACTTAGCCACCAATCATTATTCATGCAGAAAAATGTAAACATTTGTAAAATTAGAGTACACTGAAGATGAAGAAGCGTATATTTCTTTGATATTCAAGCACATCTTCCATAGTAATATATAGCTGTCTGCAATCATTTCGGGCAATGTGTATTGTATTTTGCATCCATTCATTTGCGATACTAATTGAAAGAGAAAACATTCGAAAAAGTGGCGAAGCAAGTTTTTTCGAAAATGGTTACGTTCATCATTTTATTTTGAAATGCTGCTTTTACTCTTTTCTATTCTCTCGCAATAAAAAACTTGCCGAGATTTTGCCATAAATCTACTGAAGTTAATTTAGAAATTGATTAGTTTGCAGCTCTATATTAAATCTTTCACCAACTAAATAAAAGCAAAGCGATAGAAGCATCCTACGCATATTTTAGACCTAATGGAACTATAGCCGAAGAAATAGCTTATTTATGAAAAAAATCCACCCGAATTTGAAAAATTTTTGCACTTGAAGCATTGCAACCAATATGTGACTCAAATAGAGCCTTTAGAATGGAAGGATGGAAGCGTTTAGAGAGATAAAGCTATTCTTACTTAATCGCTCAAGTACACTTTAAGCATAATTTAGTTGTTGTTGGCAAATGCAACCGGAAATAGAAAAATAAAATTTCGCACGTGAAACTCATATCAACAGCGTTAAGCGTGCTATCGTTGCAACCATTTTTGTTATTTGTTCACTCAACTCAAGTGTATTATATCTGCCGCAACAAATATGTTAAAAGTTTATAGCACAATTTAATCGAAATTTTGCGACCAATGCAAAGTGCAGCACATCTTCATTCTTGATGCTACTGTACACTTGTAAAAGTTAATTGCGCTTATTGCCTTCAACGATATGATATACGATTTATATAGTTAAGTGATAAAATTGTAGGTGAGATTTTTAGTAAAGGCAACCAATCCCACTCAGCGTAAACAGTTTTGAGATTCTCAAATGTGGGAATATAACTGTGTCTATTAGGCTGCTTAGATGTGCGCTATAATTTCAATTATCTATGAAAAATGCATGATATGTTCATTCGTCGAATTAAGCTTTGATGAAAGATAGTATATGGAGTTTTACGGTCGACGTAGAATTCTGCTTACAACGCGATTCTTTTTTCTTAAGATCGTCACGCAATAGAATCAATCAGAATTTTACCTGCCAAAAAGGTGACATAAGCGACAGAAAGCAATTTATAGGATGAGCGAGGTCACATATTTTAATGAAAGTTCATGTATTTTTTGCAAATTCCCTTATTTGTCTGGCAATTCTCAACATCATCGAAGTGAAAGAAACAAAGACTTGTTTGCTATAGGAAGTGCAAACTGCAGCCACTATCAGTGTTGGATTCCGCACTGTCGACATTCGACTTCTCGTCGAGCACGCTCTCAGCTCGTCAGCTTTCTACGACAATTCGAGTTTCCCTCAGCAACTGCATCGTCAATGCATTCTTGCTGAGACCTATACATCCTCCAATTTTAAATTCTTTGCCCCAACTGGTTCATTGCACATTAAAAGGTTAAGTAGTTAAGAACAGAATGTTGTTGGCTAGGCTACAAAAGAAGTTTTTGTCAGTCATGACAAGCATTGTATTCAACGATATTATTCTTACCATACATAAGTCATATAACTGCAAAATAGCGCTATGCGCTATTTTGCAGTTATATGACAATGGATGTATAGATGCATAGAAATGAGTTCAATGAGACTGAAGTTGATCATTGAAAAATGCTCGAAGAAACAACCTCTGCATTGCAAAAACACGCTTCAAAAAGGCTATCTCACCAAGCGTTGCATATTCTAGTCAGACTATTCGATCGCAGTCAGTGCAAAGCAGTTTCTATAGCGAGCAACTCCTTCATATTAACTCATCATATCTGGAGCATATCCTAAAGTGTTTCATTATGAAATCATGCATGGAGGATACGTTCTAGTTGTACGATTGGCGTTTGATTTATAGTTTCTATTTCATTCTGTATCCACTTTTCCATCTTAAGTGAGTGATTGTTAATCGACAATTATTTTCACTTCCAACTTCAAAGCGATCTCCTTTTCTTTTCTTATCATATTCTCTCCTATTATTGATTTCAAAGGTTATCTCTTAAGAGGAAAATAGTAATCGCTTATGAAACATTGTATGTGTGAATGCATGAAATATATGAAATGAAATGTGAAAAAAATTATTAGCAAATGTAGTAAATCAGTTTCGTTAAAAATTTTCCATTCCGTGGGAAGTACCAATTCACTTCATGGTACTTAAATAGTTGTCGACAACCTGATAGCTTATTTGCTTTCCTTATTTGAAGTATAAATATTAAGTATTTGTAAAGCAATCTTAAAGCGTTCGCCTCTAAAATTGCTCAATATATATATGCAAATATTCAAATTTCATTAAAATCGTATGCATACTGAATTATGAATTGAATTAACTAATAGGCTTTACCAATATAAATGTTATGTTTGCTTCTAAAAACGCCTCCTTGTTGTACTTTATGGTCTGTTCAATCTCTCGCTAGTGTTATGAAAAATATATTCATTTCATTTCTGCCACAATTCTAAAAACGTGGACATACTGCAATGATTCTTTGGTCGTTCGGAAGGTGGGCTTACTACTTTCACGGCTTCACGTCCCAGTAGAACAATGCTATAAGTACCTTTAAGAGTAGTGAGAGGTTTCTTTGTTTCGACAATGCAAGCCTTAAGAGTACCCTGTGTAAATCTAGGCAACACTTCTTCGAATTTGTGTAGGAATAAAGCAGGAATTTTTTTGATTCTCTCAGCGATCTTCTCAGGAAAAGCCGTTTAAAGGCTTCTAAAGCTTTGTTCTCTCATTTGATTCTTAGGAGAATGCAAAAATTTTCTACCCTCACATCTTTAGTATCCACATCATCAGGTATGATCCGAAGGCCTCTTCAAAATAATCTAATCGCATCCAACAAAATGTCGACCGTCATCGAAAATTGAGGAATTTTCAGCAGTTCAGCTAATATTTCTTGGAAAACATGCCTCTTTCGTTTTTTCAGTTATAAACTAAGAAATTGGACTGAATTCAACGTTACTGTTTGGGTCTTTTAAGTTGAAATTGAAGCGCAAAAAGCGGTAAGAAAATGAGCGAACTTCGTGCACAGCTTTCAACTGGCTATCGAATGTTTGACACAATTTGAGCATTCAGCAATTTGTTTGGAGATGAAGAAATCATTAGACGAAATCCACTAGAGGTTCATAATTAACTTATTTGTGGAAATGCAGCAGTAAGGATTTATTTGAATTTTTTTTTTTTTTTTTGCAACTTCATAATTTTTCGCATTGACAGTGTTATCGCTGCTATATTGCTTTGCAGTGTGGAAAATATGCTGGCGTTTTTAGCATTTCGGTTCTTTACTTTCACATTTATGTACCCAGAAGGATGTTTTCGGTTTGTTTCAGATTATTCTCAATGCTCGTCTTACAATCGCTTGTTGTGATCGCAATTGCGAGCTTCGTCTCAGCAATGCCACAATTTGGTAGGTACATCAATTCATTGACGTAACCCACCTTCGTATAGATGTTGTCGCGAGGAGTGCTTACTTTTATTGATTATCAACAATAGATTATCGCAATTAATGCTCTGGAAGGAAAATAATATAACAAAGAAAAACCACATAAGGTTTTTCTCCTTTGAAGCCCTTCGATTTTCATTCGAATTCACAGGGCTTCGATTTTGCTTTGATGGAAATATTTAACGGCTGAATTTTATCCCAGATTTCACTGCAACAATTTATCTCATGCACTGATGCTATGATCAATTGGGTAGGGGGGTTATTTAACTTCGAAAATTTTGTGCGAGACTGTGGCATATGATAAGATGAAGATATGCAGAACATTCCAACGCTTCAATCGAACGAGTAAGCAGCGACTTCGGTTAGCAGTGGAACCTCGTTTGTAGATAATAACTCTTGGTGTTAGACTGGTGGACGTCTGCAGTGACGCGAACTTTTGTTGCATGTGACCAACAAAGATCATCCACCTCATGCATCAAAGCAGTTTTCTATGAAGGTGCTGTTCTTCGGAAGTGGGTGATTCTTCGTCGTCCTGTGTTCTGCAATTCTGTGGGCGTCAGTACCTCGAAGATCGATTAAAACTGCTTTAATTTTGGATGCATACCTCTAGAAGTTCTGGCCTCTGTCCACAACCTCAGTTCACAGCTTGAGCTGTAACCTAATCACTTGCTTTGCGCCGCATTTCAGACTCATATAAACTTCTTATCAAATTTGTGAGAAAATCACCCATAATCAGCCCAGAAATTGTAGATTATAGTAGAGGTTTACTAGCTCTAACGGCGGTTATCAAAAAAACTTCTGAATTCAGCTGAAAGTGAAATCTTTGCTTATGAGGGTGAAATGGAATTGCACGACAAATGGCACTGATGAAAGCAACCGCTGACTGAGGCAAAAGTTTGCTTGTGCGAGTTAAATGAACTTATGAGAGAAACTGAATCGAGCTAAAGTTTGTTAATAAGGGAACTATGAAAATTATATAAGGCATACGTCTGTTATTCTTCGAGTACTATAAAACAACGGATGCATTCTGTGTTGTTTTTATGTATGTTGAAAAATTATCATTCGGTGCTATTTTGGATTGATTATGAAAGCTTGAGTGGAGCATAACAATGAAGTGACAATATGGTTAACACGTAATATCGAAATTATTTGCAACCTTCATTAAAAGCAATCAATTATTACGTCCAATCAGTGGTTCCTATCCGCCGGTGAACTAAAACTCTGACTCCCAATCAACAGCATTTCGGAGGTGAGCGTAAACGAAAACGTTCCTCATGCAGGCCTGAGTGCAGCAAAAAAAAGGAGAATTTGATGTGATGAAACTGCTGTCGCTGTTTCTTCTACTGCCGTTAATATTGTTGATGTTCAGAACGGGTTTCTGTTTGCAGGAGGACTTGGGCCTCAGATTCCAAACCAGCAGCCATTTATAGGTAGGTTCAATCCAAAAAAGTTCGCTATGAAGGCTTGAATGTAGCGTAGTTTAGAAAAGCGATTAGTTTTAGAAACAATGCTCTAATTTGTTACCGCTAAGAAAGGATTTCTCTTTGCAGGCGGACTTGGACCTGAGATTCCAAACCGACAGCCCTTCTTAGGCAAGTTCAAACAAAGAGATTCATTATAAAGGCTTGAATGTAACGCAAATAGACTAATCAGTAGAAACTAGACTAGTTTGCAGAAACCATGTCCTAATCCGTTGTTGTTAAGAAAGGCTTCTGTTTTGCAGGTGGACCTGGTGGACCTGGTGGACCTGGTAGACCTGGTGGAATTGGTGGACTTGGACCTCAGATACCAAACCAACAGCCGTCCATCGGTAAGTAAAACCAAAGAGATCTGTTGCTTGAAGCAGCGCAGGAAAAGAGTGGAATATAGAAACTATCTCCTAACCCGTTGTTGTTAAGAGTGGGGCTTGCAGGTGGACCTGGACCTCAGATTCCAAAACGACAGCCCTTCTAGGCAAGTTCAAGCAAAGAGACTCATTATGAAGGCTTGGATGTAGCGCAAATAAACTATTCTGTAGAAAATAGACCAGTTTGCAGAAACCATGTCCTAATCCGTTGTTGTTAAGAAAGGCTTCTGTTTTGCAGGTGGACCTGGTGGACCTGGTGGACCTGGTAGACCTGGTGGAATTGGTGGACTTGGACCTCAGATACCAAACCAACAGCCGTCCATCGGTAAGTAAAACCAAAGAGATCTGTTGCTTGAAGCAGCGCAGGAAAAGAGTGGAATATAGAAACTATCTCCTAACCCGTTGTTGTTAAGAGTGGGGCTTGCAGGTGGACCTGGACCTCAGATTCCAAAACGACAGCCCTTCTAGGCAAGTTCAAGCAAAGAGACTCATTATGAAGGCTTGAATGTAGCGCAAATAAACTATTCTGTAGAAAATAGACCAGTTTGCAGAAACCATGTCCTAATCCGTTGTTGTTAAGAAAGGCTTCTGTTTTGCAGGTGGACCTGGTGGACCTGGTGGACCTGGTAGACCTGGTGGAATTGGTGGACTTGGACCTCAGATACCAAACCAACAGCCGTCCATCGGTAAACTAAAGCAAAGAGATTCGTTGCTTGAATCAGGGGGAAAAAAAAGAATGGAATATAGAAACGATATTCTAATCCGTTGTCGCTAAGAGTGAGTTTCTGCTTGCAGGTGGACCTGGACCTCAGATTCCAAATCGACAGCCCTTCTAGGCAAGTTCAAACAAAGAGATTCATTATGAAGGCTTGAATATAGCGCAAATAGATAGCCTGTAGAAACTAGATTAGTTTGCAGAAACCACGTCCTAATCCGTTGTTGTTAAGAAAGGCTTCTGTTTTGCAGGTGGACCTGGTGGACCTGGTAGACCTGGTGGACCTGGTGGATTTGGACCTCAGATACCAAACCGACCGCCGTCCATCGGTAAGTTAAACAAAAGAGATTCGTTGCTTGAATCAGCGCAGAAAAAGAATGGAATATAGAAAGTATGTCCTAATCGTTATTGCTAAGAGTGGGTTTCTGCTTGCATGTGGACCCCGACCTCAGATTCCAAATCGATAGCCATTCTTAGTTCCGTGTGACCAAACAAGCTTGTTGCGGAGGTTTCAGTGTAGCATAAAGATGAATAGTGTAGAAGAATTAACGTACCCTTAAATACTGTTTTACAGATGAAGAGCTCTTTTTTGGCAGCTTAGAGCTCTGAGGAAAACTCATGCTGTCTTACATCGGGAAAGTATGCCTCAGTAATTTGTTCGGTTAGTTGTGGGGATGAACAACAATTGTGCCGTCCATGATAAAACTCGATCAAGAATATCATATCGTTTCAACTTGAGTATTGAAGCGCAATCGGCAGATTGATTTTTTTTTGCCCATCCTGCTCGCTTCTATAATCGGCACATTGATGAGGCTACCAAGGATTTCTGCAATAACTTCAACACCTGCGACAGAAAGTTCATAGATATTGAGCGTGCAGATGGCATTATAGTCGTAAGTGACAGTGCACATAAATTTCAGCTATCAGTGCCATTTTCAAAGTGGAATCAGCTGTGAGTTAGTTGAAAAGACCTCCAGGAGGATTTTGGTTAGACAAACATCACCGATACCGTAGACGGCCATTACAGCCATTACATTATCTGACGATATATTAGAAACTGCGAAAATTTGTCACTTTAAATGACCAGTGGCTATAACAGGATGTCGTTGCGAAATCAGATGCAGAAATAAAAAATGACTGAACTGGATTTATTGCATCGTATATCTGATCTCTCAGGATCTCGAAAGAGATAAGCTCAGAGCATCGAAGAATGCTGGTTGCAACCACACATAAATTCGCTGAATTACCAGATGTCAGTGAGCGAATTTATGGGCATATATTCAGAAATAGCTCAGAAAAGACGCCTCTAGCTGCTGAGAGGATATGCTGAAACAGAATGAAGGAGCGGTTGACCAATCTAATAGTGCTAAGTTGAATGACTGGCAGCTACAAACGCTGGGAGGTCTGAATAGTACGGACCAAAAGAAAACCATGAAGATAAACTCCACAACCGTCTACTTTGAAAGCACCACAAAGTAAATGCCGCATACATCTGGCCGCCACTTCGACAACACTGCAAGTAGTTATGCTGATCTCCAACGATCCTATCCTCCAAAATGAAGTGCGCAAAGATTATGAGGAGGAAAGTCGCAACAGCTACTGAATAAAGGAAGTAATGGAAAATCACTGAAAACAGTCGTCATGACTTCATCAACGTGTGTTCCATAATTTCAAAATCACATGATCATGAGCCAAAGACAGGAGTCAGATGCGTCTAGCTGTCGTTCCTGAAAAGTGTTCTATTTTGCATATGGGTCTGGACTTGCGTTCCCAAATCCGCAACAGTTTGGAGGTGTGCTGATCTCAGAAGGTGTCAGTAGTAGCAGTAGTGGTAGCAATCACACTGATAGTATTAGTAGTAGTACTACTACTGATAGCAGTAGTAGCATAATCTTTCTTCGTACCAGAATAAAGAGGATCACTCTCGAGAAGCGGGACGGCGACACGCACTAAAAATATACAAATAAAGTGAGGCAAAACGACGCATACATCTACATATATTCATAAATTGCACGAGAGAATCTCTCCAATTCGAGAGCGATCCTCACGAAGCCATGAACACCGGAACATCTCGTAATGATGCCTCAATGAGGTGATCGAGCGACAGAGATGAAAACGTTCAGAAGTGTCGAGGACGTGCCGTTCTCCAGATGCACATCACCATCAGATGAGCCATAGCCTGATAAAAGACCACGTCAAACAGCAACGCGAATAAGGATTCGCATTCTGCTCTGTAGGGCTCATTACATTCACCGAGACCCTGTTGCGGGACGCAGTGGCACATTCTGCGGACTCCATTTGCGAACTCCTGCACATCCCAAACTTCGTTGCAAACAGCCGACTTTGCTCAGATTTAACTCAGCGTTCCCTCAGCCCGTCTGCTCGTAATATCGAGTGAACCCTCTTCTCTTTTCCAGCTTAATTGCAGCTAACTGCGAGCCTCGAGGCGAGAATCAATATCACGCAGCTGGCGCTCCCTTTCAAACTCATACAACCCTGACCAACTTTTTTCTATTGGTCACTTGGGCACGGAACTTTTTTCACGCTGACCGATTTTAGGTCACTTCAACCAACTCTTTCGGGCAAAGTGGTCAACCTTTCACGTTTATTATTGCTTCTACTAATACAAAGCAGCAAATATCCAACTGCTATAAAAAGTGACACAAACATTTTGCACTCTAACTCATACTGATGTATGCGCTATAATTAAATGGCAATATAGTTTCACAGTTGTGTGTGTGCGTGTGTGAGAGTGTGTGTATGTGTGTTCAGCTCTACATCTAAGGAAAGCTTCAAATTTCAGGTGGACTAGGGCCTCAAATTCCAAACATACAACCTTTTCGAGGTGGGCCTCATGATAGCATTATCGCATAGTTCAGGCGAATTTCAATTCATGTTTTGTATAAATAGTCATTGTAAGTGTAGAACTTAGGTATTTGAATAGCATTGGATGAAAGCGATTTTCCAAATTTGTTAACTAAAATATTTGGGTTTTCTTTTTTGGTGAAATGCACAACTGCCAAATTGAAAATTTCTTAATGGAAGGAAATGATCAATGTGATTGTTGACAACCGAACAAGACAGTATAAGAACGGTGTAGTGAAGTAATATTTATAATTGAATAAATCGCCGGTTTTAAGTTGAGTAAAAGTTATTAATAGCATAAAAGTGTTTGTAGAAAAATGCAAGAAACAAATTGAGTATCAAGAAGCCGAGGTTTTTTTTTAAAATGTGTTTAACGTTTCGGAAAACTTTAAAGATGGAAAAAATGAAAAAAATTCCAACATAATTTCTCCCTACTCAAATAAAAGTCTCAATTGCACAGTCATAAAATGAACATTCAAAAGCAATTTATGATAGAAATATGGGTGGGGCAAAAGATGTGAGATAAACGATTAACTCATATCACCATATTTCTTCAAAAAAAAAAATCTATCCTTTTACCGTTTCTTTCAGTTTAAAACTATTTTATTCAGGTTTCGGTGGAAAGCCGTAAACGATAATTGCAACGGTTAGATTTGGTGAGTGTTGTCGAAGATTTCTTCAACAATGATGCAGGAAGTTATGAGATTTAAAGCATCGAAATAGTGATTTGTCGGTTGTCCGGTGGTAAACCTGACAAACAGATGCAAAGGTCAAAATACGGAATATATATACGAAGGAGAAATATGAAATTTGGAATTTCCATCAATTTTGGAGGCGTTACTTTCTCCAATATCTAAAAACTTTCTTATTGGAAATTATAAAAGAGAAAAAAAAAGATGCCTTTGCTTTGCAAATAACCCATTTATGTGAATATTTATTCCAACTAAACTCGTTTATAGAAAAATTGAAATTTTTCAGAGCTGGTGGAGGTATAACTGCAACGCTTTCTTGTGAACAATATCATTTCTCGCTGAAAAAAAAAAAACGCCACGAATGCGAAAAAACAATTCCGAATAGTGCTGTTTTCGAAAAATGTCTCGCTAATAAAAGTGCTTCAGATAAAAATATTTCTTCTTTTGTTTCATATTTTTGCTAACATGGCAGTAAAAATTCCATCAAATCATGATCAACCTTATAGGTGTTGACAACCTTCAGGCATCGTTCTGAAGAACGAAATGATTCAGATGCAGAACTTTTCACACATAAATCATGTGCATAACGAACGAACTGCGGATCAGAAGGTAATTTGATTGTACGACCGAAATTCCTTTCATAAAGGCATTTATACACTGATGCGCTGCAATGCACCTATGTTGTAACCAAATGTAAATCAAGAGATGTGCGATAAGCTGTTAACTGACAATTTACGAACATACCATCTTGTCTAACATTCGTTTCTTCACAGTTCCCTGCACTAATGAAAGTAAGATCGAAGCATTTTAATAAGTGTTTTAAGCTAAAAATAGCAACATCTCTTGCGCATCTCTAATTTGAATGAAAGCATTTTTATCACATCTGTGCTAGTGAAAGTATTGTGCTAAGAGGGATATGATATCTTTCATGTGTAAGACTTACGTGAAATAATAAAAGTGTCAAAACACGACCTCTTTCAATGAACCCATGCCAGTAGAAAAGATTACTTCGAGAGAATCAAACATAGTTGTGCCATTAAAGGCTACAAAAAGTACTTTTTATGTATCTTAGGTGCAAAAGACCTAAAAATGGCAAAATAGTTTCCTTTCTAGTTGAATTTTATGTAAACATGCATACTGAGTTGAATAATGCCCACTTTTATCTAAATAGAATAACCCTATTAAGAAGCTGTACTCTTATGCCACAACCAGATTATGAACTAAACTGTGGGAAACTTGAACTTTTTCGCTGAATAGCGTGAAAAAAAACGCCGTCTTTTTTCACTCACATATAGTGCAGAAATTGCTCAGCAATACTGATGAAGTCTCTTAGGGAGGGGGGGGGGGGGGGGGGGGGGGGGAAGAGATAATTGTTCTAGCATCTCATTTTTTTTCTTCTTTGAAATAGCGTACACAGCAAGGAAATGCATTGTGCGAAAGCGTATGTCTTTAGACGAACAGTAAACGTCATTACTCAGCGGTCTGCATGAGCAAATTTTGTGTTCGCATATTATAGAGACCTGCAATCGACAATCACATGCCAAGATCAGTAGAACAAAATATTTTCAACCACTGTTTTTAAGAGACTCATCCACGAATTGCGAATAATTGAGCTTAGGACCAACAGATACAGCATAAATGACACTTTAACGCCAATGGTCTCAGTGAATTCTTTTATACCACATGTCCTCGGCAACAATATAATAGATCACAACAAGGAGAAGCACACATCTGCATGCAGCTACAATCTAGAGACATTCAGAGATTGGTTCTCTACCTTTAAAGTGTGAATTGCGCAAGATAAGTTGCGAACGTGTCTGGTCACGTTGTTCAAGATGCGGACTATGAAGGATATATACCGACTTCTCATCAAACTCGAGCGGCGAACAGCTGATCCTGAGGTGCCTGCAATGTGTGGTGTCGCCAGGATGAAGAAAACGTCATAGAGGTAATATTCGACATATGGAAGGCCGAAAAAATTCGAATTTTGTGATTTAGGAAAAAACTACTATGTTCAACTACCAAAGGTCCGCGGCCGATCGGTCGAACGACAAATGTTGCTGTTTCGAGTGTGATGTTAGGCTTCGAATTCAGCCAAAATCTAGCGAAGGACCACGGACTGCACGAACTAAAAATGCGATCGAAGCGTTTGGACGCATTGGGAAATGCCAAAAGATCGTGTGTTTGTGGGAGCGGGTATAACACGTCGAAACTATCGTCGCTTTGCATCCCTCTCTAATGAATCGTATGGTACTTTTGCATGTTTTAATTTTCGAGCGCAGTCTAATCGATCTTTTGTCAACTGGAGTCTCAAAAAAGTTGTGTCTAACAGCAGTCCTGATTTTCCAAAGAGTTGTCAATGCCTTAGCACTTGCGTCAATGCAGCAATTACAACGAAGCTTTTAAATGCCGCTTTATTTAGTTCATGATCTGACGACTTTCAACTATAAAACTACAGAACAGTTGAAGGTACTCAACAAACTAGCAGAGGAAATGATATAATTTCGCCATTGTTCACAATTTCTTTCGTAGCAATGTGATACAGACTAAATTCGCTTGAAAATACGCTCCTCTTTCTTTGCAAATTTTGATAGTGCATCATTCAGCAGCTACATTTTACTCAAACTGCCGTTCGACAATGTGGACACAACGATGTGAAGTAACGTGTACTAGTTCACGGCATTGGTACTCATTGATTAATACCAATCCTCGGATTTGAAAAGAAAAAACAATTAAGGGGAAGCATTCGATTTGAACATTGGATCGTAATCTGTTGATCAAATGTACTTCCGGTGCATGACTAAATAATCATGTACAGTCGCAACCGACATTGGCCGTACGATTCAGCTGCACAGTGAGCACGCTGAGCAGAGGCAATAAACACTAGGCTGAGCCCTAAGAGCTATAGAGTGTTCTTTGCAGCTCTAGAGAGTTTATTTTAAGCAAGGTTTTCGCCTTTAGCGGGATTTGAACTCGTAAGCCTCGCCAAATGGCAAATTTGAATACATGAAACAGCGTACTCCTGTGCTAGTAGAGGAATTTTTGGAAGACGAGCCCAGACTCAGTTTGAGTATTCACTACTTAAACCAGAGCCAAGGGAACGACCGAATGCATAAGAGCTCGACTTTGTTTTCAAACGCTTAACTGGTAAAGGATATCAGAAATCCGATAGCAGCCTAGGATTAGAGACATTATTGGGGCAGAATGCTTATTCGTCGAACATTTACAGGAAAGGTTTACAGAAATTTTCTCTCTAACTCAAAACTATCGCAAAAGTGCGTTTTGACCGCGCGAAAAACGCAAAGCATAAATTACTAGTTTCATTCAGAAAATGAAACAATGAATTCCTCATTTATAACTTCCTCTCCCTCCTCTCCCTCGCCCCTTTTTCTCCTGGAATAAACTTTTGCTCTGTGAATAACCTCCTTTTGAATATAAGCCCATCTTATTGAGTAGGCGCACATTTAATTTCCGTTATTGTTTATATTGATATGCTCAATACGGAAAATAGCTGTCAGAATTGAAACGCAGGAAAACGTTAGCAGTCAAATGTGTGAAAATTATAAAACTTGGGAATAGTATAACCCCCATCCTCTCTTTATTTCGATAAATATCCCTCTAATATATATCGATTTTGTATTTTAAAGAAAAAAAAACCAAGGGAAAAATCAAAAACCCCAAAGGTTTATAAGCGAGGAAGCATTGCGACTTTTTTTTTCTCTTTCCAAAATTTCTCTTAAGAAATGAGAAATGAGTAAACTCTCAATTAATTTTTAATAAAAAAGAGTAATCCTACTCTAATAATCAATTCTCTCGTAAGCTACGATGCATCTCAAATAAGTATTGGTGAGGAGGATAATCTAACATCTAGATTTGGCTATCCCATCGTTTAAATTTTATCGAAAGTCCACAATTTTTCGCTGGTTTTTGCGGTTCGCCCCAAAAATTTTCAAATATAGACAACACGACGGGCGCTCCCTGCCATTCCTTTAGACTTGTGGCCTCGTCACATGAACCTGACGAGCATTACATTCTGTAGCTTCGTCGCAAAGATGCATGTGATAACCTACATATATATGCTATTCAGAATTTTCGTTTTTTTGCGTGTGTCATGAGGGTTTAAACATAGTTGAATATGAGTAGCCACAAAAGGCTAACACTTTCCCATGCGTACAGCTTCAAAAACGGTTGCAGTTGAACGAGGAATACTGGAAAAGTGAGGGAGGGGAGAAATAGAAGGAAAGCAGGGCGTGTCGCACATTTGAAAGAAGAGATGAGTGAGCGACTCCGGCAGTGCAGGTGTATCGGGCGCACATGCCACATGACTCATACTAGGACCCGAGATAAAAAATGCTGAAATTTTAGTGAAATCAGCAGGTTGTGGATGCTTTCTTGATGGGAACAAGCAGTCTTAGAAATCACCGACCAACTATACTTTTACCCTCGCAGTAATGAAGGATAGTTTCTGCAGGCACTAATCCAGCTCTACAAGATCTTCTGCTGATCCCCGCTCTCGACATGCTCGTCATCGCCGCTCGCTGAACTTCGCACTTGCACCCTCCCCAGCTGGCATCGCCTCACCCGCTCTGTTTCCTCCGTTTGTCCTTTCGCCCATCAGCTCATCAGTCCGTTATTCCAACCGCTCATCACGCAGTCGTCGTCCGACGCCCCAAATCTCCAACTTCGAAACTGCCGCTTTGCTGACTACGCTTTTATAGACTTCCTTCGTTTCATGGTTTCCCTATTGGATTTATGTTGTCTTTCGTCTGTCGGACCGTATTTCCACTATAACTTAAGCGTGTTATTTTCAGGTCATTGCTGGTCAACAGCCTCACCTGATGTCTTCTCTGCCTAACACACCATTCATCGGGTCTATTAACATAATAGAATTGAATGCTGTCCATATAAAATTCAAATTTTCTTTCTTGGTAACAGCTTCTTATCGGTTTGTTTTTCATGTTTGCTTTACGAAAGCTTTGCTAAATTTTGACAAGTGATATGTTATTAAACTGTAGAAATTTGCATGCGACATAATTGCAGAAGAAGGTAAACGGAGCGTTGCATTCCACTTCCTCCTCTGCCCCCATCCCCCCCCCCCTCCCCCTCTACGACCCATTTATAGAATTTACGTTGAATAAGGAAGTTAGAGTAATTGAATGGAAACTCGAATTTTTGGACAGAAATTCGTTGTGTTTAGAAAGGGTTGAATGTTCAATGAGCAACATCATGCTTGGGTTGAATCAGCCAAGCGACGACGCATGCCGCAGCAAGCAGTGTTATTTTTATGTGCCACGCCTCTAATGCATATTGCTGGCACCTTCATTCGCCACACGTTTTGTTTGGCCTTAATGTTTGCTGCTTGGCAATTTCCTTCTCAATGACAGCATTCTTTTCAATGGCCATTTTGACCCATATTGTTTATGCTCGGTTTCTTTGAGAAGCGTCTTCTAGTAATTAGTTGCTGTGAATATTTTAGTAGTTCAGTAGTTTATGAGACCTTTCAGTAGTTATTTCCAGTAGATCAATAAAAAGCGAAGTACTTTGTTATATAATCTTGAAACCTGCTAAAGTTGGAATGAATAGAGAAAGCTTTATGCACATATCAATTACGATGTTCCAGCTTTACAGTTGATCACAAATTTGAGTTTACTAGAAATATGTTTTCATTCGAAGTGGTTTTGTTCTTATAGTATTCGTTTAATATCTTTGAAAATTTTTTCAAATTCTAAAAGTCGTTATTTCTCGTCGATGGCGCACATTTCTTACATACCGTTAACCTTTGATTTTTTTTTTAAATTAAAAGTGCACCTATAACAAGCTAAAGCGTCCTGCTCGATCGATGTTGGTATAGATGGAAAAAAAAAGAACTATTGCGCACTTCTAGCATCGTGCTCTCCACGTGCTTCACAGTTGCTAGCGTTGTCTAATCTATTCCAATCCAAGAGAAATCACAGTATTTATTTTATCATCAAAAACTTTTGATGTATTTGGCGATATAACTAACTCCGACAAAAAAAAAACAACAAAAAAAAAGAAAGTGGAAGGATTTCAAACATGAAACAATGCCAATTGCGAGCATTTATCATACATATTCAGCGTCTATTATTACTCTAAAGTTGATTTTTTTTAGCGTTCCTTTATCCATTTCCCCTCCCTTTCTCTACCATCAATTGCATAAACAAAACTGCAAATAGCAAATAACTTTGTAGAAATTTGAAAAAGCACATTCCGAAAATGTTATCATTGACGTTTGTTTGTCTGATCGATGTTGTTAAACATAATCGTTCTGCGAAGTGGCACAATGAGTCAACCGTTATTGAAAGGCAACTACGGCTGTTTGTGATTGAAATATTCACATTTGAGAAATTGTTTAGCGAAACGTTTTATTCAACCGCAAATGAAAAGCTCATTAACAATATAGTGTCAGCAAAAAAAAAGCTTTAAAATCATTTCACCATAATAGAAACAAAAAAAAAGAACGTTGTTGCACAATAGAAAAAAAAAAAATGTGCGCAACCGATTATTTATTTTCTTTGTCATTTAGAAATTCTCTCTAAGTGATAACTTTTATATATGTTTATTTGGTTGCTTGAAAAGATTGAATTCTTTTATTAAAAAAAAAACGTTGACGTTATTATATTTTTCATTTTCATTATTTGAATTTATCGAATTAAATTAAATTTTTATCCAAAATTTATGCCGAAAATAGGAGAGATTTATATCGTGCATTTCTCACTTAGATAGACTAAGCCTTTCTAAATTCGTTCATATTATACTCTTTTTGTTTTACACTTAAATTCCTTTAAGTTGTATTATTTTGCATTCAACATTTTAAATTCATTATAACTATAATCGGCACAATATCTCTTCATAAGTATCTGTTGTATTTTCTAGGAAAAAGCCATAGCTGTAACGCTATTTCTCTATACATCGATTTCTTACTCATCTTCTTTCTATCTTTAGCTTCAAGTCGTACGTTGCTGATGTTTGAATCACGTAATTCAGTTGGTATAAACATGCGATCTGCTTTCGAAATTCCCATAAAAGGTTATGAACACTTAAAGCTGTTGTCAGTTCTGCTTGATGAGCGGTCGAATGACGCATTAAAAAAAAACAAAGTTTTGAGAGAGCATTTGTCGAACTTATCATTTTCTACAGGAAGCGATATTATTGCAATGTTCTGAAATATTCATATAGCCGGACGATCTTGGACTAGAGTGAATGAATGCGCATTGTTTTACCATTCTTGGCGTGCTTTCCCAAATTTTCATTTCATAGACACATCGATGATGTTTTAATTGAAATTGCGATTCATAGATCTCTTTTTGAACACTTCTTATAAGTTAATATTTGTTCTTATTTCGAATTTATATAAAAAAAGGCTTTCTGTTTTATTCTCCACAAACTGAAATGAACAACAATAATTTTTGAGTCTTAAATCTAATAGATCTCTGTTATTTTTATCATGAATACTGAGTGAATTGCAGTCAATAACTGACGCTGTGTAAATAAAGCTGTATCCAGTTTCTTTTTTTTTTTTTTTGCTTCGTGTCGACCGCTGTTAAACGACAATCGGAAACGACTAAATGACAAGGATGAAGACGTCGACCCTTTCCCTTGATCTCCCTCTTTTTCCTGATTTCTCTTAAAATTCCAACCCCTCCCCCTACATTCGTAAGTGAATGATTCATATATTGGAAAGTTGTTATAGGTCATATTTTACGTATTCGAATTAGAGTTTGCTTAATAAACTCGCTATGAATTGTTTTACTGAATAAACCACAAATTACAAGTTTCGATAACAGGCTAACGTGAGTGGTAGCGCTAAAAATTTGGCAAATTAAATGATTTTTCCTCAATTTTGTGTTAATTAGCAGCGATTTGGCAGAAAATTTTTTGAAATTTTAAATTCTTTTCAGTGGTTGGCTAACGGGCACACTTCCTAGAAGCTCCAAAATATTTCTAAGCCTAGTCCAATAAAGCTAGAATTGGAAAGGAGGGTAGGAAGGAGATTGTCTGTACACATCAAAAGATGAATGTTGATCTTTTTGTGCGGATGAACCCGTCGAGGCGTCGCTGAATGGTTTGCAAATAGCGTTTTATTTTAAAGCAGGTTTGATCGCTAATGGCATGTTTATTGACCCGTTAATGCTCATGGCTTGGCAAATTTCAAACATAATTTCGATTACAAACGTTGTGCATAATGTATGGAAAAATTGGTTTAAATGAGATTTCGAAGTCAACATAAGGTTTGACAGTGCCCTCGACCTGTTCCAAAAGTCGAAGACCCAAACCCAGCTACATTTTGCGGTGTTCTCTCGCAGCAGTTCATTCGAGCGGGTCGCTATGCTGCGTATATATAGCTCATGTTGGCGCACTTTCGTGGGTGGCCATGCGCCAATGCTGTTCAGCTATTGCACGATGACATTCGACGTGAGTAGGAATATTTCAGTGAAACTTTCTTCCCTTCATATATAGCTAAGCATTCATTCAATTATGAGCGTTTAAGAAATCCACCTTTCTGTTTAAAAAAATTTTAAGCGTATTCGAAATGATGTGAACGTTGTTTTAGGGACAGCCGAACAATCTGGATTCATCCGAATCGCAGCTTCTACTGTTTTAGCTTCATAGGAACTATATTCCCCACAAAAAGTCATCTTAGCTTGACTTCAACGACATCAATAACAATACTCTGAATTATTAACTTCATAATAAACTTCCGTTGCTCGTCGAAAGCGTGGAATACTTCCTGCAAGAGATGCCCTGAATACGTGAAATTCGTTTTTGACATGAATACCTCCAGTAATGTTCACATAAGCTGAAAATTGAATCCAGATCAGTCCTAGTTTTACAAGTTATCTCTATTTAGTTAACGTCTGTTCCTTATAAAGATACAAGACTCATTGTCGTTGCTATATTCTCCAATAAAAATCGTTTTCAAGCGCATGAGTACTTGGGCTTTTAGAGCTATACTCACAGCACAAGTTGCCTCTTATAACAATATGAGATTTTGTGAACTTGATCTGTCCTGGGTATGCACGACATATATGAGGTTGATTGCAACAAGAATAATATATGTAACACCTTTTGTGCTAGTCACAGCAGATTTTAAGATAACATTAAACATATAATATCGGCCATAATAGAGCATTGTATCACACAACTTCTTACCGCATCGAAATAACGCTAAACAATACACTGATAGTTTTTGATAAGAGTGCGCTGAGTTAATATTCGTGGGCGAAAGCATCCGCTTATTGCATTCAACGTTGTATGTGCATTTTTATGCAGAAATATTAAATGTCATTTAATGCATATATTGTGACTGTGAACGTTCCTATTTCTCATTCCATTTCTATAGCCGATATGCATTCGAATTTGACGTTACGTTGTTCGAATCACTCGTAGGGAAAGATTATCTATTTTTCGGATGTAATTTTGTAGTTGAGAGTTTTAGAGAAATCGTCATGAAGAGATACTTTTTTAAAGCTTCATGCGCATTGATGCTGCCATTAAATGTCTTCTCTAGCAATAGCTGAGTTGCCTAGTGATGTGACTGTTTTGCTTTTAAAAGGGAATTAGTTTGTGGGAATAATTCGTGACGTCTTCCCAAAGCATTTCATATTATGTCGTGCACTGTTTTGCTTTTGACCAGTTCATTACCTGATGCATTCGTTCACATGTATGAAATGTTCATGTTGCTGTTGAGCTGTTGAGTAATGGACTGCTACCCTTGGCTGGTCTAGTCGGCCAGGTCTCCTTGAGGGCCTACACCCACTGTCGAATTGCGGTCGAGTAAATTGCGAGATAACACAGGTGTAAGGGGCGAAAACTTTATCACACTTTACAATAAGGTGACAAACACGCAGGGATACTAGGATAGCTTCAATCGCCGGGATGACCCCTCAGTCGAACTCTTCGTTGCTGCCGATCGTCACGCGCACTCCAGTGACTACGAGTAGGCCCACTCGGCCTCAAGGCCAGTCTGGAAGGTAGGTTGAAGACATGAACAACACATCAACCGCTTTTATATCCTCCTGAATCTGACTCAAGCTAGCCTCGCGGCACATGCCGGGGAGTCGCTTGATCTGTTTGTATGCTCTTAATCTTCTTTGACTTACCCTGTAATGCGCACTATTCCTGCTTGATCGACAGCCGACTGGTCTAGTTGCAATAAATATCAACGAAAGTATCTATAAATGCTCTGCTTATAACCAGCTTCATTCAGCCAAGGAACAGCTGTTGGAGTTTAAATATATCATTATTTTATTTTTACCTGCATTAATTAGCCACATTTTTTGAATCACATTCATTGTTGTTACGAAATGGTGAATCATTTGAAAACTAAGACGAAAACACTTCAGAATGACTATTACGGTAAGTGTTCGCATTCATGACAGCTGCTCTATTGCCGTTAAAAATCAATGAGAATCGGCATATAACTGCTGATCATACCACTTTCAACTCGACTAGACTTTCAAGCAGACAACATCATACATTTATTTTCTACGTGAATGAAGCCATTTATATGACTATTGTGGAATTACATTTTAAAAGCACACTAGTTATTTCAGAGCTCAACTGTAGCGATTCAAAATTTCGTCTTTGCTAGTGGAATAAAACTCTTGAAATACATGAGTGTTGATTTCATAGTTAAGCTCTACAGGTTAGTAATTGTTCTTTCGCTAATGCTATATCCAAGCATAGAAGACTTTTCGCACATAGATCGCAAATAGGAAACTCAAAATATAACGCCTATATAATTTCATTTCATTTCTACGCTTCGTGGGATCAGAATCACACATGAGTGTAGATAAATCGAAACATGCGTTTTGCATTGTTAATTGCGGTGTATTGAAAAATGACTGCTTCATAGATCGATTTTCGATCAGGCTCAGTAAGTGTCGCTTTCAGTGCAATCAAATGGCTAGTGAATAAGTGCTTGCTCACATCCATAGAATATCTAAAAATGCAGTCAATAGCTAGTAGGCACATCTCCGTTTGCATTTTCCTTTCAAACAACTTGTGAATCATAGCTGAAGGCTTAGCTGATGGGCTCATGCTGCGCCTAAGGGTGACGTGTGTGCGCATAAAATATTTCGCTCGATGATTGTATGGACAATTGTAGAGCACTCTAGCAATCGACGCCCCGCCCGTCGATCTAGTACTTCCTCGTGCGCGTTCCCATGACGCACTTGTGATACCTCTTATCAGATGAGAACCTAGTACGCTTTCTATCGCGTATAACGGCAATCACTGATCATTTTCTTGTATTCGTACCCACACACATACACACTGGCCGTTCTCGTTCATTTGCGTCATTTTCAGCTCAACATTCGCAGCTATTTGCTCTCGTTCTAGAAACCTGTTGACTGTCTTACCTGCAATCCTAGAAAGTTAGAGAAGAGGGATATCCTGCTTAACTAGTTCGTAGAGTCATAGCATTACATAAAGACTATTTTCACAGCATTATCTCATAATTATTAGACAGTCTGGTGTGAAACGCGTACATTTGTCACTTTTGTCGTTAGGTATTGCTGCTTAACTGATAGCTGGATGTGCAACTCCTTAGTGGTTGACTAGTTTGCCATGTCTGGTTTATTTACCTTTCCTGCTGAACTGTTCGATCACTGATCTCCAGCTGACAAACGCAACCGAGCCATCGAACATTTCATTTTTTTAGTCTTTAATCACAGAATTTGATGTTGCACCACCTCCATTCTGTAAATTTCTTGCTCTTACCAGGTATTGCAGAACAATTTCTTGCTCTTACGACAACCAGGTATTGCAGAACAAGCCATTCCCGGGCGTGCATTGCAGAGTTCGGGGGAAGCCAGTTACACCTAAAAATGATAGCAAATTCGCTCAAGAAGTGCTTTATTTTACGGAGGTCGTGCTTTACACATAGATGTCAAGCTATTCATAGTCTGTAGTTAAAGCTTGAAACTAAAACATTTGGCCGTTTTATAATGCCCCATTTACCTAAATCGGCTGTTAAACGCTCTAAGAATAATATTTGCCACTTTGAAGCGCTTGCTTAAAGTAGGGCTGAAGAAGCGCTCGGCAGCATCACTTATGAAGCATTTAATGCGATATGATGTATTGCAGAGATCAGGAGAATTCAGGATTCGAAACTGAGTGGATGACGCGATCCATGCTTGAAAAACTCGCCTCACAATTAGATAAATCTCATCTTTGCTTTGAATGAGGTATCACCTATTTTAAACGCGCTTGATTAGGGGCACTGTATTCGTTCTCTACAAGCAATTAGATTGTAGAAGGTGTTTTTAGTGTTGTGCTTCTCTTTATTATAAGTTACCATAATTTTGATGATGGCCTACTTCGTGAAACTATTTATCGGCACCATTGCTCTTGAATTCATTTGTCTATGAATGAAATTAAAATCCACGCAAACAAAAATTTAAAATATTTCTGTGCAGGAATTTCTTCACGTGTTAAAAACATCTTCGACAGTTGTATGGCTTGTGCTTAGACAGTGTATAGCGACAGATGAATGCAACTGCAAACATAAATATATTGCTGAAGTGCACTTAACGATAACGTTGTTTGCCATTCGGCTGAATTCATCCGCTTATTGCATTCGCTCGAGAGTGTCGGCCATCTTCGTTTATGATTACGCTTTACTATACACCGCACTGTGAACGATCACTGAAGACGATTGTGCGCTTAGGTGAAGTTCATTTTCAATCTACTGAATCGCTCTTACAATTGGTGAAGATGAAATCTCCTTGCAAAATACACTTGAATTCAGCAGCGCTAGACTGAAATTATGAGGCAATAATTCCTTGTCATGCCTCATACTTGTGCCTCATAGCAAGTTCATTTCTTATTTTAGAATTCATCAAAAATACAGCCTTATGAGAAGAAAACTATTCTGTGCCAAGGTGATCATAGCATATAGGGATGGGGGAAGTGAAGAATGAGGGAGGGAGCGATAAAAGCGAGAAATAAACTACTTTATAATACCACACTAACAGAATTTCGATTTACTGTAGCAGTATCTTAATTACCTTTCCTCTCAAAATTCTCGAAGCACAATTTCCACTGAATATAACAGCTTATCTGACAGCAATGCTTGATTTAGAAAACAGCCTCTAATGTCATCGATTCGTGGATTGTGGATAAGCTCGGCTCTTTTACTCCTATCGCTATTGTGCTTCCTAGGGAACAATTGATCTATATTGTCTCTTTCAGTTATTGACAAACCTATGTTATGTTGAGCAAAGAATGGCCGGCAGTTTAACAATTCGCCTGTTCTCAAAAGCGTTAGGAAAGCCATTTTGTTTTCTTTTTGACGCATCTTCTTGTTTGGTGAAATAAGCGAAACTGATTTCGGATCGCAAATGTTTTTTCGTATTGCCATCGTAAAACATTGCGTTCAATTTTCATAGGAAGATTTTAGTGTGTGCCTATGAGGTTGTTGAAATTTCTCTCATCGTCTCACTTTTGTTGGCTGCACTCGTTGTGAACTTTTTTTTTCGCCTCCCTCTATGCAAAGAGGTGGAATCTTATTCGCATTTTTATAGAAGTAATCACCTTTCTTATGCGCAATAACAATTATTGTTGTGGCTAATCACTTACTCATTGTATAAGATGAATTTGTTTCCTAACAATGTTCTGATTTATAATAAATCTCTCCAAAGGGAGAGAGCATTGCGTATGGAGATAGTCCCATTACCTCGTTAAAGAATTCACTCTTCACTAGTATCCTTGAATACTGCAAAATATATTCGAATTTTTCTTCTGAATTTTCGTGGCGGTTGAAATTCTATAATAGCTCAAAATGTTCAAACTCCTAATCAAAAGAAATATTTCTAGAATACAAAGATTCCTGCGCTCACCGCTTGGAGGAGAAAATATTTGCGCTCTGTATTTGGTTAGTCGTGCCATGAATTGAAAGCGTTAATGGTTTCGTCCACCGTTTGAAGGTAAAATTAAGAGCAAGTCGATGAATATAAACTTTGCACAATTCGTTGCGATTGCGTGCAAAATTTAGTTGATCACGATGGTGCATATATAATGTTAAGATCATTGCAATGGGACAGAAACAATCGTATGGCGTAAATGAAGAGTCTGCGAGTGCGGCAGTCGAAAAGGAAGGATGTGTTGCCACCAGCGTAGACGCCACGTGTACGCCCTCTAAGGTGACCAAGTTGTCGCCGAAAGTGATCAACACCAATACCGACACACAACTAGCATCCGCCCCCATTCATGTAAGCGTCTTTTCCACAGATGTTGAAATTGCCATCACTAAGTCTAAACAGCATGCGAATGAATCCATTTGCTGGATACTCTGTCGGGCTGATAATGAATGATATCGGGGCAATCTCAATCACAG